>CM057481.1:36937627-38187627 GCA_030035585.1 Dugong dugon | reverse complement strand
GCATTCTGGTTGCCAGCCTGTTCATGGTAGCTGAGAGGCCACCACCATACAGTTCTATTCAGTCATCACCCGGGACACCCCTGGATCTCTCATCCTTTGAGACAACAAGGAAAGGGACACAGAAAATAGCTTGGAGGCAAGAAGAGAAAATTAGTCCCTGACACATGTTGGCAGGGCTCATCACACAAGCCTTTGTTCCATAAAATAGCGGTGAGACTGTGTGTGAGGCCAAGACCACGGACACTGGGGAGAACAGCTATGGGAGAGACGCCTCAGAGTGCTTTCAGGCAGGTGAGAAGATTGAGACCAAGCTCTGTGAGCAGGAATCTCTCTTTCCTTCCTCCACATTGTCCCTGGAGCTGTCTCCCTACAGTAAAAACCAGGACACAGCACTCCTCACCTCAAGAATCAGTAATGGCTCCCCATTGCCACCAAGGCCAAGTCCCAACCCTTAACTGGGTTCAAAGCCATCCATGATCACCCCAAACTGCTTTTCTGGACTCATATCCATCTACTTCCTTTCACGTGTCGTGGGGTGCCTGCCGCTGCTCCCCAGACAAATCCAGGTGCGTTTATATCCCTCTCCCTTTCCCTGCTTCCATGGGAAGCAGCATCTGGACACCCACTGACTTCACGGCGCTTTCCGACTCAGTGTTGTTTGGTTAACTGAGAGGAAGTTCCTTCTATGTGGGAGGAAAAGGATTGGAAATTTCATTCCATGCACTTAGAAGCCAGACAGACAGAAAACTCACTTTGTACTCAAACAGCCCTTGCCAAATAGGTTACAATTCCCAGTTGTGCTGAAGAGATGGTAAAAATAAATGGATGCTGACTCATCCCTTATTTTTGGGTTAGACCCTCTGATGAGTTCCAAGTGAGTGGGAACTCAGTCATGTGAAGAGGAACAAGGCTTTCATTTTGGTGAAGACTCACACCATCCACGCTCATGGGCATAACTACAACCACAAATCCAACACGTTCTAAGCAACATTCTTAGGCAGTCAGGATCCAGGTCAAAATATACCCAGTTAACCAAACACATTCCTTATGTAGACATTTATTCAACAACTTAGAGACTACTCTCAGTATATGGACTTTCTTTGTAATTTGGAATTCTATCCCCAGTTTTCACCATTTTGACTCCTATTTCCTCTTTATATACAAGAATAAATTAAGAATCGCCCACTGCCACCACCTGCTGTCAAGTCAGCTCCAACTCATGGCAACCCCATGTGTGTCAGAGTAGAACTGTGCTCCATAGGATTTTTACTGACTGATTTTTTTATAAGTAGATCACCAGATCTTTCTTCTGAGTGGACTTGAACCTCCACATCTCGGTTAGCAGCCAAGCACGTTAACATTTTACACCACCCAGGGACTCCTAAATTAAGAATACTAAGTGTTTAAGCTCTAATGCATGTTTACCATCTTTACATGGCAAAACAATAAATATTTCTATTTTGGCTGACTTACAGTTGGTGCTTAGTAAGTTAGCGTTATCATCTAAAGCCAGCAAACTTCTTCTGTAAAGGGCAGTTGGTAAGTATTTTAGGCTTTGTGGGCCAAGAGCCAAAACTGATTATATCATGTAGGTGCTTTATGTAACAAGAGAGACAATAAATTTCCACAAATGTTTATTGCTAAAGTTCAAAATATAATAACAGTAATACAGTAAAATCTGCAGAAGCCAGAACCTGTGTAAGGCAGAAACCTGTCAGAGAAGGAAAACGCAAATATTTTTCATTGAAACGAGCAATAGAAAAGTGGTAAGACTACACCCTGTCAAAGGCGGAAAACTTGCGAGACCTGGAAAAACAAGGCAATCCCTTTGAGTTCCAGCTCTCACAGGTTTCGCTATAATAATGATAATAAAAGCATAGTTTTTGTAATGCAGGTCTATTAATGAAAAAATGGAATTCTTTTTGGAGGGGACCATTTCACTTAATTGGAGGTCAAATGCAAAATCCATTCTTAGCTCACAGGCCATACAAGGACAGGCAGAGGTCAGATTTGGCCCATGGGCTATATTTTGTGACTCCTGGTGTAAAGACCATGTGGTGTAGTAGAAAGAACCTTGGATTTGGAGGCAGGTTTGGCCCATGTTCATAGCCTAGCTTTGCCTCCTATCAGCTGTGTGTTACTGAGAAAATCACTGAATCTCTGTGAACCTCATTTTTACCACCTCTAGAAAGGGAAATAATGATTTCCCAAGAGGAAAATAACTCTAAAAGGAGAAATAACTCTCTAGGTTCTGTTGGTATTCTTGTTAGTTGCTGTTTAATTGGCTCCAGCTCATGGCAACCCCATGTACAACAGAATGAAACATTGCCCAGTCCTGCACCATCTTCATAATTGTTGTTATATTTGAGTCTATTGTTGAGGCTATTGTGTGAGTCCGTCTCCTTGAGGTTTTCCTCTTTTTTGTTGATTCTCTACTTTAGCAAATATGATGTGCTTTTCTAGGGATGATATGTCCAAAGTAAGTGAGCTGAAGTCTAATCGTACTCACTTCTAAGAAGCATTCTGGTTTTATTTCTTCCATGCCTAATTTGTTTGTTCTTCTGGCAGTCCACAGTGTATTCAGTATGCTTTGCCAACACCACAGTTTGAACACATCAATTCTTCTTCAGTCTTCCTTTTCCATTGTCCAGCTTTCAAGGTATTAATGAGTGAAAAGTTCTAAGCACAGTGCTGGACATAGAGATGGCCCTAAAGACATGATAGCCATCATCATCACCATCATCATCATCATCCTTATCATCATCATTATCACTGGGGCTTTGAGGAGCAGGGGATAGCTCCAAACTGGCTCAAAAGATTTTTGGATCAAGAATGTCAAGATCCGAGTCTTTAGAGGATGCGAATAGGCAATTAATAAATGTGGGATGGATAAATAGTTGAAGGAATGAACATTTCCCAACTCTCTGCTCTTGGGAAAAGGGCTAAGTAAAGTCTTGAAATTTCACCTTTCCCATGAAGTCTTTATTAGAACTGAAGCTCAGGGACAACCCAAGTTGAGTTGAGGACTTTAGGGTCTTCCTGAGATGCAACTCAGTTCCCACAGAAAGCCATGGAGTCAAGGACTGAAGTTTGAATCCCAGCCCTGTTTCTTGGTTGTGCCCCTTGGACAAGCTACTTCATCTTGCTGACCCTCACTTTCCTCATCTGTAAAATGGGTTCATCCCCTCTATACCTGCATTACCTACCCAGAGGATTGCTGTTAGGATCAAGTAGTAATAAGGCTGATTCCTAACCCCTCAGGCCTTGGTGAGGCCTTGCCTGAGCATCTGCAATAGTAGCCCCTGCCGCTCACCCCACTAAGTCATTCACTCTCCATCCCTCACCCTTTCATTTTGTTTATAGTACTTATCACACTGTGTAATTACCTTGTCTGTTTACATGTTGCTTTTCTGTCCCCCATCTCCCTGAGGGCTCCGACCTTATCTGCAAGGGCCACTGCTATATCCCTAGCACCTAGCACAGAGCCTGGCCCGTAAACTAAAGGCAAGAGTGCCTGAGTATTTCCAAAGAATGTCCCTAGAGCCAGCTCACTGCCACCCCTATAGTCTACTACAGTCTAAACCCGTCTCTGAGGTGTAGACAGGCACATCATCCATTAGTGTCCTCCCCATTCATCCCTAGGTAAGAAGCATGGGGTTAGAATGCAGGGGACTCCAAATATTCACTGTGCATATGCCATGTGCTGGGCCCCACGGGTATTTATTAAGGCAAGCATAACTGTATGTGGCTCCTGTCCTCAGGGTGTTTCCATCTTGTGTGGGTTTGATTGCCCCTAGAGGGAGGTCAGAGAAGGTTTTCCTGAACAAAAGAACTTTAAGTCTGAGATCTGAATAATGAAAGGGAGTTAACCAGGCAAACAGGAGTGGGAAGAACGTTCCAGACATCCTGAATAGCATATGCAAAGGCCCGGTGGCAGGATGAAGCATTCCTTCATTCAGCAACTATTGATGGGGGAATTTCGTGTGTGCTGGGCACTTCACAGGGTCAAAGCAGTGGGCAAGCAGCTTCTCCCTGCCCTTGGCAGTGGACCATCCAGTGGAAGAGATAGACACAAGCCCAATGATTACAAAGATATCCTAAAAATGTTCACTGAGTTCAGATGATGTTCCAATCAGCGGTTCTCAAAGTGAGGTCAGGGAACCCTGGGGGGTCCCCAGGATCCTTTGGGGGTTATCTGTGAGGTCAAAATCACATTTGGGGTCCAAATAATTTATGTAGATACTTCACCTTCAAGGAGGTGGAGCATAACTGCCACTCCTCTTAAGTGTGGGCTGCACACAGTGACGTCCTTCCACAGAGAATAGTGTGAAAAGGGGGAAGTGGGAGTAACTTTACAGTGGAGAAACCTGACAAACACCACCTCAGCCCAGTGGTCAAGGTCAATACAATGTAATGAGAATGGCACTTTACTTTTTGTTGTCTTCCTCCCAAAAACTCCAGTCTAATGAGAAAACCATCAGACAAATCCCAACTGAGGCACATTCCCTAAAATACCTGGCTCCTTGAAACTGTCAAGATCATAAATAACAAGGGAAGTCTGAGAAACTGTCATAGCCAAGAGGAGCCTAAGGGGACATGACAACTAAATGTAATATGATATCCTAGATGGGATCCTGGAACAGAAAAAGGACTTTAGGAATACTAAGGAAATCTGAATAGAATATGGACTCTAGTTAAGAATAATGTGTTGATATTGGTTCATTAATTAGACAAATGTAGCGTATTATACATATGTTAATACATGTTGTTGTTAGTTGCCATCAGGTCAGCTCTGACTCATGGCAACTCCATGTACAACAGAAAGAAGTGTTACCTTGTCATGCACCATCTTCATGATCATCAGTACATTTGAATTTGTTGCACTATTTTAGTGCCTTCCAACCTCGGGGGCTCACCTCCCAGCATTGTATCAGACAATATTCTCTTTAAATTTAAATCTATGAGGTTTTCATTGGCTAAGTTTTGGGAAGTAGATCACCAGGCCTTTCTTTCTAGTCCATCTTAGTCTGGAAGCTCTGCTGACACCTGTCCACTATGGGTGACCCTACTGGTATTTGAAATACCAGTGGCATAGCTTCCAGCATCATGGCAACATGCAAGCCACCACAGTGTGACAGACAGATGAGTGGTGGAGATGTTAACACACATATCATGCTAATAATAGGGGAAACTAGGCATATATGGGAACTCTCTACTATCTTCACAATTTTTCTGTAAATCTAACACAATCTTAAAATACAAAGTTAAATAAAAAATAATCATGCATGGGTAAGAGACCCATTCAAAGCACAAGGTGGGCCAATGGATTTTAGTGTAATCGAGCATGAAGAGTTTATGGATAAGGTTTCCGATAGCACATTTCACCTGACTTTTGAGAAACTACCACTTGTTGAATTTTGATGTCGTATCAAAGAAGAATACCCACAATTATCTGGAAAGCCTATTAAAATATGCCTCCTCCCTTTTCAGTTTCATATCAGTGTGAAGCCAGATTTTCTTCATATTCTTCATCCCAAATAATCTCATGCAAAAGATCCAGTTCAGAAGCAGCTATGAGAGAGCAGCTGTCCTCTGTTAAGCCAGTCGTTGAAGAGACTTGCAAAAATGTACAACAGTGCTGTTCTTCTCACTAGATATAATTTGTTTTGGAAAATATTGTTATTTTTAATAACAGATATTTATGTTAATGTGCTGTGGGTTTATTATGGTTATGTGAAATTAATTAATAAATAAAAATGTAAGGTTTTTCTCAGTGTTAATTTCTCACATGGTGAATATTAGTAGATATTACCCACATGAAATAAAATTCTTTGGAGTTCTCAATAATTTTTAAGAGTGTAAAGGACCCTGAGACCAAAAAGTTTGAGAATCACTGTGTTATATAAATACTTAATTTAATCTTCACATTAGCCTATTAGATAGGCACTATCATCCCACTTTGCAGATGAGAAAACTGAGGAACAGAGAGGTATAGTAACCTGCCAAAATCATCTAGGAAGTAAAGAGTCTGGAGCTGGGATTTGAACCCATGTCATTATGCTGTCCTGACTACCTTGTGTCCTTGTGGTCCTCCAGGTCTGCGAGCTCTGCAAGGGGGTGGCCCCTGCAGACAGCCCCGTGGTCTACTTGGACAGGGCAGGCTACAGCAAGCAGTGGCATCCGACCTGCTTCGTGTGCGCCAAGTGCTCTGAGCCACTGGTGGACCTCATCTACTTCTGGAAGGATGGTGCGCCCTGGTGTGGCCGCCATTACTGTGAGAGCCTGCGGCCCCGGTGCTCCGGCTGCGATGAGGTGAGATTGGGGGGAGGGGAGGGGCTGAACAGCAGAGCAGGCACCCCTATTCCTTTGGGAGAGGAGTGTGGCTTCACTGATATATTCTACAGACAGGAAAACTAAGGCTCAGGCTTTGCTTAGCTACGCCTAGCCTCTGTTTTCTCATCTGTAAAGTGGGGCTGATATGGGTCCCCCCAGCGTGGGGCTGTTGGGATGAGTCAGGAATGTAGCACCTGTCACCTACTGTCCTGGCACAATGCCTGGCACTTAGTAAGTTCTCAAAAGAACGTTACAGGAGTGCAGCCACGAGCCAGATTACCCACATTCAGACCCTGGCTCTGCATTTAATAGTCATGTTACTTAACTGGTTACCTAACTCTTGTGCTTCAGTTTTATCACCTATAAAATGGGAAAGATAATAGCATCTATCCCATGGAGTTTCTATGAGGATAAATGAGATAATGCATGAAAATGCTTTACACAGCACCTGACCTAGTAAATAATAAATGGTAGGTGCTGTTAGTCTTATTGAAAAATTTTATCATATACTGTACTATACTACACTACACTACTACAGCACACTACACTACTACACTACACTACTACAGCACCACACTACACTACACTACTATACTACACCACTACACTGCATTACTACAGCACACTACACTACTACACCACACTACACTACTACACCACACTACACTACTACAGCACACTACACTACTACACCACACTACACTACTACAGCACACTACACTACTACACAACACTACACTACTACAGCACACTACACTACTACACTACACTACACTACTACACAACACTACACTACTACAGCACACTACACTACTACACTACACTACTACAGCACACTACACTACTACACTACACTACTACAGCACACTACACTACTACACTACACTACTACAGCACACTACACTACTACACTACACTACACTACTACAGCACACTACACTACTACAGCACACTACACTACTACAGCACACTACACTACTACACTACACTACTACAGCACACTACACTACTACACCACACTACACTACTACACCACACTACACTACTACACCACACTACACTACTACAGCACACTACACTACTACGCTACACTACACTACTACAGCACACTACACTACTACAGCACACTACACTACTACACTACACTACACTACTACAGCACACTACACTACTACAGCACACTACACTACTACACTACACTACTACAGCACACTACACTACTACACTACACTACTACAGCACACTACACTACTACACTACACTACTACAGCACACTACACTACTACACTACACTACACTACTACACCACACTACACTACTACACTACACTACACTACTACAGCACACTACACTACTACACTACACTACACTACTACAGCACACTACACTACTACACCACACTACACTACTACACTACACTACACTACTACAGCACACTACACTACTACACTACACTACACTACTACACTACACTACACTACTACAGCACACTACACTACTACACCACACTACACTACTACAGCACACTACACTACTACACTACACTACACTACTACAGCACACTACACTACTACACTACACTACTACAGCACACTACACTACTACACTACACTACACTACTACACCACACTACACTACTACACTACACTACACTACTACAGCACACTACACTACTACACTACACTACACTACTACAGCACACTACACTACTACACTACACTACACTACTACAGCACACTACACTACTACACTACACTACTACAGCACACTACACTACTACACTACACTACTACAGCACACTACACTACTACACTACACTACTACAGCACACTACACTACTACACTACACTACACTACTACAGCACACTACACTACTACAGCACACTACACTACTACAGCACACTACACTACTACACTACACTACTACAGCACACTACACTACTACACCACACTACACTACTACACCACACTACACTACTACACCACACTACACTACTACAGCACACTACACTACTACACTACACTACACTACTACAGCACACTACACTACTACAGCACACTACACTACTACACTACACTACACTACTACAGCACACTACACTACTACAGCACACTACACTACTACACTACACTACTACAGCACACTACACTACTACACTACACTACTACAGCACACTACACTACTACACTACACTACTACAGCACACTACACTACTACACTACACTACACTACTACACCACACTACACTACTACACTACACTACACTACTACAGCACACTACACTACTACACTACACTACACTACTACAGCACACTACACTACTACACCACACTACACTACTACACTACACTACACTACTACAGCACACTACACTACTACACTACACTACACTACTACACTACACTACACTACTACAGCACACTACACTACTACACCACACTACACTACTACAGCACACTACACTACTACACTACACTACACTACTACAGCACACTACACTACTACACTACACTACTACAGCACACTACACTACTACACTACACTACACTACTACACCACACTACACTACTACACTACACTACACTACTACAGCACACTACACTACTACACTACACTACACTACTACAGCACACTACACTACTACACTACACTACACTACTACAGCACACTACACTACTACACTACACTACTACACTACACTACTACACTACACTACACTACTACAGCACACTACACTACTACAGCACACTACACTACTACACTACACTACTACAGCACACTACACTACTACACTACACTACTACAGCACACTACACTACTACACCACACTACACTACTACAGCACACTACACTACTACACTACACTACACTACTACAGCACACTACACTACTACAGCACACTACACTACTACAGCACACTACACTACTACACTACACTACTACAGCACACTACACTACTACACTACACTACTACAGCACACTACACTACTACACTACACTACACTACTACAGCACACTACACTACTACACCACACTACACTACTACACTACACTACACTACTACAGCACACTAGACTACTACACTACACTACACTACTACACCACACTACACTACTACAGCACACTACACTACTACACTACACTACTACAGCACACTACACTACTACACCACACTACACTACTACACCACACTACACTACTACACCACACTACACTACTACACTACACTACACTACTACAGCACACTACACTACTACAGTACACTACTACACTACACTACACTACTACAGCACACTACACTACTACAGCACACTACACTACTACAGCACACTACACTACTACACTACACTACTACAGCACACTACACTACTATACTACACTACTACAGCACACTACACTACTACACTACACTACACTACTACAGCACACTACACTACTACACCACACTACACTACTACACTACACTACACTACTACAGCACACTACACTACTACACTACACTACACTACTACACCACACTACACTACTAAAGCACACTACACTACTACACTACACTACACTACTACAGCACACTACACTACTACACTACACTACTACACTACACTACTACAGCACACTACACTACTACAGCACACTACACTACTACACTACACTACTACAGCACACTACACTACTACACTACACTACTACAGCACACTACACTACTACACTACACTACTACAGCACACTACACTACTATACTACACTACACTACTACACCACACTACACTACTACACTACACTACACTACTACAGCACACTACACTACTACAGCACACTACACTACTACACCACACTACACTACTACAGTACACTACACTACTACACTACACTACACTACTACAGCACACTACACTACTACACTACACTACTACAGCACACTACACTACTACACTACACTACACTACTACAGCACACTACACTACTACACTACACTACTACACTACACTACTACACTACACTACACACTACAGCACACTACACTACTACAACACACTACACTACTACAGCACACTGCACTACTACACTACACTACTACAGCACACTACACTACTACACTACACTACTACAGCACACTACACTACTACAGCACACTACACTACTACAGCACACTACACTACTACACTACACTACTACAGCACACTACACTACTACACTACACTACTACACTACACTACACTACTACAGCACACTACACTACTACACTACACTACTACAGCACACTACACTACTACACTACACTACTACACTACACTACTACAGCACACTACACTACTACAGCACACTACACTACTATACCACACTACACTACTACACTACACTACACTACTACAGCACACTACACTACTACAGCACACTACACTACTACACTACACTACACTACTACAGCACACTACACTACTACACTACACTACTACAGCACACTACACTACTACACTACACTACTACACTACACTACTACACTACACTACACTACTACAGCACACTACACTACTACAGCACACTACACTACTACAGCACACTACACTACTACACTACACTACTACAGCACACTACACTACTACACTACACTACTACAGCACACTACACTACTACAGCACACTACACTACTACACCACACTACACTACTACACTACACTACTACAGCACACTACACTACTACACTACACTACACTACTACACCACACTACACTACTACAGCACACTACACTACTACACCACACTACACTACTACACCACACTACACTACTACACTACACTACTACAGCACACTACACTACTACAGCACACTACACTACTACAGCACACTACACTACTACACTACACTACACTACTACAGCACACTACACTACTACACCACACTACACTACTACAGCACACTACACTACTACACTACACTACACTACTACAGCACACTACACTACTACACTACACTACACTACTACAGCACACTACACTACTACACTACACTACTACACTACACTACTACACTACACTACACACTACAGCACACTACACTACTACAGCACACTACACTACTACAGCACACTACACTACTACACTACACTACTACAGCACACTACACTACTACACTACACTACTACAGCACACTACACTACTACAGCACACTACACTACTACAGCACACTACACTACTACACTACACTACACTACTACAGCACACTACACTACTACACTACACTACTACAGCACACTACTACACTACACTACACTACTACAGCACACTACACTACTACACTACACTACTACAGCACACTACACTACTACACTACACTACTACACTACACTACACTACTACAGCACACTACACTACTACACTACACTACACTACTACACCACACTACACTACTACAGCACACTACACTACTACAGCACACTACACTACTACACCACACTACACTACTACACTACACTACTACAGCACACTACACTACTACACTACACTACACTACTACAGCACACTACACTACTACAGCACACTACACTACTACACTACACTACACTACTACAGCACACTACACTACTACACTACACTACTACAGCACACTACACTACTACACTACACTACACTACTACAGCACACTACACTACTACACTACACTACTACACCACACTACACTACTACAGCACACTACACTACTACACTACACTACTACACCACACTACACTACTACAGCACACTACACTACTACACTACACTACTACAGCACACTACACTACTACACCACACTACACTACTACAGCACACTACACTACTACACTACACTACTACACTACACTACACTACTACACCACACTACACTACTACAGCACACTACACTACTACACTACACTACACTACTACACCACACTACACTACTAAAGCACACTACACTACTACGCTACACTACACTACTACAGCACACTACACTACTACACTACACTACTACACTACACTACTACAGCACACTACACTACTACAGCACACTACACTACTACACTACACTACTACAGCACACTACACTACTACACTACACTACTACAGCACACTACACTACTACACTACACTACTACAGCACACTACACTACTACACCACACTACACTACTACAGCACACTACACTACTACACTACACTACTACAGCACACTACACTACTACACCACACTACACTACTACAGCACACTACACTACTACAGCACACTACACTACTACACTACACTACTACACTACACTACACTACTACACCACACTACACTACTACAGCACACTACACTACTACACTACACTACACTACTACACCACACTACACTACTACAGCACACTACACTACTACACCACACTACACTACTACACTACACTACACTACACTGAAGGAGCCCTGGTGGCTCAACAGTTGCGCGGTCTGCTGATAACTCAGTGGTGGGCAGTTTGAACCCACCCTGCAGTTCTGTGAGACAAAAGACCTGGCTATCTGCTCCTATAAAGATTGCAGCCTGTGAAACTCTTTGGGCAGTCTTTTCTGTCACATGTGGTTGCTATGAGTCAGAATCAAGTCATGGCACCTAACAACACAACAGCGTACTATACTATAACACTGTGCTATAATATAACACAGTGCAATAAAATATAATAGAAATGTTACGGAGGGGGTTCAACTTTCCGATGCAGGTTTAAACTAGAGGAACTCTAAGATATATTAATAATGGCAATAATAATTATAATAACAATAATTGCTGTCTGCAATTATGCCTTTGGTGACAGGAAACTCACTACCTTCATCTTTGTCACGTATGAGGGTTAGGAATGTCTTCATACTGAGCCAAAATCTCTTACCTTCTTCTACGTATTGGTCTCCAAATTAAGTCCCTGCAGTCAGTTCTCTTACCTGATAACCATGCTATCAGCCATACTAAGAAGGAAACAGTCTTTTAAAAGGACTGTCATCAAGCCTGCCCCCAACTTCATTTTTGTGAGGACCACCGTCTACTCACAGCAACCGCACTATTGTTTATTAAGGGCTTACCAAAAGGTCGGCAGTTCAGATCTACCAGCCGCTCCTTGGAAACCCTATAGGGCAGTTCAGAATCGACTTGATGGCCATGGGTTTGGGTTTTTACAGGTTTACCATAGGTCAGCAATTTGCTACGTACTCTATGTGCATTGTGCCATTTAAACGTAACAACAACCCTTTAGGGATAGATTATCCTCATCCTCATTTTACGTTTGAGAAAAGTGCAGCTCAGAGAAGTCAGTGATGAGAATATAGTGCTGACTTTGTGTCGGTCACTAATCCAAGCCCTTCAGATGTATTAGCTCATTTAGTGCCCATAAAGCCCTACATGATGTGTAGTATCTGTATCCCCATTTTACAGATGTGGCAACTGAGACACAGGAGGTTAATAATTTGCCCAAGGTCACAAAGCTGGTAAGTGTCTGTGACACGGGTTCCTGTTTGGCTATGAAAGCAGAAGGCACATTTAAGCAGTGTGCTATTCTGCTTTCTGAGCTTCCGTGGTTCCTCCACATTATGTATTCCAAAGCGTCACTTTATTCCAGTCCCATAGGAACCTGAGTGTTCTTGAAGCTCTTGAAGACTGACCATTGGCGGCATCTCAAGGTTGGCTCTACTTAACATTGTCTTCATGAGGTAGTCCTGTCTCAGAACACAGCTGGGCTTTGGATTTGGCCCAGAGACTATCACAGATGCTAGAAAAGTCAAACCTGCCTGTGATGGAGAGTAATTTTGTTTCCAACTTGAGAAGCTCAGATACAACCACAACTTTCCCCAAATACTATACTTACTGCCTCAGATTTATGTCGGATTTCTCCTTGGCGGCATTTAAAGGTCAAAATAAGGATGGGGTGGGATGAATCACCACCCTACACCTTGTCCTTGGTCCACTGTCTTTACCTAGGGACAAAACCTGAGTCGTACATTTCTTCTGCTCCCCTCCCCAGATAATATTCTCCGAGGACTACCAGCGTGTGGAAGACCTGGCCTGGCACCGAAAGCACTTTGTCTGCGAGGGCTGTGAGCAGCAGCTGAGTGGCCGAGCATACATCATCACCAAGGGTCAGCTCCTCTGCCCAACTTGCAGCAAATCCACACGCTCCTGAAGGGCTGCCCGCCCACAGCCAGAGTCCACAGGATCCCACTGAGAAGGAGTGCCATTGTGTGCTGAAGTCATCCTAAGGTTCTGACATGGCAACCAGAAAGCAACATGAACATTGATTGCAGGTTGAGTGGTAATGGATCCTGGAGGGTTACTAGTTTCAAAGCCAAAAATGTTCTAAGAAGTCTTAGGATGAATTGTTTTTGCTGTTGTCATTATTGTCGTTTCCCGGCTACAACCAACTAAAGGCACACAGTAGCATCCCACAAGGGATGTCTAGGAGGCATTTCCCAGAATGCAATTCTAAGTGGTCAAACCGCATAGTTGTAGAATGTGCATGCTTGTTCGTAAACATGGAGCTCCTCCAGGAAGGGCAGGCTGGATCCCAACCTCCACTCGTTGCCTCCTTTTCAAATGGAATTTAAATGTTAAAAAACAACTTTTTTGGCATGATTAACATATCAATAAAAGTTTTATGAATTCCACATATACCCTTATCTAGTTATTTATACCGTGGCAGTGATTATACAGGACCCATCAAACTCCACGACCCTGAACACCGGTGCTGGCAGAAGATAGTGCGGATACTAATGAGCCTCTTTCTCAATAATGTCTCATCAGACTTCTTTTGGGAGTGTAGGTCTTTGGGTCAGAACCCCCCCACCCACCAGTGTTAGGTACCCCAGATCACTGTTGGAAACACAAGTATCATGTTAGCCTCCTGGTTTCATGGAATCCCAAAAAGTGGTCTCCTGGGAACTAATGAGCTGCTTTTTAGCCAGGGGCCCGAATCAGATGCCCTCAGAACCCAGGCAGGTATGCGTGAATCCCTCTAGCAGTAAAACTAGTAGGTGTTGGGGAGCAGCCCCACGGAACCATCACAAGCCCTGGCAGAAGGAGGCGATTTGTTCTAAGTTCCACCAGTGGGAGTCATGTGATGGGACATGGAGATCTGTGTGGGCAGATCTTAAAAATTATGGAATTTTTATGAAAACTCTATTTTTAAATGTTTACAACTGAACATGGAATAAGCCAAATGTAACAGGTGGTTGGGCCAATTCCTTTTATGGTCTCTCCGAGCATTTTCCAGCCACCAAATTGGTTTTCTCCCCACAATTTCTAAGAAAACACATATCCTTTTCTCCTGGGGATCTAAGGACAAAGAAGACATGAGTCCTAGAAGCTCACAGTCCAGTCACCATGACTTTCTTTTTTCCTTACCTCTTCCCCACTGTTGCCAACTTTCTTTAATTCTGTCATTCAGATTTTGCTTTCACTGTCTCTTCTCTACAATACCAGAATCTCTCCACTAAGGAAATCCTTAGAAAAGTTTTCTTCCTTAATGAAAAAAGAGGCTGTGGAGAAATTAGCCACACTTCTTCTGGTAAAATTTCAAACTTACAAAATTGTTACAAGAAGAAAATACAGAACTTTTCTTAAAATTATTGAGAGTGTTGCTAACATGATGTCCCAGCACCCCTGAATATTTTAGTGTGTAATTCCTACAAAGACATTCTCCTACATAACCACAATGACCAACTGCCATCAAGTCAGTTCTGACTCATGGTGACACCATGTGTGTTAGAGTAGAACTGTACTCAATAGGGTTTTCCATGGCTGTGTTCTTTTGGAAGTAGAACACCAGGACTTTCTTCCAAGGTGCCCATGAGTAAACTCAAACTTCCAGCCTTTCAGTTAGTAGCAAAGAGGGTTAACAATTTGCACCACAATACAACCATCAACATCAGGAAATCAACATTGACACATTTTTATCATCTAATCCTCAGATCCAAGTTTCACTGTCCCAATAATGTCTTTTATAGCAAAAGGATCCAAGCCAGGATGCATTTAGTTAACGTGTCTCTTTAGTCTCTTTCAATTTGTAATAGTTCCTTTTTCTTTCCTTGACTTTTGTGACCTTGACACTTCTAGAAGATTAAAGGCCAATTACTGTGTAGAATGTCCTTCAAATTTGGTTTGTCTGATGTTCCCTTATAATTAGATTCAGGTTATGCACTTTTGGTAGAAACACCACAGAAGTGATGCTGTTTTCTCTTCATTGCATCCTATCAGATGGTACAGGATTTTATTTCAGTCTGTAGTTGGTTGAATCCCTGGATGGGGAACCTGTGGATACAGAGGGCTGACTGTATTTATAATCTGCTACTAACATTATTTATTGTGATGCTCACTTTGCCTCAGATTTGGCCAAAGAAAGCTGTTCAAGCTGAATGCTATGTCCCTTTGATATGTCTTGGTCATTCTTTGAACACAGTTTTATATCGTGAAGCAATAAGGTGTTCCAGGCTCATCTCATATCTCCCTGCCCCAGCTCTGGAATCAACCATTTCTCAAGGAGTTTCCTCTACTTAAATTGAGTACTGTTAGGTTGGAAACCCTGGGGCCATCTTGGAGCATTAAGGGGCAAGTTTAAGAACCAAGGCAATAAACTGAAGATGGTGGAGCACAGTTAAGCAGAGCCTAGGTGCCTTGATTATGCCATTGATCCAGTGAACTAACCTCCAGACTTCTTGTCACATGAGACAATTTATTTCTTTATCCTTTATGTGATGTCCTCATTGTTTAATATATTTTTTCATCAACGTAGTTTCTTGTTATTGGTGATTTTGTTAATTGTAGCCAAAAGCAGTGAGACTGACACCCAAGATGTTTCACATTTTAGCTTGGGTGAATTACACATTTCTGAAACCATTATGCTTTTTAGTTTATTTGGATTTTTAATCAAGTCTGCTCCATGGGAACACAAGCAATAGTGACATGAGTGCTTGACTTAGTGGGTTATCAAACTTTGGCACCAATGTCTGGTTTCAAATATGAGAAAATTACCTGAAAGATGAGACTGTGTAATGTCATGCTTGTTGGCCATTCACACGTCAAGACTGGAGATGATGCTGTTGAGGGAAGAAGTGTGTTTTCTTTTTCCCTCAACTGATAATGGTATTCAGTCAGAATCTACTCGTTTGAAGCAAAATGATCCCCTGGTCTGATTCCCTTGTTCTGTGATAATAGAAAATTGGGACACCATTATTTCTTAAAAGTCAGAAAGTATTTGGACTTTCAGAAAGAAGAAATATCATTGTTGCAAGTGATGGAAATCCAATTCCAACCAGTTTAAACAAAAAAGGCGAGAGGGAATCTAGATGGCTAATAAGATCAAGAGACAAGCTGGCTTTAGGCACAACAACTCAATCTAGGAGTTCAAATTATGTAAAGAATCTGCTACTTTTTCTCCATCTCTTTCTTCTGTTTTCTTCCATGTTAGCTGCACTCTCAGACAGGTTCAGCCCCCACAGTAGCAAACATGTCACCAGCAGCAGCTAGGCACACTTTGGTCCTTAGAGCCAGTGATCTCAGTGAAAAAGGAGTGTCTCTTTTCCAGGCTTTCCATGGGTGACTGGGATAGGCCCAACATGAGTCATGTGCCTATCCCTCAACCAATTACTTTGCCCAGAGGGATGGAGTACTCTGATTGGCAGTTCTTGATCATGTGCCAGCCTGCCAACCTTTGAGGGGGAGGTAAACATTAGAACAGACAGTCACACTCAAATCACAGGAAACAGCCCCTATTAAAAAGAGAGGGTGTCCCTGGATGGCGCAAATGGTTAACATGCTTGTTGCTAACTGAAAGGTTGGAGGTTTCAGTCCACCTAGAGGCACCTTGGAAGAGAGTTCTGGCAATGAGCTTCCAAAAGGTCACAGCCATTAAAAATCCTGTGGAGCACAGCTCTACTCTGACATACGTGGGGTGTCCATGAATAGAAATCAACTCCATGGCAACTAGTTTATAGGTCCCTGGGTGGTGCAAATGGTTTGCACTCAACTACTAACCTTGCTGAAGAGCATTCAAAAACAATTGAAGCAGTACGTTGACAGGGAACTGCCAGAAAATCAAGCCAAATTCAGCAGAGGACGTGGAACAAGGGATAACATTGCTGAGGTCAGATGGATCTTGGCTGAAAGAGAATACCAGAAAGATGTTTACCTGTGTTTTATTGACTAAGCAAAGGCATCCACTGTGTGGATCATAATAAATCATGGATAACATTGCAAAGAATGGGAATTCTAGAATGCTTAATTGTGCTCATGAGGAACTTGTACTTAGACCAAGAAGCAGTCGTTCGAACAGAACAAGGGGATAATGAGTGGTTTAAAGTCAGGAAAGATGTATTCAATCTGTATGCTGAGCAATAATACGAGAAGCTGGTCTATATGAAGAAGAATGTGACATCAGAATTGGAGGAAGACTCATTAAGAACCTGCAATATGCAGATGACACAACCTTGTTTGCTGAAAGTGAAGATTTGAAGCAGTTACTGATGAAGATCAAAGACTACAGCCTTCAGCATGGATTACAACTTGACATAAAACAAAAATCCTCACAACTAGACCAATAAATAACATCATGATACGTGGAAAAAAGATTGAAGTTATCAAGAATTTGAGTTTACTTGGATTCACAATCAACCCTCATGGAAGCAGCTGTCAAGAAATCAAACTATGCATTGCACAAGGCAAATCTCCAACAAAAGACCTCTTTAAAGTGTTCAAAAGCAAAGACATCACTTAGAGGACTAAGGTGCGCCTGACCCAAGCCATGGTATTTTCTATAACCTCATAGGCATTGGAAAGCTGGACAATGAATAAGGAAGACTGAAGAAGAATTGATACCTTTGAATTAGTGGTGTTGGCGAAGAACATTGAATATACCATGGACTGCCGAAAGAGTGAATATATCTGTCTTGGAAGAAGTACAGCCAGAATGCTCCTTAGAAGTGAGGATGGCGAGACTCCGTCTCACATACTTTGGACATGTTATCAGGAGGGACTAGTCCCTGGAGAGGGACATCATGCTTCCTAAGTAGGGAGTGAGTGAAAAAGAAGGCTCTCAATGAGATGGATTGACATAATGACTGCAACAACGGCCTCAAACATAGCAATTGTGAGAATGGCGCAGGACCGGGCAGCATTTCATTCTGTTGTACATAGGGTCACTATGATTTGGAACCAAATCAACGGCACCTAACAACAACAGTGACACTATGGAAGAAAGATCTGGAGATCAGCTTCCGTAAACATTACAGCCATTGAAAACCCTATGGAGCAGTTTTACTCTGTAGCACACGGGGTCACCATGAGTCGGAATTGACTTGATGGTAACGAATTTGGTGTTTTTCATTTTATTTTAAGAAAGAGAGGCCTGTTAAGAGATGGAGGTAGAAAAGGAAAGCATGGTGGGCAAAGTGGGGCTCATTCAGTACTCTAAACGGTGGGGGGGGGGGGGGTATTCCAGGTTGATAAAACAGCAGGAGCCAAGCACAGGAAGGAACAACCCAAGAAGCTGGAAGAGAATCAAGCCAAGGAATCCAAGAGACAACACTGTGTCACAGGACAGAGTGTCATGCTATGGAGACATCACAGGATCTGGGGAATAGAGGCTCCTGAGAGGCCGGTGAAGAGCTGCAGAAAGTAAAGGTGGAAGCCAAGTCGCAACGCTCATGGTGATGTCATTATGATGCCACTAAAAATCTCATTTGTCTTGATTTTTTTTTTAATTACTGGCAAGATAACTGTTTCTAAAGGCCTAAAAAAAAAAAAAAAAAAGGTATTCCCTGAAGGCAATGCCTAGAAGGTTTTATTTTGGCTTTTTTTTTTTTTTTTTTTTTTTTAATTCTATGAGAGATGATGGAGACTTACTGAATTGTTTTCCTGGGAAAAGCTTAATAAATGTGAAGGATGTGCTTCCATGGGTTCAAACATGGAAAGTTTTAAAATAGAAGAGCGACACAGGCAGATCATGATCCCAATATGTTAGATTATGCCGGCTGCTGGCCCGGGCTCTGGTTCTTGATAAAATATATAAATTATGAATTATTGTTGCAAGCAATCGCAAGTCTTTGCCCTACAGGGGAATGGTTTGGGCTCTGGTTAACAGGAGAGCTTTGTGGGGTTCATCTTCCACTGATAAGGAGGGAGCGGGGATAGACAGGAGGGCATCCTTGGCCAACACAAGGGGCTGCCTGGTGCCAAGGCTGGACAGCAGAGCATGTCCCAGGCCAAGCCCCAGACCAAGTGGGAAGATGTCTGTTAAATACACCACCTGTGTGGTCCCCCTCTGCAAGGGAGGTGTCTGTGACATCTTGGATCAGAGCAAGCAGGCACTGAGGCTTTAAGCACTCGTCCCCACCTGAAAGGCCTCTCTTCTAACCCAGGGCCTTCAAGGCTCAACATAAGTATTCTATCCTCCAGGAAGCCCTTGCTGATTCTTCCAGTCCTCAAAGTCTCAACCGACTGTGTCTTTATGTGCTGATGGACTTTAAGAAGCATACATAGAAATTTTTTTTTTAAATCATTGTTTACAAGAGTAGAGGAGGTTGCAGCTTGAGTCATCTCCTTCCAGGGCCCTCCGGCAAGTAATAAAGACAATAATAATGACAAAGCTGACACTTATTGAGCATTTACCATGTGCCAGGAGCTGTTCTAAATCCTTTAACATGTATAAACTCATTTAATTGGCAGAACAATCCTATAAGGCAGATGCTATCCCATTTTACACTGGTGCAACTTAGGTGCAAAGACGTTCAATGACTTACCTAAGGTGACACAGTGAAGTCGAAGTCAACTTTAGAATCGCAGTCTCTCCCAGCATCCATGTTTTTCATAACAATCCTATGCTATCAGACATGTCTGGAGGTGTTTGCTGAGCTGGTGGGAAAGACCAGGTGTGTAGTGGCCTATTTGCGAGGAGGCCAAGGGATATCTTGGGAAGCAACACAAACAAATGCCCAAATACAACCTTCCTATGAGGAAGATGTTTCCGCATCCTGATTCGGCTCCTGACTAGGCTGTACTTCTGCCCAACACTGTGGTTTGTCTTCCTAATGATAGTAACTCACTCACTAGTTCATTCACTTATTATTCATTCCCATGCATTTGCTGAGCACCCCCTATGGCCCCAGTACTGCGCTCAGCAGTGGAAATACAAGAGTGGCCAAAGCAGACACGGATCCTGCTCTAAACAGCCCGTTAAAATGAGGATAGCATCTGTATGAAGGGTTGTTCTGAGGATTAAATGAGTTTATGTATGTTGAAGGATTTAGAACAGCTCCTGGCACATAGTAAGGTCTCAATCAGTGTGAGCTATTATCATCATTAAGGTCCCTGGGTGGCGAAAATGATTTGCACTCAACTACTAACCTAAAGGTTGACAGTTCTAACCCATCCAGCAGCTCCACAGAAGAAAGGTCTGGTGATATGATTGTGTAAGGATTACAGCCAAAAAAACCCTATGAAGCAGTTGTAACACATTGAGTCACCTTGGGTTAGAATCAACTTGACTGTAACAAGTTTGTTTTTCTTCTTTTTTTATTATCGTTAGTACTGTTGTTTTTAATTACACAGTAGTGGGTACTGGAAGAAGATGACTCAAGTTGTAATCTCTTCTGCTCTTATAAACTGTGATTTTAAAAAAATTCTGGATATATGTCTTAAAGCCCATCAGCAAAGTTGCTTATCGGTTTTCTTAGTTCTAATCTCTGAGACCTTCGGGCAAATGCCCAGATATGACCTCCCCACTGAGGATGACATTTCAGCATCCTGATATACACAGACCAAAACTGCAAATGTGTCTGCGTTCTGATCATAAATGAGTAAAAGCCAGATGATAGCAAAGCAGTGGTGGTAATGAGACTTTATTCTTCCTGATCCCTAAAATCCAAACTGTAAACTTAAAAATCCTTGAAAGCATTTTCCATGGAGTGATGAGTTACAAAAGAAACAGAATCCCGGTTCCAAAGCACTGGTTCTTCAGGGGGTTTCTGACTCTAATAATAAAGTTGTGGATGTCGTGCTTGATTAGGAAACGGGTCAGGCTCAACCATGTCTCCAGTTGTTGGTGATCAAATTGTTTTGCTTTAAAAAGGTGGACTGGTTAAATTTTTCTGTACCTTCCTGTTGGGAACTGATATTTAAGTGACAAATAGTAGCAATGATAAGGGCCCTTTCTATGCACTTACTATAGGTTATCTCAGGTAAGGTGCCTCCAACAGTACCTGGCACACAGTAATTATTTGTTGCTGTTATTGTTGTTGTTAGATTGGCAGCTATCTGTCTCCAATTTAAAAAAAAAGAATTTTAAAAAGAGAGGAAAATGACAAGTATTTATTAAGCACCTACTGAGTCTCTAGGTGGTGCAAATGGCTAAACGCTTGACTACTAACCAAAAGGTTGGCAGTTCGAAGCCACCCAGAGGCTCCTCGAAAGGAAGCCCTAGTGATCTGCTTCTGAAAGAGCACAGCCATGAAAGCCCTATGGAGCAGTTCTACTCTGACACTGACAGCATCGCCATGAGTCAGCATGAACTTGATGACAACTGGTTTGGTTTGGTTTTGCTTTATGCACAACACTGTACACCTATTATATCTCTTAATCATCCTATCAAGCCTAGTTCATCTGGTGGACAAAATTTTCACAATAGGGAGAAGAGAGACTAAGAAAAAGTGAAAGAGGTTTTGGCAGTGAGAGAGGGAGGATCCTTGCCTCTGTACCGGAGGGGCACAGGGGGAGGGGGGAGCTTTCAGAAGTGCCACAAGCACATGGACGGGGTGAGTCTCCTTGGGCTAAGGCAGACAAGCTGGGCCCTTACCATCCAGGGACCCTCAGTTCAAAGGCAACAGCCCCCGCCCCGAAACTGTACCCTGAAAGACTGCCCACTGAATGTCTAAGCACCATCTGCTCTGGGAGACACAGTGGCAAAAAGAAATCTCACAGCTAAACCCCCAGGGACCAAAGAGGAAACCCCATCCGTAAGAGGGAGGAATGCTTGGGGACACTGACGGGAACCTCAGAGGACCCATTACAATGGAAAATCTTCAGCCAGGTGAGGAGAAATGGTGATTTCAAGCTGGACGCATTCCGCAGTTCGACCCATAGCAGGGTGGGCAGGATAATACCTGCCTTGTCTGGCCCCCCGACCCCTGATGGCAGACATTGAACACTCTGCCCTGGGTTCTCATGTGTGGATAAACAGTGGACAAGTGCCGAAAGCTGCTTCCCTTCAGATCCCTTCTAAAAAGCCATTGTTGCCCTAGAAGGATGCACACCAGATGCTGAGTTTAACCCTATGGTTGGTGGACCCACACACTCTTTGCTAGTTGGATCCAATCCTTCACGATCCACCTGAACACAGGACCACACAGGCTCCACAGACTCTGGCCAAGTCACAGGCGGGCTGAAATCTTCTCTGTAGTGGGCAGGGCAACCCAAGCCCACGTCTTCAGATGGACGATGCTGACAAATGGGCCTTCCCCAGCCTGCTCCCCACAGAAATACATCTGCTTGAAAATGAAGACCACTTTCCACTGTAAGAAAAATATTATCAGGTGATTTCAGTTCCTAAGTGAAGCCACTCTGAGGCCCCAGCTCTGTAATTTGGTTGGAAAAATGCCCTCTTAGAAGCAGTCTAAAGGTGACAATAAGGAGCTAGTAACGGTGGTATCATTGCTGTCATTGTTATTGTTATGAAATCTGTCATTGGCTGGGGTCATCTTGCCTTGAACTACTTAGCCAATATCTCTCCTGCCCACCTCTCATGACTGCTGTGGATCAATAGGATAGCAGATGGGAAAGTTGTATAAATTATAAACAGCACTGTTCATGCATGGTCTGCTTATCTGATACTCCTAGGGAAACCCCAGCTGTCTCCTAATCTGGTTGGAGATTAGCATTCTTCCAGCAGCACCCAATGGGCTAACTCAGGCATGCTCAAACATTTTTGGAACTGTTAATTTCAATGAAATTTTATACAATCTCCCCATATAGGCTAAAAATATTGGCTATACAGTGGACTTCCAGGAGAATGAATGAATCAGTCTTAGAAGAAATACAACCAGAATGTTCCTCATGAGCAAGGATGGACTTTGGCTGGCTTACTTTGGACACATCATCAGGAAAGACCAATCCCTAGAAAAGGGTAGCGTGTTTGGTAAAGTAGAGGGTCAGCTAAAATGAGGGAAACTCTCAGTGGATGGACTGACACAATAGCCACGACAATGGACTCAAACATACCAACCGTCAGGAAGATGGTGCAGAACTGGGCAACGTTTTGTTCTATAAAACCATGAAGTCACCATGAGTCAGAGCCAGCTCAACACCAATGAACAACAGCCCTATATATGAAAAAAGTAGAAGGAGGGCTACAAGAATTAGAGGGGATGGGGGCTAAAGACCCATCCACTCAGCCTTTGACTGAACCTCATGGCAATGTCTGAGGCTTCTCCACAGAACCCCCGGAGGCCCCAAGGAACCAAGTTTGAAAAACTCCTTAAGGAAGGAAGTTGAGAGGGGAGAGAAGACACAGCAGGCAACTGGCAGCATAGTTCAAAGCATAGAAGCAGGAAAAACGGTGCCATTTGGGGGAACTTAGAAAAATCCACTGGCTGGAGCTGAAGCTGGACATTCGGGCAATGGCTGTAAAGGCCACGTTTAATTATTTCCTGTCAAGTCTTGTCTAGCCCAGCTTTTCTTCACACAGGAGGCAAGTGAAAACCACCACCCAAACTCTGTCCAAACAAACCACATGGTGAGGAATAGAAGTAGGGAAGTTTTCCTGAGTTTGTTTTCTTAACCAACAAACCAGTTGGAATAGCATCTTGACATGGAGCTGCTGTTGCCCGGACCAGGTCTCAGGGTCTTCTGGGTAGAGGACATGGGGCTACTGTCCCACCTGAGATGCTTATGTCAGGAGGGGAACCAGCTTTGAAAAGGGTCTGAGTTAACCAAGGTGGCCTTTTCTGTCCAACCAACCTTCACCTCCAGCTTGGAGACAGCAGATCATACCCATGAAATACAATCACAGCTTCAGGCCTCAGACAACTAGCCAGGATTTGTTGAGTCCTGTTTCTTCCCCAAACTAGCAGACCTCATGGCAATTGGAAGAGCAAGCTTAAAAAGCAACTGTGTTTGTTTCTTTTACCTGCATCATCGTAGATCACCAGATATTCAGTGGGGAGAAGAAGAAAAGCCTAACAGGGAAAACGTCAAGGCAGTTCAAGTAAGCAGGTGTTATTGTCACTATGACTGCCTGGAAATAGTGAGTCCCAGAGACCCTACTGCGGGCCAGATGTTTGACCTGTGAGGAGGTAACCAACTGCCATCAAGTCAACTCCAACTCATGGCAATCCTATGTGTGTCAGAGTAGAACTGTGCTCCTTGGAGTTTTCAATGGCTGTTTTTTGGGAAGTAGATTGCCAGGACTTTCTTCTGAGGTGCCTCTGGGTGGACTCAAACTGCCAACCTTTCAGTTAGCAGCAGAACATATTAACCATTTGCACCACCCAGGGGCTCCAATCCCCTTTTCACAAATGAGGAAACTGTGGCTCAGAGAGGTTATGTAGCATGCCCAAGGCCACACGGCAGGTAGCTGGCAAACCAGGATAGGTGTCAGTACATTTCACTGGTGATGAAATGTGTTGTAGGGATTTTATACATAAGGAAACTGAGGCCATGAGAGGAATGGTGACTTGCTCAAGACCTCACTGCTAGTTGGTAGCAGAACTGGGACTAGATCACAGTTTTCCTGATTCTGGTCACAAGATCTTCTGTTACGGATTGAACTGTGTCCTTCAAACATATGTGTTGTAAATCCTAACCTCTATGCCTGTGGTTATAATCCCATTTGGGAAAGGGCTGTCTTTGTTACATTAATAAGATAGGATTAGTGTAGGGTATATCTTGAATCAATTTCTTTTGAGGTATAAAAGAGATTTAACAAGCAATTGAAAGAAACAGATGGGGTAAGATAGATGCCAAGACACGTGGAGATCTCCAAGGAACCAGGAAGCAGAAGCTGAAGAGACAAGGACCTTCCTCCAGAGTCGACAGACAGAGAAAGCCTTCCCCTAGAGCCATCCCTCTGAATTCTGACTTCTAGCCTCCTTAACTGTGAGAAAATAAATTTCTGTTTGTTAAAGCCATCCACTTGTGGTATTTCCGTTAGAGCAGCACTAGATAACTAAGACATCTTTCCATTCCTGGTTAAGCATGGTGGCAGCAATAGGCAAAACAGGTAGCAATTACTACTGATGTTGTTGTCAGTATTTTTGTTGTTGTTTTTCTCACCATTTTTGACCAAAGTTCAGAGAATTTAATTTAGGTAGCTGTTATTGATTGGATTGTATTCCCAAAAAATATGTGTTAGTTTCCTAACCCCTGTGTCTGTAAATAAACCCTGTTTGGAAACAAGGGGCTTCTTTTGTTATGCTAATTAGGTTGTACGAGAGTAGGGTGGGTCCTAAACCCGATCACTTCTAAGGGTGTCTTAGAAAAAGAGCAGAAGAGACATAAAGACACAGAGTGGGGAGGCAGATGCCAAGGAACTTCAGGGAACACCTGGGACCACCAAAAAGGAAGGACCCTCCCCTACAGCCAATGCCCTGATTTGGACTTCTAGCCTCCGAAATTGTGAGACAATAAATTCCTGTCTTTTAAAGCCACCCACTTGTGGTATTTTTTGTTATGGTGGTTATGGCAGCACTAGGTGACTAAGACCGTGAGTAAAGGAAGAATGAATTCTCAACAAAGACTACTTGTTCCAATTGTTTTATTATTATTTTTCTCTTAGACTCTTCGCCTGCACTACAATGTATTCCTTCATTCTCAGTTTAAAAGCAAATAAAAATCCCTCCACTCCAATTAGTTTAATTTATATTGAGCCTAGTCTCTCCCAACTGATAGAATCCCTATGTTAGCCAGAGTGTGACTGCATTTCTACGAGCCACGAGAAGCAAATATGATCTCCATTCTCACAGAATCCAAATTAAAGTATTGACCAGTCTGAGAAAATACAGGCATACCTTGGAGATATTGTGGGTTCAATTCCAGGTCATCGCAATAAAGCAAATACCACAATAAAGTGAGTCACACAAATTTTTTCGTTTCCCAGTGCATATAAAAGTTATGTCTACACTATGCTGTAGTCTATTAAGTGTGCAATAGCATTATGTCTTAAAAAAACAATGTACATACCTTAAATAAAAAATATTTTATTGGTAAAAAATGCTAACTATCATCTAAGCCTTCAGTGAGTCGCAATCTTTTTGCTGGTGAAGGATCTTGCCTCTATGTTAATGGCTGCGGACTGATCAGGGTGGTGGTTGCTGAATCCTGGCGCCACTGTGGCAATTTCTTAAAACAAGACAATAATGAAGTTTTCCACATCGATTGACTCTTCCTTTCACAAAAGATTTCTCTGTAGCATGCAATGCTGTTTGAGAGCATTTTACCCAAAATAGAACTTTCAAAATTGGAGTCAATCTTCTCAAACCCTGCTGCTGCTTTATCAGCTAAGTTTATGCAATATTCTAAATTCTCTGTTGTCATTTCAACAATGTTCATAGCATCTTCACCAGGATAGATTCCATCTCAAGAAATCACTTTCTTTGCTCATCTATAAGAAGCGACTCCTCATCTGTTAAAGTTTTATCATGAGATTGCAGCAATTCAGTCACATCTTCAGGATTCACATCTAATTCTAGTTCTCTTACTATTTCCACTCCATCTGAAGCTACTTCCTCCACTGAAGTCTTGAACACCCTCACAGTCGTCCATGAGGGTTGGAATCAGCTTCTTCTAAATTCCTGTTAATGTTGATATTTTGACCTCCTCTCATTAATCAGAAATGTTCTTAAGGGTGTCTAGAATGGTGAATCCTTTCCAGAAGGTTTTCAACTTATTAGCCCAGATCCATCAGAGGAATCACCATCTATGGCAGCTATAGCCTTACAAAATTTATTTCTTAAATAATAAGACTTGAAAGTTGAAATTACTTCTTAATCCATGGGCTGCAGAATGGATTAGAAAGCATGAAAACAACATTAATCTCCTTGTACACCTCCATCAGAGCTCTTGGGTGACCAGGTGCATTGTCAATGAGCAGTAATTTTTTTTCTTTTTTTTTTTTTTATTTATATGTATTTTATTTCTACTATAACAATTCTTTTTTTTTTTTTATTTTGTTTTATTCTACTTCAGGTGAAGGCTTACAGAACAAATAGTTTCTCATGAAACAGTAGCACGCATGCTGTTTTATGACATTGGTTAAGAACCCCACAATATTTTAACCCTCTAAATTCTCAACCTTTTTTTTTTTTTTGGTGAAAATACACATAGCCAAAGATACACCATTTCAAAAATTTCTACATACACAGTTCAGTGACATTGACTACGCTCTTCCAATGGTGCTGTTATTCTCACTTAAGATGAAGTCTTACAGAACAAAATAGCCTCCCATTTAACAGTTACTACAAAATGTTGCCCTAAGACAATGGTTAACAATCTCACAACACATCAACAATATCCTTACTCAACCTTGTGTTCCCTATCATCAGCTTCCTACTCCCCTTCTGCCTTCTGGCCCTTGTCACTGGACTCCTGTACCTCGTTAGTCTCACTTGGTTTTACTCGGCTGTCCACTCCCAGACTGAACAGTGAACCTCGGAGGTAACTTCACCACTGAGCTAAAACGGTGTCTGGGGGCCATACTTTTGAGGTTTCTCCAGTCTCCTGTAGGCCAGTAAATCTGGTGGGTGTTTTTTTTTTTTTTTTTTTTTTTTTTTTTTGTGAGTTAGAATTATGCTCTACATCGTTCTCCAGCTCTGTCCAGAACCCTCTGTTGTGATCCTGGTCAGAGCAGTCAGCGGTGGTAGGTGGGCACCATCTAGCTGTACTGGACTCAGTCCGGTGTAGGTCTTGGTAGCTGTGGACAATTAGTCCTTTGAACTAATCTTTTCGTTGTATCCTGTTCTCTTCATTCTCCCTTGCTCCCGAAGGGATAAGACCAGTGGAGTATCTTAGATGGCCGCTCACAGGCTTTTAAGACCCCAGACACTATTCACCAAGGTAAAATGTAGAGCATTATCTTTATAAATAGTGTCATGCCAGTTGAGCTAGATGTTCCCCGAGACCATGGTCCCAGGAGCCCTCCGCCCAGCAACTCAGTTTCTCGGGGAGTTTGGATGTGTCCATGGGGCCTCCATGACCTTTCCTTGTACAGGTTGTGTTAGTTTCCCCTGTATTATGTACTGTCTCACCTTTCACCCAAGATACCACTTATCTATTGCCTATTTAGTATTCCCCCACCCCCACCCCTCCCATCCCTGGTAACCAACAAGGATTGTACATTTTGTGTGTGAACTTTTTCATGGGTTTTTACAATAGAGGTCTCATACAATATTTGTTCTTTTGTGATTGACTTAGTTCACTCAGCATAATGTCCTCCAGTTTCATCCATGTTATGAGATGCTTCACAGATTCATTGTTGTTCTTTCTCGTTGCGTAGTACTCCATTGTGTGTATGTACAATAGTTTCTTTATCCATTCATCTGTTGATGGGCACCTACGTTGTTTCCATCATTTTGCTGTTGTGAACAATGCTTCCATGAACATAGGTGTGCATACGTCTATTCGAGTGACGACTCTTATTTCTCTAGGATATATTCCTAGGAGTGGGATTGCTGGATCGAATGGTATGTCTATTTCTAGCTTTCTGAGGAAGCACCATATCATTTTCCAAAATGGTTGCATCATTTTGCATTCCCAACAGCAGTGCATAAGAGTTCCCATCTCCCCAGAGCCCCTCCAACATTTGTTATTTCCAGTGTTTTTGATTCGTGCCAGTAATGTCGGGGTGAGATGCTATCTGATGGTGGTTTTAATTTGCATTTCTTTAATGGCTAGTGAACATGAGCATTTCCTCATTGTCTGTTGGCCATTTGAATGTCTTCTTTGGAGAAGTGTCTGTTCATTTCCTTTGCCCATTTTTTGATAGGATTGTTTGTCTTTTTGTTGTAGAGGTGTTGGATTTTCTTGTAGATTATGGAGATTAGACCTTTGTCTGACTTGTACTGTCCAAAAATTTTTTCCCAGTCTGTAGGTTCTCTTTTGACTCTGTTGGTGAAGTCTTTGCAAGAGCATAGGTGTTTGATTTTTAGAAGATACCAGTTATCTAGCTTATCTGTTGGGTTTTGTGCGTTGATGGTTATGGTTTGTATCCTGTTAATGCCATGTATTAAGGCCTGAAGTGTTGGTCCTATTTTTTCTTCTATGAACTTTATAGTTTTAGGCTTTATATTCAGGTCTTTGATCCATTTTGAAGTAGTTTTTATATACCGTGTGAGGTATGGGACCGGTTTCATTTTTCTGCAAATGGATATCCAGTTTTGCCAGCACCATTTGTTAAAAAGACTGACTTTTCCCCATTTGATGGACTTTGGGCCCTTGTCAAAGATCAGATGACTGTAGGTGGATGGATTTACATCTGGGTTCTCAATTCTGTTCCATTGGTCAATGTATCTGTCGTTGTACCAGTACCAGGCTGTTTTGACAACTGTAGCTGTATAGTAGGTTCTGAAGTCAGGTAGTGTGAGTCCTCCAACTTTATTCTTCTTCTTCAGTAGTGCTTTACTTATTTGGGGCTTCTTCCCTTTCCATATAAAGTTAATGATTAGTTTTTCCATCTCTTTCAAGAATGTTGCTGGTATTTGCATCGGGATTGCATTGTATTTGTAAATTGCTTTGGGTAGAATTGCCATTTTCACAATCTTCAGTCTGCCTATCCATGAGCATGGTATGTTTTTCCATTTATGTAGATCCCTTTGGGTTTCATGCAGTAGTGTTTTATAGTTTTCTTTGTATAGGTCTTTTGCATCCCTGGTCAGATTTATTCCTAAGTATTTTATCTTTTTAGGGGCTACTGATAATGGTATTGATTTCCTGATTTCCTTTTCATTGTTCTCCTTACTGGTGTATAGGAATCCAACTGATTTTTGAATGTTTATCTTGTATCCTGATACTCTGCTGAATCTTTCTATTAGTTCCAGTAGATTTCTCGTGGAGTCTTTAGGGTTTTTTATGTATAGTATAATATCATCTGCAAACAGGGAGAGTTTAACTTCTTCATTTCCAATTTGGATGCCCTTTATTTCTTTTTCTTGCCTTATTGCTCTAGCTAGAACTTCCAGCACAATGTTAAATAGGAGCGGTGATAAAGGGCATACTTGTCTTGTTCCTGTTTTCAAGGGGAATGTTTTCAGCCTCTCTCCATTAAAAATGATATTGCCTGTTGGTTTTGCATAGATGCCCTTTATTACGTTGAGAAATTTCCCTTCTATACCTATTTTATTGAGAGCTTTTATCAGGAATGGGTGTTGGACTTTGTCAAATGCCTTTTCTGCGTCAATTGAGATGATCATGTGATTCTTTTCTTTCCTTTTATTTACGTGGTGGATTACGTTGATGGATTTTCTAATGTTAAACCATCCTTGCATATCTAGTATGAATCCTACTTGGTTGTGGTGTATTATTTTTTGGATATGATGCTGAATTCTATTGGCTAGAATTTTGTTCAGAATTTTTGCATCTATATTCATGAGAGATATTGGTCTGTAATTTTCATTTTTGTGATGTCTTTGCCTGGTTTTGGTATCAGCGTTATGCTGGCTTCATAGAATGAATTTGGAAGTGTTGCTTCCTCTTCTATGCTCTGAAATAGCTTGAGTAGAACTGGTACAAGCTCTTCTGTAAATGTTTTGTAGAATTCTCCAGTGAAGCCATCTGGGCCAGGGCTTTTTTTGGTTGGGAGTTTTTTTTATTACCTTTTCAATCTCTTCTCTTGTTATGGGTCTGTTCAGATTTTCAATATCACTTTTTTGTAGTTTGGGTAGGCCGTGTGTTTCTGGAAATTTATCCATTTCCTCTAGGTTTTCAAATTTCTTGGAGTATAGTTTTTCATAATATTCTGTTATAATCCTTTTTATTTTGGTTGGGTCTGTTGTAATGTCCCCCATTTCATTTCTTATTTGGGTTATTTGTGTCCTCTCCTGATTTTCTTTTGTCAGTCTGGCCAGTGGTTTGTCGATTTTGTTGATTCTTTCAAAGAACCAACTTTTGGTTTTGTTGATTCTATCTATTGTTTTTCTGTTCTCTATTTCATTTATTTCTGCTCTGATCTTTAGTGTTTCCTTTCTTCTGGTGGTTGTGGGCTTTTTTTGCTGTTCTCTTTCTATTTGTTTGATTTCTGTAGTTAATGTTTTGATTTTGTCCCTTTCTTCTTTTTTGATATGTGCATCTATTGCTATAAATTGTTCTCTGAGGACTGCCTTTGCTGTGTCCCAAAGGTTTTGGTATGATGTGTTTTCATTCTCATTTGATTCTAGGAATTTTTTGATTCCCTCTCTGATTTCTTCTATTACCCATTGACGTGTAAGCAGGGTATTATTCAGTTTCCATGTAGTTGATCTTTTTTTCCTTGTTCTTTCTATTAATTTCTACCTTGATGGCATTGTGGTCAGAGAAGATACTTTGAATTATCTCATCGTTTTGGATCTTGTTGAGAATTGCTCTGTGGCCTAAGATGTGGTCTATTCTGTAGAACCTTCCATGTGCATTGGAAAAGAATGAGTACTTTGCAGCGGCTGGATGGAGTGTTCTATATATATCTATGAGGTCAAGTTGGCTGATTGTGCCCTTTAGGTCTTCTGTATCTTTGCTGAGTTTCTTCTTAGTTGTTCTGCCCCTACTGAGAGTGGTGTGTTGAAGTCTCCTAGTATGATTGTGGAACTGTTAATTTCTCTTTTCAGTGTTGTTAGAGTGTTTTTTTTTATGTATTTTGGAACCCTGTAATTGGGTGCGTAGATGTTTATTATGGTTATGTCTTCATGATGGATCATCCCCTTAATCATTATATAGTGTCCTTTTTTGTCTTTTATGGTAGATTTTGTTTTAAAGTCTATTTTGTCTGAGATTAGAATAGCCACTCCTGCTCTTTTTTGGTAGTTGTTAGCTTGATATATTTTTTTCCAACCTTTGATGTTTAATAAATTCACATCTTTGTTTCTAAGGTGTGTCTCTTGTAGACAGCATATTGATGGACCCTGTTTTCTTATCCATTCTGCCACTCTCTGTCTCTTATGGCTGCATTGAGTCCATTTACATTCAGTGCAATTATTGATAGATGCGAGTTTGTTGCTGTCATTTTGTAGTGCTTTTTTTAGTGGTGCTGAAGTTTTCTTTGTTCTTACTCTCTTGTGCTGAGTTACTTTTGTTTGTGGATTTTGTGTTCATTTCTTTTGTTTTTGTAGGTTTTGTTTTTGCTGAGACTTTATGCTTTTCATCTTTATTTTTATGAGTTGGTTTGTTAACTTTCTTTGTGGTTACCATGAATTTTACCCTTATCTTCCTAAGTTTGAAGCAGTCTACCATTACTTGGTATCGCCTTGCCTTCCTCTCCATTAGAAGGTTCTATACCTATGCCGTTTATTCCCTCTTTCATTGTTTTGATGTTGTTGTCATCCATCGATTGACTGCTCTGATTCCCTGTTGTATTTCTTTTGGTTTTGGATAGTCCTCGAGAGTTCATTTCCTAGAATGGTATCTGGCTCGTAAGATCCTGCATCCTAGGTCTTGCCTGAGGGCTGACGCTGTTTGTCCTCAGATCAAAGAACTCCTTTTAATAATTCTTGTAAGTTTGGTTTGACTTTTGCTTATTCCCTTAGTTTCTGTTTATCTGGAAATGACCTAATTTCACCATCAAATTTGAACGAGAGTTTTGCAGGATATATTATTCTTGGCTGACAATTTTTTTCTTTCAAGATTTTATATATGTCATCCCATTGCCTTCTTGCCTGCATGGTTTCTGCCGAATAATCTGAGCTTAGTCTTATTGTTTCTCCTCTGTATGTGACTTTTGTTCTTCACGAGCTGCTCTCAGGATTCTTTGTTTCTCTTTGGTTTTGGCGAGTGTGAATATGATATGCCTTGGTGATTTTCTTTTGGGGTCTCTTCTATATGGGGTTCATTGAGTTTCTTGGATGGCCAGCTTTTCATCTTTCATGATATTGGGGAAGTTTTCTGTCAGCAGTTCCTCAATGATCCTCTCTGTGTTTTCAGTTTTCTCCCCCTGTTCTGGAATGCCAATCACTCGTAAATTTTTGCTTTTAATTGTGTCCCACATAACTCTCAGAGTCTCTTCATTTTTCTCTGTTCTTTTTTCTGAGTTTTCCTGAAACAGAGTTGTATCCAAGTGTTTGTCTTCAGTTCCACTGATCCTGTCTTCCGTGGTTTCAAATCTGCTTCTCAGCCCTTCTATAACATCACCCATTTCTGAAAGCTTGTTGTTTATCTTTTGGATTTCTAATTGTTGTTTTTGTATAATTTCTAGCTGTGAATTGATTTTGGCATTTTGTTCCTGCATCATCTTCCTGAATTCTTCCAATTTTTTGTCTGTATTTTCCATGAATTTGTCTATTTTTTTCCTCATGTTTGTCAGCTTTTTGCCTCAGTTCTTTGAAAATTCCGAGTATTAGAGATTTGAATTCCCTATCAGGTACTTCTAGTGCATTTTCTTCCACAGTAGAGTTATCTGGTGTTTTAATTTGGACGCCTATTGGAGCCATCCTGTCTTGTTTTTGTAAATTTTTTATATTGTTTGCTGTTTTCGGGGCATTCAGTAGATATTTATCTCGTTTATTGATTATATATTTTTTTGTTTCATCCCTTTTTTTAAAAAAAAAATTTGAGTATATCTGAGCAGGCGGACTGTGTGACCTTTGTTGTTTGCTCTTCTGTGCACTCAATACTTTTCGCTTCCTTCTCCAACTGGCTGGTTCAGTCACTCATATGTGGTACAGCTGGGAAGGTCTACCTGAAGAGGAGCCACTGGGATGGGTTGTTTGTGGCACTCACCACAGCCACCAGGACGGTCGGTAGTCAGTGCTGGGCAGGTTCCAATAGGCCGTGCCTGCACAGCTTGGTGGTGTGAAGTCAAGTGCACAGTGCAGGTAGGCAGGATGCGGCGGGGAGATGGTTATGTGTGAAGCTAAGCAGCTGTTTTGTCTCCCACTGGATGCTCCATGAGGCTGCTCTCTCGTACTCACATTTGCTGGTCTCTGATAGGAGTGCAAGATGGTGGATCTGTGCTGCGTTAGCTGGTAGGGGACCTCTGCATGATTCTCTCCTCGCTCTCCGTTCTCTTTCAGTATTCTCACTCCGTTTGGTGTTCGGCTGAGTTCTTTATCTCTTCATGTGATGTTCTAGGGTTTCAGGATTGTTGATTCTCTGTTTGGCTTAGTTTTTTGGATCTTTGCTGTGGAGGGATGGCATGGTGCTTCTGCCTAGAGCGCCATCTTGCTGGACTCTCTTTTTTTCATTTTTTAAATTTTACTTCAGATGAAGGTTTACAGAACAAACTAGCTTCTCATTAAACGATTAGTACACATATTGTTTTCTGTCATTGGTTGCCAACCCCACGACATGTCAACACTCTCCCCTTCTCAACCTTGAGGTCCCTATTACCACCTTTCCTGTCCCCTCCTGCCTTCTCGTCTTTACCCCTGGGCTGGTGTGTCAATTTAGTCTCATTTTGTTTTATTGGTCTGTCTAATCTTTGGCTGAAAGGTGAACCTCAGGAGTGACTTCATTGCTGAGCTAAAATGGTGTCTGGGGGCATACTCTCAGTGTTTCTTCAGTCTCTTTCAGACCAGTAACTTTTTTTCTTTTTGACTTAGAATTTTGTTCTATGTTTTTCTCCAGCTCTGTCCAGGACCCTCTATTGTGATCCCTGTCAGAGAAGTAGGTGGTGGTAGTCGGGCACCGTCTAGTTGTGCTATACTCAGTCTGGTGGAGGCTGTGGTAATTGTGGTCCATTAGTCCTTTGAACAAATCTTTCCCTTGTGTATTTGGTTTTCTTCATTCTCTCTTGCTCCAGATGGGGTAAGACCAGTGGAGTATCTTAGATGGCAACTCACAAGCTTTTTTAGACCCCAAATGCTACTCACTAAAGTGGAATGTAGAATATTTTCTTTATAAACTATGTTATGCCAATTGAGCTAGATGTTCCCTGAGAACATGGTCCCCATAGCCCTCAGCCGAGTAATTTGGTCCCTCAGGGAGTTTGGATGTCTCTGTGGAGCTTCCATGCACAGTGGCTAAAGCATTTAACTGCTAACCAAAAGGCCAGTGGTTCCAGTCCACCAGCCGCTTCTTGGAAACCCTATGTGGCAGTTCTACTCTGTCCTATAGGGTCACTAGGAGTCAGAATTGACTTGACAACAATAAGTTTGGTTTGGTTTATGGAGCTTCCATGACCTTACCTTGGATAAGTTGTGCTAGCTTTCCCAGTATTGTATACTATCTTACCCTTCATCTAGGTTACCACTTATCTATTGTCTATTTACTGTTTTTCCATCCCCACCCCTCCTCTCTCATAACCGTCAAAGATTGTTTCTTTTTGTGTATAAAACTTTTCGTGAGTTTTTATAGTAATGGTCTCATACAATATTTGTCCTTTTGTGATTGACTTATTATTTCACTCAGCATAATGCCCTCCAGATGTGTCCATGTTGTGAGATGCGTCACAGATTCATCATTGTTCTTTATCGTTGTTTAGTGTTCCATTGTGTGTATGTACCATAGTTTGTTTATCCATTCATCTGTTGATGGACATCTAACTTGTTTCCATCTTTTTGCTATTGTGAACAATGCTGCAGTGAACATGGGTGTGCATATGTCTACTCATGTGATGGCTCTTATTTCTCCAGGATATATTGCTAAGAGTGGGATTGCTGGATCATATGGTATTCCTATTTCTAGCTTTTTAAGGAAGTGCCATATTGTTTTCCAAAATGGTTGTATCATTTTGCATTCCCACCAGCTGTGCCTAAGAGTTTCAATCTCCCTGCAGCCTCTCCAAAATTTGTTATTTTCTGGTTTTTTGATTAGTGTGGTAATGTTGGGATGAGATGGTATCTCATTGTGGTTTTGAATTGCATTTCTCTAATGGATAGTGATAGACAGCATTTCCTCAGGTGTCTGTTAGCTGCTTGTCTTCTTTGGTGAAGTGTCTGTTCATATCCTTTGCCCATTTTTTAATTGGATTATTTGTCTCTTCATTGTAGAGGTGTTAGATTTTCGTGCAGATTTTAGAAATTAGATTTTTGTCCAATTGTCATAGCCAAAATTTTTTCCCCAGTCTGTAGGTTCTCTTTTTACTCTTTTGGTGAAGTCTTTTGATGAGCATAACTGTTTACTTTTTAGAAGATCCCAGTTACCTAGCTTATCTTCTGGAGTTTGTGTATTGTTAGTTATGTCCTGTTAATGCCATGTATCAGGGCCTCTAGAATTGATCCTATTTTTCCTTCTATGATCTTCACAGTTTTTGGTTTTATATTTAGGTCTTTGATCCATTTTGCAGTAGTTTTCGTGTATGGTGTGAGGTATGGGTTCTGTTTCATTTTCTGCAGACGGACATCCAGTTTTGCCAGCACCATTTGTTAAAAAGACTGTCTTTTCCCCTGTTTGATGGACTTTGGGCCCTTGTCAAAGATCAGGTGACCGTAGGTGGATGGATTTACATCTGGGTTCTCAATTCTGTTCCATTGGTCAATGTATCTGTTGTTGTACCAGTACCAGGCTGTTTTGACTACTGTAGCTGTATAATAGGTTCTGAGGTCAGATAGTGTGAGTCCTCCTACTTTATTCTTCTTCTTCAATAGTGCTTTACTTATCTGAGGTCTCTTCCCTTTCCATACAAAGTTAATGATTAGTTTTCCATCTCTTTAAAGAATGCAGTTGGTATTTGGATCGGGATTGCATTGTATTTATAGATTACTTTGGGTAGAACTGACATTTTCACAACATTGAGTCTACCATGTTTTTCCATTTATGTAGTTCTCTTTTGGTTTCTGGCAGTAGTGTTTTGTAGTTTTCTTTGTATAGGTCTTTTACTTCCCTGGTTAGATTTATTCCTAAGTATTTTATTTTTTTAGGGACTATGATAAATGGTATTGTTTTCCTGATTTCCTTTTCATTCTTCTCTTTATTGGTGTATAGGAATCCAATTGATTTTTGTATGTTTATCTTATATCCTGCTACACTGCTGAATCTTTCTATTAGTTCCAGTAGTTTTCTGGTGGAGTCTTCTGTGTCTTCTTTGTATAGTATCATATCATCCACAAATAAGGACAGTTTTACTTCTTCATTACCAATTTGGATGCCTTTTATTTCTTTTTCTTGCCTTATTGATCTAGCTATGACTTCCAACACAATGTTAAATAGGAGTGGTGATAAAGGGCATCCTTGTCTTGTTCCTGTTCTCAAGGGGAATGTTTTCAGCATCTCTCCATTAAGAATGATTTTGGGGAGTTCCGGCAAAATGGCGCTCTAGGCAGAAGCACCACACCGTCCCTCTACAGCAAAGATCTGAAAAACTAAGCCAAACAGAGAAAACAACAATCCTGAAACCCTAAATGAAGAGATAAAGAACTCAGCCAAGCACCAAATGGAGTGAGAAAACTGACAGAGAATGGAGAGCAAGGAGAGATTCATGCAGAGGTCCCCTACCAGCTAACGCAGCGTGGATCCACCATCTTGGACTCCTATCGGAGACCAGCAAACGGGGTACGAAAAAGCAGCCTCACGGAGTGTCCAGCGGGAGACAAAACAGCCGGTAATTTGCGGTGTGTGCTTTCCCACCCCCCACCCCTCTTCCCCCTAGCTCAGGCTCCTCTGCTTCCCGCGGCCACGGTCTCTTGACCGGGAAGCACCGGCTGCTTGGATTCCACACAGCCAAGCGGGCGGCTTTCTGGGTGCCATTTGTTGGCTGCTAGTGTTGCTTTTTTTTTTCTGCTTCTTTTGATTTCTCACTTGCCTCTCGCTGACTCCCCATCCTTTTGCTCGAGTGCCTGGCTCCGAGCGCCATCTTTGCCTCTTCCTGAGGGGCGGCAGGGCTCCATTCAAGTGTGCAGCTGCTTCCCGGTCTGGGCTGCCGTGCTGGTGGGTTCCCAGGGCTTTTGTTCGTTTGTTCATTTTGAATTGTTTGTTTGTTTTCCTTTCCTTTTCTTGAGTTGGGAGCATTTTCTGGCCGGGCGGAGCTGCGTGGCTAGAAACTCCCCTTCAGCTTCCACAGACGTGTGGAGGGATCCCTCAGGACATTTCTTTTTTCGTTAGTTTTTTTTTTCCTGTTTTTTTGGAGGGGGCCTTTCTTCTTCTTCTTCTTCTTTTTTTTTTTTTTTTTTGATTTGTTTTGTTTTGTTTTCCCTCTTCTTCCCTTTTTGTCTTTCTTCATTGCTCAGTTTCTCGTCTCTCTATATCTTCCTTCTCTTTCTGATCCCTGAATACCAGGCGTTGTATGCCTCTGTGCCTTCTGGCCAGGCTGTTCTGTGACACGTGAGAGCGACTTCCCCAGACCTCATAGTTGCATTGGTGGGATCCCTGGGAACTGAGCGGTTCTTTAACCTTTCGGATTATTATTTGTTCATTCTTTTCTTCCTCTTCCCTTTTCTGTTTTTCTCCATTTCATAGTCTCTCATCTCTCCATTCTAATGGCAAGCTCCCCTAGCATTCTTTTTTGTTTGTTTGTATGTTTTTTGGCTCCTGTTCCTCTCTCCTCTCTCCCATATCCATCTTAGCTCCACACATAACCATCTCCCTGCTGCATCCTGCCTACCTGCACCATGCGCTTGACATCACACCACCAAGCAGTGCAGGCATGGCCTACTGGAACCTGCCCAGCACTGATTACCGACCCGCCCTGGTGGCTGTAGTGAGTGCCACAAACAACCCGTCCCAGTGGCTCCTCTTCAGGTAGACCTGCCCAGCTGTACCACATATGAGTGACTGAACCAGCCAGTTGGAGAAGGAAGCGAAAAGTATTGAGTGCACAGAAGAGCAAACAACAAAGGTCACACAGTCCGCCTGCTCAGATATACTCAAATTTTTTTTTAAAAAAAAGGGATGAAACAAAAAAATATATAATCAATAAACGAGATAAATATCTACTGAATGCCCCGAAAACAGCAAACAATATAAAAAATTTACAAAAACAAGACAGGATGGCTCCAATAGGCGTCCAAATTAAAACACCAGATAACTCTCCTGTGGAAGAAAATGCACTAGAAGTACCTGATAGGGAATTCAAATCTCTAATACTCGGAATTTTCAAAGAACTGAGGCAAAAAGCTGACAAACATGAGGAAAAAAATAGACAAATTCATGGAAAATACAGACAAAAAATTGGAAGAATTCAGGAAGATGATGCAGGAACAAAATGCCAAAATCAATTCACAACTAGAAATTATACAAAAACAACAATTAGAAATCCAAAAGATAAACAACAAGCTTTCAGAAATGGGTGATGTTATAGAAGGGCTGAGAAGCAGATTTGAAACCACGGAAGACAGGATCAGTGGAACTGAAGACAAACACTTGGATACAACTCTGTTTCAGGTAAACTCAGAAAAAAAAAAAAACAAAGAAAAATGAAGAGACCCTGAGAGTTATGTGGGACACAATTAAAAGCAAAAATTTACGAGTGATTGGCATTCCAGAACAGGGGGAGAAAACTGAAAACACAGAGAGGATCATTGAGGAACTGCTGACAGAAAACTTCCCCAATATCATGAAAGATGAAAAGCTGGCCATCCAAGAAGCTCAACGAACCCCATATAGAAGAGACCCCAAAAGAAAATCACCAAGACATATCATATTCACACTCGCCAAAACTAAAGACAAACAAAGAATCCTGAGAGCAGCTCATGAAAAACAAGAAGTCACACACAGAGGAGAAACAATAAGGCTAAGCTCAGATTATTCGGCAGAAACCATGCAGGCAAGAAGGCAATGGGATGACATATATAAAATCTTGAAAGAAAAAAATTGTCAGCCAAGAATAATATATCCTGCAAAACTCTCGTTCAAATTTGATGGTGAAATTAGGTCATTTCCAGATAAACAGAAACTAAGGGAATAAGCAAAAGTCAAACCAAACTTACAAGAATTATTAAAAGGAGTTCTTTGATCTGAGGACAAACAGCGTCAGCCCTCAGGCAAGACCTAGGATGCAGGATCTTACGAGCCAGATACCATTCTAGGAAATGAACTCTCGAGGACTATCCAAAACCAAAAGAAATACAACAGGGAATCAGAGCAGTCAATCGATGGATGACAACAACATCAAAACAATGAAAGAGGGAATAAACGGCATAGGTATAGAACCTTCTAATGGAGAGGAAGGCAAGGCGATACCAAGTAATGGTAGACTGCTTCAAACTTAGGAAGATAAGGGTAAAATTCATGGTAACCACAAAGAAAGTTAACAAACCAACTCATAAAAATAAAGATGAAAAGCATAAAGTCTCAGCAAAAACAAAACCTACAAAAACAAAAGAAATGAACACAAAATCCACAAACAAAAGTAACTCAGCACAAGAGAGTAAGAAGAACAAAGAAAACTTCAGCACCACTAAAAAAAGCACTACAAAATGACAGCAACAAACTCGCATCTATCAATAATTGCACTGAATGTAAATGGACTCAATGCAGCCATAAGAGACAGAGAGTGGCAGAATGGATAAGAAAACAGGGTCCATCAATATGCTGTCTACAAGAGACACACCTTAGAAACAAAGATGTGAATTTATTAAACATCAAAGGTTGGAAAAAAATATATCAAGCTAACAACTACCAAAAAAGAGCAGGAGTGGCTATTCTAATCTCAGACAAAATAGACTTTAAAACAAAATCTACCATAAAAGACAAAAAAGGACACTATATAATGATTAAGGGGATGATCCATCATGAAGACATAACCATAATAAACATCTACGCACCCAATTACAGGGTTCCAAAATACATAAAAAAAACACTCTAACAACACTGAAAAGAGAAATTAACAGTTCCACAATCATACTAGGAGACTTCAACACACCACTCTCAGTAGGGGCAGAACAACTAAGAAGAAACTCAGCAAAGATACAGAAGACCTAAAGGGCACAATCAGCCAACTTGACCTCATAGATATATATAGAACACTCCATCCAGCCGCTGCAAAGTACTCATTCTTTTCCAATGCACATGGAAGGTTCTACAGAATAGACCACATCTTAGGCCACAGAGCAATTCTCAACAAGATCCAAAACGATGAGATAATTCAAAGTATCTTCTCTGACCACAATGCCATCAAGGTAGAAATTAATAGAAAGAACAAGGAAAAAAAGATCAACTACATGGAAACTGAATAATACCCTGCTTACACGTCAATGGGTAATAGAAGAAATCAGAGAGGGAATCAAAAAATTCCTAGAATCAAATGAGAATGAAAACACATCATACCAAAACCTTTGGGACACAGCAAAGGCAGTCCTCAGAGAACAATTTATAGCAATAGATGCACATATCAAAAAAGAAGAAAGGGACAAAATCAAAACATTAACTACAGAAATCAAACAAATAGAAAGACAACAGCAAAAAAAGCCCACAACCACCAGAAGAAAGGAAACACTAAAGATCAGAGCAGAAATAAATGAAATGGAGAACAGAAAAACAATAGATAGAATCAACAAAACCAAAAGTTGGTTCTTTGAAAGAATCAACAAAATCAACAAACCACTGGCCAGACTGACAAAAGAAAATCAGGAGAGGACACAAATAACCCAAATAAGAAATGAAATGGGGGACATTACAACAGACCCAACCAAAATAAAAAGGATTATAACAGAATATTATGAAAAACTATACTCCAAGAAATTTGAAAACCTAGAGGAAATGGATAAATTTCTAGAAACACACGGCCTACCCAAACTACAAAAAAGTGATATTGAAAATCTGAACAGACCCATAACAAGAGAAGAGATTGAAAAGGTAATAAAAAAAACTCCCAACCAAAAAAAGCCCTGGCCCAGATGGCTTCACTGGAGAATTCTACAAAACATTTACAGAAGAGCTTGTACCAGTTCTACTCAAGCTATTTCAGAGCATAGAAGAGGAAGCAACACTTCCAAATTCATTCTATGAAGCCAGCATAACGCTGATACCAAAACCAGGCAAAGACATCACAAAAATGAAAATTACAGACCAATATCTCTCATGAATATAGATGCAAAAATTCTGAACAAAATTCTAGCCAATAGAATTCAGCATCATATCCAAAAAATAATACACCACGACCAAGTAGGATTCATACCAGGTATGCAAGGATGGTTCAACATTAGAAAATCCATCAATGTATTCCATCACGTAAATAAAAGGAAAGAAAAGAATCACATGATCATCTCAGTTGACGCAGAAAAGGCATTTGACAAAGTCCAACACCCATTCCTGATAAAAGCTCTCAATAAAATAGGTATAGAAGGGAAATTTCTCAACATAATAAAGGGCATCTATGCAAAACCAACAGGCAACATCATTCTTAATGGAGAGAGGCTGAAAACATTCCCCTTGAAAACAGGAACAAGACAAGGATGCCCTTTATCACTGCCCCTATTTAACATTGTGCTGGAAGTTCTAGCTAGAGCAATAAGGCAAGAAAAAGAAATAAAGGGCATCCAAATTGGTAATGAAGAAGTTAAACTGTCCCTGTTTGCAGATGATATGATACTATACATAAAAAACCCTAAAGACTCCATGAGAAATCTACTGGAACTAATAGAAAGATTCAGCAGAGTATCAGGATACAAGATAAACATTCAAATATCAGTTGGATTCCTATACACCAGTAAGGAGAACGATGAAAAGGAAATCAGGAAAACAATACCATTATCAATAGCCCCTAAAAAGATAAAATACTTAGGAATAAATCTGACCAGGGATGTAAAAGTCCTATACAAAGAAAACTATAAAACACTACTGCATGAAACCCAAAGGGATCTACATAAATGGAAAAACATACCATGCTCATGGATAGGCAGACTGAAGGTTGTGAAAATGGCAATTCTACCCAAAGCAATTTACAAATACAATGCAATCCCGATCCAAATACCAACAATATTCTTGAAAGAGATGGAAAAACTAATCATTAACTTTATATGGAAAGGGAAGAAGCCCCAAATAAGTAAAGCAGTACTGAAGAAGAAGAATAAAGTTGGAGGCCTCACACTACCTGACTTCAGAACCTACTATACAGCTACAGAAGTCAAAACAGCCTGGTACTGGTACAACAACAGATACATTGACCAGTGGAACAGAATTGAGAACCCAGTTGTAAATCCATCCACCTACAGTCATCTGATCTTTGACAAGGGCCCAAAGTCCATCAAATGGGGAAAAGACAGTCTTTTTAACAAATGGTGTTGGAAAAACTGGATATCCATTTGCAAAATAATGAAACAGGACCCATACCTCACACGGTATATAAAAACTACTTCAAAATGGATCAAAGACCTGAATATAAAGCCTAAAACTATTAAGTTCATAGAAGAAAAAATAGGACCAACACTTCAGGCCTTAATACATGGCATTAACAGGATACAAACCATAACCATCAACGCACAAAACCCAACAGATAAGCTAGATAACTGGGATCTTCTAAAAATCAAACACCTATGCTCTTGCAAAGACTTCACCAACAGAGTCAAAAGAGAACCTACAGACTGGGAAAAAATTTTTGGACAGTACAAGTCAGACAAAGGTCTAATCTCCATAATCTACAAGAAAATCCAACACCTCTACAACAAAAAGACAAACAATCCTATCAAAAAATGGGCAAAGGAAATGAACAGACACTTCACCAAAGAAGACATTCAAATGGCCAAAAGACACATGAGGAAATGCTCGCGACCACTAGCCATTAGAGAAATGCAAATTAAAACCACAATGAGATACCATCTCACCCCGACATTACTGGCACGAATCAAAAACACTGGAAATAACAAATGTTAGAGGAGCTGTGGGGAGATGGGAACTCTTATGCACTGCTGGTGGGAATGCAAAATGATGCAACCATTTTGGAAAATGATATGGTGCTTCCTCAGAAAGCTAGAAATAGACATACCATTCAATCCAGCAATCCCACTCCTAGGAATATATCCTAGAGAAATAAGAGTCGTCACTCAAATAGACATATGCACACCTATGTTCATGGAAGCATTGCTCACAACAGCAAAATGATGGAAACAACGTAGATGCCCATCAACAGATGAATGGATAAACAAACTGTGGTACATACACACAATGGAGTACTATGCAACGAGAAAGAACAATGATGAATCTGTGAACCGTCTCATAACATGGATGAAACTGGAGAATATTATGCTGAGTGAAATAAGTCAATCACAAAAGGACAAATATTGTATGAGACCTCTATTGTAAAAACCCATGAAAAAGTTCACACACAAAATGTAACAATCTTTGTTGGTTACCAGGGATGGGAGGGGTGGGGGGGGAATACTAAATAGGCAATAGATAAGTGGTATCTTGGGTGAAGGGTGAGACAGTACACAATACAGGGGAAACTAGCACAACCTGTACAAGGAAAGGTCATGGAAGCCCTATAGACACATCCAACCTCCCTGAGGGACTGAATTGCTGGGCAGAGGGCTCTGGGGACCATGGTCTCGGGGAACATCTAGCTCAATTGGCATGACACAGCTTATAAAGACAATGCTCTACATTCTACCTTGGTGAGTAGCGTCTGGGGTCTTAAAAGCCTGTGAGCGGCCACCTAAGATACTCCACTGGTCTCATCCCTTCGGGAGCAAGGGAGAATGAAGAGAACAGGACACAAGGAAAAGATTCGTCTGAAGGACTAATTGTCCACAGCTACCAAGGCCTCCAACGGACTGAGTCCAGTACAGCTAGATGGTGCCCGGCTACCACCACTGACTGCTCTGACCAGGATCACAACAGAGGGTTCTGGACAGAGCTGGAGAAGGATGTAGAGCATAATTCTGACTCACAGAAGAAACACCAGATTTACTGGCCTAAAGGAGACTGGAGAAACCTCGAGAGTATGGCCCCCAGACGCCCTTTTAGCTCAGTGGTGAAGTTACCTCCGAGGTTCACTGTTCAGGCTGGGAGTGGACAGCCCCATAAAACCAAATGAGACTAACGAGGTACAAGAGTCCAGTGACAAGGGTCAGAAGGCAGAAGGGGACAAGGAAGCTCTTGGTAGGGAACACATGGTTGAGTAAGGATATTGTTGATGTGTTGTGAGATTGTTAACCATTGTCATAAGACAACATTTGTAGTAACTGTTAAATGAGAAACTATTTTGTTCTGTAAGCCTTCATCTTAAGTGAGAATAACAGCACAATTGAAAGAGCGTAGTCAATGTCACTGAACTGTGTATGTAGAAATTTTTGAAACGGTGTGTCTTTGGCTATGTGTATTTTCACCAAAAAAAAAAAAAAAGGTTGAGAATTTAGAGGGTTAATATATTGTGGGGTTGTTAACCAATGTCATAAAACAACATGTGTACTACTGTTTCATGAGAAACTATTTGTTCTGTAAGCCTTCACCTGAAGTACAATAAAATATAAAAAAAAAAAAAGAATGATGTTGGCTATTGGTTTTGTATAGATGCCCTTTATTACGCTGAGGAATTTTCCTTCTATACCTATTTTATTGAGAGTTTTTATCAGGAACGGGTGTTGGATTTTGTCAAATGCCTTTTCTGTGTCAAGTGAGATGATCATGTGATTATTTTATTTTATTTTATTTATGTGGTGGATTACATTGATTGATTTTCTAATGTTGAACCATTCTTGCATACCTGGTATGAATCCCACTTGGTCATGGCATATTATTTTTTTTGATATGATGCTGAATTCTATTGGCTAGAATTTTGTTGAGAATTTTTGCATCTATATTCATGAGAGATATTGGTCTGTAATTTTCTTTTTTTGTGGCGTCTTTGCCTGGTTTTGGTATCAGGGACATGCTGTCTTCATAGAATGAATTTGGAAGTATCCCTTCCTTTTCTACGTTCTGAAATAGTTTGAGTAGTACTGGTATAAGCTCTTCTCTGAATGTTTTGTAAAATTCTCCAGTGAAGCCATCTGGGCCAGGGCTTTTTTGTTGTTACTGTTGTGAGTATTTTTAATTACCTTTTCAATCCCTTCTCTTGTTATGGGTCTGTTCAGATTTTCAGCGTCAGTTTGTGTTAGTTTGGGTAGGCAGTGTATCTCTAGAAATTTGTCCATTTCCTCTAGGTTTTCAAATGTGTTGGAGTATAGTTTTTCATAGTACTCTTTTATTATCCTTTTTATTTCAGTTGGGTCTGTTGTGATGTCCCCCATTTCATTTCTTATTTGGATTATTTGCGTCCTCTCCTGTTTTTCTTTTGTCAGTTTGGTCAGTGGTTTGTCGATTTTGTTGATGCTTTCAGAGAACCAACTTTTGGTTTTGTTAATTCTTTCTATTGTTTTTCTATTCTCTGTTTCATTTATTTCTGCTCTGATCTTTATTATTTCCTTTCTTCTTGTGGCTGTCGGCTCCTTTTGCTGTTCTCTTTCTACTTGTTCAAGTTGTGGAGCTAATTTTTTTATTTTGTCCCTTTCTTCCTTTTTGATGTGTGCATCTATTGCTATAAATTGTCCTCTGAGGACTGCCTTTGCTGTATCCCAAAGATTTTGGTATTATGTGTTTTCATTCTCTTTTGATTCTAGGAATTTTTTGACTCCATCTTTGATTTCTTCTCTTACCCACTGTTTTTTAAGCAGGGTATTATTCAATTTCCATGTATTTGATTTCTTTTCCTTGCTCTTCCTGTTGTTAATTACTGCTTTGATGGTATTGTGATCAGAGAAGATACTTTTGTATTATCTCAGTGATTTGGATTTTGTTGAGGGTTGCTTTGTGGCCTAAGATGTGGTCTATTGTGGAGAACGTTTCACATACTTCGGAAAAGAATGTGTACTTTGCAGCTGTTGGATGTTCTATATATGTCTATGAGTTCAAGTTGGCTGATTGTGGCCTTTTGATCTTCTGTATCTTTGTTGAGTTTCTTACTAGATGTTCTGTCCTTTACCAAGAGTGGTATTTTGAAGTCTCCTACTATTATTGTGGAACTGTCAATTTCTGTTTTCAGTGCTGTTAGAATTTGTTTTATGTATTTTGGAGCCCTGTCACTGGGTGTGTAAATATTTATTATGGTTATGTCTTCATGTTGGATTGTCCCTTTAATCATTATATAATTCCCTTCTTTGTCTTTTATGGTGGATTTTGTTTTAAAGTCTATTTTACCTGAGATTAGTATTGCCACTCTCGCTGTTTTTAGTTAGCTGTTTGCTTGATACATTTTTTCCATCCTTTGATTTTTAATAAATTCACATCTTTGTTTCTAAGGTGTGTCTCTTGTAGACAGCATATTGATGAGTCCTGTTTTTTTAATCCATTCTGTCACTCTCTGAGCAGTAATATTTTGAAATGAATCTTTTTTTCTGAGCAGTAGATCTCAATAGTGGACTTAAAATATTCAGTAAACCATGTTGTAAACATATGTGCTGTCATGCAGGCTTTGTGGTGGCATTTATAGAGCACAGGCAGAGTAGATTCAGCATAATTCTTAAGGGCCCTAAGATTTTCAGAACTGTAAATGAGGACTGGCTTCAACTTAAAGTCGCCAGCTGCAGTAGCCCCTAACAAGAGAATCAATCTGTCCTTTGAAGCCAGGCATTGACTTCTCTTCTGTAGCTTTTGAAAGTCCTAGATGGCATCTTCTTCTAATATAAGAGTGTTTTGTCTACATTGAAAATCTGTTGTTTAGTGTAGCTAGACACTGCAATTATCAGTTATCTTAGCTAGATCTTCTGGGTAACTTGCTGCAGCTTCTACATCAGCACTTGCTGCTTCACATTGCACTTTAAGTTATGCAGACGGCTTCTTTCTTTAAACCTATTAAACCAACCTCTGCTGGCTTCACACTTTTCTTCTGCAGCTTCCTCACCTCTCTCAGCCTTCATAGAATTGAAGAGGGTTAGGGCCTTGCTCTGGATTCTTAGGCTTTGGCTTAAAATAATGTTGTGGCTGGTATGATCTTCTATCCAGACCAATAAAACTTTCTCCATATCGGCAATCGGCTGTTTTGCTTTCTTATCATTTGTGTGCTCACTGGAGGAGCACTTTCAATTTCCTTCAAGAACTTTTCCTTTGCATTCACAACTTGGCTAACCGTTTGGTGTAAGAGGCCTAGCTTTCCACCTGTCTCAGCTTTCGACATGGCTTCCTCACTAAGCTTAATCATTTCTAGCTTTCAATTAAAAGTGAGAGACGTGAGACACTTCCTTTCACTTGAACACTTAAAGGCCATTGTAGGGTTATTAATTGGCCAGTTTCAATATTGCTGTGTCTCAGGGATCAGGGGGACCCAAGGAGAGGGAGAGAGAATGGGGAACGGCTGTTGCTGGAGCAGTCAGAACACACACAACATTTATCAATTAAGGTCAGTGTCTTACATGGGTGAGGTTCGTGGCACCTCAAAACAATTATAATAGTAACATCAAAGATCTCTGATCACAGATCACCTTAACAGACATAATGATAATGAAAAACATCACACAGAGACACAAAGTGAGCATAATCTGTTAGAAAAATGGCGCCGATATATTTGCTCAACACAGGGTTGCCACAAACCTTCAATTTGTAAGAAAAAATGCAGTATCCGTGAAGCACAATAAAACTAGGTATGCCTGTACTTCCAAGCCATGTACCCCAATGAGAGCGCATAGCAGGAGACAGAAAAACAGCTGGAGAGCCTGGCAGAGCTGCCCAGATTCAAGGCACAGGCAGAGGGTCCTGGAGTCCTGTTGGTATTTCTCCCAGACCCTTCTGCCTTGTGCCCTTCCTGGGAGAGGTGAGGTGACCTTCCTGGCATTTCCAGGCAGGTCTGAGGAAAGCTCTCCAGAAGCCACTTTGCAGAGAGGCTTTGCTGGTCTCTCCCAGAAGAGTGGACACTGGGAGAACTCTACAGCCTAGCCTGGGAGACGAGGCTCACAGTGATGGGCAGGAAAGACAAGCTGCCCTTGTTCATCCCTGTTTTGTAAGGCTCTGTTCCCTGGTGGTCTCCTGTCCTCACCATGAGCTCCGAAGACTAGGACCAAGGCGCCTTCATCTCAGAAACCCAGCACCCAGCACAGGGCCTGGCATCCTGTCGGCACTTGTCATCACTCACCTGGACATCAGTTTCCTCCAAACTGATCTCGCCCCCTGTGACCCATTTCCCACAGGCTTATTTTTAATATGAACCGCTCAAGTCACTACCCTGCTAGCAACTTTTGAGGCTTCCCCACAGAGTTAAACCCAGTGTCCTTATCATGGCCCATAAAATCTGGGCCCTGCAACCTCTCCAGTCTCATCTCCCACCACACCTTATCTTCATCACTACACTCCAGCCACATGGGCCTCACTGTGCCTGAGACGAATCTGCACTTTCTATTTCTTCTGCCTAGGATGCTCCTTGCTTCCCTAGTCTTCACATGGCTGGTTCCATCTTGCCATCAAGTATCTACACAAATGTCATCTCTTTAGAGAGGCCATCCTTGACCACCTCACCTAAAAGCCCCTGTCCCCTGTCATTCTACACCATGTCTCTCCACTTCATTTTCTTTGTAGCATTTACCACTAGAGGAATGTATCTTGCTTACTGGTTACTTGTTTATTTATTAATTGTCTCTCACACTAGATAGTAAGCCCCATGGGAGCAGGGGCTTGGACTTTGCTTTATTCCCCAGCACCTCGGGCAGTGCCTGGCACATCGTAAAAAACAGCACTTGCTGTTGAGTTGACCCTGACTCAGGAAGACCCCATGTGTGTCAGTGTAGAACTCTGCCCACAGCATTTTCAGTGACTGACTTTTCAGAAGTAGATCGCCAGACCCTTTTGCCAAGGTACTTCTGGGTGGACTTGAACTGCCAACATTTCAGTTAGTAGCCCAGCATGTTAACCATTTGTACCACCTAGGAACTCCGGCACATAGCAGGCACTCCATAAACAGGTGCTGAATGAATGAATAAACGCTTGATAAGAAATGAGCAGGAGAAGAATCCCTGCATTTGAATTTACTGCTGTTTGTTACCTGTCCATCCACATGACTGCCCTCCCACCCTGGCCTCTACGTCCCTCTAGGGTGGAACCATGTCTTTCTCATGCCAGGCAATGTGTTCCTTGTCCCCAAGCGCAGTGCCTGGTGCCCAGCAAACACTCAACAAAAATCTAAGGGCAGGAGCCGTGACTATCCAGATCTTACTGGTCCACCATGCTATATCCTCAGAGCCTAGCATACTGCCTGGCACACAGTGGGTACATAATAAATATCTACTAAATTAATGAATGACTTCACTGAGGAGCTATGAAGTGCCAGGTACTTCCACATCCGGAAGTACAGCATGGTGGATAGGCTCACAGACTGGGCTTGAATCTTGGCCCTGCCACTGTCTAGCTATGGAGACTTGGATAAGTTATTTAACTTCTCTGTGCCTCAGTTTCCCCATAGGTAAAAGGAAAAAATAACCATGACCTCCAAGTTGCTATGAACATTAGGTGAATTCGTTTAGGCAAAGGGCGTAGAACTGTGCCTGGTACACAGTCATCACCCCTTACGTTTTTCTTATTTTCTCCACAAACAGCTCTGAGAGACAGGGATTAGTGTTCACATTTTGCAGAGGAGGAAACTGAGGTTCCAAGAAGTAAAGAAGTGGCTTGCCCATCCTCACAGAGCCAGGAAGCAGCAGAGCTGTGACACTGCCACTTGTCATACATTAGATGACAAGCGGGGAGCTGGGCCTCCATCTACCTGTGGGCTTACAGTTCCCCGATGCTGGGTGCTGTATCTTGCACACATAAACCATTCAGGGCAATAACCCGGATTCCAAGCAGACAAATTAGGTTCCCATTCATGCCTGTGCAGTCATGTTCATATTATGCTTGGCAGAAAAGAGGTAACTTCACAAAGCTGGCTAGTGGGACTCAGGCCCCAAGCAACCCCTCCCACACACACACATACACATAGTCTACAGATTTTTATTAGTTGCCAACAATGAAAAATTGTGAGATTCCAACAGAGGGTCCTGGACAGAGCTGGAGAAAAATGTAGAACAAGATTCTAACTCACATAAAAAGACCAAACTTACTGGCCTGACAGAGACTGGAGAAACCCCGAGAGAATGGCCCCCAGACATCCTTTTCCTCAGTAATGAAGTCATTCCCGAGATTCACCATTCAGCCAAAGATTAGACAGCCCCATAAAACAACATGAGACTAATGGGGCACAACAGTCCAGGGACAAGGACTAGAAGGCAGGAGGGGACAGGAAAGCTGGTAATAGGGAACCCAAGGTTGAGAAGGGACAGTGTTGACATGTCATGGGGTAGTTAACCATTGTCATAAAACAATATGTGTACTAACTGTTTAATGAGAAACTATTTGTTCTGTAAACCTTCATCTAAAGTACAATAAGAAAAAAAAGAAAAATTGTGAGATTCCTCATCCCATTGCCGTCAAGTTGATTCGGACTCATGGCAGCTCCATTTGTTACAGAATAGAACTGTGCTCCTTAGGGTTTTCTTGGCTGTAATCTTTACGGAATCAGATCTCCAGGCCTTTCTTCCATGGCGCTGCTGGGTGGGTTCAAATCGCCAACCTTTAGGTTAGTAGTTAAACCATTTGAGCCAACCGCTCTTGACAAATTAGAAAGTCTAGCCACATCAACCTTCAGGGACCTGCCTCCCCATTCCCACTGCCCCTCAACCAGGCCCATCCACTCTTATTCAGATGATTAAAGAAGACTCCAAACCCATTCCACTTTGTCCCCATTGTCACCCTCTCCAGCCCCCTCCTCATTCTACCTCCCACTCCAAAGGGGCCCAAAGACTATTTCAGTGCCCTTGCCACAGTGATCTTCTTAAAAATACCAATTTTATCAGGTTGCTCCCTTGCTCAAAACTTCTAATGATTCCTCATTTCTTTCCAACATAATGTCTAAACTCCTTACTGGGACATCCGAAGTCTTCACAGCCTGGCCTCTGGCTGCCTCTCCAGGCTTGCTTCTTTTCACTTACTTCAAAGCCACCTTAAACTGCAATCACATTCTAATGGGGAAGACAGTCAATGAGTGAGTGAAGAAACAAATAACAAGATTGTAGAAAAGTTATGAAGGAACTGAACAGGGCCAGGATGGTATGATGAAAGGTAATTTTGGTAATCGCTCTCACTTTGAGGGAGAGCAATCTGGGATGGCTTCTCAGGGGAGGTGGCCTTTGAGCTGAGGCCTGGGCAGACAAGCAGAGCTGTCTGAAGAGTGACCCCAAAGGCTCATTCAGGTTGCAAGGGTGGTAGATTGCAAAATGGATCCAGTCCTTCATGTCTTCCTGTATCCACGCCCCTTGTAATGTAACTTCACCACCCCTCCAATCAAGAGGTAGAGTTTATTTCCCTGTTCCTTGAATCTGGACTATCCCTGTGACTTGCTTTTTTCCCGCATTGAATTACTTTGGCACTTTTGTCAAAAATCAGTTGACCATATGTATATGGTTCTATTTTGGATTTTATGTTTTGTTTGACTTGTCTGTGTCTACCACACTGTCATGGAGTCCCTGGGTGGTGCAAATGGTTAAGCACTTGACTGCTAACCAAAAGTTGGAGGTTTGAGTCCACCTAGAGGTGCCTCAGAAGAAAGGCTTGGCAATCTACTTCCAAAAAATCAATCATTGAAAATCCGACAGAGCACAGCTCTACTCTGACACACATGGGGTTGCCATGAGTCAGAATTTACTTGATGGCAACTGGTATACTTGCAATAATATAAGAATTGTATTGAATACCACACTGTCTTAATTACTATGGCTTTATAGTAAGTTTTGAGATTAGATAATGTAAGTCTTCCAGATTTATTCTTTTTCAAAATTGTTTTGATTGATTCTAGGTCATTTGACTTTCCACATAAACTTTAGAATCAACTTGTCAATATCTAAAAAAAAGACTACTGGAATTTTGATTGAGATTGTGTTGAGTCTATAGATCAGTTTGGGAAGAATTGACAACCCAACAATATGGAGTCTTCCAATCCATGAATATGGTATATCATCCCATTTATTTAAGTCTTCTCTTAATTCTCTTTTTATGGATGTCTTCTAGTGTATAGGTCTTGGACACCTTTGGTTAAATTTATTTCCTAAGTTGTTGCTACTATAATTTTTATTTTATTTTATTTTATTTTCTAATCACTTGCTGACAATATATAAAAATACAGTTGATTTTGTTTATCCTTAGCTGGAAGTTGCTTTGATCTGCTCCACACATGCATGTTCAGAGGAATGGGCAGTGTTCATATGAAGAATTTGGGAATTTCCCTTCTCCAGCTTTCTCCCATCCAGAACTCCACCCTCACTCTCCTGATTGGCACCATCCTCTCCTCCTGTTCCCAGGCCAGAATTAAGGTGACATTTCTATTGGAGTTTTAGCCATTGCACACTTCCTCATGGCTGCAACCTGCCCTCAGACTAAAACCACAAAAACTGGAAACTCTCTCCCTGCTGATCATTTCTTTCAAATCCCAACCCTTTCAGAAATCTGCCCACTTTTGCACACTCTCCAGAGCTTTCCAATAGCTGTGTTTTGTATTTTATCCAGACTTTACAGTTTTTATCTGCATGATGGTCAGCCTATTAGGAGCTTTCTCTGCCATCCTGGAAATGGAACTTCTTTTCTTTGGTCTTTATGTTTCTGGTTATACAAGTATTTAAAAATAATCAATCCTGATATAACTACTATTCTCTATTCATCCAGAACAAGAGAGAAAAAGGGAAACCAAATACTCAGAGAAGAAAGTAGTCTACAGGACTAATAATCTACACGAACCACAGCCTCATCTACCCTGAGACCAGAGGCACTAGATAGTGCCTGGCTACCACTATCAACTGTTCAGGTCAGAGCCGCAATAGATGGATCCTGATAAAATGGGAGAAAAATGTGGAACAGAACTCAAATTCTTAGAAAGTCCAGACTTACTTAACCAGTTGCGACTGGAGGACTCTCTGAAACTATTGCCCTGAGACACTCTTTAAACTTTAAACCAAAATTATCCCTTACAGCCATCTTTTAGCTAAATAACAGATTGGCTCATAAAATAATATTACCTGTGAGTAATGAGCTCCTTTGAAAAATCATCTGTATGAGACCAAATGGTCAAAAATTACTCTAAAGCAAAGATGAGAAGGTAAGGGGACAGGGAAACTAGAGTACTGAAGATGGTACAACCAGAATGGAATGAATGAGAATGATGATATATTGCGAAAAATCTAACCAATATCACTGAATAATTTGTGTAGAAATTGTTAAATGGGAACTTAATTTTCTGTGTAAACTTCCACCTTAATCATAATAAAGCACTATTTTTAAATAATAATAAATCCATAAAAAGGAATTATTACCTGAAGTTTTTTTCTCTTTCACATCTGAAAATTGGTACATCTTAAAGGATATTTCTACTTCTCGTGTTTCCTGAGAAACAAGAAATTTCAACTTTCTGTTGGTTTTTTTTTTTTGTTTGTTTGTTTCCCTTTTGAATTATGCTCCTCAGTACAATGACACCAACCATTATTTTAAGGTTAGAGAGAGGGTATTAAAGGCAAAATCAGAAACAGAAAATAGCTTCTTACAGAGGTTTTTAAAAATGAGATTAAAGTCAGATCTTCAGTTTGAATACTGGGTCATCAATAACCCAGGCATTTAATTTAAATGGTTTACTTGAAATTTCCAAGATAGACAGTTCAATCTCCTTTACCTGAATAAAATACCAGCTTCTTGGCTATCAACTTAGCAGACTGATGTGTCTCTGTATCAAATGGTACCACTATACACTTACAGCACAAAATACCTTGGCCCTCTGAATTTGATCTACATGAAGAAGCAATTCTTGTTGTGGACAGCACTTCAGGGTTTGGGGAATATTTCATACTCTTTCATTTAATCTTCACAACAACCTTGAGAAATTATAATTCCCACTGAACAGATGAGAAAACAGAGGCCCCAGTCTTCCTTCAGGAGGTTACCTGTAGCTTAATGTCTGGGAAGTCTGTGTATGTTATAAATCATCTGAAAAATGGCTTTATCCCTCCCTCTGGTAGTTCAAAAATAATTGCCTTTCTTTCCCTTGATAAAATAAAATGAGGATACATATGATAGAGTTATATATATTAAATAACTGTATATTAAGTTTCGAATACTTGCTTTATCACAATAAACTGTGTAACTTCAGGCAAGTTATCTCACTTCCTTCTGCCTAGGTTTTCACAACTGTAAAATGGAAATAATAATAGAACTTATCTGAAACAGTACCACTTCATAAATATTAGCTAGCAGTACTATTGTGATGGTGGTTATTCTTATGTTCCTGGCAGTATGTCAAGTGCTTTGCACATGTTATAATCTATTTTATCTGTCTGTATTTACAGATGGGGCAGTGGTGGTTCAGTGGCAGAATTCTCACCTTCCATGCAGAGACCAGAGTTCAATTCCCAGTCAATGCGCCTCATCTGCAGCTACCACCTGTCTGTCAGTGGAGACTTGTTTTTTGCTATGATGCTGAATAAGTTTCAGTGGAGCTTCCAGACTAAGATGGACTAGGAACAAAGGCCTGATGATCTGCTTCCGAAAATCAGCCAATGAAAATCCTATGGATCACAGTGGTCTGATCCATAAGCATTCTGTTCTGTTGTACTTGAGGTTGCCATGAGTCAGGGGCCAACTCAGCAGCAGCTATCAACAACAACATATCTACAGATAGATATCTATTAATACCCATTTACATTATCTAATTCAACCATCTCAGTAACTCGGCAAAGTAGATTCTGTTATCCCCTGCAGCTCTGAAGCAGTAAGAAACTTCCCCAACTTTGAACATTTATTGGTTTAGAAGTCCAAACATTTTAGAAAATACTGTGACCTTCAAGACTTGCTTACAATACCAGTTCGATTGTCAGCAAGCCACTTTGCCTTCACCAGCCTCAGTTTCCTCATCTGGAAGATGGGGATAACCAATCTCTGCCTCCTCTACATACTTATTGCGGGGGCCAGCTGAGACTATGGCTGTGAAAATACTTTGTCATAATTCCATCTAGAGACTCCTGTATTCAAGCTTCCTGAGGGGTTCTACATCTGTTTTGCTCATGGCTGTAACCCTAAGTCCGAGCACCTTCGGCGGGACATACCAGTTGCCATCGAATCAACGCTGCCTCATAGCAGCCCCATGTATGTCAGAGTAAAACCGTGCTCCATAGGGTTTTCAATGGCTGATTTCAGAAGTAGATCACCAGGCCTCTCTTCCGAGGTGCCTCCGAATAAACTCGCACTGCCAACCTCTCAGTTAGCAGCCGAGAGCTTAACCGTTTGCACCACCCAGAGACAGTAGGTGCCCAATTAAAAGTACCTGGATGAATGGGCAAGCTGAAGCTCGCTAGTGCTTCAGCTGAGCAGAGATTTATCACAGCAGGTAGTGTCCTAAATAATCCCCTAAATTCAAGCAGCCCTGTGGTCCTCTGAAAAAGAGCCCGAGGGGTAGTTACAATATTTACTCTAGGTTTGCCTGTGATTTCAAAGAGGAAAACAGAGCCCACGTCCCAGAAGGGAATGGGGCATCTTTATGCAGGAAGCAGCTGTGCCGGAGGGAAGCATGGTATCTTTGCAAAGGCTGTGGTCATCATGCCCCAGCCTGCCCATGAGGCCCTCTCCACAGGGAAGGCAGGTCAATCAGGTGTATCATAAACTGGAGTTTACCAAAAACAAGCAAACCCATTGCCATTGAGTTGATTCTCACTCATGGCAACCCCGTATGTTACAGAGTAGAACTACTCCATAGAGATTTATTGGCTGAAATCTTTATGGAAGCAGATCGCCAGGCCTTTCTTCCACAGCACCACTGAGTATATTCAAACCACCAATGTGTAGGCTGGTAGTTGAGCACAAACCATTTTTGCCACCCAGGAATCAACCAAAGTTTACATAGAAAAAAATAAATGTTGATTTCATTTCTGCCCTTATTTTGCTGACTCAGAGCTCAGAGCTCAGGCAATGAAGAAAACATTCTAAGTCATTCATTGAATTGCCTGCAACCACCCCTGCTTTCAACTTGTATTGTCCCTCCTTTCCTCTGCAGAGATGAAGTGCTCATTAGTTTTCTACTGTTTCTTGGAGGAAGCATAGATCTGATGATGAATCATGCCTGGAAGAATGAAGAACACCCTCCAGAGGAAGTCATTTGTTTGTTTGCAGATGAAGATGCAGAGGAAACTAATTAAGGCTTTTCTTCTTCATTTAAGTTCCCTTTTTAAATTCTCCATTACCAAAAGCCCAAAGGAATCTGCTTTCAGGTCCCCAGTGACTTGGGCAGCTAGATTCTAAGAAAAAGCTGCTGGGAGTCAAAGAATACGGGAAACAACTTGCAGGCATTGGGAGAGAGAGGTCTTGGGGGAGGAACAAGAGTTCCCTGCTCTCTTCTCCTGGCCCCCTGTAGTTGTGACGCTCCTTCATAGGGATGGTCTATCCCAGACACAAGATGATTATACCCACTCATTGCAGAAATGCAGACCCTACCACTTCTGCCCTTCATTAGTGTTTACCTAGGGCAAGGCGCTCACCCTTTTTGAGGCTCAGTTTTCTCATCTAAAAATGGGAATAATGTATGACTACATCAGAGTTGTTTTGAAAACTCCAGCCACAGCTTCCTTAGAAAGCTAGAAATAGAAATACCATAGGATCCAGCAATCCCACTCCTAGAAATGTATCCTAGAGAAATAAGAGCCATCACGTGAACAGACATACGCACACCCATGTTCATTACAGCATTATTCACAATAGCAAAAAGATGGAAACAACCTAGATGCCCATCGATAGATGAATGGATAAACAAGCTATGGTGCATACACACAATGGAGTACTATGCAACCATAAAGACCAATGATGAATCTGTGAAGCATCTCATAACATGGATGAAACTGAAGGACATTATGCTGAGTGAACTAAGTCAACCACAAAAGGACAAATACTGTATGAGAACTCTACTGTAAAAACTCATGAAAAAGTTTACACACAAAAAGAAACAATCTTTGTTGTTTACAAGGGATGGGGGAGAATACTAAATAGACAATAGATAAGTTGTAACTTTGGTGAAGGGTAAGACAGTACACAATACTCGGGTAGCCAACAAAACTTGTACAAGGAAAGGTCATGGAAGCTCTGTAGACACATCCAAACTCCCTGAGGGACAGAATTGCTGGGCGGAGGGCTGTGGGGACCATGGTCTTGGGGAACATCTAGCTCAATTGGCATAACACAGTTTATAAAGACAATGTTCTGCATTCTACCTTGGTGAGTAGCGTCTGGAGTCTTAAAAGCCTGTGAGCAGCCATCTAAGATACTCCGCTGGTCTCACCCCTTCGGGAGCAAGGGAGAATGAAGAAAACAAGATACAAGGGAAAGATTAGTCCAAAGGACTAATGGACCACAACTACCACGGCCTCCACCAGACTGAGTCCAGTACATCTAGATGGTGCCCGGCTACCACCACTGACTGCTCTGACCAGGATCACAACAGAGGGTCCTGGACAGAGCTGGAGAAGGATGTAGAACAAAATTCTAACACACAAAAAAAGACCAGATTTACTGGCCTGACAGAGACTGGAGAAACCCCAAGAGTATGGCCCCCAGACATCCTTTTAGCTCAGTAATGAAGTCACTCTCGAGGTTCACCCTTCAGCCAAAGATTAGACAGCCTCATAAAACAAAACAAGACTAATGGGGCACAACATTCCAGGGACAAGGACTAGAAGGCAAGAGGGGACAGGAAAGCTGGTAATAGGGAACCCAAGGTTGAGAAGGGACAGTGTTGACATGTCATTGGGTTGTTAACCATTGTCATAAAACAATATGTATACTGTTTAATGACAAACTATTTGTTCTGTAAACCTTTATCTAAAGTACAATAAAAAAATTTTTTTTTTTAAAAAGAGAAAAATCTAGCCACATATTGAATAACAAATTAATCTGGTCAATGGGGAAGGGCTTATAATAGTGTAAGCTGTCATTAATTGTATTATTACTGGTACATGTCTCATCTTCCCGAGGAGTCCTGGTGGCATAGTGGTTAAAGCGCTCAGCTCCTAAGCAAAAGGTCCATGATTCGAACCCACCAGCCACTCCACAGGAGAAAGATGTGGCAGTCTGCTTCCATAAAGATTTACAGCCTTGGAAACGCTATGGTGGAGTTCTACTCTATCCTACAGGGTCACTGTGAGTCAGAATTGACTCCACAGCAATGGGTTTGGGATCTCATCTTTCCCACCTCTAGAGACAATGAGTTCATTTAGGGCAAGGTCCATGTCTTGTCCAGCAGTGAAACACAGATCAAAATGAACAGGCTTTGAGATGAGATGTTGTTGTTGTTAGCTGCCATCAGGTCAGCTTCTGCTCATGGTGATCTTACGCAAATTAGAATCAAAAATTGACTGATTCTGCACCATCTTCATAATCTTTGATATGTTTGAGCCCATTGTTGCAGCTATTGTGTCAATCCATTTCATTGAGGGTTTCCCTTATTTTCACTGACCCTCTTCTTTACCAAGCATGATGTCCTTTTCTTGTGATTGCTCTTTCTTGATGATGTGTCTAAAGTAAACAAGTGCCTCACCATCCTCATTTCTAAGGAGCATTCTTGTTGTATTTCTTCTAAGACTGACTTGTTCATCCTTCTGACAGTACATGGTATAGTCAATATTCATTGCCAACACCGCAGTTCGAATGCATCAATTCTTCTTCTGCCTTCTCTTTTCATTGTCCAATCTTTCACATGCATATGAGGCGACTGAAAAGATCATGGCTTGAGACAGGTGTACCTTAGTCATCAAAGTGACATATTTGCATTTTAGAACTTTAAAGAGGTCTTTTGCAGCAGGTTTGCCAAATGCAATGTTTGTTTGAATTTTGGACTGCTGCTTCCATGGACATTGATTGTTGATCCAAATAGAATGAAATCATTGACAACTTCAGTTTTTTTCTCCATTTATCATTATGTTGTTTATCAGTCCAGTTGTGAGGATTTTCATTTTCTTTATGTTAAGGTGTAATCCACATTCAAGGCCATAGTCTTTGACCTTCATCAGTAAGTGCTTCAAGTTGCCTTCACTTTCAGCAAGCAAGGGTGTGTCTCCTGCGTATCTCAGGTTATTAATGAGTCTTACACCAGTTCCGATGCTTCGTTCTTCTTCATATAGTCCAGCTTCTCAGATAATTTGTTCAGCATACAGACTGAATAGTAGAGTGAAAGGTGAAAGGATACAACCCTGAGATAAACCTCGACTTAAATTTTACCTTCACCACGTCCTGGCCATGTCAACATGAGCAACTTTCTTGATCCCAGACTCGGTTTTCTCTTCTAGAAAATAGATGTCATAATATTTTCCTCTTAGGGGTGCTGTGAAGATTAAATTAAATAACAAATTAACAGTTACTGACACCTGTTCAAATGCTCAAATGGGTATTCATTCTCTTCTCCTTTTTCTTCTCCCAAGACACTTGTTTTTATAACCCCCACAGTCTACCACGATGGGATTTCTGCACATAGTGTGTGCCAAATTAATGATTGCTAGAGAAATAATTGGACCAAATAAATACTTGTTCTAGACCAATTGGCTAATTTACTCAACCTTATAGTGCAGCAAAAGTGTCATTTCCCACAAAGCATCACAGTCCCCAAAATACTACTCTCTTTAACACAGGAGTAATTAATAGGAGGGATGAACATTCAGTTATTAAAAGCAATGAGCTAGATGTAAATGGACTGGAATGAAAATCATCACCATCATCTTCATTGTCTCTTATGTAGCCCTAACTCCACAGTCGGCATTGTCCTGAGAGTTTTACAAATATTCATTCACTTACTCCTCATAACAACCCTACTAATGCAGGTATGTTACTAATCCCATTTTATACATAAGGAAACTGAGACACAAAAAGGTTTAAAGAAGGTCTCCAAGCATATGAAAGATGAAATTCGAGTCCCAGGACCATGATTAGAATTCCCAACTATGTGAAAAGTAGGTTTTTTTTAAAACACACATTGTGATGAGTTTAGGCCAACTACAAAGTTAGAGGGCACAGTCCCCAAGACCACACTCACTTCTGACACCAACTACAAGTTCAAAGCATTCCAAAAACCCTTAGGTTCTATAATTCACTAGAAGGACTCATGGAACTCACTGAAAACTATTATGCTCACAGTTACAGTTTAATACAAAGGATACAAAATAAAATCAGCCAAGAGAAGAAACACATAGGATAGATTCTAGTCTGGGGAAATACCAGACCTGGAGCTTCCATTGTCCTTTCCCCATTGAATCATGCATTCATTACTCTCTCCATATTGGTGTGTGACAGAGTCCTGTCAACCAGGAAGTTCTTCTAAGCCTCAATGTTCAGCCTTTTTAGTGAGATTCTATTATGTAGGCATGATTGACAGATTGATTGATTTCCCACATGGTTAATCTCAGTCTCCAGGTCAACTAACACTGCATGACCCAAAGCCCCCACTCTAAACACATCATAGGTCTTTCTAAGGTGGGGCCAGCCCCCACCCCAAATCACATTGTTATTATTTGGTTAGCCCAAAGCTCCCAAGAAAACAAAAATTACCTCTCAGGAGCCAAGTGCAAAGGACAGACCTCCTTTTTGGCAAGGAAAAATTCTTTACTACACACTCTCAAATATATTTGCATTTTCATTTATACAGATATGTATATAAATGCACAGAAAAAAGACTGGAAGGAAACACACCAAACTGTTAACAGAACTGAATACAGGGGAACCTAAAGATTTCACTCTATATAACCTTCCTATATTTCTCTATCTTTTGATCTTTTCCAGTGAGGATATATTTGTATATTACTTGTAGTAATAATTATTTTAAAACTTTGTTCAAAGAATAAATAAAAAAGAGAAAAGAAAACAAACTCAATTGTGGTCTCCAGGCCGGAGACCAAAATGTTACCTGCATGAGAAACACAGATTATAAATCATTTTGAAACCATAATCCAACTACCTCATGGAACCTACATTATTCGTGTTCTCTCCCATTTACTTTCTTATTAGAAGAGTCATAGATTTTTTAAAAAGAACTCGAGTGCCATTAGAAGCAGAGGAATGAAGTAATAAATACAATAGTGTCTACGGTATACCAGGTACCTGCATTATTTCAATTAATCCTCACAATAACACTGCAAAATATTACTCACAAAAGGTACTAAGAGCTCCTGGTTCCCCCAGATTCCCAGACCACAGGTGGCCCTGGTTCCAGTATGTGGCACTGACCTATGTTGGCCCCCGTCAGGCTCTGTCCCCAAATTCAACAGCATCCTGAATCCCAAAATGATCTGGTCTAAATTTAAGGTTAACTATGTTGGCGCAGGAGCCCTGGCAGCTCAATGGTTAAGAGCTAGGCTGCTAACCAAAATGTCGGCAATTTGAATCCACCATCCGCTCCTTGGAAACCCTATGGGGCAGTTCTGCTCTGTCCTATAGGATCACTATGAGTTGGAGTCGACTCAACATCAATGAATTTGGTTTTATATTGGCTCAGGAGCCCTGCTGGCACAGTGGTTAAGAGCTCAGCTGTTAAACCAATGGTCAGCAGTTTGCATCCACCAACAGCTCTTTGGAAACCCTGTGGGGCAGTTCTACTCTGTCTTATAGGGTTGCTATGAGTCCAAATCCACTTGATGGCAACAGGTTTGGGGTTTGGTTATATTGGCACAGTGGTTAAGAGCTCAACTGCTAAACCAAAGGTCAGCAGTTCGAATCCACCAGCCCCTCTCTGGAAACCATACAGGGCAGTTCTACTCTGTCCTATGGGGTTGCTATGAGTTGGAATCAACTCTACGGAAATGGGTTTGGTTTTCTGGTTTTTTATTATGGGAATGGAGTTGAAAACAGTTCATGTGCTCAGCTGCTAACTGACAGGTTGGGGGTTCCAATCCAACCAGAAGCACTTCAGAAGAAAGGCCTGGTGATCTATTTCTGAAAACTCAGCCATTGAAAACCCGATGAAGTACAGTTCCACTCTGACACACATGGGGTCACCATGAGTCAGAGTCTCTTTGATAGCAACTAATTATTATGGTGACACATTTTCTAAACCAAAAAGCAAACTCAGAGTCTAACAGTTGAATAGTATTCTCCTTCAGGTGTGAAAATCAACCTGGGAAGTTGTCCTTTCGATACCAAAGTGGGGTCACTCCAGGAACAGTTCAATGGTTTATGAAGACCACGGGCAGAGCATTGTGCACTGGGACTGTCCCAGAAACTTCGTATTCCCACAGCACCCTGGGTACACCTGGGGCCCGACTCTCACCACAGGCATGGGTGCTGGTGCCTGGCAGGTGTCACACCCACTGGTCTGTGACCTGGAGGACAGAGGCACTGGTTTTCTCTGCATGCCCAGCACGCAGGGCAAAGGTAGGTACAGAGACAGTGCTCAGAAAAGAGAAAAAGGGAGAGATAAATAAAGGAAAGGGGGGAGAGACAGAGGAAGGGGGAAGGAAGGAAGAAAAAAATGTAGAAGGGAAGGAGGAGAAGAAACGGAAGGCAGTGAAGATGGAAACGGAGGAAAGGGAAGCAAAGAGACAGGGAGGAAAGACCCAAACCAGAGAAAGATGAAGCCTGTAGTCACTCTCCTTATCAAGCCACTGAGTCCGGCCTCTGGAAAAGATTCTACAGGTGAAATGACCTGCACAGGGAACGAGGCTCCCCTTCCCCTACATCTGTCACCCAGGACCTAGCCCCTCCTGCTGACTGCAGTCACAGCCTAGAGTCTTCACCACCTGCCGACCAGCCTTCAGTGGGACTCCATGCAGGTGGCTGCCCCGCCAGCCACTGCCAACTTGTGGCTTACCTTGCTCCTGGCTTCCAGGGCAACCTGGAGACTTATGGGCTCTCCAAAGAGGTAGCAGAAGTCACAAGGAGGTAGTACAGGCCAGGTGTGGGCAGGACGTGGGAGACACCTTGTTACCTTGGTCAGGGGTCATATGCACACATGGAGTATCTGGATTTCAGCCAGGTTTCTCCAAACATCCTGTGGAGTAAGTAAAGAAACAGAAACTACAGACCATACAATCCATAATGAGTTGAATGACCATCCCCAAAAGAGTGATGTACGATGAAGTCACACGTGCCTGAAAGGGACACCTATGCCCAGTCCCACTCAAAGTGTGTATTGATGACTTGGGCTAGGGTACAGAGAGCATGCTAATAGATTCTGTGGGCAGCACAGAGCTGAGCAAGCTGCCAAATTGTTGATAAGAGAATTAGGACCCAGAAATATCTGAACAGGCTGGACTATATAGTATGAATCCATCAAGGCAAGACTTGGATGGGGACTGACGGTTTAAAGCCCTGTACTTGGGCCCCAAAATGCAGCTGTCCAAATCCCAGAGTGGGTGGCGCAACATAAGAAGGCACACAGGTCAGAAAGATGAGATGTCATTGTATGCAAAGAGCTTGGGGCATCTGCCAGGGAGAGCTGCAGTGATAGATTGTGAGGATCGGAACAGAGTGAGTTTCCTACTCCACCTTGCTTGGATCAAACCCTCCAGGGCAACAGTGCTTCTCAGTCTGGGCCGCACCCTTTAAGAAGGGCAGTGGAAAACTGGTGCCCATACAATGAAAGAAAACCCTGGTGACACAGGAGTTAATTAAGAGTTTGGCTGCTAACCAAAAAGGCTGGCAGTTTGAATCCACCAGGCACTCCTTGGAAACCCTATGGGGCAATTCTACTTTGTCCTATAAGGTCACTATGAGTCTGAATCGACTTGATGTCAATGAGTTTTGTTTTGTTTTGTTTTTTTTAATATAATGAAAGAAGCCCTGGTGGCATAATGGTTAAAAGCTCAGCTGCTAACCAACAGGTCAGCAGTTCAAATCCACCGGCCCCCACTTAGAAATCCTGTGGGGCTGTTCTACTCTGTTCTATAGGGTTGCTATGAGTCAGAATTTACTCAAAGGCAACGGGTTTGGTTTCGGTCTGGTTATACAATGAAACATTATGAGGATGGTGATGGGGACTGAAGCTATGTCACATGAGCAATGGCTGAAAGAGCTATCTATGTTTAGCATGGAGAAGAAACTCAGGGGGGACATGAGAGTTGTTTTAAAATATTTGAAGGGCTGTCATAGGGAAGATGAATTTCAATTTGTTCTGTGTGACTTCACAGGGTGAAGCCAAGGCAATGAAAGTGACATAATGCCAGACTTAAGACAGATTGGAGCTTTCTAGCAGTCAGAGCTGTCCATGCTGAAACGGGTCGTCTCCAGATACACTGAGCTCCCCATCATTGGAAGTAATCAAGCACAGCCAGAAGGACAACCTCTTAGGAGTGTTGAGAAGGGTATTAACTGGCCAAGAGGACCTCTGTAGGACCTTTCATTTCCAAGAATTAAGCCTTTTCCCAGGAAGACCACAGGAGGTAGAGCTGGAGGAGAAATGTCCCATAAAGCAAGGTGTCTCTCAAGGCACCTTTTTCTTAAATTCTCTGGCTGAAGACAGGAGGCAAACACTTTCAACAGCTGCCATCCCACTGATTCCTTTTCCTAAATCAAGCTCCCCAGGGCCTCTCCTGGGCTTGAGCCCAGAGACAAGGACCTTATGAAGTCCATAAAGTAATTAAGTCCATGATATCATCTGTCGACTTGTCCCAAAGAACACTGAAACCCCGAGGACCGGGGCCAGGTTTCCTCAAATTACCATTCTTGTGGCAGATTCTGGGCTTTTGTCCCCGTGGGCCCAGGCCTCAGCAAGGCGCCTTGTACCACGTGGCGACAGAAATAGAGCTGAACACCAGGACCTGGGCTGTTGCCCAGGAAGGGGACATCCAGTCAAGGACATTGGCAAAGCAGCCTCTAGCATCCCTGTCCACTGCTACTCTCCACCAGAGTTTGCTGTTGTTTTCCTCTTAATAAGCTAGGCAGAGTAGTGCACAGGAGGTGAACCTCAGCTTAGGGAAGCCATGAGCAGAGAGACATCCTGAGGTGGACAGGGCTGGCAAGTCTCAGGTACTGTTGAGTAGAATTGGTTCCAGAGAGCATCTGATCTGTTTGCTCAGCACATGTCAGTGAGTACTCACTATGTGCTGAGCATTTGGCTCCAGCAATGAACAAGGCAGACTCAATTCTAACAGTGGGAAGAAAAGCAACAAGAAGTAAATATTCTCTCCTGTGACAATCAAGGACACTTCAGCCCAGAGAGGTTGAGTGACTTGGCCAGGGTCACACAGTGGCTTGGCCAAGGCTGAGGGCAAAACTCAGGACTATTCCCACCCTCATTCAAGGCATTCATAAACAGAAAGATCAGCCTCAATGGGCCCAGAAGCACCAGGAGGCCCTTCCATCCCCCAATCCACTGGCTCTGTCATTTCTGGAGCCTCTTTTTGGGGGAAGTAGAATTTGTTGTGAATAAAAATTCCTAAACAGGTAGAAAATCTACAATCTTTGGGTACTTGAAAGAGGTGGGGGAACCCATAGAGCAGACAAAGAAAGGGCTTGGATGGTGCAAAGACAGATCTATCTTCTTCCCAAATGTCCTCTTCTTGGGGGACCATGTTTGAATCCTGATTCAAATAAATCAACTTTAAATATATGTATTCAATAGTGAGTTTATGATGTGTTGGGAATGGTATTACCTGGCCAAGAGGACCTCTGTAGAACCTTTCATTTCCAAGAATTAAGCCTTTTCCTGGGACACCACAGGAGGCAGAGCTGGGGAAGAAATGTCCCATAAAGCAAGGTGTCTCAAGACCCCTTTTTCTTAAATTCTCTGGCTGGAGGCAGGAACCAAGCACTTTCAACAGCTGCCATCCCATTCATTCCTTTTCCTAAATTAAGCTCCCTGGGGCCTCTCCTGGGCTGGGAATGATTATTTGGTGATAGCTGCACAATGATTAATGTAATTGTGTCACTAAATTGTACATGTGAAAAACATTAAATAGGCAAATGTGTTATATATATATTTACAACAATAAATAAATAAATTCAACTATCAGCAACTACATATGGTTCAACCTAATACATCCTGAAAGAGTCCCTAGATGGTGCAAATGGTTAATGTCCTTGCTGGTAACTGAAATATTGGAGTTTCAAGTCCATCCAAAGGCCTGGTGATCTACTTCCAAAAAATCAGCCATTGGAAACACTGCACAGCACAGTTCTACTCTGATACACACGGTGTCATCATGAGTTGGAGTCAACTCATTGGCAACTGGAATGGTATAATACTTTCTCAAGTGTTTGTGGATGAAATGACACATTTGTAGGATTTCCTTCAAAATAATCTACTGGAGAGATGGGAGGTTGGTTGGGGCAGGGTGGGGGGTGGGTGAGAATTGCACAAGATTGGCCACGAGCTGATAGTTGCTGAAACCAAGTGCTAGATACATGACAACTCATTATACTATTCTCTGTACTCTTGTCTATGTTTGCAATTTTCAATAATTAAAGACTTAAAAAGCAAATGTTGCCAATATTTTCAGCACCACTGCTAATGTCACAGTCTAGAAAGAGAATTTTAAAAGGATGCAAATATTTTGCAAAGGTCAATTTTGGTGTCCATGATGATGTTAATGCTTATTAGTCTTCCCAGAAGCCATTTGAACAAATTGCTGTTGAGCAGGGCAGGGCCTGAGAAAAGCACTCTAATTAAAAACAGGGCAAAAAGTTGCTCAACTGCACTTCTCTTTTCCCAGGGACCAATTTGCTGGGTTCTTCATGGGGTGGGGGAGGAGGTATGGGTCCTCTGCAGAAGCTCCTAGAAGATGTGAGGGTCTCTTGCCCCTTTAATTGCTTCATATTGGTCTCGGAGCCCTGGCTCCAGTGATCCACCAGCAAGCCTGCTTTGAAGACTCGAGCAATCCCCTCTGCAAAGCCTGGCCCATCCCAAAACCAGCTGCTCAAATGCCTTCTCTAAATATAAGCTTTGTTTGATGATGCCTCCCTTTGGCTGCCTGACAGAGCCAGGCTGAAAGTCCAAGCTGATTAGTCCTGAGCTAATTTTTACCTGTGTCCACCTGTTGATGTCAGTTTCCAGAGGTCCTGAACAGGGCAGTCATGGTTATATGACAGACTGTCTTTGGGGCAGGATTGTCCATGGTATAAGGTGAGCTCCACAACTGTACATCATCACTGACCCAGCATTAAATACCACTGACTCACACAGTGAGAAATGTACCATATTCCTTCAACAATTCTCTTGAAATCTTGCTGATTACTACAAGGAGAAAATCTCACTTTGGTGCCAGTATGTCTTCAATACCTCTCTAATGCTAGATAGGAGCCCTGGTGGCACAGTAGTTAAGAACTCGGTTGCTAACCAAATGGTCACCAGTTTAAATCCACCAGCTGCTCCTTGGAAACCCTATGGGCCAGTTGTACTCTGTCCTACAGGGTCACTACGAGTCAGAATCAGCTGGATGGCAATGGGTTTGGGTTTGGTTTTAATGCTAGCTAATCTCCCTTTTTAAGAAAAAAAGAGAGCAAGCCTCAAGTTTAATATTTTTTCAGACAAAAATATTTAGCTAAAATTGAATAACTTTATTTGATCTTCATTATGCTTAATTCTATAGCCACTTTCTATTAATGGAAATTATACTGGTTTCCCATGGATAATCACGAGACAATATAAAGAAATGTTAAGTAAACGTCATTCCAGTATTCTGCAAATCATGAAGAAACAGAAACATATTTAGCACAGAGCTAATGAAGTTTTGATGGGCCCTTCCTGAAGCTGCCCCAGCACCACCCAACACAAGAGAAAGCATGCAGAAGGGGAAGTTAGAGTGGAGAGAGAACACAGTCTCAACCAATTGGGATTAAGATATTTAACTTTTGCAAATTCTACAAAAGCATAGGACCATATGAACATATTTTGTATTTTTCTTAAAAAGGGTCCTCAGTGACTTGGACTAGAACTCCAGGAGTCATCCTTGAGTTTTCCCTCAAATTCCACTCATCATCTCCATCTGTGATAGCTATAACCATTATCATCATCACCACCGTCATCATCGTCACCTTCACCATCATCACCACCTCACCACCATCACCATACCATAATCATCATCACAATTACAGTTGTCATCATCATTATAACCATCACCACAATCACATCATCACCATCAGTGGCTAATAGCATTTACTGAATGTTTCTTTATGTGCCAGGCACTATGCTTAGCCTCCGTGTTAGTTATCTCAATGAATCCTCCCAATACACCTGTAAACAGAGAGAGTGTTATCTAGCCTATTTTACAGATGATGCAACAGATTTGGAGAGGTTAAGTGACTTATCCACATTTACACACCAAATAAGTGGCAGACTCAAGAGCTGAACCCAAATCCATCATTAAAGTCTAAGCTCTTAATCACTACAACTTCCCACCCTTGGTTCAATCACTGGCCTTGCTTAGGCCTTTAGTATTTTTTTCCTGAAATTCAATACTACCTAACCAATCTTCCTGCATTCTATCTTCCTCCACCTTAACAGGAAGAAACCCATCCTTTTCTCAGTCACCAGCATGATCTACAAAACACGCAAATCTGCCCCTGACACTCCCCTGCCTAAATCTTCAAAGGGGCTCCACCACCTACATAGTTACTATAAACCCTTTGCACCTATTGGAGTTCCTTGATGGGAAGAAAAATATCTGAGGGCAAAGAATTTATTGGAAGAACACTAGGTAGCTCACTTAGATAAGCATGGAGCTTAAAATATAATAAGTACTCATGATGAGTTTATCGAATGGCCAAATGAATGAAAGAATAAGTGAATGAACGGAGCAGGCAGCTTGGTGTACTCTTGTGGTTTCTAAGAAGAACTGTAGAGATCCATGGAATTGCTTTGGACCACACATAATGCCCACCTACTCTACTACTTTAATGTCTTATGAATTGGGAGGATTCTTGTAAGTAAAGCACCACACTGGACTCTGGAGACATGCATTCTAGTCTTGGCTCCACCACTCACCAGGTGGGTTACCTTGGGCTAAACACGTCACCTCTCTTAGCCTCAGTTTCCACACCAGCTAGATGGCCACATCCAGCAACTCTAAGTGGCTCATACTCAGGGAGAAGAGCATTGCAGGGTGATTGCACAAACATTAGGTAAGCCCAGCTCAAGTTCTCTGTTTCTGCAGGTCAACTTTCTTAATTGCATTTCTTTTTAGTTAATATTAAAATGAGCTGTACCTAACCACAAGGAATGGTGGGGCCATGAGGTCAATGATAGGAAGAGGGCCTTGTTTAGGGGAAAGATAACCTTGGGTTTTAATAGCTGCTACTAATAATTCACCAAATACATTTCCAGCATCAGGGTAAGTAGGAGGAAGCTGACAATTAAAAATGGATGAGAGTTGAAACCTACCCACTCTCCAGCAAGTGGACAACACAATAAAACCGCAAATTAAGGTTATATATTTGTGTGTGTGTGTGTGTGTATGTGTGTGTGTTTACACACTCACTGGAAAAGCATTAGAAAATTATTCCAACACTAACCCATATAGGTAGGAAACTGAGACTCAGAGTGGCTAAGTATCCACTTCTTGAACTACTGTTGATTTTGTATCAGCTGTCTCGACAAGCCAGGTCCCTGATTCCACACTTAGTGCATGCCAACCCTTCGATCAAAATCATACGTAAATCTCTCCTAAAACACATATCACCTGCTCCTCATCAGAGGATGTGGCCCGGCAGTCTTGGAGAAGGCAGTAGTGCCCTGAGTACACGTGAGGAAGCACTGACCTGTTCCTCCATGTGAACTCAGCGTACTGTTATCACTCTAAGTGGGTCAGCACCAACCTACCATCAACCTGTCAAAAATCTTTCGTGCTCTTTGGGCTCAAGCCCAAGGTCTTCACATCACCCCTCAGGGAGCAGTGGAATTGGACCCAGAAGGTAGAAACATCTGGAAAGTAGAAAATAGACATGTATTACCCTTGGGACTAGAGCAACCCTCACCTTCCACACACGTGCTCACTAACAGGCCCTGGACTCATATTTCAGACGAGTGGAGATGGGGCCAAAACATGGGGGTAATGGCATGGCCTGGGGGTGGAGTTGGGACCTGTGGATGGACCTCCAAGAGAGGCCCTACTAACCACCATGCAGGCAAAGGTGCACTGAGACTCGCATTCTCATGGGTGGCTGGCAGGAGAAAAAGGTGTTAGCACAACCTTTCTAGAAAGCAATTCATCAGTAAGTATCAGAAGTCTTAAGAATGTTCATGCCCTTTGATGCCATAATTCCACTTTGCAGACTCTGAATGAAGGAAATAATCATAGATGAACACTAAAACGTGAGTACAAAGTTTGTGCACAGCATTATTTATCTATAAGTTTGTAGCATTAACTATAATAGTAAAAAATTAAAAATTAGAAAAGAAAGAAAACCAATTAAATGCCCACTATCATGGAAATAGTTATATAAATGAAGTATGATAGAAAAATTAGGACGTCTTTAGAAAGTCATGCTTATGAAGAATGTTTACTCATAAGTGCTAAGAGAAAGAAGCAGAAGACAAAGTTATAAAAAGACCATGTCTACAGCTATATTAAAGAAGACAGCCTGGAAGGAACTATCATGAAATAATAATTGGGTTATATCTAAATGGTATGATTCTAGACGATTTTTATCTCATATCATGTTTTTCAAATGTCCTGTAGTTAACCTGATTGCTTTTATAATCAGAAAAATGGAGGAGCATCTTTTCAGCCTCAGCATCACAGAACCCTCCTAGCCAGTTTGCCTGGACATGCTCTGTAAGTACTCAAGCATCACATCCTCCTCGATCAGCCAACGCCAATTCTGTATTTATTTGTCTGACATCGCCTCTGGTTGACACTGCATCTGATCTTGGGCCGAGCCCTGTTTTCACTTTCCTACAGCTCTCCTGATGCTGCTGTCTAGTTGATGTGTAACCTGGAACCTCAGTTACAGCCTCAGTTTCCACATCCGTAAAATGGACACATCCAGCAATTCTCAATTACCACCCTCTGTGTCTTGAGATCCTGGTTATTCCTGGCCTCAATCCATGATGGCTCAAGGAGCCTCACCCTGGTGAGCTTCTGGGGCCACTCTGATATTGTGAGATTCAAACTGTTTCCTTCCAAGGGACTATGAATGCAAGGAGCAACGAGGCTACTGGAAGATTCCTGGACTGTTCCTGAATGCGTTTGCTGTAACCTAGAAATCAGCTCTTCCTTTGTCTGCATGAACAGACTGCTTTGTCCCAATACCCAGGACACAGAATGCATCCTCTTTAAGGCTCCCATGAGACATACACTCACACCAGGTGTATCAGGCAAGGTCCTGGCAGCAAACTGCCAGCACACTCAAGTTAGGATCATTTGAGGAGCATTTAATAAAGAGAAAATTCACAAAGGTGTGAGCAGGGTATAGACAAATCCCAAGGGATCATATGGTTAGCTGAAGCTAACAACTGCAGAGGTCAAGGAAGGAGTAGCTACAGGAACCGGGAGACAGGCCTGTGGGGAGAGGGCCACCCCACCATAGCAGAGACCTCTCATCAAGAGACACAGCCAGCCCAAGGCAACGTCACAGTGGGGGTAAAAGAACAAATAACCCCAATATTACTCTCATCCCTCCCTTTAGTGTTCTACCAAGGCTCCATTTGGCCAAACCCAAACAAAGCCTCTCTTTGGCTAGAATGAAATCTCCCTGTTGGCCAAACCCACAGGAAGTTTCTCATTGACCAAAGTCAAAGGAAGCCAGAGGGTAAAGAAATCCATGTAGGACAGCCTCCAAGGCTCAGACCATAGTGGAAAAGGGTAAAGAGTGGATCTAGAGGAGCAAATTGAAGACATTCAGACCACCAAGCACTCTGGAATTTCTTAGTAGTTTCTGCTGACTATGTGTAAGTTCATAGGGAAGGTCCACATCACCCAGCACCCTGAGTTTCCCTCATAAACTTCCCTATCTGTCATGGATTGAACTGTGTCCCCAGAAAATATGTGTCAACTTGGCTAGGCCATGATTCCCAGTATTGTGTAATTTTCCTCCATTTTGTGATCTGATATAACTGTCTTCCATTTTGTGATATTGTGAAATTATGTGTTATAATTCCTAAACCCCTATATGTTAATAAGGCAGAATTAGTATGGTGTGTATCTTGAGTCATGCCCAGTGTGACTCAAGTCAGAGCCTTACTCAAGTCATACCCTTGCTTGAGTCAAATCTTTTATCTTACAAGAGATAAAAGGAGAGAGAAGTGAGCAGAGAGGAGAGGGACCTCCTACCACCAAGAAAGAAGAGCCAGGAGCAGAGAGCATCCTTTGGATCCAAGGTCCCTGCACTGAAAACCTCCTAGACCCAGGGGAAGACTGATGCCAAGACACATGGAGATCTCCAAGGAATGCAGGCCCACAGACGTTGAAAGGAGACAAGGGCTTTTCCCCAGAGCCAAGAGAGAGAGAAAGCCTTCCCCTAGAGCTGACACCCTGAATTTGGGCTTCTAGCCTCCTAAACTGTGAAAAAATAAATTTCTGTTTGTTAAAGCCACCTCCTGTGGTGTTTCTGCTATAACAGCACTAGATAACTAAGACAGAATTTGGTACCCGAAGATACATAAAATGTGGAAGTGGTTCTTGCAATTGGGTAACGGGTGGAGGCTGGAAGAGTTTTAAGGTACCTAATAATAAAAGCCTAGATTGCCTTGAAGGAGCCCTGGTGGTGCAGTGGTTAAGAGCTCGGCTGCTAACCTAAAGGTCGGCGGTTCAAACTGACCAGGTGGTCTGAGAGAGAAAGATGTGGCAGTCTGCTTCCAGTAAAGATTACAAGCTTGGGAATCTTATGGGGGCAGCTCTACTCTGTCCTATAGGGTCGCTATGAGTCGGAATCAACTCAAAGGTAATGGGTCTGATTTCTCGGTTAGATTGCTTTGAAGAGACTGTTGGTAGAATTATGGACGTCAAAGGCAATCCGGATGAGGGCTCAGAAGGAAGCAAGGAGAGCTATAGAGAAAGTCTCTATCATCTTTGAGAATATGTAAAGCATGAGCAACATAATGTTGCTGGAAATGAGGACATTAAATGTGCTTCTTGCAAGGTTTTAAAAGAAAATCGTGAACATGTGAACTGACAATGGAGGATGGGTGATGCTTTCTCTGCAGGGGCAAAGAAACTTGTCTGAATTATGTTTAAATGTTTGGTGGGAGGTAGAACTTCTAAGTGAGGAAGTTGGACATCTGGCTGATGAGATTTCTAAGCCAGATATTAAGGGGGTCACATAGTTCCTCTCTCCTTGAGAGAGGAAAGAGATGGGAGTAGAGAGATGCCAAGCCACATGAAGATGCCCAGGAGTAGAAACTCAAAAGAGAAGAAGGACCTTCCTCCAGAGCCGAGAGAGAGAAAGCCTTCCCCTAGAGCCTGAGCCCTGGTTTCAGACTTCTTGCCTCCCAAACTATGAGAAAATAAATTTCTGTTTGTTAAAGCCATCCACTTGTGGTATTTCTGTTGAAGCAGCACTAGATAACTAAGACACCATCTGATATGCCAGCATCCCTTGGGCCCTTCACAGGAGTGATGTTGTTTTCCCTCTCTCCTGCCCTTCCTCCACATGGTGGTCAGCTTTGCAGATTCCTCTTTCTCCCTCCATTTCAGACTTCTCCCTTCCTAACTATGTAGAGCAACTGACAGAGCATCTGCCCTCTGTTCCAACACAGTTATAGCACCGTTCCTTTCCGACCATCCAGTGCCCTCCCTGCCAGGCAATCTGGAAAAGAGTTTTCTCATCTCATTTCACATTTTGCCATTCATGTTGCACAGCTCAAACTCATTATTAGCCATAAAGCCTTGTTGGGGAGTGCTGCAAAAATAATTTTCCCTAATCCATCTGGATAAACATGTGTCTGTCAATCCAAATACTAGCCCTTCACGGATCATTTGCTGCATCTGCATCTGTTTGCTCCAGGACAAAACTAAGGTGGCTTTTGTGCAGCTGTAAGGGGCTGCCACAGAGTGGATCCTGCTTTGAGAAAACTCTCTGAGCCAAGAGGGAGGAATGAGAAAAATTAAGCAGATGCTGGAGCCAGGAGGATTTTCATGTTTGCGTAATCAGATCGCATCTGTTCCCCTGAGAGAGTTTGGATTCCCTTGTGTCCCCACGACAACCACAGACCCGAGGCCACCCACCTGTGTCTGTCCCATCACTGCCTGAGGGCAGACCACACTGGCTTCTGCAGCCTGGCGTGTCCTCGTTCACTCTCTCTTTCTAAGTGAAGAGTCTGTAATTTTAATCAGCTATGGAGACTATGTCCCTTAGCAATCAGTGTTTTGTCTTCCTTAATGACCTTTCCTTTGGGAGGCAAGACGATAATCGACAGATGCTATTGGCCACAGGAAGGAAGAAAAGTTTGGAGCCTGAGTTTCTTGCCTAGCTTCCAACTGAATTCAGGCCTAAATAGCATAGATTCTCCAGTCCCAGCATCTTCAGAAAGGTCACTAGGTGGCGTAAATGGTTTGCACTCAAATACTAACCTAAAGGCTGGTGGTTCAAACCCACCCAGAGGTGCCAAAAGAGAAAGGCCTGGCAATCTGCTTCCATAAAGATAGTTTTTGTTGTTGTTGTTAGATGCCCTCGAGTAGTTTCCAGATCATAGCAACCCCACACATAACAGAATGAAACACTGCCTGGTCCTGCATCATCCTCACAATCATTGCTATGTTTGAGCCTTTTGTTGCAGCCACTGGGTCAGTCCATCTCGTTGAGGGTCTTCCTCTTTTTTGATGACCCTCTACTTTACCAAGCATGATATCCTTGTTCAGGGACTGATCCCTCCAAATAACATGGCCAAAGTACACGGGACAAGGTCTCACTATCCTCGCTTCTGACTGTACTTCTTCCAAGACAGATTTGTCTGTTCTTCTGGCATTCAATGGTATATTCAATATTCTTCACCTGCACCATAATCCAAATGCATCAGTTCTTCTTTTGTCTTCCTTATTCATTGTCCAGCTTTTGCATGCATATGAAGCAACTGAAAATACCATGGCTTGGGTCAGGGGCACCTTAGTCCTCAAGGTGACATCTTTGCTTTTTTAACACTTTAAAGAGGTCTTTTGCTGTAGATTTTCCCAATGCAATGCATCTTTTGATTTCTTGACTGCTGCTTCCATGGGTGTTGATTGTTGATCTAAGTAAAACGAAATCCTTGACAATTTCAATATTTTCTCTGTTTATCATGATGTTGTTTATTAGTCCAGTTGTGAGGATTTTTGCTTTCTTTATGTTGACATATAATCCATATTCAAGTCTGTATTCTGATCTTCATCGGTAAGTGCTCCAAGCCCTCTTCATTTTCAGCAAGCAAGGTTGTGTCATCTGCATATCGAAGGTTGTTAATGAGCCTTCCTCCAATCCCGATGCCATGTTCTTCTTCATATAGTCCAGCTTCTCGTATTATTTGCTCAGTATACAGACTGAATAAGTATGGAGAAACAACACAACCCTGAAGCACAACTTTCCTGATTTTAAATCATGCAGTATCCCTTGTTCTTTTCAAACAACTGCCTATTGGTCTATGTACAGGTTCCACATGAACACAATTAAGTGTTCAGGAATTCCCACTTTTCCCAATATTATCCATAATTAGTTATGATCCACACCGTCAAATGCCTTTTCATAGTTAATAAGACACATGTAAACATCTTTCTGGTATTCTTTGCTTTCAGCCATGATCCATCTGACATCAGCAATGTTATCCCTTGTTCCATGTCTTCTTCTGAATCTAGCTTGAATTTCTGGCAGTTCCCTGTCAACATACTGCTTCAGCCATTTTTTGATCATCTTCAGCATAATTTTACTTGCAAGTGATGTTAATGACACTGTTAGATAATTTCCATATTCAGCTGGATCACCTTCCTACGGAAAGGGCACAAACATGGATCTCTTCTGGTTGGTTGGCCAGGTAGCTGTCTTCCAAATTTCTTGGCATAGACGAGTAAGCACTTACAGTGCTACAACCGTTTATTGAAACATTTCAATTAGTATTACATGAATTCCTGGAGCCTTGTTTGTCACCAATGCCTCTGGTGCAGCTTGGACCTCTTCTTTTAGCACCATCAGTTCTTGGTCATATGCTACCTCCTGAAATGGTTGGACATCGACCAATTCTTTTTGATGCAGTGACTTTGTATTCCTTCCATCTTCTTTTGATGTTTCTTGTGTCGTTCAATTTTCTGCCCATAGAATCCTTCACTATTGCAACTTGAGGCTTAAATTTTTTCTTCATTTGTTTCAGCTTGAGAAGTGCTGAGCATGTTCCACCTTTTTGGTTTTCTAACTCCAGGTCTTTGCGCATTTCATTATAATACTTTACTTTGTCTTCTCAAGCAGCTCTTTGAAATCTTCTGTTCAGCTCTTTTATTTCATCATTTCTTCCATTTGCTTTAGCTACTCTACATTTAACAACAAGTTTCAGTGTCTCTTCTGACATCCATTTTGGTCTTTTCTTTTCTGTCTTTTTAATAACCTTTTCCATAAAGATTACAGCCAAGAAAATCTTATGGAGCCGTTCTAGTCTGTAACACATGAGGTCGCCATGAGTTGGAATCAACTCAACAGCAACAGGTTTGGTTTCGTTTGATATCCTCGGAAAAAAACCCTCATCCCCAGTCTCTTATTAAGTTCATGTGTAACATTAACAGGTCCAAACTTACTGGCCAAACCCAAAAGAAGAAATCTTTACAACGAAAGAGGCTGGCTGGGGACACCAGGTATGTCACAGTCATAGATTATTTTGGCAGTCTGGATTCCACTGTCTTTCTGAGAATGACACCCTTATTTTTCTAAGGGCACTAATCTTCCCCCCTTCTTAATCCAGGAGTTGTTGATGGGGCTGGTTCCATTCTTGGATCCAGGCCAGGCCAATCAGCTTATTCCACATCCTGGGCCATATTGACTGGTTCTAGACTGGCCCCAGCCAGGCAGTTTGACCCAATATGTCAAATTCTGGAAACTTCTCTGGAGGAACCAGGAAAGTGGTGTGCTCTTTGCTGAAGGGGTTGCTGAGAGAGTTTAAGTGGAAGCCTGGAAATAAGGGTGGACATCTTGCCATGAACAAAACAGGGAAGTCCAGGTGAGAAGTGAAGAGAAACAGGTTCCTGGTGGCATTGTTTGAACCTCTGGCTATACCCAGGCCTGGAGTCAGAACTACTCTCAGACTTTTCAGTTCTGCGGGCCAATGAACTGCTTCAGCCAGTGGAGTTGGGTTTCTGTGGCTTGCAACTGAGTGTCCCAATACCTACATGTATATCTATATTTTCTTTTTGCTGTTTCACTCTTTGTTGGTGATGCCAGGAACATCTGTCCTCTGCAGCTCTGCCCTCCTCCCTCTGTCCATCTTTGGATGTCCTGCCTTTGTCTGGAGGCAGTGCATGTGGTGGGTGAGAGTCCTAGCTCAGCCACACAGTGACAAGTGACTGCAAGCTGACAGCCCTGGGATGAACTTGGAAGCTGGACTCAGACCACCAGGGGTTAAATGCTGGGAGAGGAGGCTCGGGATGTGCAATGGAAACTGAGACAGGACTTGGTTCCAACTCATGACCAGCTTACCAGGAGTCATCAACTACAAGAGAGGACAGATGCCAGAATCAGGGGGCGGGGCCTCACACACAGTAGGAGCTGCCAGGGGGGCCAGGGAGGCAAGGACGGGGAAGGAAGAAGCCTGCTCTGTGGATCCAGGTGCTTCTTGAGACACTCCAAGCCTTCTCTGGTCTTAAGGGAATTCTCTTTTCAAGTCTATTCAAGAAAACTAGAAGTCAGAAGACCCTGGTTCTTGTCCAACCAGTCGCATGACGGGGCAGGGTACTTAACCTCTTTGGACTTCAGTTTTCTCATCTTTGAAATGGGTCTTGAAATAAATGGGCCACAAGGACCCATGTAAGTATTAGATTGAGATGATAGATGGAAAAGTGTTTTGTAGTATATAGCTAGTCCTGGTGTGGTTTAACAGGCTGCATTTCCTACATAACAGGAGGACTGTTTATCAGGATCCTTCAGTGTCTTATCCTAAAGTAGGAATTCATGGAGTTAGAATGAAAGGAGTTCAAATCCAAGTATTTTGAATTTCAGTTGTGGCTTTGACACTCTTTAAGAGACATAGAACCAGACATTTTACTCCTTTGCACATCCATTTCAACATTTTTCAAATGAGAAAAGAAATCCCAGCTTTCCCCAGATCTGAGGTGAAAATTAAATGAGAGTGAAAGCACCTCTTAAAATACAGTAACAAAATAATAACAGTAATTACTATTTAATGGGCACTTATTCTCATGTAAGCCCTGAAATGATTCTCCAAGATGAAAGTAATAGTAACAATGACAATAATAGCTAATACTGGATTAATAATAGCAATAATTGAGCACTTAGTATTTGCTAGGCACTTAGTATGTGCTAGTACGCAGTGCTAGGTATGCATTACACACGTTTAGTCCTCAGAACAGCTCTAGGAGGAGTACACCAAAACCAAACCTGTTGCCATCATGTCAGTTCCAACTTACGGCAACCCCATGTGTTACAGAGTAGAACTGCTCCATAGGGTTTTCTTGGCTTTAATCTTTATGGAAGCAGATCACTAGACCTTTCCTTCCATGGCGCCATCGGGTGGGTTCAAACCACCAACTTTTCGACTGGTAATCAAGTGCAAACCATTTGTACCATCCAGGGACTTCATAGGAGGAACAGGTACTATAATTAACTCCACTTTACAGATGAACAGACTGAGTTCAAAGAGATCAAACAGCCAAGGTATTACGACTAGGAAGAGTCATTCAAATGTAGGGTTTGTTGTTGTTGTTGTTGTTTTTTAATGATTTATCATGTACATATGTATATAAATTCAAAAGAGAATTTACAGGGAGAAGGATCACATAGGATCTTCAATTCGCCTTCCTCAGGGCAATGACACAAACAGGAAACCATGGATAGAGACCATTACTTGCAGTTCAACAAGAAAGTATTTCTGCTCTCAGGTGTGCCTAAAGAGATGACCTGGGACCAACCTACTTTGAGCAGAGGCCAAGCCAGCCTTGACAGAGGCAGCTGGGCCCAAAACTTTCATCCAAGAAGAATAAGTGGCTTCCATCCAGCAGTTTCCGGGTGTGGGGACTCCACCTGCTGCAGCTGTCCCCCAGCCACCCATCAGCAGATCCTCCAGCCTTGGCAGGCCCTGGAGGGGCGCCGTCATCACTGTCAGCTGGTCTGCACATATATCCCCTTGGGTGCCTGGGAGTCGCCCCTTCTTGCACACACACACACACAAGTCTGTACTGACACATGACATTTGCACCCAGGATTTAAAACCAGGCTGTTTAGCTCTGCACTGTTACTTTGGGCAAGTGATTTAAACTCTCTGGTTCTCAATTTTCTCATGTGTAAAATAGGGGTAGAAAACAGTCCCTACTTCATAAGATTGTTGCGATCATTTTGGTTTAACACTTGTAAAACTTATAACAGTGCCTGGCACTTAGTAAAGGCTTAATAAATGTTTGCTACTGCTAACCAAAAGTTTGGCAGTTCGAATCCACCAGCCACTCACTGGAGACCCTACAGGGTGTTTCTCCTCTGTCCTATAGGGTCACTATGAGTTGGAATCAACTCGACGGCAACGGGTTTGGTTTACTTTATTATTAATGGAGTCCCCAGGTGGTGCAAACAGCTAAAGCACTTGGCTTTAAGTCCACCTGGAGGCACCTTGGAAGAAAGATGGCAGTCTACTTCAGAAAAATCAGCCACTGAAAACCCTATGGAGCACAGTTCTACTCTGACACACATGGGGTCGCCATGAGTCCAGGTCAACTCAACAGTTACTGGTTTTTTATTATTATTACTTCTTACATCCAGTCAAAAATGAAAACAGGAATTGGGAAGGATCACCATGGAGCCTCCCAAGGCTAAGTTAGAGAAATCACACAGAGCCTTGTAGTATGACTCAAGGAGGGGAAAGAGACAAGGAACTTGCTAGCATAACAAAGTCCAAAAGTTGTGCTGGAGTCTCCTGGGTGGAGACATCAATTGGACTCAGCCCCTTTTTCCTTATCTTTGTTGTTAGTCACCATCAAGTGGAGGATACAAAATTCAGGGAGATGCAGTGACTTAGGCAGGGCTCTCCCAGAAAACAGATCCTGAGCAAAGGATTTCAGTGAGAATGGTTTATTTGAGAGGGGATCCCAAGAAGCAGTAGTAGGGTAGGGAGGAAGTGAGTCAGAGATGGGAGGGAAGCCAGTAAGGGTGCATTACTGAGCAGGTTACTACTGTGGGCAACTGAGGCTTGATCCCACTGGGGAATACTTGGAGACAATATAGAATGTATCTCAGCATTGCCCCACGCAAGGGAGCTGGGGTATTTGTCCTCCAACTCTCTTCTCTTGTTGGCTGAGGGCTGCTCCCAGGGCATCATCTCCCCAGCACTTCCCCACCACCCAGCATGCGTCAGCAAGAGGAAGCTGTCTGCAGAGAGTTTGGGGGCTGGCAATCCAACATCATCACTGCCTGGGAGCAAGTGATAAGCATATAGGGGCAGGGCACCAACAGTGTCTGCTCTGCAAGAGTCTCATCATCCTTTATTGCTTGCTTGGTCGTTATTGTGTCTGCCTCCCCCACTAAACCAGACAGAGCATGGGCCCTGGAGCCAAACTGCCCTTGTTCAAATCCCTGCTTCTCCCCTAGATCTGTGACCTTGGAGAAGTTATTTCACCTCTCTGGATCTCAGTCCTCTCCTCTATAAAATGGAGATAATAGCAATACCTATCTCACAAGACTCACGTCAACTGATACATGTAAAGAGCTGAGAAGAGCCCTTGACACAAGGGTTGTGCTTAAGGAATGTACACCGTTTTTCAGAACAATATACATTCTGAGGCTGATAGCATGCCCGCCATCTTGAATAAGAAAGAGGCGGCGCCTGCCATTCCTATGTGATATGAAAACTAACTCCTTGCATGTAAGTTATCTCCTTATTAGGTAATGTAGGAAGTAACTCTCTGTCTTTAAAGTATCTCCTTATTTAGGTATACTTCCGGTTCCAGCTCAGTTAAGAAAAACAAGAGAGTAGGATCTCAAGACCAGTTGAAACAGATCTGGAACCAGCTTTTGCCTGCCTGACTTCCGCAGTACCGACAACTGTGTCCTTTGGATGACCTATTGACACCAGAGGCCAAAAAACACACCCCCGTCTATGCCCCGGACGTGGGCAAAACTCCATCTTTGTGCCCCCTCTTAGACTGAGCAGGCCCAGGAGATCAGACCACCCCAGGAACACCTTTATGGGCCAAACCAATCAGCAGGCTGACTCCACCTTGGGGCATCCCTGAAGACCCAGACCCAATTTTACTCTACGCATATAAACCCTTTGGGCCATTGTTCAGGGAGCCACCTTGGCAACACAAGTCCCGGTGGGCTTCTTTTCTTGGCCAACTAAATAAAGCTTCTTCTTCTGCTTTCACCACTTCATGTCTTTTTAGCTGCACCGAGCAGAACTGGAAGCTTCCAGTTACAACTCTGCTCCAGTGTACGTGGATCATTTTCCAGGATATGCTACATTTTAGGTCACAAAACAAATCTTTGTAAAGTTAAAGTTAAAAAGATTGAAATCACATGAAGTATTTTCTCTGGCCACAACGGAGTGAAGCTAGAAATCAACAACAGAAAAAAAAAAAAAAAAAACTGCAAAATACACAAACATATGGAGATTAAATAACACACTTTTAAACTACTAATGGCTCACAGAAGAAATCAAAAGAGAAATCACAAATTTCTTAGCAACAAATGAAAGTACAATATACCAAAACTTATGGCATACAGTAAATGCAGTACTCAGAGGGAAACTTATAGCAATAAATGCATACATAAAAAAAGAAGAGACATCTTAAAGTAACAGCCTAACTCAGCAACTTCAGGAACTAGAAAGAGAGGAGCAAACTAAGCCTAAACCTACCAGAAGAAAGGAAAAACAAAGATTAGAGCAGAAAGAAATAAAATCGAAAACAGAAAAACAATAGAGAGAATCAATAAAAGCAGAAGACGGTTCTTTGAAAAGATCAATAAATTGACAAACCTTTAGGTAGACTGACAAAGAAAAGATGCAAATAACCAAAATTAAAAATGCAAGAGGGGATATTACAACAGACCTGATAGAAATAAAGAGAATTATGACCAAATATTATAAACAACTGTATTGCAACAAACTGGATAACCTAGATGAAATAGACAAATTCTTAGAAGCACATGACCTACCCAAACTGACTCAAGAGGAAATAGTCTCAACAGACCCATACCAAGTGAAGAGATCGAATCAATGATCAAAAACCTTCCGAAAACAAAAAAAGTCCTAGACCAGATGGCTTCACTGGGAAATTCTCCCAAACATTTAGAGAAGAATTGACACCCATGCTGTTCAAACTCTTCCAAAAGATAGAGAAATAAGGAATACTTCCTAACTCATTCTATGAAGCAAACATAACCTGGATACCCAAACCAGACAAAGACACAAGAAAAGAAAACTACAGGTCAATATTGCTTATGAACATAGATGCAAAAATTCTCAACAAAATACTAGCAAACAGAATCCAACAGCATATTAAAAAGAGTCATATACCATGACCAAGTGGGATTTATTCCAGGAATGCAGGGATGGTTCAACATTAGAAAATCAATCAACATAATACATCATATCAATAGAACAAAGGAAAAGAACCACAAGATCGTCTCTATTGATGCAGAAAAAGCATTTGATAAAATCCAATACCCAATCTTGATGAAAACACTAAAGAAGAATGGAATAGGAGGGAAGTTCCTCAATACGATTCAGGGCATATATGAAATCCAACAGCCAACATTACACTTAACAGAGAAAGACTGAGAGCTTCCCCCTTGAAACTGGGAACAAGACAAGGGTGACCGCTCTCACCACTTCTATTCAATATTGTATTAGAAGTCCTAGCCAGAGCAATAAAACAAGAAAAAGAAATAAAATGTATCCAGATTGGAAAAGAAGAAGTAAAATTATCTCTATTTGTGTATGATATGATCCTATATATAGAAAATTCCAAAGAGTCCACAAGAAAACTTCTACAGCTAACAGAGGAATTGAGCAAAGTTGCAGGTACAAGGTCAACAAACGAAAATCAGTTGAGTTTCTATACATCGACATTAAGAAATCTGAAAGGGAAATTAGGGAAACAAGTCCACTCACGATAGCATCTAAGAGAATAAAATACCTAAGAATAAATCTAACAGGACATGAAGGAGTTACACAATGAAAACTATAAAACAGTGCTGAAAGAGATTTAAAAAGACTGAAATAAATGGAAAGATGTTCTATGTTCAGGGATTGGAAGATTCAATATTGTTATGATGTCAGTACTACCCAAAGCAATCTATAGAGTCATCGCAATCCTGATCAAAATCCCAACAGCCTTCTTTACAGAAATAGAAAAGCCAATCCTCAACTTTGTATGGAATGGCAAGAGGCCTTGAATAGCTAAAACAATGTTGAAAGAGAAGAATAAAGTAAGAGGGCTCACACTTCCTGGTTTTAAAACATACTATACAGCTATGGTAATCAAAACAGTCTGGTACAGGTATAACAATAGACACATAGACCAATGGAATAGAATTGAAATTCCAGAAATAAACCCACACATTTATGGTCAACTGATTTTTACAAGGGTGCTAAGTTCATTCAATGGGGAAAGAAGATTCTTTTCAATAAATGGTACTGGATCCTCCTTTGGTAGGTGGCATCTGGGGTCTTAAAAGCTAGTGAGCGGCCATCTAAGGTACATCAATTCGTCCCAACCACCTGGAGTAAAGGAGAATAAAGAACACCAAAGACACAAGGAAAGTATTAGCCCAAGAGACAGAAAGGGCCACATAGACCAGAGACTTCATCAGCCTGAGACCGGAAGAACTGGATGGGGCCCAGCTACCACCAATGACCGCCATGACAGGGAACACAACAGAGAGTCCCTGATGGAGCAGGGAAAGGGTGGGATGCAGAACTCAAATTCTACTAAAGGGACCAGACCTGATGGTCTGACTAAGACTGGAGGAACCACAGAAAGCATGGCCCCACTCTCTGTCAACCCAGAACTAAAACCATTCCCGAGGCCAACTCTTCAGACAAAGATTAGACTGGACTGTGGGGCACAGAATGGTACTCGTGAAGAGTGTGCTTCTTGGCTCATGTAAATACATGGGACTAGATGGGCAGCTTCTGTCCGGAGGCGAGATGAGAATGCAGAGAGGGGGTTAGGAGCTGGTTGAATGGACACAGGAAATCAGGCGTGGAAAGGGGGAGTGTGCTGTCACAGTATAGGGAGAGCAATTAGGGTCACATAACAATGTATGTATAAATTTTTGTATGAGACACTAGCTCAAATTGTGAACTTTCATTTAAACTACAATAAAAAATAAATAAATAAATAAAATGGTGCTAGAAAAATTGGATTTTCACATGCAGAAAAATAAAACAGGATCCATGCCTCACAGCATACACAAAAACAAATTCAAAATGGATTAAGGACTTAAATGTTTAAACTAAAACCATAAAATTCTTAGAAGAACAAGCAGGGGTAATGCTGTCAGGCCTAGCTTTCAAAAATGGATTATCTAATATAATTCAAAAAAAAAAAAAAGCATAAACAGCAAAAGAAAAATAAATAAATGAGACCTCATAAACATTAAAAATTTTCATCAAAAGTCTTTACCAAAAAAGTGAAAAGACAAGCTACCAACTGGGAGAAAGTCTTTAGAAAGCATATATCTGACAAGAATCTAACCACCAAAATATATATAAAATTTCAACAACTTAACAACAAAAAAAGACAAATAACCCAATCATAAAATTGGCAAAAGACTTGAATAGATATTTCACCAAAGAGGACATTCAAATGGCCACCAAACACATGAAAAGATGCTCAGCATCATTAGCCACTAGACAGAAGAAAATCAAAACCACAGCGAGATACCATTGGCTAAGATTAAAAAAAAAACAAAAAACAGAAAATAACATATGTTGTCAAGGATGTGAAGATATTCCAACACTTATCCATTGCTAGTGGGAATGCAAAGTGGTATAAGCCATTGTATAAAACAGTGTGGTGGATCCTCAAAAAACTAAAAATAGAACTACCATATGACCCAGCAATTCCACTCCTAGGTATATACCTGAAAGACTTGAAAGCAGAGACTCAAGTAGAGACTTGTACCCCAGTGTTCATTGCAGCACTATTCACATTAGCCAAAAGGTGGATGCAACCTAAATTTCCATCAACAGATAAATGGATAAATAAAATGTGGTATGTACAGACAATGAAATACTACTCAGCCAGTAAGAGAAATGAAGTCCTGATACAGGCTACAGTATGGATGGAGCTTGAAGACATTATTCTGAGTGAAATAAGTCAATCACAAAAGGACAAATATTGTATGAATTCACTTATATAAAAAGACAAAAAAAGGCAAATGTATAGAGACCAAAGTTTATTAATAGTTACCAGGGAAAGGAGTGAGGAGGAAGAGGGGGGTTAACAGTGATGGAAATATCACATTGATTAAGAGTAGGGTTGCACAGACAAAGATTATAGTTGCTATCAATAAGTTGAACATCTGTAAAAAGCTGATTTGGCAAAAGTTGTGTGATAGATATATTTACAACAATGACAAAAAAAGAGTAGCTGCTGAGGCTGCTTGTGTACAACCAAACATCACATTGGCTTGGAGGTTTAGGGTCATGGTTTCATGGGACATCCCAGTTAATTGGCCTAATAACGTGTTTAGTGTTTCTGTTCTACCTCGTAGTTCATTGTGTAGTGCCTGGGGTCTTAAAAACTTTCAAGTGGCCATCCAAGGCACAACCGTCGGTTTCTATTCACCTGGAGCAACAGAGGAAGAAGGAGAGTCAGAAATAGGAGGAGGATATGGAATGTATGGCTAATTGCCTCCATCAATAACTGCCTCTTTGCCATGAGACCAGAAGAACTGGATGGTGCCCAGCTACCATTGCTGAACATTTTGATCAAAGATTCCACAGAAGAATCTTGATCGAAAGTGGGAAAGTGCAGAACAGAATTTCAAATTCTCATGGACTCTAGACTTTCTGGAGCCATGGAGAGTGGATGAACCCCTGAAAATATTGCTCTGAGATAATCTTTAAACCTTAAACCAAAAATATCCCTGAAGTCATCTTAAAACTGAACAATAGTTTAGTTTAACTAGTAAAAAAGGTCTGCCTTGAGCATTATGTTCTTTTAAGAACTATCTATATGGGAGCAAACTGACAATAGCAACTCGAAAGACTAGATAGGAAACTTAGGCGGCAGAGAGTTTATGTTAATGTAGGAGGAACAACTCAGAAAAGGAGGGTGAGAATGGTTGCACAACTTGAAGAATGTATCAATGTCACTAAATTGTACATGTAGAAGCAATTGGATTGGTGCATGTTTTGCTGTGTATATTCTCAACAACAATAACAAAAGAAATAAAATTTAGGGAAAAAAATGAACAGGAAAAAAAAAGAAATGGTTCACCATTTTTGTAAAGACCAGAAGACCTCAAGACAATGTCAGTACTTGATTCACCTTTGCTTGCCCAGAGTCTGGCCTTGTTAGTGCCCAGATTAATGAATGGATCGTCAGTTGGATCAATGGATGGGACTGAAGAGCTAATGTGTTGACCTAGACTGTGACCGTTAACTCCCAGGTTGGCGATTCAAGCCTAGCTTCCTAAATGTGAGTAACGTTTCCCATGGGAGTCCCTGAGTGGTGCAAATGGTTAAAGCACTCAGCTGCTAATGGAAAGGTTGGAGGTTTGAGTGTACCCCCCCAAAAAGTCTATCTACTTCCAAAAAATTCACAATTAAAAACCTATGGAGCACAGTTCCACTCTGACACATGAGGTCACCGTGAATTGGAATCAACTGAACAGTAACTGGTTATTATTTCTCATGCTGTCTTTCCCTTTGGAAGGACAGAAGTTTTAACTGGAGCCTACAAATAAAATATATACCAAATGTATTTCTAAAAAAATTTGGAGCCATTTGGTTTCCCTGATGCTCTGGGCCCTGCTGGGAGGCTGATGGCCCAGGGCTGCTGAGAACGAGATCTTCATAGGTTTGCTATCACACCTGACACTGAACTCTCTTGGCAGAGGAGAAACTGGTCAAGGGTTCATGTGCGTGTGCCTACTGCCCCCTGGTGGATGGAGTCAGAGCAGCGGGAAGCCTATTGCTCATCTGTGATTTCCACTCCTAAGAAAAATATTTACAGTCATCCATCCCCAGTGTCCATGAGGGATTGGTTCCAGGACCCCCCAAGGATACCAGAATCTGAGGATGCTCAAGCCCCTTATATAAAATGATGCAGTATTTGCATATAACCTACGCACACCCTCCAAACAAAAAAAAAAAAAAAAAAAAAAACAAGCCTGTTGCCATCGAGTCAATTCCAACTCATAGCAACCCTATAGAACAGAGTGGAACTGCCCCATAGGGCTTCCAAGGAGCATCTGGTGGATTCAAACTACAGGCCTTTCAGTCAGCAGCCGAGCCTTCAACCAGTGTGCCAGCAGGGCTTCTAATTTACAGGTATAGGGGCCAGGATTTCAGTAGGTATTTTTGGAGGACAAAATTCAATGTATAATACTCTCCCAAACAAGCCTGTCCACATTGTCCCACACCATGGGGCAGTAGAAGCTGCAGGCTGGCTGGAGCTTGGGGACGAAGAGAGTGTGCCAACTGTACCTCTCAGGGCCTGCTGTGGCCATCCTCTTCCAGGGTGGGGTGGGCCTATCCACAGCCAGGTGCACAAAGATCCGCCTGGTCCCAGCAGAATTCTCCAAGGCTGACTCTGTAAGGCCTCTGTTGGCCTCGTGCCAAACTGCAGGTGTCCCCTCCACCCACCCTCACTACACAGTTGGAAAGTGCCTGTTTGGGTACACAGTACACCAAGGTCACATCTTACTTGGTGGGTAGGTTCTAAGGTCTGCATGTGATATAAAAATAAATGCATATATTCAAAATCACTCTATAATGTCCCTGACACAGGTACCACATTAGAGATTGACATTTAGATTCTCAGCCCATCAAACATAGCTAGTTTTTTCTCCACTTTGGAACAGATGTATATTTCTTCATTTGGAGGCACGCACAAGGGGCGCTCACCCTTAGAGCTGCCATGTTGTGAGGAAACTCAAGCAATATGGAGAGGCCATATGTAGGTGTTCTAGCTGATAGCCCTAGCTGAGGTTCCAGCTGACAACCACCATCAACCAGCCCCCTGCCGTTGAGTCACTCCAGCCTCTTAGTCTTCCAGGGGAGGCCCTAGACACCATGGAGCAGAGATGAACCACTCTGCTGAGCCCTATCTAAATTCGTGACCCACAGAATGGGAGCTAAGTAAGTGGTTGCTTGATGCCAAAGTGCACTATCTGGTGTGCAGCAAGGGGTAGCTGATTTGTGTGCATCTTTAAGCATTTCATTAATGCTCGGCTTGGCAAGAGGCTCACACTAGAAGAGACACAGCAGAACAGACCAGAGCAAGAAGAAGGCAAAATCAAACCACACGCTCCATCAGGGCATAAACTTGGAGACCAGAGGCAAAGCTCCACCACTTAAATGATTTCTCTCATTTGTCTTAAAGAAATGTGTGTAGCTGAATTCTTGTAGGTTAAATAAATGAATCAGGGAATACACCATAGGAGCTCAGTAAACAGTCATGGCTAATTTCTCTGGAAGGATATGCCAGGATTTGTAAAGGATTGTCCAATGCAACTAAAGAGGAGTGAATGCAAAGATCTTGGCTGTCCCTTCTGGAATGGTGGGCTCTGGGGACAGCTGCATCCATGGTCAGATGATGGTGCAGCCACAGCAGTACCGCTCAGGGTAGTCCACAACATACACCTTGTGGTCAGTCCCGTAGATGTAGTAGACGTAAGTCTTTCCTTGGTACCAGTAATGAACTTCTGTGAGGGGGATCAGCTCAATGGTCTGCCGCTGAGAAAACAAATGGTCAAGAAAAACTTGAGTATTCTGCTCAAGTCACTCACCTGCTCAAGAACCTTCAGTAGCTTCCTGCTGCCTGTGGAATGAAGTTTGTGCCTTGGAGTTGGCATTCAGGGCTCTGTACAATTTGACTACAACCTGCCTTGCTATATGTATCTTCTACTATACCCCTCCACATAAGCTAAGCTCTGGCCAAACCTGACTATGTTTAGCTACCACTGAATCTAGGTTTCACCCACAGGGGCACAGGTGTCCCTAGGGGTGTGGCAGGATGTATGGAGAGCCACCAGCAAACATGACGTCTTCCAGAAGCATTAATTTTTAGATTGGAGGAGGAGTGGAGGATAAAGTCATTTAAAATATGTTTATATTAAAACAACCATGGAGATATGAGGGAATGGATTTTAAATTTTTAAATAAATGTGAAGACAATCTCAAACATTGGTGGGCTGCTCCAGGCTGTTTTCCCAGGATTCCACCCTCTACCAACACTTCGTGGTTTTGGATCAACCCTCCTCCAAGAAAAGTCTTTCTCAAATGTCCCCATCCTTCTATATATGGGACGCTTCACCCACTGCTCTTCTTATCACTTGACCTCCAGATCTTGGGATGTAAGCTTGCAGAAGGCTCTGGGACCTGTCAGCAGTCCCACAATTGCATGAGCCAATCCCTTGAGGTAAATCAGTCTCTCTCTCTCTCTCTCTCCCTCTCTCTCTATATATATATTTAATCTATATATTGTTACAAGTCAGTTTTGACTCATAGCAACCCCCCAACAGAGAAGAACTTCCCCATAGGGTTTTCTAGGCTGTAATCTTTATGGAAGCAGACCACCAGGTCTTTCTCCTACAGAGCCGCTGGGTGGTTTCAAACCACCAACCTTTCAACAGCAGCAGGGCCCTTAACATCTGCCTGGTTTTGCTCCTCTAGAGAACCCAGACAGACATTAAGATATTCCGGTATTTCAGGTTTGGATGATCATCTAGTCCAAACTCCAACTCCTCACTCTAGCTGTACCCATTTACTGCTCAAATCCGCTCACCAGTATCTCCTCTTCCTAAATGTGCCCCTAAGGAGACAGGGAACTCCCTCCCTCCCATACCACTGTATGTTCTAAAGCCCCTCATCCCTCTGACCCCTTCTAGGAGCAGTTAGTCTACAACTTCCGCACACTGTGTGGGGCCCTGAAGGAAGATCACAGCGCCACCTAGGGGTGAACGGGGACTACTACTGATGCAGCGGCATCTCACTGGCTTTGTGTGTTGTTTTGTTACTGGCAGTTGACATAGGAGCATCACTCCTAATAACTGACACTCAGCTTTCTTGGGAGTTTACTGTGGGTAAAAGGTCCCTAGGTGGAGCAAACTAGTTTGTGCTCAACTACTAACCTAAAATTTCATGGTTCAAACCCACCCAGCAGCTCTGCAGAAGAAAGACCTGGTGATCTGCTTCCATAAACATTACAGTTCAGAAAACCCTATGGAGCAGTTCTACTCTATGACACATGGGGTTGCCATGAGTCAGAATCGACTCAACAGCAATGGGTTTGATTCGGTTTACTGTGGGCGAGGCTTTGTGCCCAAACCCCTAAGTTCTTCTGCACAAGCTGCTCCCTGGCCTAGACTCAGATTCGGGGATCCCAAACACAGGCAGGGGGCAATGACGGGTCAGTGTCAGACCATCTTTACTTGCAGGCACCTCTCTACCTCGGGAGAGTCCTCTTGGTTCAGAGGACCCCATCCCAGGGGAAAGGGTAAAACAGGTGGGGACGGGGGCCATCCTGGCTGCTTTGACTTCTGTCTCAGAATAGGGCCCCCACTCTACTGAGGGAGAAGCTGAGAGGTAGCATATGAACTAAGGTGGAAGGAAGAGGGGAATCACAGTCAGGGTGTGAATTTTCCACTAAGCTTCCTGCGTGGTCTTGGACTCCTCACTTCATTTCTATGGGCCTCAGTTTCCTCATCTGTAAAACAGGAATAAAATTTTCTCTTTCATAGAGTTCATTGTAAGACAACCAAATGAGATAGCGAGAGTGGGCTTTCTTCATAGGCCAAATGATTATTTCGGGAACAAAGCGTAGAAGAGCCCCCTTGAAATCGCTGTGTGTATGACCCCAAGTGGGAACTAAGGGCAAGAGGAGACAGGAGCCAATGCCGCTACTCAGAGGCCAAGACAGTGGACTCAGGACCACTCTGGGTCCAGACGTGTGCACTAAGCTCCAGTGGACAGTGAAGGACACCACACCCCTCCCTCACCTGCCTCCATCTGCTTCTGGTTCAAAAGGTCTCCGAGTCTGAGACCACAAATTGCTCTAGACATCAACTGCCATCAAGTGGTTATCTCGTAATTGAAGTTTTATCTGTTTGGGCGCCTTGGCCATGCCCCTGGGGTGAACAGATTCCAAGTCTCATGGCGACTGGCCGTGGCAGGGGCGCTGGTGATGGCCCCGTCTCCCCAGGACTGCATTCCGCTCAGTAACTTCTCAGCCCTGAGTGAAATACCGGAATGAATCTTTGTCAACAGACCCAGGACCAAAGGCCGATTCAGAAAAACGATTCACAGCAGTGGCCTGTCCTCCGATTTTGTTCCCTTTTAAAGAAAAACGTGCGTTTTTCTCTGGTTCTCCCTTCCAGGCTCCAGGACTTGGTTACAAAGGGCTTTATTGCCTGAGGCAGGAGCACTTTGTAGGGGAAAAGCCCCAAGAGACCCACTAGCATACTGTGTGATCTTGGGTAGGTCACTTCACCCTCTTTGAGCCTCAGTTTCCCCAACTGCCAAATGAAGGTTCAGAAAGGATTCAAACTGCCAGCAGCAGAGCTAAGTCCCAGCTAACTGACAGTGTTACCTGCTAACATCATTCCTCATCTTTCCCTATGCTTCTTTACCTTTCCCCATTCCCAGAGGAGATACTCAATATTTGGACGGTCTTAAGTGTAACTCAGAATCCTTGGTGGCACAGTAATTAAAGTGCTCGGCTGCTAACCGAAAGGTCTGAGGTTCAAACCCATCAACCGCTCGGCAAGAGAAAGATGTGGCGGTCTGCTTCCGTAAAGATTTACAGCCTTGGTAACCCTATGGGACCATTGTACTCTGTCCTAAAGAGTTGCTATGAGTCAGAATTGATTCGACGGGGGTTGGGTTTGGTGGGAAGTGTAACTCCGGAGTCCCTGGGTGGTGCTCAAACAGTTAACGCCTCAGCTACTAACCAGAAGGTTGGAGTTTCGAGTCCACCTAGAAGCACGTCAGAAGAAAGGCCTGGTGATACTTCTGAAAAATCAGCCATTAAAACTCTATGGAGCACAGTTTCACTCTGACACACATGGGTCGCCATAGGTCGGAATCAACTGGACGGCAACTGGCTTGGTTTTGAATTGTAACTCAAGCCACAGAACACCAGTTGTACAAGAGCAGGTTCCCTTAGAGAATGTTCTGGGTCTGGAGCAGACCTACTCTCACCCTACCCAGAAAGCCTCAAATCTGCTTCTGCCCTGTACCTCCTCGTTTCTCTTTGCTTTGCCGCTCACAGCTCAACTTTCTCCAGAGGACTGACCTTGGCATGTGGACTAGAGAGCAGAAGGTGCTTAGGAGATTGTGCACAGTAATGGGACGGTGCTGACCACAAAGGCCCAGCTCCCTTGCCTCCAGACAGACAAGTCGCTGACTGTAACTTAAGCTCTAGAGCTCCTGCGGGATCAGGCAGAGGCTGGGACCTCATCTAAGCCACACCTTGGCTTGCCTTCTCCCTCTTACCCCTCCTCGTCCCTGCTCCCTAACCAGTTACTCCTGGGAGCCCTTCCTTAAAAAATGATCTGCACCTAAGTCCTCTTCTCGGGGAATGCTTCTGCCGAGCCCAGCCTGTCAGATGGGGCCCAACCCCCTCACTTCACAGATGAGAAAACTGGGACTGACGGCAGGGGACAGAGGGGCTCCAACCCTTGTGTGGATACCAGGGCCGCCCCTGCAGTGTCTGCCAAGTGGAACCACTAACCAGTTGCCATTGAGTCAACTCTGACTCATGGCATCCCCGTGTATGTCAAAGTTGAACTCCCCATAGGGTTTTCACTTCTGTGAACTTTTGGAAACAGATCACCAGGCCTTTCTTCCAAGGTGCCTCTGGGTGGATTTGAAATGCCAACCTTTCAGTTAGCAGCTGAGCGTATTAACCATCTGAGCCACTCTGGGTCTGCTAAAGACATGGTAACCAAGCAGGTGCCATTGAGTTGACTCCAACTCACAGAAAACCCACGTGTGTCGGAGTAGAACAATGTTTCATAAGGTTTTTAGTGGCTGATTTTTCCAATGTAGGTCACCAGGCCTTTCTTCTGAGGTGCCTCAGGATTGGTTCAAACTGCCAACCTTTCGGTAAGTAGTTGAGTGCTGAACATTTGTGCCACCCAAGAACTCCTGATCCAGTGGTAAGGACCTTGAGTCCCACTCCTGGCGGGTGATGGTCCTGCAAGCCAGCATCCTACAATGGCTTCCAAAGAGTCACCTGTGTCCCCTGGATGCAGTGAATGACAACATTTGATTTGGAGTCAGGAAACTTGAATTCTACTTCTGGGCTCTTCCACCAAGAGGCTGTGTAACCCTGGGCAAATTACTCTTCCTCTCTGGGCTCCAAAATGTATCAAAGGAGTCATGATTTTGGACTAATTCAGGGGTACCAAAGGAGGCCTCCGGCCGAAGCAGGCCTGTTAACCCATACAGGGCTCTTAGCATTTTTGTTGGTGTTGTTGCCAGTACGGAGAAGTTGGAAGGCCTCCTGTAAAAACTGGGGTTCAGAAGATCTGGAAACTCCAGCCCCTATTTTACAGGAAGCTGAGTGGTGGCTGTCCCCTTTGGAGTAGGGGATCTCCCACTCATGCTACCGCCTGGCCTTTGGGTTTGCAATACCTGCACTCCATGATTTCTAAGGTTCTAAGATGCTCGTGGAAACCCTGGTGGCATAGTGGTTAAGAGCTATGGCTGCTAACCAAAAGGTCAGCAGTTTGAATCCACCAGGAGCTCCTTGGAAACTCCATGGAGCAGTTCTACTCTGTGCAACAGAGTCACTATGAGTGGGAATCGACTCGACAGCAATGGGTTTCAAGATGGTCATTATTCATTTTAAATTAAACACAGCTTTCTCTCGCCTGCAAATAGAGAAGAGGTACAGAGACAGAAGGGGAAATATTCACTGCATAGGGGAACCAAAGAAAAGCGACATTTTGAGTGCCAGATACAAGCCCTGTAAGGAAATTACCTTGTCCTTATGCAATCCTCTAAGGTGGGTGTAATTATCTGCTTTTCACACGAGAGGACACTGGACTAAGCAAAGGTCTGAGCCCAGTTTGCAGGACTCAGGGGCCCGCTGACTGACCCTTCACTGAGCTCTGCAGAGGGATTCCCTGCTAAATCCTCATCTTCAAGATCCCCAAGCCCTCAGCAGTAGTGGTGGGAGGGGAAGCTCAGAGCTGCGCCTCAGGAAGTGGTGGGGCACCAGCGCCATCTAGTGGCCATGGGAACATAGCGGCCAAAGCGGCGGCCCTGCTTCCCCCTGAGGCTGGAAGAAGACCAGGCTAGGTTTGGGTGATGTCCTGGCCTGAGGGGCAGGACTCCTAGTTCCAGCCCTGCCTGAAAAATAGGCTCTCAGGCTGGTCTTTTCCCCTGTCTGAATACCAGAGGTTTCGAATCACTATGCCACATTTGTATTTGAAACCCTTCAACAGCTTCCCATTGCTCTCTGAATAAAGATCCAAACCTCTTCCTGGGCCTACAAGGCCCTGCAGGGTATTCCTGAGGCCTGCATAGCTCTGCTCTCTGCCCTCTGGCCACACTGGCCTCAGGTCAGTCCCTGGTAATTCCCATGTTCCCTCAACCTGGGATTCTCTCCCCTCCATGCTTCTCCTAGCCGACACTTCCTGACCCCGTCATCCCTGACAGTCTCAGGAAACAGCATCCTCATACTGGCTGGCAGAATGGCCCCGATTCTTCCTTTATACGTTCAGATGGACAGTGCCTTGGAGCCCCAGCCTGACCTGGGAGGCTCCACCTCCCATGGTCCCAGGCCTGATCCCAGGACGGTCAGATGCCCCAGGGAGCGAAGTCAGAGCCAGGGCCCCCCGGGCCCCCTCCCGTGGCCTCCCCTCTGCCCTGCTCACCTGCTGCAGGATGCGGGCCCGGGAGGCCAGCTTAGAGCTGTGCTCAGCGATGCCCCTCTTCGAGGCCAGAGAGATCTCCCGCAGGGGGAAGTCCACGATGGGGTACACCTGGGGAGAGAGAAGTGCTCCAGGGGGCACCCAGCACACACCTCCTCACTGCCTCAGACCCCCAAGTGTCAGCAGCAAAGCCTTGGAGGCCACTAGGGCTGACTTCCAGCCTGACAGTCGGACAGGACAATGAGGCCCAGAAAGAGAAGGGCCCCATGGTCTCACACCCACGGGACCTCCACGTCCCTTGATGACTCGTGTTATAGCTCCCAGAATTCCAGCAAAAAAGTTTGGGAGACAGACATGGAGAGTACCCCTTCGTCTACAGCCCACTCATCCACCCAGCAAACCCTGCTGCACACCTACTGTGTACCTAAGTGCCTACTGTGTTCCAGGCTTCATGCCAACAGCAAGACACAGCAGTGAACAAGGCAGGGTGGTCCCTGTCCACGGGGATGTATGGGGTTTGTACATGTTCAGCTGGGAAGGAACCCAGATTCATTTCTCATTCAAATAAACTGCCTACTATACGCCAGGCAACCTTGTGAATTTCGGATACAACATGACCCATTAATAAACCCAAGGAGCTTGAAGTCAGCCTACATGAAGTACCAGTGCAGGAACATTTAGCCTGTCCCCATCACCTCCAACTCCCTTCCCACAAAGCTTGAAATCCTACCACACTTTGGGGGTAAGCATTGCCCTCTCCCATAGCTCCTCATTCCGCCCGTAACAGTGGGATTGGAGACTTTCCCCTCTGCTCCTCCCAAAGGTTTGCTAAGTGCCTACCCTGGGCCTGGCACTGTGATAGGTGCTGAGGGTAGGGAGGTGGCCACCTCATCGCCCAGCCCTCCAGAGCTCAACACCCGGCCAGGGTCAGCTCACAGAGCCACCAGCTGTCAGGGGCAACCGCAGAGGATGAGCCTGGGCTGGGATAAGCACACAGGCCATGGGATCCCGAGGCAGGCCACCTCATGCGCCTTGGGATGCATGTAGTGAATCCTAACGGCTGATGACTGAGGGGAGTCCTTAGGAAGCAGGAGTAATTGGGCCAAAGAAAGGAGGCTGGGCATCTCTCCTCTGAGGAAACGGCGTGAAGATTTCGCTCAGACAGCCCATAACAGCCAAATTTCCTGCCAAGGTCTACAGCAGGGATCGGCAAACTTCTTCTATAAAGAGCCAAACAGTACCATATTTTTCCGCAAATAACACGCAGATTATACATTTTGCCAACCAAGCAACCCCCACAAGTGTTATTTTCATAAGTGCGATATGCCGATTTTTCTTTACATGTTGCTGACCTCCATTTCTATTTCTGATCACATGGAAACTTCACCTAAGGTATTGATTTTAGATTACTTGAAATTTAAGCCAAAAGTATTTACCAGTAGATTAAAAGTAATATACAGAATTTAAATTTGTGATTTCCTGATAAAATATCGTTATCATTCTCATGAATGGAGCAGTGGGACGCCATGTCTAAACCAAAGAGTAACATGCAAGGACAAGTGAACGAGGCCAAAATTCACTTCTGGAAATGTCATGAGACATGCATGTTATAAGCATGGGTGCACCATGCCAGAGCTGATTTATTACTTATTTTCATCATTTCCACTTGTTGTATGTGTGGGTGCACTATTTATCTGGGCACATTATTTGGGACAATACCATAAATATTTCAGGCTTGTGGGCCATAAGGTCCCCATCACAACTACTCAGCTCTGCTTATAATGTGAAAACTGCCATATTTGTAAACAAATAGGTGTGTCTGTGTCCCAATAAAACTTTATTCACAAAAGCAGGCTATAGGCTGGAGTTTGCCAAACCCTGGCCTATAGGAAGAGTCCCTGGGTGGTGCAAAGGGTTAAGTGCTTAGCTGCTAACCAAAAGGTTGAAGGTTCAACTTTACCCAGAGGTACCTCAGAAGAAAGGCCTGGCAGTCTACTTCTAAAAAATCAGCTATTGAAAACCCTATGGAGCACAGTTCTACTCTGACACACGTAGGGTCAACTCAAGAGCAGCTGGTGGCCTACAGGATCCTACCTGATGTGGCTGCTGATACCTCTCATGTCTCAGCTCCTCGCTCTACACGCCCCCTGCTGTTCCTCAGTGCCCTCTCCCACCTCAAGGCCCCTGCAGTGCAGTTTCCTCTGCTGGGATGCCCTCACTCCTGTGGCCACATGTTTGACTCTCTGCCACCACCACACACACACACACACACACACACACACACACACACACACACACACACTGCATTCAAGTCTCTACCCAATGTTACCTCCACAGAGAGGCCTTCCCTGACCCACAGCAGAAACAACACCCCCATCCCTTCCCATCCCCTTCCCTTGCTTCTCCATTCTCAATAATCCTTATCCCCATCTGACATTGTAGTAAAAACTGTGTTCTTTTGTCCCCCACCAGACCATAAGCTCTGTGTGGGCAGTGATTTTATTTTATTCTCTGTGGAATCCCCCAGGCCTAGAATAGTGCCTGGCACATAGAAGGGTCTCAATATTTGTGGAATGAAGGGAAGGAATAAGAAGGAAGGAAGGAAGGAAGGAAGAGATGGAAAGAAGGTAGGAGAAAAAGAAGGAAGGAAAAGGGACGGAGGAGAGAGCAAGGTGGGGAGGAAGGGAAGGGAGAAGGAAGGAGGAAGGGCAGGAGGGAGAGAGTAAGGAGGGTTGAGTATGTGAAACTCAAGAGAGCAGACTGACCATCTGTGGATCCCAGCAGCCTCCTTCCTGCCCAGGCTGTGTTTCCAAATGCATGTGCCCCCCCCCCCCAGAGAGCCAGAAGACCTGGCCTACCTACAGGAGGGGAGAAGGGACCCGCTTCCTTCCCCATCCACAAAGCCCCCTCACCACCACATTCTCATCCTTGAAGAGGTTTTCTCCTTTGGCCTTAGCAAGCAGCTCCCCAGGGCAGTTCAGCTGGTGCTCAGACACAAACTCAAACAGGCTGTTCTTCCTGGAATCGGAGGGTAGGGTTAGGGATCCAGCAGGCCTGGAGGACGCAAATGACTGCTGCCGGGACCTGGGGAGAGTTCCTTAGCCTCTCTGAGCCTCAGCATCCTCATCTGTAAAATGGGAAACTAGTAAAGGCTACTGACAGCTCAGTTCTATTACCTCATCTCATCCCCATCCGTGATGTGCCTAGCATGTTCCTGGCACACTGGAAACCCCTAACATATGGGAGCCTTAGCTGACCTAGGATCTATGATGAGCGACTCCGTTCCTCGGTGGGAACGCTCCACTGTTGAATGGCTGCTGTACTAGGAAGTGCAGCTGCCTGTATTTGAACTCAGATCTGTCTACTCTAAAGCCTGTCTGCATCCCTCCATCCTAGGCCGCCTCTTCCTTTGGGGTTTACCCCATCCCAGGAGGTCTCCCCTCTCTAAGTTGCTTTAAGCCCCTTTCTACCAGCAGGTCCCTGTACTGCCCCAAACCAAGGGGAACTTCTCTTGGGAGCCCAGTCCAGGCGACGTCACTGGGCCACGCACCACATAATGATCAGCTGGATGAAGTGCAGCAGCTTCTTCTCTCCTCTGCAGGTGACACAGGTCTTGTTCCCTCTGCCCGAGCACGTGCTGCACCTGAGCGCGGCACACAGTCAGTCCCGCTCAGACACAAGTCGCGGGGTCCTCGTGGCTTTCCACCCCCACCCCGAAATCCGTCCTCAGAGAGACAGACTGTGGCCAGCATTATTGGTTTCCCCACCATCTAGTCCTCCTTCTTCTGTGGACCGTGCCCTCATTGCCCTTTGTGGACCACGCTTCTTCCACCCAACCTGCACCGTTCAAAGACTTGCCCCCACCCCTTCTACAGACAAGCCTGTGACCTTGGCCTGGGCAATCAGCTCATCCCATCTCCCTGGCCACAGGGATTGTTGCAATGATAGGCACATGGCACATGTGAGAGCAATGAGACCCAGCCCCAGTACTTTTGTCAGAACTATCGGACAAAGGGCATCCTTGCTTACTGGGCTTCCTAAGCCTGGAGCTGCCAGTGGGCCCCTCTGCACCACAAGGAGAGCCTGCCTGAGAATGAAGCCAACACAAAGGAAAGCAGAGTACATGATGGAGACGGAGACAGGTTCCTGGTGACATTCTTTAAGCAGCTGGATCCAGCTGGACCTGAAGCCATCCCTGAAATATGCCACTGTGCTTTTCTGTTGCATGGGTCTATAAATTTACCTTTTTTTTTTTTTTTTTTTTTTGCTAAAGCAGTCCAGATTGGCTTTCTGTCATTTGTGAATGAAAGAAAGCTTGAGTTTCTTTCCAAACCAAAGACCCTCTTCACCAACCACAGATGGAAGGTACAACCAAAGCTTTGCCATCTGGCTTGTTAAAAGGATGACATGGGCCTGAATGAGCCAAAAGGATCATAAACTACTACTACTTTGAATATTTTCACTCCTTGTGGTTTCCTGTTTCCCTTTAAGGATGTGTAGATACAATTAAGGGCATTATTTACAAAATGCCAATACCCCACAATTTGCAAAGTCTATAGATAGAACTTCATTTATCATTCAACAAACACCCCTTGACTGCTCCTCCATTTTAGGTCCTGCTATGAGTCTAATAAGAGTTTGCCCAGAATCTGACCCTCACAGAGTCAAGAATCTCAATTTTAGATGGTTTATGATATTTGCTTCCCCACCATGACTGCAGGAAGAGATCTCTGCACCTTATAACCTCTTCCCTGCCTCCCTTCCTTCTACACTGCCCTCTTGCCTCAGAGTTCCGAGCTTGTCTGGAAATACCAAGCCTCTCAATGACCTCTTAGCCCTGCTAAAGGAAAATTCATTCCTCCACAAATATTTACTGAGCCCCTACTATTCACAGAGTCCCTGGGTGGTGCAAACAGTTAAGCGCTCGACCGCTAACCGAAAGGGTGTTGGTTAGAACCCACCCAGAGGTGCCTTGGAAGAAAGGCCTGGCAACCTGCTTCCAAAAGGCCACAGCCATGAAAACCCTATGGAGCAGTTCTGTGCACATAGGGGGTTGCATGAGTCGGAATCATCGACTTGATGGCAACTGGTTTAGCTGTGTGTGTGTGTGTGTGTGTGTGTGTGTGTGTGTGTGTGTTTTCTATGCACAGTGCCCTGGGACTCAGCAGTGACCAGTGCAGACAAGGCCCTGCTTGCCATCTAGATGGGCAGATGAATGACAACAAGAAAGTGAGTAAAGGGGTTGACACCCCCTCGTGCTGGGGGCAGCCCCACATACCTCCTCCTGCCTGAGCCTGAGCACATCTGGCACCTCCGCGGCTGCTTGGCTTTGCGCTTGGCCCCGCTGCAGGACGAGCACCTCACCTGCAGACACACCCACAGCCTCAGCCCCCTGGTCTCCAGGGAAGCAGGGGACCTGGCTCCAAATCCCAGCCCAGTGATCTTGGGCATATCACTTCCTCCCCCTGGGCTTCAGTCTCTTCCTCTGTAAAATGGGAAGATGGGGCTCAGTGATATCTTTGGGCCCTTCCAGCTGTAGCTTTCAAAGACTCTGCACTCTAAGACCCTTCTTCTTCTGGGACATCAGCCTCTCCTGCCTCCTGTCTGATCCCCACACCCCTCGTGACCTGCCCCTCACCAAGCAGCCGTGGCAAGAGGAAGCTGGGACAGAAGCAGGCTGGCTGAGGGACCTGGGGCTAAAGACAGGGAGTTCCTTCTTGGAAATTGTCGCCAGATGTGGCCCACATTTTGTGAACCATGACTCCACAGTTGGCTCTGGAGACATTGCAGGAAAAGCCGGAGGAAGGAGGGTGAGGAGGAATAAGAAGCAGAGCAGCAGGGGGTGGAGGAAGGAACAGAAAAGACCACATGGGAGGGGCCTGGAAGGCCACAAGAAGGCCAATGGCAGGGTGGGGTGATGGAGGAGGACAGGGAGAAGCTAGGCCCAGGCCACAGCTGGGACCACGGATGGTGCATGAGCCGGAACGGGAATGAGCGCTAGAGAGCAAGAGGGAGGGCCTTCAAAACGGGGAGGGCAGGGAGGCAGAGAGAAAGATGAAGGAAGACACAGTTTACAGCAGCAAGTGGGCCAGCTCCATCCAAAGGCTCAGACTCCAATGAGGGAGCCAAAAACATACTAGGAGTTCAATCTCACTCCTTGGGATGATTAAGAACCCTGGAGGTTTTCAAAAAGAAGGTCGCTGCCACGAGAGCACAGCTGTCTGCTTCGGGGCCTGTGCTGGGTGCAATAGTGTCCCTTCAAGAGTCATGTCCACCAGAACCTCAGAACATGACCTTATTTGGAAGAAAGTCTCTGCAAATGTAATTAGTTAAGATGAGATCAGACTGGATTAAGCAAAAAGCCAAACCCGTTGTCGATTCCGAATAATAGCGACCTTATAGGACAGGAAAGAACTGCCCCACAGGGTTCTCAGGGAGCAGCTGGTGGATTCAAACTGCCATTCTTTTTGTTTAGCAGCCAAGCTCTTAACCACTACACCACCGGCACTGGATTAGGGTGGGCCCTAAACTCAATGATTGGTGTCTTTATAAGAAGAGGAGTCCCTGGGTGGTGCAAAGGGCTAATGTGCTCGGCTGCTAACCAAAAGATTAATGGTTCAAGTTCACCCAGAGGCACCTTGGAAGAAAGTCCTGGCCATTTACTTCCAAAAAACCAGTCATGGAAAATCCTGTGGTGCACAGCTCTACTCTGACGCTCATGGGGTCACCATGACTTGGAATGGACTCAACAGCAACCGGTAAGTGGTTATAAGAAAAGGAGAGGACACAGACACGTACACAGAGACAGATGACGTAAAGATGGTGGCAGAGATTGGACTGATATGTCTACAAGCCAAGGAACGCCAAGGATCCCCAGTGACCACCAGAAGCTAGGAAAGAGGCAAGGGACGGTTTCTCCCTCAGAGCCTCCAGAAGGAGCCAATTTTGCCAACTTCTTGATTTCAGATTTTTGGCCCCCTGGACTGACAGAAAATAAATTTCTGTTGTTTTAAGTCTCTCAGTTTGTGGTCATTTGTGACCACAGCCCTAGGAAACTAATACAGGGCCCCTGTATATTATATCTCTTGAAGCCCTCTAAACTTGGCTTTCTTGGCACCCATCACCTTGCACTACAAGTGCTGGTCACCTGTGAATCTCCCTCACCTACAGAGAGTTCCTGGTGTGAAGGGCCCAGGCATTAGTCCTGTTACAGAGCCAAGTGGGTACTCACTGAATGTTTGCAGATAAATGAGAAAAGGAAAGAAGAATTAAAATCATAAACTGTCAAAATGAAGAAAGTTCATTAGAGACTGCCCAGTCCAACTTTCTCATTTTCCAGATGGGAAAATAGAGACCCAGAAAGGGAGAATGATTGCCTAAGGTCACCCTGGTAGTGAGGGGAGCTCCAGGCCCCACCCAGCTCTCCCTCTCCAAGTCCCCCCTCCTTCCCCTGCACCATCACTCACTCACCAACAGCCCACGTGTGACTCACCATGCTGGCCCCGTGGCAGCCACTGCACTTGTATCGCCCATGCCCATGGCATTTGTGGCATTCCTGAAAGTTAAAAAGCCTCCTTTGACGAAGTTTCCCAAGAACCGACAGTTCTGGATTTCACCACCATCCCTTACGCCCATGAGGTGCAGCAGTTAAGATGGCGCCAGGCAAGGAATGGCCACACCCATTGGCTGGGATTCCAAAAGGCCTTGAGTGCCAAGCTAAGGAGATCAGAGGTTAGCACTTCCTCCCAGCCCCAGACCAGTCTACACGGATGGTAAGAAGGGGAGACACATTCTCAGAGTGTCCAAACCCACTCTCTGTAGCATCCACTCAGGCTAAACCCCAAGGGCGGACTTCATTTGCACATTAGGGAGCTGAAGTGATCTTTCAGAATAGAAGCCATCAAAGTGGAGAGCATTTTTGTGAAAGGCAAGGAGCTAGCTATTCGCAATGAATCACTGAATCAGAACAACTTTTCCACCCTCAAGAGAGGAACGAAACACTATCTTGGCCTCTCAAAGTCCTTTTCATCTTATTACTCCATGAAAACTCAGAGTAAAATTACATTCTTGAATCAGGTTTTAAGGTGAAAACAAGGCAAGTAATTAAATGAGAGAATAATATCAAATATCTCAGTGGTGTTTTTGTAGCATACAAGGTTTCCCTCACTTCACGCATGATTGTTTTTCTGTAAAACAGGATGGAATTCAAATTCTGCTTCCCCGCTGACTTCCATGAAAAAATTTCAACAATGCTTTAACTTTATTTCAGGGGAAAAAAAAAAAAAGACACTCCAATCGGCCATGAATGTGAGTGCTCGGCATTTAAAACTGGTGACAGTTTTGTCAATGGAATAATCCTTTTGCTATCTGACTCCAAAAAAGCCATTGCTGTCGAGTTGATTCTGGCTCATAGCTACCCTATAGGACAGAGTAGAACTGCCCTATATGGTTTCCAAGGAGCGGCTGGTAGGTGACAAGCCACTCCCTAATCTGCATGTTTTGTAAGTCTACATTCCATGCACTGAGGTTCTTCAAACTGGGTCCCCAACCCAGCCCTCTCAGCCCATGTAACCCTCCTCCTCCAAGGACGAAACCACCAGCTAGGATTTAAATTTCTTTTTTTAAAGGACAAAGTATGAGGAAACATCTAGTGCCTGGAAAACTTGCTCAGCCAGAAGGGCAAATATTCCAGATGGTCATTGCGATAATCAGGTTACCTTGACCAATGCCGAGTGAGGGACTTGGAACTTCTTGGTGTCTTCCTGAAACATCGGGGGTACCTGTACCTTGATGTCCCAAAGTCTGGGAGAGGCCCCTCTTTGTGGTCCATCTACCAAGTGATCTGATGCAGAAAGGGATCATGGTAAGAACAGCAAAGGGCAGCAGGGATAAGTCTAATGAATAGTACTGAGCCTTCACTGGGGGGCCAGGCACCAGGCGAGATGCTGGGGCTCTGGGTAGAGAAGGTTTTCCTTAAAATTTGTGGGTAAGCATCCAAGCTTTGGAGTTGAACAGACCTGGATTTGACTCCTGGCTCTTCCACCTTCTAGCTGTGTGACTCCAAGCAAGTTACTTAACCTCTCTGAGATTCAGTTCTTTCATCTCTAAAATGGAAACAATGGTGGCACCTACCACATAAGGTGATAAAACCAAAAAACCAAAACCAATTGCCTTCAAGCTGACCCCAACTCATAGTGATCCCATGTGTTTCAGAGTAGAACTGTGCTCCATAGGGTTTTCAATGGCTGTGATCTTTCAGAAGTAAATCACCAGACCTTTCTTCTGAGGCACCTCTGGGTGGATTCAAACCTCTAACCTTTCAGTTAAGAGCTGAGTGCTTAACTGTTTGCACCACCCAAGGACTCCTATATAAGGTGATAGTGAAATCAAATAGAATCATGCATTTAAAATTCTTAGCACAGGGGCTAACATAAACTGAGGGATAGATAAACAAGAACTATCATTATCACCATTCCCACCATCTTCTTCCTCTTTGTCCTCCTCTGTTCAAGGAGGAAGACACAAGGATCACAATACAATGTAACAGGGTGTAATAAATGCTATCAACAAGAGCTGCATAAAGGGCTTTGAAAACTCAGAAGACTGACAGATTCTTATGGGCAGAAGGATGCCGGGAGAAACAACCCTGGAAGGCTTCATAGAAGAGACAACACATAAGCTGAGTCTGGAAGGATGAAGCCTAGCGGTCCAGCAGAGGAAACAGGTAGGGCATAGGGCTTTCCAGACAGAAAGAACCTGAAGCCTTTGCTGGCAACACCCCTGGTGGGATTCAGCTGAATGTGGGATGGCACAGTGAATGGGGGTCCCCGGAGCCGATAGACTTAGAGGATCTAGGTTGGCATGGGAGGTGGGTGGATGCAAAGCAAACATGCTGCCTCTGTAACCTGGCCCTGTGTGGCAGCACCAGTCTGTGGCCAAAGGCAAACGCTAGACTTTTTCTAGACCTTCTGCAAATGACCTGCCAAGCAGGAGCATTTGCTAAGATCAGCACCAGAAAGTCTCTGAGATAAAAGCCCACCCTCTCATTGTACAGGGGATAGGGAAACCGTGGCTCGGAGAAGAACAGCATCTTATTCAAGGCTAGTGGCTGAGGCAAGTCCTGGCATTTTCCGCCAGCTCCCGCCATATTTGCTCCCAATTAAACAGATTGCAGACAGCTCACTTACTAGTAAAGGGTTCAAACTTCCACTCACTTATCCTGGACTCGCTAAAGGTCTCCAGTCGATACTGCAGAAGGAAAAACAGTGTGTTCACACTCATGCCCTTTCTGAAAACAGAGAGTCAAGCACAAAGATGAAGCTCCCACCTGCCAAGGCTCTGGGGACCCGAAAGATCACACCAGTGGAACCCTTGGGCTACTTGGAGCAGGCTGACAGCAGGGATTTCTGCCAGAGATGCCAGGGCCCTAGGTTGTCATCAGCAGGGATTGCAGTTTCATTCCCAGGAAATCTTCCCCCAGAGGCTCACAACTGGAGCGACTCCAATTCCCCATTTCTTTATACACAGCACTTCCCCTTTGACTGATGGCAGCCACTGGAATCCATGGCTCTGAGGGTTCCGATTTGGAGGGATTGGTCTGCCTAGCATCGAGGTTCTCCTTCTTGATCGTCATCCACCCCATCACAGAATGGCTAGGGACCTTGGACATCACTTGTGTTATGGATTAAATTGTGTCCCCATAAAATATGTGTTAGAATCCTAACCCCTATATGCATGTGATCCTGTTGAGAAATGGGGAATTTTTCTGTTAATCAGGTCATACCCTAGTAGGGTGGGTTCTAAATCTAATCACTTCTGAGTTATAAAAACAGCAGATTAGACAGAGAGATACTCACACAGGGGGAGAAAATAGATGCCCATGAGGATGGTCTACAAGCCAGGAACAAAGGAACTCTCAGGACTGACCGAGGAAGGGATCGACAGGGTCAAGACCCTGATTTGGACTTTTAACTTCCAGAACCGTGAGAAAATACGTTTCTGTTCTTTAAAGCCTCCCTCTAGTGGTATCTGTGTTACATACAGCAGAACTAGGTTACTAAGGCAACTCAGTTCCTCATTTTATATGTGTGGAAACCGTGGCTCAGAGAGGTCAATTGACTTGCCCAAGACCACACAGCTACACAAGGATCTCTCCCTCCAGATCCCTGCTCCAGCCACTACTCAAGAGGTGTGTCTGATTTCTGGGTGGTGTGTGCTGATAGGAAGGCAGCTGTGTCAATGACAGCTTGATCGTCGGACCATAAAGGCTGCCCTTCTGCCCTGTCCCTGATTTTAGTCCGGGAGACAGACATAGGGCTTCCCTGGGTGAAGGGTTGGTGAAGAGTAAGTGATTTCTTGGCACAGAAGTGGTTGGGAGAGGCAGAAGGAACTGGGGAGTCAGGGAAGGAGAGGTGGAAGGGAGGAAATGGGTCTTTGACAGCCCATCCTTTGGGGAAGCAGTTTAGTCCCATGTTTAAGGACAGGTTTTGGAGCCACAAACCTGCGCTTGACTCCCAGCTGCCACATCTAGCTTCCTATTCTTGAAAAACGAACTTTGCCTCTCTAAACTTCCCATCCCTCCTCCATAAACTGCTACGGCAACACCAGTGGTGGTTCAGTGGTAGAATTCTCGCCTTCCACGTGGAAGACCCAGGTTCAATTCTGGCCAATGCACCTCACGTACATCTACCGCCCATCTGTCAGTGGAGGCTTGCGTGTTACTATGATGCTGAACAGATTTCAGCAGAACTTCTGGACTAAGATGGATTAGGAAGAAATGCCTGGTGACCTACTCCTGAAAATCAACCAGTAAAAACCCTCTGGATCACAGCGGACTGATCTGCAGCTGATCATGGGGATGGCACAGGACCAGGCGGTGTCTCATTCCATTATGCGTGGGATCGCCATAAGTTGGCTGACTCGGTGGTAGCTAACGAGAGGGTAGTTATAAGGGTTTAATAAGACATATATGTAACATGCTTACTACTATGATGTCTAGCTCACTTGAAACTCTCAATAAATGATTAATGATAATTATTATTTTTACTATTTCTCACAGCTACAGACCAGAGCAGGCGCAGAAGGGACTTCAACATCAGCACCATTCACACACACTCACCTCTATGACTTCTTCTCCCTGATGTCATGCAAACCAACCCTTTCAGCCTCAAAGCCTGACCCTCCCCAGGCCCACAGCCCCTCAGGCAGTGCCTAGGCCAAGCACGGCCCCTTACCCTGCAGACGGTTTGCTGCTTTAGCTCCTGGATAATGAGGTCACTGGCGGCTTCGCTGCCATAGCAGCATTTGGAGTTCACGAAGCTGAGGAGGGCTTCACGAGCCACCTCCTCTGTCACCATGGGGAGTCTGCTGGGGACCGAGCAGAAAAGCAGGGTGTCTGGGAAGGGCTTGTGGGCTCTTCCAGGGCGATACCTTCATCATGAAGATGAGAAACTGAAGCCCAGAGAAGGAAAGGACCCTGACATGTGAGTTATAAGAGAATATTAGCCAGAAAGACACACACACATAAAAAAAAATTGTCGTCAAGTCCACTCCAACTCATGGCGACCCCATGTGTGCAAAGTAGAACTGTGCTGCATTGGATTTTCAATGGCTGATTTTTTGGAAGGGGATCACCAGGACTTTCTTCTGAGGCACCTCTGGGTGGACTCAAATCTCCAACCTTTTGGCTAGCAGCTGAGAACTTTAATCACTGGCACCCCGAAGGACTTCTACTGGAGTCCACTATAGTGGTAAAACACTCAGGAGTCTATCTGGGGAAGCACATGTCTGGCAAAGGGAACAGCATGACTAGATGCCCAGGGTGATAAAGTCACAGAGAACAATAAAAGCCCTTTAGCTGAAGGGTGATAGAATCTCAGAACTCAAAAAGATAAGATTTCGAGATGAATTGTGCCATTTTGCAGATGAAGAAAACTGAGGTCCAGAGAGAATGTCACACAGGTATACAAAGGCTGAGTTAGGGTAGACTCGGCTCCTGCCCTCAGGAACTTGACCTCTGATGGAGGAGAGAGGACATGGTTGAAACATCCATTAGCCACGTGAGACTCAAGCCCAGCACCAGCTGTCAGCATTGCACAGAGACTCACTGTAAGCATGTGTGGAACGAGTGTGGCAGTGAGGGAAAGCAGCAGTGGTGTCCTTTCTCTGCCCCCTCTCTGGATGCCTTCCCTTTCCTCCTGGAAAACTCTTCACTGACGCCCAGTGGCCATGCCACCTCCTTAGCGAAGCTCTCCTCTCTGCCAACACAGCCATTGAGAAGGAATCCTGTCCTCCTCCTCCTCCTTCTCGCCTGCATCTTTGTAGATGTCTCTGTGACAGCCCCGAGAGAGTATCTGACCCGACTCTGGACTGCCAGCCCCTCTCCTGCACCCTGTGTCTGCAGCCTGACCCAGCCTGGCACAAAGGTGCACAGTGCAGGCAGAGAGCAAGTGCTATTGCTATGGGCTGGACTCTTAGAAGACTCCACAGAGGAGGCTGAGTTAGTGCTGAGCCTAGAAGGCAGCAGCCGGGGAGGAGAAGGGAAAGTGTTATGGGCAGCAGCAGAGCCAGGAGCACAGAAGATTCCCCTAGGGCAGGCCTAGGCTGCCCCAGCTGGGGACAGTGCCAGGAAATGGGCAACACCACCTTCTCTGCACAAAGCTGGCTGGAAACACTGGGCTCTGCCCCAGCTCCTCACAAAACAAGTAGAGTATGGACCTCTCCAGGGATCTAGACCAGTGGTTGACAAGATTTTTCTGTGAAGAGCCAGAGAGTAAATATTTTAGACTTTGTGGGTCATATGGACTCTGTTGAAACTACTCAACTCTGTATTATAGTGTAAAAGGAGCCATAGACAATACGTAAACCAATGATTACGCTTGTGTTCCAATATAACTTTATTTATAAAAATAGACAGTGGACAGGATTTGGTCCACGGGCTGTAGTTTGGAACCCTTGCCCTAGTCTATGGTTTTCAACACTGGCTTGGTATCTGTCATGGGTTGAATTATGTCCCCAGAAAATGTGTGCATCAATTTGGCTGGGCCACGATTCCTGGTATTGTGTGGTTTTCCTATATGTTGTAAATCCTGCCTCTGTGATGTCAATAAGGGAGGATGGGTGGCAGTTGTGTTAGTAAGTCAGGACTGGATCTACAAGACTGGATTGTGTCCTGAGGCAATCTCTCAAGATATAAAAGACAGAAGTGAGCAGTGAGACAGGCGGACCTCATACCATCAAGAAAGCAGTGCCAGGAGCAGAGCGCGTCCTTTGGACCGGGGTCTCTATGCCGAGAAGCTCCTAGTCCGGGGGAACACTGATGAGAAGGCCCACAGAGAGAAAAAGCCTTCCCCTGGAGCTGACACCCTGAATTTGGACTTTAAGCTTACTTTGATCGTGAGGAAATAAACTTCTCTTCGTTAAAAACCATCCACTTGTGGTATTTCTGTTATGGCAGCACTAGATGACTAAGAATTTGGTATCTATAGAGCGGGATGCTGCGCTAACAGATAGCTAAAATGTGGAAGTGGTTTTAAAACTGTGAATGGACAGACGTGCGGCAGTGACAGAGGACCAGCAGCAGCAGAGAACCAACAGCAGCAGAACCAGGAGACCAGTGAAAGACGGCACTGGAGCCGACCCACGGAGCGAGAGAGCTGAATGCCTGTGAGCAGGAGGCTTCCTGGCGGAGTGGGGTGCCTCCAGGCATTTACCAGTGGAGCTACTGAGCTTTGGAACACTTGCCCCAGCAGGGCAGATGCGGGCATGAGGCCTGAGAGCCAAGAGGCCATAGGAAGCAGAAGCTGAAGAGACAAGGGATACAAGAAGCCGAGCTGCCTCAGCCTCAAAAGGTATGGCCATGACCTCAGGGGTTTCAAAGGGTGGAGCCATAGCCTTTGGTGTTTCTAAAGGGTGGAGTTGTCACTCTGATGGAGTAGGAGCATGGTATGCCTAAAACCAAGGGAGCAGAGTTGCTGTCCCAGTGGGCCTGGAAGGCGGAGCTGAAGCCCAGGGCCAAGGGGCCTCCACTCAGAATCCAGAGATTGTGGTCAATACCCAGAGTCTGGAGGGCAGGGCCTTTGTGTAAATTGTATCAGAGAACAGAAGATTATTTTCAAAGCCTTGAGGGCTAATGTAATGTGTTCTGCTCACTTGCTTGGTGCCTGTTATGCTTTCTTTCCCTGCAATTTCTCCCATTTGTAATGCAAATGTCTAGCTTGTGCCTGTTCTGCCATTGCACCTTTGGAAGCAGATAACTTGTATTCTAGATTTCACAGATGAAGAGGAATTTTTGGATTTAGGACTTAGAGTTAAGACTTTTGCTATGATATGATGGGATGAATATGTTTTCCATGTTTCAAGGATGTGATTTTTGGGGGGCCAAAGGGTGGAATGTCATGGATTGAATTATGTCCCCCAAAAAATGTGTTTATCAGTTTGGCTGGGCCGTGATTCCTGGTACTGTGTGATTTTCCTATATGTTGTAAATCCTGCCTCTAGGATGTTAATAAGGGAGGATGGGTGGCAGTTGTGTTAGTAAGGCAGGACTGGATCTACAAGACTGGATTATGTCCTGAGGCAATCTCTTGAGATATAAAAGACAGAAGTGAGCAGTGAGACAGGGGGCACCTCATACCATCAAGAAAGCAGTGCCAGGAGCAGAGCACATCCTTTGGACTGGGGTCCCTGTGCCAAGAAGCTCCTAGTCCGGGGGAACACTGGTGAGAAGGCCAACAGAGAGAAAAAGCCCTCCCCTGGAGCCGACACCCTGAATTTGGACTTTTAGCCTACTTTGATTGTGAGGAAATAAACTTCTCTTCGTTAAAACCATCCACTTGTGGTATATCTGTTATGGTAGCACTAGATGACTAAGACAGTATCCAAATGACATAAAGATATGGTAAAATTCAGACTCCCAGGCCCGAATCTACGAGGTCTGGGATCCGAAGGGTCCCCCCAAGGGATCACGATGCATTGTCAGGGTTGAGAGTCATGGCCCCTGAGGTCCCCAAGGATGCCTCTTGGGAGCAATGTTGATGTGTGGAAATGCAGGGGGTCACCAGAGCAACATTTGCAACTCACCTGTGTTCCAGGAAAGAGGACCAGGACCTTCGTTCCTGGGATCTCCCTGGGGCCTCCAAAGGTGGGAAGAATATCTGCTGTCCTGGAGGAGAGGAGAGGATTCAGGGGCCTGACAGCCCAGCTCAAAGGAACAAATATTTGTGGGGTGAAAGAAGTAAAAACTGGCTGAATAGGAGAAAGAACAAAAGAAGAAAAAGAACGATGCTGGTTTTTAATGAACTTGGTCATGGACTGTGCATGGACAGAGGACCTGCGCTCATCTCCTCCCCTCCCCACTTATAGTGGATTGAATTGTATCCTCCAAGAAGATGTTGAAGTCTTGCACTTGTGAATGCAACCTTGTTTGAAAATATGGTCTTTGAAGATGTTATCATTTAAGCTAACACGAGGTCATACTGGAGTTACCCCCATTGCCATCAAGTCAATTCCGACTCTTGGCAACCCCATGTATGCAAAGTAGAACTGTACTCCATAGGGTTTTTTATGGCTGTGACCTTTCCAAAGTAGATCACCAGAGGTACCCCAGGGTGAGTTCGAACCACCAACCTTTTGGTTAATAGTTGAGCTCTTAACCGTATGCAAGTAGGGGACTACTAATCCAATATGAAGGACGCCCTTATAAAAGAGAAGAAGAGACACAGAGAAAGAGAGAGTGAGAAGACAGCCATGTGAAAACTGTTATGCATGTACAAACCAAGGAACGCCAAGAATCACCAGCTATCACCAGAAGCTATGAGAAAGGCACGGAACAGATACTTCCTCAGAGCCTCTAGAGGGAATTAACTTTGCCAACACCTTGATTCTAGACTTCTAGCCTCCAGGACCATGAGACAATAAATTTCTGATGTTTTAAGCTAACCAGCTTGTAGTACTTTGTCATGGCAACCCTAGGAAACTCATACACCACTCAACCATGACAAAGACAGCCCAAAGCCAGAAGGGTCTTCCTAGGGTGCCCCCCAAGGGAAAGGGGGCTATCTCAGCACTGGCCTGTTCCAGATACTTCCCCACCAACCAACAGGAGCCCTAGGAAGAGGCTGAAGGAACCAAGACCACATGGACTTACCACTCCCTTGAAGAAGCCAGTCATAGCTGGGCAGTCTCTCCAGAAGCTCAATGGGGGGGGCCAAAGGACTCTCAGCCTCGAAGCTGAGGTCCACCACACCTGAGGAAAGACAGATAGTCCTGAGCCTTCGGGGCAGGAGGAGAGAGGTGATGATGACAACCAACAGGAGGCTGAAAACTGAGGGTGCGTGGACTATAAAAAACCTCCCCATTTAACTTACCTAGCCACACTCTGGTAGCTTAGGTGCACAGAGTATGTCTGCAGGGAGTACAGAGGTAGTAGTAGTAGCAGCTATAATAATAATGATGATGACAAAAATATTAATAATGGTAGCTCCTATTTTCCAGGTACCTACTCTGCCAGCCACCACGATACGTGCTTTCTAAGCTTTATGGCATTCCATGACCCTAGGATTTAGACACTCTGGTGTATGTATTAGAGATGGCCGCACATTCTTTGATACTCCTCCTATCAAGAGGTCACTTTGTGTCCCCTCTCCTTGAACCTGGGTAGGCTTGTGACTGCTTCAACCAAGAGAATGCAATGAAAGTGATTAATAAACTGGTAGCTTCCCCTTCTTGCCTCTTGGAGCACTCACTCTTGAGCTCTGAGCTGTCATGTAAGAAGTCAGACTGTCCTGCTGGAGAGACCAGGTAGAGAGGCCCTAAGACAACCTACAGAGGGGCCCAGCTGAGCCCAGCCTTCCAGTCTCCCCCACCAAGGCCCCTTGCATATGAGCAAAGTCATCTTAGATTCTCTGGCCCAGACCACTGAGTGAGCCCAATTGACACCACATGGAGCAGAAGAATCATCCAGCTGAGCCCTGCCCAAAGTCCTGACCCACAAAATCACAAGATATAATAAAATTGTTGTTTTAAGCCACTGAGATATGTAGTAGTTTGTTATGCAGCTTCCTCTAATGGGCAAACTTCTCAGGGCTATACCACAGTCTGAGACTCCTCCTACTCAATCTCCTTCCTTCCTTCTCTCTTTTCATGGGTGTCAGACCTGCACTGATATCTGATGACTTTCCTGCCTACTATAGCTCCCTCTCTCTTTCTCCCTTCACATGTGTTTCCTCCAAGAAATCAGTTTGGGTCATAACTGACATACTCATACTAGTCCCATTGTGCCAGTGAGGAAACTGGCTCAGAAAGCCTGTGCAACTAGTGAGTGGTGGAGCAGAATTCAAACTGAGGTCTGTCTTACTCCAAACCTCATGTTCTTTCCATTACTTTTGATGAGGCAAAACCTTATGGAAAAATTGCTCACTATATATCTGTTTTAAAACCTCCTCCTGACCTGCTAGGCTGTGACATAGATACATATGGTCCTGAGACTCCAAGGAGGAAAGTATAGTATGAACAGGCCCCTCAGAAGTACTTGTTAGCCAAAGTTTATTAAGAAAATTTCTGTATCCTACTTTGGTGAGTGGCGTCTGGGTTCTTAAAAGCTATTGAGCAGCCATCTAAGTAAAGGAGAATGAAGAACACCAAAGTCACAAGGAAAGTATTAGCCCAAGAGACAGAAAGGGCCACATAAACCAGAGACTGCATCAGCCTGAGACCAGAAGAACTGGATGGTGCCCAGCTACCACCAATGACCACCCTAACAGGGAACACAACAGAGAGTCCCGGATGGAACAGAGAAAAGTAGGGTGCAGAACTCAAATTCTAATAAGAAGACCAGACTTAGTGGTCTGACTGAGCATGGAGGATCCCCTGAAAGCATGGCCCCCAGACTCTCTGTCAACCCAGAACTAAAACCATTCCCAAGGCCAACTCTTCAGACAAAGATTGGACTGGACTATGGAACATAAAATGATACTTGTGGGCAGCTCCTGTCTGGAGGTGAGATGAGAAGGCAGAGAGGGTCAGGAGCTGGTTGAATGGACACAGGAAGTCAGGGGTGGAAAAGAGGAGTGTGCTGTCACAGTACAAGGAGAGCTATTAGGGTCACATGACAATGCATGTGTAAATTTTTTATAAGAGACTAACTTGAATTGTAAACTTTCACTTTAAGTACAACAATAAAAAAGAAATTAAAAACAATAGCCATTAAAAAAAAAAAAGATTCTGGGGCCAAAAAAAAAAATGAAGTACTTGTTAGCTCATGTTATGGATTGAATTGTGCCCCACCCCACCCCAAATATGTGTTAACTTGGCTAGACCATGTTTCCAGTATTGTGTGGTTGTCCTCCATTTTGTGATCTGATGTGCTTTTCCTATGTGTTGTAAATCCTACCTCTGTGATGTTAATGAGGCTGGATTAGAGGCAGTTATGTTAATGAGGCAGGACAAAATCTACAGGATTAGTTGTATCTTGAGCCAATCTCTTTTGAGATATAAAAGAGAGAGGTGAGCAGAGAGGAGAGGGACCTCCTACCACCAAGAAAGAAGAGCCGGGAGCAGAGAGTATCCTCTAGAAGTGTCCCTGTGCTGAGAAACTCCTAGACCTAGGGGAAGACTAATGACAAGGACCTTCCCCCCAGAGCCAACAGAGAGAGAAAGCCTTCCTCCAGAGTCAGTGCCCTGAATTCAGACTTCTAGCCTCTTAGACTGTGAAAGAACAAATTTCTATTTGCTAAAGACATCCACTTGAGGTATTTCTGTTATAGCAGCACTAAATAACTAAGACAGCTAATAAAGCACTTTCCCATGCCTGTTGCCTTAACCTACCCTCCCACCAGCCCTTGGTGTATGGAAGGCAGGACTTCTGACCCAACTTTCCATGAGGAGCTGAGGCTCAGAGAGGTTTCTCCAATATTTCTAGGTTGCACAGCTGTGGAGTTAGAAGCATGATAAAGTTTCCTTATCCAATTCTAGTCCACTGGGTCACCCTTCAAACCTGCTCCCAAGCCCCTCATGCTAAAATACACAACCCCTCAGCTCTGTCTTTCTAGTGGCTAACTCACTCACAGGAATTTGACTGTAAAGGGAGGGTTGTTCAATGGTCAGTGAAAGATAATTCTTATTGCATTCAGTCATTAAAGCATACTCCAATCCTACTTCCCTGCTGATACTCATCTCCTAGACCCTTCTTTTTATTTCTTGCATTTCTTTAAAGCCTCTCTTTGTTATTGTTGTTAGGTGTTGTTGAGTCAATTTTGACTCACAGCGACTCCATGTGACGAAGCAGAACTGCTACGTAGGGTTTTCTAGGCTGTGATCTTTACGGGAGCAGATCGCCAGGTCTTTCTCCCATGGATCCACTGGATAGGTTCAAACCATCAGCCTTTCAGTTAGCAACCAAGTTCTTAACCACTGTGCCACCAGGGCTCCTTCTAACTCTTTACCCCACACACACACAAAAATAATATGTCCTGTACTTTCAAGTTTAATAAATATAAAGGCCAGAAGAATAAACAGATCTTGTTCTAAATTAGAGTGATCTAGACTGATCTAGAAAGGAGAGATGTCAGGAGTGAGGAAGACTAATATCCTGAAATGTGACCAAAAACAGGTGGGGGAGAAGAAGGTATCATTAAGATAAATGAACAACACTTTCCACCCCACACCCCACACCCCAAATTAGGAATACCCTTACCCTCTTACAATAAGAAATACATCTCTCTCCCCAACATTTTTCCTCCTTGCAAGGAACCTGCAAAGGAAGCTGGAATACAGGAAGGTTTCTATATGTAGAATGCCCTTTTAAGCAGGAATGAACCACCTTTGTAGGCAGATGGGCTAACTGGTGGATCTGCTGAGAAGCAGGTGAAAGAGCTAGAATAGACATAGATGTGACCTAAAGAGACATCATTCCAAAGCTTCAAATGGATGTCAGCTAATGTGTAATGAAGGAGCCCTGGTGGTGCAGTGGTTAGAGTAGTCAACTGCTAACCAAAGGTTGGTGGTTCAAATCCACCAGTCACTTCTTGGAAACCCCATGGGGCCATTCTACTCTGTCCTATAGGGTCATTATGAGTTGGAACCGATGCAACAGTAACAGGTTTGGTTTTTGGTTTTTGAAATGTGTAATGAGATCCACAACGTGATAATCAGGAATTATTAGTAGAACTTTAGTTCTCAATATTGTTTTGCTTCTAATGAGTTTATTAGCATTCTAAGCTAGTTTAGTCACCAGGGACCTAGGTAATCAGCAGACATTTTCTTTAAAAAGCCAGAAAGTAAATATTTCAGGCTTTTTAGGCCGTATGGTCTCTGTCTCAGTTATTCAACTTTGCTGTTGTAGCATGAAAACAGCCATAGACAATACATAATTGAATGAGCATGACTTTGTTCCAGTAAAACTTTATTTACAAAAAGAGGCAGTGGGTCAGATTTTCCTGTTCCCCCCTCCCCGATCTAGACACTCACCTTCATGGATTGGCATAAGGGGGGTCAGGAGGGTGGAAGCTGGAATTTGAACCTGTCTGGGACCAGGGCCCTTGCACTTCCTTGCAACTCTCATGAGCCCAGTTGTCAGAATAAAATATGAAATTTAAGGCTGAACAGTAGTCAGGTTGATTGGACTCAAGAGTTCCAGAAGACCGAGTGGTTAAGAACATGGGCTCTGACACACAGGAGTTTGAGCCCTGCTCTCTGCATGTAATACATGACACTGAAAAAGTTGTACATCCTTTCAGGACTCAGTGCCCTCTGTGAAGTGGAGCAGATGATTTTCATTCCCTAGTTCCTGGATGGTGCAAACAGTTAAGCACTCGACTACTAGCCAAAAGGTTGGCAATTTGAACTCATAGAGAGGCTCCTTGGAAGACAGGCCTAGGGATCTGCTTCCGAAAGCTCACAGCCTTGAAAACCCTATGGAGCACAATTCTACTCTGAAACACATGGGGTCGTCATGAATTGGAATCAACTCAAAGGCAACCAACAACAACAACGAAACAAGAGAGGGCAGTGGTGATTCAGTGGTAGAATTCTTGCCTTGCATGCAGGAGACCCGGCTATAATTCTGGCCAATGCACCTCATGAACAGCCACCATCTGTCTATCAGTGGAGGCTTGTGTGTTGCTATGATGCTGAACAAGTTTCAGCAGAGCTTCCAGACTAAGATTAAGATGGATTAGGAAGAAAGGCCTGGCCATCTATTTCCAAAAATCAACCGATGAAAATCCTACAGATCACAATGGTCTGTTCTGTTGTACATGGGGTTGCCATGAGTTGGGAAGCATACTCAACAGCAGCTAACAACGATGAAACGAAGTATGCACAGTCCTTGGCCCCATGCCTGGCATATAATAAATGCTCAGGCAACGCCTTGAGCCTGAGGAGAGTGGGTCTTTGTCTTTCTTTGTGCTACATTAAACCAGAGCCTCCCTTTACCAGGAGGCAATAGTGAAAATGTCAAAATAGAAAGAAAGGCCATCGCAGCCTCCTCTCCTGGGAGAGGGTCCCCCGCCTAGAAGTGTTAGGTCTGCTGAGGCATCAATACTCCCATGGACAAGAAGACAAGGCAATGTCGTGTGACTGCAATGTCCTGCTGGAAACCAAACAAAGGGGGCAGGAAGAGAGGAAGAATGAGAGGTGGGAAACTCACAGCCTCATCCATCAGTTGGGAGCCACCCTGACCTCTCAGGGCATTCATAACTTGTCAGAGCTAAATTAATCTTGCCATTATGTTACATACAAAAATAAAGCACTTGAGGCTGAACTGCAGGAGGATGGATCATTTCCTGTGCAGATCTGAACAGACACAATAGGAATGTGGACGTCATTGGGCATTGTGTGATACCCAGCATGGGGCACACGGAGGGACCACCAGCTAAGTCACTGTTTCCATGGTGTTGGGGCTGAGTCTCCGGGCAGCAGTCCAGGTGGGCCACCCCCTCCTAACATACACATTGCATCCCATGGTTCACAAAGGGATATTGCAGACATGACTTCTTTTGAGTTTCACGACAACTACTGCTATTCTCATTTCATACAAGAAAAAAATGAGACTCAGAGATGTGATTTAGGCAACTAGCTCACATATTTAGTAGCAGATATAGAAATAGAACTTAAAACTCAGATCCTGCCTCCAAGTCCAATGACCTTCCTACTTTGCTCAATATCTTATTACTCTGTGGAATGGCAGAAAATGGTTGTTGAATAAACTTCAAAAGGAGTCACCAAGGTAGCAGTGTCTGCTCTCCAGCCAAAAGCTATTTTTTCTTTTGTATAAAAAGGAACTTTTTCTTGTGGAGAAAGACATAACTGGTGGATAATCCCATTGAGTTTCTCTTTTTAAATGCCATTCCCTTTATTTCAGATGATGAAAGGAATCTACGTCCTTTGCTCCTGATTCCAGATTAATCATCTTAAAAACATTGAAATCATGTCATTTTTCTGCTCAAATGTCTCTCCATGGAATCTTACTTTAGTTTTTTTGTTTGTTTGTTTTTCATACCTTGCTTCCTTCAAGAGGCATGAAAGCCTCTTGTGGACAGGGACCCTCTCTTGTGTATCCTAACATAGAGTGAGCATACAGTAGTTACATGCAAATGATAGGTGTACAAAGCACCTAACAGGGTGGCATACAGTGTGTGTGCATAAATGCCTTGTGATTTGACTTATATTTAAGATGATGCAAGAGAGATTCAGGTGATCATAATATAAAGTGAAGGAGGAAGTTACGTTACCAAGAAGAACAAACAAACAAACAATTGGCTACTCTGTTTAAAGGACTTACCAGCAAGACCAGAAAACCTAGCAGCATCACCTTCTCACCTAAACTCTGCAGTGGCTCACAACTACTTATGACTAAAATCTAAGGTCCTGAACTTGGCAGATAAGGACCTATATTACCTGGCCCATACCAGATAATGGGACAGGGAGAAAGGATTCTTGCCTCCTCCTGTAACGGAAAAAGCATAGGGTTGCTACGAATCAGAATCAACTCAATGGTAACAAGTTTGGTTTTGGTTTGGTATGTTGGAGGGAAAAACAGTGGAGAAAAGAACAGAACAGAAAGGGAGAAGAGAGACAGACAAGACAACCAGTTTGGCTTGGGCTTGAGAGAAAATTTGGGGAGCTTTGGGGTGGAGTCATTGAAAAAATATTTTGAGTAGTAAATGCCCACCAAGTGAGTGAGACCAACAGCAAGAGAAATGGGGAAAGCAGTTCTGGGAAACTTTTTGCTTTGAGTTATGTAGGTTCCTTTTGGTGTTGTCAAGAGGAAATGCAGCAAATATTGAAATTGTTTTTCAATTATTTGGGATGTATAACTCATGTTTCTTAGAAAACATTACTGTGCCAAGACAGCCACATGGAGGCTGGGCTTTCTGAGGGCTCCCTCTACCTCTCCAATTCATGGCACTGATGTTTGTTTCATCCTCACACACACATGGTACCATTTCTCCCAACCCTTGCTTAGGTTGTTCTTGCCCACACCACCCCCTGCTCACCTCCCTCTGCCTGACTCAGCCCAGACCCCATCTCCTCCAAAGACTGCTGGCTCTGGCTCCCCTTCTCTGTGCCCCTTAGTACTCTGTTCCACTTTCTATCATCACTTTGGCCAAATGGCTTTATAAAAATTATTTGTAAAAAGTCATTTTGAGGTCTGCCTCCACCACTAGATCTGAACACCTTGAAAGCTGGTTGATATTTTATTCATTCTCGTCTCCCAAGTCGTGGCCACAGGGCAAACCACCTAACCTACCATGTAGTCTTGGGGGGAAGGATAACTTAATTTTCTAGGGCTCAGGGAGCACAGTCACTGAGAGGAGCAAATGGGACAACAGATAAGAGAAGGCTCTGTAAAAGGGCTTCAAGAGTGTCCGGGAGATCTTTTTTAAGCTGTAAAACCAAAATCAGTTACTGCCGAGATGATTATGACTCATGGCAACCTCATGTGTTTTAGAGGAGAACTGCGCTCCATAGGGTTTTCAGTGACTGGTTTTTCAGAAGTAGATCACCAGGTCTTTCTGCTGAGGCATCTCTGGGTGGACCTCTTGGTTAGCAACTGAGTGCATTAACCATTTGTACCACCCAGGTTTTTAAGCTGTAATAGAATTTCATAAAAGCTTTTTATTTTTCACACTCCCCAAAGGAGAAACTGCATTTCTTCATTCAGTGTTCCATGACCCACAACTCCTTTCCAAAAACATGACAACCTTCAGAAAAGACTAGAGGGGCCCCCATGAGGCCAGGGCCAACCAGGCAGGGAAGACCTGCCTTTCTGGTGGCTGTGCCTTCATCCTAATGGATGTGTGAAGAGTGCTGAGGCCCCATGGTCAGTCACCAAGGCTCTCAGTGGCTGAGCTCTCCAGAAAAGGTCCAGTGTCATTTCCCACCAAGATACCGTGATGGCTTCAGATCCAGGCTCAGATCTCCAACTCCAGGCTGGGAGCTCTCTAATGAATAAGACTTTTGTGAGCAGAGCTAGTCTGGGTGCCAGGGAGAGGGGAGAGTCTGTCTCCTCACCACTGGGATTGATGGAGACCATAATGTAGCCTCAGATCAGGGCTCTCAATAGCTCTCAACCCCGCTGTCCCCTCCTCCCCTGGACCAATGCCCAACCACACAGGAGGCAAGTGATGCCACCTAGGTCTTACGTCCTGGACCACGGCAACCTCCTCCTGAAATTAACACAGGCTCTAGTCACAGCCTATCTTGAAGAGGCTCTTGTCCCTCCATTTCTGGGAGGGTTTTCAGTCTACAATAAAAGAAGTTGTATTGCTAGAGATTTGGTGTATAGAATAAGGGAAGGTTCTTTTTTTTTTCTCTTCCATTCTATGCTAGGATATCACACTCTGAAAGAAGAGTAACTGAAACCACATTACATTTGGGACTGTTGAAGAAACAAGATCTGATTAAGGTGGAAAAGAGAAGACTTTGAATGGCTCTTACTTGAACAGGGAACAGGCACGTTCTGAGCAGCCTTGCAGGTTAGAATCAAGACCAGAGACTAGAAGCTCCAAGGAAAGAGATGTCAACTCAACATAAGGAAGAAATTTTGATAGTCCTGGTTGTGGAAGGGGAACCAGCTCATCGCTGGAGTTGTTCCAGCTGATGGGGAGGGATGCTGTCCCAGTCAGGGATGCTGTGGGAAGCATCCCAGCCCCAACAGTGGTGGTGCCAAAAGGCCTACAAGGTTCCCCCCACACAGATGCTGCCTCCCAGTATGTCCCTACCCATTCCTACTTTGTCCCAAAGTGTATCATTGGAACACGTCCTCTCTGTTGGAGGAAGGTTTTCTTTATCTGAAGCTGTCCGCATTATATACCTGAAAACTGATGGGTGCACTCAATCAGATAAAGTGGGCAGCCATCTCTCACCTAAGAAGGCACATTTAAGTTATGGAAGTCCTGTAGTAGTGTCCCTTTACCTAAGTTCAGATTTCATCAACTCAGTTTCTAAAAAGTTTTCTGGACAATCTTATAGCTTTCAGTAGACCCTAAGTGCTGACTCAAAATCTGATTTTATTCTAAACTAGCACTTAGGTTGGCCTTATGACAAAATGAGCGCTTTTAGAATTCTAAGAGAGCTGAAGCTTTTATCTTGTTCTCACCTTGCTTACCTACAGGCATGATGCCCAAAGAGAAACATCACAGTGATCATCATATTTTCCACTAATAGCTTAATTTTAAAGCTCTGGGCATATAATCTGTTAATTTCCTAGAGTCAACGTTTACTCCATGCCTACTCTGGGCTGGGTGATGTGTTAGGCACATTACAACCAATCAATCCTTCACCAATTCAGCAAAATTACATCATCTGTATTTTTAATGGGGGAAATGAAGCCCAGAGAGGTTAAGTGACTTGAACAAGTTCACCCAGCAATTAGGAGGCAGAGCTTGGACTTGAATCTCTATCTCACCTAATCCATTACGACTAAGAGAGACTCAAATTATAAATGGAAAGACTGCTAAAGAACAATGTTTCAGAGAAAAAGATGGTGTTAAAGTTTTATAGAAGCTTATTAGAACAAAACTATGTATACACAATTTCCAATATATCAGAGATCAAATTAGGTCCTACTCAAAAACATGCTAAAATATCTCCATACAATCTCCCAATTCAATATGAAAGGAGATTACAACAAAATTTAAATTTAACTCTTTCTAAGATTAGCACAGGTTCATTTTATATTCTACTTCAGCTCAGAAACATAAAACTTTAAGATACCAAAATTCAAGACAATAAAGAGAATTGGGTCCATGAGGGACCTCTGAGATCAGCAAATCCAGTGACTGTGAAGATGTTTTAATATCTCAGGTGCCTCTGGGATTCAGATGAAAGCTGTGGCCCCCTCTCCTGACTCCCACCCCACAAAAAAGTCATTCACACAACATTTTACCCTCACTTTCAGTAAGTCCCCTCCATGGTCCTCAAAATTAAGAACTCCTAGTCCAATCTCCTTTTATAGATAGGGAAATTGAGGCTCAGAGAGGTTAAGTGACTTTCCTAAGATCACACGGTCAATTCATAGCAGAGCCAGGACTTCAGCCTTAGCCTCCCAATTCCCAGCCTAATGCTCTTTCCACCTCACCACACTGCCTGTTCCAAATCCAGAATCAAAAATTCCTTTTTTTAGACACAGCACATTTCTTCTTAAAATATCATTTCCTTCTTCATGGTTTTAAATAGTCCTCAGATTCCATTGTATTTCTGTTCTAGCAATGACAGGATGGGGTCGCCTGGGCTATGTTTCTTGAGCAGTAAGGACGAACACAATGGTTGCAACAATGGTGTCAAACATAGCAACAACTCTGAGAATGGTGCAGGATCAGGCAGTGTTTCATTCTGTTGTATATAGGATTACTATGAGTTGCAATCAACTCAACAACACCTAACAACAGCAATGACGGACAGGCTTTTAGCTACAGGAAGATCATGAGTGAAGACCTTTCACGACATCTCTTTAAAATTAACCTCATCTAAGAGCTGAACCCAACTGTGACTGAAATAAGAATCCTGAAATCCACACTTACATTTTGGCTCTTGGGGGGGAAATTGTTAACTAAAGAAAGGAAGGAAAAAAGAATATAAGACTATAGGCTTGGATGTGTTATAGTAGTTAGGGAGAAAAGTCCTTGTGCTAGTTTTTTACATCCTTCTCCATTGCCCAGAAGCAAATAATGGAAGTAGAGACTGCAGACTGCAAATCGGCTTTGCACAAGAATGAAATGAAGGGAATGTTCACCCCAATGCACAAGCAAAATTTAAGACAGTATGAAAGGCAGATGGAAGGTTTCTGTACAGTGTTAACTACAGAGGTCCCCCACCCCATCTCCGGGCTTGTACTTACTGTCATCTTCACTCAGGTCCCTGTCCATGATGCAGACGTCCAGCCAAGGAGGTGTTTGCCCTTCAAGTTGGCTCAGGCCACCCTGGATCTGAGAGACCACTCTCAAGCCCCTCCCAGAACAGGGGCCCATTGTTTCTCCATTTGAATACAACAGAGGGAAACATCTACAGGGAAGCACCGTGTCAAATCTAGCGGCTGCTCTGGACCCAGTCAACAAAGGTTCTCTGAGCTCCTACTCACAAGTGCCTCCTGCTTGTCAAGCTCTTTCTGGGTGCTTCTAGTTACATGTGTCCTCTCTGCAACCCTATGAGATGGACACTATTTTCATGCCCATCTTTCTCAGCTGGGATTCAAATCCTCATCTGCCTCTCAAGTCTGAGTGCTTGACCACACTGTGCTCTATCACCTGTCTCTGCGAGGCAGACTTGTATGGAAAAATTTAATAACCCCGAGGAGGTTACCTCCTCAAGGGAGAAAGAAGATATAGGTAGTCAGACTGGGTGGGACCTCTGAAGTCTTGTACATCAACCTTCTCATCTCACTGGGGAAGAAACAAGACACAGGTGAGGAGTTGTTGTTGTTACTTATGACCAAGTCGATTCCAACTCATGGTGACCCCATGTGTGCAGAGTAGAACTGAGCTCCATAGGGTTTTTAAGGCTGTGAACTTTTGGAAGCAGATTGTCAGGCTTTATTTCTGAGAACTTCCAATCCTTCAGTTAGTAGTCTAGCTCTTAACCATTTGTGCCACCCAGGGACTCTCCAAAGCCATATGCATCATCGTTAGCAGATGCTCCCAGTCTAGGCTACATGGACCATTACTCTCACCACACCAGCCTAGAACCCTGCTGAAATATCTGTGGATTTTTTTTTAAAACTCTTTTCTGAAGTCTTTTACATCAGGCTTAATACCTCTTCAACCCCAACCCTTGGAAGATCACCCCTCTCCTCTGGATGAGTCAAAACAATGAATACCTGGGTCACCTGGGGGAGGAAGCAGAAGGCTTGTGAGCTGCTCCCAAAGGCTTTAATAGTCCTTCTCCTCCCACACCCACTGCATCCTAGCAATGACCACCCCACATCTAGGTCTGGGGTTCTCTCCTCAGGGAAGTCTTGTCCATAAGGCAAAGCAAGCATCCTATGCCTTGGTTTGCCCAGCCCAGTGATACCCATGGGGATGTACCGTGATACTTTTCAATGAAGGCAGGATTGCATTCACCCAGGGAAGCACTGTGACTGCTCTGTGAGCCTCCTGAAACACGGCCTACATTGGGTGGCCATACTGCACACAGAGATGGCTCCAAGTTACTCCATAAAATGCCTCTATTCTCTCTCCACTGCCTTCACTCTCATCATTCACTGCCCGCCCCCAACACAAACTAGTGACAGTAATGAAAGCAGTAGCAATTACTTGACAAACATTTCTTAAATAGAGTCAGACAACTTAATCCCCACAAACAGGTTTTTATGGTTGATAGAAGCATTGAATTTCTTAAACCCAAGAGTTATGTAAATTTCATTACTACATATATATGAGAAAAAGAAAAGATTCTGAAGAATGAATATAGTCTTCTGATACCTTTATACATTAAGCAATGGTTTTAAGTCCTTGTAGAATTATCCCCATAGTAACAGGATTACCATATATGTGTGTGCCTCTGTGTGTGTGCATTTTACACTAAACATAATATGTGTGTGTGTGTTTGTGTGTGTATATTTGAGCTTAAACATGATAGATAGATAGATGGGGTGGGGCCAAGATGGTGGAGTAGTCAGATGCTTCCATTGGTCCCTCTTACAACAAAGACCCAAAAAAACAAGTGAATCAATTATTTATGACAATCTAGGAGACATGAACATCAAAAGCAAAGTTGAGGAATCAGACTGAGTGGCAGGGGGAGGGAGAGACAGTTCGGAAGCAGTGAGGAGTTGCCTGACCTGAACCAGCAGGAGCCAGAACCCTTCAGCCCAGATCAGCTCCGGGGTAAGCGGTGAGACAGGCAAGCAGGGGTACTTGGGAGGCATTTTCCACATCAGGAGAGTCCCAGCAGCAGAGAGTCTACTCGGCCATCCAGAACCAGTGAGAAGCAGCCCTCAATCAGCAAAAGATAAGTACTTGCATCTGGTCTACCGTGCGGATCAAAAACACCCCCCTTAGGGAAAAACTTCTGTCCGATTTACCTCCCTGCTCTGCACTGGGTCCAGGACAGCTTCAGAAATTGCCTAGTCCCCTGGGCCAGAAGTAGGACCTGTCACGCTCCCTGAGCCATTCTCCCGGCCTTGGAGAGGGAAGAAATTAACAAACAGGAGGAAAAAATAATCTGCTGGCTCCCCTAAGCCAGGAACTCAGGGTAGGCACAGCTCCTTTGCCTAGGCACAGGCATAAGGGATCCACAGACTTTGAGTGCCTTTTCTCCTGCATAGACTTGTGTGGGCCCATTTTAACAGCACAGACCCTCATTACTGCAGTACAAAAGGGTATATACCTGAAGTCTAGCTTCAACTGTTTCAGCTGTGAAGTTGCAGAGATTCCTGACACTTGAACTGCTCTGCGCATTAAGCAGGGTCTTCACCTACCCCCATCAGGGGCCTGAGGACTGGTGGCTTCGCCCATGCCACCTAGCCACCTGCAACAGGGGCCCAAGAATAAAAGGTGCCCCCTAGTCCTTACAGCCAGTAGCATTGGGTGCTCATAGTCCAGCTGCAAAACCCACCCAGGGAACAGGGACACACTTTCCTCTGGGACACTCAAGGGCTGCCATCAGGCCCCTGCCTTGCTCAGTGTGTGTCCCCCTGCTGCAGCCAGATACCTGTGCCTACACCAATCACCCATGCCTGTCTGGGACTGTAGGTAAGAGTCTGCACCACACACTTGGTGACTGACTACAGACACCTGAGCTGAATCCATACAGGAAGAGTGGGCGGACTCCTGGGCTCACATACTTAGTGGCAGTTCTGGCCACCTGGTGGCAGGATGTTAGAGCTTCAGGGGCATTGGTGATCAGCCTAGCTCACACAAGCAGTCTATTTGGGCATATCAAAACAAAACAACACAAGGAGCTAGGACACAGTAAGCAAACATAAAATAAATAAATAGAATAACTTATTGATGGCTGGAGACAACAGTCAATATCAAATCACATAAAGGCAGACCATGATGGCTTCAGCAAGCTCCCAAAGTAAAGAATCTAGAAATTTTCTGGAGGAAGAAAATTTTTTGGAATTACCAGAGGCAGAATACAAGAGATTAATATACAGAACTCTTCAAGAAATCAGGAAGGAAATTATGCAAAACACAGAACATGCAATAGAGGAACTTAAAAAGATTAGAGAAGAGCATAATGACAAATTTAACAGGCTGACAGAATCCACAGAGAGACAGCAATCAGAAATCCAGAAGTTTAACAATAAAATTTCAGAATTAAGCAACTCAATAGAAAGTCATAGGAGCAGAATTGAGGCAATGGAAGTCAGAATTAGTGAGATTGAAGATAAAGCACTTGATTACCAACTTATTTGAAGAAAAATCAGATAAAAGGATTTAAAAGAATGAAGAAACCCTAAGAATTATGTGGGATTCTATCAAGAGGAATAACCTACGAGTGATTGGAGTACTAGAACAGGGGGGATAACAGAAAATACAGACAGAATTGTTGAGGATTTGTTGGCAGAAAACTTACCTGGTATCGTGAAAGATGAGAAGATATCTATCCAAGATGCTCATTGAACTCCACATAAGGTCAATCCCAAAAGAAAGTCACCAACACATATTATAATCAAACTTGCCAAACCCAAAGATAAAGAGAGAACTTTAAGAGTGGCTAGGGATAAACGAAAAGTCATCTACAAAGAAGAGTCAATAAGAATAAGCTCGGACTAACTCACAGAAACCATGCAGGCAAGAAGGCAATGGGATGACATATACAAAGCCTTGAAGGAAAAAAATCGCCAGCCAAGAATTATATATCCAGCAAAACTGTCTCTCAAATATGATGGCGAAATTAGGCCATTTCCAGATAAACAGAAGTTTAGGGAATTTTCAAAAACCAAACCAAAATTATAAGAAATACTAAAGGAAGTCCTCCAGTTAGAAAATCAACAACATCAGATAACAACCCAAGACTAGAACACAGGACAGAACAACCAGATATCAACCCAGATGGGGAAGTCACAAAAATAAATCAAAGCTAAAACACTGAAAACAGGGAAACAGATGTCAATACGTAAAAGATGACAACATCAAAACAAAATAGTGGGACTAAAAAATGTAGACATAGATTTTCATATGGAGAGGAAGTCAAGGCGATATAAAGAAATAAAAGACTGGTTTAAACTTAGAAAAATAGGGGAAAATATTAAGGTAACCACAAAGGAAACTAACAATCCTACACATCAAAATAAAAAACAAGAAAAATAGAAAGAGTCAGCAAATACAAAATCAACAGCAATGAAAATAAAATGCATAAAGAAAAATGACTCAGCACAGAAAATTAAGTCGAACAAAGAAACTGTCAACAACATACAAAAAAAGACATCAAAATGACAGCACTAAACTCATACCTATCAATAATTACGCTGAACGTAAATGGACTAAATGCACCAATAAAGATAGACAGACAGACAGATAGATATCAGAGTATTTATGGTTTAGCTACAATATAACACTATTACATCTTGATTTGTCTACAAGCAGAAATATATTCTTGCTTAAAACAATCTTCAGCATTTGAAAGAAGCAACCATAGGAAATTATTTAGATAATAAACAGAAGAAACTGAATGTTACATAGAGCTGAGTATTTAAAGGGCCAGGAATCTTGAGGTTGCAAAAATGCAGACAACCATAAGCTGCAACTTGGCAGCCAGGAAGTGCAGATTGAAGAAAGTGACCGTCCCATGCTGGATGCTGGTTAGATCACTAGTTAGTAAATAGGTCCTAAAATACACAGAAGATTAACAAACCAACTACAAAAAAAAAAACATTGCCATCGAGTCAAACCCGATGCATAGCAATCCTATAGGACAGATTAGAACTGCCACATAGGGTTTCCAAGGAGTGGATTTGAACTGCTGATCTTTTGGTTAGCAGACGAATGCTTAACCACTGCACCACCAGGGCTCCAAACTTTTCTAATCTTGCTTAGGCATCAAGACAGGAATGTTGTCTGCAATGGCATGCTTGAATGACTCCGGACAAATAATGCACCCATCACTACCTAACATTCACGCTGTCAGCAGGAACAAACATCATTACTTCTAAGACTCAGGCCAGTATGACGCCAAGACTAGTCCTCACCTCCTGCTAATACCAAAAGGGGTTGGCGTAGGAGAAGAGGGCATCAAATCTATGCTGGGCATTTTATATTCTGTATCACTGCTGTTGATTTCAAGAAGTGGGCTGTATCACTGCTGTTGATATCAATAAGTGAGCTCCCTAGAGCTCTTCTTCCTGAACTGGTCCTCAGAGGTCTGTGGATAAGATCCATCATTGCATCCTTCATGCCCTGCACATGATAAGTGCTCGTGGAGCATTTGTTGAATGAACACAGCTGTTCAAGAGCTAACTGTCCATTTACTGCTGTCTGAGAACTCTTTTATTCTTGGGAATATAGTCTATGGTCTCTCAGTCTTCGAGAGGGTGGTGTTATGGCAGCAGGACACATATTAGAAGGGTATATGATTTTAAAAGGGAAACTAGAAACCACATTGTAGGACCACAGTTGAATATGATGGTGAGGAAAATGCCTAGAGGGAGGACTCAGCAAATGTCTTCAAGTATTTAAAGGGTAGTCATGGTGGGAGGCAGCAGAACCAAATCCCAAAGCATCTATCTAACGAGCAGACATGCTGAGAGCTAGTCTAGAATAGGGGACCAGTTTCAACTTACCAAAGATCTGTCTGGTGAGTAGACCTTTCTGCCATTGGACTGGGCCCCTCTTAAGACTATTAAAGTTTAAGCATGATTATTAAACAAAATGCACAGTAGTGAAAACAATTTATAGCTTCAGAGTTGGGGTAAACTGGGTTGAAAGTCCAAAAGTGGACAACTGCAGCATGACCGTCCCTTTCTGGATCACACCTGAAGGACAATGATGAATGGAAATCCTCCCAGTTGCCGTAAGTTCAAGTGGTGCAGCTGGATTTTCATTTTGCCTAGAAGAAGTGTCCTTGAGTAAGATTCACGGGCTTTGCCACCGATTTGGCTGAATGGTCAGAGACATAGAAGGAACATGTTTGGAAAACTGATGATAAGGAAGTCTGGGGAAGAAGTATGCAGATAGATTTCTCTGAATTGGCAAAGAATATGAAGATATTTTTGTCCCATTTGAATGTTCACCAAAGGATGACCTCAGCAGATGAGGATTTTAATAACCAAGTTGATAGGATGACCCATTCTATGAATACCAGTCAGTCTCTCTTCCCAGTCACTTCAGTCATTGTTTAATGGGTCATGGTGGCAGAGAGTAGGGTTATGCATGGATGGCTCAGCAACATAGACTTCCACTCACTGAGGCCAACCTGCTACAGTCACTATCAAGTGCCCAATCTGCCAGCAGCAGAGACCAACACTGAGTTCCCAGTATGGCACCACTCCTCTGAGGTGATCAGCCAGTTACTTGGTGGCAAGTTGATTACATGACCACTTCTATCATGGAAGGGGCAGTGCTTTGTTCTTATTGAAATGGACATTTTCTCTGGATATAAATTTGCCTTTTCTGCACACAATGTTTCTGGTATGTCATGGATTGAATTATGTCCCCCAAAAGTATCTGTCAGCTTGGCTGGATCATGATTCCCAGTACTGTAAGATTGTGTAATCTGATGTGATTTCCTTAGGTGTTGTAAACTTATCACTATGATTAGGTTATATGTGATCTCCTTATGTGTCGTAAATTCTATCACTGTGATGAGGTTATAATGATGAGGTTTACAAGATGAGATAGTGTCTTACGCCAATCTTTTTTCAGATATAAAAGAGAGAGGTGAGCAGAGACACACGGGAACCTCATACCACCAAGAAAGCAGTGCTGGGAGCAGAGCGCATCCTTCGGACCTGAGGTTCCTGCGCTGAGATGCTCCCAGACCAAGGGAAGACTCATGCATCACAAGGACCTTTCTCCAGAGCCAACAGAGACAGAAAGCCTTCCCCTGGAGCTGATTCCTTGAATTTGGACTTGTAGCCTACTGGACTGTGAGAGAGTAAGCTTCTCTTTGTAAAGCCATCCACTTGTGGTATCTCTGTTACAGCAGCCCTGGATGACTAAGACATGGCAAAACTACCATCTGTGGAGTCTGGTAAGGGCTGAGCAGAAGCTGCTTCCCCGGAGACAAAATAATAATAATAAAATAATCAGACTGGGATGACCAAGAGAAATAGATTCTGCTGTTTAAGTAACAGGGTGGAGGTAGAAGGACTGAAGCAGAAGTAAGCCCAGAAGGAAAGCACTACATTTCCTTCCAAGTTCTGGCCCATGAGGAGGGAGGATAATAGGTATAAAAGAATAGCAGCTTTTATGGAGGACTTAGCTTGTGCCAGGTGCACAAGACTCAACCTCAGCCAGGTGCATACAACCTCAGGCCCCTGGTAACCATTGCTGTTCTTTCTGTCACTAAAATGGTGGCCACCTATGAGAGCCACTGTGTCTATCTCAGGCTTCCCAATTAACTCACTTGGGTTGGCCCTGGGCTGTCATTTCTCAGTCCATAGAAATAACCAAGAGATCTGTCAATAATGCAAATTCCCAGGCCCCACTCCAGAAAGTCTGAGGTGGAACCTTGGATTATACATATTTTTTACAAGCCCACCAGGTGATTAAAACTCAGGTGGTCTACACTTTAAAAAACACTGGCTTCGAAAACAGCCCGGCACAATTCAGCAATGAAGGAGTCATTTCAAGGTACTTCCGGTATAACTTTGAGGCTAACCCACTATCTGTCTTAGATTTTTCCTCTTTCTGGAAAGGCTGTTCTTGGGCTCAGATGAAGACTTATTATAATATTGGATTAAGTGCTTTAGTGAGGCCATTCTCTTATCAGCTCATGGGCATACCCTCATTTTCCTCCCTCAAGGTCACAAATCTTATGGGGGTAACAATAATAAGTATTAGAGAAGCATTTTAGAGTCACAGATCATTTTCCCAGATGTCTTCTCAGTTGGTGGCAGCTCCAGCTTGAGCCATCCTGTTTTTGTTGCTAGTTGCAGTTGAGTCAGCTCTAACACATAATGATCCCATGTACAACAGAACAAAAAGCTACCCAGTCCTACACCATCTTCATGATTATTAGTATCCTCAAGTCCATCGTTGCAGCCACGGTGTGTATTTTGAGTGCCTTCCAACCTAGGGGCTCATCTTCCAGCACTGTATCTGTTGTGATCCATAGGGTTTTCATTGGCTGATTTTTGGAGGTAGATCACCAGGCCTTTTTTCCTAGTTTGTTTCAGTCTGGAAGTTCCACTGAAACCTGCTGGTACTTGAAATAACAGTGGCGTAGCTTCCAGCATCACAGCAACACGTAAGCCACCACAGTATGACAAACTGACAGATGGGTGGTAGTGACATTCAAATAAAGATGCCATCTATTTCACATCTCCTCTCTCCTTCTGACCCCAAAGTGCCACCATCACCATCTGATAAGTTGGTGGCATCAACAATTCACCAAGAGTTTTCAATTATTCAGGATTCAGTCATTGGCATGACATGTAGGCAAGTGGAAAGGCTCAGATCCAGTCAAGTTGTTCTCATGAAGGTGGTGGTCGTCATGGTTATATAGCAGTTTACTATTGTTATTATTATCCCCACTTGACAGATTTTTTTTTTTTTTTTTTTTAGGCTCATAGAGGTTAAATGATTTGCCCAAAATCACACAGTGAGAAGCCAGGCATCCTAACGCCTGGTGCAGCATGATTTCCCTGCCGCACAGCTATGTGTGAGCACCAGTTCCAGATCCATTCTCCCTCTTCCCAGATGAAGTTCTTGTCCCACCATCTGCAGACCTCCTCCTCCCCCTGTTCCCTCCGTTATTCACTCAGTGAGCACTCACTGAGCATCTGCTATGAACCAGGCCCTGACCCAGGCCCTCAGACGTCCATCTAAACCAGGGCCCACCCAGAACCCACACAGGAGCCAAGCCTACCAACAAAGGAATTCTGTCCCAAAGAGCCTGGCAGCCAGCGATAACATTGTTGTTGGCTTATCTGTAGGCTGGGTGAATGGAGGCCAGTGGTGCCCATGGCAGAAACTGATGATGGAGTGGAAGAGAATTGTCCTGACACAAATAATTGCCCAAGTGGGAGATTCCTGGAACACTGCACCCAAGCACCCTCCTCCTAGGCATCAGGGAAATTGGCACAGCCCTCTAGTCCCAGGTCATGGGCTCCTAAATGCAGAGACAGAAGAGAGGGACTGAGACCTTCCGATGCCCCCCAAATTCCAGGAATCAGGGAAAATGCTTCCATAGGTGCTTTCTCACCTAAACCCTGACAACAACCCCCTCAGGTAGGTAATGTTCTCTCCTTCTTACAGATGAGGAAACAAGGGTTCAGAGAGGTTGAGTGACCTATCCAACATCACACAGTTCATGTGTGACAAAGCCAGAATGTGAGCAGGATCTGTTAGCACCAAGGCCCTAATGCAGACTACAAACAATGCTGTGTGTTATCATACATTGTTGTAAGAAGCTGGGGGAAAAGAGAGTGACAGGGCTTTCACTGGCCTAGCTAGAAAATGGCTCAACCCGTATGAGTCTAGCTATCCAGTCAACAGGAAAACAATGGGGGAGGGTTGTGAACCTCTGATGCCTCCAATTCCCTTTGTTAGCCAAATGACGGTAGTCAGAACCTGTTATGGATTGAATTGTGTCCCCCAAAAATATGTGTTGGAAATCCTAATCTCTACACCCGTGGTTATAATTCCATTTGGGAGTGGACGGTCTTTGTTATGTTAATGAAACAGGATTAGTGTAAAGTGTGTCTTCAGTGAATCTCTTTGAGATATAAAATGGGGATTAAACAAGCAAGAGAAAGAAGCAGAGATGGGATAAAGCAGATGCCAAGACACATGGAGATCTCAAGAAAACAGGAAGCAGAAGCTGAACAGACAAGGACCTTCCTCCAGAGCCAACAGAGAGAGAAAGCCTTCCCCTGGAGCCAGTGCTCTGAATTCAAACTTACAGACTCCTTGTCATGGATTGAATTTGTCCCCCAAAAATATCTGTCAACTTGTCTGGGTCATGATTCCCAGTATTATATGATTGTGTACCATTTTCTAATCTGTTGTGATTTCCTTCTGTGTTGTAAACTCTATCACTATGAGGTAATAAGATGGATTAGTGGCAGTTATACTGATGAGGTCTACAAGATTAGATAGTGTCTTATACCAATCTCTTTTGAGATATAAAAGAGAGAGGTGAACAGAGACACAGAGGGACATTATATCACCAAGAAAGCAGTGCCAGGGGCAGAGCATGTCCTTTGGACCTGAGGTTCCTGTACTGAGATGCTCCCAGACCAAGGGAAGACTGATGCATCACAAGGACCTTTCTCCAGAGCCAACAGAGAGAGAAAGCCTTCTCCTAGAGCTGATGCCTTGAATTTGGACTTGTAGCCTACTAGACTGTGAGAGAATAAATTTCTCTTTGTTAAAAGCCATCCACTTGTGGTATTTCTGTTATAGCAGTACTAGATAACTAAGACAGAATCTATGTCTCTGTGACAACAGGTGTCCCTCGCCAAGTCGTTCGGGAAGATTCGGAGGAACGCTCACACTTGACTGATCGATCCACTCTGTAGCGCTATGGCTCCTCACTGTGGTCTGCTGTTCTGAGCTGCTCTGTTTCACCATCCCCAGGGCTCTGCCCCTCTTCCACTTAGACCCAAGGGAGGCCCTCCTTTAAGTCTCTAGAACCAAGCTGCTTCACTTCACAGAGGTCAGCAGGGGAAACTAGGGAACACAAAAGAAAACTTAACCTGGATCCTGAGGGTCCATCACAGCTCTCAGATTCCACTAGTCCTGACTCTACAGAAAATTGCCAATTGACCACCTCTCCTAATAGGCTTGGCCTACCACTGTTGTACAAGGGCCTGGTTAATGGATGCTTTGATGAATGCTGTGCTGTGCTGCCCAGATCCCCCTTAGGACCAAGACTCATTCCCCAGCTCCCAGCAGCATTGGCTGCCCACAGCCCAGTCATTCCCTTAATTACTTTGGGCCAAAGGGAGCTTCCTTGCCCAGAGTTATGGTGTATACACACACACACACACACACACACATGCCAGTATCCAATAAAGCAACGCCTCATTGCCTTACTTCAGGGCAACTCTGAAGGACCATCCTAGCTCTGGAGCTGCCCAGGGAATCCGCTGAGGCCTTTGCTGTGACTGCATTGCAGCTCTCTGTTCATCCAATCCTGCTACCTTTGCTCCCTCACAGAACTTGATCACAAGAGCACTACCCAACTACATTCCCATACGCAAATCTCCTCAGTCTTCTTCCCAGGAACCCTGTCTACGGCAGGCGTCTCTCACCACAGCCACCTATCAGGGACCCAAGCCTCTGTGGGACTCATAAAGATAGCAGAAACTACATTTTTCTTCACTCTGTAGCAGTTCCTGGTGGAGCATGAGGCGGGGGTGGCTCCTCCTCACCCCTTGATCACTAAATATCAGGGTACCCCAGCGCTCAGCCCTGGAGTCATCTTGTCTCTGTCTACTCTCCCTCTCTGGTTGCCTCATTCAGCATCATGGCGGTCCACGCAGACAATTTCCAAATTTCCACCTCACTTGGGCTTCTTCTCTGACCCTCAGACTTCTGTATGCAGCTGGACATCATCTGCTCCAATGTCTAACTGATTTCTCCAACTCAGCATGTCTAACACTGAACTGGGCATGAACTGACTCCTCTCTTTTCTTCATATCCCACATCCAATGTCAGCAGATCATGTCAACCATCTGTGGTCACATTCGAGTCTGACCTCTTGCTCCCACTCTGTCTGAGTCCCCCATCCCTCACCTGGATTCTTGCACTGGCTTCCTCACTGCTCTCCTACCTTCTCCTTTTGCCGAATTAGGGCCTGTGCTCAGCACAGAAGTCAGACAGATCCTTTTTCAAATGGGAGTCTGATGATGTCCCTCCTCGCTCAGCACCCTCGCTGGTGGCCATCTCACTCGAACTGAAAGCCAAGTCCTTGCAATGATCACAAGGGACAGCCCGACCTCTCCGTATCATCTCTGCCCTCATTCTTGCTGCCCTCCCACTCACTCCCTCTACTCCAGCCTCACCATCCTCCTCGCTGTTCCTGGACCACGCCAAGTACACACACACCTCAGGGCCTTCGCACTGGCTGTGACTTCTGCCTGGAGTTCCCTTCCATATCTTTACATGACTTGCTCCCTCCCTCCTTCAGGCCTTTGCTTAGCTGTCACCTTTCCAGGGAGACCTTCCCTGACCGTCTATTTAAAAATGAATCCCCTCAATCCCTACCTTCCTTTTCCTCTTCCCTGCTTTTTTTCTCTTCATAGAACTTATTCGTATCCAACATACTGACTATCTTATTATGTATTTTGTTTAATGTCTGTCTTCCTACCCTATAATCAGGATGTAGACTTCATGAGGACAGATATTCGTGTTTTGTATGCTTAACACCAAGAACAGTGTCTGGCAAATAATAGGCGCTCCATTGTTCCATAAACATGTGTGAATTGCATGAATAAATGAATGAGTGCAAGTGTGAATTGAAAGCCATTCTACATTACAGTGAAACCTGTGAAAGCTGGAACTCAGCGGGGGTGCCTGGTTTTTCCTGGTCTCGCAAGTTTTCCACCTTTGACAGTCTTACCACTTTTCTATCGCTTGTTTTAGTGGAAAATATTTGAGTTTTCTTTCTCTGACAGGTTTCCGCCTTACACAGGTTCCAGCTTTTGCAGGTTTTACTGTATTATACAAGGACTATATCTTCCCGTTTTATTTTTGGAGCTCTGATAGTGCAGTGGTTAAGAGCTTGCCTGCTAACCCAAAAAGGTCAACAGTTCGAATCCACCAGCCACTCCTTGGAAACCCTATGGGGCAGTTCTACTCTACTTTACAGGGTCGCTATGAGTCGAAACTGACTCGAGGGCACCTAACAACAATAACAAATATCTTCCCATGAGCCCCGGTGACTCAGTGGTTAAGAGCTACAGCTGCTAACCAAAAGGTCAGCAGTTTGAATCTACCAGCTGCTCCTTGGAAACCCTATGGGGCAGTTCTACTCTGTCCTACAGGGTCGCTATGAGTCGGAATTGACTCGAGAGCAACAAGGTTTTTTTTGTTGTTTGTTTGGTTTTTCTTTTGGTATACCTTCCCATTGCCCTGGACTTCGGAGCAGTTTCTTCAAAGATGAGCTTTGTCTCCACCTCTGGAGCAATAGAAAGAAGAAAAAAAAGAAAGAGGAAACAAAAAAAAAAAGCCAACAGTAGTGATTTTAAAATACCAGCTTGTTCCTGCTTCTAGAGACTTACATTTTTAAAAACACAGGGATCTAGCTCAGAGTGCCTCATTACAGGGTCCTCAGGAGGGAATTCAGCACAACCCTGAGGCTCAAATGCTTAACTAAGGATGCCTCCCTGGAAGCTGGGGGTGGGGGAACCTCTGTCCCCCAGGGTCGGGAGGTTGACCAAGTGACAGCTCAGGACCCGTCCGATGGCCAGGACTCTGAGAACCATTCCTCCCGGGGCTCTTCAGCGGGTCTCAGCCATTGCCCAGCCTGGGTGCTTCAGATGACACCAGCTAGGACAGTTCCTAGGACAGGGCTCTGGCTGCTGCCCTCACTGGGCTAGAAAACTGGGGAGGTTTGACTTCCCAGTTCCTGGCAGGCAAGGAAGACAGAGTGCTTTGTTTTCAGCAAAGTTCAGAAGTGCTCATTTCGTAAGGCAGAAGGTTGCCTGCCAGCAATTCCAAGCACGCCGTCCTGTCCCTCCATCTCTCCCTCCCTTCCTACTAATCCGATCCATTTGTCTCCAAAACCAATTTGAATTTTAAAAGGCCAGTCTATTTGGCCACTTATATTTTCAGCACAAATTCAATTTGCTTTGCAAGGCGATGCCCTCCTTCCCAAGTCAAGGGACAGTACTAACTCCAGCCCTTGTGTTTGGCAGAGAGCTGTTTCTGTCAGAAACGTTCCGTTGCCGGGTCTGTTACCTTCCCCTCAGTCCCAGCAAGGGGGGAGCAGGTTGGGGTAGGGTCATTATCACAGATGGTGAACACTTGTTGGGACTTTAAGTGCTCTCTTGCTGTACCTCCTCACTGTACACATGGGGAAACTGAGGCCAAGAGAAGGGAAGGGACATGTGGCAGTGAGTAGCAAAGCCAGGACTTGAACCCTGGTGTCCCAAGCCATAGTCTAGGACTCCTACCATTACAAATATAGCTGTCATTTTGCACTGAGGTCCAGAGATGCAAGGCGACTTCTGGGGCCACCCAGGGAGCTGGTGGCAGGGTGGGGGCTGGGAATCAGGTGTTTTTCCATTCACGATCATTAACCAGTTTTGACTTTTTGCAGACACCTTAATGAGTACTAGAGCCATCAGCAGTATGAGACACTGCCCCACTGAGGCACTTCCATGAAGACTAGAATGGCAGAAAGAATTTCTCCATCCCTGATGATGGGCTTCCCATTAAGTCACCTGGAGAGAAGGATGGATTCATTCTTTTGGCTCCAGTCCAATCCTCCCCTCAATGCCACACCTCCTCCTTCCTTGGCTCTTCTTGCCCACTGAGGTTGCCATCCCTCCAGCCACACAAACTGGAAATCTCTGGTTATCCTCAACTCTGCTTCTCTAACCCCCACCCCGCACCTACTGCCAGCCTTACCTCCTTCTATCTCCCTGGCGACTGCCTCCTTCTGGCCATCATGGTCCTCTCCCACCTAGTGTCCCTGTCTCCTCTTACCTGCTATGTGAAGCCAGCCATCATGAGTGGCCGTAAACCATGTGTCATGGACACGGGGGATGACCTGAGCAGTGGTGGCAAACAGCCCATTGCCTGAAGGAAAATCTAATGATCAGACAGACGATGGTGATTACACTCAGAGTCCAGACCATGCTACAAATCACTCCTTACCTTTTCCTGCTGAGTCACCTCTCAGGCCACACGAAGTCCCTTCTCTCCAGTCTCCCCCGCCCCCAGAGTCTCAGGCCCTCTATGGACAGCAGGGGTAACTTTCTGGACCTGGGAAGGACATGGCTTCACCAGCTCTAGTCCCTCCAAATATAACATCTACAAGGCAAGCAACTGTATGTTGCTACTAGAGACCCTCCCACAGCATAACTTCAATGCTCTAGTGTCTACCAAGACTCCGTCTTTCTATTCCACACTGAGGGGTCCTCTCCCTAGAAAAGGGAGAGAAAAGAAAATGGGGAGGGGTTGGAAGTTTTGTTCCATCACTCTCGATCTGATTAAATCTCTTGCTTCAAATCTTCTATGTCTCCCTGTTGCCTCCAAGATAAAGTCCAAATTTTCAGTCTGGCTCCCAACAGCCTTTCCAGCCTTATCTCTACCACTTTTCCCTGATCCACCCCCACCCCAAGTTCTCAGCCATGCTATATTCCTATATGCCCCCAACATCCAAGCTCAGTCCCAATTCCAGGCCTATGCACATGCAGTTCCCTCTGTTTGGAACATTCTCCTTCTCCATTCTATGCCTGCAAACTCCTATTCATCCTCTAAAAACCATCTCAGATGACCCCTTCTCCGGGAAGCCTTCCCTGATTTCCCTGGGCAAAACTAATTGCTCACTTCCTGCCTCAGCTTATCCTTGCACTGGGGCTCTGCTGCCTGACTGGCCATCCTGAGGCACTTCCATTGCAACCTACTTCCAGAGCCAGCTCCAGGTGAAATACGACCTATAGAAAAAGAATTCACAACAAAAACCCAAAACGACAGCCAAAGGAATGGACACGGCTAAAAGACTTTTCAGATCTAAATTAAGAACCACAAATGGAGATTTCGTGCCATGCAACTCAAGCCAGGCCATTGATATTGCTGGACACATCAGAGTTCAATGTTAATCACAGATCCCAGAGTGGAAAGGGAGGACCTCAGATGTCATCTGCTCCAAACCCCTCCTTTCTCTTCCCCATTTACTCGTCTTCACTGTTCTTTTTTATATTTACAAAAGAAATATCCCAATATTGTGAAAAAATCAAACCTGTAGAAGATAAAGTTAAAAACGAATGGTCACTCCACCTCCAATGTCCATGTGTAAATGTATACATACATCTGCCAATAAATGTATGTACATTTAGAATATTTAAAAGCATAAAGGGAATCGTATTGTAAATATTGCTCAGCACCATTTTTTAAAAAACAAAATGTATCATAGATATCTTTCTAGGTCAGCATATATAATTCTACCTTGTTCATTTTTTTTAATTGCCCAAATACCACAGCCCCAGAGAGGGCTGTGCTTACACTTACAGACACACACACACACACACACACACACACACAGGCATTCTCTATTCTCATTGCCCTATTTGATTTTCTTATAGGTCTAATCATTACTTAATATTAACCAGTTGTGGATTCCAACATGTCAACATGTGTTTCAGAGTAGAATTGCGCTCCATAGGATTTTCAAGGCTGTGATCTTTTGCAAGCAGATCACCAGGCCTTTCTTCCAAGGTGCCTCTGGATGGGTTTGAACCACCAGCTTTTCAGTTAGCAGGAATTTCTTTAAATTAGTTTATCTATTTGTTTGTTTGCTTTTCTATCTTATCCATCTTCCTTGATACGTGAGCTCCATGGGAGAACCACATTCTCTTCCTGTTCACTGCTCTGTCCCCTGAGACTGGCCAGGCTCCCTGTGCAGAGTTAGATTAACATTGTGGAATGGATGGGTCACTACAATACATTACCTGAACTGGGCCCCGCAGGGAAAAGCCCTTTGCATGTGTTATCTCAACTGATCCTCCCAACAGCCCTATAAAGGCGGTGTCATTATTAACTGCATTTTTTTTTAAGTAGTAACTCCCCTCCCCCTCCCTCCAAACAAACCCGTTGCTGTTGAGTCGATTCCGACTCATACAACCCTATAGGTCAGAGTAGAACTGCCCCATAAGGTTTCCAAGGCTGTAAATCTTTACACAAGCAGACTGCCATATCTTTCTTCCATGGTGGATTTGAACCACTGACCTTTCAGTTAGCAGCCTAGTGCTTAACCACTGCAGCACAAGACTCCCTCCTCCGCCTCCCTCAGCCCCTGATAATCACTAATCTACTTTTGTCTGTATGCATTTGTCTATTCTTCATATTTCACATAATTGGGGTCATACGATATTTGCCCTTTTGTGTCTGGCTGATTTCACTGGTGGGATTGTAAAATGGTACAGCCGCTGTGGAAAACAGTCCGGCAGTTCCTCAACAAGTTAAACATAGAGTTCCAATTTCTCCACATCTTTTCCAACACTGGTTATTTTTTGTTTTTTGATAACAACCATCCCAGTGGGTGTGATACGGTATCTCATTGTGGTTTTGACTTGCCCGTCCCTAATGACTAATGATGTCTAGCATGTTTTCATGAGCCTATCGGCCATTTGTAAATCTTCTTTGGAGAAATGTCTCTTGGAGTTCTTTGACCATTTTTTAATTGGGTTATTTGATGTTTGTTTGTTCTTGAATTGTAAGAGTTCTTTATATATTCTGGATATTAAAGTCTTATCTGATATATGGTTCCCACATATTTTCTCCTGTTCTCTAGGTTGTCTTTTCACTTTCTTAATAATGTCCTTTGATGCACAAAAGTTTTTAATTTTCAGTTTTAATTAAGTCTGATTTTTCTGTTTTTTTTCTTTTGTTGCTTATGCTTTTGATGTCATATCTAAAAATCTATTGCCAAAAGCAAGATGCCAAAGCTTTTTCCCTATGTATTCTTATTAATTTTTATATATGGTGTGAGGTATGGGTCAAACCTCATTCTTTTGCTTGTAAAGAGCCAATTTTCCCAGCTCAGTTTTTAATTGTTGCAGCAAATTTCACACTTAGCAAACACTGGGTTTAAGTACAGGCATTGGGATAGGCGCCAATAATATAGAAATAGCTAAAATATTATTCGTGAGCTTTTTGTTTTTATTGGTAATCATGATATTTTATTTGGGGGGGTTTCTGCACATCATAAAATGTGCAAATCTTAAGCACATCAATCAATGGATTTTCACCAAGTAAGTGCACCTATATGACCAGCACTCAGATCAAGAAACTGGACATGACCAGGTTCCAGAAGCTCCCTGTGCCTCTTCCCAGTCCCCCACCACCACAATGGGTAACCAAGACTGATTGTACCATCATCCATCAGCTTTGCCTGTTGTTGAACTTTATACACTTTTGTGTCTGTTGTTGTTGTTGTTAGGTGCCATCGAGTCAGTTGCGACCCTGTGTTCAACAGAACGAAGCACTGCCCGGCCCTGCACCACCCTCACAATCATTGTTATGTTTGAGCCCATTGTTGTAGCCACTGTGTCAGTCCATCTCGTTGAGGGTCTTCTTCTTTTTCACTGACCCTCTACTTTACCAGGCACGATGTCCTTCTCCAGGGACTGGTCCTTCAAGATCAGGGGCAGATTAACCAGTAAGCAAGGTACACAAAGGTTTACACTAAACAAGGTATGCACAGGTTTAACTGTGTTTACTTCCTAATCTGTAGTGCACAATTTCACGTGGGTTTCATCGCATCTTTACATAGTCAATAACAGAGGTAAACACCTTTCTGGTATCCTCTGCTTTCAGTCAAGATCCATCTGACATCAGCAATGACATCTCTCATTCCATGACCTCGTCTGAATCCAGCTTAAATTTCTGGCAGTTCCTTGTCAATGTACTGCTGCAACCATTTATGAACTATCTTCAGCATAATTTTATTTGCGTGTGATATTAATGATACTGTTTGATAATTTCTGCATTCTGTTGGATCACCTTTCTTCGGAATGGGCATGAATATGGATCTCTTCCAGTCCATTGGCCAGGTAGCTGTCTTCCAAATTTCTTGGCTTAAATGAGCGAGCACTTTCATTGCGTTATTTGTTGAAACATCTCAGTTGGTATTCCGTTAATTCCTGGAATCTTGTTTTTCGCCAATGTCTTCAGTGCAGCTTGGACTTCTTCCTTCAGCACCATCGGTTCTTGATCATATGCTACCTCCTGAAATGGGTGAACGTCACAGTTGAATGTCACATCATTCCTCTTCAGTTTTGCATTCCTGGCATAGTAGACCATATCAGTGTCCGATTCAGAATGGCCAATAACAGTCCATTTCAGACTACTAATGCCTAGGGTATTGATCTTCAAGCATTCCATTTCATTTCTGACAACTTCCAATTTTCCTAGATTCATACTTCGTACATTCCACGTTCCTATTATTAATGGATGTTTGCAGTTGTTTCTTCTTGTTTTGAGTCATGCCACATCAGCTAATGAAGGTCCCAAAAGTTTTACTCCACCCATGTCATTAAGATCAACTCTACTTTGAGGAGGCAGCTCTTCCCCAGTCATATTTTGAGTGCCTTCCAACCTCAGGGGCTCATCTTCTGGCACTATGTCAGACAATGATCCGCTGCTATCCAGAAGGTTTCCACTGGCCAATTTTTTCAGAAGTAGATCTCCAGGTCCTTCTTCCTAGTCTAGCTTAATCTGGGAGCTCCGCTGAAACCTATCCACCAAGGGTGACCCTACTGGTATTTGAAATTTCGGTGGCATAGCTTCCAGCATCACAGCAACATGCAAGCCACCACAGTATGACAAACTGACAGAATTATTAACTCACCATTTATGTGCAGGTGTTACCTGCTGGCATTACATTCAGATTGGTGTTCTCCAAATCTTTCCCGCCCTCCATGTCAGCACACCCTTGTGAGGCCAGGAGCATGGACATTTTTTTTTTTTCCCCGTACAAAAATTTATACATACATTGTTATGTGACCCTAATTGCTCTCCCCATACTGTGACAGCACATTCCTCCTTTCCACCCCTGATTTCCCGTGTCCATTCAACCAGCTCCTGGCCCTCTCTGCCTTCCCATCTCACCTCTGGACAGAAGTTGCCTGTTTAGTCTCTTGTATCCACCTGAGCTAAGAAGCACACTCCTCACGAGTATCACTTTATGTCCCACAGTCCAGTCCAATCCCTGTCTGAAGAGTTGGCCTCGGAAATTGTTTTAGTTCTGGGCTGATAGAGAATCATTGGGTTATGCTTTACAGGGTTCCTCCAGTCTCAGACAGACCACTAAGTCTGGTCTTCTTACTAGAATTTGAGTTCTGCACCCCACCTTTCAGCACGGGCATTTTTCTCTCCATTTGACAGATGACTCAGAGGCATGAAAAGCCTTGAGATGCAAGGGCTAAAAGCCAGGTCCCCTACTCCTCCTTGTTCTTGTTCCCCTGAGTGGTGAGAAGAGCAACGTCTCTGGAGTCAACAGACCTGAGTCCCAATCACTTCTCAGCTGGATAACCCTGGGCAAGACACTTCACTTCTCTGAGCCTCAGTTTTCTCATCTGGAAAATGGGGACAGGAATACTTCCCTCCTAGAGCTACCATGGGGTAAGAGATGATGCATCCAAAGCCTTTAGCACAGTGCCTAATATCTAGCAGAATCTCAATAAATGGAAGTCATTACTATTAGTAGTAGTACTGCAATTACCAGATTATATTAGAGGATCAAAGTAAACTTTATTGCTTCTTGCACGATCACTTTAGAAACTCAGCAGCTTCACTAAGCCAGAGTTTCTGGTCTCCTAGGCCCTGGCTGGTCCAGTTGTATCAGCTGAGGGGTGGTGGAGGGTAGGGAGCACTCCGGCTTCACTGGGACACCTGGCTGCCCTGCCAGGGAAACAGATCCCCAAGGGGCTGGGCTGTTTGCTTCCCACTGACGTCTGCTGGAGACCAGCTTCGCCGCCAGGCCGGGTGGGGCTGGCATGGGGACTTGGGGAGGCATTCTTGGGCTCCTCAAGGTAAAAATAGCTTTGCTTTGTTCTGCTGGGTGGCTACACATTCATTGGCCTGGCTGCCTGCCCACTGGAAAGGCAGAGGCCAGACTATTTCAGGCTGTAAAAACAAGCCCCAGCCAGGCCCCAGCATCAGGCATTCAGATAGCGATATTAATACTCCGCTATCTCATTCTTTCAGGACAAAAAAAAAAGTTCTGTGGCTGCATAATTCTACCTTCTGTTACCCACAACCACAGCTGCCAAAACTACCACAGACAATGCACATAAATTTCAAATGCCACATTTCCCTCCAACAAAACAGAATACACAAAGGTTATGGTAGCAATAGTGATGATGATAATAAAAATAATCATGAAGCACTTACCATGCACAAAGCACTGTGGTAGGAACATTGCATTTGTTCCATCATCCGTTCACAGCAACCCTACTGGTTGCCATTAATTCTGACTCAGGGCAACCCCATGTGCATCAGAGTAGAACTGTGCTCCATAAGGTTTTCAGTGGCTGATTTTCTGGAATTAGATTGCCAGGCCTTTCTTTCAAGGCACCAGTAGGTGGGTTCGAACCACCAACCTTTTTGTTAGTAACCAAGTGCTACCCGGGCCTGTATACACCCAGGCCCGTTTGCACCACCCAGGCACGTACACACAACCCTAGAAGATACATATTACAAGCCCCATTTTCTATAAAAGGAAACTGAGGCTCAAAGAAGTGAAGCAACTTGCCCGAGGTCACATAGTTAAAAATCAGCGAGGCTGAGATTCAAGCCCCAGTCTGCCTGACTCTGAAATCCATACTCTTTCCTCGAGCTACACGCCTTCTCCTGACACACTACTAAACAAAAGCCCAAATGTTTTTGTTTTCCTTTGTTTTGTTTTAAGTAGCAAACACCACTGGATGGGAATGCGAAATGGTGCAGCCACTGTGGAAAACAGTTTGGTGGTTCCTCAAAAGGTTAAACATAGAGTTATCATTATAACCGTTGTAGTTGGGGATCAATTCTGACTCATAGTGACCTCATGTGACAGAGTAGAACTGCCCCATAGGATTTTCTGACTGTAATCTTTATGGAAGTGGATTTCCAAGTCTTTCACCCTCGGTGTCACCAGGTGGGTTAGAACCACCAACCTTTCCGTTAGCAGCCAAGCACCTAACCGTTGCACCACCAGAGCTCCTGAGAGTTATTATATGACCGAGAAATTCCACTCCTAGGTATTCTTATACCCAAAAGACTTGGAAGCAGTGATGCAAACAGACACATGCTCACCAATGTTCACTGCAACACCATTCATGATAGCCAAAAGGCAGGAAAAACTGAAATGTCCATCAACAGATGAATGGATTAACAAAATGTGCTATATACACACAACGGAATACTACTCAGTCATAAAGAGAAATGAAGTCCTGATACATGCCACCACATGGATGAACCTTGAAAACATTATCAGGAGTGAAATAAAGTCAATTGCAAAAAGACAAATACTGTACAACCTCACTTATATGAAATAGGTAAATATATAGAAACCAATAATAATTACCAGTGGTGGGAGGAAGGGGAAAGGGGAGAGCTTTTGTTTGGGGAACAATGAGTTCATGTGAATGGTGTGGAATATTTTGGAAAAGGATAATGATAATGGTGGCACAACATGAAAAATGTAATCAGTGTCATTGACTGTAAATGTGGAAGTTGTATTGGCGAGTGCTTTGGTGTGTATATTTTACCACAATAATTTTTAAAAGGCAATTAAAATACACTGCAGTGAAAGCTATGGAAGGGGAGGCTTGGGGACCCTGGGGGCTTGTGATGGTTAATGTTGTGTGTCAACTTAGCTGGGCCATGATTTTCAGCAGTTTGACAGTCGTATGATGCTGTGATCACTTCCATGATGAAATTTTATATAATGTGATCACCTCCATGATGGGATCTGCTGTGAGCAGCCAATCAGTTGAAAAGGAGTTTCCTTGGGTGTGTGGCCTGCACTGAATATAAGTGGATATTCTGGCAAGGCCTGTGGGCTTTTGTTCATTCTGGACCCTGCAGCTGGCTCCTATTCATCTGATCTCTGGTTCTTGGGACTTGACTTAGCAGCTTACCTGCAGCCTGCTGATCTTGGAATTCATCGATCTTCACAGCCTGTGAGACACAGCCCAACTCTCCGACCTGTCAATCTTGGGTTCACCAGCCCCTGCGTATACATGAATGAGGAGAAGCCTCTACCCTGACCCAAAGACTTGGGGCATTCCAGCCTCTACAACCACATGAACCATTTCCATTATATAAATCTCTCTCTCTATATATATATATGCTTTACTGGTTTTGCTTCACTAGAGAACCCAGCCTAAGACAGGGCCTTTCCAGGGAAGGGAACACCTGAGCTGGATCTTAAAGGAAGAGCAGAGATTAATTAAGTGAAACTAGGAGGATCGTTCCATAGCCAGGTTTTAAGACACTCCCTCCATTGTCTGACCTACCATCCTCCCGCCTGATCCCCATTCATCCACTGTATCAAGTACCAACAGGAGAAGCTAGCACACTCGAGTAAGGACAGCATGAGAAGTGTGTGTTTTCATAGACACAATTATAACATAAAGGTGTGGGTGGGGGAGTGCCAAGGGGTAGCGCAGTTACCAAGGCATCATCCACACTAATCTTCCTACATGTTTGTCTAGAAGTTGGTCTGCTCTCCTCAGCAGCCATCCCATAGACCAAATTATTGTCAAATCATAATGGCATTAATAAAAAGAGACTTTGCCACATACTGAGTGTGCTAATTAATGTGCCAGTCCTCGAGCTTTATTTAGGTGCATGGCCCTATTTGACCCTCACATAACCCCGGGGACAGGTACTATTGTCATTATCTCCATTTTGGGGCCCTCGTGGCACAGTGGTTAAGAGTTTGGCTGCTAACCAAAAGGTTGGCAGCTCGAATCCACCAGCTGCTCCTTGGAAACTCTATGGGACAGTTCTACTCTGTCTTACAGGGTCACTATGAGTTGGAATGGACTCAACAGCAATGAGTACGGTATCCCCATTTTACAGTCCAGAAAACTAAACCTCATAGAGGTTAAGTAACTTGCCTGGAGTTTCAAGCTCAATTTAAACCCGTGTGTGCCCATCCCCAAAACCCCTGCTTTACCACACTGCATCACTTTGTGACAAGCAGCCTTGGAAAACACATGTGCCATCATAGATGACATACAAAGAAAAGCAGTGACAAGTGCTGAGTCAGAGAAAAGGCCTGGAGCTAAACCTCCTATCTCCGGTGCAGACCTCTGCCACTCCAACCTTTCTTCTCAGAAAATCACATAAAAATGCAGAGAAATTTAAGAAGACTGAGGGTGGGGAAGAGGACTACAGAAGTGGAGTGTGAGGTTGGGGGTGTTACTCGCAATTCAGCAAAGTCCAGGAATTCCGTGGCCAATTATAGCAGCGATGTCCACTAGGGGGCATTATGAATATGGTAACTGATTAAACAATTTCAATCCAAAGCCATCCAAAGATGCCCTAGCCCAAAGATGCACTTACCCTAATAAGGGCTTCTCAGTGTGTAGCATGGGAACCACTGGGGACACACGAGGTACTTGTAGAAGGCACACAGGTGAACTTACTTAAAAAAAGTGATGATTTTGTATCTTCTAAAAAATTTTTGTTTTCTTCTAGCTGCACTTGGCAAAGAAGTGATTTGCATTCTGACAGGGGTATAAATATTTTCCTTTGAAAATAGGAAATTGGAAACGGATAGTGGTGATGGCTGTACAACATGATGAACGTAGTGTCGCTGAATATTGTTCATGTAAAAAATATTGAAACGGCAAATGCTTATGTGCATACTTAAAAAAAAACAAACCAGTTGCCATCAAATTGATTCCAATTCAAGGAGTCCCTGGGTGGCACAAATAGTTAAGCGCTTGGCTGCTAAGTGAAAGGTTGGTGTTTGAGTCCACCCAGACACACCTTAGAAGAAATCCTGGTGATCTACTTCAAAACATCAGCCATTTGAAAACCTGTGGCATGCAATTCTACTCTGACATACATGGGGTTGTCATATATGTACTTGGCACAATTTAAAAGAAAATAGGAAAGTTTGAAAATGAGGAATTTTTTTGACTATTAACTTCCAAAGTGTAGTTTCTAATGGAATGGTTTGAAGACCCAGAAGCTTTCCCAGCCCATGTCAGTGCAAGGCATCCTGCCCCCACGCCACTACTGGAGACTCTTTGCAGGTCCTGGAGCCCCGAGGCTGCTGCTAACCTAGCAAGCACTCACAGGTCCACGTTTCTGTAGAGGGAGAGCGATGGGGAGCACCATGTGGATCGTTTTGCCGCTCCTAGAAAGCAAAAGTAGACAGGGAGGCATACGGGATGTTACATCTTTTAAGAACCTCACATTCTTAGGGATTGCAGGTCATCGAATGCTTATTTACTGGGAACAAGCCAGCATGCTACACAACTCCAGGGGGCACTATTCTTATCATTGTCCTTGTGAACTGTGTCCCGCTTCCCCTTGGGGTTTTGTATAGCACAGCATGCACAGCTATACTTGAAGGTCTTGATTGGGGACATTCATTCATCCATTCATTCAATCATTCAACAGTCATTCAATTTCTGAGCAACTGCTCTTTGCCATGTCCTATGCTTGGTTATCTACTTCCAAAAGGTCACAGCCATTGAAAACCTTAAGGAGCACAGTGCTATTTTGACACACATGGGGTCACCATGAGTCAGAATTGGCTCAGTGGCATCTGGTTTGATTTTGGGTTATGCTTGTTGTTGTTATTAGGTGCCATCTAGTCAATTTTGACTCACAGTTACCCAATGTGACAGAGTAGAATGGTCCCATAGGGTTTTCCAGGCGATAATCTTTACTGGAGCAGATCACCAGGTCTTTCTCCCACAGAGCTGCTGAGTGGGTTCTGACAAAGTTGTTTTGATTCTCCTGGAATCCAGATTTCTCAGTTCGTGGAATTGGGGTGAACCACCAGGCCATTTGCCTTTGGGTGTCCTTTTGAGCTGTGTAGGAACTGGTTCCCTTGAGTCACCTTCAAGTTGGACAGTAGCTTAGTAAGCAGCTTGCTGTTGTTAGGTGCAGTCGAGTCAGTTCCCACTTCTAATGACCCGGTGTACAACAGAACGAAACACTGCCCGGTTCTGTACCATCCTCATAATCTTTGCTATGTTTGAGCTCATTGTACAGCCACTCTGTCAATCTATCTCCTTGAGTGTCTTCCTCTTTTTCACTGACCCTCTACATTACCAAGCATGATGTCCTTCTCCAGGGACAGGTCCTTCCTGATAACATGTCCAAAGTACATGAGATGAAGTCTCGCCATCCTTGCTTCTAAGGAGCATTCTGGCTGTACTTCTTTCAAGACAGATCTGTTCGTTCTTCTGGCAGTCCATCGTATATTCAATATTCTTCACCAACAGCATAGTAAATATCTTAGAGGAGAGGATTTTGCCTTAGGCATTGGGTTCTTTTGGAAAATTATCTGCGTGCAGACAGCTTTGAGAAGCAGGAACTCCAGGGTCTGACAAGAGGCTGTTTTAGGATGTATGGTATGTCCTTGGTGACTGTCTCTGTAACCTGCCCTGTGCTTTGATGTTATCTTCTGAGAAATTAACGTAACAATGACCTATATAACCGACTTTCACTGTCCCCTCTACGGGACACTTTCCTGACATGTTCAGGTGACATTGCCTGATTCGAATCATACCTACTCACAATAAATATATTCTGTAACACTAATATTTAGTGTTTCTATAAGCATTTAGGTTTTGGACAGTTCATCCTGCCAACCTTTCAGTTAGCAGCCAAGCACTTAACTATTGCACCACCAGGGCTCCTTTGGTTATGTCGGCCTTGTTTTTCAAAAATATATAGCCAGGAGTGTAGGGGGATGGAGGGAACAGCTTCGAACTGGGGAAATGCATCTCATTTTGAGAAATGCAACTGTCTCATTTCATAGACAAGGAAACTGAGGTCCTCGGACATGATTTACAAGCTGAAGATTATGAACCTTGAAAACAACAGAGCTGAGGCTGACATTCAAGTGTCCTGACTCCTGCCTCAGGCTCTGTCCTCCTCACCATGCTGCCTTCTGATGAACCATGGACCCTCACAATATCTCTAACCTATGGAAAGGAGCCAAGATCGTTGCTTCCAGTTCACAGGAAAGCAAATTGAGGCACTCAGAAGACAACCTAGATAGGTTATCAAAATCCGCACAACTCAATTCTTGAATATCTTCAAGAAAGACAACTTCTGATTCCGGGAAGTCCTTTCTGGGTATGAACCATTGCCCGAGGCACTGAGCTTTTATTCTCTCTGGCATCCAGTCCTTAAAGACCCTACTCTCACAAATGCATGAACGATTCCTGCTATCCATACCCACTCCGCTCCCTGCTCGTTTTCTACCAGATTTTCTGCTTCGTGTTCAACTGTGGGAGTCTGGTTGAGACTGTGTCAATGCCCTGGAACACTTATTGTCACAAAGATAAGTAGCCAACTGCAATTGTTTTGGTTTGGATGCATTTCAATTGCCAAGAGAAGAAAAGAAAGGGAAAAGAAGGGATTTAGAAGTGAGGGAAGATGACAGAAAAAGGGACAAAGGGAGAAAGAGAAAGGAGGAAGGAGGGAGGGGAAGGAGATGAAAGGAGGGACGGGACTGTCCTGCTTATAAAGACCCCGGTCATCTATTAAGTGATCCACCCCAAGGGTCCAGAGCAGCCAAAGCCAGCTGTGGTAATGTGCACTGTCTGCCAGAGCAGGCAGGACTCACTGTGCAGTCTTGTCCCTCAGTACTTGGGACTGAAATCAAAGTTGAATGCAACTTTGGCAACATCCCCTAACTGGGGGAAAGGGCAGTCTGACTCAGACAAACCTTAGCTAAGAGAAAATGAATCATATTATCAAAAAACGTCAGAGCAGCAAAGACCCCTGCGATCACTGGTGGAGCACTCTCAACCTTCTAGAACCCATGCTCCCTTTCCCTGAAAACAAAACAAACAAAATACACACACTTCCTTTAATCTCACTTGAAATGTCTAAATAAATTAAACTTCATTACTAAAACCAAGTGAGGCTATGGCAATTTTAGACTAAAACAACTGCTTTTCCCTGCAAGGGAAGCACAATCTTTATTTTATTCACATGACATCAGTTTGCTTGCTTGGTCCATTTGGTGCAGTGGTTAAGAGCTACGGCTGCTAACCAAAAGGTCTCCAGTTCAAAGCCACCAGCTGCTCCCTTGAAACCCCTGGGGCAGTTCTAATCTGTTCTGTGGAGTCGCTATGAGTCAAAATCAATTCAATGGCAACGGCTTAGGTCAAAAGTGGCAGCTAAAACATAACCAAGATCATTTTCAACATTGAGGCTGTTGCATGCCTTTTTTTGTGTTGACAAAAATGAGAAACAACGTGAAATGAGTGTTCATTGTTTTCAGGACAGCAAGGAGGTAATTTACCCCAGAAATATTTTTAAGCCAATCTGATGTAAGTTATCTTAGGTGCTAAGTCAGGCTTGAGTTCCAAAAGCACCTCTGTAAGATCTGGCAAAGGCTGAACATGGCTGAGAAGGGGGTTTCTTACACAGTTTCAAATACGATTTTCAGCGACAATATCAGGGGAAAAATGCATATTCCGAATTCACTCTGCAGACAGATTAGATGAAATATTTTTTTTCTTGAAAGCAAGAACATCACCAAATCAAAACACTAAAAAGAAATTGTTAACATTGACATAATGTATCTGGAGCCCTGGTGGTGCAGTGATTAAGAGCTCGGCTGCTAACCAAAAAGTCAGCAGTTCAAATCCACCAGCTGTTCCTTGGAAACTCTATGAGACAGGTCTACTCTGTCCTATAGGGTTGCTATGAGTCAGAATCAACTCGGTGGCAATGGGTTTGATTTTGGTTTATAATGTATCTATGAGGGCAGTGGTGGTTCAGTGGTAGAATTCTTACTTTTCATGCAGGAGACCCAGGTTGGATTCCTAGCCAATGCACATCATGCATAGCCATTACTTGTCCGTCAGTGGAGGCTTACATGTTGCTATGAAGCTGAACAAGTTTCAGAGGAGCTTCCAGACTAAGATGGACTAGATAGAAAGGCCTGGCTATCTACTTTCAAAAATTAGCCAACGAAAATCCTACGGATCACAACACGCAATCCATAACACATTATGGGGTTGGCACAGGACCAGGCAGCATTTTGTTCCATTGTGCACAGGATTGTCATGAGTCAGGGACCCACTTGAAGTCAGCTAACAACAACAGCATAATGTATCTATATCTAAATTTCAGATATAATTTCTTGACATATGCAATACTGAGCAATGAGAGTGATGTTTATCTCTTCAAGTTTCACTGTCAATGTAGTCAAAGTTTCAAATATATCTACCAACTATGCTGAGTATCTTAGGTCAGGCTCCCAAGAAGCAGAACTTGGGAGAAGATTCAAGTGCAAGGGATTTATTAAGGAGAACACTTAAGGAGTGGAGAAGCAGGATGGGGAAGGGGGGAAATTGAGCAAGAAGGCCATTTCGAGCTAGTCCCAACCTTGGTCTGATCCCTTGGGGAGTGATGGAGGATGAGTTACAGTTCAAAATCTGTCTCTCTCAACAAGGGAAGTGCATTTTTATACCCAGCTCCTATAGTCATTGGCTACTGCCACTGCCAAGTGACATAAACTCCAAGGACACATCTTCTCTCAGCACCTGTAGACAAAGAGCCTCCAGTAACCCAATGGTGGCCCTGGAAGAAAGCAGCAGATGCAAGCTGCTGGGAGTGAAGCGTATAGAAGCTGTAGTACAAGTGTTTGAAATTAGTAAAAGAGATCCAGGGCTCCAGGGGAAGCACTGGGAATGTCTGCTATATCATGCTGCGTGGAAAGATAACATTTTTGAAAGTTTGTAAAGGTCTTTTCATGGGTATTCCAAAAATAGAGCAACTGTGGCCGTCATTAATTCCAGTCAGGTTCACCCCTTTGGCAGTAAACAAACCTCGGCATGGAGCAGAGGGATCAGCATTCAGTATTCACCAAAAAAAGGTCAAATTCACTGATATTTTAGCACATTATATTTCACAAACTATCCTGATAGCTAGGCTGAGCCACCCCACAAATCACTGGAGAGATTTCATTCCAATGCTCAGCAGTGATAAGACATCCTAAAAACATAATTTTCTCTTGAACTTTTGTCCAAAATACTGATCTTGAAGCTAACATTGCTGAAATAGCATCAGTAGATAGCCAATCATACTTTTTTTCCTAATTTCAGCTCATTTATTTCAAAGAATTTTGACAATGCTTCTAGAGATCATCAACTTAAGGGGCAGTCCCATGCTCCAGAACACACTAGTTCTTTGCCAATGCAGCAAGCAAAAACAAGCAGTGAGCACAGTGTTCTTTACTGGTGATGAATTAACCTTGAAATTTGATTTTCTCTAGCTAAGCCACCTTCTCAGCCTTTGACTGCGAAATTAGACAAAGAAATACTCTGGAATTTATTTGTAATTTTCTCTCCAAGTGAAGTTTTAACAACCCTCAGAGTACATAGTCTTCATGAGTCTCTCCTAAAACATAAAGTTCTTGTTATTCTTTGTGATTTAAAAATACTGTTTCAGATTTTATTTGTATAACCCACTAGATTCCTAATTCTACATTTCAGTACTATCTAGCCTCCTACACCAAAGAAAATTGTGTCTTATGAAAAAGGGAAAGCTCCATAGACACATCCAAACTCCCTGAGGGACCAAATTACTGGGCTGAGGGCTGTGGGGACCATGGTCTCAGGGAACATCTAGCTATTGGCATAACATAGTTTTTTAAAGAAAATGTTCTATATTCTACTTTGGTAAGTAGTGTCTGGGGTCTTAAAAGCTTGTGAGCAGCCATCTAAGGTACTCCACTGGTCTCATCCCATCTGGAGCAAGGGAGAATGAAGAAAACCAAAGACACAAGGGAAAGATTAGTGCAAAGGACTAATGGAACACAAGTACCACAGCCTCCACCAGACTGAGTCCAGCACAACTAGATGGTGCCCAGCTACCGCCACTGACAGAGCTAGAGAAAAATGTAGAACAAAATTCTAACTCACAAAAAAAGACCATACTTACAGGTCTGACAGAGACTGCAGAAACCCCTAGAGTACAGTCCCCAGACACCATAATAGCTCAGTTATGAAGTCATTCCTAAGGTTCCCTTCAGCCAAAGATCAGACAGGCCCATAAAACAATACGAGACTAAATGAGCACACCAGCCCAGGGGCAAGGACAAGAAGGCAGGAGGGGACAGGAAAATTGGTAATGGGGAAACCGAGGTCGAGAAGGGGAGAGTGTTGACATGTCATGGGGTTGGCAACCAATGTCACAAAGCAATATGTGTATTAATTATTTAATGAGAAACAAGTTTGTTCTGTAAACCTTCATCTAAAGTACAATTTTAAAAAAGAAATGAAAAAAAGACTATCATCTTTTAAAGGTTTGTCTGTATAGCCCAAATAAAGCTGGGTTGTCCCATGGCCAGTCTCAGCATATTGTCTCATTCAAAGGAAACACCAGTTCAGCATAGTAAAAAGCAGTGAAAAGCAATTTCAATTATTTTTATTTTGTTGTATTTTTTAAAATATAAAAGTAATACCAGTCCTAGTTGCCATCCAGTTGACTCTGACTCATGATGATCCCATGTGTGTCCAAGTAGAACTGTGCTCCATAGAGTTTTCAGTAGCTGATTTTTCAGAAGTAGATCACCAGGCATTTCTTCTGAGGCATCTCTGGGTGTCCTCGAACCTCCAACCTTTCGGTTAGCAAAAGTAATACATCATGTCAAAAGGACACAGGAGCCAACCTGAAAGAGTTCCTAATGGCCAAACTGGAACAATTTGAGCAACAAAATAAATAACAATAGTATTGGATTATAACCAGAAAAAATAAAATAAATATCTATAAGACCGTACTGATATAAATAAATGATTGAATAAATGTATAAATGGGAGAGAAGTTATAACTCTTCTTTAAAGAAGAATTGCAATTAACAAATGTAGAAGCAGTTAAAAAGAAATGTAGAAGGAATGAGAGAAATAGAAAATCCCTATTAGAACACCACAGTAATAATTGCTGCAGGCAAGATCCATTGATGAATATTAAATTTAATGGATGAAAGATTAAGCAAAAATAGGACATTTCCATAACCGCAAATGATTTTCCTTAAAAAATATTTGTCAATTAGAAAGGGAAAAATAGTAACTTTACAGTGGAGAAACCTGGCAAACAACACCTTAACCACATGATTAAGGCTCACGTCACCAGTAATAAGACGTATCAATAGCTCATACCTCCAACATTATGCACTGAGAAAGGCACATCACCTCTGTGGTATTGTTCCCCAAAATCCATAACCTCAATGTATCTAATCATGAGTAAACATCAGACAAACCCAAACTGAAAGACTTTCTACAAAACCCCTGACCAGCATGCTTCTAAACTGTCAGGGTCATAGAAGATAAGAAAGACTCACAGGTTGGAGGAGACCGATCGAACATGGCAACTAAATGCAATGTGGGATTCTAGGTTGGATTCTGGAACAGAATGAAGACATTAATGGAAATCCAAATAAAATCTGTAGTTAACAGTGCTGTATTGATGTTAATCTCTCCATTTTGATAAATAAACCATGGTTATGTAAGATGCTAACATTAGGGAAAGCTAAATGAAGAATATATGGAACTCTCTTTGCAACTCTTCTGTAAGTCTACAATAAATTGAAAAAAGAAGAAGTAACATACGCTTACTGTAACAAGTCAAAGCAAATAAGAGGTATAAAGAAAAACTTCACCCTCCCCTCCCTACCCTAGTCCCACCCCTTGAAGTGACCAGTTTGGTGTTAACTCTATGAGTTTTTGCTCATAAAAGTATCTACAAACATGTATATACATTGAAGGTCCCTGGGCGGCGCAAATGGTTTGCACTTGACTACTAACTGAAGGCTGGATGTTCAAACGCACACAGTGGCATCTCAGAAGAACGGCCTGGTGATCTGCTTCTGTAAAATGTCACAGCCAAGAAAACCCTATGGAGCAGTTCTACTCCGTAACACAAGGAGTCACCATGAGTCGGAATCGACCAAACAGCAATGGGGTTGGTATTGATTTATATACATTTATTGAGTTTTCCCTCTTCTATTGTTGCTGTTGTTGCTGCTGCTGCTGGTCATTTGTTTGATTGACTGTTTTACAAAAATAGGTCATCGTGAAAGAAAAAAATTTGAACAACCACAGGCACCATCAAAAGATGGAAGGAATAGACAATCACCGTACCAAAAAGAATTGGTCTGCATTGAACCATTTCAGGAGGTAGTATATGATCAAGAACCGATGGTACTGAGGGAAGAAGTTCAAGCTGCACTGAAGGCATTAGGAAAAAACAAGGCTCCAGGAATTGATGGAATAACAACAAATTGATACAACACTGGAGGTGCTCACTCGTCTATGCCAAGGAATTTGGAAGAATGCTACCTGGTCAATGGACTGCAAGAGATCCATAATCATGCCCATTCCACACAAGGGTGATCCAACAGAATGCAGAAATTATCCAACAATATCATTAATATCACATGCAAGTAAAATTTTGCTGAAGATCTTTCAAAAACGGTTGCAGCAGGACATTGACAGGGAACTGTTGGAAATTCAAGCTGGATTCAGAAGAGGACATGGAAGTAAGGATATCACTGCTGATGTCAGATGGATCTTGGCTGAAAGCAGAGAATACAAGAAAGATGTTTACCTGTGTTTTATTGATTATGCAAAGGCATTTGACTGTGTGGATCATAAATAAATTATGAATAACATTGCAGAGAATGGGAATTCCAGAACACTTTAATTGTGCTCATGGGGAACCTGTGCTTAGACCAAGAGGCAGTCATTAGAACAGAACAAGGGGATATTGTGTGGTTTAAAGTCAGAAAAGGTGTGCACGAGGGTTGTATCCTTTCACCATACTTATTCAATCTGTATGTGGAGCAAATAATCTGAGAAACTGGACTATATGAAGAAGAACGTGCATCGGTACTGGAGGAAGACTCATTAACAACCTTTGATATGCAGATGACACAACTTTGCCTGCTGAAAGCGAAGAGAACTTGAAGCACTTACTGATGAAGATCAAAGACTACAGCCTTCAGTATGGATTACACCTCAGTATAAAGAAAACAAAAATCCTCAAACTGTACCAGTAAGCAACATCATGATAAACGGAGAAAATATTGAAGTTGTCAAGGATTTCATTTGACTTGGATCCACAATCAATGCACACAGAAGCAGTAGTCAAGAAATCAAAGGACACGTTACACTGGGCAAACCTCCTGCAAAAGACCTCTTTAAAATGTTAAAAAGCAAAGATGTCACTTTAAGGACTAAGGTGAACCTGACCCAAGCCATGATGTTTTCTATCAGCTTATATGCATGTGAAAGCAGGACAATGAACAAGGAATACCAAATAATTGATGCCTTTGAATTATGTTGTTAGTGAAGAATATTGACTATACCATGGACTGCCAGAAGAACGAATAAATCTGTCTTGGAAGAAGTACAGTCAGAATGTTCCTTAGAAGTGAAGACGACGAGACTTCGTCTCACGTACTTTGGGCATATTATCATGAGGGACAAGTCCTTGGAGAAGGACATCATGCTTGGTAAAGTAGAGGGTTCGTGAAAAAGAGGAAGACCGTCAATGAAATGCATTGACACAATGGCTGCAACAATGGGCTCAAACACAGCAACAACTGTGAGGATGGTACAGCACCAGGCAACGTTTCACTCTGTTCTACATGGAGACCCTACAAGTCAGAGCTGACTGGGCACCACCTAACAACAACCAACAATGAAAGCAAGGTAAACTGTAATGGTTTAACCTTTCCAGAAATCTCTTTCAAAAGCAGGTTCCAAATGGAGATTCTACTGTAGGATGCCCTTCAAAACATTCTAGAACCCTCCTTTACCTACAGATTCCTGAAGCTCTTGCAGTCTCTGCTCAACCTCCCTCCCTCCTATCCTTCCACTATGGATTGACACAGTAGCCATAACCATGGACCCAAACATATCAGCAATGATGAAGATGGTACAGGACCAGGCAGTGTTTTGTTCTGTTACACATATGGTCGCCACGAGTAGGAACCAACTCAATGGCAACTAACAGCAACAACAATCTTCCCATTGTATTCCTTACTCAAAGCTTCTAGACCACAGTGTTTTCTTTACCTTTTCTTTCACCTCATGTCCCACCCCAATCCCACCCAGCGTTCTAAATCTACTCTGTTTATTCCATTCTTCTGTAACTAAGTCCTGATCCTTTCCAGTGGAAATCAATGTAACTTTCCTGGCTCCTGCAAACATTCCAGTCCATTCAGTAAGGTGAGCTTCATCACTACTGGAGTCCAAAGCAAGAAACAAAGGATCCTTCTAAATACCAAAAAACCTATGATATATCAATATCTTGGTTCCTGCCACACTATATTTGACTCAAATTTATTTCAAGTGGAAGAAGGCTGTATGGTGGCATTGTTCAGCAATTTTAGATATAATCCATCCCAGAGAAGTTATATCCCATTATTTGCCTTGAACATGGATCCATACTTGATACGAGCCTTGCCCATGTACGTTGCTGCCACAGTCAGAAAACATTATCCCAAGAGAAGAAGAAGGAATATAAAAATGAGAAAGAGAGCTGGTTGCACTTTCAGGGTGATGAATGATGTCAATGGTGGCCTGTGGGTGGCAGGGCAGTCCCAGTAATCCAGTTGTCCCCGGGCCAAAGAAATCACTATTTCTGTTTGTCTTTTGTATACACAGACTGCCGCAGCCTGTGACCTCTTGTCTCCCACGCTTAATGGAGACTAAAGGCAGACCTGAATGGCCCTGCTTTGTCTCTACTTGGCAAAGGCAGGAGGGATTCTAACTCATGGTACAGGTCAAAAGGAAGATGTAATCAAAATAATTGTTTTTGACACTTCATTGTTATAACCACAAAAAGTCAAATTTTGTTTGGTGCCAGTCAGTCCTGGCACTACATCTTGGCTCACCCATTTACTTGCTGTGTGACCCTGGGCAAACTACTTCCCCTCTCTGAGCCTAGTTTCCTCCTATGTGTTGCGGCTGTTAGCTGCCATCGAGTTGGCCCCCTACTCATGGCGCCCCCATGCACAAAGGAATGAAACACTGCCCAGTCCTGGGCCATCCCCATGATCAGTTGCAGATCAGACTATTGTGATCCACAGGGTATTCAGGGACTGGTTTTCAGAAGTAGATTGCCAGGCCTTTCTTCCTAGTCCACCTTAGTCTGGAAGCTCCACTGAAACCTGTTCAACATCATAGCAACATGCAAGCCTCCACTGACGGACAGGTAGTGGCTGCACTTGAGGTGAATTAATGAAGAATCAAAGCCAGGTCTCCTACATGAAAGGTTAGAATTTACCACTGAAGCGAAAAGGTAATAGTAGTTAACATCTGTCTTACATGGTTACCGTGAGGATTAAAGAGCTGATGTATGTAAACTGCCTAAGACAATGCTTGGCATTTTAGAAACTTCTCCAACCTAAAAGGATAAATTACACACAGAGACCATTAATTGAATTATCTATATATTTGGCATTTCAGGACATTTTGGTTATCTGATGCCATTTATTTAAAAGTGCTTATCCACCTGATTTTTCTGGAGAAATGAGCTGAGACTGTATGCTCAAAACTTCCACAGGTGCCAGGCAGTGGCTGAAAGAAAGTGGTGGATGGTGCTGGATTGTTCTCAAGGTGCACCTGGAGCACGTTTCCAAAGACAGAATGGGAGTCCGATTTTCCTTCCCATTTGTAAAGCACCTGAATGAGTGAAATGAGCTTTCTTTCTTTAAGAAACCAAGAAAGAAAAAAAATTACATATTTTGAATAAGTACTTTATTGCACTCATATCCACCACCCATTCAATCTCCTTGAATGAGTATGAGCGGGTAAAATTAAACAGTTTGACCAATGGTGAAAGCTAGGCCCAACACTGAAACGGTATTGCTGCTTACTAAGTTCCGTCTTAAGGCTGTTACTTGGATTACCTGAATTAATCCTCACAAAGACACTTCAAAATAAGTACTATGATTAGCCCTGTTTTCTGAGGAAATTGACTCATAAAGGTATAATGCATACAAAGTGCTTAACAGAGTGTCAGCACATAGTAAATGTGCAACATATCATAGTTATAGTTATGATTATTTACCAGGGTGTCACAGCTAGTTAACAGCAGAACCAGGCAGTTTTGAATTCATACATTTGTCTCCAAAAGCCCTGTGCTTCCCTGTACTCCACAGAGACTTGCCAACTGCCCTCCCACATTTTTCCCTACATTCGTCTGACAAATACGTTTTTTATTGTGGTAAATATATATGTAACAAAACATTTGCCATTTCAACAATCTTCACATGTACAGTTCAGTGGCATTAATTATGTTCATCATATTGTGCAACGATCACCCTTACCCATTCCCAAATTTCCCCATCACCCTTAACAGAAGCTTAATGCCCCCTAAGCAATGAGTGCCCTCCCCGTCCCTACCACACACAGTAACCACTAATAAACTTTGGTCTCTATGCACTTGCTTATTCTAGATGTTTGATAGAAGTGGGATCTGACAAATATTTTTTGAGAACCTACTTCAGCTTTATCCCTCCAGTTGCCATTGAGTCAATTCCAACTCATGGAGATCCCAAGTGTGTCAGAGTAGAACTGTATCCTATGGGGTTTTCAGTGGCTGATTTTTCCGAAGTAGATCACCAGGCCTTTCTTTTGAGGCACTTCCAGGTGAGTTTGAATTGCCAGCCTTTCAGTTAGCAGCCTTACCCTTAACCAGGTGTGCTCCTCAGGGACCCCTCTTCATCCCTAAAAGTGCCTTGTCATTTCCAAGGTCTTCTCACATTAGCCACCTCTTTCGAGTCTCAGTTCTGAAGAGCAGAAGTTGTTCTCTTCGTTTTACAACTGAAGAAACAAGGACTCTGGAAGAATTCCCCAGAATTCTTAGATACCTTTCCCTCAACACTCAACTTGCGCACGCGCATACACACACACACACACACACACACACACACACACACACACACACACACACAAACACATCACAGTTCCCTGGGGCCAGAGTCATTTTTTTTGTCTTTAATTATAGAAATAATATATACTAATCGTATAAAATTGGAACATTGCTGAAGCCATCATAAAGAAAAACTAAATTTTCAAGTAAATTATCTCCCAGAGACAAGCTGGTGTTAACATTCTGGTGTGCTTCAAAGGTGGTAGATTGGTGGACCACAGGTCAATGCCAAACCACTGAAATTTTTATTTGGTCAACATAAGGTTTTCAAAAGTGTACATTAGTTGCCAATACTTTAAAACTGGGGGATTTCACATAAATATCACAATTTCCAGCTTTCCTTTAAAAATTTGATGAAACTAGTATGGCAACTGTTGTCCAGGAACCCAAGGCATGTCCTCTCGTATGTGCCTCAGTCTCCACCACTCCCTGTTGTCTTATACCTGATCTGAGTCACTATATTAACCACTGGCTCCTATAGTCATCTAAAAGGTATACCACCGTACATCTTTTCTGTCCTTTATGCAAATAATTTTTCGTGATTGAGATCACCCTATATTTACAATTTTTTCACCTGCTTTTTCCTTTTAACTTTATATCATCAGTTTTTTCCCACATTATTGGAAATTCTTTTAAATATTATCATTGTTGAATAGCATCCCATTATAAATATCTATGTACCATAATCTATTTCTGACTTTTTGTCATGATAAATAAGGAGCCCTGGTGGGACAACAGTTAAGCTCTTGGCTGCTAACCAAAAGGTTGGCAGTTTGAACCCACCCAGTGGCTCTAAAGGAGAAAAGACCTAGTGATCTGCTCCCGTAAAGATTATAGCCTAGGAAATTCTATGGGGCAATTCTACTCTGTCACATGGGGTCACTATGAGTTGACACTCAACAACAACAACTGTATCAATTATAAATAACTGATGAACAGCTTGTATATATGTTCCTTGATAGATTATTTAGATTTGTACTTTTTTTCTCTTAATTTTTTTTTTTTTTTTTGCCTTGGTCACATTGTGCTGACTTCCCCTATAATGTGTACTGTGTTTCCCTTCATCAAAGTTACCACTTATCTACTATCTAGTTAGTGATTTTCCCTCTCCATCCTTCCCCTCCCTCGTAACCATCAAAGATTGTTTCTTTCTGTGTGTAAACCTTTTCTTCAGTTTTGACAATAGTGCTATCATACAGTATTGGTCCTTTTGTGATTGACTTGTTTCACTCCATGTTGTGTGATGTTTCTTGGAGTCATCATTATTCTTTCTTGTTGCATAATACTCCGTTGTGTGTATGTACCATAGTTTGTCTATCCATTCATCTGTTGATGGGCATTTAGGTTGTTTCCATCTGTGTGCTGTTGTGAACAACACTTCAGTGAACGTAGGTGTGCATATGTCTATTTGTGTGACAGCTCTTATTTCTCTAGGATATATTCCTAGGAGTGGGATTGCTAGATCTTATGGCATTTCTATTTCTAGTTTTTTAAGGAAGCGTGGTATCAGTTTCCGTAGGTTTTTTTTTTTTTTTTAAATCTCTATGAGCCTCTGATGACTGGAAGAGCTCCCTGTTAAAAGTTCCCAGGTGTAGGATTAATCATGATGGTTTCCTTTCAATTTCAAATGTGGCCTATGACTTTGGCTATAGTGGCTATTATCTCTTAATAACCTACCACCTAGGGTCAGCAGTGTAAGTCCAGGACCTAAAATGGGTACTCAGTGAGGTCAAGGCATCTGTCTGTGGATATAAAAGGAGCAATCAGCAGCCTGGTGCTGCATGGAAGGGACCCAGGACTGGTTTCCAGGTGTGTGCAGCGCCCGCCCCCAACCTGCCAGAACACGGGGCAGCTCTGCAATGACCCTTCTCATCCACCTTTCCTTCCACCCCTAGAGCCACACTTAGCCTCTGTGGTGAAATGACACTTATGTGGGAACTTCTTTCAGAACATGACTCAGAATATAGAAAAAAGTCAAAAAGGCCTTAGAAAAGTCAAAGTTATTGTCATCACCAAGTGCATACAGCAAAGCCTATGCTCATGGCCATGATTCATACCTGAGACGGAATTTTAACAAGGTTAGTTATTTGACATCCCTGATCTCAGCAGATAGGAATAATGAATTAAGAGGGGGCAGAAGTTTTAGAGGCGGCTGACAGTAACAATAAGTGGCAGTTGACAGTGAAAAAAGAAATGGAAAAACTTAAAAACAAAAAAATCTAAAAGACCCCAAAACCACAATAATCTGGGGCCAATTATAATAGAGGCATCATCTCAACAGAGCAGGGAAGAAAAAAAATGCTAAAAGGGGTGAGGTCCACCAAAGACCCACAGCACAACTTCATTTAGTGCAAGACTGAGCCAATTCTCAACTGCATAGGCAAAGAGGGCTGAAAAGACCTGCTCAAGTGAGGAGACATAGCCAATTGGCATAGAGGCAGGGCCAGGAGCAGAATGCTGTACTTTCCCCATCCCCTCTACTTTCCCATGCTCAGGGTCATGTTCAGAGGTGCACATGGGCTGGGTCAGCCCCAGAGGGAAGAGCCCATGGGAGCTAGAACTAGCATTCCAATCAGATGTCCCCTTGTGGCCGGGAAGGTCAGACAGCTCACCAGGCAATGGTGAGCCAGCCAGAAGCCCCGGCTCCTCATCCAGTCCTGAGCACCACCTATAGTCTGACTTGGACCAGTTTCTTTATCCTCTAACCCCCAGTCCACTCAGCTATCAAGTGAGGATTATAGTCCTTATTTTACCTGCTGTTGTTGTTAGGTGCCTTCCAGTCAGTTCCAACTCATAGCAACTCTGTGTTCAACAGAACGAAACACTGCCTGGTCTTGCGCCATGTGTTTGAGCCCATTGTTGTAGCCACTGTGTCAATCCATCTCCCTGAGGGTCCTCTTCACTTTCTGAAAGCAAGGTTGCATCATGTGCACACTGCAGGCTGTTAATGAGTCTTCCTCTAAACCTGATGCTGCTTTCTTCTTCATATAGTCCCATTTTTTGGATTATTTGCTCAGCATACAGATTGAATAAGTACAGTGAAAGGATACAACCCTGACACACACCTTTTCTGACTTTAAACCACACAGTATTCCCTTGTTCTGTTTAGATGACTGCCTCTTGGTCTAAGTATAGCTTCCACATGAGCACAATTAAGCGTTCTGGAATACCTATTCTTCGAAATGTTATTCACAATTTGTTATGATCCACACAGTCAAATGTCTTTGCATAGTCAATTAAACACAGGTATGCATCTTTCTTGTATCCTCTGCTTTCAGCCAAGATCCATCTGACACCAGCAATGATATTTCTCATTCCACAACCTCTTCTGAATCCAATTTGAATTTTTGGCAGTACTCTGTCGATGTACTGCTGTAACCGCTTTTGAATTATCTTCAGCAAAATGTTACCTGTGTGTGATATTAAAGATATTGTTCAATAATTTCCACATTTTTTGGAATGGACACAAATATGGATCTCTTCCAGTCAGTAAGCCAGGCAGCTGTCCTCCAATTTCTTGGCACAGCTGAGTGAGCACCTCCAGCACTGTATCCATTTGTTGAAACATCTCAATTGGTATTCTGTCAATTCCTGGAGCCTTTGTTTTTTGTCAACGCCTTCAGTGCACTTTGGAATTCTCCCTTCAGTACCATCGGTTCTTGATCATATGCTACCTTCTGAAATGGTTGAACATCAACCAATTCTTTTTGGTACAGTGACTCTGTGTATTCCTTCCATCTTCTTTTTTTTTAAATTTTATTGTGTTTTAGGTGAAAGTTTACAGCACAAATTAGTTTTTCATTCAAAAAATTTAAACACAAATTGTTTTGTGACATTAGTTGCAATCTCTGCAATGTGTCAGGACTCTTCTTCTTTCCGTTTCTTCCCTGGGTTCTCAATAACCATTCCTCCAGCTTTCCTGCCCCTTCCTGCCTTCTCAGCTTTGCTTTTGGGCAAGTGTTGCCCATTTGGTCCCTTATACTTACTTGATCGAACTAAGAAGCAAGTTCCTCACTTGTATTATTTGCTTTATAGGTCTGTCTAATCTTTGGCTGAAAGGAAGACTTAGGGAGTGGCTTCAGTGCTGAGTTACCCGGGTGTCTGGGGGTCAGAATCTTGGGGGTTCCTCCAGTCATTGTCAGATCAGTAAGTCTGGTCTTTTTCTGTGAATCGGAATTTTGTTTTGTATTTTTCTCCTGCTCTGCCCAGGACCCTCTACAATGATCCTTGTCAGAGGGGTCAGTAGTGGTAGCCAGGCAGCATCTAGTTTGTCTGGGCTTAGGTTGGTGAAGGCTGTGGTTCACATGGCCCATTAGTCCTTTGACTAATATTTTCCTTGTGTCTTTGGTTTTCATCATTCTCCTTTGCTCCAAATGTGCTGGGACCAATAGACATATCTTAGATGGTGGCTTACAAGCTTTTAAGACCCCAGATGATACTCACCAAAGTAGGGTGTAGAATATTTTCTTTACGAACTATGTTATGCCAATTGACCTAGGTATCTCCTGAGACCGTGGTCCCTAGCCCTCAGCCTCAGTAACTCAGTCCCTCAAGGATGTGTCTAGGAAGCTTCTATGATTTTTCCTTGGTCAAGTTGTGCTGATTTTCCCTACATTGTGTGTTGTCTTTCCCTTCCTTTGGTCTTCGTTCAGTATTTTGCCCATCCAATCCTTCAATATTGCAAATAGAGGTTTGAGTTTTTTCTTCAGTTCTTTCAGCTTGAGAAATGCCAAGCATGTTTTTCCTTTTTGGTTGTCTAACTCCAGGTCTTTACACATTTCGTTATAGTACTTTACTTTGTCTTCTCGAGCCACAGTTTGAAATCTTCTGTTAAGCTCTTTTACTTCATCATTTCTTCCTTCTGCTTTAACTGCTCTACATTCAAGAGCAAGTTTCAGAGTCCCTTCTGACATCTGTTTTGGTCTTTTCTTTTTTTCCTGTATATTTAGTGACCCTTTTCTTTCTTTATGTATAATGTTCTTGATGTTATCCAACAATTTCTCTGGTCTTCGGTCATTAATGTTCAGTATGTCAAATCTATTCTTGAGATGGTCTCTAAATTCAGGTGGGGTATACTCAAAGTCGTACTTTGACTCTTGCGGACTTGCTCTAATTTTCTTCAGCTTCAACTTGAACTTGCATGTGAGCAACTGATGGTCTGTTCCACAGTCTGCCCCTGGCCTTGTTCTGACTGATGATATTGAGCTTCTCCATCATCTCTTTCCACAGATGTAGTCCATTTGATTCCTGTGTATTCCATCTGGCAAGGTCCATATGTATACTCATTGTTTGTATCATTAAAAAAAACGTATTTGCAATGAATAAGTTTCATTGGCCTTGCAAAATTCTATCATGCTGTCTCCAACATTGTTTCTATCACTAAGACCATATTTTCCAACTACTGATCTTTCTTCTTTGTTTCCAACTTCCACGTTCCAATCACCAGTAATTATCAATGCATCTTGATTGCTTGTTTGATCCATTTCAGACTACAGAACCTGGTAAAAATCTTCTATTTCTTCATCTTTGGCATTAGTGGTTGGTGCATAAATATGAATAATAGTCATTTTAACTGGTCTTCCTTGTAGGCGTATGGATATTATCCTATCACTGACAGCATTTTACTTCAGGATAGATCTTCAAATATTCTTTTTGACAATGAATGTGACTCCATTCCTCTTCAATTTGTCATTCCCAGCATAGTAGACCACATAGTTGTCTGATTCAAAATGGTCAATACCAGTGCGTTTCAGCTTACTAATGCCTAGGATATTGATCTTTATGCATTCTATTTCATTTTTGATGACTTCAAATTTTCCCAGATTCATACTTCAACATTCCACGTTTTGATTATTAGTGGATATTGCACCTGTTTCTTCTCATTTTGAGTTGTGCCACATCAGCAGATGAAGGTCCCAAAAGCTTTACTCCACCTATGTCATTAAGGTCGACTCTACTTTGAGGAGGCAACTCTTCCTCAGTCGTATTTTGAGTGCCTTCCAACATGAGGGTTTCATCTTCCAGCACTGCATTAGACAACGTTCCAACGTTATTCATAAGTTTTTCTCTGGCCAATTTTTTCAGAAGTAGATTGCCAGGTCCTTCTTCCTCGTCTTTCTAAGTCTGGAAGCTCCACTGAAACCTGTCCATGATGGGTGACTGTGCTTGTCTTTGAAATACTGGTGGCATACTTCCAGCATCACAGCAACATGCAAGCCAGTACAATACAACAAAGTCACAGCGACTGGTGGTACCTATCTCCTGGGTAATCAAGGTGATTAATTTTTTTAACGTTAGAGGGCTTTACACACCGTTGATTGCTGTGTGGATAGACAGTGTTGGATAGACAGTGTAACATGGGAAAAGGACTGGGCTTGCTGGCTTACAAAAAAGATACCACTCCATATTGCACTTAATCATCTAGCCAGCCTGTGGGATTATCCGGAAATTGCCCAGTGATAAATGGATGTCATAGAGTCTCTGCTCTAAAATAGAACAAAAGGGAAGCTTACTACAAAACAGACAGTAGCAGGTTACTGTATCAAATAGGAAGTCTATAGTTATATTTTTTGCCATGCAATTTTTGTGATCAGATAGATGAGTTTTATACTTTTGATTTTTTTTTTTTCTGAGAGATGCAAGCTTTATAATTTGTTGTTGTTGTTGTTAGATGCCCTCAAGTCAGTTCCGACTCATAGCAACCCTATGTATAACAGAACGAAACACTGCCCAGTCCTGTGCCTTCCTCATAATCATTGTTATGTTTCAGCCCATTGTTGCAGCCACTGTGTCAATCCATTTCATTAAGGGCCCTCCTCTTTTTCACTGACCCTCTACTTTACCAAGCATGATGTCCTTCTCCGGGGACTGCTCCCTCCTGATAACATGTCCAGCGTTCATGAGATGAAGTCTCACCATCCTTGCTTCTAAGGAGCATTCTGGCTGTACTTTTTCCAAGACAAGATTTGTTTGTTCTTCTGGCAATCCATGGTATTTTCAATACTCTTCACCAAGGCTGTAATTCAAAGGTGTCAATTCTTCTTTGTTCTTCCTTATTCATTGTCCAGCTTTTACACGCATATGAAGCAATTGAAAATTCCATGGCTTAAGTCAGGCACACCTTAGTCCTCAAAGTGACATCTTTGCTTTTTAACACTTTAAAGAGGTCTTTCGCAGCAGATTTGCCAAATGCAATATGTCATTTGATTTCTTGACTGCTGCTTCCATGGGCATTGATTATAGATCCAAGTAAAAGGAAATCTTTGACAACTTCAATCTTTTCTCTGTTCATGATGATGTTGCTTATTCGTCTAATCGTGAGAATTTTTGTTTTCTTCATGTTGAGGTGTAATCCATACTGAAGGATGCGGTCTTTGATCTTCATCAGTAAGTGCTTCAGGTCCTCTTCACTTTCAGCAAGCAAGGTTGTGCCGTCTGCATATCACAGGTTGTTAATGAGTCTCCCTCCAATCCTGATGCTGCATTCTTCTTCATATAGTCCGGCTTCTCGGATTATTTGCTCAGCATACAGATTGAATGAGTATGGTGAAAGGATACAACCCTGACACTCACCTTTCCTGACTTTAAACCACACCATATCCCCTTGTTCCCTTCCAATGACTGCATCTTTGTCTAAGTACAGATTCCTCATAAGCCCAATTAAGTGTTCTGGAATTCCCATTCTTCGCAAATTGCTGTCAATTCGATTCCGATTCAAAGTGACGCCATGTGTGACAGAGTAGAACTGCTCTATAGGGTTTCTTGGCTGTAAACTTAATGGAAGCAGATCACCAGGCCTTTTCTTCCAAGGTACTACTGGGTGGATTTGAACTGCCATCTTCTGGGTTAGCAGTCGAGCACAAACCGTTTTCGCCACCTATTGTTTTTGTTGTCCATGTTGAGTGCCTGTCAACTTGATTTCAACTCACAGTGGCCCCACACAACAGAGTAAAACATCCCCATAGGGTTTTCTAGGCTGTATCTTTATGGGAGCACATCTCCAGGTCTTTCTCCCACAGAGCCAGTGGGTGGGTTCAAACTGCCAACCTTTTGGTTAGCAGCTGAGCGTTTAACCGTTGTGCCACGAATGCTCCTGATTTTCCCCACTCAGGGACCATGATCTTTTAAATATAATTTTATTTATTTTGTTGTTGTTGTTAAGAATATACACAGGAAAACATACACCAATTCAACAGTTTCAATACATACAATTCAGTGACATTGATTACATTCTTCGGGTTGCACAACCACCCTTGTTCTCCTTTTCTGAGTTGTCCTTCCACCATTAACGTAAATTCATTGCCCCCTGAGGTTCCTATTTAATCTTTCCAGAACTGTGAGAAAATAAAGTCCTGTTCTTTAAAGCCACCCACTTGTGGTAGTTTTTGTTATGGCAGCCTTTGGAAACTAAGACATGTAGGAAGAAAGTAGAGGGAGAAATGGAGATGAGGTGGCCTGAAATGGGGGTTCTGGAAACAGCAGAATACCCTATGTGAAATGCCTGGAAGGGACCAGCCCAGGGACTCATACAGAGATGCCTGCAGCCCAGTGCAAAACTGAGATGCTGCAGTCCAACTCTCCTCTCTCTCCTTCCACGTAAGTTATAGAAGCAAGCCCTCAGAGCTAAAAGTCACCATAAGAAATGAAATCCCTCCTGGTAACTCACTGAGACTTTGGGGAAGGACTTAGGGAATGGAAATGGGGCTCCAGGTTCATATCTCCATGACAAGGAACAGGAGGCCCCACCTGACATGAGGGAACAAGGTATTCTGCAATGAGAAGATGGATCCCTAGATGGTCTCAGCATGTTGCGGAGGAGGCATACACAAAAACCATCAAGGAAAATGGTTTCCCTAAGCGTCTTTAGATGGGGGCGTCGGTGGCTCAGTGGTAGAATTCTCACCTTCCATGCAGGAGTCCCAGGTTCAATTCTTGGCCAATGCACCTTATGTACAGCCACCACCCATCTGTCAGTGGAGGCTCGTGTGTTGCTATGATGCTGAACAAGTTTTAGTGGAGCTTCCAAACTAAGACAGACTTGGAAGAAAGGCATGGTCCATCTACTTCTGAAAATCAGCCAATGAAAACTCTATGGATCACAGAGGTCCAATCTGCAACCTATCATGACGATGGTGCAGGACCGGGCAGTGTTTCATTCCTTTGTGCGTGGGGTCCCCATGAATCAGGGGCCTACTTGACTCAGCTAACAACAGCACGCATCCTTAATTCACACCAGCCTCACCAATCAAAGTGACTCCTCTCCAGTTCAGCAAGCATTGTCTTTTGGAAGAATTCTCCTCCCCGAGTCTATCAGGGAACTTGAGATGGGCAAATATGTATCTCAAGAGCCTATTTTAAAGCTAATTCTAGATAAATGTTACATCTGTTAGAGAAATGGAAATTCAAGAGTGGAAGTCCAGAAAAAGTTGAGTGTTATCTGCCGTTGGGGAGTGGCAGGATGGTTTCCTTAGGGTGGTGAGATGGAGCAGGGCTCCTGAAATCAGAGAGGAGTCAGTGATTTGGAAGAATTAGCATGTGTCACAGAAGGTCATTGGGACCAGCATCAGCAGCCTAGGCTCTTGTACCACTTCTGCTTCACCCTTGCTGAGTGACCTTGTGTCTTAGTTATCTAGTGTTGCTATAACCAAAATCCCACAAGTGGATGGCTTAACAAATAGAAATTATTCTGTCACAGTCTAGTGGCTAGAAGTCTGAATTCAGGGTGCCAGCTCCAGTGGAAGTCTTTCTCTCTCAGTTGGCTCTAGAGGACTGTCCTTGTCCTCAGTCTTCCCTTGGTTTAGGAGCTTCTCAGCACAGGGACTTCAGGTCCAAATGATACACTCTGCTCCTGGCACTACTTTCTTGGTGGTACGAGGTACCCTTGTCTCTCTACTTGCTTCTCTCTTTTATATCTCAGAAGAAATTGACTCAAAACACAATCTAATCTTGTAGACTGAGTCCTGCCTCATTAACTTAACTGCCTCTAATCCTGCCTTATTGACATCATAAAAATCAAACCAAACCCATTGCCTTTGAGTCGATTCTGACTCATAGTGACCCTATATTAACACCATAGGGTAGGATTTACAACACATAGGAAAATCACATCAGATGACAAAAAGGTGTACAATCACACGATAGGGAATCACGGCCTAGCCAAGTTCACATACTTTTTTTAGGGGGACACAATTCAATCCATAGCACGTTAGAAAAGTCAGTTTGGGCTTCGGTTTCACTTCTATAAAATAGGTGCAATGCTATCTACTCTCCCTGCTTCAAAGGGAAATTCAAAGGTGAAGTTGCAGTGTAGAATCATGTCATTTTAAATAGTAACAAGTGTTTTATAAGGACAAGCAGGCAGTCTTGAAAAGTGTGCCCATCTTACCTCTACCATGGCAGCTAGAATGGAGGAAAGAGGCAGGGAAAACCCTAGGCTATTCTACACTTTCTACACATCCCCCATGGAGCCAAGCATAGGTGTAAAGCATCACATGGAACAACCACGCTCAAGGCTAATAGTAAGACCTTTAAGGGAATAATGGTGATGATGGTGATGGTGATGATAACAGCAAACACTAATTAATGTGAACATGTGAAACTCACTGCTAAAGGCACATTATGTGTATATCTCTTCCCAGCCTTTCAGCAAACCTCCGAGGTTAGAACTGTGATTGTTGTCGTTGTTGTGTGCTGTCGAGTTGATTCTGACTCATAGCAACCCTATAGGACAACGTATAACTGCCCCATAGGGTTTCCTAGGCTGAAATCTTTATGGAAGCAGATCTCCAGGTCTTTTCTCCCACTGAGTGGCTGGTGGATTTGAACTACAGAACTTTCAGATAGCAGCCGAGTGCTTTAACCATTGCACTACCATGGCTCCTAATACTATCATAATAAAGCTATTACTATTATCATCCAGTGCATTTAGTTCTCCCCACAGTCGAATGAGGGGGGCATTTTTACTGATGGGGAAACTGAGGCTCAGGAAATCACTCAGAGTCTTAGGATGTGGGTTCCCCTGACTCTAGGTCCAGTGTTCTTTCTTCCTAAAATGTGGCCTCCTAAACAGACATAGATGAGTGGCCAGCAGACACAAGCTCACAGAAGCTTAAAAAGAAAAAGAAAAAAAATTACTTAGCACCCTTGAGCTACCACCCAGCTCAGGGTGTTCCACCTTCAGTTGAGACATGTCTTGCAGCCTTAAAATCCAAACGTGGAAGGCAGGTTGCTCCGTGTTCTCACAACATAATCTTTCTCAATGACATGAAGCAGAAAGGCGGATTCCCTGACCCTCTGAATTCAGTGCTTTCTGGCCTCCTTCTGGAGATGAAAGGGTTGAGATGAAATTTTAAAGGATAAGTGACAGGTGAGAACAAAGAAAACCCTCTGGTCCAATGAGGAAAAATGAGTATAATCTGAATGATAAAAAGGGAAGAATAAAGAATATCTTCAGTTGTAACCACAGTTTTTAGGTTTGTTTTTTCTTTAATAGGGAAGATGCTGGCCAATTCTTTTCTCCAGGTACCCAGAGAAGCCAACAAACAGAAAAGATTTTAGCTGGAAGGGAGGAAGAACATCCTCCACATGAGTTGATAAAATACTGGGAAAGCAATTGAAACTAACACAGACCAATCTAAGCAGCAAACCGATGTATTATATGGTTATTTGATAGCTCACAGAATTTCCAGGAGGGTCAGAAAATTAGAAGGTTTGCCTAGCCGGGAACAATGTTCAGAATCATGTCACAAAACGGGGCCAGCAAAGGCGTCACTGTAGCTGCCTCAGGGCACAGACACTCCTACTAAGTTTCCTTTGAGGCGACTCTGATTCTTGGTGACCCCATGTGTGTCAGAGTAGAACTGTGCTCCACAACGTTTTCAATGGCTGATTTTTCAGAAGTAGATAGCCACACTTTTCTTCTAAAGTGCCTCTGGGTGGACTCAAACCTCCAAGCTTTCCATTAGCAGCTGAGAGTGTTAGTTATTTCAGCTACGCAGGGACACCACAGACACTCCTACTGCACCCAAAACCTCCCACACTGAATGGTGGACACTGCCACTGGAACTGTTGCTACCAGGAACTGGATGTGGTCAGTGATGCCCTCTAGCCTCCTTCAATCACCCACTTCTGATTCAAAGCGGAGGTGGGTGTGCCTGATTGGAGAAGCCTGGGTCATGTGCCCACCGCTCAGCTACAAGGGAGGCTGAGAAAGTGAGTGGCTAACATTTTTAGCATAGGGTGACCAAGTTGTCCAGATTTACCTGGGATTGTCCCTGTTTTAAAATTAAAGTCCCACATCCTGGAAACCTCCCTCAGACCCAGGCAAACTGGGACATTTGGTCACCCTAGAAGTTGGAGAAGTGCTCTGGTCCATGAGGTAGGGGATGATACCCCAAACACAAGAACGAAGTTCAGATTCTGGGTGGTCAAAAAAGAATGACAAATGGCCACTACATCTTCCAAAAGAGGTCGGATGGTTTCCAGTCCTAAGAGATTTCAGGAAGAAAAGAAGTCTTCCTAAAAGCAGGGGACTGGACTAAGTGAACTTAAGACTTCTCTCAGTTACAGAATTCTAGAATTCTGGAACTCTAGGATTTTATAATGCTACAAAGCCATGATTTTTTCCAATGATTTATCAAGTTTTACGAGCACTCAAAGTATTACACAGAACTGTTAAAAATGTCCCACCACTGCTAAGCAATACTAAGTGAGCCAAAATGAATTTAATGAGAACCAAATACCCAACAGTATTGTTCATTCCACTGGGATGAGCAGTAGATGATTCATAAGAACAAAAATCAATTCCCAAAAGTAAGCGTTACCTTATGGTCCCTGGGTGGCACAAACAGTTTTGCGCTTGACTGCTAACCTAAAGATTGGTGGTTCAAATTCATCCAGTGGCACCACAGAAGAAAAGGCCTGGCAGTCTGCTTCTATAAAAATTACAGCCATCAAAAATCCTATGGAGCAGTTCCACTCTGTAACACATGGGGTCTCCATGAGTTGGAATCAACTCGATGGCAGCAGGTACGCCTTAATCTGTACCACCTTCTTAAAACCAAAAAAACCAAACCCTCTGCCGTTCAGTCATAGTGACCATACAGGACAGAGTAGAACTGCCCCAGAGGGTTTCCAAGGAGTGGCTGAGGGATTCAAACTGCCAATCTTTTGGTTAGCAGCTGAGCTCTTAACCGTCTGGCCACCAGGGCTCCAGAGCCTTTCTATAATCTGCACATGAAGACATTGGCACAGGCACAATGGAATGGATTGTGGGCATATTGTTCAGTCTCCCCAGCCAACTTTCATAATCCTCTTGCTCTGGTAAAGAACCCTCATCCCATGCCTGACCCCCATTGGCTAGGAGGAAGCATGTGACCCCAATCTGACCAATCACAGAACCCTATTGCCTAGACCCAACTGTTGTCAGCCAAGCCTGGCCAATCAGGGCCGTCTCCTGGGATTCCCCACTTTGCAGCTGGGATAGAAGGGGCCTTGCCTCTGAGGTCTTGGGACTGGAAGAACTTAAAGCTGAGACATGAGTGGCCATCTTCCCTGCTCTTTGGAAAAAGCCTATTGGCAGCAGAAAGAAATGAAGCCCTTTGGAGATGAGCAGGGACCTGAGAGAGATAGAAAATGAGACAGAGAGAGCTTCTTGGTGGCATCAAACCCCTGTTCTAGGTACCAAGGCTCTGTTTCTTGCAAGATATTCCATATTCCTGCCCGACCACGTGAGACCACAAACTCCCCTGCTTCTAATAAAGTCCTTGGCTATTGTGCAAAATTCTAAAGATATGGGAGCTGTGCAGTTGCCACTAGTTAATGACTAGGATGGCTCTGCTCTATAAGTTACTTAGGGAATATTATCATAAAAATGATCATGTAAGATGGAGCCAACATTCAGCCAGTATTCATTAATACTCCCATACAGACTGCTTTTCTTAATCTCTGAAACGGGGTCACCTCCTCATAAAATGGGGATAAGAAACAGAAGCAGCCTCATCAGGTTGATGTGTGGCTTCAGTGGGATGATGCAGGCAAAGTCCTTCTTGCTTGAATATTTGGTGGGTTTTAGGTTATAATTCAAGCTCTTCAGTGAGGTAGCTGAGGTTCAGAGAAGTCGGTGACGGTCTCGGTTTACACAGCTAGTAAGGACAAGCAGGGCTCACATCTGGGTCTACTGACTCAAAGTCGGTCCCCTTTCCACTCTAGCACAACCTCAAAGTTCAGGGGTGTCCAGATGATCTTCCAGCACCTGCATAAGAGGAAAGTAATGAACTGACAAGAGACAAAATGCTGTGAGTGATTATTTTGAAAGCAACCCATTAAGAGTTGTTTGACTTTCCTACCTGGGGTCTTACCTGGGGCCCAGGAAACCCTGAAGGATACCTTGAGGCATGCGGGGAGTATCCCAAGATGTTATGAAAGGAATCAGATCCCAATGGTCATTTGTTTTACACAGACTGATGGCGGCAGCAAAGATCACTGCCTACTTGAGGGAGGCTTATTTGGGTGCATATTCAGCTAGAAGCATTGAAGAACTGAGTGGAAGAGGGGAAATCAGGGCAAAGGAGGAAACAATGCCAAACCGCACAGTCGGCATTTAAGTGGAGACATCACTAGACACTCAGAAATCCTCCTGCCTAGACTGCAGACTGAATCTTAAGCCAATTCATTTCATTGTAAATTAAACTTCCAATATTCCCAGTGCTCAGCCTCTGGCAATACCATGAATTTATCAAGCATCATAAATTAGAAGTACACAGAGTTACATGATTACAGCCCTCAGTTTAAGAAGCAGGTTGAGTTAGGGAAAAAAATATTAGCCACAAATAAGCAGACAAACATAGCAGAGAGTCAATATCTATATAAAGAGCTCATACACATAGTTTAAATATTAAGATAAATATGCAAAGGACCTGAAGAGAAAATTTCCCCAAGAAAAAATACAAATAGTAAGATAAAAGATAACAGATGAAAATGTTCAGCATCATCAAGTACCAAAGAAAGGTAACTGGAAACAGTGATGCTCCACATGATATCTGTTAAATTGTCAAAAATAATAAATTACGATAATACCTAGTGCTGGCATTGTTTCAGTGAAACTGGTAAGTTCAAATGTTGCTGGTGGCTAAGTATTTTGAAAAGTAATTTGGAAAATAATTTAGAACTGTTTTTTGAGTCATAAAATTGTTGATACTGTATGATTTACTGCCACCATTCATCTGTCAGTTTGATGTACTGTGGTGGCTTGTGTGTTGTTATGATGCTGGAAGCTATGTCGCCAGTGTAGGCAGGTTTTAGCAGAGCTTCCAGATTAAGACAGACTAGGAAGAAAGACCTGGTGATCTACTTCCAAAAATTAGCCAATGGATCACAACAGAACATTGTTCCATACAGTGCTGGAAGATGAGCCCCTGTTATGTGTGTGCCATGATTCCCGGTATTGTGTGATGGTCCACCATTTTTTCTTCTGATGTGATTTTCCTATGTGTTGTAAATCCTACCTCTATGCTGTTAAGGAGGCAGGATTAGAAGCAGTTATGTTAATGAGGCAGGACTTAGTCTACAAGATTAGGTTGTGTCTTAAATCTGTCTCTTTTGAGATGTAAAAGAGAGATAAGGGGACCTTCCACCACCAAGAAAAGTGGAGCTGGGAGCAAAGCGCATCCTTTGGACCTGAGATCTCTGGGCTGAGAAGCTCCTAGACCAGGGGAAGGTTGATGAAAGGACCTTCCCCCAGAGCCAATAGAGAGAGAAAGCCTTCCCCTGGAGCTAGTGCCCTGAATTTGGACTTCTAGCCTCCTAGACTGTGAGAGAATAAATTTCTCTTTGTTAAAACCATCCACTTGTAATCTTTCTGTTATAGCAGCACTGGATAACTAAGACAGCCTCCTAGGTTGGAAGGCACTCAAAATACAACTGGGGATGAACTGATAACAACAGCTGCAACAATGGACTCAAACATACCAATGATCATGAAGATGGTGCTGGATTGGGCAACGTTTTGTTTTGTCACACATAAGGTAACCATAAGTCAGAGCCGACTCAACGGCAACTAACAACAACATAACCTAATGATCACACTACGGAATTTTTTCTAAAAGAATTCAAAAGCCAAATGTCCAAAGATATTGGCACTGCAGCATAATTTAATGGCACAAAAATAAATAAATAAAAAGGTTGAGAAACAAGCTAAGTGGTCACAGTATGGAAAAAGTTCAACAAATGATAATAATCCACCTAACGGAATATTTTTGGAATCATTTAAAATGAAAACTGTGAAGGCTATGTAACAGTGTAAATGTTTTTAATATGCTTAGTGAAAAAAAGAAAACTGTGTAGAGGCTAAGAGTCCAATGATGGAGAGTGTGTCTATGCAGGAGTATGAGAATTAAAGGAGCTCAGAATAATGAAAAGAGCTGCAACTTGTAACGCAATGGGGAGTGGCTGATCTTCAGCCTCAGTTTCCTCAACAATGAGTTTGGAGTGGTGATCTCTCTCTCTCTCTCTCAGGGAACTGAGACACGTATGAGATCATATATGGAAAGAATTGTGTGTAGCATAGGCTCAGTCCATGTTCTTCTTTCCCCTCTCCTTCTCTTCGGCTCAAGGTTCTAGGAGGGTGTGACCTGCAGGGAGTGGGGGGAGCAGATTACTCAGGAGATAAGGAAGACAGGGGCGGTGGGGGGACATGATACTGCAAAGGAAAGTGTTGATAAAGGGTCTGTGTCCCTGGGTGTTGCAAAAAGTTAACACGCCTAGCTGCTAACCGAAAGGTTGGAGGTTTGAGTCCACCCAAAGGCACCTAGGAAGAAAGACCTGGCAATCTACTTCTGAAAGATCAACCAGTTGAAGACCCTATGGAGCACAGTTCTACTCTGACATACATGGCATCACACTGAGTTGGAGTCGACTTGACGGCAACCGGTAGTTAATTTCCCAAGTTTGGTACTCATTCACTCCAAGATGCTATGGTGGGTAACTGGAGTATAATCCTGTGGGGACCTCTAGCAGCCAGGGTAGAACACACTCTTCACCGTTCTCTCTCCTCCAACTCCCAGGTGTGAGGGAGCTGGGATATTTATACACCAACTCTTGGCAGTTATTGATTTTGTGGCCTGCTGCCAGGACAGCATTAATTCCTCAGCATTTCCTGCCTAAGGCAGTGGGGAAAGCAGATTCCAGTTCCAGGGAAAGCCCTCAGGTAAGGATGATGCCAGGTAAATGCAGGTGCTGGCAATGGGAAGCCAGGCTCTCAGCATGTCCTGACATGGTAAGGGTGAGGCAATGTGGGCAGGGCACCCACAGTGTCTACTACAGAGGGAGTTTTCTTACTGTCACATATCTGTCAGCTCACTATGCCTATCAGACTCTGCCAGCAGGGACCTTGCATCTCCAGGGCCCACTCCCTAGGGACAGTGTAGTTGACCGCCAAGGTCTTCAAAGTTTTTGAGGGTGAAACTCTTCCTTCAAACACAATTGGAAAAGAATGCTCTGTATAATGCAGCACAAAAAGAGAGCTGCTCTGGTTGACGTGAGGGCAGGGAGGTGGGCGAGAAGCAGAGGTGAAGGGCCAGAGCCCCATAAGCTGCTCCCCTCTCAGACCATGCCCCTCCTCCAGGCACAGTTAAGAAACTCCCAGGTCTCCACAGAAGAAAATTTGAAAGTACCAAGAGACCAGCTTGGTCACCAATTAGCTCTGTGACTTTGGATAAGACCCTTAGCCTCTCTGAACCTCAGTTTCCTCATCCATAAAATGGGCAGACTATGATCCACACCTCAGGTAGCTGTGTAAGGATTAAAGAGATCACATCATGGGTATGAAATGAATGTACCCAGCTCAGATGTCCTTCCATGCCTGACTTCTGGCTTCGCTGTGTTAAAAATCACTGTGCGCTCTCCACAGGCCGTGTTTTGAAGCTGAATATTAATCTTCGCTTTTCAGCTTCAGTAAGAATAATTTCCATGCCTGCCAAGCTAACCCAATCAACCTGTGTGGCTGCTGGGTCCCCAGTGACATTTCCAAGGAGTACAATGAACTTCCCTTCATCTTTAATGAATCCTCACAGGTTTCTTTCAGATGCAGCTCCCCTCCCCCACCCTGCCCCACTGGCCCTAAGCCTGGCCAGGGCCCCATCCCGATCACTGCTGGGTTCTTCCTCCAAACAGGATGAACCACCAGTATTGCTTGACTTTGAACATGCCCATTACCTGGAGATTTTGGCCACCCTAGTCACCCACCAGCTCAGACATCCAGTATCACCCCTGGCTTGAAATGAGCCTATAGGGTTTTTCTGTTGCTTCCTTTCCCCCTTCTTATAATGACATAACCCCTATGTCATGTGGGAAGTCTATTCTATGTGATTACAAAACCACCAGTTGCCGTGGAGTTGACCCCAGTTCATGGCAACCCCCATGTGTGTCAGAGTAGCACTGTGCTCCATAGGGTTTTCAATTACTGATTTTTCAGAAGTAGATCACCAGGCCTTTCTTCCAAGGTACCTTTAGGTGGACTTGAACCTCTAACCTTTCTCTGTTAGTGGCTAAGTACGTTAACCGTTTGTGCCACCCAAGGACTCCCATGCAATTATAAGGAGCCTGAAATTCTGTTCCTCCTCTTTCTGCCATAGGGGTGGCTGGGCCTAAGAACTAGTCCAGGGCAATCAGTTGAGATCTTTGTGCCCAGGGCCCTGGAAGAGGAGGTGGGTGGATAAAATGCTCTTTTTCATTTGGGGTTGGTAAACGGATGACATTTCTCCTGCTGCATTGAGAGAGTGAGTGAGAGTCAGTGGAAGAAAGGGCTGGTCTGAAAGAAAAAGTCCTGCTGACATCACTTGAACTCCTGGATCCAACAGTGCCTGAAGCAAGACCCATTCCTGGACTCTTTAGTTACCAATAACACTCCCCTCCCCTGCCTTTTTTTTTTCTTAAGCCAGTTTGAGTTTGATATTCTGTTATTTGCAACTGAAAGAGCGCCCACTAACACAGAACCCAAGCCTCTCTGAGATATGAACTTCCCCATATGGGGAGGGAGGGTGAGGAGGCAAACCCACAAGAGCTTCATCTCTTGAACTGAGATCCCTTTGGTCCCAACTTCCAGTTTTCTCCCCTGTTCAAGCCCCAGTGAGCCTCACTGATTATACCAATAGCAATTCATATTATAACATTTTATCACATTTTAATCCTGCATTAACATTTGCCCTCACCCCTCCAACCCCTCCACCCCTCCACCCTGCTTGCTTCCATATATTAACCTGAACCTGCAGCCTTGCTGACCAGATGTGCCGCCAACTTCAGAGGTGGAAAGAGTGTGGGGTTTGAATTAAATGAAGGAGACTCTTCTTCTTTCCACCGGATTAACCTTGGGCAGGCCACTGAAGTTCTCGGGGCCTTCATTTCTTGATCTGTAAAATGGGGACAATACTACCTTCCATGTTTCTCTGACATTGCCTGACTTTTGCTTGATGCCAACCCCCTGGCCTCTATCCCAAAAATTCTGGGACTTCCCAAAGGGAATCTCACTTCTGCTCAAAATATACCACCGTCACTCAACACCTGGTGTCTACAGGGCTTTGTTATTATTCGTTGTTGTTAGTTGCCTTCGAGTTAGTTCTGACTCACGGTGACTCCATGTGCAACAGAAAGAAATGTTGCCCAGTGTTGCACCATCTGGATATGTTTGAGTCCATTGTTGCAGCCACTGTGATTTTGAGCGCCTTCCAACCCAGGGAGCTCATCTTCCAGCACTATATTAGATAATAGCCTGTTGTGATCCATAGGGTTTTCATTGACTAATTTTCAGAAGCAGATCACCAGGCCTTTCCTCCTAGTCTATCTTAGTCTAGAAGCTCCACTGAAACCTGTCCACCATGGGTGACCCTGCTGGTATTTGAAATACCAGTAGCCTAACTTCCAGCATCATAGCAACACGTGCCACCACAGTACAACAGACGGACAGGTAGGGGACTCCCCAGTTAACCTATCTTTATTCAAGGAAAGATTGCTTGTCTTACTCCAATCCCAGTAGACAAATCCATCCTACCCCTCCCAACCTGCCCAGGAGCACCATACAAGGCCACGGCTTTTCCCTCCATGCTTCTTCCCATTTTCTAGGTCCATTCCTTCTTTCTCAGTTCTCAACCTTTCTTCACCCCATCTGGTTTTGTCTCCTGACCCCAATTCCAAAGCCAGTTTCCCAGAAGCACCTCTTTAGGACAAGATTCCTAATACCTGGCTTTCTCTCCTATCCCTGCTGCTTCCTCCTTTCCCTCATCTTCTTGGTCCCAGGAACCAACAAGCTGGGCCACTCTTTGCCCCGTCTAATAAGTGGGGATAAAATAAAGAGCTGTCAAAATGACATCCCATTCCCCCTAATAAGATGAATTCCTTCTCACAAGTACACATATATATCACAGCGTCAGCAATATGTCACATATGTTAATGTCAGCAAAATAAAAACTTCTCTTTACAACCTTGTGAAAAATGGCATGGCAGGGACGTCTGACTTCATCTAACTTCACCTAACTTCACAAGGGAGAAGGAGAATCAAGATCAACAGCCCAAGGCTGATTCTTATGAGGCAGAGGTCAGGCATACCTCCTCTCTCCAACCTTTTTACCAGTTCTGACACCAGCCGTCCCTCCCACAGCACTCTTTACTTCTCTGCTGGTTTCAATAATTCACTGCAATGGATACACACAACTCACAGATCACACTCACAATTGGGTGTATATTAGGGAAGTAACAGGTTACAATTCAGGATCAGGAATGACTCAGGATACAGTTCTTCAATCAGGACAGCCTCTTCTCAGTTGTCCCGCAGGCAGGCTTTTCTCTGGTCCTCAGCCTCTTGGCCCCTCAGCTCGGCCTCTGCCCCGCTCGGGCAAATGTTACAAAGCTCTTTAGCTCCACTAATAAGTGCCCGGGGGCATCCCACTCCACCAGGATGCCTGTTGCCCAAAGGCTCTCAGGTCTCTTGCTCCATGGGTCAGCATGCCCACTGTAAACACCTTACTCTGTGGGCTGTGAAGCCCACTGTGCTGTCTTATACCAGTCTCCTGGTTCTGCTGCCACCACTTCCACCATCGTGTGCCATCTCTGGTGTTACAGCTCTCTCTCTCTCTCTCTCTCTCTCTCTCTCTCTGTTTCCTGGGTCTAGGAAATTCTCAGTGCAGGGACCCCAGGTCTAAATGATACTCTCTACTCCTGTCTTTTCATCTTGATGGTAGTGAGGTCCCCCCTGGTAGTGAGGTCCCCCTTTCCACCTCTAGGATGGCCTAACAGGATGGCAGAACTGACCAATCCCCTCATGAGGGCTCCACATTTGCAGCTTATTTGCATAATGCCACCCAATCATTTGGTGAGAGTTACAAGACCATAGCGAGAAAGGCCATATAAAAGCGATCCATTGCACCTCGAAACTTACGCCAGCTATACAGCATATTGAAATTAAATATTATGGTGATGTTATGGATTGAATTGTGTCCCACAAAAAGGCATGCTGAAGTCCTACCCCCTGTACCTGTGAACATGACTGTCTTATTTTCCTGGTGATACTGCAACAAAATACCACAAATTGGTGGCTTTAAAGAAAATAAGCATATTGTTTCAAAGTTCTGGAGGCTAGAAGTCCAAATCAAGATATTGGCAATGTTGATTCCTTCTGAGGGCGCTGAGACATGAACTCTTCCATGCCTCTCTCCTAGCTTCTGGTAGCTCCCAGCAATCCTTGGCATTCCCTGGCTTGCAGCTGCATCTGTCTCTATAGTCACATGGCTGTCCTTCTTCAGTCTAACTTTCAGGATGGGATTAGGATCCACCCTACTCCAGTATGACCCTGTGTTAACTGATAATATTTTCAAAGACCCTATTTCCAAACAGGATCCCATTCACAGGTACCAGGGGTTAAAATTCCAACATATCTCTATGAGGAACACCATTCAATCCATAACAGTGACCTTCTTTGAAAATAAGGTCTTTTAAGATGTTATAAGTTAAGTTCACATGAAGTCATACTACTAATCCAATCTGAGAGGTGTCCTATAAAAGGGAAGAGACACAGAGACCAAGGGAAGACAGTCACATGCAGTTAGGCTGTGGTGACAAGCCAAGGAACACCCGAGGCTAGCAGAAGCTCGGAGAGACAAGGAAGAATCTTCCCTTAGAAAGTCTGGGGGAGAGCATGATACCCTGAATTTCGACTTGTGGCCTACCCAACTGTGAGGCAATACGTTGTGTCATTTAAAGCCACCCAGTTTGTGGTACTCTGTTACGGTAGTACTAGGAAACTAATACAAGCAATATCCTCAGACATATGAACAAAATAAAAACCAAGAGCAAACCGCAAGTTATGTTTCAGTAACAATGATTTTTATTTACCTAGCAAAGATGCCAACTCCATCAAATAAAAGCAACTAAATAAACCAGTTTCCTTCACTGCCCTAGTTTAATGATCTTATTTAATGTCTGAAAATGTTCTTTCCTGGAGTGATCAAGGTTCCATTTTTCCAACAGTCTATTAAACTTCTGACAGTCATTTCCTATATGTCCTATTATCATCTTTATCTCCTTTGAGGCAGGGTTAAATTATAAGCCAGAGTTTACTAAATTTATGATGGTGTGGCAGCTAACCCCACACAACCAATCCTAACACCCTTCAGCTACTCTGTAACCCACAGAGTCTAATTTCCAGTCTCTCAGGATTCTTTCTCAGTGTTAATATATATTTTGTGACTCTTCTAGCTTGAGTTTTGAAAGGGGCTGTGCTGATTTTATCATAAAAGACCTACCACAACTAAGCAATCTCACAAGAATATTGGACCCTTCCTCCTCAGTAAGTCAGCTGTTCTGATTCACAATAATAGCTGTCTTATGGATTGAATCAAGCCCCTCTTCTCCCCCCCCCAAAAAAGATATATTGAAGTCCTAACCCCTGGGGTCTGTGAACACGACCCTGTTTGGAAATAGGGTCTTTGAAGATGTTATCAGCTAAGTTAACATGAGGCATACCACTGTCTGACTGGTGTTCTTATAAAAAGAGAAGAGACAGAGACAGGAGACAGAGGAAAGATGCCATGTGACACTGCAGTTACAAGCCAAGGAACTAACAGAATCTAGGAGAGAGGCATGGAACAATTTCTTCCACAGAGCCCTCAGATGGAATCAACCTGGTCAATATCCTGATTTGGATTTTTAGCCTCCAGAACAGTAAGATGATAAATTTCTGTTCTTGTAAGCCACCCAGGACCTTCAACCACCAAGAAAGAAGATCCAGGAGTGGAGCATATCTTTTGGGCCTGGGATGTCTGCACTGAGAAACTCCTAGACCCCGGGGAAGATCGATGACAAGAACCTTCCCCCAGAGTCGGCGGAGAGAGAAAGCCTTCCCCCAGAGCTGGCACCCTGAATTCAGACTTCTAGCCTCCTAAACTGTGGCAGAGCTTCCAGACTAAGACAGACTAGGAAGAAGGACCTGGCACTCTACTTCTAAAAAAATTGGCCCCTGAAAACCTTATGAATAGCAGGGAGATATTGTCTGACATAAGGACAGAAGATGAGATAAAGATGATGAAAAAGACTGGGAAGAGCTGCCTCCTCAAAGTAGAGTCAAACCTTACTGGAATGGATGGAGTAAAGCTTTTGGGACTTTCATTTGCTAATGTGGTACAACTCAAAATGAGAAGAAACAGCTGCAAATATCCATTAATAATTGGCACATGGAATGTATGAAGTACGAATCTGGGAAAATTGGAGTTGTCAAAATGAAATGGAATGCATAAAGATCGATATCCTAGGCATTAGTGAACTGAAATGCACTGGTATTGGCCTTTTTGAACAGGACAATCATATGGTCTACTATGCTGGGAATGACAAATTGTAGAGGAATGACATCGCATTCAATGTCAAAAAGAACATTTCACGATCTATCTTGAAGTACAACACTGTGAGTGATAGGATAACATCCATACACCTACAAGGAAGATCAGTTAATACAACTATTATACAAATTTACACACCAATAACTAATACCAAGGATAAAGAAACTGAAGATTTTTATCAACTTATGCAGTCTGAAATTGATCAAAGATGCAATGAAGATGCATTGATAATTATTGGAATACGAAAGTTGGAAACAAAGAAGAAGGAATAGCAGTTGGAAAATATGGCCTTAGTGATAGAAAAGACGCCAGAGATCGCATGATAGAATTTTGAAAGACCAATGACTTATTTATTGCAAATATCTTTTTTCAACAACATAAACGGTGACTATACACATGGACCTCACCAGATGGAATACACAGGAATCTAACGAACTATATATGTGGAAAAATACAATGGAGAAGTTGAATATCATCAGTCAGAACAAGGCCAGGGGCTGACTGGGGAACAGACCATCAGTTGCTCATATGCAAGTTCAAGATGAAGCTGAAGAAAATTAAAACAAGTCTCCAAGAGCCAAAGTACAACCTTGAGTATATCCCACGTGAATTTACAGACCATCTCAAGAACAGATTTGATGCACCAAACACTAATAACTGAAGACGAGACAAGTTGTGGAATGACATCAAGAACATCATACACGAAGAAAGGAGAAAGTCATTAAAAAGACAGGAAAGAAAGAAAAGACCAAAAATGGATGTCAGAAGAGACTCTGAAACTTGCTCTTGACCACAGAGTAGCTAAAGCAAATGGAAGAAATTATGAAGTAAAAGAGTTGAACAGAAGATTTCAAAGGGTGGCTCGAGAAGACAAAGTAAAGTATTAAAATGGCATGTGCAAAGACCTGGAGTTAGAAAACCAAAAGGGAAGAACACGATCAGCATTTCTCAAGTTGAAAGAACTGAAAACAAAATTCAAACTTTGAGTAGCAATATTAAAGGAATCTACTGGCAAAATATTGCAAGAAGCATCAAAAGAGGATGGAAGGAATACACAGAGTCACTGTACCAAAAAGAATTGGTCAATGTTCAACCGTTTCAGGAGGTAGCATATGATCAAGAACGGATGGTATTGAAGGAAGAAGTCCAAGCTGCACTGAAGGCATTGGCGAAAAACAAGGCTCCAAGAATTGAGATGTTTCAATAAACATATGCAGCGCTGGAAGTGCTCATTCATCTATGCCAAGAAATTTGGAAGATGGCTTCCTGGCCAACCAACCGGAAGAGACCCATATTTGTGCCCATTCCAAAGAAGGGTGGTCCAAAAGGATGCGGAATTATCAAACAATATCATTAATACCACAGGAAAGTAAAATTTTGATGAAGACCATTCAAAAGCGATTGCAGCTGTACATCAACAGGGAACTGCCAGAAATGCAGGCCAGATGCAGAAGAGGAGGTGGTACGGAGATATCATTGCTCATGTTAGATGGATCTTGGCTGAAAGCAGAGAATACCAGAAGAATGTTTACCTGTGTTTTATTGACTATGCAAAGGCATTTGACTGTGTGAGTCAGAACAAATTATGGATAACATTGTGAAGAATGGGAATTCCACAACACTTAATTGTGCTCATGAGGAACCTGTATACAGACCAAGAGGCAGTCATTCAAACAGAACAAGGGGATACTGCATGGTCTAAAATCAGGAAAGGTGTGCATCAGGGCTGTAACTTTTCACCATACTTATTCAATCTGTATGTGGAGCAAATAATCCAAGAAGATTATTTATAATCTTCTGGACTATACGGAGAACTATATGAAGAAGAACAGGGCATCAGGATTGGAGGAAGACTCATTAACAACCTGTGATATGCAGATGGCACAACCTTACTTGTTGAAAGCGAAGAGGATTTGAAGCACTTACTGATGAAGATAAAAGACTACAGCCTTCAGTATGGATTACACTCAACATAAAGAAAACATAAATCCTCACAACTGAACTAGTAAGCAACATCATGATAAATAGAGAAAATACTGAAGTTGTCAAGGCTTTCATTTTACTTGGGTCCACAGACAATGCCCATGGAAATGTCAGTCAAGAAATCAAATGACATACTGCACTGGGCAAATCTGCTGCCAAATACTTCTTTAAACTGTTAAAAAGCAAAGATGTCACTTTGAGGAATAAGGTGTGCCTGACCCAGGCCATGGTATTTTCAATTGCCCCATATGCATGTGAAAGCTGGACAGTGAATAAAGAAGATGGAAGAAGAATTGATGCCTTTGAATTATGGTGTTGGCAAAGAACATTGAATATGCCATGGACTGCCAAAAGAATGAACAAATCTGTCTTGGAAGAAGTACAACCAGAATGCTCTTAGAAGCAAGGATGGTGAGGCTTTGTCTCACGTACTTTGGAGATGTTTTCAGGAGGGACCAGTCCCAGGAGAAAGATTTCATGCTTGGTAAAGTAGAGGGTCAGTAAAAAAGAGGAAGACCCTCAATGAGATGGATTGACACAGTGGCTGCAACAATGGGCTCAAGCAAAACAACAATTGTGAGGATGATGCAGGACCAGGCAGTGTTTTACTGTGTTGTACACAGGGTCGTTATGAGTAGGAACTGACTTGAGGGCACTTAACAACAAGGAGCCATCCAATATATGGTATTTTGTTACAGCAGCCATAGTAAACTAATACAAACCATTTTAGCTCCATGTCATTTTGATGCTAACCTCAGCCTCTTCCCTAAAATCCAATTATAACAGGCACATTGTGACTGATGAAGTTCTACTGCAGATTTGTGAGGGCTTGCGGAGAGGAGTCATGTTGCACAGCAGACAGCATTGCACTCCTCAAATCCCCGTTACAAATTAATTCTCTCCCTCAGTCTGTCTCCCTGGCCCCAACCACCAGGTAACTCCATGGCCCTGACCTCCCTCTCCCACTGCCACACCACTGATTCTAAAACTGGGAATCACCAGGAGGAGGAGGCTTTAAAAAAAAATACTGACCCCTGGGTTCTCTTCTAGAGATTCCAGTGTAATTGGTCTGGGATGTGGTCTGGGCATTCAAATTCCATGAGGACAATAGCCCAGACAGTGCCCACTCAGCCTCCCCTCTCTTAGACAGGGTCATCAGCTGAATCCCCAAGCTTGCACACCCTACTCCACTTTGACTCAGCCGGAGCATATACTCTCTAGTCTTCCCCAGTCCCTACTACTCCTTATTGCTAAGCATCTCCTGCTACATATTATTATGTTTGCCCCATTGGTTTTCTGACAGCTAAAATGAAAGGGATGTGTTTCTTGTCCTCGTGTCTATCAAAAGAGAGATGACCACCAAGGCCATGAGTTTCTTACACCTGACCTGCTTCATTCCCTTCCCTTACCTGTCTGTCTCCTGTGAGCCTGGGAACATCTTCATCTCATCCTATTACTATCACTCCTGTTTTACAGATGAGAAAACCGAGGCTCAAGGTCACAAAACTTGTGACTGGCGACTCAGAAGTTCAAGGTCATAAGATCTATAGCGTTCTGCCTTCTCCAGGTGAGCTGCCCTAGAGGTCTACTCTACTCCCATAGAGTTTCTCCTTACATGAAGCCCTAAATATGCCTTTTTTTGGTTTGTTTTTTAGGACCAAGCATGGGCTTATTATGAATAAATTTTGTCAAACTAATTTCATTTGATTTTGGATAAGATTGCTAGAATTGTATGTCAGAAGAATGAGATAGTTGGTATTTGAAGAAAGTTGTCTGATATCCTTCAGGAGAAATGCAGGCTAGATTTCAGTTAAGTGAAATTTGTAGCCCGATATGGGAAGAAACCCAACAGCCATTATCCCCTCAATTCTTAGTAACTGAACCCCCAATGTGTTCAAACCACCTTAAAAGGAAGGGATCCCTTTTTCCTTCTGTTAACTGGATTATGGGTGTAATGGCTGGAGATCCAGCAGCTATCTAGAACCATTAGGTGGTCTTGACAATAGAAGCTACATGTGGTAGAGCTGAAAGAAAGAAGACTTGATACATTTTAGAGTTGCCATGCTGGCTTTGTACTGCCTATTTGCACATTTCCTTTAAGAGAGAAAGAACTAAACTTGTTATTTATTTATTTTATTTATCTATCTGTTTGTTTTGGTTATATGTAGCTGAATTTAATCCTACTGATATTGAATGTAAAAAGTGCTTTTTTTTGGTCAAAATATTTCCAAACTATTTTATTTTCTTCTTAGAAAAAAATTGCAGAATTTTCTTTAAATTAATTTGAACTAAGTGCTTTCAAAGTATATTTGATCAGCTTTTTTTTTTTTTTTATTGTACTTCAGGTGAAGGTTTACAGAACAAATAGTTTCTCATGAAACAGTAGTACACATATTGTTTTATGACATTGGTTAGCAACCCCACGACATGTCAACCTTCTCCTTTCCCGACATTTTTTTTTTTTTTTGGTGAAAATATACATAGCCAAAGATACACCATTTCAAAAACTTCTACAGGCACAGTTCAGTGACATGGATTACATTCTTCCAGTTGTGCTGCTATTCTCACTTTAGATGAAGGTTTACAGAACAAAATAGTTTCTCATTAAATACTTAGTACACATGTTGCCCTATGACAATGGTTAACAACCACACTACATGTCAACACTGTCCTTACTCAACCTTGGGTTCCATATGACCAGCTTTCCTGTCCCCTTCTGCCTTCTAGTCCTTGTCCCTGGACTGCTGTGCCTCATTAGTCCCATTTCGTTTTATGGGGCTGTCCACTCCCAGGCTGAACGGTGAACCTCGGAAGTGACTTTACCACTGAGCTAAAAGGATGTCTGGGGGCCATGCTCTTGGGGTTTCTCCAGTCTCCTTTAGGCCAGTAAATCTGGTCTTTTATTGTGAGTTAGAATTTTGTTCTACATCCTTCTCCAGCTCTGTCCAGAACCCTCTGTTGTGATCCCGGTCAGAGCAGTCAGTGGTGGTAGCCGGGCACCATCTAGCTGTACTGGACTCAGTCTGGTGGAGGCCTTGGTAGCTGTGGTCCATTAGTCCTTCACACTAATCTTTTCCTTGTATCCTGTTCTCTTCACTTTCCCTTGAAAAGCGCTGTTTTTTCAAAGAGTGAATACATGTCAACCTAGAGGAAGACTTCTAATAGTTTATATTTGGTCAATATTTTTGTTAGTTCACTTAATGAACACCATGGGAGATCTTATTATATACGTAGATGAAAAGCCTTGGAGGAACGATTATATATTGGAAAATAGGTAAATATCAAAAGAGATCTCAAGAGAGGGGCATAATAAGTCAAAACTAGAAAGATAAAATGTAGTAAAGATAAACATATCAAGTCTGGCTTTGGGCTAAAAAAAAAAAGTGCCTACTGCTTACAAGCAAGATGAGACAGCCTGACTGAGATCTATAACATTCCAAACAAGGAATATTTATAATAGTCTCACTATCCTCTACACTAGTTCTACACTAACAGAGTCCTGGATATTACACTTTCTAAAGGTCTTCTCCTTCAGAGCGCTAGCTCGTGTTTCTTTCTTCTCCCTTCCTATCCTCAATGCAGTGAGCACATCTGTGCAGGCACATTTTTTTATGTATTTTTTTAAAATAATTTTTGTTTTTTTGGTTAGAGTAGTTTTAGGTTTAAAGAAAAAAATGAGCAGAAAGTACAGAGAGTTCCCATATACCCTCTCTCCCCAGCCAAGACAAAAACAAAAAACAGTGCCATTGAGTCAATTCCAACTCATGGCGAACCCCATGTGTGTCAGAGCAGAACTGTTTTCCACAGGGTTTTCATGGCTGAGACCTTTCAGAAGTGGATTGCCAAGTCTTCTTCCCAGGCACCTCTGGGTGTATTTAAACGGCCAGCCTTTCTGCTAGCAGTCAAGTGCTTAATAGCTTGCATCACCCAGGGACTTCCTACAGAACACAGTTTCCCCTAATATTAACATTTTGCATTAGTGTGGCATGTCTGTTACAATAGATGAACCAATATGGATAGATTGTTATTAACTAAAGTCCATAGTTCATATTAGGATTCACTCTTTGTGTTTTGACAAAAGCATAATTCCCTATTTCCACCATTATAGTAATAGAAGAGTTTCACTGCCTTAAAATTTCCTTGTGTTTCACCTACGTCCCTTTCCACAAATCCCTGGGAACAACTGATCCTTTTACTGTCTCTACAGTTTTGCCTCTTTCATAAAGGCGCCCTGGTGGCAAAACATTTAAGCCCTTGGCTGCTAACACAAAGGTTGTCAGTTTAAACTCACCCAGTGGCTTGCTGGAAGAAAGACCTGGCGATCTGCACTTGTAAAGACTCTTGTTGTAAGGTGCCATCGATTTGGTTCCAACTCATAGCGACCCTATGTACAACAGAATGAAACACTACCAGATCCTGCCTATGCTCCTGCCTGTCACTGCTATGCTTGAGTGCATCACTGTAGCCACTGTGCCAATACATCTAGTTGAGGGTCTTGCTCTTTTTTGCTGACTCTCTACTCTACCAAGCATGATGCCCTTCTCCAAGGACTAGTACTTCCTGATAACATGTCCGAAGTACACGAAATGAAGGCTCATCATTCTTGCTTCTAAGGAACATTCTGGCTGTACTTCCAAGACAGATTTGTTTGTTCTTCTGGCAGTCCATGGTATATTCAGTATTCGTCACTAACACCACAATTCAACCGCATCAATTCATCTTCAATCTTTCTTATTCGTTGTCCAGCTCTTGCATGCATACAAGGCAACTGAAAATACCATGACTTGAGTCAGGCACACCTTAGTCTTCAAAGTGACATGTTTGCTTTTTAACACTTAAAGAAGTCTTTGCAGCAGATTTGCCCAATGCAATATGTTGATTTGATTTCTTGACTGCTACTTCCACAGGCATTGACTGTGGATACAAATAAAATGAAATCCCTTACAACTTCAATCTTTTCTCCATTGATCATATTGTTGCTAATTGGTCCAGTTGTGAGAAATTTTGTTTTCTTTATGTTGCGGTGTAATCCATACTGAAGCCTGTAGTCTTTGATCTTCATCAATAAGTGCTTCAAGTCCTCTTCACTTTCAGCAAGCGAGGTTGTGTCATCTACATATCGCAGGCTGTTAATAAGTCTCCCACCAGCAAGGGAGAATGAAGAGAACAGGATACAAGGAAAAGATCAGTCCAAAGGACTAATGCACCACAGCTACCAAGGCCTCCACCAGACTGAGTCCAGAGCAGCTAGATGGTGCCCGGCTACCACCACTGAATGCTCTGACCGGGATCACAACAGAGGGTTCTGGACAGAGCTGGAGAAGGATGTAGAACAAAATTCTAACACACACAAAAAAAGATTTACTCTTCTGAAAGAGACTGGAGAAACCCTGAGAGTATGGCCCCCAGGCACCCTTTTAGCTTAGTGGTGAAGTCACTTCCAAGGTTCGCCATTCAGCCAGGGATTGGATAGCCCCATAAAACGAAATGGGACTAATGAGGCACAGCAGTCCAGGGACAAGGACTAGAAGGCAGAAGGGGACAGGAAAGCTGGTGATACGGAACCCAAGGTTGAGTAAGGGCAGTGTTGACATGTAGTGTGGTTGTTAACCATTGTCATAGGGCAACATGTGTACTAATTGTTTAATGAGAAACTATTTTGTTCTGAAAACCTTCATCTAAAGTGAGAATAGCAGCACAACTGGAAGAATGTAATCCATGTCACTGAACTGTGCCTGTAGAAATTTTTGAAATGGTGTATCTTTGGCTATGTATATTTTCACCAAAAAAAAAAAAAAAAGGTCGAGAAGGGAGAGGGTTGACATGTTGTAGGGTTGTTAGCCAATGGCATAAAACAATATGTGTACTAACGGTTTAATGAGAAACTATTTGTTCTGTAAACCTTAACCTAAAGGACAATTAAAAAAAAAAAGTCTCTCTCCCACCAATCCTGACACCATATTCTTCTTCATACAGTCCAGCTTTTTGGATTATTTGCTCAGCATACGGATTGAATGAGTATAGTGAAAGGATACAACCCTGACGCACACCTTTCCTGATTTTAAACCACTCAGTATCCCTTTGTTCTGTTTGGACAACTGCCTCTTGGTCTAGGTACAGGTTCCTCATGAGCACAATTAACTGTTCTGGAATTCCCATTCTTCTCAATTGTATCCATAATTTGTTATCATCCACACAGTCGAATGCCTTTGCATAGTCAACAAAACACAGTATATCCGGGATACAAGTCCTTTATTTGGTATGTGTTTTGCAAATATTTTCTCCCAGTCTTTCTTTCTCTTAACGGTGGCTTTTGCAGAGCAGAAGTTTTTAATTTTAATAAAGTCCAACCTATATTCTCTTACGGATCATGCTTTTGGTGTTGTGTCTAAAAATATATCACCAAGTACAAGGTCACCTAGATGTCTTCCTATGTTATTTTCTAGAAGTTTTATAATTCTACATTTAGCTCCATGATTCCACTGGAGTTAATTTTTGTGAAAGGTATGTCAGTGTCTGGATTCATTTTTTTTTCGATGTGAATGTTCAGTTGTTCCCGCACCATTTTTTGAAAAGACTATCCTTTCTCTATTGACTCGCCTTCTCCTTTGTCAAAGATCAGTTGACCAGTTTTGTGTGGGTCTATTTCTGCACTCTCTATTATGTTCCATTGACCTATTTTTCTAACCTTTTGCCAAAGCCATACTGTCTTAATCATTGTAGCTTTAGTAACTCATGAAGTCAGTGTTAGTCCTCCGACTTTGTTTCTCTTCTTCAGTACTCTGTTGGCTATTCTGGGTCTTTTGTCTTTCCATATAAACTTTAGAATCACTTTGTCAATATCCACAAAATAACTTTCTGGAATTTTGATTGATATTATATTGAACCTGCAGATCAAATTGGGAAGAACTGACATCTTGACAATATTTAGTCTTCCTATCCATGAATGTGGAATTTTTTTTTCCATTTATTTAGATTGTCTTTGATTTCTTTAATCAGAGTTTTGTAATTTTCTTCAAATAGATATTGTATATACTGTGTTAGATTTATATTAAGTATTTCATTTTTTCTCTGCTAATATAAATGTTGTGTTTTTAATTTCAACTTCCAGTTGTTCATTGCTGGTATATAGGAAAGCAACAGACTTTTGTATATTAACCTTGTATCCTGCAACTTTGATGTAATCACTTATTAGTTCTAGGAGTTGTTTTGTTGATTCTTTGGGATTTTTCTACATAAATAATCACGCTATCGATGAATAAAGACAATTTCATTTCTTCCTTCCCAACCTGTATACAAAATCTGCTTGTCATTTGCAAACATAGCATTCAGGTCATAAGACAAGGAGGGAACGAGCATTTGGAAGCCACGTGCCTATTTTCTGACCAGTATGTTCTGCTCAGCTGGGGGCCAGTAGTGTCTTTACTGCCTGGAAGGAATGCCCTGGCAGATACCAAACCCACTGCCATCGAGTCAATTCTGACTCATAGCAACCCTACAGGACAGAGTAGAACTGCCCCATAGGGTTTCCAAGGAGTGAGGGGTGGATTCCAACTGCCAACCTTTTGGTTAGTAGCTGAATGCTTAACCCACTGCGCCACCAATAGGGCCCCAAAATTCCCAGAGAGCCGGATGCTGCAGGCTAGAAAGGAATCCAGCCGCTCGCAAGCCAAAGAGAAAACCCTGCAACAGGCAGCCCAAGACCAGACAGATCCAGAAGTAGGGGATTAGAAGGGATATTGGTGGGGGGTGGGGGGGTGACAGCCTGGATCACAGGCCCTGACTTGGAACACAGGTTGAAATGATGTGCTTTAAATATGGAGGAAGGGGTCACAAACAGAGGAATATAAGTGGTCTCCAGAAGCTGAAAAGGGCAAGGAAATGAATTCTCCCCTAGAGCCTCCAGAAGGAGCACAGCCCTGCAGACACCTTGATTTTAGGACTTCTAACCTCTGGAACTGTAAGAGAATACATTTGTGCTGTGTTAAGCCACTAAGTGTGTGGAAATTTGTTACAGTAGCAATAGAAGAGTCCCTAGGTGGTGCAAAGTGTTTGCACATAACTGCTAATCAAAAGGTGAGTGGTTCAAACCCACCCATCAGTGTCATGGAAGATACGCCTGGCAATCTGCTTCTGTAAAGATTACAGCCAAGAAAACCCTATGGAGTAGTTGTACTCTGTGACACATAGGGTCACCATGAGTCAGAATAGACTCAACAGCCAACTAACAACAGCATTAGAAGATATTCAGTTACAAGTGTAGGTCCTTCCACCGCTATTCCCAAAAATTTTCCTCCTTTATAAAACCTTCTTCCACAATGGACTGGAGAGGGGCAATAATTCCTTCCCTGGAAAAACCAGCAATGATCTAGCTCCCTCTTCCTGCTCTCTCCTAGCTCAGAGAGGGGCCTCTGCTGGGCGCAGTGCCCCTCTATCCTCTCGCTGTAACTATACACACGCTGTCGGGACCCACAGGTGCTCGAGGGCATCTCTCATTCCCTGCATGACTCTGAAGTTCTCCCAGGTGGGAACCATGCCTTCTTTCCAACATTTCCTGACAGCACACTACATACAGCATTCATCCAGCACCCCATTTGCCATTGTGCTTTTCTTGTCTGTCTCCCCAGCAGAGCTGTGGAATCTGCCAGGTTAGCGTCCAAGCCTTCTTCACCATCTTATCCTCAGCACCTGCTATGCGCCGCACGTTCAGTATATGCTTGCTGAAATCATGCATTATTCATCTTGATCTCCCGTTCACCGAGCCTAGCAAAAACACTAGAGTGACGTTAACTGTGTGTTGAATCAGTGGCGTCACTAGTGTTGATGTCACCGAGTGCAGTAACTTATGGTGTCACACATACCCCCACCCTGTGCTGATTACAATATTATAGCTAAAACACCAGAAAATTTGACAAAATCAGCAACTACAAAAACTCCAGCAGCAATGAGAATAACAAATCGTGCTTGTAGTGGGTGCAGATAAAACCACGTGATCCAAAGCATCATTGTATTTTGGTAATAATGACAGCTTTGATTAGTGCATTAGAAGGTTCAAAAAGTAAATTAGCATAGAGTTTTAGCCTTGTAGGTATATTTACACATGTAAGCTGGGCTTACAAAAAATGTTTTTGTTGTTATAACTAACTGCATGGATTTTTTAAAAAAATTTTTTATTGTACTTTTGATGAAGGTTTACAGAGCAAATTCGTTTCTCATCAAATAATTAATACACATACTGTTTTGTGACATTGGTTGCCAACCCCACAACACGTCAACACTCTCCCCTTCTCAACCTTGGGTCCCCCATTACCAATTTTCCTGTCCCCTCCTGGCCCTCTTGTCCTTGCCCCTGTGCTGGTGTGCCCATTATTCTTTTTTTTTTTTTTTTTTTTTTAATATATATTTTATTGTACTTCAGGTGAAAGCTTACAGAGCAAATAGTTTCTCATGAAATAGTAGTACACATGTTGTTTTTTGACATTGGTTAACAACCCCACAACGCATTAAGCCTCTAAATTCTCAACCTTTTTTTTTGATGAAAATTACAGATGGCCAAAGATACACCGTTTCAAAAATTTCTACATTCACAGTTCAGTGACATTGACTACGCTCTTCCAACTGTGCTGTTATTCTCACTCAAGATGAAGGCTTACAGAAAAAATAATTTTTCATTTAACAGTTACTACACATGTTGCCCTATGACAATGGTTAACAATCTCACAGCACATCAAGAATATCCTTACTCCACCTTGTGTTCCCTATCACCAGGGGGCTTCCTTGTCCCCTTCTGTCTTCTGGACCTTGTCAGTGGACTATTGTACCTCTTTAGTCTCATTTGTTTATTTATTTATTTTTATTTTATTTAAACACCATTTCAAAACTTTTTACTTACACATTTAAGTGATATTGACTATGCTCTTCCAATTGTGCTGCCATTCTCGCCCAAGATGAAGGCTTACAGGACAAAACAGCCTCCCATTTAATAGTTACTACAAATGTTGCCCTATAGCAGTGGTCAACAATCTCACAATACATCGACAGTGTCCTTATTCAATTTGTGTTCCTTATCATCAGTTTCCTACTCTCCCTCTGCCTTCTGGCCCTTGTCACCGGACTCCTGTACATCGTTAGTCCCATTTAGTTTTACTGGGCTGTCCATTCCCAGGCTTAACATCGAACCTTGAAGGTAACTTCCCCTCTGAGCTGAAAGGGTGTCTGGGGGCCACACTCTCGAGGTTTCTCTAGTATTCTTTAGGCCAGTATATCTGGTCTTCTTTTTTTTTTTTTTTTTTTTGGGAGTTAAAATTATACTCTACATCCTACTCCAGCTCTGCCCAGAACCCTCTGTTGTGATCCTGGTCAAAGGAGTCATTGGTGGTAGCCGGGCACCATCCAGCTGTACTGGGCTCAGTCCCGTGGAGGCCTTGATAGCTGTGGACCATTAGTCCTTCGGACTAATCTTTTCCTTGTATCCTGTTCTCTTCGTTCTCCCTTGTTCCCGAAGGGATGAGATCAGTGGAGTATCTTAGATGGCCGCTCATAGGCTTTTAAGACCCCAGACACTACTCACCAAGGTAGAATGTAGAGCATTATCTTTATAAGTAGTGTCATGCCAATTGAGCTAGATGTTCCCCGAGATCATGGTCCCCAGAGCCCTCCGTCCAACAACTCAGTCCCTCGGGGGGTTTGGATGTGTCTATAGGGCCTCCATGACCTTTCCTTGTGCAGGTTGTGTTAGTTTCCCCTGTACTATGTACTATCTCATCTCTCACCCAAGTTACCACTTACCTATTACCTATTTAGTATTCCCCCCCCCCCTCCCATCCCTGGTAACCAACAAGGATTGTTACATTTTGCATGTGAATTTTTTCATGGGTTTTTACAATAGAGGTCTCATACAATATTTGTCCTTTTGTGATTGACTTATTTCACTCAGCATGATGTCCTCCAGTTTCATCCATGTTATGAGATGGTTCACCGATTCATTGTTCTTTCTCGTTGCATAGTACTCCATTGTGTGTATGTACCATAGTTTGTGTATCCATTCGTCTGTTGATGGACATCGAGGTTGTTTCCATCGTTTTGCTATTGTGAATAATGCTGCCATGAACATAGGTGTGCATATGTCTATTCGAGTGATGACTCTTATTTCTCTAGGATATATTCCTAGGAGTGGGATTGCTGGATCGAATGGTACGTCTATTTCTAGCTTTCTGAGGAAACGCCATATCATTTTCCAAAATGGCTGTATCATTTTGCATTCCCACCAGCAGTGTATAAGAGTTCCCGTCTCCCCGCAGCCCCTCCAACATTTGTTATTTCCAGTGTTTTTGATTCGTGCCAGTAATGCCGGGGTGAGATGGTATCTCATTGTGGTTTTAATTTGCATTTCTCTAATGGCTAGTGATCGCGAGCATTTCCTCATGTGTCTGTTGGCCATTTGAATGTCTTCCTTGGTGAAGTGTCTGTTCATTTCCTTTGCCCATTTTTTGATAGGATTGGTTGTCTTTTTGTTGTAGAGGTGTTGGATTTTCTTGTAGATTATGGAGATTAGACCTTTGTCTGACTTGTACTGTCCAAAAATTTTTTCCCAGTCTGTAGGTTCTCTTTTAACTCTTTTGGTGAAATCTTTTGAAGAGCATAGATGTTTGATTTTTAGAAGATCCCAATTATCTAGTTTATCTGTTGGGTTTTTTGTGTTGATGTTTATGGTTTGTATCCTGTTAATGCCATGTATTAAGGTCTGAAGTGTTGGTCCTATTTTTTCTTCTATGAATTTTATAGTTTGAGGCTTTATATTCAGGTCTTTGATCCATTTTGAAGTAGTTTTTGTATATGGTGTGAGGTATGGGTCCTGTTTCATTTTTCTACAAATGGATATCCAGTTTTGCCAGCACCATTTGTTAAAAAGACTGTCTTTTCCCCATTTGATGTATTTTGGGCCCTTGTCAAAAATCAGGTGACCGTAGGTGGATGGATTTACATCTGAGTTCTCAATTCTGTTCCATTGGTCAATGTCTCTGTTGTTGTACCAGTACCAGGCTGTTTTGAGTACTGTAGCTGTATAGTAGGTTCTCAAGTCAGGTAGTGTGAGTCCTCCAACTTTATTCTTCTTCTTCAGTAGTGCTTTACTTATTCGGGGTTTCTTCCCTTTCCATATAAAGTTAATAATTAGTTTTTCCATCTCTTTGAAGAATGTTGTTGGTATTTGTATCGGAATTGCATTGTATTTGTAAATTGCTTTAGGTAGAATTGCCATTTTCACAATGTTGAGTCTGCCTATCCATGAGCATGGTATGTTTTTCCATTTATGTAGATCCCTTTGGGTTTCATGCAGCAGTGTTTTGTAGTTTTCTTTGTATAGGTCTTTTATATTCCTGGTCAGATTTATTCCCAAGTATTTTATCTTTTTAGGGGCTATTGAAAATGGTATTGATTTCCTGATCTCCTTTTCATCGTTCTCTTTACTGGTGTATAGGAATCCAACTGATTTTTGAATGTTTATCTTGTATCCTGCTACTCTGCTGAATCTTTCTATTAGTTCCAGTAAATTTCTCGTGGAGTCTTTAGGGTTTTCTATGTATAGTATCATATCATCTGCAAACAGGGAGAGTTTAACTTCTTCATTACCAATTTGGATGCCCTTTATTTCTTTCTCTTGCCTTACTGCTCTAGCGAGAACTTCCAGCACAATGTTAAATAGGAGTGGTGATAAAGGGCATCCTTGTCTTGTTCCTGTTTTCAGGGGGAATGTTTTCAGCCTTTCTCCATTAAGAATGATGTTGGCTGTTGGTTTTGCATAGATGCCCTTTATGATGTTGAGAAATTTCCCTTCTATACCTATTTTATTGAGAGCTTTTATCAGGAATGGGTGTTGGACTTTGTCAAATGCCTTTTCTGCATCAATTGAGATAATCATGTGATTTTTTTCTTTCCTTTTATTTATGTGGTGGATTACGTTGATGGATTTTCTAATGTTAAACCATCCTTGCATACCTGGTATGAATCCTACTTGGTCGTGGTGTATTATTTTTTTGATATGACACTGAATTCTATTGGCTAAAATTTTGTTCAGAATTTTTGCATCTATATTCATGAGAGATATTGGTCTGTAATTTTCTTTTTTTGTGATGTCTTTGCCTGGTTTTGGTATCAGCGTTATGCTGGCTTCATAGAATGAATTTGGAAGTGTTGCTTCCTCTTCTATGCTCTGAAATAACTTGAGTAGAACTGGTACGAGCTCTTCTGTAAATGTTTTGTAGAATTCTCCAGTGAAGCCATCTGGGCCAGGGCTTTTTTTGGTTGGGAGTTTTTTTATTACCTTTTCAATCTCTTCTCTTGTTATGGGTCTGTTCAGATTTTCAATATCACTTTGTTGTAGTTTGGGTAGGCCGTATGTTTCTAGAAATTTATCCATTTCCTCTAGGTTTTCAAATTTGTTGGAATATAGTTTTTCATAATATTCTGTTATAATCCTTTTTATTTCAGTTGGGTCTGTTGTAATGTCCCCCATTTCATTTCTTATTTGGGTTATTTGTGCCCTCTGCTGTTTTTCTTTTGTCAGTCTGGCCAGTGGTTTGTCGATTTTGTTGATTCTTTCAAAGAACCAACTTTTGGTTTTGTTGATTCTTTCTATTGTTTTTCTGTTCTCTATTTCATTGATTTCTGCTCTGATCTTTACTATTTCCTTTCTTCCGGTGGTTGTAGGCTTTTTTTGTTGTTCTCTTTCTATTTGTTTGAGTTCTGTAGTTAATGTTTTGATTTTTTCCCTTTCTTCTTTTTTGATATGTGCATCTATTGCTATAAATTGTCCTCTGAGGACTGCCTTTGCTGTGTCCCAAAGGTTTTGGTATGATGTGTTTTCATTCTCATTTGATTCTAGGAATTTTTTAATTCCATCTCTGATTTCTTCTATTACCCATTGATGTGTAAGCAGATTATTATTCAGTTTCCATGTGTTTGATTTTTTTTCCTTGCTCTTTCTAGTGTTAATTTCTACCTTGATGGCATTGTGGTCAGAGAAGATACTGTGAATTATCTCAGCATTTTGGATCTTGTTGAGGATTGCTCTGTGGCCTAAGATGTGGTCTATTCTGGAGAACGTTCCATGTGCATTGGAAAAGAATGTGTACTTTGCAGCGGTTGGATGGAGTGTTCTATATATGTCTATGAGGTCCAGTTGGCTGATTGTGTCCTTTAGGTCTTCTGTATCTTTGCTAAGTTTCTTTTTAGTTGTTCTGTCCTTTACTGAGAGTGGTGTGTTGAAGTCTCCTACTATTATTGTGGAACTGTCAATTTCTCTTTTCAGTGCTGTTAGAGTTTTTTTTATGTATTTTGGAGCCCTGTCATTGGGTGCATAGATATTTATTATGGTTATGTCTTCATGATGGATCATCCCCTTAATCATTATATAGTGTCCTTCTTTGTCTTTTATGGTAGATTTTGTTTTAAAGTCTATTTTATCTGAGATTAGAATTGCCACTCCTGCTCTTTTTTGATAGTTGTTAGCTTGATATATTTTTTTCCAACCTTTGATTTTTAATAAATTCACATCTTTGTTTCTAAGATGTGTCTCTTGTAGACAGCAAATAGATGGATCCTGTTTTCTTATCCATTCTGCCACTCTCCGTCGCTTTATGGGTGCATTGAGTCCATTTACGTTCAGTGTAATTATTGATAGATGTGAGTTTGTTGCTGTCATTTTGTAGTGCTTTTTTTTGTGATGCTGAAGTTTTCTTTGTTCTTCTTACTCTCTTGTGCTGAGTTCCTTTTGTTTGTGGATTTTGTGTTCATTTCTTTTGTTTTTGTAGGTTTTGTTTTTGTTGAGACTTTATGTTTTTCGTCTTTATTTTTATGAGTTGGTTTGTTAACTTTTTTTGTGGTTACCATGAATTTTACCCTTATCTTTATAATTTTGAAGCAGTCTACCGTTACTTGGTATCGCCTTGCCTTCTTCTCCTTTAGAAGGTTCTATACCTATGCCGTTTGTTCCCTCTTTCATTGTTTTGACGTTGTTGTCATCCTTTGATTGATTTCTCTGATTCCCTGTTGTATATCTTTTGTTTTTGGAAAGTCGTCTGTAGTTCAGTTCCTAGAATGGTATCTGATTCATGTTAACCTGCATCCTAGGTCCTAGGTCCTGCCTGAGGGCTTAAGCTGTTTGTCCTCAGATCGAAGAACTCCCTTTAATAATTCTTGTAAGTTTGGTTTGACTTTTGCATATTCCTTTAGTTTCTGTTTATCTGGAAATGACCTAATTTCACCATCAAATCTGAATGAGAGTTTTGCAGGATATATTATTCTTGGCTGACAATTTTTTTCTTGCAAGATTTTATATATGTCATCCCATTGCCTTCTTGCCTGCATGGTTTCTGCTGAATAATCTGAGCTTAGTCTTATTGTTTCTCCTCTGTATGTGACTTCTTGTTTTTCCCGAGCTGCTCTCAGGATTCTTTGTTTGTCTTTAGTTTTAGCGAGTGTGAATATGATATGTCTTGGTGATTTTCTTTTGGGGTCTATTCTATATGGGGTTCGTTGAGCTTCTTGGATGATCAGCTTTTCATCTTTCATGATATTGGGAAAGTTTTCTGTCAGCAGTTCCTCAATGATCCTCTCTGTGTTTTCTGTTTTCTTCCCCTGTTCTGGTATGCCAATCACTCGTAAGTTTTTGCTTTTAATTGTGTCCCACATAACTCTCAGGGTCTCTTCATTTTTCTTTGTTCTTTTTTCTGAGTTTTCCTGAAACAGAGTTGTATCCAAGTGTTTGTCTTCAGTTCCACTGATCCTGTCTTCCATGGTTTCAAATCTACTTCTCAGCCCTTCTATGACACCGTCCATTTCTGAAATCTTGTTGTTTATCTTTTGGATTTCTAATTGTTGTTTTTGTATAATTTCGAGTTGTGAATTTATTTTGGCATTTTGTTCTTGCATCATCTTCCTGAATTCTTCCAATTTTTTGTCTGTATTTTCCATAAATTTGTCTATTTTTTCCTCATGTTTGTCAGCTTTTTGCCTCAGTTCTTGGAAAATTCCGAGTATTAGTGATTTGAGTTCCGTATCAGGTACTTCTAGTGCATTTTCTTCCACAGGAGAGTTATCTGGTGTTTTAATTTGGACGCCTATTGGAGCCATCTTGTCTTGTTTTTGTAAATGTTTTGATATTGTTTGCTGTTTTCGGGGCATTCAGTAGATATTTCTCTCGCTTATTGATTGTAGATTTTTTTTTTTTTTTTCGTTCTTGTGGTACAGCTGGGCAGATCTAGTTGAGGAGGAGCCACTGGGATGGGTTGCTTGTGGCACTCACCGCAGCCACCAGGACGGTCGGTAGTCAGTGCTGGGCAGGTTCCAATAGGGCGTGCCTGCACCGCTTGGTGATGTGATGTCTAGTGCACGGTGCAGGTAGGTAGGGTGCAGCGGGAAGATGGTTATGTGTGAAGCTAAGCTGGATATGGGAGAGAGGAGAGAGGAGGAGGAGCAAAAAGCGTACAAACATAAAAGAATGCTAGGGGAGTTTGTCGTTGGAATGTACAGATGAGAGACTATGGGATGGAGGAAACCAGAAGGGGGAAGAGAAAGAAAAGGAAAGAATGACCAAATGAAAATCAGAAAAGTTAAAAAACTGCAAAGTTCCCAGGGATCGCACCGATGCAGCTATGAGGTCTGGGAGAGTCGGTCTCAATTTTCACAGCTCAGCCTGGCCAGAAGGTACAGAGGCATACATCGCCTGGTATTCAGGGATCAGAAAGAGAAGGAAGAGATAGAGGGACAAGAAATTAAGCAATGAAGAAAGACAAAAGAGAAAAAGAGGTAAAATATGACAAAACTAATCAAAAAAGGAAGAAAAATAAAATTGAGAAAAAAAAAAAAAAGGGCAACACCAGCAGTCAGTGCCTACAAATGGGACCCAGAGAGCCCCCACTCAGGGGCGCGAATTCCAAGAAGCCGATAGTCTCGGGGTTAAGTGACCGTGGCCACGGGAAGCAGAGAGGCCAACGAACAAAGGCCCCAGGATCCCACCCGCGCGGGAGCCCAGACCTGGAAACAGCCACACGCCCGAACGCAGCCCTACAGCCCCGCAGGAGAGAGCAGAGACGGCCCTCGGAACCAGGCACCCAGGCAAAAGGAGGGGGAGGCGGCAGAAAAAGGTCCGCTAGGTGCCAGCAAATGGCTCCCAGAAAGCCCCCAGCCCGGGCGCGCGGAACCCAAGCACCGGCGCCCCCCCGCCCAGGGACCCCGGCCACGGAAAGCAGAGGGGTGAACGAACAAAGGCCCCGGGATCCCACCCACGCGGGAGCCCAGACCCAGAAACAGCCACACGCCCGCACGCAGCTCCACAGCCCCGCAGGAGAGAGCAAAGACAGCACCCGGACCCAGGCACCCAGGCAAAAGGAGGGGGAGGCGGCAGAAAAAGGTCCGCTAGGTGCCAGCAAACGGCTCCCAGAAAGCCCCCAGCCCGGGCGCGCGGAACCCAAGCACCGGCGCCCCCCCGCCCAGGGACCCCGGCCACAGAAAGCAGAGGGGCGAACGAACAAAGGCCCCGGGATCCCACCCACGCGGGAGCCCAGACCCAGAAACAGCCACACGCCCGCACGCAGCCTTACAGCCCCGCAGGAGAGAGCAGAGACGGCACTTGGAACCAGGCACCCAGGCAAAAGGAGGGGGAGGCGGCAGAGAAAGGTTCGCTAGCTGCCAGCAAACGGCTCCCAGAAAGCCGCCAGCCCAGGCGCGCGGAATCCAAGCACCAGCACCCCCCAGCCCAGAGACCCTGGCCACGGAAAGCAGGGGATCCCCAGCTGAGGCGGAGAGGGGTGGGTGGTGGGAGAGCGCGCACCGCAGTTTACCGGTCGTTCTGTCTCCGACCAGATGCTCTGCAAGGCTGCTCTCCCGTTTGCTGGTCTCCGATAGGAATCCAAGATGGTGGATCCGCGCTGCGTTAGCTGGTAAGGAATCTCTGCCTGAGTCTCTCCTCGCTCTCCGTTCTCTTTTAGTATTCTCACTCCGTTTGGTGTTTGGCTGAGTTCTTTATCTCTTCATTTGGTGTTCTAGGGTTTCAGGATTGTTGATTCTCTGTTAGGCTTAGTTTTTCGGATCTTTGCTGTGGAGGGACGGCGTGGTGTTTCTGCCTAGAGCGCCATCTTCTGTGCCCATTATTCTTGTTTTGTTTTATGGGCCTGTCTAATCTTTGGCTGAAGGGTGAACCTTAGGAGTAACTTCATTACTGAGATATAAGGGTGTCCAGAGCCATACTCTTGGGGTTTCTCTAATATCTGTCAGACCAGTAAGTCTAGGGGTTTTTGTTGTTGTTGTTGTTGTTTTTGTGAGTTAGAATTTTGTTCTACATTCTTCTCCAGCTCTGTCCGGGACCTTCCATCGTGATCCCTGTCAGAGCAGTCAGTGGTGGTAGCTGGGCACCATCGAGTGGTGCTGGACTCAGTCTGGTGGAGGCTGTGGTAGTTGTGGTCCATTAGTCCTTTGGACTAATCTTTCCCTTGTGTCTTTCGTTTTCTTCATTCTCCCTTGCTCCAGACTGGGTGAGACCAGTGGAGTATCTCAGATGGCCACTCACAAGCTTTTAAGACCTCAGATGCTACTCGCCAAAGTAGAATGCAGAACATTTTCTTTACAAACTATGTTATGCCAATTGAGCTACATATTCCCTGAGACCAAGGTCCCCACAGCCCTCAGCCCAGTAATATGGTCCCTCAGAGAGTTTGGATGTGTTTATGGAGCTTCCATGACCTTGCCTTGGCCAAGTTGGGCTGACTTCCCCAGTATTGTGTACTGTCTTACCCTTCATCAAAGTTTCCACTTACCTATTGCCTATTTAGTGTTTTTCCCTCCTACCCCTCCCCTCCCTCGTAAACATCAAAGATTGTTTCTTTTTGTGTGTAAACCTTTTCATGAGTTTTTGTAGTAGCGGTCTCAGACAATATTTGTCGTTTTGTGATTGACTTATTTCACTCAGCATAATGCCCTCCAGATTCATCTGTGCTGTGAGATGTTTCGCAGATTCATCATTGTTCTCTGTCATTGTGTAGTACTCCATTATGTGTACATACCATAGTGTGTTTATCCATTCATCTGTTGATGGGCACCTAGGTTGTTTCCATCTTTTTGCTGTTGTGAACAATGCTGCAATGAACATGGGTGTGCATATGTCTATTCTTGTGATGGCTCTACAGGGATGTTTTCATAAAAAATAATACCTGTTGAAACACTGCACAAAAATTTTATAGACAGTCATTTTGGTGTCATCCACTCTGACGGTGTCACCCAGTGAGGTCTGCACCCCACACACCATAGTGATGCCACCGTATTGAATGCAAACAATGACCCCGGGGAAAGCTTCCCTGGGCACAGAAGAGTGGAGCTCAACCTATTTAACACAAGGCATTGTTAAGAAGTGGGGACCTCCTCTGAATCCCAGGACTCCTCGGGCAGCTCAAGTCCACAGGTGAGCCTGATGTAAATTGGAGCCAATTCCTTTTCAAGGAAGCACCTAGCCTGGGGGACTAAGCAGACAGAGCCAGAAGAGCGTTGACTCTCTCCTCCTTCCTCACCTCCCACGAATTCAGTGGAACGATGTTTCAAACTAAAGCTGGGGTCACCTCCAGAGCCCCGAGTCCCTGGAACATCCAGGGGGCTCTGGCTCAGCCACCACATGCCTCAAAGAGAGATTAAAAAATCCAGGTCTCCGGAAGGCCACCCCAAAGTCAGGTCCCTGACCTCATGAATCCCCTGCTGCTCCCCCACCCACTGCTCTTGAAGATGAAGGGCCCCTCCGGGTCTGGAAGAAAACAGTGAATGCTAGTCCTGGGCATATCCGGTGTGGTTTCTCAACAGGGTGTTTTCACTGCTGTTCCTTGAGGCTGGGAGAGGTTCTTTTTTCTCTCACCTGGGAGGCAAAGTGGATTCCACCTGAACAATGGCAGAAGCCATGTTCACCTGTGTCGGCATTGGCCCTTGGAGGGTATTATGGCGACTGGGGGCCCATTTACTCAAGCTCACTCTCTGATGCAGAGAGGAGGTAAGGGGTCAAGCAATTCAATGAATTGTCTCAGGCTCAAAGCAAAACCAACCAGTTACTGTCGAGTTAATTCTGACTCATGGTGACCCCATGTGTGTCACAGTAGAACTGCAATCCACAGGGTTTTTAATGGCTGATTTTTTGGAAGTAGATTGCCAGGCCTTTCTTCTGAGGCACCTCTAGGTGCACTCAAACCATCAACCTTTGGGTTACCAGCTGAATGTGTTAAACATTTGCACCACCCAGGTAGTCAAACCCAGGTGGGGGAAGAAGAAAGGAGAGCAAGCCTACAATGGTCAAACCTGGAATGGAGTCTGGCCAGACGTGGCTCTGATGACCCATTCTCAGGATTCCAAAGTAGGGTTGGCAAACTACAGCCTGCAGGCCAAAATCTGGCTGCTGATGATTCCTGCCCCCCCGCCCCCTGGCCACTAATCTTCTTTTGTCTCAATGGATTTGCCTCTTCTGGATATTTCATAGATATAGAGAGGGAGCGGTGGTTCAGTGGTAGAATTCTTGCCTTTCATGTGGGAGACCCAGGTTCAATTCCCTGCCAATGCACTTCATGTGCAGCCATTACCCATCTGTCAGTGGAGGCTTGTGTGTTGCTAATGATGCTGAACAGGTTTCAGTGGAGCTTCCAGACTAGGACAAACTAGGAAGAAAGGCCTGGTGATTGATTTCTGAAAATCAGCCAATGAAAATCCTGATTCACAAGGTTCTAACCCACAACCTATCATGGGCTTGGCGCAGGATAGGACAGCATTGTGCATGGGGTTGCCATGAGTCAGGGGCCTACCGGACAGCAGCTAACAACAAACAACAGAATTTCATATACGTGGGATCATACGATATCTGTCCTTTTGTGACTGATTCATTTCACTCAGCATAATGTTTTCAAGGTTTATGCACGTGGTGGCGTGCATCAGGACTTCATTCCCCTTTATGGCTGATGCCACTTATTTTGTAAATAGTTTTACTGGAACACAGTCATGCCCCTTCATTTACGTACTGCCCACGACTGCTTTTGTGCTACAACCACTCAGTTGAGTACTCCTGACAGATTGCATGGCCATGAAGCCTAAAATCAGGCCAGCTTCATGGGCCTACAACCCAAAGTGCTTAGAAGATGCCACACACTTGGTTTCATGCTCTGCTGTCCCTGTCTTGAAATTATTAATAATTTTTTACATTTTGTACTATGACAAAATGTATCATTTTACCCATTTTAAGTGTACAACTCAGTGGCATTAAGTACATTCCCACTGTTGTGCATCCATCACCGCCATATTTCCAGAATATTTTCATCACCCCAAGCAGAAACTCTGTACCCATTAAGCAATACCTCCCCATTCTTCCCTCCCCCTGCAACCCCTAATAATCTCTAATCTACTTTGTCTCTATAAAATTACCTATTCTAAATATTTCATGGAAATGGGACCATACAATATTTGTCCTTTTGTGTTTGACTGCTTTCACTTAGTGTCTTAGTTACCTAGTGCTGCTATAACAGAAACACCACAAATGGATGGCTTTAACAAAGGGAAATTTATTCTCTCACAGTCCAGTAGGTTGCAAATCCAACTTCAGGGTGTCAGCTCCAGGGGAAGACTTTATCTCTGTCAGCTCTGGAGGAAGATCCTTGTGATCAGTCTTCCCCTGGTCAAGAAGCTTCTCAGCGCAGGGACGCCAGGTCCAAAGGACGCACTCTGCTCTTGGTGCTGCTTTCTTGGTGGTATGAGGTCCCACCCTAATCCTCTTTAACATAATCTAATCTTGTGTCATTAACCACAGGCACAGATTAGGATTTACAACACACAGGAAAATTGTATCAATCACAAAATGGAGGTCAATCACAAAATTCTGGGAATCATGGCCTAACCAAGTTGACACATATTTGGGGGGGACACAATTCAATCCATGACACTTAGCATAATGTTTTCAAGGTTCATCCATGTCATAATATGTATCAAACCTTGATCCCTTTTTATGGCTGAGTAATACTTCATTGTATACATATATCACACTTTGTTTATCCATTTGTCTGCTGATGGACACTTGGGTTGTTTCCATCTCTTGGCTACTGTGAATAATGCTGAAATGAACACTGGTGTCTAAGCATCTGTGTGAGTTCCTGCTTTTAATTCTTAATAATTTTATTAACAGAGGGCCCCACATTTTTGTTTTACCCTCGGCCCTGCAAGACACATAGCCAGTCCTGCGTAAAATATTTACTCTCTGGCCCTTTACAGGAAGTTCCCCTATCCTGCCACAATTCCAGTCCTTGACTCCCTTTCACTCTCTGCCTGAATATTTCTGGTCTCAAGGACTCACCTTTTTCTGCAGCAACCTATTATATCTTCCTTGTACTCTTATCAGGAATCTTATTAGCTATCCCTGAGGGCCTACTATATGCCAGGCACTGGGTTGAATGAAGCAAAGTCGATGACTTACTTACCAGTCCTTGGAACCACCCAGAATAAATCTCATCCCTTAAGCCTTCTTGGGTAAAGTCCTTCTGTGTCTCGCCCCTGAGTCTCCTCTTATCCAAGCCAAAATTTGCTCTGTGCCTCATAAGACATGTTTCAAGCTCCCATACCATATTACTTATCCTCCTAAGATACGATCTAGTTTCCTAAGATGTCTCTTAAAGCTCCAAGTGTAGTCTAAACGGTGCAGAGTTGGGTACAGCAGTCACTTCCATCATTCTAGATGATATATCTCTATTAATGGATCCTGAGATCACAATGTCTGGTTTGGAAACCATTCAAAAAATTTTTCATGGTAGAAAGAGATGGTGTTCTTGTCCTCATTGTAGAGATGAGTAAACTAAGGCTTAGAGAGGAGCAACCTGCTCATGGGCACCAGGTCATTTACTCTCAGTTCTTCTGGCTCCAAATCCCAAGCTCTCCCTCTACCAACCAAAACTCTTTGGCCCCTCGGTTTCTACATCTGTCAAATGGAGACACTGGGTCTCTTCCAGCTCTGGTGTGCTGTGATTTGTCTTCTGAATGAAAAGCCAGAAGAGCCAGGTAGAAAACAGAAAACAGAAGTCCTTCTCCCTAGCCCCTTGGAGACTTTTGCGAAAGTGATATATCTTTCTGGTTAACTGCAGTCCTATATTTGACAGTTAATTGAGTCTTCAGATCGCGATGCCGCTACTTTTTTGGTGAGTCGGCCTGTGTTATCTATCCATTTCCCATTACTTCCACTTTTCACACTCCACAAACATTTCCTCCTGCACATCCTATTTTCAAAGACTGTTTTTTCTCTCTCTCCTAGCAAGCCAAGTAACAACAACAAAACTGCCTTTAAAATAAGGACACAGAGAGGAGATCTGGCAAAATGGCGCTCTACGCAGAAGCACCACGCCGTCCTTCCACAGCAAAGATCCGAAAAACTAAGCCAAACAAAGAATACAACAATCTTGAAACCCTAAAACATCAAATGAACAGACAAAGAACTCAGCCAAGCACCAAATGGAGTGAGAAAACTGACAGAGAACGGAGAGCGAGGAGAGATTCATGCAGAGGTCCCCTACCAGCTAACGCAGCGTGGATCCGACATCTTGGACTCCTATCAGAGACCAGCAAACAGGGGGTACAAGAAAGCAGCCTCACAGAGCTTCCAGCGGGAGACAAAACAACCGGTAATTGGCGATATACGCTTTCCCAACCCCCACCCTTCTTCACCCCGACTCGGCCTCCTCTGCTTCCCGCGGCCACAGTCTCTTGACCAGGAAACAGTGGCTGCTTGGATTCCACACACCCGAACGGGTGACTCTCTGAGTGCCATTTGTTGGCTGCTGGTGTTGCTTTTTTTAAGGTTCTTTTTATTTCTTCCTTGCCTTTCCCCACCTCCCCCTCCTTTTGCTTGAGTACCTCGCTCCGTACGCCATCTTTGCTTCTTCCTGAGGGGCTGCAGAGCTCCAGTAATTTGTGATATATGCTTTCCCACTCTCTACCCTTCTTCACTCACACTCGCACCCTCTGCTTCCCACGGACACAGTCTCTTGTCCAGAAACACCAGCCCGCAATAGCTGGCTCTCTGAATGCCATTTTTTGGCTGCTAGTGTTGCTTTTTTTTTATTTTCCTGCTTCTTTTGATTTCTTACTTGCCGCTCGCCACCTCCACCTCCCTTTGCTCAAGTACCTGGCTCCGTGCACCATCTTTGCTTCTTCCTGAGGGGCTGTGGAGCTGTGTTCGAGTGTGGAGCTGCTTCCCGGTCTGGGCTGCCGAGTTGGTGGGATCCTGGGGCTTTTGTTTGTTTGTTTTGAATTGTTTGTTTGTTTTCTTTTCCTTTTCTTGAGTTGGGAGCCCCTTCTGGCCAGGCTGAGCTGCGTGGCAGGGAGACTCCCCTTCGGCTTCCACAGACGTACAGAGGGATCCCTGAGAGCATTTCTTTTTACATTGGTTTTTTTTTTTTTTTTCTGTTTCTTTGGGACCTTTCTTGTCTTTTTTTTTTTAATTTGTTTTGTTTTCTTTTTCCTCTTCTTCCCTTTTTATCTTTCTTCATTGCTCAGTTTCTCGTCTCTCTATATCTTCCTTCTCTTTCTGTTCCCTGAATACCTGGCATTGTATACCTCTACGCCTTCTAGCCAAGCTGTACTGCAACAGCTGACAGCGACTTCCCCAGACCTCATAGATGCACCGGTGGGATCCTGGGAACTCTGCAGTTCTTTAACCTTTCTGATTCTTATTTATTCATTCTTTTCTTTCTCCTCCCCTTTCTGTTTTTCTCCATTTCATAGTCTCTTACCTCTCCACTCCAACAGCAAGCTCCCCTAGCATTATTTTTTGTTTGTTGGTATGTTTTTGGCTCCTGTTCCTCTCTCCTCTCTCCCATATCCATCTTAGCTCCATACATAACAATCTCCCCACTGCATCCTGCCTACCTGCACCGTGCGTTTGACATCACACCACCAAGCAGCACGGGCATGGCCTACTGGAAAATGCCCTGCACTGATTACCAACCCGCTCTGGTGGCTGTAGTAAGTGCCACAAACAACCCATCCCAGTAACTCCTCTTCAGCTAGACCTGACCTGCTGTACCATATCTGAGTGACTGACCCTGCCAGTTGAAGAAGGAGGCAAAAAGCATTGTGCCCACAGACGAGCAAACAACGAAGAACACACAGCCCACTGGCTCAGACATAGCCAAATTAAAAAAAAGGGGACAAAACAAACAACACTACAATCAGTAAACGAGAAAAATAACTACTGAATGCCCCAAAGACAGAAGACAATATCAAAACATTTACAAAAACAGGACAGGATGGTTCCAGTAGGTGTCCAAAATAAAACAACAGATGACTTTACAGTGGACAAAAATGCACTAGAACTACCTGATAGAGAATCCAAATCTCTAATACTCAGAATTCTCCAAGGGCTGAAGCAAAAAGCAGACAAAAATGAGGAAAAAATAGACAAATTCATGGAAACTGCAAACAAAAAATTGGAAGAATTCAGGAAAATAATGCAGAAACAAAATGCCAAAATAAATTCACAACTAGAAATTAAACAAAGACCATGCTTAGAAATCCAAAAGATAAACAATAAGATTTCAGAAATGGACGGTGTCATAGAAGGGCTGAGAAGCAGATTTGAAATGGTGGAAGACAGGATTGGTGGAATTGAAGACAAACACTTGGATATAATTCTGTTTGAGGAAAACTCAGAAAAAAGAACAAAGAAAAATGAACAGACCCTGAGAGTTATGTGGGATACAATTGAAACCAAAAATCTGTGAGTGATCAGAGTTCCAGAACAGGGGGAGAAAACAGAAAACACAGAGAGGATCATTGAAGCACTGCTGACAGAAAACTTCCCCAATGTCATGAAAGATGAAAAGCTGGCCATCCAAGAAGTTCAACGAACCCCATATAGGAGAGACCCCAAAAGAAAATCACCAAGGCTTATCACAATCACACTCGCCAAAACCAAAGACAAACAAACAATCCTGAGAGCAGCTCGTGAAAAACAAGAAGTCACATACAGAGGAGAAACAGTAAGACTAAGCTCAGACTATTTGGCAGAAACCATGCAGGCAAGAAGGCAATAGGATGACATATATAAAATGTTGAAAGAAAAAAACTGCCATCCAACAATCATATATCCTGCAAAACTCTCATTCAAATATGATGGTGAAATTAGGTCATTTCCAGATAAACAGAAATTAAGGGAATATGTAAAAGCCAAACCAAACTTATAAGAATTATTAGAGGGAGTTCTTCGATCTGAGGACTAACAAATTCAGCTCACAGGCAAAATCTAGCGTGCACGATCCTATCAGCCAGATATCAATCTAGTAAATGAACTCTTAAGGACTATCCAAAAGCAAAAGAAATACAACAGGGAATCAGAGCAGTCAATCGATGGATGACAACAACATCAAAACAATGACAGAGGGAATAAACAGCATAGGTATAGAACCTTCTAATGGAGAGGAAGGCAAGGTGATACCAAGTAATGGTAGACTGCTTCAAACTCAGAAAGATAAGGGTAAAATTTATGGTAACCACAAAGAAAGTTAACAAACATACTCATTAAAAAAAAAGGAAAAACATAAAGTCTCAGCAAAAACAAAACCTACAAAAACAAAAGAAATGTAAAAAAAATCCACAAACAAAAGTAACTCATCACAAGAGAGTAAGAAGAACAAAGAAAACTTCAGCACCACAAAAAAAAGCACTACAAAATGACAGCAACAAACTTCCATCTATCAGTAATTACACTGAATGTAAATGGACTCAATGCACCCATAAAGAGACGGAGAGTGACAGAATGGATGAGAAAACAGGATCCATCAATATGCTGTCTACAAGAGACACACCTAAGAAACAAAGATGTGAATTTATTAAAAGTCAAAGGTTGGAAAAAAATATATATGAACCTAACAATTACCAAAAAAGAGCAGGAGTGGCAATTCTAATCCCAGATAAAATAGACTTTAAAACAAAATCTACCATAAAAGACAAAGAAGGACACTATATACTGATTAAGGGGATGATCCATCATGAAGACATAACCCTAATAAACATCTATGCAGCCAATGACAGGGCTCCAAAATACATAAAACAAACTCTAACAACACTGAAAAGAGAAATTGACAGTTCCACAATAATAGTAGGAGACTTCAACACACCACTCTCAGTAAAAGACAGAACAACTAAGAAGAAACTCAGCAAAGATACACAAGACCTAAAGGGCACAGTCAGCCAACTTGACCTCATAGACATATATAGAACAATCCATCCGACCGCTGCAAAGGACACATTCTTTTCCAATGCACATGGAACGTTCTCCAGAATAGACCACATCTTAGGCCACAGAGCAATCCTCCACAAGATCCAAAACGTTAAGATAATTCAAACTATCTTCTCTGACCACAATGCCATCAAGGTAGAAATTAACAATAGAAAGGGCAAGGCAAAAAAATCAACTACATGGAAACTGAATAATACCCTGCTTACACATCAGTGGGTAATAGAAGAAATCAGAGATGGAATCCAAAAATTCCTAGAATCAAATGAGAATGAAAACACATCATACCAAAACCTTTGGGACACAGCAAAGGCAGTCCTCAGAGGACAATTTATAGCAATAGATGCACATATCAAAAAAGAAGAAAGGGACAAAATCAAAACATTAACCACAGAACTCAAACAAATAGAAAGAGAACAGCAAAAAAAAGCCCACAACCACCAGAAGAAAGGAAATAGTAAAGATCAGAGCAGAAATAAATGAAATAGAGAAAATAAAAGCAATAGAAAGAATCAACAAAACCAAAAGTTGGTTCTTTGAAAGAATCAACAAAATCAACAAACCACTGGCCAGACTGACAAAATAAAAACAGGAGAGGACTCAAACAACCCAAATAAGAAATGAAAATGGGGACATTACAACAGACCCAACTGAAATAAAAAGGATTATAACAGAATATTATGAAAAACTATACTCCAAAAAATTTGAAAACCTAGCGGAAATGGATAAATTTCTAGAAACACACAGCCTACCCAAACTACAATAAAGTGATGTTGAAAATCTGAACAGACCCATAACAAGAGAAGAGATTGAAAAGGTAATAAAAAAACTCCCAACAAAAAAAAGCCCTGGCCCAGATTTTCATTGGAGAATTCTACATTTACAGAACAGCTTGTACCAGTACTACTCAAGCTATTTCAGAGCATAGAAGAGTAAGCAACACTTCCAAATTCATTCTATGAAGCCAGCATAACACTGATACCAAAACCAGGAAAAGATGTCACAAAAAAAGAAAATTACAGACCAATATCTCTCATGAATATAGATGCAAAAATTCTCAACAGAATTCTAGCCAATAGAATTCAGCATCATATCAAAAAAATAATACACCACGACCAAGTAGGATTCATACCAGGTATGCAAGGATGGTTCAACATTAGAAAATCAATCAATGTAATCCACCACACAAATAAAAGGAAAGAAAAGAATCATATGATCATCTCAATTGACTCAGAAAAGGCATTTGACAAAGTCCAACACCCACTCCTGATGAAAACTCTCAATAAAATAGGTATAGAAGGGAAATTTCTCAACATAATAAAGGGCATCTATGCAAAACCAACGGCCAACATCATTCTTAATGGACAGAGGCTGAAAACATTCCCCTTGAAAACAGGAACAAGACAAGGATGCCCTTTATCACCGCTCCTATTTAACATTGTGCTGGAAGTTCTAGCTAGAGCAATAAGGCAAGAAAAAGAAGTAAAAGGCATCCAAATTGGTAATGAAGAAGTTAAACTGTCCCTGTTTGCAGATGATATGATACTATACACAGAAAACCCTAAAGACTCCACGAGAAATCTACTGGAACTAATAGAAAGAGTCAGCAGAGTAGCAGGATACAAGATAAACATTCAAAAATCAGTTGGATTCCTATACACCAATAAGGAGAACTATGAAAAAGAAATCAGGAAAACAATACCATTTTCAATAGCCCCTAAAAAGATAAAACACTTAGGAATAAATCTGGCCAGGGATGTAAAAGACCTATACAAAGAAAGCTACAAAACACTACTGCAAGAAACCCAAAGGGATCTACATCAATGGAAAAACATACCATGCTCATGGATAGGCAGACTCAACATTGTGAAAATGACAATTCTACCCAAAGCACTTTACAAATACAATGCAATCCCGATCCAAATACCAACAACGCTCTTCAAAGAGATGGAAAAACTAATCATTAACTTTATATGGAAAGGGAAGAAGCCCCAAATAAGTAAAGTACAACTGAAGAAGAATAAAGTTGGAGGACTCACTCTACCTGACTTCAGAACCTACTGTACAGCTACAGTAGTCGAAACAGCCTGGTACTGGTACAACGACAGATACATCGACCAATGGAACAGAATTGAGAACCCAGATGTAAATCCATCCACCTATGGTCACCCGATCTTCAACAAGGGCCCAAAGTCCATCAAATGGGGAAAAGACAAATGGTGCTGGCAAAACTGGATATCCGTCTGCAAAAAAATGAAACAGGACCCATACCTCACACTGTATACAAAAACTACTTCAAAATGGATCAAAGACCTGAATATAAAGCCTAAAACTATGAAGTTCATAGAAGAAAGAATAGGACCAACACTACAGGCCTTAATACATGGCATTAACAGGATACAAACCATAACCATCAATGCACAAAACCCAATAGATGAGCTAGATAACTGGGATCTTCTAAAAATCAAACACCTATGCTCTTCAAAAGACTTCACCAAAAGAGTAAAAAGAGAACCTACAGACTGGGAAAAAATTTTTGGACAGTACAAGTCAGACAAAGGTCTAACCTCCATAATCGACAAGAAAATCCAACACCTCTACAACAAAAAGACAAATAATCCTATTAAAAAATGGGCAAAGGAAATGAACAGACACTTCACCAAAGAAGACATTCAAATGGCCAACAGACACATGAGGAAATGCTCGTGATCACTAGCCATTAGAGAAACACAAATTAAAACCACAGTGAGATACCATTTCACCCTGGCATTACTGGCACGAATCAAAAACACTGGAAATAACAAATGTTGGAGAGGCTGCGGGGAGATCGGCACACTTATGCACTGCTGGTGGGAAAGCAAAATGATATATCCATTTTGGAAAATGATATGGTGCTTCCTCAGAAAGCTAGAAATAGACATACCATTCGATCCAGCAATCCCACTCCTAGGAATATATCCTAGAGAAATAAGAGCCGTCACTCGAATAGACATTGCACACCTATGTTCATGGCAGCATTGTTCACAATAGCAAAACGATGGAAACAACCTAGATGCCCAACAGATGGATGGATAAACAAACTATGGTACATACACGCAATGGAGTACTATGCAATGAGAAAGAACAACAATGAATCTGTGAACCATCTCAAAACATGGATGAAACTGGAGGACATTATGCTGAGTGAAATAAGTCAATCACAAAAGGACAAATATTGTATGAGACCTCCATTGTAAAAACCCATGAAAAAGTTCACACACAAAATGTAACAATTTTTGTTTGTTACCAGGGATGGGAGGGGTGGGGGGGGGGGAAATACTAAATAGGCAATAGATAAGTGGTATCTTGGCTGAAGGGTGAGACAGTACACATTACAGGAGAAACCAGCACAACTTGTACAAGGAAAGGTCATGGAAGCCCCACAGACACATCCAAACTCCCTGAGGGACTGAATTGCTGGGCGGAGGACTCTGGGGACCATGGTCTCAGGGAACATCTAGCTCATTTGGCATGACACAGCTTGTAAAGACAATGCTCTACATTCTACCTTGGTGAGTAGTGTCTGGGGTCTTAAAAGCCTGCGAGCGGCCATCTAAGATATTCCACTGGTCTCATCCCTTCGGGAGCAAGGGAGAATGAAGAGAACAGGATACAAGAAAAAGATTAGTCCAAAGGACTAATTGTCCACAGCTACCAAGGCCTCCACCAGACTGAGTCCAGTACAGCTAGATGGTGCCCGGCTACCACCACTGACTGCTCTGACTGGGATCACAACAGACGGTTCTGGACAGAGCTGGAGAAGGATGTAGAGCATAATTCTAACTCACAAAAAAAAAAGACCAGATTTACCGGCCTAAAGGAGACTGGAGAAACCCTGAGAGTAGGCTTCCAGACACCCTTTTAGCTCAGTGGTGAAGTTACCTCCGAGGTTCACTGTTCAGCCTGGGAGTGGACAGCCCCGTAAAACCAAACGAGACTAACGAGGTACAGGAGTCCAGTGACAAGGGCCAGAAGGCAGAAGGGGACAAGGAAGCTGGTGATAGGGAACCCAAGGTTGAGTAAGGATATTGTTGATGTGTTGTGAGATTGTTAACCATTGTCATAGGGCAACATTTGTAGTAACTGTTAAATGAGAAACTATTTGGTTCTGTAAGCCTTCATCTTAAGTGAGAATAACAGCACAATTCGAAGAGCCTAGTCAATGTCACTGAACTGTGCATCTAGAAATTTTTGAAACAGTGTATCTTTGGCTATGTGTATTTTCACCAAAAAAAAAAAAGAGGTTGAGAAGTTAGAGGGTTGATATGTTGTGGGGTTGTTAACCAATGTCATAAAACAACATGTGTACTTCTGTTTCATGAGAAACTATTTGTTCTGTGAGCCTTCACCTGAAGTACAATAAAAAATTAAATTAAATTAAAAAAAATAAAAAATAAAATAAAATAAGGACACAGAGTCCTCCCTGAAACCCCAGGCACAGACTGGTTTGGGGAAGTTACTGTCCCTCCTCTATTGCATTCTCCTGTCAGAAGCATTGCCCCAGGGTTGACTGGAAAGTCTCATCGTTCAGCGTGTTCCTCAAGCATTTTCTCCATGGGTCCATGGGACCTCCTGTGCCGCGTTGTTTTCTCGCTGTGTGTGAGGTGCAGAGGCACTGCATGAGGAGTGCAGGCAGGTGTTACCATCCACATTTGACAGGTGAGGAAACTGAGACACAGAGAGGGCAAGAGGCTGACCCAAGGTCACACAGCTGGTCAGCCATGGGACCAAAAGAAGACTTCAAGACCAAGGATTCCCGGGTGAAATGCTCTTTCTACTGCATCGTCTTTGAAAATAGGATTGTCATAATGAAATGAGAGGCAGCTTGTTCTCTGCCTTTGGCATCTGGTCCTTTCCACTCTCCTCTGATTCCAACCATCCTTCTGACCAATTGAAATGCCACTGTCTCCAGAGAGCACTCTCTGCCTACCTCAAGTCCACAGCGTGCTCCCCCTCCTCTAAAATCCCAAATGCGTATGAGCTGCCCTTCTCCCTTGGTCCTCAACACTGATCACCAGCTAGAGGCAGCTACCCTTTTAACACAATAAATGAGTCAATTTACACATACCAAGGGTCTCTTAGCACAGTGCCAGGCACACAGTGAACCCGCAACAATCAATAGTTGCTGTTACAATTATCCCTCATTTTTCCAGTTACTATGAGTACAAAACAAACTGCCCCAAAATTTAATGACATAAAAAAAAGTGATTGTGCTCATGGGCTCTGTGGATTTGATATTTAAACAGGGCACAGAGACAACAGCTTGTCTTTGTTCCTCAATGTCTGGGGCTTCAGCTAGAGGACCTGAAAGCTAGGGGTGACTTGAAGACTGGGCCTGGAATCATCCAATACCCACTTCACTCACATGTCTGACAGTCACTGTTGGTTGTCAGCTGGGAGCCTCATTTCCTCACTATATGGTCTCTCCACTTGGGCTAGCTTGGGCTTGCTCACAGTATGGCAGCTGAGTTCTAAGGGCAGGCATCCTGAAAGAAGGAGATACCCAGGAATCTGTATCGTTTTTATGGCCTAGCCTTGAAAGTCACATAGCTTCAGTTCCTCTGTTCTCTATGAGTCAGATAATCCAAACCCCTGCCCAGATTTAAGGGAAAGGAAGATAGACCCTATCTTTTGGTGGGAGGAGTTTCAGTCCCATCATAAGAGCCATCTTTGGAAAAATACAATCTTCCATAACCATTATTATTATTCTTTATATTATCTCTTCCATAATCATTATTATTATTCTTTATATTATCACTTCTCCTTTAAAATAAGTTTCTTCTAGGTGGCTCCTCCATCCCTCATGGCTGTCCCACCGTTTCACTAGACATATCTGGGTGTTACAAACAGTTAATGCACTCAGCTGCTAACCAAAAGGCTGGATGTTAAAGTCCACCCAGAGGTACCTCCGAAGAAAGACCTGGCTATCTACTTCCAAAAAATCAGATATTGAAAACTCTGTGGAGCACAGTTCTACTCTGACACACATGGGGTCGCCATTAGTCAGAGTCGACACTACGGCAGCTATTTTTTTAACAACTTCCCCTTAATCCTTAGTGACACTGTGGGGACTGACAATTTGCTCAGCTAAAAACCTATATTTCCCAGCGTTCTATGCCAAGAGGGATAGCCAAGGAGATATAATCAGCAGTTGCTGGGTAGGACTTCTGGGAAAGCATTCTAATGGAGCAGATGTCTCAGCTGGCAGATGTCTTTTCTTGCCCTCATCCCTTCTTCTTTCTTCTTGTCTAGACTCATAAATGATGGCTGGAGGAGCAGCAGCCATTTTGTGTCTATGAGGTGGCTTTGGTAAGAGCAGACCAGAAAGATAGGGGTCTGGGTGCCTGATAACACCATGGAGACGCCATGATAGTTCTGAACTGCCTACCTCTGGACTTTGTGTTACGTGAGAGAGATAGAGAAGTCTCCACCTTGTTCAGAATCTTCATCCTTTTCGCTGCTAGGGCCTGGAGTGATGGCTGAGTTGGAATAGAGAACAGAAACACTGAGCAAGCATCTAAGACAGGTATACCCATTGATGTATGTGGAGTTTCTGGGCCCAGGGATATCCTGGAAGCTATTGTTAGGGGCAGGGCAAAGGACAGAGTTTCGTAGCCCTCACGTCTGCTCCACACCAGCATCCCCCCGGGTAGGCTCACACATCAAGAAAGGCAGAGAAGGGTGGGCAGCCCCATCAGGGGTCTCCTTTCCGTGTCTCATCCCCCAGCTCAGCCTGGCACTGCAGTCCATCATCGCCTCCTCCAGGGGAAAACCCCAGAAATGGGGAAACCTCAGAAATGTTCTAGGCCACCAAACACAAGCTAGGCACTTTCAGCTCCAACAAGATAGCATTTTTCAGTTCCCAAAGCCCTTTCACACACATGAGCTGGTTTCCTCCCTTCCACAGAGGTAGGCAGGGTCCAGATTGCTATTATGCCCCATTTTACAGATGGGGACATTGCGCATTATGGCCCAGAGAGGTGAAGTGGGCCCAAGATCACCCAGCCAGCAAGAGGCTAACTGGGGACCAAGCTCACCCCCCACCCCCACCCCCACTTCCTGCAGCCTCTTCTCCCAGGAGCCCTTAGGCTGACAGCGGTGGAGCACATTCCAGCCTCCCCCGCCCCCCTCACTCCCACAAAAAAGCCTTGCCCACCCCGCCGCTTCTCTTCAGGAATGCCAGGCCTCGGCTCTCTCTGGCGAGGCTCGGTGCCCAGCGGCAGCCTTCTTTGAGAAGTGTTCGGCCTTCCCGCAGAACTCCAGTCTTAATTTTAGCTTGGAGGCCTGCCACAGGAGGCTTTAACAAGAGGCAGGCTGAAGTTATGTGGGACAGCTGTCAGCCGGCACACTGGGTGGGGCCTATTTAGCCAGCAGGGGCAAAAGTCTGGGGACACTGAGCTGGTGTCTCTGCCCCAGCGTTTTCAGCCCCGCCAGCCACGCCGCGCGGATCTCCTCCGGGGGATCCACCCAGTCCCGGGATGATGGCTGAAGAGCGCACAGACCTCGACCTCGAAGCCCAGATCGTCAAGGACATTCACTTCAAAGAGATCGACCTGGTGAACCGAGACCCCAAGAACATTAACGAGGACATAGTCAAGGTAGGCTCAGTCCGCTGCCCTAGGCGGGGTCTGCCCCATCCAGTCCAGAAGGTGTCAGCTTTGGAGAACAGAGGACAGTTTCTGCTCCAGGCTCAATTAACTTTCCTGAAAAGAGGTCTTGTGACTCTGTCTTCTCCTTCCCATTCCCCCCAAAAAAGCATGTACAGCCCCCAAAGAGCCTTTAGCAGAAACAGGAGCAAAAAAGTACGAGCACATACACAACCCAGGTTGATCAGGGCAGGAGAGGCAAGTTACAAAGAAAGTGCCTCCCTCCTGCTCTGTAACTCTCCCATTCACTCCTGGCCCTCATCCTGGAAGGAACACCAACAAGGGCCAAGTTGGGCTATTTTCTGTGCCAGGGGGGATTTCTGCCATTTCCACAGCGGACGTGGGGTTAATCTCCAGAAGGTAGCTTCCAGAAAAGCTGGCGGCCCCACAAAGTGACACTCACTCTCCTAGAGCTCTGCCTAGCGCTTGTATGTCCAGCTGCCAAGCCGAGGGGGCCTTCCTGGCCGACTGGCCAGGAGCAGGGCAGAGGCGTCCTCAGAGAGAGCCGTCCCTGAGAGGGAATGCTCAGAGGAGAGCTGTCTGGCCCGACAGGATTTCCCCAGCGGCCACTGCCTGAAGCCAGGCCTCTGGCCTCACCTGGGCGATTCCAGTGGTCTGGCTGCCCCCAGGCCCACACACTCCCACCCAGCCTCTGCACCATAGCCAGAGGAATCTTTCTAGAACAGAATTTCTCAGAGTGGGGTCCCCGACCACCAGTCTGAGTCACTGGAGGAACCTTTCAAAGTATGGGTGCCTGGGGCTTCCTGTTCCCACTGAATGGGTCATAATCTCACACTAGCACTGTTTCCAATAGAAACGTAAGGCAACCACCTTTGTAATTTTAAATTTTCTAGTAGCCACATTAAGGTCCTGGAATGGTACAAACAGTTAAGCGCTTGAGTAACCAAAAGGTTGGTGATTTGAACCCACCCAGAGTCTCCTTGGAAGACAGTGTTGGTGATCTGCTTCTGAAAGATCACAGTCATTGAAAACGCTATGGAGCAGTTCTACTCTGCATACATGGGATTACGATTAGTCAGAATTGACTTGAAAACAGCTGGGGTTTTTGGTTAGTAGCCACATTTTAAAAAAGAGAGGGAAACAGGTGGAATTAATTTTAGTGGTTTCTTTTTTTTTAATTTAACCCAATATAGCCAAAATAGTACCATTTCAACATGTAATCAACTCTCGATGAATTGCTATACATTCTTCCTTCACCTTTAAAATCCAATGTATATTTTACACTTACAGTAGTACATCTCAATTGGGACCTAAATTTTCATCAGAAGTACTTGTTCTGGGTTTAGATTTCATAATTCACAGTTGAAAATAGATTCATCGTTCCAGACATACTCAGACAGTTTTCTAATAACCGAATGGAGTACCAAGGTTTAGGTTTACTTAATTAAAATTAAACGCAATCTAAAATTCCTCAGTCACACTAGCCGCATTTCAAGTGCTCAAAGCTCGCGGGTCACCACGTTAGTCGGCGGCTCTAGGGCTTGTTCAGAAGCTAGGCCCTGGGGACTGCCCTTCTCACTGGGGCGCCTCCCACGTGGATGGAGCCTAAACACTCCAGGTGGCTTTCAAGGCCCAACCCAATCTGGCCGGAACCTGCTTCTTCTGCCCGGTTTGCTCCAGGACCAGCCATGCCAACCAAGACACTACCATGCCTTTGCCAGGAGTGCCTTCGCCTTCAAGGCCCAACTCAAATGTCATGTCACCTGTTCCTGGAAGCCTTCCCCAACTTCACCAGACAATCAGATGCTCCCTTCTCCCTACCCCCATTCCTCCAGAACAGCACACACACAAAAAAACAAACCTATTACTATCCAGTTGATTCCGACTCATGGCGACCCCATGTGTTACAGAGCAGAACTGCTCCATAGGGTTTTCTTGGCTGTAATCTTTAAGGAAGCAGACTACCAGGACTTTCTTCCACAGTACCACTGGGTATGTTCGAACGGCCAGCCTTTCAGTTAGTAGACGAGCACAACCTGTGTGTGCCACCACAACAGCACATATTGTATGTTTTTGTATCTGTCATTAGTGGTGGAGACAGGGTAATTACTGAACAGGGTGAAAAGTGCTGTCACAGGAAACTTAGGGAATAAATTTTGCAAACTGAAAAGCACTACGTATATAAATGTGAAGTATTATTAGTCATGATTTCTGCAGTGTGGTGTCAAGGGACTAGGACTGGCCTTGACTTTAACAGACTTGATTTCAAATCTAGGATCTTCTACAGAAAAATAATGGCACAGGGCAGGTCACTTAAGTTTTCTGAGCCTCAGATTCCCCCTATAACATGAAAATAATATTATTCACCTTCAGGGGGTAAGTGAATCTCAGAGCAGCACTGTGCAATAGAAATCAATTGTGAGGATAAAAGGAGGCGAGGGGTTTGAAAGTGCCTCACACAATTCCTGGCACGTGGCCAAGGTATGGCAAAGGTGATCCTAGTAGGACCGTCCAGGAGCTCTTAGCCTGGAGGGCATGAGAACTCAGCCACGGACCAGCCTTTACACCCAGGTTATTCCCTGGGCGGGCAGTGGTGGCTCAGCGGTAGAATTCTCACCTTCCATGCAGGAGACCCGAGTTTGATTCCTGGCCAATGTACCTCATGCGCAGCCACCGCCTGTCTGTCATTGGAGGTTTTTGTGTTGCTATGATGCCAAACAAATTTCAGTGGAACATCCAGACTAAGATGGACTAGGAAGAAAGACCTGGTGATCTACTTCCAAAATCAGCCAGTGAAAGCTATATGGGTCACTGGGTCCATTGTGCATGGGGTCACCATGAGTTGGGGACCAACTCCACAGCAGCTAACAACAACAACAACATCCCCTGGGTGGTCCCAGGTGGGTTGCCGGGGGTGGAGAAGAGGACCCCATGAAAGAATGTGGTTTCTAGGGAGACTCACAATAGGTGTAGGTGCAGAGGGGGCTCTGGGGTCCTGCTGAGCCCAGAGTGAAATTCTACTCCAGAGGGAGGGGTGGGGTTGGGCAGCAGAGATAAGTCACCTTTTGCAGCCTCCTCTTGGGGCTGAGAGCTGTCCTCCCCTGGGGGTCCCTCACCCTGAGAAAACATCACTCAGAGGTGAAAGCAAAAAGACTTGCAGATAATTTTGATGAAAAAAGATTGTGATTTGGTATTTATGGGACACGCTCTGGTCTGGGGAGTTAGTTTCTATTTATTTGTGTGTGTGTGTGTGTGTGTGTGTGTGTGTGTGCAGCCACCACCAGTATTCATTGCCAAATTTTCCATCAAAATAAATAGATACTCATCGCTTTCTAAACAATGACTCCCCCTTTGGTATGAGGAGTTATTTGGCTTTTTCTTTTAATGAGTGAGAAATGAAAACATTTATTTAGAATAAACCAAACCTGTTGCCATCGAGTCAATTCCAACTCATAGCAACCCTACAGGACAGAGAAGAACTGCCCCATAGGGTTTCAAAGGAGCAGCTGGTGGATTCAAACTGCCAACCTTTTGGTTAGCAGCCGTAGCTCTTAACCACTGCACCACCAGGGTTGCAAAATTTAGAATAGGGGACATAAAATAAAGTTGAATAAAGATCACAAATAAGTTCAAGCACACTTCAGTTTTATGTCACGGTAAGTTCGAGACTACGGAAAAAGAAGAAAGGCAGCGGTGGCTAGAGAGGGAGGGGCAATCTGTCTTCACTGGGCCAGCCTTCTGATCACCTGGGCTTCTTTTGTCAACTGGGGAAAAGGAAAGATAAAGGGAGGAGGAAGGAAAAGTGAGGGACAGAGGGAGTGAGACAGAGAGATGGAGAGAAAGAGAAATGAAGACAGAGGAGGAGGTGAAGGCTGGGAAGGCCCCAGTGGCACCCATCGGGGAGGCTTGACGTGTGGTGACAGCTCCATGTGGGCTGGAGTGAGTGGCACAGAAAGAACGCTGGCTGTGGGACGAGGCTACTAAGACCCAAGTTCTGGTCACAGCCCTGACACTAACTTACTGTGTAATTCTGGGCTAATCCTCTTCCTTCTCTGGGCCTGACTCTCTGGTGCAGACAGAGGCTGGATGGAAATAGGGGGGCCCCATCCACTCTGCCACCAGCCGCTGAGGTTTCACACAGAAAAGTCAAGGATTAAGAGTGGAGAGAGACCCACCGTGTCTATGGCTTTGATCCCCAGACAGGGGAGGCACTTACTTTTGGTTTTCCTCTGTCAAAACTTCCCCAAGCAAGGCCTGGCTCTGCCCTTGAGCCCAGGCTGGAAAATGAGTGCCAAAGGCAGAGGGTGAGCCCTGTGCAGGCCAACAGGTCTAAACTGCAGCTTCCAGGGTGTGGGGCTAGGGCCAGGGCACAGCAGAAGCTCACGGGGGTTAGAACTGGGGACATCATCACCAACATGGATTCCACATATTGCTACTGAGCACCTACTAAGCGCCAGGCACTGTGCTCTCAGAGGAAACGGTGATGAACAAGATAGACCTCAAGAGGAGGTACACCACAGCTCCCCAGGGCTCTTCAGCTCACCAGTGGGTACACCTGAGGTCACTTTTCCCTTCAGGCTCATGTTGAAAAGGTTCTAACCACCCCCCCACCCCAAAGTATGCCTATGGGACCCCCCACCGCCCCACCCCAAAGTCATCCTGAGTAATTTCTGAGCAGCCTCAGAGTGACTGCATCAATAGCTTTCTCTCTCTCCCTTGCTCACACTTAGTCACCTGGGACCTAAAGCTCAGAGGGTCATACAGGTTTTTCAGCTTCTGGCCTCAACCCCCTCTCCTCAGGAATGCAAACGAACCCCATCAAACAAGACAGGGGGATGGACACAATCCCAGCCCCCACCCCAGTCAAACTAATTCTCACCCCACCTCCAACACACACCTCTCACAAAACTCCCTCCTCCTTCAAAAACACTAACAAACACTCTTTTGCCTATCAGCTCAGGCTAATAAATGGCAGAAGAACCAGTGGCTCCCCAGTTTTGCAAGCTCTGCTCCCATCTGGGCCCATCTGGGACACCCTACTGCACAAAGAGGAAACTGACCTATTACCTCCTCTTGAGAAGAATTCAACCCCACAGAGAAGATAACACCAGAATGATGATAACATAAGGGAGAAGGCACTAAACACTGTAATTTAGGGCCAGATGAAGTGTCAAGGGAGGTTAGGGGAGAAGAAAGTTACTTTCACCTGGGAAAATCAGGAGCTGGCTTCATGAGGAAGGAGTCTCTAAGATGCTTAAAAAATGGAAACAATTTAAAATGTGGGAAGGGGAAAAAGGCTTCCCAAGAAGAGGAAACAAAATAAGCAAAGGTGTGGAGGCTTTTCACAACATTGGGAGGAATGCTGGGTAGAGTTGGCAAAAGTGAGGGAACGTGTTGTCACATCCCATTCCTGTGTTCATGGCAGACATTACTAATCGATCACCCCACTGTTCCAGGAAGCCACACACCATCAACTCGTCAGAGTTGGCACAACAGATAAAACCTCTATGCTACTGTCTGCAGAACAATGAGCTGTTCTATTGGACTAGTGCAGATCATCTGAAAGGAAATTTGTGAGTGAGAAGGCAGGAAGGGCGTGCTGAGTTTGGATTATGGAGAGTCATCCAATCCACCATTTCCTTTTGGAAATGTCTTGCCTTTTCCATCAATTACCTCCAAAAAAGGACACTTTGGACTAACTCACACTGAAGTATTGGTGACTTTTCAGTGTCACAGGGACTTCTGAATATCAACTAGTCTAGTGTTTTTCAAAATGTGGTCTTTTTTCTTGGGGAGCTTGTTAAAATGCAGATATCTGGGACCCGCCACCAGAAATTCTTATTCAGCAGGGCTGACAAGCACCACGGACAACTGTTTTACACCTTCAAGACTGGATGTCCGCAAACTACTCCCCCTCATCCTATAGGCGAGAAACAGAGGCCCAGAGATATTAGTTGTTTTCCCTCATGACACAGTGTTTCAGTTATCTACTTCTGTGTAACAAATCACCCCAACACTCCATGGTTTGAAGCAATAATCATTTTATGGTGGCTCCCAATTCTATGGGTTGACTGGGCTCAGCTGGGCAGTTCTCATTCAGCTGTAGTCAGATGGCAACCAAAGCTGCAATCATATGGGGGCTCCAGTGAGAGGGACCATCCTCTGTGGCTCACCCACAGGGCTGGCGCCTGGGGGAATGGCTGGAAGGCTGGCTCAGCTGGGGCACTGGAACAGCAGGACCTCTATCTCCGTGTGGTTTCAGGGTCTCTCCCTTCACATAGCCCCTCCACTGGTCTCCAAACGGGCTAGATGGACTTCTAACATGGTGGCCCAAGGCTCTTAAGTCTTTGTTCTGGAGCCGCCCAGCGACACTTCTGCCACATTCTGGTGGTTAAAGTGTTAAAGCAAGTCAAAGGGCAAAGCCAGACTCTCTGTGGGATGAGACCACACACGGACATAACCCTGAGAGTCATGACTTATGGGGGCCTTTGGGGGCTAGCTAACTGCCCATGGAAAGCTGGTGCACAGCCAGCCTAGGACCCAGGCTGTGATTGTTTCTCCTGCTCCCCACTCCCACCTACACCAAGTCTCCTGAAGGCAGAGACAGGTAAAGGACCAGTTTTAGTATTCCAATCTGCTGTATGCCAATACTTTCACAAACAACAGTAAAAATTACTAGAAAAATGAAATTTAAAAAGTCACGTGCAATATAAGCTCCAATTTATTATTATTAGATTCAAAATTCCTGTGTCAAATTTCAGTGGGTATTCCTAACCACTGCCTCCCAATTTCAGAACTTACCTTGTTGCAGACCGCGGTGCTTTCTGGGTAGCAAGGTAGCAGGCGAGGAACTAGATCAAGCAAAGCAAAGTCGCTCGCTTGGGTTTTTTCTCCAAAGCTATTACTATTTCTCTAGGGATCTTGGCCCAATGCTCTCGGTGTACATTTGGAAAGAACAGAAGCGCAGAGAGGGAAAGCGCCACGGCCAAAATCACACAGCAGCTCCCTCCCCTGCCCAGAGCTGCCTCACCCTCCCACAGATACCCTGTCTGAATCTTCCAGGGCCCCTGAACGCCTCCGCCCACACGACTGAGTCACACAGGAATCTGGGCGCAGTATTTTTGACAAGGGGTGGCAGATTACCTCCCACGCACCCTGGGGCAATACCCTGGCCCTGCTGTCCTGCGCCAGGGCGGGGCCTGCACACCGGCTCGTTCTGATTAATCCACTGGCTCTCTCGCTGTTCCAAAAATAAATAAGCCGGAGAAGGGAGCAGCCAATGAACAAACAGCAAGCGTTCTCCCACTTCCGCCCCAGGCCCCTCCTTCCAGCTGCCCACGCAAACCCTGAGGCTGGCACAGTGGATTCAGCGCCCCCACCACCTTCCAAAAAAAAGCAGTGTGTCCTCCACTTGTGAAAACTAAGAAGTGAAGTCACTGTGCACTTCTGATAAACTGGCACCCCCGCCCTGTGCCGGATCTTATAAGTATCTCCCCCAACTAGCATGCTATCACCAAGCCCTCTCCACTCGCAGATCTGAGTAAGGGGGAACAGCTGTCTCCTTCCAGCCCAGCCCAGTCCTCTGATAGTACGGGGAGAGCTGACTCACAGAAAACGCAGCAGTCACCCACGCTCAGCGCCCCAAGGACAATCATGGGAAATCACTCAAAGCCAGCATCGGAGGCTTCTTGGCAACAATGATGATTAAAACGCACAACAGACAGATCCCTGGGGGTGGGATTGTTACCTAAGGAGAAAATGAGGGAAACGAGGACTCCATCCATCTCACTGGCTCAGATCAAAACACCCCCACACACAATTATGACTACTTCAACTGGAGAATTAATCTACTTGGATCTGGGTGTCCGCAGAATTTCTGAGATATCTTTTCATAGGAGCTTCAAAGTATTTGAGCAAGTATAACCACCACTGACCATCTATGAAGTGCCAGGTATCATGCTAGACATTGCCCAAGAGATGATGAAAGTAGTGCCTAGCACAAAGTGGGTGCTCAGTAAATATCTGTTTGGATGGGTGGGTGGGTGGATGGATGGATGAAGGGAGGGAAGGAGGAAGGGATAGATGGGTGAGTGGCTAGGTGGGCAAGTGGATAGATGGATAGGTAATTGGGTGGGTAGATGGATTAAAGTCCCTGGGTGGCACAAACAGTTAGGTGCTCAGCTACTAACTGAAAGGTTGGCAGTTCGAATTCACCCAGAGGTGCCTTGAAAGAAAGGCCTGGTAATCTACTTCTGAAATGCCATAGCCCTTGAGTAGTTCTGTTCTGATACACATGGTGTTGCCATGAATCAGAATTGACTTGACCTTAACGGTACTTGGTTGGTTGGTTGGTTGGTTGGTTGGTTGATTTTTTAGATGGACTGAGAGATAGGTGGGTAGATAGATGAATAGATGTATGGATGGGTGGATGGGTAGATGGATGAATGAACAGGAAGAAAAAATTACCTCTATTCCTCACAATAAGGTTGTGAGAAATAGCAAGCTTGGTACTAGTAAGCCCATTTGACAGATGAGAACATGAAGCTCAAAGAGATTCATGACCTGCCAAAGTCACTCATCTGGTCAGCAACTGCGCTGATGTGCAAAGCCACCATTGGCACTATAGCTTCCTATTTGAATAAAGCACCGTATACCCAACCACCACCACCAACAGCTAACGGTTACTCATCAGGAACTCTGTGCAGGAAATGTTCTAAGTACTTGGCATGTCTTAACGCATTTCATCCTCCAATAACCTTTACGAGATAAATACTAGGGAAATGAGGCATAGAGAAGTTATGTAACATGCTTAAGGCCACACAGCCCATAAGTAGCAGCGATGGGACTCGGACCTAAGCCATGGAACTTTATAGCCAGGGCCCTTTCCACTATGCTGCCTCCTAGAGGTCAGGCCCAAATAATAAAATGTGTTGATGGAGGAATACACTGGGACAAAGGAGCAAAGCTGGCTGGGCTGCAGAGGGACTGGGAAATTGTTGACAGCTTGGAGGTGGGTGGGTGGCTGGGAAGAAGGGGTCATGGGAGTTGCATTGAGCAGGTGTCTCTGGCTGACCAGGCCAGGCCTCAGAGGGGACAGTCACCCTCCCTGACAGCCACAGGGCTGCCAGCAACTACTTCAGAGTCTGACCCAGGTGGGGCAGTGTGAGGAGCACCGGTTTAGAGTTGGGACACCTTGATTCAGTCTGGGCTTGACCATCAACCCCCTGTGAGAGCCCAGGCAGGGGACCTCCCCTATCTGGACCGGTTTGCCCACCTGTAAGGTGAGGGGGCTGGACTGGACTATCTGTGAGTAGGGGGCGCTGTTCTAAGGAACAGTCACAAGAAAGGCAGGATAGACCACCAGGTGCTGAGTAAGCCAACAGTCAGAGGAGTGGGAAGGAAGGAGGAGGGTCTGCTGGGACAAAGGCAGGGAAGCAAGCCTCTGCCTAAACGCCTCCCTCTGCTGGTGAAGTTCTGAAGCCTCAGCATGTCCCTAGGAGCCCACCTCTGTTAAGAGGCAGCTGGCATAGGCCTGGGCATCGGCCACAATGGGAGTGGGAGCTGGCTGCAAACCGGCAGGACCCAGGCCCTGGGGCAAGTGAATGAAACTAGATAACCATGTGGGTATATCAAAGTCAAGGTTAGAATGGTCCCCTGGGCCTACACTCCCCAGCTTCTCCAATTGGGAAGCTGCCCCAAGAAGAAATAGCAACTCTGGAGTTTTGCCTGATGTAAGCCAGACATAGAAGATGCCGGCCCTTTCCATTCTGTCTCCAAAGCCTGGAGATGTCCCCCGACCAACTTGGGCCTTCTTTTCCAAAGATCCAGCACACCACTTTTCCATCTCTGCCTCCAGACTCCACAGTCCCACAAACTCCTAGCCAGACACGACCTCCTGGACACTCTCTCGGAAGAAGTGACTTTCTTCCCAGGAGGTGAGGCCCATATGCTTCCCTCCAACCCTCTCCTCCCACACAAGGGGCTGTTTCAGAGGTTAAGTGATCTCTGCTGAGACCCTCAGAATACAAAGCTGGGCCCTGCTGACTCCCCAAAGCAGCTTCTCCATATCGCCTGCAGCCTGGAATCTCACCCTGTTAACCTTGGCCCCCAGCGTGAGGCTTCATCCTCAGCTGCCCCAGCCACCAAGTACACGGGGACCCAGGGATCTGAGGCAGGACACAGGAGCTCAGAGTCTAAAGTTAAGTGAGAAAAGGGGATGCAGCGTTGTACATACAACATGGGTATATTCACTCCTTCCCGCAAAAAACATCATCCTAGGAAGAAATGCACCGAAGTACCAATATTTTTGTGGGGCAGTGATGGTTCAGTGGTAGAATTCTCATCTTCCGTGGGAAGACCCAGGTTCAATTCCTGGCCAATGCACTTCATGCACAGCCACCACCCATCTGTCAGTGGAGGCTTGCTAGTTGCTATGATGATGAACAGGCTTCAGCAGAGCTTCCAGACTAAGAGAGACTAGGAAGAAAGAACTGGCAATGTACTTCCAAAAATCAGCCAATGAAAGCCCTATGGTCCACAACAGTCCGATCCACAACCAATCATGGGGATGGCCAGGACCAGGCGGCATTTTGTTTGTTGTACACGGGCTTGCTGTGAATCAGGGGCGGCTCAACAGCAGCTAACAACAGCAATAATATTTTTAGTACTAGAGAAAGACAAATTGGGAACGCTTTTGCTTTCTCTATGCACTTCTCTTAATTTTCTGTAATGCGCCTGTGCCATTTCATAATGAAAAGTACTTTTGATCAAAACCACACACTTAGAGGAGAGGATCCCCTCCCCTGACAGAAGTGAAAAAGGGACCGACCCCCGAACATTGAAATTTGGATGATTGAAGCTTGAGTTCTGACCCACTGGCCCCTCCCACTTACTAGCCCTGTGTCCCTGAACGATCGATGGTGTGTTCATTCAACCACCTGGATTAAAACAAGCCCAGGAGCACTGCAGAAAGAAACATTGCACAATGGTTTAAGGTGGAGAAGCTGACTTTGCAGCAGACGGCTCTGTAATTCCTCCCTCACCAGGACCTACCTGGTAATAACCATTGGCATATCAGTAGTTAAGTCTTCAGGTTCCCACGGGGCTTTTCCATTCTGAAGTGGCTTTTACAGCATTCGTTCCTCCTCACACTACCCCTGCGTGCCCCCATCTTACACACAAGGCAGCTAGGGCTTAGCGACACTAAGCATCACATATGAGAAAGGTTGTAGGATGGTGCCTAAGGCACAGCAGGGACTCAAGAGAAGTTAGTTAAGTGACTTGGCTGAGACCAATTTTTTTTTTTAGTCCACTGATTTTTTTTCCCACTTCCCAAATGGGACCTCAGCCACCTCATCAGTGGAATGGGTGACCAGAATCACTGAGTGCCAACGTTCCTTCCAGCATGAAGGGAGAGGTGGGGTGGGCAGGGGAGGAAGGAAAGCCTGAGGTGGCTGCGGGACTAGAGCAAGGAAGACAAATGCACAGGTTCTTCCGGCCAACTTGGCCACATTCAGAGATGAGGTACCTTCGCCAAGAGGTTCATCCCAGGGTTGGTGTGGCTGTCAGTTTGCCACGTCCCAGATCCTAAAGCACCTGACTCGCGGCCATCACCCTAAAGCAGGCCGCATCATCTCCTATCTGGACACTGCAATGGCTCCCACTGGTCCCCCACATCCATCCTCACTCCCACCCCTGCCACCCCAAAACTGCACCCCAGAATGGGCTGCTGGACACCCAGGCCCTACCGAGTCACCCCTGCGCAGAAACCTTCCCAGGCTGCCCAGTGTGCCGAGGTCTGTCCTGTGTCTCCTCCCCAGCTCACTCCCTGCCATTCTTGGCTTGCGCCTGGCCTTCTGGAATCATCTGCATGTCTCTGAGGGCACACACTGTCTACCCTACTAGTCCTGGCAGTGACTGCTTCTTGTGCCCTAAACACTCTTTCTCAGCCCACAGCCCTAATGGGACGTGTCCCTCTGGCTACATCAGGTGTCAGCTTAGCTAGAAGTCTCCTCCTCCAGGAAGACTGCCCTCACACCCAGGCTGGGAGTGGGTGCATGCAGTCCCTGCTCTTCCCTTAGCGAGAGCTTATCCCCGTAGTGTAGTTAGTATAGCTGCCTGCCATACACCGTAAGCTCTGTGAGGGCAGAAACCTTTGCTTGTTCACCATGCGTAGTCAGATAAAAACACGTGCAGATTTAGGCAGGGAGAGGCTTTATTCAGACAGGGAAGGGGGAAGGCACTATCGTACTAGTGGGACAGGGGTGGGTGGTCTGGCTACTGCAACAGGGAGAACGCTTGAACCATAGATCTGCAAAGAGTTAGGGAAAGCTAGAAACAACCCAGGTGTGGGGAAGTGGGATAAAGGGTGATGTCATCAGAATGTTTTAAGCTGAGGCCAGCCTATTCTCTGGGAAAACCAAACCAAACAAAACCAACCCGTTGCCGTCGAGTTGATTCTGACTCATGGTGACCCCATGTGTTACAGAGTAGAACTGCTCCGTAGGGTTTTCTTGGCTATAATCTCCATGGAGGAGCCTTGGTGGTGCAGTGGTTAAGAGCTCTCGACCAAAAGGTTGGCAGTTCAAATCCACTAGCTGCTCCTTGGAAACCTACGGAACAGTTTTACTCTCCTATAGGGTCGTTATGAGTCGGAATCATCTTGACGGCAACAGATTTTTTTTTTTTTTAAATCTTCACAGAAGCACATCTCCAGGCCTTTCTTCCGAGGGGCCTCTGGGTGGGTTCAACCTCCAACCTTTCAGTTAGTAGCAGAATGCTTAATATTGGCACCTCCCAGGGTCTCCATCATTATTCACAGTCATGCAATAAATCTTGTGGGCTGCGTTTGTCTGTTCAACTCCCTTAGGATCATAAAATAATAGAATTTTTGAGCTGTGGTTCTAACTCTGCCCGTAACTTCTCAGGGCGTTTATCCATAAAATGAAGGGTTGGACGGGCTGTTCGTGGTCCCTCTCTGCTCCAGTGCAGAGCTAGTCAGTGTGGTTCCGGAAACAGCAGCACCAGCATCACCTGGGAGCAGGTTAGAAGTGCAGAATCTCAGGCCCCATCCCAGCCCTACTGAGGAAGAATGCCTGGGGGTGGGGTCCCGCCATCTATGTTTAACAAGCCCTCCCCCCAGGGGATGCCGACATACCAAGCAGAAGTTTGAGAAGCGGCTGTAGAAGTGGGGAAAATGGTGGGACTGAGGATACCCCTTCCCACCCCTGCAGGTGGATTTCGAAGATGTGATCGCCGAGCCTGTGGGCACCTACAGCTTCGACGGCGTGTGGAAGGTGAGCTACACCACCTTCACCGTCTCCAAGTACTGGTGCTACCGCCTGCTGTCCACACTGCTGGGCGTGCCGCTCGCCCTCCTCTGGGGCTTCCTGTTCGCCTGCATCTCCTTCTGCCACATCTGGGCGGTGGTGCCCTGCATCAAGAGCTACCTGATCGAGATCCAGTGCATCAGCCACATCTACTCCCTCTGCATCCGCACCTTCTGCAACCCGGTCTTCGCTGCCCTGGGCCAGGTCTGCAGCAGCATCAAGGTGTTGCTGCGGAAGGAAGTCTAAAGCCAGGTGGGGTGATGGGGCTGGCAGGGCAGGGGGAGGCAGGCTATGCTGGCCCCACAGGACTGCTCTACGGGACTGCTCTGCTAAGGCGTGCTGTGCCTTTAGGGACTGCGCTCAGTTTAGGGGAGCCAGGAAGAAAAGGCAGCCCAGCCACACAGAAGCACAAGGGTCCCTCCCTCTGCCCCATCCCCACCACGATGTCCCCCATGATCAGAGGACAAGGGAAGATCATTTGCTAAGAGGGCAGCTACTGCAAGTCTTTGCATTCACTTGTACTGTACCAGCATAAAGCCGGGGTCCGCCTGTCCACGCAACCCAGGAAAGCACCCCGGGACTGTTGGCGTTAGGAGGGTGGCTCCAATAAAGGGTTTCGACTGCATTCAGGGACTCCTGTGTTTTGTGTGTATCCATAAGGTTGGTATGTCACCTGCAAAATATATATTTCACAAATATGTATTTCCAAAAAAATGTATTTCACTGTCCTGAGAAATGGAAGCAGGAAAAGTTGGTTGGCCCTTCTCCTGGCCAAATCCAAGGGCCAGAATAGACTTTGGTTCTTCTTGGGATTCTTGTTTGTGGGTATTTGCTCCCTCATGTTCCTTGGGAGATTATTTCCCACAGACTGCTATGACCCCAGGCCAGCCAGTGGACGCCAATGGAGGGAAGTGGGCCTTGAGCTGGCAGGGGCTGGTGGGCATCACTGGGTACTTCCGAGGGTAGGGCTTGGGTTGAAGCCTCTCTGAGCCTCTTCCTTGGCTCACCAGACACCAAGTCCCTGGCCTACCTGTCATGGCCACTTGACACATGTACACCTTCAACCCTCAGAAATGCGTAGGGGGCAGGAGGTCCACCTTGTACACACCTGGACTCACCATGGAAACTAAAACAACAGAAATGGCATGTCTCACCTCCCCTCCACTTCCTCCCTGCAAAAAAAAGAACCCTGGCAATCTTACATTCTTTAGGGCTACTGCCTCAGAAAAAGCAAGGGAAGGGGATTTTTGTGTTTGTGGTTAATTTTTTTTTTGGAAAATGTTGCGTATTTCTCTCATAGATTTTAAATAGACATTAGTCCATTAAAGTCACTGATAAATCATTCTGTAAAGAAACCTGTTTAGATTATAATCCTCCAGTCTCATTTGACCTTTTTTTTTTTTTTTTCCATGTAACACCCATTAAAGTCTCATAGAATTAAGGCTCCACGGAACATGCTTTACAGATTTTCAGAGGCATCATTTCATTGGTGCACGGCTATGAGCCCAAGGGCTCCATGGGGGGTGGTGTGGTGAAGTGGGCTGCACTTGGATTGGGAGCCCTGACTCAGGAGACCTTGGTTCTAATCCTGCCTCTGCTCCTAGTTGTATGACCCTGATCAAGTTACTTGCCTTCTCTGGCCTCAATCTTATCCATAAAATTATATCTAATGTCCATTTCAGCCCTAAAATTTTACCTGTTTTAGTTTTTTCTTAACTTCTAATTATGAAATTTTCAAACATAGAGAAAGTTGGAAGGATGTGCAGTGAACACCTATATGCCCACCACTAGACACGACAATTAACATTTTACTGCTCTTTGTTTATCACATCTCTATCCAGCTAGCCATCCCTCTATCCACCCTCAGTCCCATCTTTCTTTTATGCATTTCTAAGTAAGGGGCGGATATCAGTACATTTTACCCCTAAACACGTCACCATTTATCCCTGCTTTTTCAGATGAGAAAATGACAGCCCAGAGAGGTCAGCATACTTGCTAAAGGGTGCACAGTTAGGCAGGGTAATGCTGTGGTTCCAGCCCACCACTCTTTCCTCTGCCCTCGGGCTCTTCCACATTATCAAGCGCACTCAGCAGGCCCAGAGGCGGATATTACTTCTCGCCCCTCGAGAAGGGCCTGCCTGCCCTTTCAAACAGCTCTTGAAATCATTAGGCCATCAGCTTCAGAACTGGAGTCTTGGATTAGGCAGAGATGGTCACCATCTTGCCATTTGTTATAACCTGACTGGACACCAACTCCTATTCTTCAAGCTTGCTCGCCTTCTCTGGGGGCAGACTATGGCAGGCACTCAATTACCCATAAAGTTCATGGAACTCTAGAAAGGACACATATTTTAAATGCATGTGTTAGAGGAGTTCTGTTCCTTCCAGAAAGCACCTTGAGGAGTAGTGTGCAGAAAAGCACTTTGGGGGTGTGAAGAGAATGGGCTACGGGGGGAGACTGGAGTTTCTGCTGGTGAAAAGCCCTCTTATATGATACATAAGGATCATCGAAGACTCTTGTTTAAAATGAAGATTCTGGGACCTCGGCTCCAGAGCTTGATTCAATACTGAGTCCCAGGAATCTGCATTTTAACACAAATTCATCTGTGATTCTGGTGCAGGTGGTCCCTAAATCCCACTTTAAGAAATCTTTTTTAGGGTCCCTACTAGCTAACAATCTGGAATCTTACTAATTCCAGAGTTAGACTGTGGCACACAGTGGGTAAGACTACATCATACAAGAGTTGTTCCTGAGTCTTAAACCATCTTCTGACAGAATGAAAAATGAGTGTACCTGTGACCCCAGAAAATACGACCAGGTGCCCCCTCCCACCCCCCGAGACAGCCCATAACCAGGCAGATAAATCTGCACCCATGAGAGGGAGATTAAGTTTCCACACTACCAGAGATGGTCAAGGGCAAGAGCAATGTATGAAAAAATGTTTATTAAGTGCACCTTTTTATAAAGCAGCTAACGAAGCAGACATCTTGGGATTGGCCACATCATCTATTGGCACAGTATACAGGGACACCACAGTTACCAAAGCAGAACACAATTAAGGAATTTACAGTTTGCATTAAGTGATGTTTCATTGCAATTAAATGCAGAAATGTCAAGCACTTTGAAACCAGGATCTTTATAAAAGGCAGCCTGCATCATCCGCTTCTGTATCCTGAAGTCACCCACAGACTCATTCCAGGTTGAGTCCGTCAAACTGATTCCAACTCAAAGTAACCTCATGTATGCCAGAGTAGATCTGTCCTCCCTAGTTTTTAATGGCTGGTTTTTCTGAAGTAGATCACCAAAACCTTCTTCCGAGCTGCCTCTGGATGGACTTGAACCTCCAACCTGTCAGTTAGCAGCCGAGCGCATTAACGGTTTGTGCCACCCAGGGACTCCAGAGCCATCCCAAGAGGAGATCAAATTATGTGACGAATTTTTTTTCAGGGCCTAAAGAAATAAGGCTCAGAATCTGCAAGTGCTGCCATTTCACTTCTGCCATCAGAACAATGAAACATTTCGGAAGAAAATCTGCCTTACTGTTTCCAGGCACCTCCAGCCATGCGTTGGTGTGTAATCAGGCCTGAAACCGGGGGAGAAGGTGGTTTGGGGCCTCAGGCATGAGGACAGAAATGACTGAGCTTGAGGTAGTGTTTTAGGACCCTCGCACTCATTCTTCTAGGCTTTGGTGGGGGAAAGACTAGGAAACAGTGAAAAGAGGGGAGTGGGATGTATCCAGTGGGGCTGTTGAAATCAGTTGTCACTTATTTGCTATAAACACAGACCTCTGCCCACAGTGAGATCCATGGTCTCCTCCAGAGCTTTCATATGAAGAGAAAGAGGTAAGCGGCCCAGTGTGTTCCTATGACCGAGAAAAATGGTTGTGTATCTTGTGATTCCAGGCTTCCCAGGAAGGTGCCCCTGGTTGGGAAACATACTACGAGCCGCTGACTGCTTGATCCCCAGTGGCCTCTGCTGGCTGCTAAGATGGCAGCTTCCTGGGACTGGTGGAGGCTCAGGGTGTCTCAGGCTGGTGAGCAGAGAGGCCCAGATGCTAACAGCACCCTGTCTTCACTGGGTTTGCACCCAAAGCGCCCTGGTGTTCCAGTGCGTGGGGACTGAGACCTGAACAAGCATCCCGTTAGCTTCCCAAAGAGCAAGGACTGGCTGGTGTCAACACTGTAAGTGTGTGTCCTAGCAGCAGTGTACAATGCCGCTGAGTCCCAAGATGATATGGTTTTCAGTCTGCAGTTAGTACTGAAGACCTTGTACTGGATTCTTAGACTTTTAACACTGAGAGGTTAGTGCATGCCTCTCTTTCCCCTTGAACATCTAAACCATGGTAGCTAACGCTCATTCTATTGCTTATGTGGGTGTGTGAGTGCATGAGTATGTGAGTGTGCATGCAAGTATGTGTGTGGTGAGTACGGTGTGTGTGTGAGTGTGGGGTGTGTGTGAGAGAGAGTGTGTGTGGGTGTAGCTGTGCGTGTGTGGTGTGAGTGTGTGTGTGAGATAGTGTGGGGGGTATGTGTGAGAGGAGAGTGTGTACATGTGTGAGAGAGTGTGTGTGGGTATGTGTGGTGTGTCTGTGTGTGAGAGAGTATGTACGGTGTGTGTAAGTATGTGTGTGAGTGAGTGTGTGTGTGTGTGTGTATGTGTTGCATGTGTACTGCAGTTGTGGGGTCGGGGGAGGAAAGCATATTTTCGAGTGGATCTGTGGCTTTTGTGAAGTGTTCTTACTATGGCCCAGCAAAAATGTGTCTGGAAATAAAAACTGACTTAGAAACAAGGCCCCGGAGTGCCCAACTGAGCTGACCAGTCCCAGACTGAAAACCTCCGATCTATAGTGTCCGATTTTTAACAATTGGGCACTGTCACACCCTGTCCTCAAGGCTGACAGGACATTTGAGAACATGTTTACCAGGTAAGAACTTTTTGAGACCCTTGGTGATTCTATTCTAAATAAAACTTAACAGACTAGATGAGAAGGCAGAGAGGGTCAGGAGCTGGTTGAATGGTCATGGGAAATCCGTGGTGGAAAGGAGGAGATTGCTGTCACGTTATAGGGAGAGCAACTAGGGTCACAAAACAAGGTGTATATAAATTTTTGTATGAGAGACTAACCTGAAGTGTAAACTTTGACTTAAAGCACAATAAAAAATAAAAAAAACCTAGCCGACTGCAGCTACAATGCATCTCTAGTGCCTTTACTAAAGCAGAGTTGGGTATTATCACCGCTGTTACTTCTTGCCCACGGGAAACACAATCTCTTGTAGAAAAACTGAGTAAGAAAATCATGAGACCCCTCTGAAGTGGTGAATCATGGAGAGAAATAAACGCGCTGGGAAGTAAAAGAGTCCAAGGAATTCATCCATCAAACTGGTCTTCCCTTTAACCAGTTGCCTTTGAGTCAATTCTGACTCATGGCGACCCCATGTGTAACTGTGCTCCACAGGGTTTTCAGTGGCTGAGTTTTCAGAAGTAGATCACCAGGCTTTTCTTCAGAGGCACCTCCGGATGGATTCAAACCACCAACCTTTCAGTTAGTGGCCGAATGCATTAACCATTTGCACCACCCGGGGTCTCCAGCCTCCCCTTAATCAGCTAATAAATGTTGGGTTTTTGTTTGTTTAGTTTTTATTTTTTAATGTGTATAATTCAGTGGTTTTTAGTGTATTTTAGCAAAGTTGCACAACCATCACCACTATCGAAGAAAACTTTCATCACCCCAAAAAAGAAACTCCGTGTCAATCCGCAGTCACTCCCTATTCCCCCAATCCCCAGCCCCTGGCAACCTCTAACCTACATTCCGTCTCTGCAGAGTTGCCTATTGGACATTTCATATGAATGGAATCACAATATGTAGGCTTTGGCAACTGGCTTCTTTCACTTAGCACAGTGTCTTCAAGGGTTATCCATGTTGCAACATGTATCAGTTCTTCATTCCTTTTTATGGCCAAATAATATTCCATTGGTGGATTTTATTTATTTATTCATTATGATTGTATCCATTCATCAGTTGATGACACCTGGGTTGTTTCCACTTTTTTGGCTATTATGAATAATGCTGTTATGAACATTTGTGTACAAGTTTTTGTGGGGAAATAACTTCAATTCTCTTGGGTAAATAATGAGAAGAATTGTTGGGTCATATGGTAACTCTGTTCAACTTTTTGAGGAACCCCCAAACTACTTTCCAAAGCAGCTACGCCATATTACATTCCCACCAGCAATGTATGAGAGCTCCTATTTCTACACATCTTTGCTAACACTTAACTATTCTCCATCATCTTGATTATAGCCATCCTAGTGAGTGTGAAGTGGAACTCATGGTTTTGACTTGTATTTCCCTAAGCATCTTTTTATGTTCTTAATGGCTATTAGTACATATTCTCTGGGAAAATGTCTATTCAAGTCTTTTGCCCATTTTTAAGTTGGATTATTTGTCTTTTTATTGTTGAATTATAGCAGTTCTTTATGCTGGATAGAAGTCCCTTATCAGATATATGATTTGCAAATACTTTCTCCCATTTCGGGTTGTCTTTTCACTTTCTTGATAGTGTCCTTTGAAGCATAAAAGTTGGTAATTTGATGAAATCCAATTTATCTATTTTTCCTTTGGTTTCTTGTGCTTTTGGTGTCATATATAAGAAACCATGGCCTAATCCAAAGTCACAAAGATTTATCCCTATGTTTTTTTCTAAGAGTTTTATAGTTTTAGCTCTTACATTTAGGTCTTTGATACATTTTGAGTTAATTCTTGTATATGATATGAGGTAGGGATTCAACTTCACTCTTTTGCATGTGCATATCCAACTGTCCCAGCATCATTTGCCAAAAAGACTGTTCTTTCCCCCAGTGAATTGTCTTGACACCTTTGTCGAAAATCAATTGATTAGAAATGTAAGGATATATTTATAGACTCTCAATCCTATTCCATTGATCTATATGTCTATCTCTATGCCAATGCCACACTGTTTTGATTACTGTAGTTTTGTACTAAGTTTTGAAATCAGGAAGTGTGAGTTCTCCAATTTTGTTCCTTTTCAAGATTGTTTTGGCTCTTCTAGGTCCCTTGCATTTGCATACGAATTTTAGAATCAACTTGTCAATTTCTGCAAAGAAGCCAGCTGAGATTTTGATAGGTGTTGTGTTGAATCTGTAGATCAGTTTGAGGGGTATTGACATCTTAACAATATGAAGTCTTCTGATCCAAAAATACAGATGTGTTTCCATTTATTTAATTCTTCTTTAATTTATTTAAACATTTTGTACTTTTAAATAAGTATAATATTTTGCACTTTTAAGTGTACAAGTTTTGCACTTCCTTCACTACATTTATTCCTAAGTATTTTATTCTTTTTGATGCTATTATAAATCAAATTTTTTAATATCATTTTTTGTGTTGTTCATTGCTAGTGTGTAGAAATACAATTGATTTTTGTATATTGATCTTGTGTCCTGCAACCCTGCTGAATGCATTTATTAGTTCATTAGCTTTAATAGGTTTTTTATGAAATCCTTAGCATTTTCTATATGTAAGACCATGTCATCTACAAATACAGTTTTACTTCTTTCTTCCCAAACTGGATTCCTTTTATTTCTTTTTCTTGGCCACTTGTTTCTTAAACATTACTTCTTAAATATTTTTAACCCAAGCATTAACTGGCTCCCTATTGCCAGATGGTCTCATAAATAAATCCCCTGCTCCTAGAGCTCTCCCCTGACAAGCTGGTACCCAAGGATGCTAGGATTACCCACTCAAAGACAAAGGCACTCTGAGGTCAGGAGGATATTAGCACCACCCTCCCCATTTGTGGTCACAAGCTCAGAACACTGTGCTTCCTGACCCAATTGCTCACCAATCCTATACTTACCACCCTTTGCAAGATTCCGGAATAAAGGATTTGAAAAATACTGGAGTGAAATTACAGGTCCAGGCAAAAAACAACCCACCTACCAGCCAAGGGCAGCAGTTAGGTCAGGTAGCAGACGTACTTATAGAAGCCCAGGGGATTGATTGTCAGAGACCATTTCATCATCCCATAGCAGAACCCTTACTCCCCACTCAAGCTAGCCAAAGGTATGGAGGGATATGAACTGCTGGCTACCTTATACTCATACGTACATAGCCACCAAGGGAGGACTGTCTATGTCAGCCCAGTCGAGCCTCAGGAGGCACTACTGACCCAGGCAGGGTTACACCCCAGATGGCTGGTTGCAGCTCCTCTGGCTAGAGCTGTGGTGGCTCAGGACAAAGGTGGATGAGTTGCTCTTTTTGCTGACACTAGTCTCTCTGGACCGGTTGCCCTTCAGGTAGCTGGAGGAGCAGCAGAGGAAGCGCTGCACGAGTTCATGGAAGAGGTGGCCCGTGAAGAGCATGTAGATCCAGGGGTTGCAGCAGCTGTTGAGGCTGGCCAGAAGCATGGCTATGATGAAGGCCGAGGCTGGAGGGAAGCGGTGCAAAAAGAAAAGAGAACAGGGCATCATTACCGGAGTGTTCCTGAGGTGGCAATGCTCCTTGATCTATTTGACTTAACCAATGCTTCCTGAACAACAGTCTATACCAGGTACCAAGTTCTGGGTCACAAGATGAAGTGCAAAAGTGGCAAAGTTAGTCTTCCTTCCATATCCTTGCTCTGGGAGTGATATCCACCAGCCCCTCAAGCCCTCCCAGGATCAGCTCAGCCCTGGAATTCTCCCTGCCTTTTCTCCCATCAAATGCTTACCTACTCCATAAACAACTGCCTCCTTTTCCATGAAACCAGAAGAACTAGATGGTTCCCAGATACTATTACTAAACGTTTTGATCAAAGACTCTATGAAAGAATCCTGATCAAAAGGGATAAAATGCGGATAGAATTTCAAACTCTCATGGAATACAGACTTTCTGGAGCCATGGAGGCTGGATGAACCCCCAAAACTATTGCCCTGAGATAATCTTTAAACCTTAAGCCAAAAATATCCCTTAAAGTCTTCTTAAAACCAAACAATAGTGTAGCTTGACTACTAAAGAATGTCTGCCTTGAGCATTGTGCTCTTTTAAAGAACTATCTATATGGGATCAAAGTGACAATAGCAAATTGAAAGACTAGATAGGAACCTTAGGGGGCAGTAAGTTTATGTTAATGGGGGAAGAACAACTCAGAAAAGGAGGGTGAGAAGGGTTGCACAATTCAAAGAAAGTAACCACTGTCACTGAATTGTACACATAGAAACTGTTGAATTGGTGTATGTTCTCCTGTGTATATTCTCAACAACAACACAAATATATATATTTTTTAAAATCTTACCTACTGTGTGTTTCCCACAGTGGGAGCTGCACTTATCACAGGCACTTGTTCATTCACCATCCACACAGCAAGTATCAAGGGCCTACTTACTGCTCACAGGGTCAAAGAGCACAGACTCTACAAATGGCCAGAAGTAGTTTGCATTTTTGCCCCACCACAACAAATTACTTTAACTCTCCAAACTTCTGTTTCCTAATCTTTAAATGGGGTGACACCAGCACCCAACCCTCAGAGAAATGCTGTACAGAGTAAAGTGGGCCTGGTACATAGTAGGAGTCCCTAGGAGGTATAAATGGTAAACATGCTCCCCTACTAACTGAAAGGTTGGAGGTTCTGGTCCACCCAGAGGTACCTCAGAAGAAAGCCCTGGTGATCTACCTCCAAAAAACCAGCCATTGAAAACCCTATGGAGCACAGTTCTACTCTGACACACATGGGGTCACCATGAGTTGGAATTGACTTGACAGCAACTAGTTTTTGGTATGTAGCAAGTGCCCAAAAATGGTGGCTGCTCTCACTACTACGTGTCAGGCAACAGGCTGTGCACTGAGGACACAAAAATAAACAAAACAAGATGAGTGATGCCACTATGATGTGGACATGACATGGTTAGCCGGGTACACAGAGAGGCGGTGGCAACTCTGAGAAAGACTCATGGACAGCCTCCCAGGAAGAGGGCATTTGAGTGGATTCCTGAAGGATGTCTATGAGTTTTCCATGCAGCAAAGGGGAGGGAGGGTGATCTTGGTGAAGGAATGGCACAGGCAAAGCCATGGTGGCAAGAAAGAGTATATATCTTCACAACTGACAAGAAGTAAAGCATTTCTGTGAAGACATCCCTTACAGCACTGCTTCAGGATGACAACAAGACGTCTGTGGGGGCAAAAGGAACTAAAAGTAAGTGAAGCTATTATATTGAGAATTCATTGCATTTCAGGAAAAATTAATGATCCAAAACCATTAATCCAAGATCAATTAATTAATATAAAATTAACTTCAAGATTAATTCAAAATCGACTTCAAGACATAGCTCGTCACAAACATAAGCTTCTAGAGGAGAAGAAAAAAGTCCTAATACTAATGCTAGGTACTTTCCAGTAGAGGGGAAAAATCTAAGTTTCTGTCAATGGTCTTAAATCTGATAAACTGCAGACATGCCCCTCCAAGAGATAACAGCAGAACAACATCTCCAGGACCCTCAAGGAAAACCACGTATCCAAGAACATTCCTTAATGAGTGAAGGCAACCACAAGAAGGCTAGAAAATCCACTAGGCTTATATCTTTTGTACAAAAACTTTTCAGAAAATGAGTTCAGAATTCAAGGCCTAAATCCAGGGAAAGGCTTTTCAATGGGGACACTAGAGTTACAAGATCTAGACCCAAACATTAGTGGGAAGCAGAGACTTACGTAGGCAAAGTCTCTAAGCACCAAAGATTGAAGGCTGTTATTTGTCAATCCAATTGACTGGTTATCTAAGGGAGGTCCCTGGGAACTTATTGTTGTTGCTGTTGTTAGGCGCCATCAAGTTGGTTCTGACTCATAGTAACCCTATGTACAACACAACAAAACACTGCTGGGTCCTGTACCAAATGGAGTGAGAAAACTGACAGAGAATGGAGAGCGAGGAGAGATTCATGCAGAGGTCCCCTATCAGCCAACGCAACACGGATCCACCATCTTGGACTCCTATCGGAGACCAGCAAACAGGGGGTATGAGAAAGCAGCTTCACGGAGCTTCCAGTGGAAGACAAAACAACCGGTAATTTGCGATATACACTTTTCCACCCCCACCCTTCTTCACCCCCACTCGGCCTCCTCTACTTCCCGTGGCCACAATCTCTTGTCCGGAAAGCACTGGCTGCTTGGATTCCACCCACCGGAACGGGCCGGCACTCTGAGTGCCATTTGTTGGCTGCTGGTGTTGCTTTTATCTGCTTCTTTTGATTTCTTTCTTACCTCTCACCACCTCCCCCTCCTTTCGCTCAAATACCTGGCTCCGTGTGCCATCTTCCTGAGGGGCTGCAGAGCTCTGGTAATTTGTGATATACGCTTTCCCACCCCTTACCCTTCTTCACCCACACTCGGCCTCCTCTGCTTCCCGTGGACACTGTCTCTTGTCCGGGAAGCACCGGTTGCTTGGATTCCACCAGCCCACACTAGCTGGCTCTCTGAGTGCCATTTGTTGGCTGCTGGTGTTGCTTTTTTCCATTTCTTTTGATTTCTTTCTTACCTCTCACCACCTCCCCCTCCTTTTGCTCAAATACCTGGCTCTGTGCACCATCTTTGCTTCTTCCTGAGGGGCTGCAGAGCTCCGTTCGAGTGTGGAGCTGCTTCCCGGTCTGGGCTGCCACAGTGATGGGATCCTGGGGCTTTTGTTCATTTGTTTTCTTTTCCTTTTCTTGAGTTGGGAGCACGTTCCAGCCAGGCGGTGCTGCATGGCTTGGAATCTACCCCCTCAGCTTGCACAGACATGCAGAGGGATCACTGAGGGCATTTCCTTTTTCGTTGTTTTTTTTTTTTTTTTTTTCTTGTTTTTTGAGGGGCTTTTCTTGCTCTTTTTTTAAAAATTTGTTTTCTTTTCCCTTTTTCCCTTTTTGTCTTTCTTCATTACTCAGTTTCTCGTCTCGCTATATCTTCCTTCTCTTTCTGTTCCCTGAATACCTGGAGTTGTATACCTCTATGTCTTCTAGCAAGATTGTACTGCAATACCTGAGAACAACTTCCCCAGACCTCATAGCCACACTGGTGGGATCCCTGGGAACTTTGCTGTTCTTTTCCCTTTCTGATTTTTATTTATTCATTCTTTTCTTTTTTTTTTCCTTCCTCTTCCTCTTTTTGTTTTTTCCATTTCATAATCCCTCATCTCTCCACTCCAACGGCAAGCTCCCCTAGCATTATTTTTTGTTTGTATGTTTTTGGCTCCTGTTCCTCTCTCCTCTCTCCCGTATCCATCTTAGCTCCACACATAACAATCTCCCCACTACATCCTGCCTACCTACACCGTGCACTTAACATCACACCACCAAGCAGCACAGCCACAGCCTACTGGAACCTACCCTGCACTGATTATCGACCAGCCTGGCAGCTGTAGTAAGTGCCACAAACATCCCATCCCAGTAAATCCTTTTCAGCTAGACCTGCCCTGCCGTATCATATCTGAGTGACTGACCCTGCCAACTGGAGAAGGAGGTGAAAAGTATTGTGCCCACAGATGAGCAAACAACAAAGAACACACAGCCCGCCTGCTCAAACAATGCCAAATTTTTTAAAAAAAGGGATGAAACAAACAAATCTACAATCAGTAAACAAGAAAAATAACTACTGAATGCCCCGAAGACAGCAGACAATATCAAAACATTTACAAAACCAGGACAGGATGGTTCCAGTAGGCGTCCAAAATAAAACACCAGATGACTTTCCAGTGGAAGAAAATGCACTAGAACTACCTGATAGGGAATTTAAATCTCTAATACTCAGAATTCTCCAAGAGCTGAAGCAAAAAGCAGACAAAAATGAGGAAAAAATAGACAAATTCATGTAAAAGACAGACAAGAAATTGGAAGAATTCAGGAAAATAATGCAGGAACAAAATGCCAAAATAAATTCACAACTAGAAATTATACAAAAACAACAATTAGAAATCCAAAAGATAAACAACAAGATTTCAGAAATGGACGGTATCATAGAAAGGCTGAGAAGCAGATTTGAAACGGTGAAATTGAAGACAAACACTTGGATACAACTCTGAGGAAAACTCAGAAAAAAGGAACAAAGAAAAATGAACAGACCCTGAGAGTTAAGTGAGATACAATCAAAAGCAAAAATTTTCAAGTGATCAGAGTTCCAGAACAGGGGGAGAAAACAGAAAACAAAGAGAGGATCATTGAAAAACTGCTGACAGAAAACTTCCCCAATATCATGAAAGATGAAAAGCTGGCCATCCAAGAAGCTCAACGAACCCCGTGTAGGAGACACCCCAGAAGAAAATCACCAAGGCGTATCGTAATCACACTCACCAAAACCAAAGACAAACAAAGAATCCTGAGAGCAACTCGTGAAAAGGAAGAAGTCACATACAGAGGAGAAACAATAAAACTAAGCTCAGATTATTTGGCAGAAACCATGCAGGCAAGAAGGCAATGGGATGACAAGTATGAAATCTTAAAAGAAAAAAATTGCCAGCCAAGAGTAACATATCCTGCAAAACTCTCGGTCAGATATGATGGTGAAATTAGGTCATTTCCAGATAAACGGAAATTAAAGGAATATGTAAAAGCCAAACCAAACTTACAAGAATTATTAAAGGGAGTTCTTCAATCTGAGAACAAACAACTTCAGCTCACAGGCACAATCTAGGATGCAGGATCGTTCCAGACAGATACCAATCTAGGAAATAAACTCTCAAGGACTATCCAAAACCAAAAGAAATACAACAGGGAATCAGAGCAGTTGATCAGTAAATGACAACAACATCAAAACAACAAAAGAGGGAATAAACAGCATAGGTATACAACCTTCTAATGGAGAGGAAGGCAAGGCAATACCACATAATGGTAGACTGCTTCAAACTTAGAAAGATAAGGGTAAAATTCATGGTAACTGCAAAGAAAGTTAAAAAACACACTCATAAAAATAAAGAGGAAAAACATAAAGTCTCAGCAAAAATAAAACCTACAAAAACAAAAGAAATAAAAAATAAATCCACAAACAAAAGTAACTCAGCACAGGAGAGTAAGAAGAACAAAGAAAACTTCAGCACCACAAAAAAAAAGCACTACAAAATGACAGCAACAAACTCACATCTATCAATAATTACACTGAATGTAAATGGACTCAATCCACCCATAAAGAGATGGAGAGTGACAGAATGGATAAGAAAACAGGATCCATCAATATGCTGTCTACAAGAGACACACCTAAGAAACAAAGATGTGAATTTATTAAAAGTCAAAGGTTGGAGAAAAATATATCAAGCTAACAACTACCAAAAAAGAGCAGGAGTGACAATTCTGATCTCAGATAAAATAGACTTTAAAACCAAATCTACCGTAAAAGACAAAGAAGGACACTATATAATGATTAAGGGGATGATCCATCATGAAGACATAACCCTAATAAACATCTACGCACCCAATGACAGGGCTCCAAAATACATAAAACAAACTCTAACAACACTGAAAAGAGAAATTGACAGCTCCACGATAATAGTAGGAGACTTCAACACACCACTCTCAGTAAAGGACAGAACAACTAAGAAGAAACTCAGTAAAGCTACAGAAGACCTAAAGGACACAATCAGCCAACTTGACCTCATAGACATATATAGAACAATCCATCCAACCGCTGCCAAGTACCCATTCTTTTCCAATGCACATGGAACGTTCTCCAGAATAGACCACATCTTAGGCCACAGAGCAATCCTCAACAAGATTCAAAACGCTGAGATAATTCAAAGTATCTTCTCTGACCACAATGCCATCAAGGTAGAAATTAACAACAGAAAGAGCAAGGAAAAAAAATCAATTACATGGAAACTGAATAATACCCTGCTTACACATCACTGGGTAATAGAAGAAATCAGAGATGGAATCAAAAAATTCCTAGATCAAATGAGAACGAAAATACATCATACCAAAACCTTTGGGACACAGCAAAGGCAGTCCTCAGAGGACAATTTATAGCAACAGATGCACATATCAAAAAAGAAGAAAGGGACAAAATCAAAACATTAACTACAGAACTCAAACAAATAGAAAAAGAACAGCAAAAAAAAAGCACACAACCAAGAGAAGAGAGAAAATAGTAAAGATCAGAGCAGAAATAAATGAAATAGAGAACAGAAAAATAATAGAAAGAATGAACAAAACCAAAAGTTGGTTCTTTCAAAGAATCAACAAAATTGACAAACCACTAGCCAGACTGACAAAAGAAAAACAGGAGAGGACTCAAATAACCCAAATAAGAAATGAAATGGGGGACATTACAACAGACCCAATCGAAATAAAAAGGATTATAACAGAATACTTGAAAAACTACACTCCAACAAATTTGAAAACCTAGAGGAAATGGATAAATTTCTAGAAACACACTACCTACCCAAACTACAACAAAGTGATGTTGAAAATCTGAACAGACCCATAACAAGGAAGAGATTGAAAAGGTAATAAAAATACTCCCAACCAAAACAAGCCCTGGCCCAGATGGTTTCACTGGAGAATTCTACAAAACATTTACAGAAGAGCTTGTACCAGTACTACTCAAGCTATTTCAGAGCATAGAAGAGGAAGTAAGACTTCCAAATTCATTCTATGAAGCCAGCATAATGATGATACCAACACCAGGCAAAGATGTCACAAAAAAAGAAAATTACAGACCAATATCTCGCATGAATATAGATGCAAAAATTCTCAACAAAATTCTAGCCAATAGAATTCAGCATCATATCAAAAAAATAATACACCACGACAAAGTAGGATTCATACCAGCTATGCAAGGATGGTTCAACATTAGAAAATAAATCAACGTAATCCACCACATAAATAAAAGGAAAGAAAAGAATCACATAATCATCTCAATTGACTCAGAAAAGGCATTTGACAAAGTCCAACACCCATTCCTGACAAAAACTCTCAATAAAATAGGTATAGAAGGGAAATTTCTCAACATAATAAAGGGCATCTATGCAAAACCAACGGCCAACATCATTCTTAATGGAGAGAGGCTGAAAACATTCCCCTTGAAAACAGGAACAAGACAAGGATGCCCTTTATCACCACTCCTATTTAACATTGTGCTGGAAGTTCTAGCTAGAGCAATAAGGCAAGAAAAAGAAATAAAGGGCATCCAAATTGGTAATGAAGAAGTTAAACTGTCCCTGTTTGCAGATGATATGATACTATACACAGAAAACCCTAAAGACTCCACGAGAAATCTACTGGAACTAATAGAAAGAGTCAGCAGAGTAGCAGGATACAAGATAAAGATACAAAAATCAGTTGGATTCCTATACACCAATAAGGAGAACGATGAAAAGGAAATCAGGAAAACAATACCATTTTCAATAGCTCCTAAAAAGATAAAATACTTAGGATAAATCTGACCAGGGATGTAAAAGACCTATACAAAGAAAGCTACAAAACACTACTGCAAGAAACCCAAAGGGATCTACAGCAATGGAAAAACATACCATGCTCATGGATAGGCAGACTCAACATTGTGAAAATGACAATTCTACCCAAAGCACTTTACAAATACAATGCAATCCCGATCCAAATACCAACAACGCTCTTCAAAGAGATGGAAAAACTAATCATTAACTTTATATGGAAAGGGAAGAAGCCCTGAATAAGTAAAGCACTACTGAAGAAGAATAAAGTTGGAAGACTCACATTACCTGACTTCAGAACCTACTATACAGCTACAGTAGTCAACATAGCCTGGTACTGGTACAACGACAGATACATCGACCAATGGAACAGAATTGAGAACCCATATGTAAATCCATCCACCTATGGTCACCTGATCTTCAACAAGGGCCCTAAGTCCATCAAATGGGGAAAAGACAGTCTTTTTAACAAATGGTGCTGGAAAAACTGGATATCCATCTGCAAAAAAATGAAACAGCACCGATACCTCACACCGTATACAAAAACTACCTCAAAATGGATCAAAGACCTGAATATTAAGCCTAAAACTGTAAAGTTCATAGAAGAAAAAATAGGACCAACACTACAGGCCTTAATACATGGCATTAACAGGACACAAACCATAACCATCAACGCACAAGCCCCCAAAGATAAGCTAGATAACTGCGATCTTCTAAAAATCAAACACCTATGCTCTTCAAAAGACTTCACCAAAAGAGTAAAAAGATAACCTACAGATTAGGAAAATTTTTTTGGACAGTACAAGTCAGACAAAGGTCTAATCTCCATAATCGACAAGAAAATCCAATACCTCTACAACAAAAAGACAAATAATCCTATTTAAAAATGGGCAAAGGAAATGAACAGACACTTCACCAAAGAAGACATCCAAATGGCCAACAGACACATGAGGAAATGCTTGCAGTCACTAGCCATTAGAGAAATGCAAATTAAAACCACAATGAGATACCACCTCACCCCGGCATTACTGGCACAAATCGAAAACACTGGAAATAACAAATGTTGGAGGAGCTGTGGGGAGATGGGAACTCTTATGCACTGCTGGTGGGAATGCAAAATGATACAACCATTTTGGAAAATGATATGGCATTTCCTCAGACAGCTAGAAATAGACATATCATTCGATCCAGCAATCCCACTCCTAGGAATATATCCTAGAGAAATAAGAGTCATCACTCGAATAGACATATGCACACCTATGTTCATGGCAGCATTGTTCATAATAGCAAAACGATGGAAACAACCTAGATGCCCATCAACAGATGAATGGATAAACAAACTATGGTACATACACACAATGGAGTACTATGCAACGAGAAAGAACAACAATGAATCTGTGAAGCGATGAAACTGGAGGACATTATGCTGAATGAAATAAGTCAGTCACTAAAGGACAAATATTGTATGAGACCTCTATTGTAAAAACCCATGAAAAAGTTCACACACAAAATGTAACAATCTTTGTTGGTTGCCAGGGATGGTAGGGATGGGGGGGGAATACTAAATAGGCAATAGATAAGTGGTATCTTTGGTGAAGGGTGAGACAGTACACAATACAGGGGAAACCAGCACAACTTGTACAAGGAAAGGTCATAGAAGCTCCATAGACACATCCAAACTCCCTGAGGGACTGAATTGCTGGGTGGAAGGCTGGGGGGACCATGGTCTCAGGGAACATCTAGCTCAACTGGCATAACACAGTTTATAAAGACAATGTTCCACATTCTACCTTGGTGAGTAGCGTCTGCAGTCTTAAAAGCCTCTGAGCAGCCATCTAAGATACTCCACTAGTCTCTTCCCTTCTGGAGCAAGGGAGAATGAAGAGAACAAGATACAAGGAAAAGATTAGTCCGAAGGACTAATGGACCACAGCTACCAAGGCCTCCACCAGACTGAGTCCAGTACAGCTAGATGGTGCCCAGCTACCACCACTGACTGCTCTGATCAGGATCACAGCAGAGGGTTCTGGACAGAGCTGGAGACGGATGTAGAACAAAATTCTAACTCACAAAAAAAAGACCAGATTCACCCGCCTAAAGGAGACTGGAGAAACCCCAAGAGTATGGCCCCCAGCCACCATTTTAGCTCAGTGGTGAAGTCATCTCTGAGGTTCACCGTTCAACCTGGGAGTAGACAGTCCCATAAAACCAAATGGGACTAATGAGGTACAGTAGTCCAGGGACAAGGGTCAGAAGGCAGAAGGGGACAAGGAAGCTGGTGATAGGGAATCCAAGTTTGAGTAAGGATAGTGTTGATGTGTTGTGAGGTTGTTAACCATTGTCATAGGGCAACATTTGTAGTAACTGTTAAATGTGAAACTATTTTGTTCTGTAATCCTTCATCTAAAGTGAGAATAGCAGCAGAATTGGAAGAGCGTAGTCGATGTCACTGAACTGTGCATGTAGAAATTTTTGAAATGGTGTATCTTTGGCTATGTATATTTTCACCAAAAAAAAAAATAAAGGTAGAGAAGGGAGAGGGTTGACATGTGGTGGGGTTGTTAACCAATGTCATAAAACAATATGTGTACTACTGTTTCATGAGAAACTATTTGTTCTGTAAGCCTTCACCTGAAGTACAATAAAAAATAAAAATAAAAAAGTCTTGCAAAAGAGAACTTTTAGAAAGCAAAGGAAAGGAATCTAATTCTTAGACTAAAATAATGAACAGAAAAAAATAAAACAATCCTGCTTTCTACAAAGGAGGATGAAAAATAGTATTTGCTTTGATTTGGATGCATAAGAAGATGAATTTAATTTTTGGAATTTTGGATAAATATTTCACCAAAAAGAAAAAAACCCTAAACATCACCAACAACACTAAAAATAGAATGTCTTAAAATCACAATTAAAAATATAAAATTAAAGAGACAAAATTAACATATAAAAGTAAAAAAGTCATAGACAAGTAAACTATGAGCCACAAACAGAAGCTATGAAATGGGATAGAAGGACGTATCAAGAATGAAGTTAAGGTTTTGTGGTTCCTCAAAAAGCTGAACATAGAACTACCATATGACTCAGCAATTCCACTCCTAGGTATATGCCCAAAAGACTTGAAAGCAGGAACTCAAACAGATATGTGTACACCAGTGTTCACTACAGCACTATTCACAATAGCCAAAAAGTAGAAACAACCCAAGTGTTCATCAAATGGATAAACAAATTGTAGTATATACATGCAATGGAATATTATTCATCCATAAAGAGAAATGAAGTCCTGATACACGCTACAGCCATGGATGAACCTTGAAAACATCCCCAGTGAAATAAGTCAGATACAAAAGGACAAATATTGTATGATCCCACTTAAACCCGTTGCTATCAAGTCGATTCAGACTCATAGGACCCTATAGGACACAACAGAACTGTCCCATAGGGTTTCCAAGGAGTGCCTGGTGGATTCGAACTGCTGACCTTCTGGCTGGCAACCACAGCTCTTAACTACTCTGCCACCAGGGTTTCCATGATCCCACTTAGATATATGAAATATCTAGAATAGGCAAATACATCGAGACAAAAGGTTATTAGAGGTTACCAGGGCAGGAGGGAGCAGGGAATGGGGAGTTATTGCTTAATGGGTACAGAGTTTCTGTTTGGGTGATACAGTTTTGGAAATAGTTACACAACATGGTGAATGTAATTAATGTCACTGAATCGTACACTTACAGATGTTAAAATGGTAAGTTTTAGGTTATGTATGTTTTACCACAATAAAATTTATTTTAAAAAAATGAAGTTAAGGCTTGGCCAGAAAGGCACCAAATTTTTACCTAGCTGTATATAGTTATAGAGGATCCCTGGTGGTGCAGTGGTTAAGCGCTCGGCTGCTGATCAAAATGTTGGTGGTTCAAACCCATCAACCGTTCCACAGGAGGCAGATGTGGCAGTCTGCTTCCACAAAGATTACAGCTTGGAAACCCTATGGAGCAGCTCTACTCTGTCCTACAGGATCACTATGCGACGGCATCGACTCAGTTGCAATGGATCTGAGTTTCTTTTTGGTTCTATGGTATTACCTTACCTGTTGATATAAGCTACTTGCCTCACTCTTTACATTTGGCTCTTTAATTTTTTTTTTCCTATTTAAAAAAAAATAGATGAACATAAGCAACAAAAAAAGCGAACAGCTAATGAATTCCAGAGTAGCAACGCAAGCTGTTCTACCTCCAAGGGGCCAGCCTTGGTCAGAAGAGTTTGGACCATGACCAGCATCTCTGTCCTCCCCTGGTGGCTGCAGATGCGAATGACTGGCCTGTGCCGGCTCCTGGGGGGATGAATGACCCTCTGTAAGTTGAACCTGCTCACATCAAGTTACCAAATGTGGAGGACACGTTTGGATGTTTTTATCAATATCCTTGTCATGCAAACATATGAGTCTCCAGCGATGAAATTTCAAGCCTTCACAATCAGCCAGGAGGAAAGCTATTTGGGAATAAGAAATAGGGCTATGGAGTCCGTTTCAAAAGGAAGAAGCAGCAAGAAAAAAAACACACTGGTGAGAAAGTCCAGAACCTTTCAAGGACTGCCAAGGGCAAGAGGGAGGGAAGGGTTGTTTCATGGGAGGAGAGGCTGGCAAGGTGGCTTAGAGTCAGGCCGAGGAGGATCTTGAATCCAGACTGAGACTGAACTCTACAGGCAATAGGGAGCAACTGATGGGTTTTGAGCCAGTGAGCAACCACCTCCACCTCAACCTGCTTTCTGCACTTTATCTTGCTTAGGCTACAACACTGCCCTTTCTGGTGGCTAGAAAGGCTTTACAGGACTGCAGAGGAGACAGAACAAAACACAGCACAGAAAGTACTGTCTTTGGTCTAATCAATTGATGCGTGCACCTGTTAGAACACAAACAACCTTTTGTTTCCAGGAGCACATGACCAAGCCAGCAATGCCGGTCATCGAAATCACTGCTCAAGCTGGCACACAGCAGTACAATTTTCAAAGCAGTCTTAATCCCATTTTATAGAAGAGGAAAGTGAAGCTCAGAGAAGGGAAGTGACTTCCCCCAGGGCACACAGCAAGTCACTATGTGCTCCTACCTGAAAGTAATGAAGTCTCATTCCTTTGAAAAATAGGCTAGCATTCCAACATGTCAGGTTGGCTCCAAATAGTGAATCCCCTCAGTCCCAAAGCAAAGGCCAGGCCTTGCTACAGGTGTCACCTGAGGGGCATCAGGGAGAGGGCCACTTCCTTGTTCCCAAAACAAATTTAGTCCCCAGGAGGCAAGCACTGCCTACTCCCCAGTGGTGGTCTTCTGAAATCCAAGTGTACCTGGAAGGGGAAACACTTTGTCGTTTATCAGATTACCATCCTTCCTAGCAGAAGTGTCTCAGGATCTAGACCAAGAGTCTGCAAACTACAGCCCAGGGGCCAAATCCAGTTACTGCCTGTTTTTGTAAATAAAGTTTTATTGGCACACAGCCACACCCATTCACTTACATATTGTCTATGGCTGCTTTTGCACTACAGGGGCAGAGTTGAATGGTTATAACAGAGACCATATGCCTCACAAGCCCAGAATATTTACTGCTTGGCCCTTTTCAGAAAAATTAGCCAGCCCTTGATGTAGATGCCGGTAGGAGGGGCGGGTGGGAAAGGGCACAGAAAGTGGAGAGGACAGACCGCAAGTCAAGCTCTGACCACTTCTCCCCATACTATAATCAGCAGACTTGTGTGGTACTTTTGCTGTCGAGTCACCCAGACCTGGGCACAAATCCTGGCTCTACTATTTTTCAGCTGTGTGTTCTTGGGTGAGACACCTAACGGCTCTTAACCTTGGTTTCTCCGTTTGTGAAATGGGCATAATAAAAAGAGTCTTCACAGAATCATTGCAAGGCCACTGGTATTTCAAATACCAGCAGGGTCACCCAGGGTGGACAGGTTTCAGCAGAGCTTCCAGACTAAGACAGATTAGGAAGAAAAGCCTAATGATCTACTTCTGAAAATTAGCCAATGAAGTTGAAAACGCTATGGATCAGAACAGAGTATTGTTTGATGCAGGGCTGGAAGGAGAGCCCTCTAAGTTGAAAGGCACTCAAAATACCCAGTGGTCACAACAATGGACCCGAGCAGACCAACGATGGTGAAGATGGTGCAGGACCAGGCAATGTTTCGTTTTGTTGTATGTGGAGTCACCATGAGTCACAGCTGACTCGACGGCAACTAACTACAGTAAGAACTATTATTACCATAATTATAAGTTTAAGTGTCGGTGAATATTTGTTATTTTTCTTCTCAATAAGAGTTAGTACCAACACACGTGGAACAAGAGAGAAAGACCATTTCCTGGGCTGAAGTGTGTCTTGGAATCTGCACCAGCCCAGGGTAGGGCACAGACCATGGGCCCACAGCTGAGCTTCTGGAAGCAGGCCTGCCATGTGGCGGTGTCTGTCCAGTGCGGCTCTTAGGCCAGACTTCAGGGCAAGAAGGTCAGCATATACGTAGATTCTTGCTCTGGCTCAAAAGGCTCCACCACCAAGGAAGACTTCAGAGCTGATCTGCCCTTCTCAGCTAATAATTTTGGGGTAGGTTTAAACAGACTGAAAAGATAGGCTATCTTTGTGGAGGGCACAGGGGACACCTGGTCCCACAAAGTCAAAATAACCAGTTGTTGTCAAGTCAACCCCAACTCATAGTGACCCCACGTGTGTCAGAGTAGAACTGCACTCCATAGGGTTTTCAGTGGCTGATTTTTTGGAAGTAGATTGCCAGGCCTTTCTCTCGAGGTGCCTCTGGGTAGACTTGAACCTCCAACCTTTCAGTTAGCAGCTGAGTAGGTTAACCGTTTGCACCACCCAGGCACTCCCCACAAAGTCAAAAGTGTGCTGCAACAATGAACAGCATCATATATGAATGCCCTTGTCTTATTCTCCCTAACTTGGGGCCCTCTGCTGTCCCCCGGTGTTGCCCTGCAGATTCCAGGTCTTGGGTCTGTGACAGAAGCACCAAGACCTCCTGTCTCAGCTGTCACACTAGCCAGGACATTCCAGCTGGGAGAAGATGCTGATTCTCTACCTGTAAAACCATCCTTTGTCATTTCTGTCCACCCACACTGAAATCCTTACAGTGTTTATTTACTTCTTTCAAAAACCACATACTCACTGGGCAGCCTCTCTTCAGGCACTGGTTGAAAAGATAGTAGACACGGTCCCTGCCCCAAAGCTGAGCCTAGCAGGCTTGTAGCGGATGCTGTGGTGCCCCCTGCCCTTGGGCTCCCTCAGGACTGAGGCACTCACATCCCCAGCTGCTGAGAGCTCCCAGCTCAAAGAACTGCTCTCAGGGAACCATCTTCCCCAGAGGGTGCTGTCTAGGACAAGGTTACACCCTGTCCCTGGGGGCAGCCCACATCCAGTAACTGGTCAAAGCAAATGTACAAAGGCCGAGCCCCTTGCCTTAATTCAGGCTTCTCTGAAGGGTCATCCCAGTTCTCAAGCTCCCTGTGAGATGGGCTGAGACCTCTGTTGTGACTCATCACAGCTCAACTTCTCCTTCTGCCCAGTCCTGCTTCCCACAGGCCCACACAGAGTTAGGTCCCAGAGCAGTCCCCAACAAACTTCCTGCACACAGCTCTCCTTCTCAGAGTGTTTCCTGAGAAACCCAGCCTCCGGGGTTTCTCAGAAACCCAACCAAAAGGGTTGATTAACAGTTTACCTGTATATCCCAAGTGCCTTGGAGTCAACTCCAACTCATGGTGACTTCGTGTGTGTCAGAACTGTGCTCTATAGGGTTTTCAATGACTGATTTTTTGGAAGTAGATCACCAGATATTTCTTCCAAGGCATCTCTGGCTGGGCTCGAACCTCCAGCCTTTTGTGTTAACTGTTTGCACCTTCAGGGACTCCTGCATATATCTGGGAAACTGTCAAACCAGAAGCAGAAACCAAAGGGAAGCAGATGGGACTGTTTCTTATTTCCCATATGATCACATTCTCTTCTGTTAGTCCTCAAGGCCTGAGGGGTAGCTTACCCTCCCCTAGGTCCCCACCACAAGAGTGGAGCAATGACGAAGTCGGTGCAGAGAAAACAGGACTTCAAACCGGAACAGAACTGAAAAATTGAAACTGAAAAAAAAAAAGAAATTTTTGCTAGAGTGAAATCGAAACCTGAGTTGAAAAAAAGATTCTTCTGAACCCGAACCGAAATTGAAAAACACTATTTCTTTCACTCCTCCATTTTCGGTTCAACAATAAATTTTAAGTTGTAAGCAAGACATTGGACCATTTATGTTTGATTTACATCTGGTGCCCATCTATGCCAAAGGCTTCTCTGGCACATGGCTGGTAAGGGCACAGTTCATTGCTTTGCCAAGTGACATCACACAGCCGTACTCCAAGTGATGACTGCTGTTACGTGAGACGATTCACAGGCCAGTCAGGGTTCGCTAGTTCTGCTCCATGCTGGCCCTCTCTCACAGTGAGGCAAGCTGTGCCTGCCAAAGATGTGAGAAACGCTCGATGCCTGAGAACACTCATAGTCAGAAATCTGAAAAAGCTGACTGAATTGCACCGAGTTCTGAACAGAGTTTTGTGAACAGAAATTTGTCAAGTAAGTGTAAACATTTTAAAAGTACATTACTCACATTTTTAAGTGTCATTTGAATTTAAGAAATAGAAAATAGCGTATAATTTTTGATGATTCCATTCTTATATTTGATCTTGATTTAAACATACACATTTTGTACTTACACGTTTAAATTTAATGTTTATCTCACAAATGGAAATGTTGTCAAACAACAGCAACTACAAGAAGAAAATTAATGTTTCAGTTGCAATACACCATTATTTCACTGAAAGCAACTTGATGGCATCACTATGGAGTGAGATTTTTCTTCAGAAGGTGCTGGATACATGTATGAGAATATTGTAAAGTGGAGCTTCGAATGGAAGAAATCAACAAACCCTGTGAATGTGAAATCAAAGTTATTCCAGTTTTTCTAACATACTGGTGATAGATGGCCAAAAGCAAAAAACCAAACACACTGCCGTTGAGTCAATTCCCACTCATAGCAACCCTATAGGACAGGATAGAACAGCCCCATAAAGTTTCCAAGGCTGTAAATCTTTATGGAAGCAGACTGCCACATTTTTCTCCCATGGAGCGGGTAGTAGGTTCGACTTTTCAGCTAGAAGCTGAGCACTTTAACCACTGCACCACCAGGGCTCCTGTTGCATGGCTAGAAGCATTTTAATATGTACTGGCTCTAATTCATTTCTAAAAATGTCTATTCTCTTTATGTTATCAAAGTCTAAGACTTGTTTTTACTGTGATACAGTGAACTGTAAAATATGCCCTAATGTTAATATTATTTCTTATTCCTTGAATTCTAGTATGGAATGAACCAGAGAAAATCTACATCAAGAATTTTTCATGTAAGAAAAGACTGAAAATAAAAGCATATGTAAAATCTGTAACGCAGATATGACTAGAGACCATGCAGCAAATTTACAGAGGCACCTAAAGCTTCGCCGTATGGATGAATACAATGTAGTGCAAAGCAAAAACACAAAGATGATTGAAGAAAGTGTCAGAAGTATTCTGAACAAGCAACAACAAACATTAGATGAGTTGCCATTCCAGAATGCCTTAAGGTGAGAATAGATAAACAATTGTCACTGTATGTGTTGAATTAGTTACTGTTAAAGGTTGTTCGCTTGTGTTAATTGAATATTCAGGATTCCTGTGATGGTTAAGGATATGTGTCAACTTGACTAGGCTGTGATTCTCAATGGTTTGGCTGAGATTATGTGATCATTCTCCATTTTGTGATCTTACGTAAGCAGCCAATCAGTTGAAAGGGGAGTTTCCTTGGGGGTGTAGCCCGCATCCAATATATATAGATGTTCTGGCAAAGCTGGCCCTCTCTTGTTCCTGCATCAGACTCATCATCCTCTGACCTTCAGTTCTTGGGACATGAGCCAGCAGCCTGCTCTCTGACCCGCCAGTTTTGGGTTTCTCAGCCCCTGCAACCACGTGAGTCAGGAGAAGCCTCCAGCCTGATACCTGAACCATGGATTTGGGACTTGCAGGCGTCCACAACTGTGTGAGCCATTTTCCTTGAAAGCTGTCTCTATATATAGATAGATAGACAGACAGATAGATGTAGATACTATATATACAGATAAAGATATAGATATAGATGCTTCACTGGTTTTGCTCCTCTAGAGAACCCAGCCTAAGACATTTGGTACTGAGAGTGGTTCTAGAGGAACAAAATCATAAGGATGAGTTTTCTGAATTGGTTCTCATGTCTGGCTAGTCTTAAAGGCACTGATGACTCTGCCTCCAGTAGTAAAGAGGGCACTGTCAATCCATGGCATGAGATGGCAATATAAATCCACAAAATATCACCACCAATGGATCAAATATTTGTGGGAAACAAGGCTCTGTGTGAGTGCATATTTGATACTTTTCTACAATTTTGTCACAATGAGAAGTAAAGGAAGGCCGATTGGTTGGTCCTGCTTTCACTAGTCAAAGTGATGAAAGAAAGAGACAAGCTCAGGGCTTCAGAGTCACAGTTCAGATGCTGCATAAAAGGCCTGAAAGTTGCCACTTGTGCCCTGAAAGAAAGCCTCAGTTCTTATAGTAACAGAACTGATATTGCCGAAAACCAAACTGAGCCTTGTCATAAGAGTGGCTGAATTACAACACCAACTGAACTCCCAACCTCAAATGGTGTCTGAAGTTAAAGTGAGGGCATTGACTGGGAAGAAATGGGATCCTGAAACTTGTGATGGGGACATATGGGAAGATAATCAGGAAGCTGGTGACATTGAGCCCCTAAAGTCCATTGAATCACTCTTGCCAACAGAACCAACCCTCTTACTCCCACTAGAAGGGATTACTCCATCTTTGTCTGATAAGCCACCCTCCCCAATAAAACCATTAGCCCCTCCACCTCCATTTGATGAGATTAACCCAGGTGTGTCTAAAAAGCCTTTGTCTGAGTCATTGCCTGGGGCATCCCTTACATTGGCTCTGGCATGGGGAGCAAGGAGACAGACAAATGCCTGGGTTCTGAATCCCCTCCCACTGCACCACCAGGGCTCCTTGCTGTGACCTAAGAAACTGAAAATGGAAGGTGGCTCCTACCCTGGGCAAGAGAAGGGTTTTAGGGTCTTCACTTGAAAAGCCAGTTCTAATCACGTCTCTCCTACTTAGTCTAGCCCAGCAGAAAAATAACACCTTCCACGCGTGACTGTGGGCCGGCACTGTGAATCTGCCCTCTCTGACCCTTGCCATAAAGGGAGGTGGAGTGGAGGCACTGGTCCTGGGCTCCTGGCCTGCCCGCTCTGCTCCTGCTCAGCCTCACTTAGGCATCAAGAGGAGGAGGGGAAGGGGAAAAAGAGGGGATGCAGACTTTCATCCATCCTTTCATTCTGTTTCCACTCTGCTCCAGGCACTGGAGATTTAGGGGAACTCTGTGAGTTTCTGCCCTCAAGGGATTTATTTACAAACACATGGTGAAAAGAGACAAGTCAGAGACAACCGCAAAATTAAATGCGGAATTACAGCATTTGGGGGCGGAGTTGGTGGAGGGGGCAGGGCTGGCAGAGGAGGAGTGATGCCTCCCTCCAGTAAAGACTCCAAGATGCCAAGCAGGGGACATGAGCACAAAAGGCCACTCACCAAAAGCAAACGTGACCCATTGGGCAAGTTTGCTCCCAGGAGATGAGAAACAACACTGTATTTCCACTCATAGTCAAGATTCATGGAGAGTGGGAGGCAGAGGGACACAGGAGGACGGTATGAGCTGAGCATTCCATCCAATTATTAGCCTGGCCTTACTCAAACTGCAAGAACTCCCCTGTTCAGATTTCCCGGCACTCCCTCCCAGCTCACTGAAGGCCCAAAATAGCCCAGAACAGCTGACTGGCAGCTGGCCACCACCTTGATGTGCTGTTTGGTTCCTGAGGCAGCAAACACATTTCACATACAACTCAAAGACATATGGCTGATTTTATCCGCATCAAATCAAGCCCATCAACTTTTACAAGAGGGCCTTGCTTGATATAAGGCCTCCTTCCCATCAAGAATTTAGTTCAAATCTCTTATTCCTACAAGGACCTTGTAGGAATTGGGGGCCCTTGGGTTAAGAAAGGCTTCAAAAAAATTGAGGGAATTTATGCTTATGTAAAGATTGAATCCCAATTTCACAATACTGTGATTTTTCTAAAAATCACAGTTGTGTGATCGCCCTATGTATCATAACATCAGGATTAAGAGGTGAATTTGTGGGCGACGGAGCTTAAAATGGGCTTCCAGTATGTCACTCCACTACCCGTCTGTCAATTTGTTGTACTGTGATAGTCTATGTGTTGCTGTGATACTGGAAGCTATGCTACTGGTTTTTCCGATATCAGCAGGGTTACCCATGGTCAGGGCAGATTATCCAATAGGCAAGGTAAGCACAGTGCTTATCTTGCTTACCAGATCGTCTGTAGTGAACAATTTCACATTTTTTCACCACATCAAAGATTCTGCTTCTAGGTATGGCTGGCATATGTCTCTCTCCCAACCCCACAGCAACTTCCTACAGAATCAAAGCCTCTTTTCAAATTTACGATCCCTGACGTTGGGGGGTGCGGGGGATGACCCAGTAAGCAAGGTAAGCACAGTCTTGTGCTTACCTACTAATCTGCAGTGAAACTGTTCACTACAGATGATCTTACCGTGCTTACCTTACCTTCTGGATAATCCACCCCTGCTGATGGTAGACAGGTTTCAGTGGAGCTTCCATACGAAGACAGACTAGGAAGAAAGGCCTGGGGATCTACTTCCAAAAATCAGCCAACGAAAACCCTACGGATCACAACAGAGCATTGTCCCATATAGCGCTGGAAGATGAGGCCCCTAGGTTGGAAGGTACAAAATACACACTGGCCGCAACAATGGATTCCAGCATACCAAAGATGGTGCAGGACCTGGCTACATTTTTGTTCCCCTGCACATGAGGTCACCATGAGTTGGAACTGATTCCACAGCAACAACAACAAAAAAAAAATTATGCCACTGCTCAAATATGAGGGACATGATGGACATACTGAGCCGGATCTGAGGAAAAACCACATTCTGGATGCTGGGGCCTTACTCAGCCCTTCCATACCTTGCAAGGAACTATAGGGCCCTGCGGCCAACTTGGGCCACATGTGTAAAGGCAAACAGAGGATTTTGGTAAAAGAGATAGTAATATATTAAAGCCTTGCTATTCAAAGTGTAATCAGCGGTCCAGTTGCATGGGTATCACCTGGATGCTTGTCAGAAATGCAGACTCTTGGGCCCCAGCCCAGACCTTCTGAAACAGAATTTGCATTTTAACAAGATCTCCAGGTAACTCGAGTTTGCCTTAAAAAAAAGAGAGAGAGAAATTTCCACAAGTGTCAGGGCCGTGGTGTCAGGCAGTGCAGCTGAGGGGTGGGAGGCATTTGGAGCACCAAACCCACGGACATCCAGTCCATGCTGACTCATAGCGACCCTACAGGACAGAGTAGAACTGCCCCATAGGGTTTCCAAGGAGCAGCTGGTGGATTCGAACGGCAGACCTTTTGGTTAGCATCCAAGCTCTTAACCCCTATGCCAGGGTCCCAGGAGGAGGCATTTTGGAGGTTTGGCAAAAAGACTGCACTTTCAGTGGGGGAAGGAGGCAGCAAGCCTGATGACGCTGGGAACAAGAGTGCTGGGAGGTGAAGAGAAGCTAATGCTTTACCTGGAGGAAAGGTGGGAAGGCTCTAGCTCTGGGTTTGGAAGTGCCTTGGAGGGGACCCTTGCATGAGGGGTGGGTGGGAGACAGGTGTAACCAGGTGGTCTTCAGTCTCAAAGCCCCAAGATCGTAATAGTCCTGTGATCCTGAATGGTGGCCACTAAGGGGCAGCCTGGGTCACTGCCTCCTCTAATGCTCAGCAGGGACCTGGTGCCTTCTTCTTTTTCCCAGAAGTCTTCAGTGACACGGGCCTCTGCCCTCCTGGGCCCATGCCTCACATCTTTTTTTTTTTTAAATTGTACTTTAGATGAAGTTTTACAGAACAAATAGTTTCTCATTAAACTGTTAGTACACATATTGTTTTATGACAATGGTTAACAACCCAGCGACACGTCAGCACTCTCCCTTCTCAACCTTGGATTCCCTATTACCAGCTTTCCTGTCCCCTCCTGCCTTCTAGTCCTAGTCCCTGGACTGTGGTGCCCCATTAGTCTCGTTTTGTTTTATGGGGCTGTCTAATCTTTGGCTGAAGGGTGAACCTCAGGAGTGACTTCATTACTGAGCTAAAAGGGTGTCCAGGTGCCATATTCCTGGGGTTTCTCGAGTCTCTGTCAAAACAGTAAGTCTGGTCTTTTTGAGTTAGAATTTTGTTCTACATTTTTCTACAGCTCTGTCCAGGACCCTGTGTTGTGATCCCTGTCAGAGCAGTCAGTGGTGGTAGCCAGGCACCATCTCATTGTACTGGACTCAGTATGGTGGAGCCATGCCTCACATCTTAAGGGTCATTCTTGCTCATTCTGTGTCTCTCTCCACCTGACCTTGATATCTGATACCTAATTTTCCCAGAGGGAATTGCATTTGGCTTCAGTAATCTTGTTAGGAGGCAGTCTCCTATTGTGCCTTTCCAACATACCAACGGTAGTGGCTGATTTACCAGGACTTTCTGTCTGCTATTTTCATGCTTCAGCTCAGTTCAGTCCCTTATTGAGCTCCTATTTTCCAGGCTCTCTGCTAATGGCCAGGGGCAGAGCCACACATGAGACACAGCCCCCAGCAGAGAACTATAAACAAAGAATGATAATTTAACAGGATGATGCTGTAATAGAGGTAGTACTTATTTATCAGGTACTGTGAGGGCCTCAAAGAGGCACCGTTGATTCTGTCTCTCTGGAAAAATCATGAGGGTTTCAGAGAGGAAGCAACACTTGAACAGGGTTTTGAAGGATGAGTAGGAGCTGGCTATTCAAAGAAGCAGATGGACATGGAAATTCCATGTTGAGATCATTGGACAGTAACTTTGTTATCTTTTCCCCTAGTCTCCATCTATACAGTTTAAGCCAGTTGCATAGGGGTTAAGAGCTTGGCTGCTAACCAAAAGGTCTGCCATTCGAATCCACCAGCTGCTCCTTGGAAACCCTATGGGGCAGTTCTACTCTGTCCTGTAGGGTCGCTACGAGTCAGCATGGACTGGATGTCCGTGGGTTTGGTGCTCCAAATGCCTCCCACCCCTCAGCTGCACTGCCTGACACCACGGCCCTGACACTTGTGGAAATTTCTCTCTCTTTTTTTTTTAAGGCAAACATTTATTGAGTACTTACTAAGTGCCAGGCACTGTGGGCTCCTTTCACCCTCCCCACAACCCAAGCCTTATTCTTGAAGCCAGAAAACTGGGCTCCAGAGGGTCAGTCCCCTGCACGTTCACACAGGTCTTGAGTGGCAAACTGTCCAGACTGAGCAGGTAGACTAACTCACAACACTACCATCTGGACCACTTCTCTACCTACATCCAGTGGGAAAATGGCCTTAGTCACCTCTCCTTCCCACCAGGTGTCCCTAGAGCTGCTGCACTCACCTGGCAATGCCTTGAAACACAGATGCTGATTCTGTTGTGGCAGAAACTGGGGGTGTCCCTCCTAGAGGCCTGGGGTGGACCCAGAACCCTGTGACCAACCTTGGCCTAATGGTTCCCCGTTTACTTGTGCCAGCTTTTGGCCACAGGAGGGCGGATGAGGGACTGAGGATGGCTCCTTGCAAACTCTCTTCACTGGAGGACTGACAGGTCAAAGCAGAGGTCATAGGGACAGGAGTCTTGGAGGCACTCAACAACAGTTTGTGGAATGAATGCATTGTTGTTCAGAGGAAGAAGGGAGTCCCCCAGCTGGGGAAGAAGGGAGGGCTTCAGGAAAAGGAGCATTGGATGAGCACATAGCATTGCCATGTCCTGCTGTTCAGGCTGTGTACTGCAGCACTCCTGGGAGCTCCATCCTCACAGACTGTGATGCTAATGGCACCCTCTGGAGTTGTGCCACAAAGCAGCCTAGGCATTAGACTGGGCCTTCAAAGGCTGGGTCTCCACAGAAGAGGTTAGGAGTGGGTATTCCTGTGGTGGGAACAGTGTTAGCAAGGGATAAAGGTAGTGTTATGGGTTGAACTGTGTCTCCAAAAAATATGTGTTATAAATCTTAACCCCTAAACCTGTGGATGTAACCCCCTTTGGGAATAGAGTTTTCTTTGTTATGTTAATGAGGCCACATCAGCATAGGGTGCATCTTAAACCCAATCACTTTTGAGATATGAAAGGAGCAGATTAGGCACAGAAGCAAGGAAGCACAGATGGAGGAAGACAAATACCAGGCCACATGAAGATCACCAAGGAACAGAAGCTGAAAAGAGACAAGGACCTTCCCCCTGAGCCAAAGGAGAGACAGCCTTCCCCTAGAGCCAGTGCCCTGAACTTGAACTTCTAGCCTCCCAAGCTATGGGAAAATAAATGTTTTTGTTAAAGCCATGCACTTGTGGTATTTCTGTTAGAGCAGCACTAACAAATTAAGACAGGTAGCAAAGCAAGAGGAATTTGCGGGAAGTAACGAGTCATCAAGGAGCCTTGGTAGCACAGTGGTTAAGCGCTTGGCCGCTAACCGAAAAGTCAGCAATTTGAACCCACCAGCCACTCCACGGGAGAAAGATGTAGCAGTGTGCCTCCATAAAGATCACAGCCTTGGAAACCCTATGGGACAGTTCTACCCTGTCCTATAGGGTCGCTATGAATCGGAATCCACTCAATGGCAACGGGTGACAGGAGTGATTCATCCAGCCTGGCTGGGAGTAGATTAGGCAGGTCGTCCAGAGGCCAGGGCAGAGGTAACGAGGGGGTGTTCATTTTTTGGATATTAGTTCAGGCAGGCCTACACAATACGTCTAAACAAGTGGTTCTCAAAAGGGTGATTTTGCCCCTCAGGGGACATTGGGCAATGTTTGGAGACCCTTATCTTTGTCAAAACTGGGGCGGGGCGGGAGGAGGGGGGCAGGGAAAATACTGGAATCTAATGGATAGAGGCCAAGGACGTTGCTAATCATTCTATAGTACACCAGACAGCCTCCCAGCAAAGAATTATCTGGCCCGGAATGACATAGTGCCCAGGTTGAGAAACCCCGCTCTAAACAAGAAGGTGATAATGGAAGGAAGAGAGATGTGGTGCAGCTAAAATGATGGAATTATGGGATATATGGGGAGGGGTCTGAGTGCTGAGAGGGGAGGTGCTACTGGGATGGGTGTGTGCTTATGTGTTGTGGGGAAGAGGGCCCAGATGTCCGGGTGTTGGGGCTGCAGAGAAGATGCAGGCTGATTCTGGAGTTGTGCCCAGGAATCAGCTTTGTAAGAAGCTCCCCAAGAGGTTCCAATGTGGACGGCGGTGGACTACCCTTTGAAAAATGCTGGCCTAGGGAAGGAGGGCCAGTGCAATCTGCCAGTCTCATGCACGAGATGACCTAGGTTCAAATCCCAGCTCTACCACATACATAACAGTGACCTTGAGCAGATTGTGCCTCTCTGAGCCTCAGTTTCCTTATCTGTAAAATGGGGATAATGCTGCCTTACCTTGCTGTGTTTGGGTGAGGGTCAGACATGTGTAAAAGGTGCCGGGGACAGGGTCTAGAACACAGCACTCAACCAAACCAAACCAACCCCATTGCCACTGAGTCGATTCCAATTCATAGCGACCCTATAGGACAGAGTAGAACCTCCCCATAGGGTTTCCAAGGAGCGGCTGGTGGATTCGAACTACAGACATTTTGATTAGCAGCTAAGCTCTTAACCACTGCGTCACCAGAGTTCCACAGCACTCAACAGATGGTAACTATTGTTATCAATGAATCCCACTGCTCACTCCACGGAAACTGATGCCCTCTTGAGTTATTATCCCCATTGCTCAGAAGGGTATGACAGAGGCCCAGAGACCAGCAAGAGCCACACTCAAAATTGCACGGGTGGCAACAAGACCAGGACTCTGAAGGAGACTCTTGCCACTTCCCTGTGGCCCCCTCCACGAGCTCTGGCAGAGTCAGCTCAGCCCCTACCTAGCTCCAGCCCCTTGGGAGTGAGGCTGTGAGTTCCCTTTGCTTCCAACAGATGCCAGTGCAAGGAGGTGGGGTCATGGGATGGGCCAGCCCCACAGACAGCACAGACAATGCCTCCTGTGCCCCAGGCCCAGCTCAGCCCCTCCGGCCCCTAAAAGCAGCCAAGGTGAGGCCTGCTCCACTCCCATTCGAGACACTTCCATAACCCCTACTTCACCTTCCCCAACACACACCCGCTTCTCCAACCCACTCAGACATCCATCCAAAGGGGGAAGAATATGCAGCAAAGCCCCATCCAAAAGATTTTTTAGTTGCTATTAATCAAACCTTAAAAAAAAAAAAGTAAAGTCACCTTGGGGCAGAAGCCCAAAGGAAAAATATTAGCATTAGCTAAGAACATAAAAGAACTCACAACTGCTTAATCAGACTAGAGCATGGTCATTAACTGTCCATCTAATTGAGTTTACAGGCAGGAGGGCCAAGCTTCAGAGTCCTTCCTGGCCATGAGTGGAAAACCTGTCCAATTCCCTCCTGCCCACCCTCTCCCACTGCTCTCCAAGTTGCACAGCCCCACCACCCCTTGGCTCCAGCTTCCATGAACAGGTAGTGAGCAGAACATTCCGGAGGGTCCGCAGTTCTGCAGAAACAGGAGGGGGCTGGGAAGCTTATTTCACAGATATGGAGGCACTTAAAACCAGGTCTCCTGTGCATTCCAGCCTTCCTCCTAATACAACACCTCTAGAGGCAGTTGGTTACCCCCAGTGGTGCTATACTCACTACTTCAGCACGCAACCAGGTCTGCTGTTGGACGGCTACTTAAAAAGTCCTATTTCTACTGAGTCCAACTCTACTTACCCATTCCTGCCTGTCTGTGGCCCTCTCCTCCTTCCACATTCCAAGTATTTGTTCAACTAGCTTTGGTCGAGCCCCCGTGGGTGCCTGCCCTGTGCTGGGCACAGGGGACACACCAGTGAACAGGACAGGCAGGGTCCCTATCATCACAGAGCTCATGATGCACCTCTCTGGCCATCTCAAGCTTCTCCTGCACATACAAACCTCCCTAGACACCCCACCTATTTTCCAGTAAGTTCTAGCTGCCATCTCCCCCATCCCCCTCCATCCAAGCTCTCAAGAGAAAAATATCCATCTCATCTACCAGGAATAATTGCTGAGATTCTCAAAGTCAATCCCAAGAATGCATACAAAACTTTCGAAAAGTAGAAAGGGTGGGGGGGTGAACAGAAGGGTGACATTGATCATGTGTCCCCAGGTTCCACAGGCTACACCATTTAATCCTCACAACAACCCACAAGGTGAGCTTTGCTGTCCTCATTATACAGAAAAGGAAGCCGAGGCTCAGAGAGGTGAAGCAACTGGCTCAAGGACACACAGGAGGAAGTGGCAGAGCAGCTCCAAATGCAGGGATTCCAGTGCGCCTGCTGGCTGGGCCAGGCCTGCAGGGAGACTTCCTCCTGGCCAACCAGAGAGACCCCCGCCCTTCCCAGTCCCTGTTCAGTGGAGGTCCCAGCCCATTTTCTGGGCAATTTCTTGCTCCAGTGGAAATCAACCAGCTTGAGAGAAAAGAACACTGTGCATTCTGAAAGATAGATGTGACTCATCTATGAAGTGTGAGTGAGATTGTTTTTTTCTTTTCTTTTTTTTATCCAGAAGCTTCTCCTCTAGGCTCCTAGGCATCTGAGAAGGGTGAACGGATAGGAGCCACACTTGGCCCTCTGGTGCAGACAGGTAGTGCTCCACACCACATACCCACCTGCTCCCTCTTTCTCACCCCTGCCCACTGGACTGGGCATTTCACAAAGGAGACACTGAAAGGGGAAAACTAGGGACAGAGACACAAATCCCCCCAACCGTGCCCAGCCAGCATCACCCAAACCCCTGGAAAAGCAAACACACCCTCTTCTCCCTATTCAACTCCCATTTCATCTTTCATCCCTTCCCTCCTAACTACTCCCTCCCCTGGGTCAGAACCACCCATGGGTCAGAACCACCCCAGGGTCAGAACCATCCCACAGTCAGAACCACCCCAGGGTCAGAACCACCTCTGGGTCAGAACTATCCCTGGGTCAGAACCACCCCAGGGTCATAACCATCCCACGGTCAGAACCACCCCAGGGTCAGAACCACCTCTGGGTCAGAACTACCCCAGGGTCAGAACCACCCCAGGGTCAGAACCATCTCACGGTCAGAACCCTTGGAACTAGCAGCAAAGAAAATTCTATTGGGCTCAAGGGAGAGGTTGGTGGCAATTTTTGGCTGTGGAAGTTGATTCAGAAGGGTATATGTAGAGCTCATGAAACCTGCCAGGGGATATCTGGCCCCCACACCCTCTTTCTGCAGTCCCTTTTACCAGGGCCACCAAGTCAGGGCCCCAATATTAATCTGGCTGCTTCGAAGAAAAAAACCAAACCATTGCCTTCAAGTCAATTCCACCACAGATTGACCCTGTAGGACAGAGTAGAACTGCCCCATAGGGTTTCCAGGGCTGTTATCTTTACAGAAGCAGACTGCCACATCTTTCTCCCACAGAGCTGCTGGTGGGTTCGCACCCCCAACATTTTGGTTGGCAGCCAAGTGCTTTAACCACTGCACCACAGGGGAAGAACTCCTGAAATAACTAGGATGCTTCTCTTAGTTTTTTTCTTCTCTTGCTCTGTTTTCTTCTGAACAATGTAAATATTGAAACTGAGAGTTTTCCTCTTTGCTTTGGCTCTTGTGAGCCTCAGAGCTACAGGTACAGCCCACCTGTATGTGTAGGGCCTTTATTATCATTATTAGTCCCATTATTATTACTAATATTATAATATTAATGTTTTCCTAAGGTCCCTGGGTGGTGCAAATGGTTTGAGCTCAACAGTTAACCTAAAGGTTGGCTGTTTGAACTCACTCAGCAGCACCACGGAGGAAAGGCCTGGCTACCTGCTTCCGTAAAGATTACAGTGAAGAAAACCCTATGGAGCAGTTCTACTCTGCAACATATGGAGTCGCCCTGAGTTGGAATTGATTCAAGGAAAACAAGTTTGGTTTTTTTGGTTTTATTATTCTCCTATCCTTTTTCCCGGTTTCCTCATATCTATTCTCTTGTCATGGTACCTGAAATTTTGTGCCCTCCCCCCAGACTATTTTCAAGCAAGATGAGCTCTAAATCCATAAAGACAGTGATTGGCTTGGTATGAGGGAAGGCATATAGGGGAATGTGTTTCAAGGGCGAGGCGTGTAAAAGTAACATCTGGGTTTCAAGATAGTGCCAAAGTTAAGTAGCGTCTGGGGTCTTAAAAGCTTGTAAGCGGCCATCTAAGATACTCCACTGGTCTCACCCTGTCGGGAGCAAGGGAGAATGAAGAAAACCAAAGACACAAGGCAAGGATTAGTCCAAAGGACTAATGGACCACAAGTACCACCACTTCCACCAGACTGAGTCCAGCACAACTAGATGGTGCCTGGCTACTACCACCAACTGCTCTGACAGGGATCATAATAGAGGGTCCCAGACAGAGCTGGAGAAAAATGTAGAACAAAATTCTAACTCACAAGAAAAGAAAAAAAAAGACCAGACATACTGGTCTGACAGAGACTGGAGAGACCCTGAAAGTACAGCCCCTGGACACCCCTTTAGCTCAGCAATGAAGTCACTCCCGAGGGTCACTCTTCAGCCAAAGACTAGAGAGGCCCATAAAATAAAACGAGACTAAAGGGGCACACCAGCCCAGAGGCAAGGACTAGAACACAGGAGGGGACAGGAAAGGTGGTAATAGGGAACCCAAGGTCAAGAAGGGGGAGTGTTGACATGTCATGGGGTTGATGACCAGTGTCACAAAACAATGTGTGTACTAATTGTTTAATAAGAAGCTAGTTTGTTCTGTAAACCTTCATCTAAAGTACAATTAAAAAAAAGACAGAGAGAGTTCCAGAGAGTGAATGCTGATAGAGACTGGGACCTAGGGTTCTGCCGTGGGCCAGGAGGTCTGCTGCGAAGGCCAGTGTGATTTTGCCATCCTCTCTTTACCCCTTCATCTAAAGTCAGTTTTGAACAAGCTGCCAGTCCTCCCAGGGGTTTTCATGACGAAGCTACTGGCAGGAAGATAGTCAGCATTTGCCTCTCTCCTTCTGCCTCCGTTTGAGCCTGCTCCATCCATGGCCTTCCCAGAAAAATGTCACCTTGTTAGCAGCGGGTTCCCTGAACTTCCAATGCCAACTCCCCAGAAAGTGAGCGGAGCAAGGTGCCCTGGTCTAGAGCTGTTGCATCTCTTGTAAAGTCTGTTCCTCCTGAAGAGGAAAGGGTAACTGGGCATTCATTCCGCTTTCCCCACCAGAATCTCTTCAGTAGCCTGAGTGTGTTTCTCTTTCATTCCCTCCTGAGGACTTGCTGAGAGCCTCTTGATTGTGTGTGTCTCCAGAGTGACTGCAAACACATTTCTGATGGCCCAGCCTGCTACTGGCACTTATGCAAATTAATGCCCAGTGAGCACAGGGAGTGTTTTCTGGCTGAGCCCACCCCTACCCTGACTCCTGGCCAGGCTGGAGACCAGAGCCCCAGCCCTCACCTCTGTGCTCACAGGTCTCTCACACCTGAAGGGGCTCAAGCTCCTGGCAAACACTTGGGGAGGCCAGGGGTCCTGTATTGATAGCAACAGCATCATAAATCCCTCTGTTGGTCTGTCCCCAATAAAGCCAAGCAGGACCCAGAGGAGTCCTCATTTTGCATGTGACACCCACCCTTTCCTCGAAATTAGCAAAGAAGCAAAGGGAACTAGGACCTGACGTTCCTAAGGTCCACTGACTGATTCCCTGCCCCTTGAGCCTGGGCAGGACCCCTCTCTATCCAAGGTCTGGAGCCTGGGAAGATCCTCGGGGACCACATGTGCACAAAGGCCACGTCTCCCATCTAAGCTGGGCTCCCTTTTTAATGTATTTTCTGTGTTTTGTTTTTCAGATAGAAAAGTGAATTGTCTGGTATACTTATAAAACGTAGAAAAGAACCAAACGTCACTCAGAGAGTGTTACTTGTGTGTTGACCACGTACTCTCATGCTTCAAGGAGGAGAGAAAGTGTGAGAAAGGGGAGGACAGGTGAGGGGGCTGGACACCAGGAAGCCCCAGGAGGGGCAGCGGGGGAGGGGATGAGGGAGAAAATCTCCAGGGACTCAGACAGGAGAGGTGACAAGACGACAATGACGGAGTGCAGAGAGGAGTTGGGATAGACATGGAATGAATGAGCCGAGTGCTGAAATGAGCTCATTCTAAAAGGAAGTAACTAAGGGGCAAACCAGGGAAGGGGCTCCCTCACCTAAAGCCCCACAGCCAGTGAGGCTGGAGGGAGGACTAGATCCCAGGTGTCCCACTGTCTGCTCTAAGAGAGTATCTTCTCATTCCCTCAACAGTTAGCGTGTAAGCTCCTCAAGACCTGATCTGGCCTCTCCGGAGCCCACCCAGCAAACAGGTGTGGCCTGACAGCTCATTTAGAAACATTCACCGCTGGCTTTTGCCCAACCCTATTTCCTCATAGAGTACCCTTCATAAGAAGGGGGTCAGGAAACCTCGGCTCTAGTCACTTCTCTGCCTCAGACTTGCTGTGTGACCTAAGGCAAGTGCCTTCCCCTCTCTGGACACTGGAATCCTCCCCACCCCCCTCGCCCGTCCCACCCTCTGCCAAGTTGTGGCCTGGGGCTGCATGATGAAGCCAGCCTGGCTTTGCTGCCTGAGTCCTCATAGCAATCCTCACCCAGCACTGCCCTGGGCTTGGCATACCACAGGCACTCAATAAATACTGAATGGCAAGTGCCCTGGCCACAAAAGCAAACACTGGGTTAATTGGGAAAGGCTCCAAAAAGCCAGAAGTCTATGGTTTCAGGAAGGGAGCAAAGCAAAGTATTCAAACTGAAAGAAGGCAGCTTTGTGCTGGATTTTGGTTTCAGCTTCAACAGGGTGGTTGTATGAGACTGTTGAGAGCGGTAGGGTCCTATCCAGAAACGAGATATTTGCGCTGTCTCTAGGGCAGAAAGGGTGAAAACACACCCCTTGGTCTTTACGTGTAAGCAGTTGAGGTCCCCATCATTCCGGTACCATTGTGAACACCCACCACTTCTCCTCCCCTTTCCAAAAGAACTTCTGGAACTGAGGGGAGGGAAGGGAAAGTTGCCTGGAGCTCCACAGGCAGCTGCCCAGGGCCAGGCTCAAGCCCCAGTGCTCTCTGCTCCCTTAAGTTCCCCCTGCCCCAAATTTATCCTCTAGACCCGGCCTCCCAACACCCGCCAAGCTCGAGCAATCGCCTCATCCTCAGCCCACGGGCGGAGAAGGGGCCGGCAGCCACCGGACTCAGGCGCACAGTTCCACCACTAAGCTCTTAACTCCGCAGTCCTCCAACCTGGCGAGCGCGCCCCGCTCCACACCCTATCCCCCAATCCCCTTCCAGAAATCACCCAGCCTCCCAGGTCCAACCAGAACCTCCGCATCCCAGTCCCCGCTCCCTTCCCTTTTCCTTTTTGCAAGCGCAAGCGACGTCGCCGGTCCAGAGTGCCCCCAGCTTGCCCGCTGCCCCTTGTACTCACCTCTCTACCTTGCGGGGCTCATCGCCTCTACTGGACCAGAGGTTCAGGAATTCGTCTTCACCTCCCCACAGCGCCCCGCCAGGCACCTTCTCGGCGCTTGGTTGGACGAATTACCCACCTCCCGCGGCTCTCCCCATCCAAACCAAACCCCTGGAGTTTAGGCAGAGACACCCTAACTTGGAAGCCTCTTACAGTGGAAGGAGCTTGAGCTTAGGCCCGAGTTCGAAACTTCCCTCAACCCATCGCTAACCGTGTGGGAAAGATGTGCCGCTTGAATCTGTTTCCCAGTCCTTAATCAGGAACCATACGCACCATACGTAGCCCAAGGACTGCGCTAAGGACTTTACTTGCATTTTTCTCATTTCATTACTCTACTGCCTAAAGAAAGTTGGTTCTTTTTTAAATTCATTATTGCCATTTTACAGAAGAGAAACTGGAAGCTCCGGGAGGTTACTTGTCCAAAGTCACTTGGCCAGTGGATGGTAGAACCAGGACTCAAACCGAGCTCTGCCGGATTCCAAAACCCGCTTTTTCTCTCGAGGTCCGTAGAACTCTAGACAAGCAGCAGCAGCAAAACCAGCGCCCCGCCCCGCCGCGCTCCCTCCTCCGGGTTCCCACCCAACACTACCTTCCTTGGGCGCGTTGGCATCCCAGACGCTCCACATCTGCACGAAGAAGAATGGCGTCCAGCACACGATGAAGGCCAGCACGACGATGAAGGTCATCTTGACGGTGCGGATCTTGGCCTTGGAGATGAGCTTGACGCTGCTGACGCGTGCCAGGGCCACGCGCCCCCCGCCGCCGGTGGCCGCGCCCTCCGACCCCTCGGCGGCCGCCGCGGCCGTCTTGAGCCGCAGGTTCTGCCATATCTTGAAGCTGATGAGGCCATAACAGGCGGCGAGCACGATGACTGGCACGATGTAGACGGCGAGCGTGATCCACGTGACGTAGGCCTTGGGCCCCCAGGGCTGGATGAAGACAGCCCAGCAGTCGAAGACGCCGTCGGCCACCTCGCGCAGGGAGAAGATGTGCACCTGCGGCGCGCTGGCCACCAGGCAGCCGAGCCATGTGGCCAGCACGGCCAGGCGGTCGGCGCGGCGGCGCAGGGCGCGCAGCGGCTGGCAGATGGCCAGGCAGCGGTCGAGCGACATGAGCAGCAGCAGGTAGGTGGACGCGAACATGCCCACCACCTGCAGGTATTTGACCAGGCGGCACAGCAGGTCTGGCCCGTAAAAGCGGAAGGTGATGTCCCACAGCAGCTGCGGCAGCACCTGAAACACCGCCACCACGAGGTCGGCGATGCTCAGGTGCTTCATGAAATAGAAGAGGCGCGAGTGCTTGTGGCGCGTGGTGCGCAGCGCCAGCAGCACGCACGCGTTGCCGCTCAGCGCCAGGAAGAGGATGAGGCATAGCACCGCCACCTCCACGCGCGCCAGGGCCTCGTTGCGCTGTGGAGGCCCGGCGGTGAGGTTACCCTCGGCCCCAGGCAGCGCCAAGCTCGCGTTGACCGCCTCGGCGCTCCAGTTGGCGGCAAGGGCAACCTCCATGATAGCGGCCGCCGTGCGCCCCTAGCCTTCGCGCCCTTTAAGGCGTGGCACGGCGGGGCGGAGCCCGACGCTCAGTCCTGGGTGCCTGGGGGGCGCCTCGGGCTCCACTTCCCGAGACCCGCGGACGATTTGCTGAGTCTGATCCTGAAACAAACCAGGAGGGCGTGAGAAGACTGCCCCGTTTCTCTCCCGGCGCGCGTACGGAGCAGAATCCCCCTTCCCAGAAAGCCCAAATCATCTGGACCCCAGGGCACAACTGCTGGCCCTAAGTTTGCTCCTCCGCCACCCTGGGAATCCCCTTTTGGGGTACCTGCTCTGAGCCACCGCAGAAGAGTGGGAGCCCTCTCCTGGACCGCCTGTTCCTTGAGATGCTCAGCAGCTTCCACTGGGGTAGAAAGGAGGGTCAGCCCATTCCCCCGAAACTGGGACTGCCAGCCCAGCCACCTCCCCAGGAGCCTTCAGTCCAGCCACTTCCCACAGCAACCCCAAACCAGCTACCTCTTCTAATAAACGCTCCAGTTACTTCTTCTGGAGGTTCCCTATCAGCCACTTGCCTGGGAATTCATAGCTCACGATCCGCTCTTCCCAACCTCCTGTTTCTAAGAAGCGCAGCCAGCATTCCCCTGAACTTCCTTAACAGTTGCTTCTGGGGACCCCTGTCCAGCAGTCCCTCCTGCCTCAGTAACTACCCAGAACGCCCAACCTCGGACCCCAGGCCTAGGCACCTCCCCCGGGGATCCTCCCCAACCCCTCAGCCTCGAAAGTTCAGGAACCAGATAAGCGTCTTGGCCCTCGACAGTCAAGAGCTCGGCGCCTCAGTACTGAAGAATCACGTTATAATCTCTCAGAGCACCCCACGCGCCTCCAGAAACCAGGAGCGCGGGGCACGCCACCACCGCCACCACCAACTCGGATCCCGATGGCCCCACCATCCCCAGCCACACTCACAACCCGCGCGCAGGTCCCAGCTCCCTGCACCGAGTCCGCTGACTGGCCCCTAAAGTTGGCTCCCAGGGGAAGTTGCACTGCAGCTGACTTGCCCAAAGACACATGCGCTCAGCTCAGGTCCAGATGGCTCCACCTGACGCTATGCTGTAGTCTCGAACTCTGGCGCCTCGGCTGGAATCCCCTTGCCGGCAACCTGGCTGGGCGCCGGATGAGTACAGAAGGAGAGCAAGGAGCGCCGACTAGGCTGCTCGCGCGCGACAGCGTCGGGATGTGGTGTTGTCTGCCAGTGGCCGGCTTTTCTGCAGCCGGAAGCTGGAGCTGCGCCACCACACCGGTCCGCTAGTGGGCGCGCGAGGCTGACCTCCGCGGAGCGTGGTTTTCGCGCCCAGCCTATGCCCCAGAGCGGTAACAAACATGCTTAGCTCACGTTGGTTCAAAACTGCTAAGGGAAGGAGCTCATAAAAACGCATCTGGTTTCTTCCTTTCTTGGTGTAGCAGCTCCTGACTCTCAGGCAAATAAGTTTGAGTAGTGATGCTTTCCCCTGAGTAAGTGGTGACGATGTTACAAAAGCATTTAACTGGTACTTCCCAAAGATGAGGTTAATGTCAGTGCTTTTTCCCCACCAGCAGCTTGATGTAGTGGGCTTAGCCGCGAATTCAAATAAGAGCTTGCCTTGAAATATTTTTGTTTGTATTCCTGCTTAATGAGGAATTAGAAATGCCTTCCATTCTAATCCACACTGTGAGAAGTCTTCATTTTTCAGCACTTTTAGGGGAAGATAAGGGAAAAAATTCTATTTCTTAATTTTAAAACGAGTTTGCTCACCTGTGGGCTGAAGCCATTTGCACATCCTTGCCACGATTCAAAATTAAAATCTGAAATTATGCCAACCACCTATTGCCATTGAGTCGATTAGGACTCGTAGCAACCCTCTAGGACAGAGTAGAAGTGCTGCAGAGGGTTTCCAAGCACTGGCTGGTGGATTTGAACTGCCAACCTTTTGCTTAACAGCTGTAGTGCTTAACCACTGAGCCACCAGGGCTCCAAAATGATGCTGGGGAAGATGAAATGTTAAGGACAGCTTCTCTGCTCCTTTTCTATTCCAGAATCATTTATGGGTTAATCTACCCATTAAATCCGTTGTTGTCGAGTTGATCCTGACTCATAGCAACCCTATAGTGGCCAAGAATTGTCAGAGGGAAAAAAAAAAGCCAGGATTCAAAAACGAGCAGGGCTGTTTAAAATGTATTAAATGCATATTTCCTCCCAACATTTCACTTCTCTAATTACGCAGAGAGAATTGAATTAGCCAAGGACCTGGTTTCCTGAATCCACAATTACAGCCCTGTGCCAAGGCATCGTGGGGCAGACCCTCACAGGGCTCTGACCCCAGGGTTCTGTTTGAGCAAACATCCTTCCAGGATGGGTCTGGGAAGTTCAGCAGCATGCAGAAGGTGCCAGAGGCAAAATCTGTCTTTTTCTTGCCCCTGAGAGTTGTGTCATATATTAATATTATGCTGTTGTTAGGTGCCGTCGAGTTGGTTCCAACTCATAGCAACCCTCTGTACAACAGAACAAAACACTGTCTGGTCCTAATTAAAATTATGTGTCACATGTTATAGAATTAAATCACCAGAATCCTCAGCTAAGGATTAAGTGACTTTGGGCAAGATCCTTCTTTCTGGACTTCAGTTTCCCCATATGTAAAATGGACGGACTGATCATGCCAGCTAATGGCTGAGGTTCCATCCTTCTGGTTTTCTCAGTGTTGTGATCTTTGCTATCTAAGAACATAATTCTAGGAGGTAAAACACTTCTTTCTCATTCCACGGTTGGGTGAGAAGGGATTTTCCCTAAACACCCCTGGTCTATAGAGCCCTGCCACCCCTTTACTCCTGGAAGAGAGCTGCCTTCCTGGGTCAGTTCGTCAAGAGCAGGCTGTTCTTCCCCTTGTGGGGAGGCCTGCCCAGTCCTAGGAAGTCTATGCATGGTGGGTGATGCTGCCTGACTCTGGGCTTACTTAGCAGGACCATTCGGTCTCGTGCAAAAGCAGAGTCCACTAATTCAGCCTTCATCTGGAAAAAAAAAAAAGTGATAATTTGATCCCCATTCCCTCTCCTTTGTTTTGTTTCTGAGTGTTATGGATTGAATTGTGCCCCCCAAAAATATATACCAACTTGGCTAGGCCATGATTCCCAGTATTGTGTAGTTGTCCAGCATTTGGTGATCTGATATGATTATTCTATGTGTTGTAAATACTAACTTCTATGATGTTAATGAGGCAGGATTAAAGGCAGTTATGTTAATGAGGCAGGACTCAATCTACAGGATTAGGTTGTATCTTGAGTTAATTTCTTTTGAGATGTAAAAGAGAGAATGAAGCAGAGAGAAGAGGCATACCATTACCACCAAGCAAGAAGCGCCAGAAGTAGAGCATATTCTTTGGACCCAGGGTCCCTTCACTGAGAAACTCCTAGACTAGGGAAAGATCAATGACAAAGACCTTCCCCCAGAACCAACAGAGAGAGAAAGCCTTCCCCTGGAGCTGGCACCCTGAATTCAGACTTCTAGCCTCCTAGACTGTGAGAGAATAAGTTTCTCTTTGTTAAAACCATCCACTCGTGGTATTTCTGTTATAGCAGCACTAGATAACTAAGACATTGAGTGAGTCCAGAAACCAGGCAAGGAAGAGAAGAGCTATTTACTGAAGGCTCCTCTTGAAGACCCTTAACAATGACTAAGACGTGCTCCACCCCCTAGATTTCTAGCTGGAGAGAAATGCACTTAAGTGTTCACATGTGACAATGGTAAATGCTCATAAACTTATTGCCGTCCAGTCGATTGCGACTCACAGCAATCCCACAGGATAGAGTAGAACTTCCCTGTAGGGTTTCCAAGGCTGTAATCTTTACGGAAGCAGACTCCTACATCTTTCTCCCGCAGAGCAGCTGGTGAGTTTGAATCACTGACCTTTCAGTTAGCAGCTTTGACTTCATCATTCTTCCTTTCATTTTAGCTATTCGACGTTTAAGAGCAAGCTTCAAAGCCTCTTCTGACATCCATTTTGGTCTTTTCTTTCTTTCCTGTCTTTTTAATTACCTCTTACTTTCTTTATGTATGATGTCCTTCCACAACTTGTCTGGTTTTTGGTCATTAGTGTTCAGTGGGTCAAATCTATTCTTGAGATGGTCTCTAAATTCAGGTGGGATATACTCAAGGTCATACTTTAGCTTTTGTGGACTTGTTCTAATTTTCTCCAGCTTCAACTTGAACTTGCATATGAGCAATTGATGGTCTGTTCCATAGGCAGCCCCTGGTCTTGTTCTGACTGATGATATTGAGCTTTTCCATTGTCTCTTTCCACAGAAGTAGTCAATTTGATCCCTGTGTATTCCATCCAGCGAAGTCCATGTGCATATTCACCAATGAAGAAGTCATTGGTCTTGCAAAATTCTATCATGCGATCTCTAGCATTATTTCTATCACCAAGACCATATTTTCCAACTAAGATCCTTCTTTTCAGAGGGCTTTACAGAGTATAAATGGCATGTTTGGGGACTGGCAACTCCGTGTAGCTGGGATGAATAGCTTGGTGCCTGGCACATTTAAAATAAGTATCTTTAAAATAAAAATAACTGTTTATTAAAGTACTTAAAAATACTTATTGATGCTGAAGGACCTTAAAGGCAATGCAAAGAAGACTGGATTTTCTTCCGTAAAGCAGTGTTTCCCAAAATATGGGATGGAATACCTTCTTAATGGTACTCAAGACATAAAATTAGCATGGAGTAATACTGAATAAAGGAGCTCTGGTGGGTCAGTGGTTAAAGCTCTCGGCTGCTATCCAAGAGATCAGCAGTTAAAACCCACCAGCCTGATAGGGAACCCAAGGTTGAGTAAGGACAGTGTTGATGTGTACTGAGGTTGTTAACCATTGTCATAGGACAACATGTATACTAACTGTTTAATGAGAAACTATTTTGTTCTGTAAACCTTCATCTAAAGTGAGAATAGCAGCACAATTGGAAGAGCATAGTCAATGTCACTGAATTGTGCATGTAGAAATTTTCACGATGGTGTATCTTTGGCTATGTATATTTTCATCAAAAAAAAAAAAAAAAGGTCGAGAAGGGAGAGGGTTGACATGTCGTGGGGTTGTTAACCAATGTCATAAAACAATATGTGTACTACTGTTTCATGAGAAACTGTTTGTTCTGTAAACCTTCACCTGAAGTACAATAAAAAAAAAACCCACCAGCCTCTCTGCGGGACAAAGATGTGGCAGTCTGCTTCTGTAAAGATTACAGCCTTGGAAACCCTGTGGGGCAGTTCTACTCTGTCCTATAGAGTTTGTGTGAGTCAGAATTGACTCGACAGCAATGGGTAATACTGAGTAATATGGTTAAGCAGTTTGTTCTTTTTCAATTCTATTTCATTCCTTTTTGATTTCAGCAAAGAGAAAGTCTGCTAATACAAGAATCACAAAGGTGGTGGAAAACGACTGAGGTTTTGTGGGCAGTGGTGGGGAAGGCAGGGCTCTCAGGATTGGAATCAAAAGAGCAACACAATCACATCTGTGCGTTGTTGAGAGAAACCTGGTAGCCCTGGGGAAGATGAGGAGAGAGACGCTGCCTTTAGCAGACACTTGGCAGTTCAGGCAAGAGATGCCACTGATATGGATCAGTGTGGTGACATTGAAGGGCGTGTTTAGTAATCACTGTTTTATGAATCTTCCACTCTTTCTGAGCAACCGAGCTCCTTGAAGGTAGGGCCAGTATTTTATATACACGTACTTCAAAAGGCCTAGGACACAGCAGGGAAGTCCCTGGGTGGTGCAAATGGTTAAAGCACCAGTGAAAATGTTATGGATTCAAGTTCAGAGGCACCTCGGAAGAAAGGCCTGGTGGTCTACTTCTGAAAAATCAACCATTGTTCTACTCTGACACACATGGGGTCTCCATGAATTGGAGTCAACTCAACAGTAACTGGGGGGGAAAAAAAAAGGACCCAGCAGAGCAGGTATTTATTGAATGTAGACGGAAGAAAGGGATGGAAGCAAAGAAGGAGGGAATAAACAAATGTCTCCCTGGGCAGTTTTGCTGTCTTGGGAGGAGGTTCCGACCACTTGAGGGTGATCTCCTGCCCAAGGAACAGCCTGTCAGCACCCACGCCTGCCTTTGGGAACTGGGTCTTGAGTTTTACCATCATGGGGGTTTTCCAGTTCTCATGACAGTTACTTGGACGTCAGTCCAAGCCCAGGTGGCATCACTGTATAGTCAGGGTGGAAAGGAGCTGTAAACACATGAATCCCCTCCCTCTCTAACACTTCTTCCCTCTTCCAAATGATCCCTGAGTCTCTGCTTGACGTCTGCCTCCAGGAGTGGTCAGGGACACTGCCTGGCAGAGAGGCTGAGAACACATTTAGCAGCACTCGTGCTGCCTGCAAACCTGCCTCCTAGCCTTCTTCCTGTCCAGATGTAGGAGCATTGGGTGACGTGGGGTGACAGGGGAAGCTCATGAGGCAGTACAGGGCCTTGGGTCAGGATGCTACTGGTTCAGAGTTATCACTCATGCAGTCCTTCTAGGCAGTACCATCTTGGACAACTTCTCTGCCTATGTTTTCATTCCTATGTTCCACAGAGGGTAGAGAAAGAGAGAAAAATATGTTTTCATATTGGATAGAGTTCTGAATTTAGAGCAATAAGTGCTGGGGTCTGGGTTTTATCATCTACTACCTGTGTGGCCAAGTTTTTGAATTGAGTCTCTTTGAAACTCAATTTCCCCAAGTGCTGACCTCATGGGGCTGTATGAATAAACAAGAATTAATACATATGCAAAGAAGGCTTGGTGGTACAGTGGTTAGGACGTTCGACTGTTAACTGAAATGTTGGCAGTTCTAAACCCCCAGAAATTCTGTGGAAGAAAGATGTGGCAGTTGGCTTCCATAGAGATTTACAGCCTTGGAAACCCTATGGGGTTGCTGTGAGTCAAAATCAGCTTGACAGCAGTGGGTTTAGTTTTTTGGTTTAATATATTGTGCAAATAGTTAAGTCCTATACAACTGTACTTTTTTTTAATATGTAATTTTATTTATTTTGTTGCTGTTGAGAATATACACAGCAGAATATACACCAATTTAACAGTTTCTGCATGTACCATTTAGTGACTGTCTTAGTCATCTAGTGCCGCTCTAACAGGAATACCACAAGTGGATGGACTTTGCAAAGAGAAGTTTATTCTCTCACAGTCCAGTAGGCTACAAGTCTAAATTCAGGGTGTCAGCTCCAGGGAAACTCTTTCTCCAACAGCTCTGGAAGGAAGGTCCATGTCATCAATCTTCCTTTGGTCTGGGAGCTTCTCTGTGCAGGAACCTCTGGTCCAAAGGATGCACTCTGCTCCCAGCACTGCTTTCTTGGTGGTATGAGGTTCCCATGTGTCTCTGCTCGCTTCTGTCTTTTACATCTCAAAAGAGAGTGGATTAAGACACTAATCTTGTCAACCTCATCAGTATAACCTCATCACAGTGATAGAATTTACCACACATAAAGAAATCACATCAGATTACACAATCATACAACACTGGGAATCATGAACCAGCCAAGTTGGCAGATATTTTTGGGGGACACAACTCAATCCATGACAGTGACATTGATTACATTCTTCAAGTCATGTAACCATTCTCACCCACCTTTTCTGAGTTGTTCCTCCCCCATTGACATAAATTCACTGTCCCCTAAGTTTCCTATCTAATCTTTTGAGTTGCTGTTGTCAATTTGATCCCATATACATAGTTCTTAAAAGAGCATAATGTTCAAGGCATTTTTTACTAGATAAGCTAAACTGTTGTTTGGTTTTATGATGACTTCAGGGGATATTTTGGGTTTAAGGTTTAAAGATTATCTCTGGGCAACAGTTTCAGGGGTTCATCCAACCTCGATGGTTTCAGGAAGTCTGGAGTCCATGAGAGTTTGAGATTCTGTTCTGCATTTTTCCCTTTTGATCAGGATTCCTCTATGGAATCTTTGATCAAAATGTTCAGTAATGGTAGCCAGGCACCATCCAGTTCTTCTGGTCTCATGACAAAGGAGGCAGTTGCTCATGGAGGCAATTAGCCACACATTCCATAAAAAAAAAAAAAAAAAGGCAACTCATAGTGACCCTATAGGACAGAATAGAACTGCCCCAGGTAGCAGCTCATGCATTGGAACTGCCGACCTTTGGGTTAGCAGCCGAGCTCTTAACCACTGTGCCACCAGGGCTCCACACACTCCATACCCTCCTCCTAGTCCTGATTTTCCTTCCTCTGTTGTTCCAGGAGAATAGAGAACAATTGTTGTGCCTTGGATGGCCACTTGCACACTACTAAGACCCTAGGCACTACACATTAAACTAGGAGGTAGAACACAGGCATTAAACATGCTATTAGGCCAATTAATTGGGATGTCCTATGAAACCATGACCCTAACCCTCCAAACAAGAAACCAAATCCATGAGGTTTTTGGTTGTACATAATCAGCCTCAGCAGCTACTTTTTCTTTGTTGTTGTTTTAAAAAAAATCTATCACACTTTTGCCAATTCAACTTCTTACAGGTATACAACTTATTGATAGCAATTACAACAATTGGCTGTGCAATCCTACCCTTAATCAATGTGATATTTCCATCACTGTTAACCCCGCTTTCCCCCTCCCTCCCACCCCTGGTAACCACTAATAAACTTCGGTCTCTATACGTTTGTCTTGTCTTTTTACATAAGTGAGGTCATACAATATTTGTCTTTTTGTGATTTACTTATTTCATTCAGCATAATGTCTTCCAGCTCCATCCATACTGTAGCATGTATCAAGACCAATCTCTCCTACTGGCTGAGTAGTATTCCATCGTATGTATGCTCCACATTGTGTTTATCCATTCATCCATTGATGGGCTTTTAGATTGTTTCCACCTTTTGACAATTGTGAATAGTGCTGCAATGAACATTGGTGTACAAATCTCTGAGTCTCTGCTTTCAAGTCGTTTGTGTATATACCTAGGAGTGAAATTGCTGGATCATATGGTAGTTCTATTTTTAGTTTTTTGAGGAACCACCACACTGTTTTCCACAACAACTGTACCATTTGCATTCCCACATCCTCGCCAACATTTGCTATTTTCTGTTGTTGTTGTTTCAACCTTAGCCATGCTAGTGGGAGTGAAGTGGTATCTCATTGTGGTTTTGATTTGCATCTCTCTGATGGCTAACGATGCTGAGCATCTTTTCAAGTGTTTAGTGGCCATTTGAATGTCCTCTTTTGTGAAATGTCCTTTCCCATTTTATGATTGGATTGTTTGTCTTTTTTTGTTAAGTTGTCAAAGTTTTATATATATTTTGGTTATTAGCTTCTTGGCAGATGGGTTTTTGAAGCTATTCTCCCATTTGGTAGCTTGTCTTTTCACTTCTTTGGTAAAGTCTTTTGATGAACAAAAGTTTTTAATTTTATGAGGTTCTCATTTATTTATTTTGTCCTTTGCTCTTTGTGCTTTTGTTATTATACTAGACAATCCATTTTTCAAATCTAGGCCTGACAGTGTTGCCCCTGCTTTTTCTTCTAAGAATTTTTATGGTTTTAGTTTGCACATTTGGGTCCTTAAATCTATTTTGAATTTTTGTGTATGGTATGAGGCATGTATTCCGTTTCATTTTTCTGCATGTGGAAATCCAATGTTCCCAGCACTATTTATTGAAGAGACTCTTCTTTCCCCATTCAATGGACTTAGCACCCTTGTCAAAAATCAGTTGACCATAGATGTGTGGGTTGATTTCTGGACTCTTAATTCTATTCCATTGGTCTATGTGTCTATTGTTATACCAGTATCAGGCTGTTTTGATTTCTGTAGCTGTATAGTATTTTTAAAATCAGGAAGTGTGAGTCCTCCTACTTTGTTCTTCTCTTTCAGTATTGCTTTAGCTATTCAGGGCTTCTTGATGTTCCATATAAAGTTGAGGACTGGTTTTACAACTGAACTTTTTTCTCCTGCTGACAACCCCCATCCAGGACCACTCCGTGAAAATATTTTCCCTTTTAATCAACCTCCATCTCACTAATCTTTTCAGATCGAATCATGTGTCTCTTCAATTCAATTAGACAAACTATGTATGGGTGTGTGTGTGTGTGTGTGTGCCAGGCACTGTGCCAGGCAAGGAAAAGCAGCTCCTTCAAACCTATTGGTGTGATGAGAGTACTAAGCCTGACCAGCCCGGCCCACTGAGAATCCGCCATTTTCCGAACCTCTGCAACACAACCATAGACTTCACTTATAATGTGGACATGTTTTATGTCCCCGATTCAGTTGTGTTGTTATTGTTGTTAGCTACCACCTAGTTGGCCCCCAATTTATGGTGACCCCATGCACAGTGGAAAGAAATACTGTCCAGTCCTGCTCCATCCTCATGATCAGTTGCAGATTGGAGATTGGTGATCCATAGGGTTTTCACTGGCTGATTTTCAGAAGTAGAATGCCAGGCCTTTCTTCCTGGTTCATCTTAGTCTGGAAGCTCCACTGAAACCTGTTCAACATGCAAGCCTCCACTGACAGAGGGGTGGTGGCTGCACACGAGGTGCATTGGTCAGGAATCAAACCCGGGTCTCCTGACTAGAAGGCAAAAATTCTACCACTGAACCACCAATGTCCCCCATCATTCAGTTGTAAGTGCCTTGAATTAGTCCCATATATCATATAACCGTATATCAATGATTAAAGTGCTTAGCTGCTAACCAAAAGGTCAACAGTTCAAACCCACCAGCTGCTCCAAGGGAGAAAGATGTGGCAGTCTGCCTAAAGATTACAGCCTTGGAAACCCTGTGGGGCAGTTCTACTCTGTCCTACAGGGCCGCTATAGTCAGAATTGACTCAACGACCACAGATTTGGTTTGGTTTATCATAGCCCATTATATATTTACTCCATCATGAATTGATGGATTACCCAAAAACAACCCTTAGAAAGTTAATTACCAGGGTCAGACCTTTACTTCCTGGAACAATATTTCTGTGGAAATCATGCTGAAGGAAGGCTCTTTGTGAGAAAGTATGTTATTCATATATGTATGCCATTCCGCCCAGAGGAAGTGATGACAGAGATAAGACCCAAGTCTTTTAATTCCACAAGCATGTTGTCAATTGACAATGGATGTGACAACACAATCCTACTAATGAATTGGCTTAAATAAATGCATTCTCCATTTGTAGGCACTGTTGGCCTAGGTTAAACACAACAGGATGTAACTAGAGACAAAAAAGCATTCTCAGGAATAAAAGAGCTTGGAATAAAAGCAGGCTCTTCTTCTGCAGAAGAAAAGGTTTATTGAGAATCAGGATCTTTGGAATTTTTTACTTCTTTTGGAGAAGTATGGTCTAAAGGAGTACAGTGTAATTTAAAAGTTGTTCTTATCCTCATCACAAGCAGAATGGTTGGGGTTATGATGATCTCTACTTTACAGATTGAACTCAAACGTACCAACAATTGTGAAAATGGTACAAGATTGGGCAACATCTCGTTCTATTATACGTAAGGTTGCCATGAATCAGAGTTGACTCGACAGTAACTTAACAACAACCACATTTTACAGATGAGGAAACAGGTTCAGAGAGAGGAAGGGGCTTGTCCAAGGTCACATCGCTGGTTGAAGAGGGCCAGTGTGGCTGGGTGAGCCTGGAGATGTCGGCCGTGGTAAGCAACTTTGCCCTTTATTCCAAGAGCACAGGGAAGATTTGAAATGGTTTTTTTGTTTTGTTTTGTTTTTATTTTTAGTGAAAATATACACAGGAAAACTTGCTCCCATTCAATAGTTTCTAGACATAATTATCAAGGACACTGGTTACATTCTTCATATTGTGTCAACATTCTCATATTTCTGTTCTAGTTGTTTCACTCCCATTGACTTAAACTCCCTGCCCCTCAAGCTTTGAGGTGTTTTAAGTGAAGGAGTGATGTGACCAGGAAGCGCCTCTGGGTTAGCATGGGGCATGCATTGGAATGGGGCAACTGGCAGCAGGCAAACCAGTTACGAGGCTGTTGCAGCCATCCAGCAAGGAGGAAATGCTAGCTGGAATCAGGGTAGTACAGGGGCCACACAGCAAGGACAGATGACTTTCCCAAGGCCCCACTGTGGCCAGAAATGAAGTTAGGTTTCACTGAGCTTCTGTTAAGGGTGATGGGTAAATTTGGAAACGGGTGATGGGTAAATTTGGAAATGGATAATGGTAATGATTGAACAACATATGAACAACTAATTTCACTGAATTGTACACATGAAGAATGTTGAAATTGCAAACGATTTTTCATATATACAATAAAACCTGTGAAAGCAGGAACCTGTGTAAGGTGGAAACCTGTCAGAGAAGGAAAACTCAAATATCTTCCACTAATAAGAAGCAACAGAAAAGTGGTCAGACTGTACGCTGTCTAAGGTGAAAAACTTGCGAGACCAGGAAAAACAAAGCAGTCTCGTTGAGTTCTGCTCTCACAGGTGTCACTGTATAAAAAACCAAACCAAACCCATTGCTGTCAAGTTGATTCCAACTCATAGTGACCCTATAGAACAGAGTAGAGACTGCCCCATAAAGTTTCCAAGGAGCACCTGGTAGATTCGAACTGCCAACCTTTTGGTTAGCAGCAGAGCTCTTAACCACTACACCAGCAGGCTTTCCGCGTCACTGTATATGTGCATAATTTTTTTAAATGCAAAAAAAAAAAAAAAAAGAGTCCACCAATCCTCTTAATTCCCTAAACGTAATATTTAATTTCAAAGAAAAAACAAAATATACTGGTGATAAATACAAAAAAAAGGAATGAAAAGAAGTGAAGCCAGACTGAAGCTTGGGTCCTCCTAGTGACCCAGTTGCCTCCTGTGTCCTACAAGGCCTGTGCAGCATTAAGAATGTTCCAGAAAGAAAAGCTACAAAGACTTTTTGGTGAAGTGGAGAGAAATGGAGGGGTGGAATGAGGAAAGAGAATAAAAGAGATGAGTTGAGACAGACCCTGGAATTTTCTGAGAGGTTGTTCTGGGTTTTTAATACAGGAACACTCAGAGAAAACAAAGCTCTCTTCTCACTTTAGCCCCCTCTGCCCGTTTCTATCAGCCCATCTCAGGAAGACGAAGGAACCTCAGGGAAATTCCAGGGACCTGATTGCTCCAAACACAAACGTTGTCTCAAGCCCCAGGCAGCCCCATCTCTCCTCCTCCACAAATTCTAACAGCCCACTCATTTTTCTTTCTCATCAAAAAAAAAAGAAAAGGCATTTCTCTCCACATGGGCATCCAACAGAAGTCTGTCTGTCTTTCTTCTAGGGATATTGAGCACATTTTCTCTGATCAGTTATGCAAACACACTCATCCAATATACAATTTCTAAGCACCTACTGTGTGCCTAATGGGGTTACCCTGAATCACAGGACAGAGAGGCTGCATTATTATTATTTCAGCCTCGACTTCGACCAGCCAGCACTCTTGAGTTGGGGAAGAGGATCCAGCAAATAGAAAGACCAGAATCCCTGTCTTCAGAGCAACAATTCCACCATGAACGTCCTGCCCTGTGTGACCTTGGACACGTCACCTGCCTCTTTGGGCCTCAGTTTTCCCTCTTTAAAATGAAAGTATTGGACAGTCTCGAAGGTTTCTTGCAGCTCCAACTCTCCATAATTCTCTAAGTCTGGGGCAACAAAACACATACAGCAAAGGCAGCGAAACAGACTGATCAAGCGTCCCCAATACCAACCACAGCCCAAACACATAGTAGGTGCTCAATAATTACTAATAGAATGAATGAGCATGGACTGTACTGGAGAGGCTAAAGCACTCTGTCAAGAGAGTGAGTTTTACACAACTGATGTATGATTTTCCACCTACCAGACTGGTGAAAATGAAAAAAGAAAATAGCTTGGGGCAATCTAATGCTCTCAAACACTGCTGATGAGAATGAATTTTGGGATAGCTTCCTTAGAAAAGAATTTGATAATACACATCAAAAGCCTTCATACTTTTAATCCCAGCTGTTACCCCTCTAATGAATTAAGGAAATAACTAGGCAAAAATGCAAAGAGATAAGGATGCAAATGTTCTTCCAAACATTGCTGATAATAGTGAAAAATGGGGTAGAGCAAGACTGTTTATGATGTACTTCCAGTGAAAAACTATATAGAGGTTACTATACAGCTACAGTAGTCAAAACCGCCTGGTACTGGTACATCGACAGACACATAGACCAATGGAACAGAATTGAGAGCCCAGAAATAAATCCATCCACCTATGGACACCTGATCTTCGACAAAGGGTCAAAATCCATTAAGTGGGGGAAGAGATAGTCTCTTCAACAAAAGGTGCTGGCAAAACTGGATATCGAGTTGCAAAAAAAATGAAACAGGATCCACACCTCACCCAGTACATAAAACTAACTCAAAATGGATCAAAGACTTAACTGTAAAACCTAAAACTATAAAGTTCATGAAAGAAAACATAGGGACAATGTTAGGGGTCCTAACTTATGGCATAAGTAGAATATCAAGCATAACTAAAAATGCACAAACTCCAGAAGATAAACTAGATATAACTGGGATCTCCTAAAAATTAAACACTTATGCTCATCAAAAGACTTTCCCAAGAGAGTAAACAGAGAACCTACAGACTGGGAAAAAAATCTTTGATGACATGTCTGATAAAGGATTAATCTCTAAAATATGCAGAAAACTTCAACAACGCAAAAATAAAAAAAAGACAAGCTACCCAATCACAAAATGGGCAAAGGGCATGAACAGACACTTCCCCAAAGAAGACATTCAGGCGGCCAATAAATATATGAAAAGATGCTCTCGATCATTAGCCATTAGAGAGATGCAAATCAAAACCACAATGAGATACCATCTCACTCCTGCAAGAACGGCACTGATCAAATTTTCAGAAAACAATAAATGCTGGAGAGATTGTGGGGAGATTGGAACTCTCATACACTGCTGGTGGGAACGTAAAATGGTACAACCACTATGGAAAATGATATGGCGCCTCCTTAAAAAGCTAGAAATAGAAATACCATATGATCCAGCAATCCCACTCCTAGAGAAATAAGAGCTGTCACACAAATAGACTTGCACACCCATGTTCATTGCAGCATTATTTACAGTAGAAAAAAGATGGAAACAACCTAAGTGCCCATCAACAAATGAATGGATAAACAAATCATGGTACAATACACACAATGGAATACTATGCAACGATAAAGAACAATGATGAATCTGCAAAATATCTCACAGCATGGATGAATCTGGAGGGCATTATGCTGAGTGAAACAAGTCAATCACAAAAGGACAAATACTGTATGAGACCACTATTATAAAAACTCAAGAAAAGGTTTACACACAGAAAGAAACAATCTTTGATGGTTATGAGGTAGGGGAGGAGTGGGGAGGGTAAATCACTAATTAGTAGACAAGTGTTAACTTTGGTAAAGGGTAAGACAGTACGCAATACTGGGGAAGTCAGCACAACTTGACCAAGGCAAAGGAAGACACAGAAACATACACACAAAAAGAGGCAACAGCAGTATATACTATAGCATATACAACCCTACAACAGTACAAATAACTTACAAGCAGATTCAAACCCCTGTTGAGAATTCACATTTCTAATGAGTTCCCTGCTGAGAATTTGCGTTTCCACCCCAGATATACTGAATCAGAACCTATATTTTAACAAGATCCCAGGTGAGACCATGGTCTTTGGGGACATCTAGGTCACTTGGCATAACATGGTTCATAAAGAAAATATTCTACATCCTACTTTGGTGAGTAGCATCTGGGGTCTTAAAAGCTTATGAGCAAATATATAAGATACATCTACTGGTCTCATCCCCTCTGGGGCAAAGGCGAATGAAGAAAACCAAAGACACAAGGAAAATATTAGTTCAAAGGACTGATGGACCACGTGAACCACAACTTCCTGAGCCCAGAAGAACTAGATGGTGTCTGGCTACCACCACTGACCCCTCTGACAGGGATCACAATAGAGGGTCCAAGACAAAGCAGAAGAAAAATGTAGAACAAAATTCAAATTCACAAAAAAGACCAGATTTATTGGTCTGACAAAGACTAGAGGAACCTCCAAGACTATGGCCCCCAGACACTCTTCTAACTCAGAACTGAAGCCACTCCCAAAGTTCACTTTTCAGCCAAAAATGAGATAGTCCTAGACCCGTTGTGGTCAAGTGGATTCCGAAAGTTCTACTCTGTCCTATACAGTAGAACTGCCCTATAGGGTTTCCAAGGAGCGGCTGGTGGATTCAAACTGCCAACCTTTTGGTTAGCAGCTAAGCTCTTAACCACTGTGCCACCAGGGTTATAAAACAAACAATAACACACATGAGAAATGTGCTTCTCAGATCAATCAAGTATAAGAGACCAAATGGGCAGGAAGGGACAGGAAAACTGGATGAATGGAAATGAGGAACCCAGGGTAGAAAGGAGGAGAGTGCTAACACATTGTGGGGATTGCAACCAATGTCATGAAACAATTTGTGTATAAATTTTTGAATGAGAAACTAATCTGCTGTGTAAACTTTCACGTAAAGCACACACACACACACAAACTATATAGAGGTTAAAAATGACAGGTTGGAACTGTGTTAATTGACATAGAAAGGTGATGTGTGTGAAAGAGAGAGAGAGAGAGAGAAAGAATAAGGCTACAGAGCAAAATATATACAATGATATCTATATATCTTTGTAAATCCATATACACGGAGGACAGTCTGAAAAGGATATGTACAAACAAATTAGCAGCTATCTCTGGGTGGTGGGGTTATTGTTGATTTACATTTTTTATTATCCGTATTTTCTGATTTTTTCACAGTGAATGTGGATCATTTTTGTGATTTGAAAAGAGAAACTATTTCCAAAAATCTTCATCATAGAACGATGTGGTCATGTCCAGCCTTCACTTGCCCATCTGCCTTAGCTGTGGAAAGTGTCCTCCCCCCAGAGGTGTTGAGGAAGTTTGCAGCATTCCTTTTAAGTGTTCCAGAGAGTTCTCAGCCAGCTCTGGCTGCAGGGTTTACAGACACAGCCTTGCTACTTGGGGATGGAGAGCCTGTCTGGAGGTGGCTTCGCATCTGTAAAAGATGGGGCCCACTTTCCAGTGTGAGCAGAACTCTCACCTCTGAAGGCTGTGAAGAGAACTGCTGCTTTCTTACGCCAGCTCTTCCCGTAGATGCCAAGCACATGGTGTTTCCTGTCCACTTACAAGGTGCTTGTCAGACTTCATAAACAGTTTCTTAAAGATGCCAAGCTCAAGTGACGTGTCCGCCTAAGAAAGGTGCACCAAGGACAGAACAACCAAGGACCCCGTGACCTGTGTTCTTGGGACAAGCACACATGTAGGAGCTCTTCCCTGAATGCACACTATTCAAGAACTGACCCAGCATCCCCAAGGGATCAAGGCACACCTTGAAAACACAACCTGGAGGGCAGGGACCCCAGGATTCTAGAACATTAGGATTATGAGAAATACAGACAGACATCTCTATTTCGCATGTGACAAATCTGAGGTGCAGAAAGGAGAAAGGGCTTGTTCTATATCATCCAGTGAAACAGAGGCTGACCCGGGACCAGAACGCCAGTGTCAGTGTTGCTGATTAAGCCCCTCCCCTAATCTAGTGGTCTCTCCAGTATGACACATAAACCAAAAGTCCAGTCCTCAATTGTTGTTAGTTGCCCTTGGCTCCGACTCATAGCAACCCCCTGTACAACAGAATGAATCTTTGCCTGGTCCTGGACCATCTTCACAATCATTGGTATGCTCAAATCCATTGGCGTAGGCACTGTGCATTTTGAGTGTCTTCCAACTTAGGGGACTTACCTTTCAGCACCATATAGGACAACATTCTGTTGTGATCCATAGGGTTTTCATTGGCTGATTTTCAGAAATAGATCACCAGCCTTTCTTCCTACCCTGTCTTAGTATGGAAGCTCTGCTGAAACCTGTCCACCATGGGTGACCTTGCTGGTATTTGAATACCAGTGGCATAGCTTCCAGCATCACAGCAACACAGAATCCACTACAGTGCAAGCAACTGACAGACGGGTGGTGGTGGCAGTCCTTAGTAGACTCTTCTTAATTCTACTCCTCAGCCCCTTCTGAGCCCACTAGGATCTGCCTCTTTTCCCTCCCCACGCTCCTTCCTGCTCCAACTCTTGGCTCCATGGGTGTGTCTCCCCTAACATTCCTTGTGTATTCCACCTTGGTGCCTGTGCTCAGCCCGTTTCCCTAATCGGAATGTCCTTCCTTGCTCATCTCCCTAGCTATCAAATCCCATACCCTGCCCACTTTACAGATGGAGAAATTGAGACTCAAAAGACATGAAGTGATTTGCCTAAGATTACCCAGCTAATTGGTATCAGACAAAAACTCAGCCTCCCTCCTAGCTTATTGCTCTTTCCCTGAAAACTGTACTTTCTGGAACTTTGGAACAGGGTGCTAGAGAGTGGACATTCCCTCTACTCTCTCCAAAATGAATAATTCCTAAAACCCTAGTCCTCCTAAACCCATTGCCGTCGAGTCGATTCCAACTCAAAGCGACCCTACAGGACAGAATAGAACTGCTCTATAGGATTTCCAAGGAGCGGCTGGTGGATTCAAGCTGCCAACAGTTTGGTTAGCAGCTGTAGCTCTTACCCACTGGGCCTTCAGGGCTCCCTAGTTCTCCTAAAGACCTCCTTATTCCTGCCTTTGGCGATCCCTTGAAGTTCAAGGACAGCAAAAGAGGAATCAGCAGTTGGCTCCTGCAAGCTTCCCAGTGCTGCCATACGCTAATGGTATTACTTCAGGTGATATCCCCAACTTCTCTGTGCTCAAATAACTAACAAATGGGGATAATTTTAGTCAAGTGTTCCTGTTACTATGGCAGGGTGACAAGTATTTTAAAACAACGTTTATTTTCTCATGAATCTACAAGTTGGGAGGGCTTGGCAGGGACAGCCCATCTCTGCTCCATTCACTGTCAGCGGGAGCAACTCGGAAGACTAGGGGCTGGAATCATCTATGCCTTCTAAAGGCTTGATCACTCACATGTCTGGTAGTTGATTCTGGCTGGTGGTTGGGGTCTTAGCTGGGGCTATGGGCTAGAATGCCTACATATGCGTTTCTAGGCTGCCTCACACTATGTTGGTTGGGTTCCAAAGGCAAGTACCCTAGAGAGAGCAAGAGAGAGAGCAAAAAAGCCAGGAAGAAGCCACAGCGCCTTTTGTGACCTAGCCTCAGAAGTCAGATCGTATCACTTCTGCCATATTGTATCGGACAAGGCAGTCGCAAAGTCCTGCCCACTTTTTTAAGAAGAGGAGAAGTAGACTCTGTCTCTTGAGGGGAGTGACAAGGAGCTAGAGACATGTGAGATCAAAATTTTGCTGTGCAATTTTTGAAAAATACCCTCTGTCACACCATGTTATTGAATTGCTTAGGATGATTAAATGAAATGAGCACTAGGCTAATGACTGAGACATAGTGGGTATTCAATAAATAGTAGCTATGATGCTGAACAGGTTTCAGCAGATCTTCCAAACTAACACAGACTGGGAAGAAAGACCTGGAGATCTACTTCTAAAAATCAGCCAGTGAAAACCCTGTGGATCACAATGGTCTGATTCCATTGTGCACGGGGTCACCATGAGTAGTGAGCAGCTCAATGGCAACTAACAACAACCTTATGTAATTGCTGCCTGCTAGAATGCCCGAGACTGGGGACCACAGATTAGGAATCAATGTTCAGGCCTGAGAACAAGCTGGAGTTTGTCCTCTGAGTCCCCAAGCAAAAAAAAGCCCAAGGTTACCTTCTCAGTCACCCTGTGAGTAAACCAGGAGCCTATTACAAGAGCACTAGAGAACCATTTCAGCTAGAGTTTTCCCCAAGGGCCTGCCGCCCCCTCTATCCATCACATCTGCAGTGCCATGGATCTCTTTCCTGTGGCCTTTCTAACCATGGTTTTGTAACTCTCACCTAAGTGATTGGGTGGGACTATGCGGATATGGTCATTGTGGCCCACGAAAGAGATTGGTCAGTTTTGCCATCCCCTGGGTTTGAGGTGAGCCATCTCAGAGGCGAGAGAAAGAGAAGAGCCCACCACTACCAAGGAAGGATAGACCGGAAGGAGAGATTCACAGGAGACGGCGCATTGGGCTTCCTGGCCCAAGGAGAGAGAAAGCTGAGTTCCTTTGGGCAGAAACTGAGGGACGGGGAGAGGCAAGCTTGCGAGCATGGCTGGGAAGAGGCTGTCCTTATGGAAGAACTGTATCCTTGAGTGTTGCTGAGCCTGAATTGTAACCTGTTACTTCCTTAATAAACCCCATAACTGTGAGTATAGTCTGTGAGTTCTGTGCAGCCATTGCAATGAATTATTGAACCCAGCAGAGAAGAAGAGAGTGCCGTGGGAGGGAAGGTTGGTGTCAGGAATTGGTAAAGATGGCGGAAAGGAGAGGCATGTCTGACCTTCACCTCTTATTAGTCTTGGGATGTTGACCTTGATTCTCCTTCCCTCTTGTGAAGTTAGAGGAGGTCAGACAGCACCCCCACGCCATTTTTACAACACCCCAACCTCATTGCCCAATATCCCAGATTAGGAGCCAAGGGTGTTGGTCCTACAGAAACAGCACAGTTCTAAACAAAATATGAAGTCCTGAGCAAATAGCTTCAAAATGAGAACAGAAACCTCTGCAAACTGCAGGGCCAGTGGAAACACAATGCAACTTCTGGAAAGAGAGAGTCAGAAAGTCTTCTAGGCTAGCAAAAACAGTCCCTGCAGTCCACAGGGCTTCCAGCCCACCCCAGTGCTGTTGACATTTGGCCTCCTTTAACGAGCCTCCTCCTACCCCCAGTGAAGATCACACCACTAAAATTTTAGCTGAAAATAGCCACAAATGTCACTTCTCTCAAAAGTATTTATATTTTAACCAGAGGCCTCTTGGTACTTTCTCTGTAATAGTGGAAAATCAGGCACAATGACAGAAGACCAGCAAGGGTGTTACTCAAGTCACTCCAAGCCTGTACTCCTAAGGGGCCTAGCACAGCAAGGAGAGGCCATGGGAAACTGGAACAAAGACAGCAAGAGAATCATAAAGGCATTAAATGTTGGGATCAGAAAGAACTCCATAAATCATTTATTACAATCCCTGTGTTTTTCAGAGACTGAAAGTGAGGTCCCAAAGGGACTGTGACTGGCCTGGTTTCCCCTGGTTCCTAGCTCCTGGTCCTTATGGCTGCTGGGTGTGAGACAGTGAGCATTTCCTGAAGTGCTAGCCCATTCCCAGCACCGTGTCTCTGGATCAATGCACCCTCTGGGGCTTGGGCCTGGGCCACTTACTCCTGATTAGCTGGTTCAGAGACAGCCTACAGCAGGAGGGCCTGAGATCCCCAGTTCCATCCCAGAGCAGGATTGGAGACATAATTTGCAGGCCCAGTGCAAAATGAAAATGCTGGGCCCCTTGTTCAAAAATTATTAAGAATTTTCAAGCCATTAACAAAAGAACATTAAACGAAGCATGGGGCCCTCTGTGACTGCACAGGCCACACACCCATGGAGCCCATGCTGCCCAGGTGTTCCCTCATACCAGCAGTCCACCTCAAGAGTGGCCTCTGTTACCTTCTAAATTTCTCTTGAAGCCATCTGCTCCCCACCATCTCCATGCCATGGCTCTAGCCCAAGGCACCACCCACTCTCCCTGGACAACTGCAACCATTCTGGTCCCCTCTCATCTGGCACATGTCATGACATCATCTTCTGCTTAAAGCAGTTCAAAAGCTTCCCACTGACCCCAAGGTAAAGACCAAATGCTTTAGCATGGCCCACGGCACATGCATGGTCTAGTCCCTGACACCAGGCCAGCCTTATCTTGCACCATGCTCTTCCTGGTTCTCTGAGCTCCAGCCACTGCCTCCATACTCCTGACTGAGTTACCTCCTGCACACTCCTCATATTCCAGCAAATTCTCCTCTTCCTTCTAACTCAGCACCTCCTTTCCGCAGGCCTAATTTTATGTATGTTTATGTGTGTATTTGATTAACACCTGCCACCAAGGGCAGAAACCAGGTCTAATTGTATTCACCATTGTATTCACTTGCCTAGCATATTGTGTGTGCACAATTAATGTGTTGAATAAGTTAATTAGTGAACCAATGCCTAACACATACACGGAAATCCCGGGATTGAAGATAGGCCCTGCTGGTCTTAAGGAGGAACAGGAAAGTCTCCTCAACTGTTACAAGCTGACAAGAATATCTTCCTTGAATGAATTTTGTGAGGATTAAGTGAGGTTGTATATGAAAAGTACCTGGCACCAGAGAAATGTTCAATAAATGTGTAGGAATATTTGGGAACTATGGGGCTGAGGACATCATGGTAGCCCTCATCTCCCTCTTTTCCATCCCTTCCCCCAGGTATCCGGGATTCTAGGAAGAAACTCTTAGATCAACTTATTTCTACTAATGTATTAGACATGTAATGCATTCCTTCTTCCTGAGGGATAGGCAATTAAAAAGGGACTTCTGGGTACTAACTTAGGTTGCAAAATACTCCTAGGACTGGCGTGGTATGTAGATGCGAGAAGGGGTGGTTCAAATCCAGTTGAGGCTAGTTCCAAACCCAGGTTACAATTCTGTATACCAGGTTGCCGTCTGGAGAGAATGCCTAACCTAAATTAACTAACTTTAGCCTGAACCTAGCTTTAACCAAAAGAAACTAACTTTCAGCATCGAGAGAAGCAGGGTTAAGACAGGGCTAGAGCCATTTTCTTAAAAATGTTGTCTCCTCAGGACAGTCCCTCACCCAGCCAATTCCCTGAAGTTGTTTTTCTCCTCAGAATCTTCCTTGAAAAGAAACAGCCACCGGCTAGCCGGAATCGGCTGAAACAGGTCCTGCCCTCAATCTGGTATTCCAGATGATTCTTTAACTCATTAATTGCCTCCTGCATGGTAAATTCTCTGCCCCTGGATGGAGAGCTGACATGCTAATGAACAAAAATGGCTAATTTCCTCCTGCACAGGGAATGGAACCTGGGCCTTAAAAAACGCTTACTCATTCTAAAACGCTCTGTGCCGGTGCACCCGGCATATTGTATTTTGAAACTGCTCCTGCCTATGTAAACCAGCCTCAACAAGCTGCCTGCGAGGCAATCTTGGATGGCATGCAACCCTGACTGTCTCTTTGCTTGGCCAACCAATAAAGTTGGCTTTTGTTCTCCCCAACTCAGTCTCTGTCTTTTGGCCCCGAAGAAGTCATGCCAAGCAGAACCTGGAGTTCCCGGCACAGGGTGAACACCCACCCTGCACAGAGCTCTACCAGGCTTAGCCCAGCTTTCTTGCTCCTGAAAAGCTTCTTGAAGTTCAGCCTCAACAAAAAGATAACTATAGATTGGTCTACTGAAACAGAAGAGGATATGCTGCTCGCTGTCAAACCACTCAGCAGGAAAAGGAGTAGCACAGGCTGCTGTGATTTCTTGTCCAGTCTTACCTCTGACTTGCCCTCATCCTCCGGGATCCTGTATGGCCTGGTGGCAGGTGGGCATTCTGCAGCCACCACAGACAGCTGTCCAGGGTGTCTAGAGAGGGGATAGCCACCACTCGCATCCAAATTAGGCTCCAGGCGGGGGGAACTGAACCTCAGCAGCAAAGCCCAGGCTCTCGTAAGCCTGCAGAATTCAGAGTCTGCAGGGAGCCTAATGTCCTTAAAAAAGAAGGTCAAATTATAACAACCTCCCATACTTCTCCTGCATTTGTTCCTCTTCAGAGCACATTCCAATTTATTAAGTTGTTAGATCTTCAAAAACAACCCCAACAAGGTCAATAGGTAGGAATCATTATCCCCATTCATCAGAAGAGGAAACTGAGGCTCAAGGAATTAGCACCAGCTGCATAACAATCATCAATAAGTGCTTGCTGTGTGCTGGGAGCTTTGCATGAATGATCTCAATTAAATTCTGGGAAGTAGATTCTAATATTATTCTCATTCTACAGAAAAGAAATCTAAGGTTGGAGAAAGCTAAATAACTTCTTCCAGGTTACACAGCTAGAAAATACAAGAGCCTGGATATGAACTGGGTTTGCCTGACTGCAAAGGTTATGCAATGAACTAGTATGCTAGACATCTCCCAGAAATGATCTTCTTAGAGGTTCTCACTCCAAGTCCACAGTGGCCAGAATTCTTTAGTTTCTGGGCCCCACCCTTCAAGTAGCCTGAACCTATGGCCAAGCCTTGTCCCAGCTCCTCTCTCCTACCCATTACTGCCCAGTGCATGGCTCTCAAGGAAGTAGGGCCCAAAACATAACATTTATGCCTACTTTTTCTAGAAAACTCTGCTGCCACTATGGTATGTTTCAATTCCATACAACCTTAGGTAGATGGAAGTGCTTAATAAAACACAACCTTGGCTTCGAGGAGCTTATGTCCTAGTGGGAACCCCCAAGTATGTAAACTACGAGAACACATCTGTGCAACAGGTGTTAACAGCACAGCTCCTACTATGTGCCAAGCACTGTTTTAGGCCCTTGGACTTCAGCATGAGTAAAGCAGACAAAGTCCCTGCCCTCATGGAACTTACATTCTAGTGGGAGAGACAAATAATAAATGAATACACACAAAAAACAATGATATAATAGCAAGAGGTGATTAGTGCTCTGAAGAAAAACTAATTCCAGGTAAGGAAGTGGAGAGAGCCTCGGGCTTTTGTTTTTCAATGGGGTGGTCAGGAAGGCCTATCCGAGGAGGTATCATTGGGCAAGGACTTGAATGAGCAGGAGTGAGCTATAGAAGACCTGGGGGAAGAGCATTCTAGGCAGAGATAACTGCAAGTGCAAAGGCCCTCGACAGCAACAAGTTGGTGTAGCATGAAGTAAATGTGGCCAGAGTGGTAAGAGATGAAATCAGGGGGGTCAACAGGGTAGACCATGTAGGGCCTTGTCTTAGGCTGGGTTCTCTACAGAAGCAAAACCAATAAAGCATATAAAAATATATAGAGAGAGGGACCTCATACGATCAAGAAACCAGTGCCAGGAGCAGAGCACTTCCTTTGGACTGGGGTCCCTGTGCAGAGAAGCTCCTAGTCCAGGGGAACACCGAAGAGAAGAAGGCCAACAGAAGGAAAAAGACTTCCCCTGGAGCTGACGCCCTGAATTTGGACTTTTAGCCTACTTTGACTGTGAGGAAATAAATTTATCTTCGTTAAAACCATCCACTTGTGGTATTTCTGTCATGGCAGCACTAGATGACTAAGACAGAATTTGGTACCAAGAGAGTGGGGTGCTGCTCTAACAGATACCTAAAATGTAGAAGCGGTTTTAAAACTGTGAATGGATAGACGTGCGACAGTGACAGAGAACCTGCAGCAGCAGAGAACCTGCAGCAGCAGAGAAGTGGCAGCAGCAGAGAACCAACAGCAGCAGAACAAGGAGACCAGTGAAAGACGGTGCTGGAGCCGACCCACAGAGCGAGAGAGCTCAATGCCTGTGCGCAGAAGGCTTCCTGGAGGAGTGGGGTGCCTCTGGGCACTTATCGGTGGAGCTAGGCTTGCCGACCCACAGAGTGAGGGAGCTGAATCCTGTGAGCAGGAGGCTTCCTGGAGGAGTGGGGTGCCTCTGGGCACTTATCAGTGGAGCTAGGCTTGCCAACCCATGGAGCGAGAGAGCTGAGTGCCTGTGCGCAGAAAGCTTCCTGGCGGAGTGGGGTGCCTCCAGGCACTTACCAGTGGAGCTACAGAGCTTTGGAACACTTGCCCCAGCAGGGACGATGCGGGCATGAGGCCCGAGGGCCGAGAGGCCATAGGACACAGAAGCTGAAGAGACTAGGGACACAAGAAGCCGAGCTGCTTCAGCCTCAAAAGGTATGGCCATGACCTCAGGGGTTTCAAAGGGTGGAGCCATGGCCTCTGGTGTTTCTAAGGGTGGAGTCGTCACTCTGATGGACTAGGAGAATGGTGCGCCTAAAGCCAAGGGAGCAGAGTTGCTGTCCCAGTGGGCCTAGAAGGCGGAGCTGAAGCCCAGGGCCGAGGGGCCTCCACTCAAAAGCCAGAGACTGTGGCCAATACCTAGAGGCTGGAGGGCAAGGCTATTGTGTAAATTGTCTCAGAGAACTGAGGATTATTTTCAAAGCCTTGAGGGCTAATGTAATGTGTTCGGCTAACTTGCTTGGTGCCTGTTATGCCTTCTTTCCCTGCAATTTCTCCCATTTGTAATGGAAATGTCTAGCTTATGCCTGTTCTGCCATTGTACCTTTGGAAGCAGATAACTTATATTCTAGATTTCACAGATGAGAGGAATTTTTGGATTTTGGACTTGGAGTTAAGACTTCTGCTATGATATGATGGAGTGAATATGTTTTCTATGTTGCAAGGATGTGATTTTTTGGGGGCCAAAAGGTGGAATGTCATGGTTTGAATTATGTCCCCCAAAAAATGTGTGTATCAATTTGGCTAGACCATGATTCCTGGTATTGTGTGATTTTCCTATATGTTGTAAACCTGCCTTTATGATGTTAATGAGGGAGGATGGGTGGCAGTTGTGTTAGTAAGGCAGGACCTGATCTACAAGACTGGATTGTATCCTGAGGCAATCTCTTGAGATATAAAAGACAGACGTGAGCAGTGAGACAGGGAGACCTCATACCATCAAGAAAGCAGTGCCAGGAGCAGAGCGCATCCTTTGGACTGGAGTCCCTGTGCAGAGAAGCCCCTAGTCCAGGGGAACACAGAAGAGAAGAGGGCCAACAGAGGGAAAAAGCCTTCCCCTGGAGCTGACGCCCTGAATTTGGACTTTTAGCCTACTTTGTCTGTGAGGAAATAAATTTCTCTCCATTAAAAAAAAAAATAGTGAGAGAGATTTATATAAGGAAATGGCTCATGAGGTTGTAGAGGCTATAATGTCCCAAATCCGTAGGTCAGGAAAGAGGCTTCTCCTGATTTACACAGCCGCGGGGGCTGGTGAGCCAAAGATTGGCAGGCCGGAGAGCAGGGCTGTCGCTCACAGGCTGTGAAGATGGACAAATCCCAAGATTGGCAGGTAAGCTGCTAGCTCAAGTCCCAAGAACTGGAGGTCAGACAAACAGGCGCCAGCTGCAGGATCCAGAACAAGCAAAACCCCCGAACCCTGCTTGAACGTCTGCCCACACTCAGTGCAGGCCACATGCCCAAGGAAACTCCCCTTCAACTGACTGGCTACTTACAGCAGGTCCCATCCCGGGGGTGATCACGTATCAGATCTCAACAGGGAAGTGATCTCTACATACAACTGCCAAAACACTGAGAATCATGGCTCAGCCAAGTTGACACATAATCTTAACCATCACAGGCCCCATAGGCCAGCTAAAGAGTTCTGATTTCTTTCTAAATGTAATAGAAAGCCAATGAAAGCAGGGTAATGATATGTATATTTTTTAAAGATCTCTCTGCTGGGTAGAAGAATGACTACAGGAGAGTTTATAATTATTGCTACATAACAAACAACAACAAAACCCCTAGGGCACCCAAGAACACAGCTGTTCTCAAACTTTTAAGTCTCAGGACGCCTTTATATTCTTCAAAATTATTGAGGCCCCTGTTATGGACTTAATTGTGTCCCCCCAAAATATGTGTCAACTTGGCTAGGTCACGATTCTCAGTATTGTGTAGTTGTCCTCCATTTTATGATTTGATGTAATTTTCCTATGTGTTGTAAATCCTAACCTCTATGATGTTAATGAGGCAGGATTAGAGGCAGTTATGTTAATGAGGCAGGACACAATCTACAGGATCATGCTATATTTTGAGCCAATCTCTTTTGAGATATAAAAGAGAGAAGTGAGCAGAGAAACAGAAGAACCTCCTACCACCAAGAAAGTAGAGCTGGGAGCAGAGTGCATCCTTTGGACCCAGGATCCCTGCTCTGAGAAGCTCCTAGACCAGGGGTAGATTGATGACAAGGACCTTTGCCCTGAGCCAACAGAGAGAGAGAGGCTTCCCCTGGAACTGTAATATAATAAATTTGTGTTGTTTTAAGCTAACCATGAACACAATCTTAGAACATTTTCATTACCATGAAAAGAAACCTCATACCCTTTAGCAGTCACTCCTCATTTCCCTCCAAAACGCTCAGCTCTAGTCGACCACTAATCTACTTTCTGTCTCTATAGATTTACCTATTCTGGACATTGCATATAAATGGAATCACACCATATGTGGCTTTTGCAACTGGCTTATTTCACTTAGCATAATGTTTACAAAGTTCATTCATGTTATAGCATGTGTCATGGTTTGAATTATGTCCCCCAAAAATGTGTGTATCAATTTGGCTAGACCATGATTCCTGGTACTGTGTGATTTTCCTATATGTTGTAAATCCTGCCTCTATGATGTTAATGAGGGAGGATGGGTGGCAGTTGTGTTAGTAAGGCAGGACTTGATCTACAAGACTGGATTGTGTCCTGAGGCAATGTCTTGAGATATAAAAGACAGAAGTGAGCAGTGAGACAGGGAGACCTCATACCATCAAGAAAGCAGTGCCAGGAGCAGAGCGCGTCCTTTGGACCAGGGTCCCTGTGCCAAGAAGCTCCTAGTCCGAGGGAACACTGATAAGAAGGCTGACAGAGAGAGAAAGCCTTCCCCTGGAGCTGACACCCTGAATTTGGACTTTTAGCCTACTTTGACTATGAGGAAATAAAATTCTCTTTGTTAAAGCCATCCACTTGTGGTATTTCTGTTATGGCAGCACTAGATGACTAAGACAGCATGTATCAGTATTCCATTTCTTTTTATTGCCAAATACTATTATACTGTATGGATATATTACATTTCATTTAATCATTCATCATTTAATGAACATTTTGGTTGTTTCTATTCGTTTTGGCTTTTATGAATAATGCTACTATGAACATTCATCTACAAGTTTTTGTACGGACATATGTTTTCATTATTCTTGGATATATACCTAGAGTGAAATTGCTGGATAATATTGTAATTCTCTGTTTAACTTTTTGAGGAACCACCAACTGTTTTCCACAGCAGCTACACCATTTTTTAGTTCCACTAGCAATGAATGAAGGTTCCATTTTCTCCACATCCTCAACAACATTTATTTTCCTTTTTTTTTTTTTTTTTTAATAATAGCCATCCTAGTGGGTATGAAGTGGTTTCTCATTGTGGTTTTGATTTGCATTTCCCCAGTGACTATGATCTTGGGCATCTTTTCATGTGCTTATTGACCATTTGTATCATTTTTGGAGAAATGTCAATTCAGATTTTTTGCCCATTTTTAATTATGTTATTTATCTTTTATTATTGAATTATAAGAGTTCTTTATCTATTCTAGATTCAAGTCCCTTATCAGATATATGATTTGGAAATATTTTCTCTCATTCTGTGTCTTTTCATGTTATTGAAGGTGTCATTTGAAACAGAAAATGTTTTAATTTTGATGAAGTATAATTTACCTGTTTTTTTCTTTTGTTGCTCATGCTTTTAATGTCATATCTAACAATCTTCCTGCAAATCCCAGTTCATGGAAATTTACCTATATGTTGTCTTCCAAAAAGTTCATAGTTTTAGGTCTTACATTTAGTCCTTGGATGCATTTTGAGCTAATTCTTGTATGGTTTGAGGTAGGGGTCCAACTTCATTCTTTTGCATGTGGCTATCCAAATGTCACAGAACCATTTGTTGGAAAGACTGTTCTTTCCCCCACTGAATTTTCTTGGCAATTTATAACTGACCATAAATGTAAGGGTTTATTTCTGGACTGTCAGGTCTATTCCATTTATCTATATGTCTATCCTTATGTCCGTACCATAGTATTTTAATTACTACAGCCTTGTAATAAGTTTTGAAATTAGAAAGTGTGAGTCCGCCAATTTTGTTATTTTTCAAGATTTCTTTGGCTGGCCTGGGTCCTTTGCTTTTCAATATGAGTTTTAGGATCAGCTTGTCAATTTTTGCAAAGAAGCTGAGATTTTGATAGGGATTTCAATGAACCTGTACATCAGTTTGGAGAGTGTTGCCATCTTAACAATATTAAGTTTTCCAACCCATGAACATGAGGTGTCTTTCTGTTTATTTAGGTCTTCAAGACCTTCTTTTGAGAATGTTATATATAGTTTCCAGAGTGTTATGTTTTGTACTTATTTTTAAACTTTATCCCTAAGGATTTTATTGTTTTTGCTGCTAATATAAATGGAGGTTTTTTTTCTTAATTTCATTTTTGGATTGTTCATTACAAGTGCATAGATTACAACTGTAGAAATACAATTGATTTTAATATGTTGCTCTTGTATTTTGTAATCTTGCTGAAGTCATTCATTCATTCTAATAATTTTTAATGAACTTCTTAGGATTGTCCACATACAAGATTATGTCATATGCAAATTGTAATAGATTTACTTCTTCCTTTCCAACCTGGGTGTCTTTTTTTCTTGCCTAAGTTCCTTGGCTAGACCCTCCAGTATGATGTTGAATAGAAGTGGTGAGAGTAGACATCATTATCTTGTTCCTGATTTCAGGAGGAAAGTGTTCTGTCTTTCACTGGTAAATGTGAGGCTAGTTATGGGTTTTAAGCGATGTCTTTTATCAGATTGAGGAAGTTACCTTCTATTCCTAGTTTGTTGAGAGTTTTTTGTTTGTTTGTTTGTTTTATCATGAGAGGGTTTTGAATTTTGTCAAATACTTTTTCTGTTTCTCTTGAGATGATCATGTGTTTTTGTTTTTTATTGTATCGATATGATACATTACATTCTTTAATTTTTTAATGTTAAACCACGCTTGCATTCCTGGGATTAAGTCCCACTTGAATGTGATATGTAATCTTTTTTATATGTTGATGTATTCAGTTTGCTAGTATTTTCATGAGGATTTGTGCCTATATTCATAAGAGATATTGGTCTGTAGTTTTCTTTTCTTGTGATATTTTAGTCTGGTTTTGGATCAGGGTAATGCTGGATTTATAGAATAAGTTGGAAAGCATTCCCTCTTCTTATTTTTTGGAAGCATTTGTGAAGAGCTATTATTAATTATTCTTTAAATATTTGTAGAATTCATTGGTGAAGCCATCTGGGCCTGCACTTTTCTTTATGGGTAGATTTTTGATAATGAATTCAATGACTTTGCATGTTATAAGTCTATTCAGATTTTCTATTTCTTCTTGAGTCAATTTAGGAAGTTTGCATCTTTCTAAGGACTCATTATTTCATCTAAGTTATCTGATATGTTGACATACAGCTTTTCATACTATTTCTTTATAATCCTTTTAATTTCTGTATGATCGATGGTAATGTTTCTTCTTTCATTCCTAATTATAGTAATTTGCGTATTCACTCTTTTTCTTGGCCAGCCTAGCTAAAGGTTTGTCAATTTTAGTTTCATTGATTTTATCTATTGTTTTTCTATTCTCGATGTCACTAATTTCCTCTCTGATCTTTATTATTTCCTTCCTTCTGCTTGCTTTGGGTTTGTTGTTGTTGTTAGCTGTCATTGAGTCAGCCCCTGACTCATGACGACCCCATGCACAACAGGATCAGACCACTGTCACCTATAGGAATTTCACCAGCTGATTTTTGGAAGTAGATCTGTCTTAGTCTGAAAGCTCCACTGGAACCTGTTCTGAGTCACAGCTACATGCAAGCCTCCACTGACAGATGAGTGGTAGCTGTGCTTGAGATTCATTGGCTAGGAATCAAACCTCACTCTCCCAATGGGAGCTGAGGATTCTACAACTGAGCTACCACCAGTGTCTGAAGGTGGAAGTTTAGGTTATTGATTTGAGATCTTTCTATTTTTGCAGTGTAAGCATTTATAGCTGTACATTTCCCTCTAAGCACTGCTTAATGGTCCTTGGGTGACACTAACAGTTTGCACTTGGCCATTAACTTAAAGGTTGGCCATTTGAACCTAACTCAACAGTGCTGCAGAAAGACCTGGCAATCTGCTTCCATAAAGAAAACCCTATGGTGCAGTTCTACTCTGTAACACATTGGGTTATCAAAATCAACTTGATGGTAATGGGTTTTTTGTTTGGTAAGCACTTCTTTAGCTGCATTTGATAAGTTTTAGTATGTTATTTCTTCATTTTCATTCATTTGGAAGTATTTTCTATTTTTCCTTGTGATTTATTTTTGATTCATTGGCTATTTAGGACTGTGCTGCTCCATTTGTGGATTTTCCCTTTTTTTCCAGCTAATGATGTCCAATCTCACTCCACTGTGGCCAGAGAACATACTTTGTATGATTTCTATCCTTTTTTAATTATTGACACTTGTTTTATGACCTAGCACATCTTCTATCCTAGAGAATGTTCCATGTGCACTTGAGAAGAATGTGTATTCTATCGTTGTTACATGGAGTGTTCTATAGATGTCTATTATGTTTAGGTGATTTCTAGTGATATTCAAGTCTTCTATTTCCTTGTTAATATTCTGCCTAATTGTTCTACCCAGTACTGAAAGTGAGTTATTAAAGTTTCCAGCTATTATTGTTGAATTGTCTATTTCTTCCTTCATTTCTGTCAGTTTTTGCTTCATCCATTTTTGTGCTCTGTTATTAGCTGTATATATGTTTATTATTGTTATATCTTCCCAATGAATTGACATCTTTACCAGTTATAAATTGTTCCTTTTTATCTCTAGTAACATTTTTTTTAAAATCTGTTTTGTCTAAGACCAGTATAGCTACTCCAGCTTTCTTATGGATGCTGTTTGCATGATATATCTTTCTACATCTTTTGTTTCAACCTATTTGTGTTTTTTAATCTAAAATGTGTGTCTTGTAGACAGCGTATAGTTGGATCTTGTTCTTTTTATCCAGTACACCATTGAGTTTTAAACATCAGTGCAATGTCAACATGTCTTAGTAGTATTAAAACTATAATTTTGACTTCTTGGACCTCCTGCAAAAGATCCATAGACTATCCTTTGAGAATTACTGCAATAATAAGCATGTATTTCACTTATGTATCTGTGAGTTAGCTGGGAGTCGACTGATCCAGGCTTGGTCTGGCTGGATCCTTCTCCTGGGACCATCAGGCTAGTCCAGACATATGCTTCTCTGTGAGGACAGAAGCTCAAGAGGTCAAATGGAAACATATCTCTTAAGACCTGGGATCTGCCTTATTATATTGATCAAAGCTATTCACATGGTCAAACTGAAGTCAAGGGATGGGGAAACATGTCACACCTTGTAGTTGGAAGAACTGCAAAGTTCATACAAAGGGAAAGAATATAGGAATGATTGGAAAATTGGGGCTAATGATACAATCTACTCCACCCACAGGCCAAGAGTGAAAGCAAAGTGACCAGATAAGAGCTACTGCAGTTAATGCTACATAAGTCTTTCGTATTATTGCCATTATTATTTAATGAAAACTCACATCTCATCGCCCTGAAGAGTTGGGCGCATAAGAAGTGAGTCTTAATTTTACTGCTCAGGAAAAACAAGGTCTGAATATCTTCATGAAACTAATGTTCTTCTCCTATCCCTGAAGCAAGATAGTTCCTCTGTGACTGTTCTTTTCTGATTAGAAGACTGCAGATAATTAAAAAGAAAACGAAATCCTGCAACTTGCTAAAACTCAGGCTGGGCATTTTCCTGCCTTCCCCTGCTACCAAGCAAGACCCTTCAGAGTATTCAGTTTGGCCATGTCCATGGCTTGTCTGGACCTGTCACAAGGAGGTAATAAAGGGTAGATGTAGAGCTAGTTCTGAAATAGTCAAAGGGAGGCCTTAGAAATCACAGTCCAAAATCCCTTCTTTTAAAAATGAGGAAATTGTGGCTCAGACATGATGACTGACTTGCCCAAGGTCACAGTATAAGTGACAGTAAGTTGAAACTAACTCTAATGCTAGTGGACTCAATCACAATCCTTTACAGACTCTACAACATTTGAGGACAAGTCTTATGTCCTCCACAAGACTTCTCCATTCAGGCTACCTTTCCTCAGTTTCCTCAGCTCACCCTTGGGGCAGAATTTGTAGACCCTTCTTTTATCAGGTCACTCTGCCCTGACCATACTCTAGGGTGTCAGTGCCCCTCATAAATCATAGCCCCAAGGCCAGTGAGACATCCTCTCCTTCTTCCTAAATGCCATATTTCCATTAATATAGCAGGAGAACAAATGACTAGAGAACAAATTGGCTCCTTTGGAAATGTCCATCATCTTGACTCACATCTCGCTTAGCATTCACTAAAACCCTCAGGCCTTCTGCACATGCTGTTGCTAAGCAATGCCTCCCTTGACTCTACCATCTCACAGAGGGCCTGGCATCTAGCTTAATGGCTCACACTGAGAGGCTCAGATAGCCCTGTTTGTCTGGCTGCAATGACTTCTGAGAGGACAGCAACTTGGTGTGGCCACCCAAGAAGAGAACTCCACAGTGAGACCACAGGGCAGCTTAGTTATCTAGTGCTGCCATAACAGAAATACCACAAGCGGATGACTTTAACAAAGAGAAATTTATTCTCTCAGATTTTAGGAGGCTAGAAGTCCAAATTCAAGATGCCAACTCCAGGGGAAGTCTTTCTTTCTCTATAGGCTCTGGAGGAAGTTCCTTGTCATCAGTCTTCCCTTGGTTTAGAAGCTTCTCTTTGTGGGAACCCCGGGTCCAAAGGATGCACTCAGCACCTGGTGATGCTTTCTTGGTAGTATGAAGTCCCCATCTCTCTGCTCGCTACTCTCTTTTATATATCAAAAGGGATTGACTTAAGACACAACCTAATCTTGTAGATTGAATTTTGTCTCATTAACATAACTGCCTCTAATCCTGACTCATTAAGATTTGGTTCCTTGGTGTGGAGAGTTAGGGTCATGGTTTCATGGGACATCCCAGTTAACTGGCTTGTTAATGTATTTAGTCTTCTGTTCTACCTCCTAGTTTGTTTTGTAGTGTCTGGAGTCTTAAAAGCTTGCAAGTGGCCATCCAAGGCACAACAATCATTCCCTATTTGCCTGGAGCAACAGAGGAAGAAGAGTCAGGAACAGGAGGAAGATATGAAATGTGTGACTAATTGCCTCCATGAACATCTGCCTCCTTTGCCATGAGACCAGAAGAACTGGATGGTGCCTGGCTACCATTACTGAACATTTTGATCAAAGATCCATAGAAGAACCTTGGTCAAAAAGGGGAAAGGCAGAACAGAATTTCAAATCCTCATACACTCCAGACTTCCTGGCATCATGAAGGTTGGATGAACCCCTGAAACTATCGCCCTGAGATAATCTTCAAACCTTAAACCAAAAATATTCCCTGAAGTCTTCTTTAAACCAATAATTTAGCTTAATTAGTAAAGAATGTCTGCCTTGAGCATTATGCTCTTTTAAGAACTATCTATATGGGATCAAATTGACAACAGCAACTCAAAGATTAGATAGAAAACTTAGGGAGCAGTGAGTTTATGTTAATGGAAGGAGGAACCATTTGGAAAAGGAGGATGAGAACGGTTGCACAACTTGAAGAAGGTAAACAATGCCACTAAATTGTACATGTAGAAATTGTTGAATGGTGAATGTTCTGTTGTGTATATTTTCAACAACAACAAAAAAAAAATTTTTAAAAAGCACTGCCCTAATATATTTAATCATTTGCCTATTTTTGAATATTAGCGTTGCTTCCAATCAACATTCATTCAACAAACATTTGTTAAAGGTCTGCTATATGTCAACCTATCAAGCCCCAAGGATACAGCTGTGACTAAGAGAGACGAAATCCTGCCCTCACAGAGCTTAGGTACTGCTTGAGGGGGAAGGCAGACACTAAACAAACTCAGTAAACAAGATAGGTACAGACTGTGGTAAGTGCTGTGAGTAAAACAGACTGGATGGTGTTTCAGAGTTTTGGGGAAGAGGCAATTTCATCTAGGGTGGTCAGTGAAAGCCTTGCTGAAGAAATGGCAACTGAGTTGGGACTTGAGAATGGAAAGGATGAAGCCACGCCAAGAGCTGCAAGAAAGGTGGAGGGAACAGCAAGTGCAAAGGTCCCGAGGCAGGCATAAGCATGGCAGGTCCAAGGAGCAGAAAGGAGTCCTCTGTGACCAGTGCATAGTGCACAAGAGGAAAGTGGTAAGCAGGAAATGGATTTTATTCTAAGTACAACAGGAAGTCACTCACAAGGGATAATAAGGGGAATGTCAGGATCTGTTTCACATTTCCTTTTTTAATGTCTTGAAACAGCAGCCGTTTTATTGCTCATGATTGTGTGGGTCAGGAATGCAAGCAAGTCTCAGTGGAACAGCTCATCTCTGCTCCACATGGTGGCAGCTAGAGAGGCGTGACTGGGGCCAGGGATCCAGGATCAACTCACCCTCATGACTGGAGCCTCAGTGTCAGTTGCTGGCTGGTCCTGAGTGCCCCTCCTCGTAGCTGCTCGTCCTTCAGTAGTTTCACTCAAGCTTCTTCACAGGCAGCCAGCCTCCAGGAGTCAGTTCACATTTTCAAAAGATTTCTCTGGCTGCTGACAAGAGAAAAGACTGCAAAGAAGGCAAGGACGAAAGCAGCGAGAAGGCTTCCATGCAGCAGTGCTGGCAAGAGATGATGGTAGCTTGTGCTGGGGTGTGGCAGGAAGTGGGGATGACAGAAAGGGACAGACTGGAGACAAATGACACATTAGACGAACCAACACAACTTGCTGATAGGTTGGCTATGATGGGGTAGAGCCAGGGAAGAATCAGAGATCATTTCTGGCTTAAGCAACCATGTGGCTGGTGATGCTCAATGCCATTTACTCAGATGAGGAAGAGCAGGCTTGACTTGAGGCCCTTAGGGGGCAGAAGTAAGAGTTCTGATCTTGACATGTCCATTTTAGGAAGCCTAGAGTCCCTGGGTGGTGTAAACAGTTAACACGCTCATCTGCTAACCAGAAGGTTGGAGGTTCACATCCACCCAGAAGCACTTCAGAAGAAAAGCCTGGCAATCTACTTCTGAAAAATCAGCCATTGAAAACACTATGGAGCACAGTTTACTCTGACACACTGGGATCATCATGAGTCAGGGTCAACTTGACAACAATTAATTTGCTGGTTATTAAATACCCAAGTGGACATTTCATTGTCTTAAGCTGAGTTCTCTAGAGAAACAAAATCAGTGAGACAAACACACACACACACACACACACACACACACACACACACACACACAGATTTATCTCAAGGAAATGGCTCACACAGTTGTAGAGGCTGCAAGTCCCAAGTCTGTGGGTCAGGCTGGAGGCTTCTCCTGACTCACATAAGCTGTGGGGGCTGATGAATCCAAGATCAGCAGGTGAGGTGGCAGGCTGCTGGCTCAGGTCCCAAGAACTGGAGGTCAGCTGATGATAAGTCAGATGCAGGATCCAGAGCAAGCAAGCAAGCTTTGCCAGAACATCCATATGTATATTGGATGCAGCCCACACCCCCAAAGAAACTCCCCTTACGATTGATTGGCTGATTGCATCAGGTCACATCATGGAGGATGACTACATCATTACATAATTGCCAAATTATATCACTACACAACTGTCAAACTACATCATCACATAACTGCCAAACCACTGAGAATCATGGTCCAGCCAAGTTGACACAAAACCTTAACCATCACTTTCATGTAGCTAGTCAGGTGTGTGATGCTGGAGCTCATAAGGAAGGTTTGGACCTGAGGTGTTACTAGCAGAGAGATGGCACTTACAGCCACAGAAAGAAGGTACAGCACCAAGCTCTGGCACCTGGTACCCACCACTTAGGGGTCAGGTAGTGAGAAGGAGCCAAACAGAAGAGCATGTAAAGCAGTCAGGGAGGTAGGAAGAAGGCCACGAAGGTGTGAAATAGCCTGAAGGATGCAGGAGGAGGGTGATTTCCATGAGGCAAGGGAGTGGTCGGTGGGAGGTCTTGTTTGGGGCCCCGATATGAATTTAATTGTGTCCCTCCAAAATATATGTTGGAGTCCTGACCCCTGTACCTGTGGATATAATCCTGTTTGGGAATAGGGTTTTCTTTGTTATGCTAATGAGGCCATATCAGTGTAGGGTGTGTCCTAAACGTCATCACTTCTGAGTTATAAGGAGCAACATAGACTTTTTACTTGAATCCACTATCAACACCCATGAAAGCAGCAGTCAAGAAATCAAAAGATGTATTGCATTGGGCAAATCTGCTGCAAAAGACCTCTTTCAAGCATTAAAAAAGCAAAGACTAAGGTGTGCCTGACCCCAGCCATGGTGTTTTCAGTTGCCTCATATGCACATGAAAGCTGGACGATGAATAAGGAAGACGGAAGAAGAATTGACGCCTTTGAATTATGATGTTGGTGAAGAATATTGAATGTGCCACGGACTGCCAAAAGAACAAATCTGTCTTGGAAGAAATACAACCAGTATGCTCCTTAGAAACGAGGATGGCGAGACTACATCTCACATACTTTGGATGTATTATCAAGACGGATCAGTCCCTGGAGAAGGACATCATGCTTGGTAGAGAGTCAGCGAAAAAGATAAAGACTTTCAACGAGATGGATTGACACAGTGGCTGCCAACAATGGGCTCAGGCATAACGATTATGAGGATGGTGCAGGACAAAGCAGTGTTTCGTTCTGTTGTACATAGGGTTGCTATGAATCAGAACCGACTCAACAGCACCTAACAACAACAACATAGACACAGAAACAGTCAAGCACAAATAGGGGGAAGATAGATGCCACTTCCTGTGAGGATTTCCAAGGGACTGAGGATTGCCAGCTACTAGAAGCTGAAATAGACAAGGAAGGACCTACTGCTAGAGCCACACTCTTAAATTAGAATGTCTAGCCTCCAGAACTGTGAGAAAATAAATTTGTTCTTTAAAGCCATGCACTTGTGGTATTTCTGTTACAGCAGCACTAGGTTAATAACACAAGGTCCCTTCCCAAGATGGTAGATCCTAGAGCGTGCTTAAATAGCCTTGGAATGCTCCAGCTGAGAGTGGGTGATTTCAATGGTGAAGGCCTTGAGAAGGAAGAGGACAGGACTCAGGTGGACGGCTGGCCTCCAATAGAAGCGACACTCTTTCCAGAGGGAAGCCTGAGGACAGAGGCAGAGATGCAAGTGGGTGGTAGATCTGGGCAAGGGGAGATGGGGAAGTTTCTGTGTGATAGTCCCTATTTTCTCAGTAAAGCATAGAGTGAGGTCATCAGCTGGTCAGCAGCCAGGGTAGAGGGGGCTGTGTTCAGGACATTCAAGGTGAGAGCCACAGATATAAGATGACATGAAAAAGCTTTGTGAGTGAAAAATTAAATTTACCAGCTTATAGATTTTCCCCTTCTTTCATTTTTGTATTATAAATTCCAACAAGTGGTATTATTGAGTTATGGCCTGATCATATTCATCCCTCATTTGTTCCTCATAACAACTTCAGGGAAGGAAAACAGTGATATGGTCAGAAGCCCAGAGAGGCAGAAGATGTGCCCAAGACCACACAGGAGGTGCCTGATAGAGAGAAAACGACTGGACCCTGGGTCTGCTGGGTCTTAATGATCTGCTCACACTGAATCCTCCATCAGATCCAGATCACTGCCTGGTCTCCTAACCTCCTCCTTTCCTGGAATTGGCACCAGGTCCTACCTCCCCAGGGTTTCGTCTCCACTGAGCCCCTCCCCTGCCCATCTTTACCCCCATATACCCTTCCTATCATGGTCATCTTAAAGTGGCTGTTACATTTCTCCTCTGAACTCCCTCTTTCCCTCAATTTGTTGTCAACCAAGTGTGCTGGCAGCTTAGGATCATGGTTAAGAGATATGGTTTTACCAGAGAGAAATAAGAGCTGTCACACAAATAGACATATGCACACCCATGTTCACTGCAGCACTATTCACAATAGCAAAAAGATGGAAACAACCTAAATGCCCATCAGCAGATGAATGGATAAACACTACACAACAAAAAAGAACAATGATGAATCTCCAAAACATCTCTCACAACACAGATGAATCTGGAGGGCATTATGCTGAGTGAAATAAGTCACAAAAGGACAAATATTGTATGAGGCCATTATTATTATAAGAACTTAAGAAAAGTTCTAAATACAGAAAGAAGCATTCTTTGATGGTTACGAGGGTAGGGAGGGAGTTAGTCTACTAACTAGATAGTAGACAAGGGTCAACTTCAGTGAAGGGAAGGACAACACACAATACAGAGGATGTCAGCACAAACACTTTGAGAGACAGAGTAGCTGGGACTGGGGCCTAGGGGCCATAGTTTTGGGGGACATCTAGGTCAATCAGCGTAACATAGTTGATAAAGAAAATGTTTTACATCCCAATTTGGTGAGTAGCATCTGGGGTCTTAAAAGCTTGCGAGCAGCCATCTGAGATACATCTATTGGTCCCATCCCACTCAAAGCAAAGGAGAATGAAGAAAACCAAAGATACAAGGAAAATACTAGCCAAAAGGATGAAAGGACTAACTGAACCAGAGACTTCACCAGCCTGAGACTTGAAGAAATAGATGGTGCCCGGCTACCACCAATAACCGCCCTGACAGGGAACACAGCAGAGAGTCATGGACAAAGCAGGAAAAAAATGTAGAACAGAATTCAAATTCACGTAAAAAGCTCAGACCTAATGGTCTGACAGAGACTGGAGGAATCCCTGAAACTATTGCCCCTGGACGCTCTGTTAACCCAGAACTGAAACCATTCCTGAAGCCCACTCTTCAGAAAAAGATTAGAAAGGACTATAAAACAAAAAATAATACATGTAAGGAACGTGCTTCTTAGTTCAATCAGATATATGAGACCAAATGGGCAGCTCCTGTCCAAAACCAGGATGAGAAGGCAGGAAGGGGCAGGAACGGGAAGAATGGACACAGGGAACCCAGGGTGGAAAGGGGGATGGTGAGTGCTGTCACATTGCGGGGATTGCAACCAGTGGCACGAAACAATATATGTATAAATTTTAGAGTGAGAAATTAACTTGAGCTATAAACTTTCACCTAAAGCACAATTTAAAAAAAAAAAAAAGAAAGAAAGAAAGAGAGAAGTTGGCGAAGAAAAAAAAAAAAGAACGTCAGCTTTGGGGGTCAGACCACCTGAGTTTGAACCCTGAGTATGCCATTCATTAACAGTATAAACCCAACAAGGTATTTAAACCCCTGAGCCTCGATTTCCCCGGGTGTAAACAGGGACTTATGAGAATACCTAATTAATTGGTAGAATTGACCTGCAATCTGAAGTTTATAACCATTGACAGACGTTGCCCAGTGACTGGCAAGCAGTGAGCTTTCAAACATGTTGACAGCAACTTGGCTTTTGGCTGAGCCTCCACCAGATGCCCCTCCTGTCCCGACTCTCTATGACCCTGTGATTCCTGGTCTCCTTAGAGCACTTAAGTGGATGTAGATAATGGAAAAAGAATGCATAGGGAAGGTTCCCCAGGAAGTGCCAGAAGCTCAGGCTGTGATTCACACACACTAAAACTCTTTGATTGAATTTACCTAGTGGAGGAGGAGGGGAAGTGAAGCTTGATACCCACATTCAAAAGTCCATTTAAAGAGGACACTGAGCTTCTGTTACGGGTGATGAAAAAACTCAGAAACATTTAAGGGTGATGGTTGAACAACATGATGAACATATCTAACGTCACATAACTGTACATGTGAAAACTGTTGAAATGGCAAATGTTGTGTTACCTATATATTTACCACAATAAAATAAATAACTAGATATTTTTTAAAGTCAATGTAACCCCCCACCACCACCCAAAAGAAAAAAAGTGATCTGGTTTTAGAGTCAAACTCAAGTTCAAGTTCTGGATTTGCTTGTGATCTTGGGCAAGCTACTTCCCCTTTTGGACCTCTGTGTCTCTGTCTGTAAAACAGTCACAATAGTAGTTGTAGTAGTACTTACTTCATGGGGCTTTTATGAAGACGAAATAAAATGATGGATATAAAAAGTCCTTCACACAGCATCTGACCTATACGAAGTATTCAGTGAACAGTAGCAATTATTAGCATTAGATAATAGAGAAAATCAATTAGCATTGAGATTTTTTACTTGCGACTTCATATTTGTGATCTAAGGACCTACAGCAAAATGTCAAATATATCCATATTTTTGTACCTACATATAAAGAGAGAGAGGTTCATTTTTTAAATAAATGTGTGCTTAGTCAGTAGTTCAGAATCCCCTGGTGAGCTGTTTAAAAATATAAGATGCTCCATCCCCAATGCAGACCTGCTGAATTACACTCTCAGCGGGTGGAGCCAGGGCACCTCACACACGCGCGCGCACACACACACACACACACACACACACACACACACCGGATCATAGGAACCATGATGCTCAGCTGGTATGAAGAACATTCCAACAACAAAGTAAGGATGATAATGCATTCATAAATTCACCCCTATTTAAGAGACTCTATCATACACTGTAAAGGAAAAGAGAGCAAAAATGACTAAACGCAAGAAGCATAGCTTTCCTGACCCTTGATTCAGAAAGAGAAGACAGACACCCAGGGTAAAAAAGGTTCATCCTCTAATTATGAAAGAAATGCAACCTTAAAACCGTTAGAAAAGATACCATTTGATATCTAGTCATTAGCGCTGCTTTCTAAAAGAGGCAATAACCATCTGTATCTGAGGGTCAGAGAATTTGTAAAGGGGCTGGTATCATGTGGGATACTCACTGGAAAAGCAATTTGATGCTCTGTTTTAATAGCCGTACAACCATAAATTGCTATTGCTTCAGCAACCCTATTCCTGGATAGTTATTGCAGGGGAATAATTTAAAAGAATAAAGGATAAGCAAAAGTATTTATTGCAGTATCATTTATAATGACATAAAATTAGAAACAATCTAAAAATCTCAAGATAAGGAAATAGTTATGTACATTATGTCATGCTACGTTGATATTATGCAGCCATAAAAAAATTACTGTGAAGCATGTATAAAAACACCTTAGAAAAAGAAACTTTTACGTTGAGTGAAAAAACATCTGGCTTCAAAATAGTAATTTCACTAAATACAACTATACATAAATTAGGTGTGTGGGGACAAGAATTGCAAAGAACACATTAACTGGAAATAGCTGATTCATTGGGAAGCATGATTATGGATACATTTTCTCCCTTTTAAATTTCTTTTAGCGTTGTCGTCATGTTTGCACATCCAATAATTCTAAATGCATAAAGCACTTGTCTCTTCTTACTCAACTTTTAGTAAGTTTGGTTTGACTCGTACACTGTTTTAAGCAAACTTCCATTAATAACTCCATGTTCAGTTTATCTTACTAGGAAGCACTCTTCTTTTTGGTCTCTAGGTCAGCTTCTTCCTTGGGTTTCAGGTCAGTCATTCTCTTCCTTTATCCCTGGAGTTGATTGGGAAGCCTCTGCTTTCGACAAAAATCCATGCCTGTGGCTCTTCATTCTCTCTGGCTTCTCCATGGGTGATGTTTCCTTTTTGATGTTTGCCTGGCAACCAGTCTGCCAATGGATCTATTTGCCCATCTTTGGTGTCCAGTCTGGCAACTGTCCTGATGAAGCTGACAGTTCAATAGAGGCCCTAAAACAAGTCCACAAATAACTATGATAACAAGGCAGAAGGTAAAGACCATCAGAGAAGTACTAACAAAACAGTATTCGTGGATTTATTGTTAATTAATTTCTTATTAATAATAATGGGATTAATGGTAGGCGGGAGAAATCATAGGAGCAGGAGGGTCTGGGAAGGCTTCAGGGAGAAAGGGATAATTGAGGAAGACCTAAAAGGATAAATAAGATGAGGACAAGCAGAGAAGATGAGGAAGGAAAGAAGAAGAGAAAGAAAAAAAGAAAGGAGAAAACAGAAGTGGAAGGAAGAAGAAGGGAGGGAAGAGAGACAAGGAGGAAGAGGAGGTGGTACAGCAGCTGTTTCTGGGTGGTTTGTACCTCTGAAGGGACGCAGCAGTAGGCGGAAGAATGAGCCGTGGGTATAAAAGGAGGAGGTGCAATAGTACATAACCACAGCAGTCACGCTTTATTCATTGATTTATTTTTTGCAAACAGTGGTCTTCTCCATAGTGGTCTCTTTTTTCTCAGATCTTTAAACCACTTTGAGAGGCTACACATTTATTCTGAGGCAGTTGCGATTGCTCAAACTTTCCTTTTGACTATTCTGAATGGTGAAGAACACGAAAAAGACAATGATTTGTTATTAGAAACCTGGACTCGAGTCCTTGCTGTACTACTTATTAGCTGGTCCACTTTGGACAATTTATTGATCCTTGCTGATCAAAGTTCCCTGGTCTGTAAAATAGGATGATGAGACCCAGTTCACAGGGCTATTGGGAGGACTGAATGAGAAAATGGATGGAAAGCACACCACAAATATTGTTGGGAATGGATATGATCTTTGGAACTAGCCAGCAACCATTCTGAATGTAGCATTTGGAAGAGGTAAGTGGTCAGACTCGGTTGCAGGGGCGAGGGTTGCATAAAAATCAAGATATGATGAGCTGACTTCCTTGAGAGGTACTTAATATGGCTTGGAAGACAGTTTCCTACCCTTTTTGAACAAATGCAGCATTAATTTTATAAATGCAGTGTCTCCAAGGGGATTGCTATTTGTTTTTAATATAACAACATTTATTTATTTTTAAAAATACCTAACTTTAATATCATTTTATGTCTAACAAGTTAACAATAATTCCTTAACATTACCAAATATCCAGAAAGGATTTTAATTTTCAGTTGTCTCATAAATGTCCTCTATTTATGTGAATCAAGATTCACATAAACCTACACTTTGGGATTTGTTGATATGATTTTTTAGTTTCTTTTAATTTATAGGTTTCTCCTCCGTATCTCTTTGCCTCTGTCTCTCTAATTTCAATTTACTTGTTAAAAAAACTGTGTTTTTTGTCTTATTTTCCCACAGCCTGGATTTTGCTGATTGTGATGTTCTTCTGTCTGCTGAATTTATTATAAATTTGCAATTGGACTTAGAGCAAACTTCAACATACTAGGACCTGCAAGCCAAATCCAGCCCATGGTCAATTTTTGTAAATAATGTTTTATTGTAACACAGCCATGCTCATTTATTTCCATATCGTACATGGCTGCTTTTTTGCTACTATGGTAGAGTTGAGTACTTGTGACAGAGACTGTGTTGTCCACAGTCTAAAATATTATTCTGTGGCCCTTTAAAGAAAGTTTGCTAACTTCTGCTCTAGAAGCTTGATTGGATTCAGTTTTGATCATATGTTTTTGGTTTGTTTGTTTGGTTTTTTTTGGCTAGGATTACCTCATACACGGTGTTTGTGGACATCCATCAGGAAGTACAAAATGACTGGTTGTCTCTTTTTTTATTTTTTGCAAATGTTAGTAGCTATTACTGCTCAGCATGTAGGTCCATTAATTCATTAGGGGCTGTCAAATGCTGATATTCTCATTCTAGCATGCTATCTTCATTTATTAGTTGGAATGCTTCCTTTCTATTTACTAGTTTTCAAAATAATGAGTTGGTTCCCTGGCATCCTGTAATGGTGGTCAATTGTTATTATTTTTTAGATTTCATTATGAACTTCTGAATTTTCATGTATTTGGTGACTTTCATCCATTGCAATTGTTATCTTTAATAAAGCTCAGCTTCGGCCAGTGGGAGCCTCTTCAGATCAGCCCAAGTCCTACTGACATAACACTTGTTATCTGCAGAACGCTCATTTTCGTCCCTAAAAAGACTCAAAAACCCTCAGTGTACAACAATGTTTCAAGAAAGACTCAAGTCATTATCTTTATTGTGTATGGAAGTAGATATTATTCAGCAGATTAATTGTGATGAAATCATTAAAGAATTTGTAAGAGTAAAGAATAGAAAGAAATATTTTTAATTATAACGTGAGCGATAAAAAATCTATCTAAAAATAAAATATAGTAATTTGTTGTAATATTTGTGTTCTGATTATTAAATTTTCTTTTATGACATCTTTTCATTTATTCATTTATAATTATATCATTTATTATGAAACAAGCATCAAAATTGAAGTATGAGCTGTTTAAATCAGATTGGTGAAAGTCAATTTTTCATTGTAGGAGGTCAACAGAATTTTATATTGATTGTTGAAACAATTAAGTTCACTGAGTCATTTTCATTGTTGTAGAATATGTGGAATAGTCTTCTTGTAGAAAAATGGTATATAGTAAAAATCTTAGTACCCCTCATCTACTAAAAATTTTATAATCCAGTTCATCTCATTCTTCCAAAATGGCCAATGCCATTTTTGTGTTCAATTTCCAATATTATAGTCATATTTAAAAACAAGTTACATCATGGGTAGTTAAGACACACACATACACACATATATATGTATGTATGTATATATAGGAAACCCTAGGGGTGTAGTGGTTAAGAGCTACAGCTGCTAACCAAAAGGTCAGCAGTATGAGTCCACTGGGTGCTCCTTGGAAAATCTATGGGGCAGTTCTACTCTGTCCTATAGGGTCACTATGAGTCAGAATATATATATATATATATATATATATATATATATATATATATATATATATATATATATGTATGTATGTATAAATATAACTCACATATCCCATCCAAATGGATGAGTAAGCGGAGGAGCAGGCACCACAGTTTATTAGTGTTTAGGGCCCCTGCATGCCTTAATCTGGCCCCGGCTAGGACTAAAAAAAAAATTCCTTAGGCCCAGAAAGCAGGAGGTGGAAATGAAAAGAAAAGAATGCTCCTAGCAGCCAAAAAAAACTGTCAGATGGGCTCTAAAGCAGGAGAGTTTTCCCACAGTTATGAGAGCTGGCAGCTTTGCTGGGAAGCACAAACAGATCTCTAGAATCTTGCCAGTGTATAGAAACCATGCCCTGCTGAAGATAAAGTACTGATCCTTCCCTCAAATAATTTTAATCCAGTGGGGAAGTGAATCAACAAAGCCCAAACCCTGCTCAATTTCAGATCTGATTAAATCAGCCTCCACTCTAGCTGCCTGACAGAAATATTATTTATTTTCATCTCTATAAGTGGAAATGGCTCAGATGTTGGAATTATCAAACAGAGATATTAAAATACCTTATAAAAATGCTTAAAAGATGCAATTGAACAGGTGGGTAACATGTGGAAATGAATCAGAAATTTAAGCAGAGACATAGAAACTAAAAAAAAAAAAAAATTATATGCTAGAACTGAAAAATACAAAATTAGAAATGAAGAATTCATTAGATGCACTTAACAGGAGATTAGACACAGCAGTTGAAATTATCAGTGAACTTGAAGACAGATCAATAGAAAGTATCCAAACTAAAAAACAAAGAGAAAAAAGAATGTAACAGAGACAGATGGAATCTGTGGGAGAGTATAAAAAGGTCTTAACATATATATAATTGGAGCTCAGAAGGTGAAGTGAGAAAGGACAGAGCAGAAAAAATATTTAAAGAGATAATGGCCATTAACTTCACAAAACTGATGAAGGTATTAACCTCACAGATCCAAGAAGCTGAGTAAAACCCAAGTAGAATAGATACCAGAACAAAACAAAACATTCATATATCTAGGCACATCATAATGAAATTGCTGAAAACCAAGATAAAAAGAAGATCTTAAAAACAGCCAGAGTAAAAAGACAAAGAATATACAGGGAATGATAATGCAAATAATGGCTGACTTCTAACCAGAAATAATGGAGGCCAGAAGGGGCTCAGGCAGCCTTGAACCTCATCATCTATTTACCTGAGGGGACATACAGATATTGTTTTTTTCCTCAATGCCTTCTATAATCTAGTCTTGGAAGTGTTACAAAGCTACTTCCACCGTATTCTATTAATTAGAAGGAGTTATTAAGTCTAGTCCACACTTGAGAGAGGAATTAATCTCCATCTCTTAATGGGAGAAGTAGCAGATAATTTGTAAACATATTTTTAAGCCACCATAGTAGTATACTAGATAAATGATTCTCATGGTGGCATTTAGTAATGTTGAGACATTTTTTGTTGTCACAACCTGGTCAGTTCTACTGGCATCTAGTGATGAAGGTCAGTGATACAGCTAAACATCCTACAATATACAGGACAGTCCCCCTACATCAAATAATTGTCCAGCCTAAAATGTCAATAGTGCTATGGTTGAGAAATCCTGTACTAGATTAAAGAATAAAATAGAAAACAACACATGATCATCTCATTATGATAGGGTCACTGTCTTAGTCATCTAGTGCTACTATAGCAAAAATACCACAAGTGGATGGTTTCAACAAAAAAAAAGTTTATTCTGTCACAGTCCAGTAGGCTAGAAGTCCGAATTCAGGGTGCCAGCTCCAGGGGAAGGCCCTCTCTCTGTGTCGGCTCTGGAGGAAGTTCCTTGTTATCAGTCTTCCCTTGGTCTGGGAGCATCTCAGCACAGGAACCTCAGGTCCAAAGGACACACTGTGCTTCTGGCACTGCTTTCTTGGTGGTATGAGTTCTCCCTGTCTCTCCACCTGCTTCTATCTTTTATATCTCAAAAGAGATGGCTTAAGACACTATCTAATCTTGTGGAGCTCATCAATATAACTGCCTCTAATCCATCTTATTACATCATAGTGATAGAATATACAACACACGGGGAAATCATAACAGATGACAAAATGTAGACAATTATACAATACTGGGAATCACGACCTAGCCAAGTTGACACATATTTTTGGGGGACACAATTCAATCCATGACAGTCACTACAAGTGGGAATCGACTTGATGACAACGAATTTAAATGTAAATATAGCATTTGACAAAATTCAATATCAATTTAGGATAAAAAAATAAAAATTAAAAAAAAAGAAATCCTCTAAGTAAGCCAGAATAAGAGGGAACTTCCTTAATCTGATAAAGGATCTACAGCTAACATCAAACCATTGTATTTTTATATATTAGCAACAAAAGGAAACCCTAGTGGTGTAGTGGTTAACAGCTACGGCTGCTAAACAAAAGGTTGGCAGTTCGAATCTACCAGCCACTCCTTGGAAACACTATGGGGCAGTTCTACTCTGTCCTTTAGGGTCGCCATGAGTCAAAAAAAAACTAGAAAATAAAATTTTAATAAACAATGGCATCAAAATACTGGCCAAAATCATATGTTTAAGAATACAGCTAATGAAAAGTGTTCAAAATTACAAAACATTGCTTTGCAAAATTAAAGTAGTCCTAACTAAATAAATGGAGATATACTACATTCATAAATTGGAAGACTCGATGTTTTATAAGATTAACCTATACATTTAACACAATCTGTATCAAATTAAAGCAGCCTCTTTAGAGGAAATAGACAGTTTATATGAACATGCAAAACAACTTTGAAAAAGAAGAACAAAGTTGGAGAATTTCTTACTATGTAATTTCAAGACTCACTATAAAACTACAGTAACCAAGACAGTGTGATTTTAGTGTAAGAATAGGCAAATAAAGCGATGGAACAGAATAAGCAGGCCAGAAACAGACTCTACGCATATATGCTTAATTGATTTTTGACTAAGATGCCATGTAAATCCAATGGGAAAAATAAAAGTCTTTTAAACAAACAACTAGATATTTATATGGAAAAAATGAACCTTAACTAAGTTCTTATTTTTTACACAAAAATTAAATTGAAGTAATACATGAAAATATTAATAGTAAAATCTATATGGGGAGTAAAATTTATATCCAAGTTTGTTGTATGCTTGAAACTTTTTAAAATAAAATTTTTCAAAAAATAAATAAGATCAAATTTAAGACTAATTTGAAAACCTAGAACCATAAAACTTCTAGAAGAATCATAGGAGGGTCCCAGACAGAGTGGGAGAAAAGTGTAGAACAAATAATCAAGTTTCACAAAAAAGACCAGGCTTACCGGTCTAACAGAGACGGAGGAATCCCTGAGACTATGGCCCCCAGACACCCTTCTAACTCAGACTTAAAGCCACTCCTGAAGTTCACCTTTCAGCCAAAGGTTAGGCAGTCCTATAAGACAAAAAATAACACATTTGAGGAACGTGCTTCTTAGATCAATCAAGTATATGAGATCAAATACGCAACACCTGGCCAGGAACAAAGACAAGAAGACAGGAGGGGTTAGGAAAACTGGACAAATGGACACGGCGAACCTGGGGTGGAAGGGGAAAGGGGGAGAGTACTTATACAATGTGGGACTGCAGCCAATGCCATGAAACAATTTATGTATAAATTTTTGAATGAACAACTAATTTGCTCTGTAAATTTTCACCTAAATCACAATAAAAATAAAAAAGATATAATTTGAAATATTAAAAAAAAACATAGGAGAATGTCTTCACCATCTTGAGATAGCAAAGAGTTCTTAGCAAGCCACAAAAAGTACTAACCATAAAAGAAAAACATGTAAAATCGGACCCCATAAAAATGAAAATTTTCTGCTATTTAAAAGACACCATTAAGAAAATTATTAGACAAGCCACAGACTGGAAAAATTATTCACATCATGTATAACTGTATCTATAATATATAAAGAAACAAATCAACATTTAAAAGATGAACAACCTAATTTTTTAAATGAGCAAACAACCTGAATCATCACTTTACCAATGAAGAAGTGGAGAATAAGCATATGAAAAGGTAGTCAACATCATTAACTATCAAGGAAGGAAAAAATAAAACCATAATGAAATAACATCTCATACTCATTGGAATTCTAAAATTAAAAAGACAGATAATGTTAAATGTTAGCAAATGTGAAACAACTGGAACTCTCACACATTGCTGGTAGGAAGCTAAATGGTATAATCACTTTGTAGAACTCTTTGATAGTTTCTAAGTCAAACATATATCCACCTGATGACCCAGCAATTCCACTAGGCGTTTACCCATGATAAGCGGAAATATACGTCTATACGAAAAAGACTTGTACAAGAATGTTCATAGCAACCTTATTCATAAGAGTCAAAAACTGGAAGCAACCCAAATGCCCATCAAGAGGAGAATGGATGAACAAATTGTGGCACATTCATAAACTATTAATTAGCAATAAAAGAGAATTAATTACAGATACGTGCAACGATATAGATGAGTCTCAAGAAAACATTATGTCAAGTGAATGAAGTTGGACACTAAAGAGTACATACTGTATTATTTCATTTATATAAAATCCAAGAACAAACTAATATATAACAAAAATTAGGAAGTGATTGCTGGGAGAGAAAAGAGGATTCATTGGGAAGGGGCATGAAGAACTCTGTGGTATGGAGATGTTCTGTATTTTGTTTTATGTGGTGTTTACACAGGGGTATATTGTCAACACTCATTGAGGTTGACACATAAAATCTGTATAGTTTACCATTTGTTCATTATACCTATTTATATATGCAGCCCTAGCTGGAGCCCTGGTGACACAGTGGTTAAGAGATATGGCTATTGGAGGCGTGGTCAACATGGTGGAGTAGTTAAACGCTTCCTATATACCTCTTACAACAAAGACCTGGAAAAACAAGTGATTTGATTCTAAGTGAACATCTGGCAGCCCTGAATAAGGCAAGGTTAAGAAATCCATCTGAGTCATACCGGAGAGGAAGATCTTTTGGAAGAGGTGAGGAGCGCTAGAGTCACGGTGGCAAAACTGCTGAGACACCACCACGCCAGTCTGCAGTGAAGCAGGCAAACAGCTGTGCTGTGCGCACGCTTGAGAAGCAGTTTCCACATTGAGAGAGACCCGGCAGCAGAAATTCTGCTTGGAGACTCCGAACCAGTGAAGAGCAGCTCCCAAGAGGCTAGGATAAGTACATGTGTGCACCCTTTTGTGGAGATTTAAAAAAAAAAAAAAGCCCATTTGGGAAAAACCTCTCTCCCTTCTACCTCCTACCTCTGTGCTCTGCACCAGATTTGGGAAAAACCTCTCTCCCTTTTACCTCCTCCCTCCCTGCTCTGCACTGGGAGTCCACTGGGCCGGAAGTGGGTCCCAAAAGGCACCCTGACCCATTCTCTTGGCCTTGGAGAGGGAACAAACAAGCTGCTGGCTCCCCTAGGCCAGGAACACAGGGTCGGCACAGCTCCTTTGCTGGCCACAGAAATCAGGGGTCCACAGACTCTGAGTGTCTTACACCCCTGTATAGACTTGTGGGGACCCATCTCAACAGCATTTGCCCTCACTTCCACGGTCCAACAGGGCAAACATCTGAAGTTTAACTTCAACTGCTTCAGCTGTGAACAGGCAGATTTGTGACCCTCGAAACAGCCCTGCCCCTCAAGTAGGCACTTTTATCGATCTGCAGCAGGGTCTTGAGGACTGGTGGTAGCTAATACAGTGCCTAGTCACCTGCTACAGGAGTTAAAGAAAAAGTGGTGCCCTCGAGTCTTTGCAGCCAACAGAGTGGGGTGCTCTTAGCCCGGCTGCAAGACTCACCTACCTATTCACCCGAGAATAGGGACACACTTTTCTTTCAGACTCCCAGGGGCACCCATCAGCCCCCTACCTGGCTCAGCATGTGATCCCCTACCACAGCCAGAGTCCAGTGCCTGCACCAATCACCCATGCCTGTCTAGGACTGGGGGTGAGAGTCTGCATCACACACTTGGTGACCGACTACACACCCGAGCTGATCCCATATACGAAAATTTAACGGACTCTTGTGTGCACATACTTAGTTACAGAACTAACTACCTAGTGACAGGACATTAGAGATCCAAAATTTCAAAAATCAAACTAGTGCACATGAGCAGCCTATTTGGGCATATCAAAACAAAACAAAATAAGAAGCTAGGTCTCACTAAGCAAACACAAAATAAAATTATAATACATTTTTGATGGCTCAGAGACAACAGTCAATATCAAGTCACATAAAGAGGCAGTCCATGATGGCTTCAGCAAGCTACCAAAATAAAGAATCAATAAATTCTCTGGCAGAAGAGAACTTCTTGGAATTACCAGAGACAGAATACAAAAGATTAATATACAGAACTCTTCTAGAAATAAGAAAGGAAATTCAACAGAATGCAGAAACAGCCAGGCAACATACAGACATAGTAGTAGTGGAACTTAAATAAGTTTTTCAAGAACATAATGCCAAATTTAATGGGCTGCAAGAATCCATAGAGAGACAGCAATCAGAAATCCAGAAGATTAACAATAAAATTTCAGAATTAGACAACTAAATAGAAAGTCATAGTAGCAGAATTGAGGCAGTAGAAGTTAGAATTAGTGACACTGAAGATAAAGCTCTTGACACCAACTCATTTCAGGAAAAATCAGATAAAAAAATTAAAAAGAATGATGAAACTCTAAGAGTCGTGTGGGACTCTAACAAGAGAAATAACCTACGAGTGATTGGAGTACCAGAACGGGGGGGATAACAGAAAATATAAAGAAAATTGTTGAAGATTTTTTGAAAGAAAACTTCCCTGATATCATGGAAGATGAGAAGATATCTATCCAAGAAGATATCTACCCAAGATGCTCATGGAACCCCACATAAGGTAGATCCCAAAAGAAAGTCACCAAGACATATTATAATCAAACTTACCAAAACCAAAGATAAAGAGAGAATTTTAAGAGTGGCTAGGGATAAAAGAAAAGTCATCTACAAAGGAGAGTCAATTAGAATACGCTCAGACTACTCAGCAGAAACAATGCAGGCTAGAAGGCAATGGGATGACATATTTAAAGCCTTGAAGGAAAGTAACTGTCAGCCAAGAGTTATATATCCAGCAAAACTGTCTCTCAAATATGATGGCAAAATTAGGGCATTTCCAGATAAACAGAAGTCCAGGGAATTTGCAAAAACCAAATCAAAATTACAAGAAATACTAAAGGGAGTCCTACAGTTAGATAATTAACAACACCAGCTAACAACGTGAGACTAGAACACAGGACAGAGCAACCAGATATTGACTCAGATAGGGAAATCGAAATTACATCAAAGCTAAAACATTGAAAATAGGGAAACAGATATAAATATGTAAAAAAAAAAAAAAAGGATAATATTAAAACAAAAAAAGAGGGACTTGAAAAATAGAGACATTGATTTTCTATATGGAGGGGAAGTTAAGGTGATATAAAGTAATAAAAGACTGGTATAAACTTGGAAAATTAGGGATAAATTTTAAGGTAACCACAAGGGAATCTAACAATCCTACAAATCAAAATAAAAAAGTAGAAAAACATAAAGACCCAGCAAACACAAAATCTACAACAAAGAAAAAGATGAAAAAAAATACATAAAGAAAAACAACTCAGCACAGAAAATTGAGGAGAACAAACAAACTGTGAACAACACACAAAAAGAGATATCAGGATGACAGCACTAAACTCATACCTATCAATAATTACACTGAATGTAAAAGGACTTAATGCACCAATAAAGAGACAGAGAGTGGCAGATTGGATAAAAAAGCATGATCCATCTATATGCTGCCTACAAGAGACACACCTTAGACTTAAAGACACAAACAGGCTAAAACTCAAAGGATGGAAAAAAATATATCAAGCAAACAACACTCAAAAAAGAGCAGGAATGGCAATATTAATCTCTGACAAAATGGACTTTAATGTAAAATCCACCACAAAAGATAAGGAAGGGCACTATATAATGATTAAACGGTCAATACACCTGGAGGACATAACTATAATAAATATTTATGCACCCAACAGGGCTCTAAAATACATAAAACAAACTTAACAGCTCTGAAGAGAGAGAGAGACAGCTCCACAATAGTAGTAGGAGACTTCAACATACCACTTTCGGTGAAGGACAGAACATCCAGAAAGAAGCTCAACAAAGACACAGAGGAGCTAAATGCTACAATCAACCAACCTGATCTTATAGACATATACCGAACTCTGCACCCAACAGCAGCCAAGTATACTTTCTTTTCCAAAGCACATGGAACATTCTCCAGAATAGACCACATATTAGGCCATAAAGCAAGCCTTAACAAAATCCAGAACATTGAAACACTACAAAGCATCTTTTCTGACCATAAAGCCATTAAATCAGAAATCAACAACAGAAAAAGCAAGGAAAAAAAATCAAACACATGGAAACTGAACAATACCTTGCTCAAAAACTATTGGGTTATAGAAGAAATTAAGGATAGAATAAAGAAATTCATAGAATCAAATGAGAATGAAAACACATCCTACCAGAACCTTTGGGACACAGCAAAAGCAGTGCTCAGAGGTCAGTTTATAGCAATAAATGCACACATCCAAAAACAAGAAAGGCTCATAATCAAAGCATTAACCCTACAACAGGAACAAGCAGAAAGAGAGCAGCAAAAGAAGCCTACATGTGCCAGAAGGAAGCAAATAATAAGAATTAGAGCAGAATTAAATGAAATAGAGAACAGAAAAACAATTGAAAAAGTTAACAAGTCCAAAAGCTGGTTCTTTGAAAAGATCAACAAAGTTGATAAACCATTGGTCAAACTGACAAAAGAAAAACTGGAGAGGAAGCTGATAACCCATATAAGAAATCAGATGGGTGATATCACAACAGACCCAACTGAAATTAAAAGAATCATAACAGAATACTATGAAAAATTGTACTCTGACAAATTTGAAAACCTAGAGGAAATGGACAAATTTCTAGAAACTTACTACCTACCTACCTAAATTAACACAAACAGAGTAGAACAACTAAATAAACCCATAACAAAAGAAGAAATTGAACAGGTTATTAAAAAACTGCCAACAAAAAAAAGCCCTGGCCTGGATGGCTTCATTGGAGAATTCTACCAAACTTTCAGAGAAGAGATAACATCACTTCTACTAAACGTATTTCAGAGCATAGAAATGGATAGCATACTCCCAAACTCGTTCTATGAAGCCAGCATAACCCTGATGCCAAAACCAGGTAAAGACACCACAAAAATAGAAAATTACAGACTGATATCCCTCATGAACATTGACACAAAAATCCTCAGTAAAATTTTAGCCAGTAGAATTCAGCAACATATCAAAAAAATAATTCACCATAACCAAGTGGGATTTATACCAGGTATGCAGGGATGGTTCAACATTAGAAAAACAATCAACGTAATCCATCACATAAATAAAACAAAAGACAAGAACCACATGATCTTATCAATCGATGCAGAAAAGGCATTTGACAAAGTCCAACACCCATTCATGATAAAAACTCTCAACACAATAGGAATAGAAGGGAAATTCCTCAGTATAATTAAGGGCATTTATACAAAACCAATAGCCAACATCAACCTGAATGGAGAGACTTTGAAAGCATTCCCTTTGAGAACAGGAACCAGACAAGGATGCCCTTTATCACCACTATTATTCAACATTGTGCTGGAGGTCCTAGCCAGAGCAGTTAGGCTAGAAAAGGAAATAAAGGGCATTCAAATAGGTAGGGAAGAAGTCAAAGTATCTCTTTTCGCTGATGATATGATCTTATACATGGAAAACCCCAAGGAATCCACAAGAAAACTACTGGAACTAATAGAAGATTTCAGCAAAGTTTCAGTATACAAGATAAACATACAAAAGTCAATTGGATTCCTTTACACCAACAAAGACAACCTTGAAGAGGAAATCACCAAATCAATAGCATTTACAGTAGCCCCCCAAAAAATAAAATACTTAGGAATAAATCTAACCAGAGATGTAAAAGATATTTACAGAGAAAACTACAAGACACTACTGCAAGAAACCAAAAGAGACCTGCATAAGTGCAAAAACATACCTTGCTCATGGATAGGTAGAATCAACATACTGAAAATGTCAATTCTACCCAAAGCCATCTACAGATACAATGCAATCCCGATCCAAATTCCAGCAGCATTTTTTAATGAGATGGAAAAAACAAACCACCAACTTCATATGGAAAGGGAAGAGGCCCCAGGTAAATAAAGCACTACTCAAGAAGAAGAACAAAGTGGGAGGCCTTACACTACCTGATTTTAGGACCTATTATACTGCCATGGTAGTCAAGACAGCCTGGTACTGGTACAACAGATACATAGACCAACGGAACAGAGTTGAGAATCCAGATATAAGCACATCCACCTATGAGCAGCTAGTATTTGACAAAGGCCCAAAGTCCATTAATTGGGGAAAAGACAGTCCCTTTAACAAATGGTGCTGGCATAATTTGATATCTATATGCAAAAAACTGAAACAAGACCCATATCTCACACCATGTACAAAAACTAACTAAAAATGGATCAAAGACTTAAATATAAAATCGAAAATGATAAAGATCATGGAAGAAAAAATAGGGACAACACTAGGAGTCCTAATACATGGCATAAACACAATACGAACCATAAGTAACAATGCACAAGCACCAGAAGAGAGACTAGATAAATGGGAGCTCCTAAAAATCAAACACTTATGCTCATCCAAAAACTTCACCAAAAGAGTAAAAAGACAACCCACAGACTGGGAAAAACTTTTTGGCTACGACAAATCCGATCAGCGTTTAATCTCTAAAATCTACAAGATACTCCAAAACCTCAACAGCAAAAAGACAAATAACCCAATTAAAAAATGGGCAAAGGATATGAACAGGCACTTCACCAAAGAAGATGTTCAGGCAGCTAACAGACACATGAAGAAATGCTCACGATCATTAGCCATCAGAGAGATGCAGATCAAAACTACAATGAGATATCATCTCACCCCAACACAGATAGCATTAATCCAAAAAACACAAAATAACAAACGCTGGAGAGGTTGTGGAGAGACTGTTGGTGGGAATGTAAAATGTTACAACCACTTTGGAAATCAATTTGGCGCTTCCTTAAAAAGCTAGAAATAGAAGTACCATACAATCCAGCTATCCCGCTCCTAGGAATATATCCTAGAGAAACAAGAGCCGTCACACCCGTGTTCATCGCAGCACTGTTCACAATAGCCAAAACATGGAAGCAACCTAAGTGCCCATCCATGGACAAATGGATAAACAAACTATGGTATATCCACACAATGGAATATTATGCAACGATAAAGAGCAATGATGAAGCTGTGCAACATCGTAGAACTTGGTGGAAGCTAGAACTTATTATGCTGAGTGAATTTAGTCAGTCACAGAAGGACAAATATTGTATAAGATCACTATTATAAGAACTCAAGAAAAGGTTTAAACACAGAAGAAAACACTCTTTGATGGTTACGGGGGTGGGGAGGGAGGGTGAGGGTTATTCACTGACTAGATAGTAGATAAGAATCATTTTAGGTGAAGGGAAGGACAGCACACACTACAGGGGAAGCCAGCACAACTGGACTAAACCAAGGCTAAGAAGTTTCCTCAATACAGTCAAATACTTTGAAAGACAGAGTAGCAGGGATGCAGGGTCTGGGGACCATGTTTTCAGGGGACATCTATGTCAACTGGCATAACAAACCTTATTAAGAAAATGTTCTGCATCCTACTTTGGTGAGTGGCATCTGGGGTCTTAAAAGCTTGCAAGCGGCCATCTAAGATGCATCAATTGGTCCCAACCACTTGGAGTAAAGGAGAACGAAGAACACCAAAGACACAAGGAAAGTAGTGGCGCAAGAGACAGAATGGGCCACTTAAACCAGAGACTTCATCAGCCTGAGGCCAGAAGAACTAGATAATGCCCGGCTACCACCAATGAACGTCCTGACAGGGAACACCACAGAGAGTCCCTGATGGAGCAGGAGAAAGGAGGGGTGCAGAACTCAAACTAATGTAAAAAGACCAGACTTAATGGTCTGACTGAGACTGGAGGAACTCCAGAAAGCATGGCATGGAGCAGTAGAACGATCTGATGCAGAACTCAAATTCTAGTAAGAAGACCAGACTTAATGGTCTAAGATTGGAGGTGCCCCGGAAAGCATGGCCCCTGGTCTCTCCATCACCCCAGAACTAAAACAATTTCCAAGGCCAACTCTTCAGACAGGGACTGGATTGGACTGTGGGACATAAAGTGATACTTGTGAAGAATGTGCCTCTTAGACAAGTAGATACAAGACACCAAAGGGGCCACTTCTGTCCAGAGGTGAGAGGGGAAGGCAGAGGGAGTTAGGAGCTGGTTGAATGTTCATGGGGAATCAGGGGCAGAGGGGAGGAGTGTGCTGTCGCAGAATGGGGTGAGCGGTTGGGGTCTCATAACAATGTATGTTAAAAAAAAAAAAATTCTGTATGGGAGACTAACTTGAAACGTAAACTTCATTTAATTACAGCAATAAAAAAAAAAAAAAGAGCTACAGCTGTTAACCACAAGGTCAGCAGTTCGAATCCATCAGCTGCTCCTTGGAAACCCTCTAGAGCAGTTCTACTCTGTCCCATAGGGTCACTAGGAGTCGGAATCAATTGGACGGCAATGGGTTTATTTTTTTGGTTTATATGGAGCCCTGGTGGTGCAGTGGTTAAGAGCTCAGGCTGCTAACCAAAAGGTCAGCAGCTCAAATCCATCAGACGCTCCTTGGAAACCCTATGGGGCAGTTCTGCTCTGTGCTATGGGGGTCTCTACGAGCCAGAATCAACTCCAAGGCAATGGAGTTTGGGTTTTTGGTTTTTTGGTTTTATATATACATATATTTTAAGAGTGGGCCAAAAACTAATCTACGATAAAAGAGATCAGAATAGTGGTTATCTTTAGAGGGAGAGTATTGACTGGCAAGGGTATTGACAAGGGAGCCTGCTGAAGTGCTGGAATTGTTCTATATCTTGATATAGATGGTGTTACACTATTGTGTAAATACCATATTTTTACAAAAATAACACAGCTTCTGCTCTTGTTTGCTGGCAGCAACCTCCCCCCTTGAGGTATTTTTGTAAGCATGATATGCTAATTTTTTTACAGCAATATATGGAAGAGGATTGGCATGGCAGCACTGCTTGTGAAGGTGCCTCGAGGGGAGTGAGGCCAGCCAACAAATGCAAAACGTACACGTTATTTGCGTAAAAATACAGTATGTAAAATTTCATGAGCTGTACACTTAAGATCTGTGTACTTTTCAATTACTTATTGGAATTTATATCTCAACTTAAAAAAAGTGAGTGGGCCTGGTTCTACCCCTCCAATCCAGCTCATTCTCTGTGAGTCCTGTGAGGTAATGTGCCAGAACTGGCTGAAGGCCCACAGCAAGGTGGGCAGGGGCTCCTTCTTGCTTATGTCTGTAGAGAGAAGGGATAGAGTGGCCAGCACTGCATTGTAACAAGAGCTAAAGCACTTCAGATTTGGGCTCCTTAATTTCCACATCTGAGAAACTGAGATACTTTAATTTTTCTAAGTACAACAGCAAATAAGCTGAATTCCAACAATCATTTATAAATTGGCTGGTTGAGTACTGACCCCATTTTCCCAAGGAAGTAATAGGCCAAATGGCCATTAGATGCCCAGGCTAGCCTACAAAACCCAGAAGGGAGCCAAAATACCACACAATAGCATTAAAGAATGTTTGCAAAGTAATGCTCTTTCCACAGGAGAAACTAAACCAACCAGAAACATTTTGATATTGAAAAAGACTTAGTTTTCTATTTCTTGTGAAGATTGCTACTTCATGAAAAACAATTTTTTGTGTAATTAAGGAAGGATGAGGGGAAAGTTTTCTTTCATTTTTTTTTTTTTACAAAGCTTCTGAGCGGGATATCTGGAAACTTTTCAGAAATGATCTGATTTCACTTCAAAATCATCACTCTACCTTCCTTGATGAGTGTGTGTGCCTTGATGATGCCTAGCCATGATTACAACTGCTTTTAGGTTCACAGTAAAGCAAAAATGAAAGATGTTCCTGAGGAAATTAGGTGGGAGCTAGAAGGGTAGAGGAAAGGGGTTAGCAATAAGAATAACACTAGACATTTCCATTTCTTTTCTCTGTAATATTAATGTTACCAGCACATTCACTTCCTGAACGTAGCACCCTCCCTAGGGACCTCTGCATGCATAAGATGTGATAATGAGGTAATGTCTACATGCACAAGGTGGCAAAAAGGAAACACAACCATTTTAATCCAAATGACCAGCTAGTATTGATTACCAACTAATAGTCTGATATATTCCACGATTTTTTCAATAACTAACTACTTGACAAATCAACTATTATTTTGGTCCCCTAGGTGGTGAGTTTTATGTTTTTAGGGTTTTTTTTTTTAATGCAAAGATATTTTCTTTCAACTCTTTAGTTGGGAGAATGAAGAGCCATGCCTACATCCCATTTCTTTGCAAGGAGAGGGATGTAGCCCTTTATGAAGTATAATGACCACCTGTCAGGAGCAAGAGGCTGTAAAGGTTCAAGAAATGTGAATGACATCATATGAGTGGTGAGGGCATTCGTCTTCTATGGATGGGGCCAAAGCCTCCACTCATCTCCTGGCCCAAGACAGATGGGCTTCAGGGAGATTGAGTGTCCTTTGTGTCATGGAACAGGCACCTCAGACGTTCCAGGAGATCACCTGGACTGCTCCATTTCATGCTAGTTTGTCTTACAATATATCAAGGATTGACTCACAGACAAGGTCACAGGACAAAAAGAAAAATGTAGTGTGATAAATATCTGTGGGGAAGCAGACAACCTGAGGCCCCCACTTGAACCTCTTTGAATGGTATTTCCAGAGTCCTGAGCAAATAGTTCTGCTGCATTCTTAGTGTAAGCCAGCTTCTCCCAGGGCCTGAGCTACTCCCCTGGTGTACATTAGGAAGTGGTAGCTGTTGCATTTATTCTTCTAATATCAGGTTCCAGCCCTGCCTTGTACTAGTTCTGTGACATTGCACAAGTGACTAAAATCACTGAGCTTCTAGTTTTCTCATTTAAAAAAAATTGTGATAATGATAACAACCAGCACAAATTGTTGGTGTATGGACTGAGTCAGATACTTGTATTAAAAAAGTGCTTTTCTTTCTCAGGTGGTAAAATTCAGGGAAGCTCTCTAAAGTTTGGGATAGTTTACCTTTGACACTGTGAAAGCCAAGATGTACAGCTAAGAGATTTGGGCACCACCCTATGTGACTCCAGTCCTGTCCATATCACAGAATCATAGCATGTGACCTCTGGAAGCAACCTTCCAGAAAACCTAGCTTAACTCACTCATTTATGGATGAACTCTCATCCATGAGAGAAAAGAAGTTACTTGTTCATCAGATATTAAAACTGAGGACAGAGACCTTACCTTTTTTTTTTTTTTATTCTTTGTATTCCCTATGCCCGTTCCCTTTCCCCTTATCACATGGCCTGGCTAAAGTTTGTAGTCAATAAGCATTTACTGAATTCTGTTAACTTGCCCAAGGACACAGAGCTAAAAAGAGAAAAAGTTCAGACTAGAATTCCATTTTGTCTGACTTATAGAGAGGAGGAGTAGTGAATCAGAAAAATCCAGATCTTGATTCAAATCTCAGCTCTGTCCCAAAGTTGTGGGCCATCAGGCAAGTTATTTAACTTCTCATTAACTGTGTACAGGGAGGAATAATAGCATCCATAGCTCATAGTGTTATTACAACAATTAAACGAGATGATGGCTATCAAGCAGGGGGCTCTCTCTGCTGCAAAAGACCAAATACTAACAATGACTCAGAGGAAAAATAAATCAGTCAAAATTCTGGATATTGCACTGACATCACATGAAGCCTCTAGATATTTCTTAGTTTGGAATCATGTCCATTTTTCATAGTTAGCATCCTGGCTTCTAATTCATCTCTCCTCTTCCAGGGCAGTCATACTTGAAATGTCACACAGGCCTTCCCAGGCCTTAACTGCCTTCCCCAAGGCAGTAAACACCATTGTCTTAGTCATCTTGTGCTGCTCTAACAGAAATACCACAAGGGGATGGCTTTAACAAAGAGAAATTTATTTTCTCACAGTCTAGTAGGCTAGAAGTCCAAATTCAGGGCGTCAGCTTCAGGAGAAGGCTTTCTTTCTCTACGGCTCTGGAGGAAGGTCTTCGCTGTCATCAATCTTCCCTTGGTCTGGGAGCATCTCAGCGCAGGAACCTCAGGTCCAAAGGACATGTTCTGCTCCTGGCACTGCTTTCTTGGTGGTAAGAGGTCCCCAATTCTCTGCTTGCTTCCCTTGTCTTTTATCTCTTGTAAGATAAAAGGTGGTGCAGGCCACACCCTAGGGAAACTCCTTTTACATTGGATCAGGGATGTGACCTGGTAGGATGGTATTACAATCCCACCCTAATCCTCTTTACCATAAGATTATAATCACAAAATGGAGGACTACCACACAATACTGGGGATCTTGGCCTAGCCAAATTGATACACACATTTTTGGGGAGACATAATTCAGTCCATGACAACTATGGTGGCAAGAGCATTGGTCAAGGGTTCAGGAGATCAGGAGTCAGAAAAGCTCCACCATTTAGACATGTCACTTAATTTCCTGAGCCTCAATTTCCTCATCTGTGAAATGAGGATAATAATGCCTTCTGTACAGGGATAATGTCAGACATGGGTAGGATAATGATTTTGGAACATGTACAGCCCTTCAAAAACTGGAGGTGGTTTTCATGTGCCAACCTAAATCAAGCTTTGGTAGAACTACAACATTGGCTAAAAGTTCTCAGGAGTTTTTCCAAACTAAAAATCTAACTTGGGGCTAAGCCAAAAAAGAAAAAATCTCGTTTTAAAAAATACTGTGACTGTTCTTTTTATTCCCCCAATCCATTGCGGGAGCCATCTCTAATTAAGCTGACATTTCCCCAAAGAAAGATGGCTTGAGTTATTGCAGGCAAGCTGCACTGAGAGTCACTTGGCCCACCCAGTGGTGCTACCAGGGATAATTACAGCACACCTGGCATTTCTAGACTTTCTTTCCCTGCAGGGAGCCAAAGTGCTTTGGAAAGTCAATCACTTAGAAAGAAATGGGAAAGACAATCCAATGAGCAATTGGAATGATATAAAATACTGAGTTCTGTTGAATACTACCAGCTCTGAAAATGAACCTTTCTCCTTCGCTTGGAAAGATGGATGGCTTATGCCTGCATTTCCCATGTCAGGGGTGGCTCTAACACTATGTCATTACATAAAGTAATTACTGCTCTTTTCTTGGGCTCCACTTGGCACTCACGTGGCTGCTCAATTTACTGACTGCAAAACTGAACTCTCTCCTTTTGATCTGGGACAACATGACTGCTGAGTATGATCTTCTACACAATGTCTTCTGATGCCTTGGCCTCAGATACGGGCAAAGTCATTTTGATGCAGCCATATAGACACTGGACAAAATGGCAGCTATACTTATTTTGTAGCCCTAAAAAAGAAACCATCAAGCATTTATAAAATCTCCCAGCGGTGTGTGCAATAGGTAACTTCACCCTAACCCTGAGGCTCAAGAATGAAGTGAGGGATGTGGTGAGGGTAAAAGCTGGGTGAAGTCTGGCTAAGGGATGAATTGTTGATGTCAGGGCTAGCTGTAGATTTGGGAATTGGAAGAAGGATGGGATGGGTCATCGATAGGGTGAGGTTCAGTATTTGGGTAAGGGATGGAGTTACTGTTAATGCTGGAATAAGGCTCAAAAATTGGGTGTGGGATAGATCCAGGCTGGGGCTAAGGATGGGAGACGATAAAAAAAGAGTGTTATGGTTGGATTATGTCCTCTCAAAATATGTATTGAAATCCTAACCCCTAAACCTCTGCTGGAGCCCTGGTGGCACAGTGGCTAAGGGTTTGGCTAATAACCAAAAGTTGGCAGTTTGAATCCACCAGCTGCTCCTTGGAAATCCCATGGGGCAGCTCTGCTCTGTCCTATAGGGTCGCTATGAGTTGGAATCGACTCGATGGCAATGGGTTTGGATTTTTGGTTTATATCTCTGCTTGTAATCCTGTTTGGAAATAGAGTTTTGTTATGTTAATGAAGCTATATCAGTGTAGAGTGTGTCCTAAACCTAATCACTTCCGAGTTATAAAAGAGCAGATTAGACACAGAGGCACACACACAGAGAAGACAGACACCGTATGAGGACTGTCTACAAGCCAAGAATGCCTGGGGCCACCACAAGGAAGAAATCAACACAGCCGAGACCATGATTTGGACTATGATTTAGGAAATAATATTGGAGTTATTACTCCCTCTCATTGAGCATACAGGATGTGACCCAGCAGGAGCTGAGCCCTCACAGACTCACAAAGACACATCAACTGGGCGCTGAGATAAGACAACGGATGGGACAATCTCAGAAATTATCTTAAGGAAGTTTTCACAAAAGGGTAATAAAACCTAACCCAAAGCACTTCTCACCTTTCATCTTTTTCTATTAAGATTTAGTGAACAGAAATTTGTTGGACCAATGAAGACCCTCCTGACTTTCACAACTGATACCCATACCAATGATTGTTAAGGAAGATGATTCAAAATGTAAGGTTACAATTTCTAGCCAATCAGTGAAAAAGTGATGCTTTCAATGATTCTACCCATTTTACGATGTTGATGTATACTGATGATTTTGTAACCTTCCTTGGACTCGGGCAGACATGGCTGTTAGCAGCATGCTTGTCCGTTTTCCCATTCTTGCCTATTCTGTAATATTCTTTGGACTCGGGCAGACATGGCTGTGGCAGCATGCTTGTCCAAGTCCCACTTTTGCCCTTCTGAATATATGCCAAATAAAACTTTCTTTTACTTTACTAAACTTTGTGATGTTTTTCCCCTAAGGCAACTATAAGAAAATAAATTTCTGTTCTTTAAAGCCACCACTAGTGGTATTTCTGTTACTGCAGCACTGGGTAACCAAGACAATGAGTGAGTTTCACTATTTGGGTAGGCGGAAAGGAAGAGTTTGTGTAAGTGGGAGGGTGAGGCTCAGGATTTGGGCAAGGAATGATCAGGCCCTGAGGGAGGCTCGGAGATGAGTGGTTTGAGAGGTAGTGATGCATACAGCAGACCTCAGCAATGGGGTGATGTCTGTTGCATGCATTACTTGATTTTCTTTTTTTAAAGTTGAAAGCTTAAGAGCTTATTTCTTAAGATCAAGAAGCTTGTCCTCAGCTGCATCAAAACATTCTGCTTCGTAGATGCCCCACAGTCATTCCAGAGCAAAATTTGGACAGCATTTGTTCTTGGTGGCCCCCTCCCTGACTTTCTGGGAGGTTTTTCCCCTTTCTGAAAGCACCACCCTGCAAATGCCCAATGGCCCTCTGCAGCGGGCCATGCAGGTGCTGTCTGGGGCTGGGCCCTGCAGCCCTGAGATTGGAAAGCACAGGATTTAGAGTCAAGGAGACTGGGGTTCTGGCTCTGAGTCTTGGGCAAATTCCTTATCCTCTCTGAACCTGTTTCCTCAGTTATAAACAGGGTTTGTAATACTTACCTGATGGGTGTGGAGACGGAGCATATAATATATGTGAAAAGTACTTACTAAGACTGTAAAGTGGTACATTATTGTCAACAATTGTGCTTATCCTCTGAGCACCAGAGACCTGGCCCTTGGAGATGGCAGCCTGGGCTCTGATGGTGGAACTGAAGTTGCTAGTAGACCAAGGCATTTGGAGATCTGGCATCTGCCTTAGCTGCTATGAGAGTAAGAACTTCCCTTCTCTGACTCTCAGATTCTTCACCTGGGTACCGACTCTAATGATCACAGTCTCAGAGGAGAAGGAAGGGCAGAAACAAGAAATGACTCTGAGGGAGAAATTTACTTCACCAGACCAACAGTAACAGGACTTTGGAGAAGCACAAATGGCTCTCTCTTTGCCCATTCTGCATCCCTGGTTTCTACTTTAGCCATGCTGTTGGTACATCATGTGTTCTAAGAATTAGCGACGAACTGCAGTTGGTTTCCTGGTGGTACTTGTGGCCTCCCTGGGTCCCAAACAGATGATCATATATCACTGTTTCCATCAAGTCAATTCCAACTCATAGTGACCCGATACAACAGAGTAGAACTGCCCCATAGTGTTTCCAAGGAGTAGCTGGTAGATTCGAACTGCCAACCTTTTGGTTAGCAGCTGTAACTCTTAACCACTGTGCCACCAGGGCTCATATATCACAGAGGCTGACAAAGTGATGACAACCAGAGCTGGGCCAGCAAAGAGGGCAGACACATATGTCATGATTTGAGAGGTTCCTAGCCCCATATCTCCCTCCCACAGGGTCCCCGTCATGGATTGAATTGTGTCCCCTAAAAATGTGTGTCAACTTGGCTAGGCCAGGATTCCTAGTATTGTGTGATTGTCCAACATTTTGTCATCTGATGTGATTTTCCTTTGTGTTGTAAATCCTATCTCTATGATGTTAATGAGGTGGGATTATTGGCAGTTATGTTAATGAGGCAGGACTCAATCTATAAGATCAGGTTGTGTCTTAAGCCAACCTCTTTTGGGATATAAAAGACAGAAGTGAGCAGAGAGACATGGGGACCTCATACCACCAAGAAAGCAGTGCCAGGAGCATAGAGCGTCTTTTGGACCCAGAGTTCCTGAGCAGAGAAGCTCCTAGACCAAGGGAAGCTTGATGACAAGGACCTTAGAAATGACAGAGAGAGAAAGCCTTCCCCTGGAGCTGGCACCCTGACTTTGGACTTCTAGCCTCCTAGACTGTGAGAGAATAAATTTCTCTTTGTTAAAGACATCCACTTGTGGTATTTTTGTTATAGCAGCACTAGATAACTAAGACAGTCCCCAAATCCTACCATCAGAAAAGTTATCCCTTCAGTGTTTGCCTTTGCCTTGTCACCCTTTGCCTTGTCACCCTCTTTAAAATGCAACGATCTCAGCCAAACAAGGTGTATTAAGCCCTAAGCCCTGAGAATTCTTCTCCCACCTCTACAGCTGTTCTTCTTCAGTCTTCTTTATGAATGCCTCTCTCCTATGTCCACCTACAACATTTGCCCTCTCTGTCTCCTGAAGTGATTACATCCACACCCATTGCTTCATCTACTACCTACGAGCTTGGGTTTCCCAAATTGACATCTCCAGCCCAGATCTCTCTCCTTATTTCCAGGCCCTTCTACTCCACTTTCTAGACAACTGAATGACCAACATCATCTCCAATCACCCTGTCTGTAGATAAATCCCCATCTCAAGACACTTCACTTAATCATATCTACAAAGTCCTTTTTTGCCATTTAAGGGCAACATTCACAGGTTCCCGCCTGCCTCATATGCTCCTCCTTTTTATCAAGGAATGCCAGAACTCTGTCAATCTTGGTTTGACTCTCCTGCTCTCATTCTCCCCATCCATCGTGTAGTCATGTCAATTCTACGTCCTCAACAGCTCCCTTCCCCCACCAGATCCATCCAGTTTATACACTTGCTTTGCTCAGGTTTAATCATTTTCTTCTAACTCCACTGCAGTCTCCTCCTAGATGTTCATCTCACTTCAGCTGTGGATCCCTGGAATCTGTTCTCCAGGTCGCAGCTGACCAGGCTGCTCATGTGCTTACATGCCTTTGATGACTCCCCATTAGCAGGAACACAGTCCACACCAAGGACCTTCATCATCAGGCCCTAGCCCACTTATCTCCAGCCTCCTCTCCTACCTCAGCTCCCTTTCTCCATGATGTGACCCTCGAACTATAAAATCTATTTGAAGCCCCCAGGTTTGTGTTGCTTATGCACATGCTCTATTGCTTCTTCTCATGTTCTTCCCCATCTGCTTCAGTTTGCTAACTCCTACTTCTCCTTAAACACTCATGCCACGGGTCACCATGCCCTTAACCCCATCATAGACTAAACAATGGCCCCCAAAGACATCTAGGTCCTAACCCCTGGGACCTGTGAATTATCTTAAATGACAAAAAAAGTACTTTGAAAATGTGATCAGGGATCTTAAGATGGGGATATTATCCAAAACCATTAAAAACAAAACAAAACAAAACAAAAAACCCATTGCTGTCGAGTCAATTCTGACCCATAGCAACCCTGTAGAACAGAGTAGCACTGCCTCATGGGATTTCCAAGGCTGTAATCTTTACTGTAGAAGACTGCTACATCTTTCTTCCATGGAGCAGCTGGTAGGTTCAAACTGCTGACCATTCAGTTAGCAGTTGAGTGCTTTAACTACTGCACAACCAGGGCTCCTTTTGTATTATCCAAGTGAGCCCTAAATACAATCACATGTATTCTTATAAGAGAGAGGCTGAGGGAGACGGACACAGACAGAAGAGGAGAAGGCAATATGACTACAGGCAGAGATTGAAGTCATGTGGCCACAAGCCAAGGAATGCTGGCAGCACCAGAAGTTGGTAGAGGAATGATTCTTCCTTAGAGCCCTCAGAGGGAATGCAGCCCTGCCAACACCTTGATTTAAGCCCAGTAAAACCATGAGAGAATAAATTTCTATTATTTTTAGCCACCAAATTTGTACTAATTTGTTAAAGCAGTCGTAGGAAAGTAATACAACCCCTAGACCAAATTAGGTATCTCCCACGGGCTCCCTGAGGCCCCTGTGTTTCACTATGACACTTACCATGCTATGTTGTCATTAGCTGTTTATATGTCCTGTCTCCCCAACATACTACACTGTAACTTTTTGAGAACAGGGACTTTCTTTTTTTTCACCTGTGATTTAGAAAATAATATTGGAGTCATTATTCCCTGTCTCTGAGCATAGAGAATGTGACCCAGCTGGAGGTGGGCACACAAGGACTCACAAGGGCACATCAACTGGGCCCTGAGGTGTAAAGACAATAGCTAGGATAATCTTGGAAAATATCTTTCAGGGAATCTTTCACATAAGCCAATCAAACAGAGCACAAAAGATTTTTCACTCTTTTATCTTTCTCTACTAACATTTAGTGAATAGAAAATTTGTTGGACCAATGAAGACCCTCCTGACTGTCTTACTGAAACCTGTACCAACGATTGTTAAGAAAGGCAATTCAAAATGTAGGATCCCTAGTTTCTAGCCAATCTGTGAAAAGGTAAAGCTTTCAATGGTTTTGCCTATTTGTAATGATAATGTATACTGATGATCCTTGGACTTGGGCAGACATGGCTCTAACAGTATGCTTGTCCATTTTCCTACTTTCGTCTGTTCTGTAATATCTCCTTGGACTCAGACAGACATGGCTGTGGCAGCATGCTTGTCCTTTTTCCCATTCTTGCCTATTCTGTAATATTTCCTTAGACTCAGGCAGACATGGCTCTAGCAGCATACTTGTCCGTATTCTCACTTTTGCCTTTTTTGAATATATGCCAAATAAAACTTTGGCTCTGGCAGCATGGTTGTCCATTTCCTACTTTTGCCTTTTTTCAATATATGCCAAATAAAACTTTCTTTTTGCTTTACTAAACTTTACAATGTTTTTACCCTACAACACCTGAATCTTTAGGGCTTATCATGTAAGGAGGGTTAATAAGTATTTGTTTAAAAGAAATCACCCGCTGCCTGGCCTGACCCATGAGAATTCAACATAGCCTGGATTCTTTCTCAGCATATTAGGACCAACTACCTAACTTTGTACCCTAATGTCAATTATTTGCTGAATTGTGATTGAGATTTCTGTACCCTTGAACAATGGGTCTCATCCTCCTGTTTAAACTTCCACAGCCAACCTATACAGCTCAGCCACACTTGTTCTTATCAAGGTTTCTAAGGTGGCTATCAGCATTCCCTGGATTGTGGCTACATCACTCCAATTTCACCTGGAGAATTTGTGAAACATGCAAATTCCTGGATCCTAGCCTCCAAAATTCCAAGAAAAAAGGCCTTCAAATCTATAATTTGGAAAGCATTCTTGCCCTACCATACCTCATCCAGGTGATTCTAATTCAGGTGAACAAAGGACTAAGCTTTGAGCAAAATATGTTTGAATACCTGGCCTGCCCTCCTGCATCTTGTCCAACGGCCAGCTCCCAGCCTCCTCTCTACCTTCCTGGGATATTGAGAATTGGCCCTCTTGCCTTGAACCTGAATCTCAAAACAAGCCACTGCCCACCTCACAGTCAAAAGTTGATTAGTAAGTTCATCTGCAGGTCCAAAGAAGCTTAAGTTCAGGAACTTGGAATTTCCATAACTAGACGGGCATGATGACCAGGAGGCAACTACAGGGGCCACTGAGGATGGCTTTCTGTGCAACGATTTTCCTCCATCCTCACAGAACCCTGTGTTATGGAAATAAGCCAAAGAAGGCCTCTGTGTATCGGGCCCAAGTCGTTTACTTCTGCATAGCAAACTGAGGCCCATTAGCCCAAAAAGCCTCCAGTGCCAAACTCAAATTTTTACACATCGAATTGTTTTACAAATAAGCAGATTTTTAGCCATTTAGAGCCTGCCTGCTCTAAGTAGACAAAACTGCCCACCATCTGCTAGCCACAGATAAGATAAAACCCTATTGTTATAAGGGCCCAAGTCACTGCTGCCCTTTGAGTCACCCTGCCTTGCTGTAGAGGAACATCACCTGAGCACAGATAAGCCCCCACCCTTTCTTCTCTCTCCTGGGAGTTCCTTTGTCCTCTTCCTCTGCTATAGCTCCCTGCACTACTTGCCTCCTGCTGTAGGAGGGATTGCCCCCTGCATTCGAGCTGTCAGCACACCCCAATAAATAGCTTGTTGTGCAACACTGCTACCTCTTGGTCATATCTTTTTCCTTGATCAGTCCCGAACTCCCTCAAACTCACAACACCTGGAATTTGTTCAGATTTCCACCCCTCCCCACACTGCCCATGAGTGCCTCAGGGAAGATGTGTCTAATCAGGGCCCACCCCAGCTCCAAAGGTGGATGATCCAAGGTGATCCTGTTCCTCTTCTGGCCAGTGATGTCCAAGGAAAGGTTTCCTGGGAAAGAAGCTTCTTCCCTTTTAGGAGAGAGCCTTAGAAAGCAGTGACTTTCTCCAGAGAGTATAGCCCCAGCTGTCTCTGGCAACCGTTCTTTGATTAAGAGCTGAACTGGCTCTTGGATGAAGCTGACATGAGAAAACAGAATGGAGAGATGAAAACAGTTAGGGTCTTGAAAACATCGCTCTGGTGGTAGAAGGGCCAACCCTAAAGCCTCCCCTGCCCTTCAACTTCCTCTAAGGTGGTTATGTGGAACTGAAAGTGTCCTAACAACCAATTCACTTCAGCTGAAAACATCATACCTCTAAGTCTGTCCCCTGACATGTATATGTGACTGATTGAAGGACTAGATACAGAATTGAATAAATAGTGCTGCTTGAATCAGGCATCAGCAGAGACGAGGCTGTTTGTTCTGGTTCAAATCCCTGCTGAGAATTTTCATTTCTAACAAGTTTGCAGGACATATACATAAGGATCACCTGGGGATCTTGTTTCAATTTTTTTTTGTTTTTTGAGTTATATATATATTTTTTATTGTACTTTAGGTGAAGGTTTACAGAGCAAATTAGTTTCTCATTAAACAATTAATATGTATATTGTTTTATGACATTGGTTGCCAACCCCATGACTTGTCAATACTCTCCCCTTCTCGACTTTGGGTTCCCCATTTCCATTTGTCCAGCTTTCCTGTCCCCTCCTGCCTTCTCGTCCTTGCCCCTGGGCTGGTGTGCCCATTCAGTCTGGTATACATGGTTGAACTACATGTATCATTGTATGTTTTATGGGTCTGTCTAATCTTTGGATGAAGGGTGAACCTCAGGCGTGACTTCAGTATTGAGTTAAAAGGGTGTCTGGGGGCCATACTCTCAGAGTTTCTCCAGTCTCTGTCAGACCAATAAGTCTGCTCTTTTTTTGTGAGTGAGAATTTTGTTCTACATTTTTCTGCAGCTCTGTCTGGGACCCTCTATTGTGACCCCTGTCAGAGCAGTCAGTGGTGGTAGCTGGGCACCATCCGGTTGTACTGGACTCAGTCTGGTGGAGGCTGTGGTAGTTGTGGTCCATTAGTCCTTTGGACTCATTTTTTCCCTGTGTCTTTGGTTTTCTTCATTCTTCCTTGCTCCAGTCGGGGTGGGACCAGTAGTGTATCTTAGATGGCCGCTCACAGATTTTAAGACCCCAGACGCTATTCACCAAAGTAGGATGTACAATATTTATAAACTATGTTATGCCAATTGAGCTAGATGTCCCTCAAGACTATGGTCTCACCTGGAGATCTTGTTAAAATGTAGATTTTGATTCAGTTTATCTGGGGTGGAAATGCAAATTCTCAGCAGGGAACTTCTTAGAAATGCAAATTCTCAGCAGGGGTTCCAACCTGAACTAACAGGTTCAAAGCCCTGGGCTGAACATCCCTACTGCTGGGATGATTATTTTCTAAAAGGATCTGTGATGAGATCTTAACTGTAACACTGGTTTCCTGTTTCCTGTCTCCCATGTGCCGATTGTGCCCAGCCAGGCTGTGTGACACGTGAGGAGGGAGCAGCCACCTCTGCTTTGTATTGGTCAACACAGACTTGAGAGGGCTTTACTCTGTGGCTTTAGAGCAATGGAGCTGTGACTCAGCAATACTTTTTCAGAAGGTTCTTGCTGGGTGAGCTTGAGGGAGTCATTTCAAAATAGCAATAGGCCTTTGCCGATGGAACCTGGCAAAGAGGGAAGATTCAGATAAGGAGAGTCCTAGGAGTACACAGAACTCTTCTTTGCCTGGCCCTGCCGCTGCTCTTCAACGCAGCCAGTGAAAAGGACTGCCAAACAGCATGATGGTAAAAGTCTACTATTCATGGATTAGAATCACATTTCCACCATTGACTAGCATAACCCTTCTGAGCTTCAGTTTCCTAATCTAGAGAATCGTGGCAATGAAGCCCACTTTATAGAACTGATGTAAGGATTAATGCGTAAGCTACCTTATTGAGTACACAGTAGATACAGAATAAGTGGTGGCTCTTTTTATGTTTATTATTACTACCTGTTCTTATTCGTGGAGAGGGGGCATTTTAAAAGCGCAGAGCATGGCAGGCACTTCCTCAATATTCTGAGTGAACGAGGGGTGAGCGATGGCTTTGTGGAACAGTACCCAGAACAGATCGTCACTGCACCAGGGGCACTGTGATTTGCCAACTGTCTGGGCTATGACTACACACTCAAAAGAGAAGATGGCCTAGAGCTGGAGCCTAACGAAGTGAAGCAGGGAACTGCACAGCTAGGCAGAGGAGGAGGGAATTGTGTAACAGCCAGAAACTCTGGGCAGCAATCAGCTGTCTCCCTTACTGGGGCTCTGCTTAAACTCCTATGGAAGGTGCTGGTCACTTCAAAATGCCACAGGTGGTCAGTCAGTCCTGTCCCCTCAGTTTAGACTTCAAGATCCCAGGGGCCCAAAGAAGGAAGGGGACTTGTCCAAGGACACACAGGGAGTTGGGGGCCATGCTGGCATTAGAACCCAGGGCTCCTGATACCCAAGTCCATTGCCTCAGTCCTTGAGGAAAGCATGTTGAGTTTGCTATGACAGATCATATTTCTCCAGATTTATTTGTTTATTTGAACTAAAGTGTCCTTTCTGCAGTCATCGGGCAAAATTGTGGAGGAGGCAAAGTATCCCTGATTGTCCTCAGCCTCCCTTTCCTTTCAAGTCTCCCCTTCTCTCCGCCCCATTCTCTGCTATCATCAGTTGTCCAGGGTTCCCCAGCTTGCCCAGTTTCAGCTCCCTTCACCTGGTTTCCATCATAGTGTCATCAGTCTATAATCATTTTATGGGTTTTTTACTTATTTTCTATCTTTCTGCCCCCCACTTGATTGTACGCTCCATAAAAGCTATATCTCCCAGTGCCTAAAACAGGACCTGACACATAGTAGCTTCCCGATAAATATCTGTTCAAGGAACCACCCTATAAACTCAACTACACTGAGGTGACAGAGACTGACCATGTTCCTTCCTGTGGCTGTAATAGAAACTGTAAGAGACGACCCTTAGGGAAAGTGGGAGTAGAGTGGGAGGAAGGACTAAGATTTGCTGAGCACTTACTAAGGACCAAAGGAGCCCTGGTGGCACAGTGGTTAAGTGCTTGGTTGCTAGCCAAGAGGTCAGCAGCTCAAACCCACCAGCCACTCCGTGGAAGAAAGATGTGGCAGTCTGCTTCTGTAAAGATTACAGCCTTGAAAACCCTATAGGGTCACTATGAGTTGTAATTAACTCAGTGGCAATGGGTTTGGTATTTTTTGGTTTTACTAAGGCCCTATGAGTTGTAATCTACTGGACAGAAACAGGTTTGGTTTTGTTTTTAAGCACTGAGCTAAAATTAACACCCATTATCACTGACAATGACCATACATGGTAGATCCCCTTGAGAGGGTAATGCTCCTATTGAAGGAAATTCAGACTCAGAAGAGAAAGAAATACTTTTGAGTCTGAGACTGGAATCTTCCTGGTACCTTTCTTAGCACTCTTTGTAGACAACTCTGCCTCTGTTTGTCTACGGGACGGGACTGCTTTGGACACCATGACTTCGTAGTAATGAACAGAGAACTATCATTTTCAAGCCGGTGGAAGTTTTGTGCGGATTTCACTAAAGCCCTGCAGGTGGTGAAAGACCCTTTGTTAAGACCTTTGAGAGAATTAGGTTGTTGCCTCCTAGTAGATCCTTTCCTCTAGACAAAAGGGCTTCTAGGCATTTTTTCTTTTAATTTTGGTAAAAATATACATAACAAATATTTGCCATTCAACAATTTTTACTTGTGTAATTCAGTGACATTAATTAGATTCTTCATATTATGCAACCATTATCTCTATCTTTTTTCTGAATTATTCCATCACCATTAACATAAGCTAGTGGCCCCTATTTTAATTTCAAGAGCATTGTTCCATAGCTGCTGGACAAACCCAACATAGCTGTGAATAAGTCTAAAGAACAACTTGTATCTCAAAAACTATTGTCGGTGTGGCTTTTGTCAAATAGATTGGACTTAAATCAGATTCATTGGAAGCCCAGACAAGTACGTGTAAAAGTGCTGTCAGCCTGGATTAAAAAGGACTGAGACTGTTCAAATTGTAAAAAGGTCTTTGAGGGTCCAACTTTCTGCATGCAGGAAGCAGGATGAGAAAACTACCTAGCTGCAAATTCAAGCTATTTCTTGGGAGTCCTGGAAGGTGGGCCCAAGAGCTAGGGAGAAAAATAGACTAGGGAGCCACTTACAGGGAGCAGAACCTAGATCTAATCAAGGGATATCCTCTATTAGTATGGTAGGAAGACCTGGCAACATTAGCCCAGATGGATTTCAGCACTTCTATTTGCAATGATTGGTAGTGCCTATAACACTTATCCTTTATGTATCTGCCTCATCAGTGCATTTTGGGTGTCTGTGGATCAGACACCTTATCTTTTTGGTTCATGATTCTCCATTGAAGAGAAGTCACATTTGAGGAGTCTCATTGGAACTGATATAGATCATGAGAACCTAGGCTTCAAGCTTGGTGCTATAATTTTGTGACCATTTTTAGGGTGCTGGACTGGAGGCAAGTATATTCCGCATGTGGGAGGAATATGAATAATCAAAGTGCAGAGGATGCACTTTGATTGAAAAACGGGCCACAATTCTTCATTCCTTCTTATACCTATGCCCTTTGTAGTGTTACTTTGTACCTACTCCCATCAATAGGTGGAGTCTATTTCCCTACCCTTCATTCTTGGCTGGCCTTGCGACATGTTTTGACCAATTGCACACTTCCACTTTCTCTCCATCTTAGAATCCTGACATTACCACGTGAAGAAGCCCAGGGGAGCCTACTGAAGAATAAGAAGCATGCAGCCCTGTCAGCCCCAACCCCAGCTATCAGCCAGACATGTGAGTGAGACCATCCTAATCCAGTTAACTCCCAACGAACCTTCCAGTTGACTGCAGATCCATGAGCAAGCTCAGCTGAGGTTGACTGAGTATGACCCAGATCAACAGAACTGCCCACTCAACCTGTAAACTATGAGCAGTAATAAATGATTACTCTTTTAAGCCCTTAATTTCGGGGTGGCCTGTTACACAGCAAAAGCTAACTGATAAATCTTTCTTCAGCTTTTCCTTTGTTATTAAACCAGTGTTGAGTCCTTTATTTCATTTATTAGGTTTTCCTTGTCTGGTATCTTTTTCATCATGTTCTAATAGCCTCCTTATTTTGTTGAGATATACATCGTTCTTATTTTTGTCTTGTTCTGTCTCATCCACTAATTCTGCTTCTTTAGGATGAGATTGAGCTTGCCAGGATGCAGTTAGGCAGTGAGTCTGGCTGGAGCATAGTGACTGGGCCAAATGCAAACACACTAATGAACAAAAGGATAGAGACTGGCATTTGGCATCCTAAATTATCAGTGCTAGAAGAGATCTCAGTCAGAAAACTGAGGTCAAAAGAGGAGGAATAACTGGTTCAAACTCTTGTAGCAAGTTGGTGGCAGAGCTGAGTCTAGAACCTAGATTTTCTGATCTCCAAGTGATCTCTTCCCACTACACTCTGCTACATCTCCAACCCCTGAGATTTTGAGGTTGTCAGTGAATTCTTTCTCATTTGATTCTACAGATATCTGAGCCCTTGATGCCCCACCTAACGTGTACCACCTACTCTCCAACTTTAAGAACTTCCTTGGGTTCCAATCAGGCTGATTTCTTCATGGTCCCTTCACACTCCCACATTCTTTCTAACCTCTATACCATGTTGTTGTTTTCAGGTGTCATCCAGTCGGTTCTGACTCATAGCAACCCTATGTACAACAGAACAAAACACTGTCTAGTCTTGCGCCATCCTCACAACTGTTGTTATGCTTGAGCCCATTGTTGCTGCTACTGTGTCAATCCATCTCATCTAGGGTCTTTCTCTTTTGCTGACCCTTTGTTTTACCAACCATGATGTTCTTCTCCAGGGATTGGTCCCTCCTGGTAATGTGTCCAAAGTACATGGGATGAAATCTCTTCATGCTTGCTTCTAAGGAGCTTTCTGGATGTACTTTTTCCAAGATAGATTAGTTTGTTCTTCTGGCAGTACATGGTGTGATGGTTAAGATTGTGCATCAACTTGGCTGGGCCATGATTCTCAGTGTTTATATGTGATCACTCCCATGATGGGATCTGCTGTGAGTGGCCAGTCAGTTGAACGGAATTTTCTTTGGAGGTGTGGCCTGCATCCAAATATAAGCAGACGTTCTGGTTTTTTGCTCACTCTGGATCCTGCTGCTGCCTTGTGTCGTCTGACCTCCAGTTCTTGGGACTTGAGCTATCAGTTTATCTGCCAATCTTGGGATTCGTCGATCTTCACAGCCTGTGAGAGGACCCTGCTCTCTGACCTGCTGATCTTATATTCATCAGCCCCTGCAGGTACATGAATCAGAAGAAGCCTTTTGGTCTTACCTGCCAATCTTGGGATTCATCAATATCCACAGCCTGTGAACAAGAGCCCTGCTTTCCAACCTGCCGATCTTGGGTTTGCCAGCCCCTGCAGCTACATGAATTGGGAGAAGCCTCTATCCTAACCCACAGACTTAGGACATTCCAGCCTTTATTATCAAGTGAGCCATTTCTTTGATATAAATCTCTTTCTATATATATTTTTACACTTTACTGGTTTTGCTTCTCTAGAGAACCTAGCCTAAGACACATAGTATATGCAATATTCTTCACCAACACCATAATTCAAAGGCATCAATTCTTCTTCAGCCTTCCTTATGCATTGTCCAACTTTTGCATTCATATGAGGTGATTGAAAATATCATGGCTTGGGTCAGGAGCACCTTAATCCTTAAAGTGACGTCTTTGCTTTTAAACACTTTAAAGAGGTCTTTTGCAGCCAATTTGCCCAATGCAATATGTTTTTTGATTTCTTGACTGCTGCTTCCATGGGCGTTGATTGTAGATCCAAGTAAAATGACATCTTTGACAACGTCAATCTTTTCTTCATTTATCATTATGTTGCTTATTGGTCCAGTTGTGAGGATTTCTGTTTTCATAATGTTGAGGTGTAATCCATACTGAAGGCTGTAGTCTTTGATCTTTACCAGTAAGTGCTTCAAGTCCTCTTCACTTTCAAAAAGTGAAATGTGCCATCTGCATATCACAGGTTGTTAATGAGTCTTCCTCCTATCCTGATGCCACATTCTTCTTCATATAGCCCACTTTCTCAGATTATTTGCTCAGCATACAGATTGAATAGGTATGGTAAAAGGATACCACCCAGATGCACACCTTTCCTGATTTTAAACCATGAAGTATCCCTTTATTCTGTTCCGGTGACTCCCTCTTGGTCTATGTACAGGTTCCTCATGAGTACAATTAAGTGTTCTGGAATCCCCATTCTTCACAATGTTATCCATAATTTGTTATGATCCACACAGTCAAATGTCTTTGCATAGTCGATAAAACATAGGTAAACATCTTTCTGGCATTCTCTGTTTTCAGCCAAGATCCATCTGACATCAACAATGGTATCTCATGTTCCACGTCCTCTTCTAAATTTGGCTTGATTCTCTGGTGGTTCTATACCATAGGCTTTGCCATTCCCCTTGCCTGGAATGTCTGCCTCTCTCATCCTTACTCATTCATTCCTGCCCATCCTTCAGGGCTCAGTTCAAACATGTTTCTTCACTGGTCTCCCTTGTTCCAATTTCTTCTTCTCCTATCCATTCTCTAAACTCTGACCATTTGGAACTTCTAAAACATGAATCAGATCAAATTACTCCCTTGCTTATATGTTTAAGTGGCTTTTGATTCACTCAGAAAAAGGCCTGCACATATTTTCACTGGGAACTAAAGACCTTCAGAGCTTGGTCCCTGTCTACCTGTCTGGCCTCACTTCTTGTTGCTTTCTCCTTTCCCCGCTCTCATTCTCCATCCTATCCCTAAACTCCAGTCACACCAGTGAACATTCCCCAAACTTACCATGATCTTCAAGTCTCTGTGACTCTGCATCCTTCTCTCTTATCCTAATAATGAACTTCAACCCCAAATTCATGTCTTCTGTTAATCCATTCATGACTCCCTCTGAGAGTCACTGTGTCCTTTGTGTTCCCCCAGCACTTGAATTCATACCTTGACCACAGCATTTACCACACTGTACTGGAGCTGTTTAAACAACCAACTCCCTCATTCAACCATGAGCTGCCAAAGGACCGGGATAGCATCTCTTCATCTCTGAATCTCCTCATGCTTAGCACAGCACCTGGCATATAACAGGGGCTTTCAAGTATTAAGTGAATAAATGAATAAATGGATGAATGAATGAACAGATGGATTTATGGTGCTATTTAACTTACCAAATGTGTATTTTCTGTTTCCAAGGTGAGATTAAAAATTCTTGGGGGTCCAGGACTAAGACCTACATGTCCCTCTCACCTCCACATGTCTAGCACAGGGCTGGACACAAGGTAAGGGCCTAGAAAAGACCAGTCAATTAGCTGACTGTTTGACACTGTTGTCCTGACCTTAGTTCAGTTTCTATCAGAAGAAAGGAATGCTCTTTCTGGCTTGTTTCCTCCATTCCTCATCCCTGGATGATGAAGCCCACCATCTCCTCTTGGCAAATCATTGTCAAACCCTAGGTTGCATCTTCATCTCCAGTCCCTGATTCTCTCTGAAAGAAAAGGACAGCAGTCAGGGTTAGATTTTACAGGAACTGGCAAAACAGAATACTTCTGACATTCCTCAGAGCTGCCTATTTGTGACAATGCCCAATTTTTCCATTTAAACTCTGGATCCATGCTATTGCAAAATTGCTTTTTAAAAATTAATCTTAAGCAAAGGAGCACATTCCTTTGCCCTTAGCCATCAGGCTTGGTCTGGCTCCCTGAGGGTGAAGAAGAAGCAAACCTCTCTCTGCAAAGGGGGACCCAGAAGAGAGATCAGCTCCTTCCAGAAGTCTGATTGATCATTTTCAATGATATAGTTTACCAAGGATAGCAAGGGTTCATTCATTCAGTGATATGCTCTGAATCAACCTTGGAATGTGTGCAAGAAGGACAAAGAGAATAATCAGATGTGGACTCTGTTTCTGAAAGTTTCCAGACTAGAAGGGGAGCAAAAACACACAGACAAGAAACTATAAAATCAAAATTATTAAGTGCCCTAAGAAAGACTCACTCAAAAACACAACCAATATTTTATTAGTATTTACTGTCAGACACTGTGCTGGGCAGTGGGCATACATACATTAATAATAGATGGTCCTCAACATCAAAGAGACTAATTGCCAAATAAAGGGATAGGAGGAAGGATTCCTTATGCTGGGGAGTAGGGAATTTTCAAGGAGGTTTTGGGGCTTTTGAAAAATGGGTAAGAATTTAACAAGTAGAAATGAGAGCATTCAAAACGCAGTTAATAAGAAAAATCCTATGATAACCTTAACTGATGTAGTAAGAACATTTGATGAAATTAAACATCCTTTCATGTTAAAAACAAAAAATGCTTTAGTAACCTAGGAACAGAAGGGAACTTCCTTAATCTGATAAAGGGCCTCAGAAAGAACCTACAGAGATCATGATAACTAATGTTGAAGTATTGAAAGCATTCCCTTTAAAATCAGGAGGAAGTCATGGATACCTGCTAATACCACTTCTATTCTATACTTTATGAAAGTCCTAGACAATGAAAAAGATTAAAGTAAATAAATAAATGTATGTATGTATACATAGTTGTTGTTGTTAGGTACCATCAAGTTGGTTCCGACTCATAGCGACCCTATGTACAACAGAATGAAACACTGTCTGGTCCTGCACCATCCTCACAATCACTGTTACGCTTGACCCCATTGTTGTTGGCACTGTGTCAATCCATCTCATTGAAAGTCTTCCTCTTTTTCACTGACCCTCTACTTTACCAAGCATGATGTTCTTCTCCAAGGTCTGGTCCCTCCTGATAACATGTTCAAAGTATGTGAGATGAAGTCTCGCCATCCTCATTTCTAAGGAGCATTCTGGCTGTACTTCTTCCAAGACAAATTTGTTTGTTCTTCTGGAAGTCCATGGTATATTCAATATTCTTCACCAACACCATAATTCAAAGGCATCAATTCTTCTACAGTCTTCCTTATTCATTGTCAGCTTTCGAATGCATACGAGGAGATTGAAAACACCATGGCTCTGGTCAGGAGCACCTTCGTCTCTAAAGTGTCATCTTTGCTTTTCAACACTTTAAAGAGGTCTTTTGCAGCAGATTTTCCGAATGCAATGCATCGTTTAATTTCTTGACTGCTGCTTCGATGGGCATTGATTGTGGATCCAAGTAAAATGAAATCCTTGACAACTTCAATATTTTCTCCGTTTATCATTAGGTTGCTTATCGGTCTAGTTGTGAGGTTTTTTTTTTGTTTTGTTTTGTTTTGTTTTATGTTGAGGCATAATCCATACTGAAGTCTGTGGTCTTTGATCTTCATCAGTAAGTGCTTCAAGTCCTCTTCACTTTCAGCAAGCAAGGTTGTGTCATCTGAATATCGCAGGTTGTTAATGAGTCCACCTCTAATCCTGATGCCATGTTCTTCTTCATACAGCCCACCTTCTTGGATTATTTGCTCAGCATACAGATTGAATAAGTATTGTGAAAGGATACAACCGTGACGCACACCTTTCTTAACTTTAAAACACACCGTATGCCCTTGTTCTGTTCGAATGACTGCTTCTTGGTCTAAGTACAGATTTCTCAAGAGCACAATTAAGTGTTCTGGAATTCTTGTCTTCGTGATGTTATCCATAGTTTGTTATGATCTACACAGTCAAATGCCTTTGCATAGTCAATAGAACACAAGTAAACATCTTTCTGGTATTCTCTACTCCCAGCTAAGATCCATCTGACATCAGCAATGATATCCCTCATTCCATGTCCTCTTCTGAATCCAGCTTGAATTTCTGGCAGTTCCCTGTTGATGCACTGCTGCAACTGCCTTTGAATGATTTTCAGTAAAATTACACTTGTGTGTAATATTAATGATATTGTTCGATAATTTCCACATTCTGTTGGATAACTTTTCTTTGGAATGGGTACAAATATGGAACTCTTCCAGTTGGTTGGCCAGGTAGCTGTCTTCCAAATTTCTTGGCATAGACAAAAGAGCACTTCTAGCACTGCATCTGTTTGTGGAAACATTTCTCTTGGTATTCCATCAATTCTTGGAGCCTTGTTTTTGCCAATGTCTTCAGTGTAGCTTCCTTCAGTACCATCGGTTCTTGATCATATGCTACCTCCTGTAATGGCTGAACGTCAACCAGTTCTTTTTGGTACAGTGACTCTGTGTATTCCTTCCATCTTCTTTGGATGCTTTCTGTGTCGTTTAATATTTTCACCGTAGAATCCTTCAATATTGCAACTCGAGGCTTGAATGTTTTCTTCAGTTCTTTCAGCTTGAGAAATGCCAAGCGTGTTCTTCCCTTTTGGTTTTTTAACTCCAGATCTTTGCAAATTTCATTATAATACTTTACTTTGTCTTCTCCAGCTGCCCTGTGAAATCTTCTGTTTAGCTCTTTTACTTCATCATTTCTTCCTTTCACTTTAGCTACTCAAGGTTCAAGAGCAAGTTTCAGAGTTTCTTCTGACATCCATTTTGGTCTTTTTTTTCTTTCTTTCCTGTCTTTTGAATGAGCTCTTGCTTTCTTCATGTATGATGTCCTTGATGTTATTCCACAACTCGTCTGGCCTTCGGTCATTAGTGTTTGATGCATCAAATCTATTCTTGAGATGGTCTCTAAATTCAGGTGGGATATACTCAAGGTCGTACTTTGGCTCTCGTGGCCTTGTTCTAATTTTCTTCAACTTCAATTTGAACTTGCATATGAGAAATTGATGGTCTGTTCCACAGTCGACCCCTGGCCTTATTCTGACTGATGGTATTGAGCTTTTTCATCATTTCTTTCCACAGATGTAGTCAATTTGATTCCTGTGTATTCCTTTTGGTGAGGTCCACATGTATAGTTGCTGCTTACGTTGCTGAAAAAAGGTATTTGCAATGAAGAAGTTGTTGGTCTTGCAAAATTCTATCATGCGATCTCCAGCCTTGTCTCTATCACCAAGGCCATATTTCCCAACTACCAATCCTTCTTCTTTGTTTCCAACTTTCGCATTCCCTCAGTTCTGTATGAATGGACAAAATGACAAATAAGATCTGGAGACATGGGGATTATGGTCTAGTCAGAGAGAGACACATATATTGTCTAAATCCACCACCAGTAGTGGAGGGGGTGGACCAAGGCTGCAAGTTGAGTACTAAGGAGTCATCCAGGGTCATCTACTGTAACTATATCTCAAAAAAAAAAAAAAAAAAAAAAAACAGAAGAACTAGGAAGGTGTATCCAAGCAAGTAGCCTTATGGAAGAGTTGAGGTCCAGTGGCCAGCAAGTAAAAAACACCAGGTGGGATACTATAAGAACAAGATAATAAATGTGAACAAAAAAAGCCCTGGCCCAGATGGCTTCACTGGAGAATTCTACCAAACATTCAGAGAAGAGCTTATACCAGTACTACTCAAACTATTTCAGAACATAGAAAAGGAATCAACACTTCCAAATTCATTCTATGAAGCCAGCATAAGGCTGATACCAAAACCAGGTGAAGATGTCACAAAAAAAGAAAATTACAGACCAATATCTCTCATGAATATAGAGGCAAAAATTCTCAACAAAATTCTAGCCAATAGAATTCAGCATCATATCAAAAAAAATAATACACCACGACCAAGTAGGATTCATACCAGGTATGCAAGGACGGTTCAACATTAGAAAATCAATCAACGTAATCCACCACATAAATAAAAGGAAAGAAAAGAATCACATGATCATCTCAACTGATGCAGAAAAGGCATTTGACAAAGTCCAACACCCATTCCTGATAAAAACATAATAAAGGGAATTTATGCAAAAGCAGTGGCCGACATCATTCTTAATGGAGAGAAGCTGAAAACATTCCCTTGATAACAGGAACAAGACAAGGATGCCCTTTATCGCCACTCCTATTTAACATTGGGCTGGAAGTCCTAGCTAGAGCAATAATGCAAGAAAAAGAAATAAAAGGTATCCAAATTGGTAATGAAGAATTTAAACTGTCCCTGTTTGCAGATGATATGATACTATACATAGAAAACCCTAAAGACTCCACAAGAAAACTACTGTAATAGAAAGATTCAGCAAAGTAGCAGAATACAAGATAAACATACAAAAATCAGTTGGATTCCTATACACCAATAAAGAGAATGATGAAAAGGAAATCAGGAAAACAATACCATTTATAATAGCCCCTAAAATAACAAAATACTTAGGAATAAATCTAAACTGGTATGTAAAAGACCTATACAAAGAAAACTACAAAACACTACTGCAAGAAACCCAAAAGGATGTACATAAATGGAAAAACATACCATGCTCACGGATAGGTAAACTCAACATTGTGAAAATGACAATTCTACCCAAAAAAATTTACAAATACTGTGCAATCCTGATCCAAATACCAGCAACATTCTTTAAAGAGATGAAAAAAAAATAATTAACTTTATATGGAAAGGGATGAAGCCTCGGATAAGTAAAGCACTATTGAAGAAGAATAAAGTAGGAGGACTCACACTACCTGACCTCAGAACCTACTACAGGTAAGGTAGTCAAAACAGCTGGTACTGGTACAACAGACACATTGACCAATGGAACAGGATTGAGAACCCGGATGTAAATCCATCCACCTATAGTTACCTGATCTTCTACAAGGGCCCAAAATCCATCAAATGGGGAAAAGACAGTCTTTTTAACAAATGGTGCTGGCAAAACTGGATGTCCATCTGCAAAAAAATGAAACAGGACCCATACCTCACACCATATACAAAAACCAAATCAAAATGAATCAAAGACCTAAATATAAAGCTAAAAATTATAAAGTTCATAGGATCAATGCTAGAAGCCCTAATACACGGCATTAACAGGATACAAACCATAACCAACAACACACAAACTCCAGAAGATAAGCTAGATAACTGGGATCTTCTAAAAACTAAACAGTTATGCTCTTCAAAAGACTTCACCAAAAGAGTAAAAAGAGAACCTACAGACTGGGAAAAAGTTTTGGACATTACTAGTCAGACAAAGGTCTAATCTCTAAAATCTACAAGAAAATCCAACACCTCTACAACAAAAAGACAAATAATCATATTAAAAAATGGGCAAAGGAAATGAACAGGCACTTCACCAAAGAAGACATTCAAGTGGCCAACAGACACATGAGGAAATGCTCGCGATCACTAGCCATTAGAGAAATGCAAATTAAAACCACAATGAGATACCATCTTACCCCAGCATTACTAACACGAATCAAAAAAACTGGAAATAACAAATGTTGGAGATGCTGCAGGGAGATCTGAACTCTTCTGCACTGCTGGTGGGAATACAAAATGATACAACTATTTTGAGAAATGATATGGCGCTTCCTTAGAAAGCTAGAAATAGAAATACCATAGGATCCAGCAATCGCACTCCTAGGAATATATCCTATAGAAATAAGAGCCATCACACAAATAAGACATATGCACACCCATGTTCCTTGCAGCATTGTTCACAATAGCAAAAAACCTAGATGCCTATCAACAGATGAATGGATAAACAAACTATGGTAGATACACACAATGGAGTATTATGCAACTATAAAGAACAATAATGAATCTGTGAAGCATCTCATAACATGGATGAAACTGGAGGACATTATGCTGAGTGAAGTAAGTCAATTACAAAAGGACAAATATTGTATGAGATGTCTACTGTAAAAACTCATGAAAAAGTTTACGCACAAAAAGAAACAATCTTTGTTGGTTATGAGGGATGGGAGGGGTGGGAGGAGGAAATACTGAACAGACAATAGATAAGTGGTAACTTCGGTGAAGGGTAAGACAGTACATAATGCCGAGGAAGCCAGCCCAATTTGTACAAGGAAAGATCATGGAAGCTCCATAGACACATCCAAACTCTCTGAGGGACTGAATTGCTGGGCGGAAGGCTATGGGGACCATGGTCTCAAGGAAATTCTAGCTCACTTGGCATAACACAGTTTATAAAGAAAATGTTCTACATTCTACCTTGGTGAGTAACATCTGGGGTCTTAAAAGCCTGTGAGCAGCCATCTAAGATACTCCACTGGTCTCACCCCTTCGGGAGCAAGGGAGAATGAAGAGAACAGGATACAAGGAAAAGATTAGTCCAAAGAACTAATAATAATGGACCATTGCTACCACGGCTTCCACCAGATTGAATCCAGTACAACTAGATGGTGCCCGGCTACCACCACTGACTGCTCTGACTGGGATCACAACACAGAGTCCTGGACAGAGCTGGAGAAAAATATAGAACAAAATTCTAACTCACAAAAAAAGACGAGACTTACTGGTCTGACAGAGACTGGAGAACTCCCAGAGTATGGCCACCGGACACCCTTTTAGCTCAGTAATGAAGTCACTCTCGAGGTTCACCATTCAGCCAAAGATTAGACAGCCCCATAAAACAAAATGAGACTAACGGGGCACAAAAGTCCAGGGACAAGGACTAGAAGAGAAGAGGGGACAGGAAACCTGGTAATAGGAAACCCAAGGTTGAGAAGGGACAGTGTTGACAGTATGTGTACTGTTTAATGAGAAACTATTTGTTCTGTAAACCTTCATTTAAAGTACAATAAAAATAAATTAATTAATTAAAAAAAAATGTGGGTGAGCCAAGAGTCAGAAATTAGATACAATTAGAACAAGCAAGAAGAGTCTGGAGCAATTTCCAAGAAGACTGGTAGATTTTCACTACTTGGTTTCATGGTCAATTGTTTGCATGACAATCAGTGTGTCCACCTGGCTCAAAGGTACTCCTACTGGGTCGACAGGCATAAAAAAGTATTTGTTACACCATGACCATGCCTCTCTGCCATACCTGATTGGACCAGGAGTATAGACCTGATTCAAGCTTAGCCAACTAGTTTTTCTTTCTAGGATCTAGAATTGGGACACTGATAGACAGGATCAAGAACTCCAACTAAGACAGTAAATAATATGTATTTGATACAAGAAGAATGGGGTGGCATCTTGTCAGGTACTTGCCATGATCTCACTAACTTAAATCACAAGAAACTATCCTTATGCCTGGAAAATCAACAAGCTGTATAATAACAGAAATCATTTCTTAAGATCCAAACATCTGGATCTTTCTCAACCTAAAATGTGACATCCATGGTAGGGATGTCAGATAATAACAGACCCTTACATTTCTATGATGCTTTACAGTTTATGATGTATTTACTTATTTATATTATCTCATTTGACCCTCTCAGCAGCCATGTGAGGGATAGAGATTATTACCCCACTTTAAAAATGATGACAATTAGGTTAAATAATAAGAAGCCACTTGTCCAAAGGCACATAGAGCAAGGCATATGGTAGATGTTTTTAAATGTCAACAAATTCTTCCCATCCCTGGGTGCACTCTCCTTTGCAATGTGACGTTGCTGCTTCTCCTTTTAAGAGGTGAGGTCTATCTTTCCATCCTTTGAATCTGGGCTTGGCCATGTGCCATGCTTTGTCCACTATGACATCAGCAAGCATGACCCAGTTAGAGGCTCAAAAAGGGCTTATGATTTGAAGTTTGCCCCCTTTTTGGTGCTGGGAACAACAGCAGTGTTTTCCTAGCAACAACAACCAAAAAAAAAAAAAAAAAGCATAAATTAAAAGAAAAAAATAACCTTTTTAAATTTCATTCTTAAAGAGACCTAATTACTTACAGTGGGATGTGTATGGAAACCCTGGTGGCATAGTGGTTAAGAGCCACAGCTGCTAACCAAAAGGTTGGCAGTTCAAATCCACCAAGTGCTCCTTGGAAACCCTACAGGGCAGTTCCACTCTGTCCTATAGGGTCACTATGAGTCAGAATCAACTGGACAGCAATGGTTTTTTGGTTTTTTTTTTTTGTGGTGGGGGATGTGTATGTCTGGTGGTTACTGCACAACTTCTCAAATCTTGGAATCAGATTGGACATCGCCACTCTTTTCCTGTTCCACACTGTGGTACTTACTTTTTGTATCACTGCAACCACTGAAACCCATCATCTAAAGTAATGTAGCATGATCCATTCACCCCTTTTGCATGGAGCAGATAGATGTGGAGCATTGCTTTGTTTCCCTCCCTGCACTCCCGAGAGTTCACAGCAGCATCCTGGTGCACCTCGCACAACATGGGACTGCAGACTTACATCTTGGCACCTATCAGTCTGAAGCAGGCAAAATGCAAGGGCCTTTGATGATGCAACAGGTTGGAGCCTGGGGGATTGGGGGCGGGCTAAGGAAGTATTGGAGGGAATAAGTGAGAGAGTGAAGGGTTGAGAGTGTGAAAGAGGCGAGAAGAGGTCGAATAGCATTTAACCTCACTGAGATTCTCTTTTCCCTTTGGTAACAAGGATCTAATTATACCTCCCCTACCTACCTTAAAAGAAACCCCAGTAGCATAGTGGTTAAGTGCTATGGCTGCTAACCAAAAGGTCAGCAGTTCAAGTCCACCATACGCTCCTTGGAAACTCTATGGGGCAGTTCTACTCTGTCCTATAGAGTTGCTATGAACTGACTTGACAGCAATGGGTTTGGTTTTGAGGTTTTTACTACCTTAAAGGAGCCCTGGTGATGCAGTGGTTAAGAGCTCAGCTGCTAACCAAAAGGTCAGAGGTTCGAACCCACCAGCTGCTTAATGGCAGAAAGATGTGGCAGTCTGCTTCTGTAAAGATCACAGCCTTGGAAGCCCTATAGGGCAGTTCTACTCTGTCCTATAGGGTCGCTATGAGTTGGAATCAACTTAACGGCAATGGGTTCGGGTTTTACCTACCTTAAGGATTATCATGAGTTCAAATGAGACCATGGGTTTGGAAATACTTTGTAAACTGTAAAGCCAAAGTGCCTCTTCTTTCTCAGATGCAATCGGGGGTCCTATTCCAGCTAACATACCCCATTCTCCCAGCACCTTGCCACATAGCAGAAGTGTAACAGATTCAAATTATATGTGAAGCTTATTTGGTTTCCTGCAGATTACTTACCTGGTCTGTTGCAGGCTCCTAAAAGAGCAGTTACTATCTCAAGGGCAAGGTTAAAGAAGATTTCAATGCCCAACAAGGTCATTAGGAGAAGGAAGAGCACACCCCTGAATGCAGGGAAAGTACCACAAGTCTCCTGAAACCTTATCAACAATCTCAAAAACACTGCATCAGGCTTCCCTCTTGACTACATGGTCTTCCCATCAAATATGAATGATGAAGAGGTTGACTGTATTACAAAATTAATAATGCAGGCTGGTAGATGCCAAAGCCATTCATAATTTTAATTGCTTCTGTATGCGTTTTCTTGAAAGCAATTTCATGTTTGTCAAGAACTAGGAATGAATGCCTTACCTTAGATACTTATATGTACATTCATAAAAACAGAGTTGTACTTTGCTGTACACCATAAGTATGCTCTGGAAATATGTGCATTCTAAGTCTAATAAACAGGATTTTATTATCCATGTCAAAACCAGAATATATTTTTTAGTGAGAACAGTCTTTCCCTTATTCACCACGTTTTTTAGATTATTGTTTTATAGATGGTTGCTAAAGTACTTGGATCATGTAGAACTTCAAACTAAAGGAAAATATTATATGATATCTATACTCAATATGGGAGCTCCTGAGTGGCACAAATGGTTAAGTGCTTGGCTGCTAACCAAAACGTTGGTGGTTCAAGTCCACCGGTGGTGTCTCAGAAGAAAGACCTGGTGACCTACTTCCAAAAAATCAGCCATTGAAAACCCTGTGGAGCACAGTTCTACTCTGACTCACATGCGGTTACCAAGAGTCAGAACTGACTTAACAGCAACTGGTTTTGTTTTGGCTTATAGTCAACACAGGATTTTTGCAGTTGCGAGGGTACTGGAAAGGGGAAAACACTAAAAGCACTAAAAGCTCTACCAGTCAGATGTAAAATTAGCTCTAATTCCAGGGGTTCAGGAGAAAGGAGAGCCTCAACTCAGGAAGATAAGAGGAGAGTGGACAGGGAGTGTTTTCTTGTAAGCACAGGATTGACTCTCTGACCATGAACTTTTGAGCAACTTCTCAGAGACAATAACACCATCATGTGAGTGAACAGGCAGACCTCCTTGATGTTTCCGTATAACAGATTCTGAGTCACAGAAGAAAAACCATGATTCTGTTGAACGAGGGCAGTAATTTATTTAAAGCCTAATAACTGTTCAACGGTACAAATCTTACACACAAACCTATTATATAAGTTAGTTCAGTGGTTCTAAAACTTGGCTGTACATTGTACTCACCTAAAAATGTTTTTACACTCCTGGGGCCCGAGACTCACCCCAGAGATTCTGATTTAAATGGTCTGGGGTGCAGCCTGGGCATCTGGATTTTTAAAGCTCCCCATGTGTTTTAATACACAGCAAAGTTTGAGAACCACTGAGTTCAAACAAGATGGAAGTGCTGTGTGTCCTCTCCTTGCCCCCTCTAACCTCTTCCCCTCTTCTCTGTCCCCAGGTAGCCCCTGAGGCATTACCACCAAACCCCAAGGACTTCAAGGGCAATGTGCAAACCAATCAGCTTGGACATTTGGCAGAAATTGTCTGCTAAGCTGGTTTGGCTCAGCACATTATTTAGCTCCAGCTGAGGAGGGTCAGCAGTTGTGGAAGTGAGCACAGTAAGATTACAACCTACTCTAGGCAGAACCTGCTGTTAGCATTGTGGCCCAAGACCCTGGGGCACAGCTGTCAGCTATCCTCCCCTAACTGGAATGTAGGCTTCAAAAGCACAGAGATCCTTGTCAGTTTTATTCAGAACTGTATCCCCAATGCATAGAACAGTACCTGGTACTTAGTAGACGCTCAATAACTGTTAGTCAAATAAACAAACGAATGATTGAATATGAGTGAGAATTCATCATGAGCTCATTGCACACTCCCCAGGAATGCTTGCATTTCTATACGGGCATTCTGGAAAGACCAAAAACTTTCAAAGCCCCCAGAGATGGAATTTCAGGCATATAATAGGCACTGGTCTAGGAGATTCCTTAGGGCTGGGAAACCTCCACAGTGTTCGATTCATACCAGGTATGGTACACACAGGTCCCTGGGTAACCCAAACAGTTTACGCTCAATTACTAATCAAAAGGTTGGCAGTTTGAACCCACCCAGTGGTGCTATGGGAAAAAAGCCTGATGATCTGCTTCTGTAAAGATTACAGCCAAGAAAACCCTGTGAAGCAGTTCTACTCTGTAATACATAGGGTCACCATGAGTCGGAACTGACTCAACAGCAATAGATTTGGTTTTTGGTTTTATGGAACACACAGGTACATTACCGCACTCTGTCTAGGTGGAGTTGGTCTTATTAGCAGCTTCAAGCTTCAAGCTGTGTTCTGTAGAAGGCTGTGGCTTCCACCAGGATGCCTTAAGAGCCTCCATGGAGAAAGTAGGGGTTGAGTAGGTGGTATACTCTGCCTCCTAAAACTAGCATCAACCAAGAACATTCCATGTGTCAAAGCGCAAAATTAAGCATTGTGATGATTAAGATTGTATGTCAACTTGGCTAGGCCATGATTCTCAGTGTTTTGGCAGTTGTATAATGTCGTGAACACTTCCATGTTGAAATTTGATATGTGATCACCGCATGATGGAATCTGCTGAGTAGTACTGGCAGGGGCTGGGCCTGTGGCAGCTCACCGCCCCCTCAGCCTTCGTCTCTCTGCCCTCCACTGGCTACTTCCTTCCTGCTCGCCTTGCCAAGGTTCTTGGCTTGTTCTGGACCCAGCAGTTGCCTCTTGTCGCCTCACCTCCGGTTCTTGGGACTTGATCTAGCAGCTTACCTATTGATCTTGGAATTCGTAGACTTTCACAGCCTGTGGACAGGAGCCCTTCTCTCCAACATGCCAACCTTGGGTTCGCCAGCTTCTGTGACTGTGTGAACTGGGAGAAGCCTCTACACTGATCCGTGGACTTGGGACATTCTAGCCTCTACAATTGAGTGAGCTGTTTCCTTGATATAAATCTCTCTATATATATATTTATATGCTTTACTGGTTTTACTTCTCTAGAGAACCCAGCCAAAGACAAGCATGAACTCTAAACAGAGAATGATAGAGTTTTATTGAGGAATAGAACAGTTTGAACTGGGCAACACAAAGCATAAGTGCAAAGTGCCCTGAAGGGGTTGGATAGAGAGGAGTTTTTATATACAGTTTAGAGGAAAAAACAAATCTTTCTTCACATCAGCTTATCTATTTTAACATTCTTTCTGAGAAAAATCTGCACAAGCAGTCTTTCAAAGCAGAGTCATCTCTACAGTTACCTCTCCTTAGGTAACATTTCACTATATATTTAACCACATTCTTGCTCCCTCCTGGAATGCTCAAGGAGGGTAGTTAAAACTTTACAAGAGTGGAAAATTACATGCACAGTCTAAAATCAGAAGTGGAGAAGAGCAAAATGGAGTTTGATTTGAACGTGTGTCAGCCATCTTAGTCATGTCAAGCAACTCAGATTTTTACAGTGCTCTCACACTTTCCCCTCTTTTGATCATGAATCTTCATAGAGATTCCTTTATCACTATTCTTCTGCATAGGCTCATTGTTCGGAGTGGTTTTTGTTCATAGATTAAAATCATCCTTTGTTTTTTCATGCCATAGCTCGAACACTCTGCTTCTGTAACCTGCTAGACAAAGTTAGCGTAAAGCTGGGCCACATTAGGAGGAATGACTGACTAAACTGAAGGGCTAACACAAGGTGTGAAACTAGTCTCCTCTTAAGATTCAAGATTCATAATCCTCTGCACAGCAAGAGGAGTGGTGGACCGGTTGCAAGTGTTAGGCATTTATTTCATAAAGCATTTGATTATTCCTATAACGATGATTACTATAATTAAAATGATTAGGTCAGTTTGTAATATAGAATGCATCCAAGAACAAATACCTGTCTGTAACCAGCTAAAGATATCTAGGAAAGGAGAATCAGACATAGGAGGTATTGAGTGTAGCCAAGTAGCTTGTTGGTGAATTTTTCTGGTATCTTATTCTACTTCTCCTATGTTGTTAATTCAGGCACAGCAGGAGGTATTGTCTATAGCACAAACTCCACCTTGCTGAGCTAAAAGGAAATCTAAAACTATTCTATAATCTAATACAACTTTAATAAGTGATTCTAAAGATCTCTGTTGAGCAGCCATTCCATCTGCAACATCATCAGTGATTTGAGCCATTGTAGCAGATAGGTTACGAATGGATTTCTCAAGTTGGGGAATACCATAATTAGGTAGGAGTGCCCAAGGGAATACCCAACCCACAGAATTTTCAAATCCATGGTCTGATGCATACTTTCCTTATAGGAGTGAATATTTAGGGGAACTCCTAAAAGCCCTAAAGTACATTGACCCTGCATTCTCAGACCATCTAAGCAGGGCAATGCCCAAGCATAGGGCTCATCTCTAGGGTTAGGGACTCTCATGGTGCTATAATTGGATCCTCCACACAAAAATACATATCTGTAGGGAGTGCAAATCATCCCGTTTCCAGTATAATTGTCTGGGAAAGGAATAGTTCTGTTAAACTGGTAAAACTAACTCTCAATAAGAGAATTGTCACAAATGGGTAATCGTTCTAATTTCACTAGACTCCAGAGTTTAGTACAAAGAGGGACAGATTTTTAGGCTCTGTCTAGCTTCCATTTCGACAATATGGCAATTGAGTCACATGCAGGGACAAGGTGTCAAAATACCTAGGGGAATCAGTAGTTTGGATTGGGATATCAGTTTGGCAATACTGTAGTAATCTTCTAAAACTGCCATAGAGACCAGGTAAACTTCTATGTCTAGAACAATTCAGTCGCCAGCTTATAACACAGGTTAAATTAAAACATAGTACCTGAAGTTGAGCCAACAATCCAGGGAGATGTCATAGTCTGACAGGTATGGCTTGTTTAAAGGTAACATTAAGATTAATAACAGTTTCAGGCACAAGGTTATAATTTGATATTGGAGACAACAGTGGATTTGAATTTTCATGTCCTGGTCATGGGTTGGGGTGACAGATCCAATACTCAGTCAAATCACTGGCACTCGCTACTGATTGGGCCAACTTAACAGAAGTATTTTTGTCCCAAGCCTCAGATGGAATTACTATGAAGAGAACAAAGCTTAAACAGAATTTCATGTTGCATAAGTCTTACCAGGAGATTAAACCACAGTCATATAACAAATCCAGCAGCATTAAAATAGTGATAATTACTGGGCAAAGTCCACAAAATTCAGTAACATGCATATGGTCTTGTTCCATGATCTTGGGACTAGCTGTCTACTACAGATGTCATGTGCTTCCAGCCCTCAGGGTATCTCAGGATAATCGTCAGCTCTCAAGAGGGCTAGCTAGTCCACAGAGGTGTATGTGACAAATGGATCCAAGGTTTGACCCTCTCTAGTTTGGTAGCACATGGGCTGGTAAGGAGAATAAAGTATGGCCCCTTCCAACAAGGCTCCAAGGAGTGTTTCAGTTGATGCCTCTTCCAATATACATGCTCTCCTGGAACAATACTGGGAAGGCTATGAGGTTTTGGATTTTGGTCATCAAAGTCTTCTTTAACCTTAACCATCACAGGTGCCTCTTTGTGCAGTAGTAAGGATGTCGAGGGCCATTCAATTTTGAAGAACTACTTCTCTCATCATAGTCATTTCAGTATTCATTTCTGGGAGTCCATGGGCAGAATCATTTAAAACACTCTTAACATATTTATTGAGAACCATGAGCCATAACATCTTCTAATCCTATTTGCAGTATAAACATAGAAGCCAAATGATTATACCATTGAAATACAGATTTGGACTAATGAGCTCTTAAAACGGGGGACATCAGCTGGAAGAGGTCAGTTAATATTCATCCTTGGGTCCAGTTCAACCCCATAGTACATCTTTGAATTCATCTAGGTGAGGGCCAAGGCCAAAGGTTAGAGCCATATAACCAAGATGTGCCATTTGAGCTAGTCAAATAGCAAGAATAAGGAGATGAGAAAAATCCTTACCATTGGATATTCTGTAGCCAGGATAGTGTTACTGATTACTGAAATAGCTGATTCTTACATTAAAAAGGGAAAGAAAAAGAAAAAATAGTTTCCTGTGTCTAAAGAGTAGAACACTGAGCATCAGCAATATTCTCATATAAACCTTATAGTACTTCTTTCCACTTACTCAGTCCTATGTAGTAAATTTTGGTTCCATGTAATTCTGGATCAGCAGCAGTCTGAAAACTCCATCAGCTTCTGCATAAGATTTCTATAAATCTTTGTTTAGTCCAATGTATCATGCTCAAAATATTATAGTCCTCTTTACAAGTCTGATACATTCCTTTTTTGTTAAAATATTTTGGTCAAGTGCTTTCAGTGAATCAGCAAAGTAAAACTTGTCTGCAGGTGACAACTTTAAAATGTCTATAGTTAATTTATAATAATTCTTAAAAGTGAAAGACTTGATCAGAATTCATTACAAAGCTAATGCAAAGCCACATAAAGTCAATTAAAAAAACTTCAGATGAAAATATCTCTAAACACAATTATTTACCTTATTTTCAAAATGCTTCAGATATAACACATAATAATCTTGAGATATAATGCTAAGTGGTCAGGATATATCAAGATTATACAATATTATCAAGTCTCTAAACATCCAAATAGTAATAAAAATGCAATGGGTAAATGATGTGAATTCCCCAGTTAAAATCATTGGCTTTGATGATGCTAGATTCAAAGGAAACAAAGTTGCAAGTGAATTAGCAAATGAAATAATAAAATTATGACATAATATTATCTGTTTGTTGTCTAATATCAAGCAAACATTACCAACACATAAATTTTAACTCAAAGAAAATTTGGTACTTCTGATTTGACAACTCGTTTCATATAATTCATAAAATATTAAATAAACCTTTTTTAGCACTTTTCTCTTTATAAAACAGAAACAAATCTTTTGTGGCTTTCCATGAAGTTTTGAAATTGTTAGTCTGTCATAGGTCTCCAAGGAACAATACTTGAGTTACCAAAGATCTTAAATGTAAAAACCTTACCTTTTGCCAAAGCCACGGGGCTCGGTTTTTTGACTCAGGAATTTGTTCTGTCAAACCCTTGCCTTCGGGGCAGATTACACAAAGAATAAAATTAACTCTTCAACCTAGTAATCAAAGAAAATTGTGTTATCTTAACAGCAAGAAACCTAATTCTTTGCTGTTTGACATTAAAGCTCTTAAAAATTCTCATAAATTAACCCATTAAACTTTCAGCTGCAGTAAATTACAACTTTGACCATATCAAATAAAGTTCCTTTTAATAAATCCTTTAAATTTCCTGTGCTTGTTATATATCTCTTGTAGTACAAACCTTTAGGTGGCAAAAATGATCACACTTATTATTAGACCCAAATATATATATGAGGAGCCCTGGTGGTGTAGTAGTTAAGCACTCGGCTGCTAACTGAAAAGTTGGCAGTTTCAACCCAGCAGTTGCTCTGCAGAAGAAAGATGTGGCAGTCGGCTTCTGCAAAGATTTACAGCCTTGGAAACCCTATCATCAGTTCTACTCTGTCCTATAGGGTTGCTATGAGTCAGAATCAACTCGATGGTGATGAGTTTTAAAAAATATATAAGTACTTTCTCTGTGGCATGAAAAGCAAAAGTATATAAACTTAAATTATAACAAATATTAACTCAATTTAATGTCAGTAAGTTACCTAAAGATCTTGGGAATTATTTTAAACCTATATACCTAAAAAACATAATGTAGAAATAAAATTTGTTTAAATAGTCTATATTTTCATTCAACACTTTTCTATTTCCCATATTTTTCAATTCAACCTTAGATTTTATCGATTTGCTTTTTTTTTTTTTTTTTTCTTTCAATGGCCACATTATTTACCTCATTTTTGTTTGTCTTAAATGGTCTTCACCTAATTTGGAGAAGTCTGTCAAAATATTCCTTGGAGCTGCATGGCCTCAGAGGCTGGGGACCAGGGAGGTCTGATCTTGCCTGCCCTCCTTCTTTTGGCTTATGGTCAAAGACAAGAATCAGTCATCCCAATTCATTTACATATACTTAAGTTGGACTAGGTATTTTGACCCCACATATCAGTTTGTCATACTGTGGTGGTTTGCATGTTGCTGTGATGCAGGAAGCTATGCCACCAGTGTTTCAAAATCCAGTAGGGTCAACCATGGTGGACAGGTTTCATCTGAGATTCCAGACTAAGAGAGACTGGAGGTCTACTTCTGAAAAAATTAGCCAGTGGAAAGCTCATGAACAGTAGGGAAATATTGTCTGATATAGTGCCAGAAGATAAGTCCCTCAGGTTGGAAGGCACTCAAAATATGACTAGGAAAGAGCTGCCTCCTCAAAATAGAGCCCACCTTGATGATGTAGATGGAGTAAAGCTTTTGGGACCTTCATCAGCTGATGTGGCAAGACTCAAAATGAGAAGAAACAGCTGCAAACATCCATTAATAATAGGAATGTAGAATGTACAAAGTATGAGTCTAAGAAAATTGGAGGATGTCAAAAATGAACTGAAACACTTAAAGATCAATTTCCTAGGCATTAGTGAGCTGAAATGGACTGGTATTGAACATTATGAATCGGACAATCATATGATCTACTATGCTGGGAATGACAAAGAAGAATAGCATTGCCTTCATTGTCAAAAGGAACATTTCAAGAAATATCCTGAAGTACAATGCTGTCAGTGATAGAATAATATTCATACACCTACAAGGAAGACCAGTTAATACGACTATTATTCAAATTTATGCACCAAACACTAAGGCCAAAGATGAAGAAATTGAAGATTTTTACCAAATTCTGCCGTCTGAAATTGCTCAAACATGTAATCAAGATGCACTGATAACTACTGGTGATTGGAATGTGAAAGCTGGAAACAAAGAAGAAGGATTGATAGTTGAAAAATACGGCCTTAGTGATAGAAATGATGCCGGAGATCACATGATAGAATTTTGAAGACCAACAACTTCCGCTTTGCAAATACCTTTTTTCAACAACATAAACAGCAATTATACATGTTGTCCTCAAATCAACTACATCTGTGGAAAAAGATGATGGAAAAGCTCAAAATCATCAGCCAGAACAAGGCCAGAGGCCGACTGTGGAACAGACCATCAATTGCTCCTATACAAGTTCAAGTTGAAGCTGAAGAAAATTAGAACAAGACCACAAGAGCCAAAGTATGACATTGAGTATATTCTACTTGAATTTAGAGTCCACTCCAAGAATAGATTTGATGCATTAAACACTAATGACCAAAGACCAGACAAGTTGTGGGATGATATCAAGGACATCATTCATGAAGAAAGCAAAACGTCATTGTTATGGATTGAATTGTGCCCCCCAAAATGTGTGTCAACTTGGCTAGGCCATGATTCCCAGTACTGTGTGATTGTCCACCATTTTGTCATCTGATGTGATTTTCCTATGTGTTGTAAATCCTACCTCTATGATGTTAATGAGGCAGCATTTGAGGCAGTTATGCTAATGATTCAGGACTCAAGCTATAGGATTAGGTTGTGTCTTAGGTAGAGATATGAAGACAGAAGTGAGCCAAGAGACAGGGAACTTCATACTACCATAACAGAAGAGCCAGAAAAACAGCTTATCCTTTGGACCCGGGGTCCCTGCACTGAGAAGCTCCTAGACCAGGGGAAGACTGATGACAAGGACCTTCTCCCAGAGCCGACGGAGAGAGAAAGTCTTCCCCTGGAGCTGGCACCCTGAATTCAAAGTTCTAGCCTGCTAGGCCATGAGAGAATAAATTTATCTTTGTTAAAGCCATACACTTTTGATATTTCTGTTATAGCAGCACTAGATAACTAAGACAGTATTTGGTACTGGAATAGTGAGGTGTTGCTCTAACAGATAGCTAAAATGTGGAAGCAGTTTTGAAACTGTGAATGGTAGAGGTTGGAAGAATTTTAAAGTGCCTAACAGTAAAAGCCTAGATTGCCTTGAAGAGACTGTTGGTGGAATTATGGATGTCAAAGACAATTCTGGTGAGGACTCAGAAGGAAGTGGGGAGAGCTGTTACACTGAAGACAGCACAGATGGCGAGAAGAAGCAACAGAGAAATGGCAGCAGTAGAACCAGGAAACCAGCATGAGATAGTGCTGGAGGTGACCCATGGAGCAAGAGAGTTGAATGCCTTTGTGCAGGAGGCTTTCTGGTGGAATGGGGTGCCTCCAAGCACATATCGGTAGAGCTAGGCTTGCCGACCAAGGAGCAAGAGAGCTGAGTGCCTTCTGACTGAAGTTTAGGGGTGGAGTAGGGTGGCTTCAGGCACTTATGGGTTGAGCTAAAGATCTTTGGAACACTTGCCCCAGCAGGGCAGACATGACGGCAAGGCCCAAGGGGCCAAAAGAACAAGGAACCAGGAAGCAGAAGCTGAAGAGACAAGGAACACAGGCCTTGTCTCAAAGGGTAGGGTCAAGACCTCTGGGGTCTCAAAGAGTGAAGATGCCACTCAGATGGACTAGGAGAACGGGGCCGCCCAAATTCAAGGGAGCAGAGTTGGCATTCCAGTGGGCCTGGAAGGCAGAACTGAAGCCCAGGGCTGCGGGCTTACCACCCAGAATCCAGAGAATGTGGCCAACACTCAGAGTCTGGAGGGCAAGGCCATTGTCTAAATGGTCTCAGAGAATAGAGGATTATTTTCAAGGCTTGAGAGCTAATGTGATGTGTTCTGCTGACTTGCTTGATTCCTGTTATCCCTTCTTTCCCTCCAGTTTCTCCCATTTGTAATGGAAATGTCTAGCTTGTGACTGTTCCACCATCATACTTTGGAAGAAGATAACTTGTATTCTAGATTTCACAGATGAAGAGGAATTTTTGGATTTTGGACTTGGAGTTGATTTAAGACTTCTGCTATAATGTGGTGAGGTGAATGTGTTTTACATATGGCAAGGACATGAATTTAAGGGGGGCAAAGAGTGGAATGTTACCAATTGAATTGTGTCCCCCCCCCCCCAAATGTGTGTCAACTTGGCTAGCCATAATTCCCAGTATTGTGTGATTATCCATTTTGTTATCTGTTGTGATTTTCCTATGTATTGTAAATCCTACTTCTATGATGTTAATGAAGAATGATTAGAGGCAGTTATGTTAATGGAGCAGGACTCAATCTACAAGATTAGCTTTTGTCTTAAATAAATCTCTTTTGAGATGTGAAGGAAGGAAGCAAGCAAAGAGACAGAGTACCACATACCACCAAGAAATTAATGCCAGGAGAAGAGAGAAAGTCTTCCCCTGGAGCTGGCACTCTGAATTCAAAGTTCTAACCTACTAGACTGTGAGAGAATAAACTTCTGTTTGTTAAAGCCATTGACTTCTGGTATTTCTGTTATAGCAGCACTAGATAACTAAGACAGTCATTAAAAAGACAGGAAAGACAGAAAAGACCAAAATGAATGTCAGAAGAAACTCTGAAACTTGCTCTTCAATGTAGAGTAGCTAAAGCAAAAGGAAGAAATGATGAAGCAAAAGAGCTAAACAGAAGATTTCAAAGGACAGCTTGAGAAGACAAAGTAAAGTATTATAATGAAATACGAAAAGACCTGGAGTTAGAAAACCAAAAGGGAAGAACAGCTTTGCATTTCTCAAGGTGAAACAACTAAAAAAAAATTCAATCCTCGAGTTGCAATATTTAAGGATTCTGCAGGGACAACATTAAATGACACAGGAAGTATCAAAAGAAAATGGAAGGAATACACAGAGTCACCAAAAGGAATTGATCGAAGTTCAACCATTTCAGGAGGTAGCTATGATCAAGAGCCAATGGTACTGAAGGAAGAAGTCCAAGCTGTGCTTAAGGCATTTGCAAAAGACAAGGCTCCAGGAATTGATGGAATACCAATCGAAATGTTTCAACAAATGGATGTTGCTCACTCGTCTATGCCAGGGTATTTGGAAGACAGCTACCTGGTCAACCGACTGGAAGAGATTCATATTTGTGTCCATTCCAAGGAAAGGTGACCCAACAGAATGCAGAAATTATTGAACAATATCATTAATATTACACACAAGCAAAATTGTCTGAAGATCATTCAGAAGTGGTTGCAGCAGTACATTGACAGAGAACTGCCAGAAATTCAAGCCGGATTCAGAAGAGGACATACGTGGAATAAAGGATATCTTTGCTGATGTGAGATGGATTTTGGCTGAAAACAGAGAATAACAGAAAGATGTTTGCCTATGTTTAATTGACTATGCAAAGGCATTTGACTGTGTGGATCATAATAAATTACGGATAACATTGAGAAGAACGGGAATTTCAGAACACTTAATTGTGCTCATGAGGAACCTGTACGTTGACCAAGAGGCAGCCTTTCGAACAGAACAAGGGGATACTGTGTGATTTAAAATCAAGGAAGGTGTGCATCAGGGTTGTATCCTTTCACCATACTTATTCAGCCTGTATGCTGAATAAATAATTTGAGAAGCTGAACTATATTAGGAACTCAGCATCAGGACCGGTGGAAGACTCATTAGCAGCCTGTGATACGCAGAGGACACAACCTTGCCTACTGAAAGTGAAGAGGGCTTGAAGGACTTACTGATGAAGATCAAAGGCTACAGCCTTCAGTATGGATTATACCTCAACATAAGGAAAACAAAAATCCTCATAACTGGACCAATAAGCAACACCATGTTAAATGGAGAACATATTAAAGCTGTAAGGATTTCATTTTACTTAGATCCACTATAAATGTCCACGTAAGCAGCATTCAGGAAATCAAGCGACACAGCGCATTGGGCAAATCTACTGCAAAAGACCTCTTTAAAGTGTTAAAAAGTGAAGATGTCATTTTAAGTACTAAGGTTTGCCCGGCCCAAGCTATGGTGTTTTCAATTGCCTCATATACATATGAAAGCTGGACAATGAATAAGACTGAAGAATTGATGCCTTTGAATTACTGTGTTGGTGAAGAATATTGAATATACATGGACTGCCAGAAGAACAAACAAATCTGTCTTGGAAGAAGTATATCCAGAATGCTCCTTAGAAGCAAAGATGGTGAGACTTCATCTCACATATTTGGACAAGTTGTCAGGAGGGACCAGTCTCTGGAAAAGGACATCATGCTTGGTAAAGTAGAGGGTCAGTGAAAAAGAGAAAAACCTTCAATGAGATGGATTGAGACAGTGGCTGCAACAATGGGCTCAAGCATAACAACAATTGTGAGGATGGCGCAGGACTGGGCAGTGTTTCATTTTGTTGTACATGGGGTCACTATGAGTCGACATGGTTAGGTTTCAAAGACCGTTATGTGAAAATCAGTGTTATGGGAAAATAGAGGATTTTTTTTTTTTTTCTGTTTTCAGACCATTCAATTTTACAATCTTTTTTTTTTTTTTTAGAAAATATGATCATAGAAATAACAACAGGTAAGATTTACTGCTGTGCTCATCACTGTGACAAGTCCAGTTATGGATTATTGCTCTGCAGAGAAGGACGATTGGAGGAGATAAAGCTGGGCTGTGTGACTGGTGAGCCCATGGCTTAACCACTTCACCTTCCTCCTGTGCTGGATCAGAGCTTCCTTCATGGAGGTGCTTCCAGGGCTACACACCCACCACTGCAAGCCCTGCCTTCATAATCCTAGAGGCTGCTCTGCTCTCCAGGCATGGCGAGTTACCAAGACTTGGGGCTTCCTGCAAGGGTGCTGGAAGTATGGCTGCGCACCCAGCCCCACCAAGGCAGAGGCCCAGATTGGTTCATTTTGAGATGTCATTAAACTTACACACATTTCTTCCAAACACCTTCTCCGATGCCTCTTTTTTTCCTCCCTCCCCACTCCACAGCAATTTTGAGCTTCAGGGCTCCCAGCCGCATAGGAGGAGCATAGGAGGAGCATAGCTCTGCCTGGAGGCCATGGCCATGGAGGAGGCTGGCCCTGTGCAGCAATTGGACATGGCACCCTCGCCAGCAGGAGGGAGCAGAAGGTGCAGGGCAGGGCAGCCCAGCTTCCCAAAAGCTGTTCAGAGACCCTCCTCAAGGGAGGGGATGCTCCACAGCCATTGCCACCATTCCTGCTGCCTCATTAATGCATAAAATAGTCAGATTATAGATTTCTTTTTACTATTGTCATAAATATGAAATGTTGGATAATGAGAAAGTCGATAAGTTAGGAGTGGGTGTTATATCTAGCTTAAGTTACTTCATAAACATAAAATCCTTTGTCAGAATGAATTAATTTCATTAATTCCTGGGAATATTAGGAGTATTCAATTGATATAAGTGCTTATTTATCATTAAACCAATGAGTGTACTTTTTTGAAGAAATATTATAATCTAATTTAACAATACCATCTGGAGGTAGGATATTACTATAATTTCATAACCTTGCCTTTTGCATGCTTTATGTGATCCTTTAGAGAAGAAACTTAGAATAATTTATCCCTTTTTAAGGTCTTATTATACCAATCAAAATAAACAATCTATCATTTTTTAGTGAATTTTTCAAACAGATTGATTTATATCAAAGTTTCTCAGAGTTGCTACTAAAATCCCAGCCACAAGAAGCAGTTTTTTGTTTTTTTTTCAAAAGAAAAGAACTGAGATTTTAGACAGCCCCATGAAAAACACCAGCTGTGGCTTTTAACCTGATGCAAGACAAAAACTCAGATGCAACGCTCTAGACCAGGGCAAACTCTCAGAATAAAACAAACCAGGAAAACCATATAAACTCACCTGTCTATGAGGCCAGCTCAAAAAACCAGGCTTATTCAATACCAAATAACATAAACAACCCAGTTTCTTAAATATGTATACAGAGGTGGGGCCAAGATGGCAGAGTAGTCAGACACTTTAGGTGGACTCTCTTACAACAAAGATCTGAAAAAACAAGTGATTCAATTATATACGGCAATCTGGGAGTCCTTAACATCAAAGGCAGAGTTGAGGAACTGGACAGAGTGGCGGGGGAGGGAGAGACTGTTCAGAAGCAGCAAGGAGTTCCAGACCTGACCCGGCAAGAGCCTGAGCCCTTCAGGCCTGATCAGCTCGGGGGTGAGCAGTGAAGCAGGTAAGCAGCCATGCTCGGGAGGTGTGTTTTCCACATCGGGAGAGATCCAGCACCAGAGACTCTACATGGCCACCCAGAACCAGTGAGAAGCAGCCCTCCATGAAAGGTAAGTACTTGCATACAGCTTACCGCGTGGATCAAAAACACCCCCCTTAGGGAGAAACCTCTCTCCCATTTACCTCCCCTTTCCCTGCTCTGTACTGGGTCCCAGACTAGCTTCAGCAATTGCCGAGTCCCCTGGCCCGGAACTAGGATCTGTCACACGCCTGGAACCATTATCCCTGCCTTGGAGAGTGAAAAAATTAACAAACAGGGGGAAAAAATAAACTGCCAGCTCCCCTAAGCCAGGAACCCAGGGTAGGCACAGCTCCTTTGCCTAGGTACAGGCATAAGGGATCCACAGACTTTGAGTGCCTTTCCCCCTGCATAGACTTGTGTGGGCCCATCTCAACAGTGTAGGCCCTCATTACCACAGTACAACAGGGTGTATACCTGAAGTCTAACTTCAACTGTTTCACCTGTGAAGTGGCAGGTTCTTGACATTTGACACTGCTCTGCCTATTAAGCAGGGTCTTCACTTACCCACATCAGGGGCCTGAGGACTGGTGGTTCCACCCACACCACCTAGCCACCTGCAAGAGGGGCCCATGAATAAGAGGTGCCCCCCATCCCCTACAGCCAACAGCATTAGGTGCTCATTGTCTGGCTGCAAAACCCACCCACCTACATGATCTAGGGAACAGGGACACGCCTTCCTCCTGGACACTTGGGGGCAGCCGTCAGCCCCCTGCTTTGCTCAGAGTGTGTCCCCCTGCTGCAGCCAGATGCCTGTGCCTACACCAATCACTTATGCCTGTCTAGGACTGTAAGTGAGAGCCTACACAACACATTTGGTGGCTATCTACCTGGGCACCTGAGCCGAATCCATTCAGGAGGAGTGGTTGGACTCCTGAGCTCACATAACTAGTAACAGATCTAACCACCTGGTGACAGGAAGTTAGAGCTTCAAAGGTGCCAGTAATCAAACTAGATCATACAAGCAGCCTATTTGGGCATATCAAAACAAAACAAGAAGCTAGGACACAGTAAGCAAACATAAAATAAATAAATATAATAACTTATTGATGGCTCGGAGACAACAGTCAATATCAAATCACATAAAGAGGCAATCTATGAAGGCTTCAGCAAGCTCCCAAAATAAAGAATCTAGAAATTCTCCAGAGGAGGAAAAGTTCTTAGAATTACCAGAGGCAGAATACAAAACATTAATATACAGAACTCTTCAAGAAATTAGGAAGGAAATTAAGCAAAACACAGAACGTGCAATAGAGGAAATTCAAAAGATTAGAGAAGAGCATAATGATAATTTTAACAGGCTGCAAGAATCCATAGAGAGACAGCAATCAGAAATCCAGAAGCTTAACAACAAAATTTCAGAATTAGGCAACTCAGTAGAAAGTCATAGGAGCAGAATTGAGGCAATGGAAGTCAGAATTAGTGAGACTGAAGATAAACCACTTGACACCAACTTATTTGAGGATTCAAAAAAATGAAGAAACCCTAAGAATTATGTGGGACTCTGTCAGGAGGAATAACCTATGAGTGATTGGCGTACCAGAACAGGAGGGATAACAGAAAATACAGAGAGAACTGTTGAAGATTTGTTGGCAGAAAACTTCCCTGATATTGTGAAAGATGAGAAGATATCTATCCAAGATGCTCATCAAACCCCACATAAAGTAGATCCCAAAAGAAAGTCACCAAGACATATTATAATCAAACTTGCCAAAACCAAAGATAGAGAATTTTAAGAGTGGCTAGGGATAAACAAAAAGTCATCTACAAAGAAGAGTCAATAAGAATAAGCTCAGACTACTCAGCAGAAACCATGCAGGCAAGAAGGCAATGGGATGACATATATAAAGCCTTGAAAGAAAAAAAACTGCCAGCCAAGAATTATATATCCAGCAAAACTGTCTCTCAAATATGATGGTGAAATTAGGGCATTTCCAGATAAACAGAAGTTTAGGGAATTTTCAAAAACCAAGCCAAAATTACAAGAAATACTAAAGGAAGTCCTCCAGTTAGAAAATCAGTAACATCAGATAACAACCAAAGACTAGAACACAGTACAGAACAACCAGATATCAACCCAGATAGGGAAGTCACAAAAGTAAATCAAAGCTAAAACACTGAAAATAGGGAAAAAGATGTCAATATGTAAAAGATGACAACATTAAAGCAAAAAACAGGGACTTAAAAAATGTAGACATAGATTTTTCATATGGAGAGGAAGTCAAGGCGATATAAAGAAATAAAAGACTGGTATAAAATAGAAAAATAGTGGTAAATATAAAGGTAACCACAAAGGAAACTAACAATCCTACAAGTCAAAATAAAAAACAAGAAAAATATAAAGACTCAGCAAACACAAAATCAACAACAATGAAAAAGATGAAAAGAAAATACATAAGAAAAACGACTCAGCACAGAAAATTAAGTGGAACAAAGAAACTGTGAATGACACATAAAAAAAGACAGCAAAATGACAGCATTAAACTCATACCTATCAATAATTACGCTAAATGTAAATGGACTAAGTGCACCAGTAAAGAGACAGAGAGTGGCAGATTGGATAAAAAACACGATCCATCTATATGCTGCCTACAAGAGACACACCTTAGACTTAAAGACACAAACAAACTAAAACTCAAAGGATGGAAAAAATATATATCAAGCAAATAACACTCAAAAAAGAGCAGGAGTGGCAATATTAATCTCTGACAAAATAGACTTTAAAGTAAAATCCACCACAACGGATAAGGAAGGGCACTATATAATGATTAAAGGGTCAATATACCAGGAGGACATAACTATAATAAATATTTACGCACCTAATGACAAGGCTCCAAAATACATAAAACAAACTCTAACAGCATTGAAAAGAGAGATAGCTCCACAATAGTAGTAGAAGACTTCAACACACCACTTTCAGGGAAGGACAGAACATCCAGAAAGAAGCTCAACAAAGACACAGAAGAGCTAAATGCTACAATCAACCAACTTGATCTCATAGACATATACCGAACACTCCACCCAACAGCAGCCAAGTATACTTTCTTTTCCAAAGCACATGGAACATTCTCCAGAATAGACCACATATTAGGCCATAAAGCAAGCCTTAACAAAATCAAAAGCATTGAAATATTACAAAGCATCTTTTCTGACCATAAAGCCATTAAATCAGAAATCAACAACAGAAAAAGCAAGGAAAAAAAATCAAACACATGGAAACTGAACAACTCCTTGCTCAAAAACTACTGGATATAGAAGAAATTAAGGATGGAATAAAGAAATTCATAGACTCAAACAAGAATGAAAACACATCCTACCAGAACCTTTGGGACACAGCAAAAGCAGTGCTCAGAGGTCAGTTTATAGCAATAAATGCATACATCCAAAAAGAAAAAAGGGCCATAATCAAAACATTAATCCTACAACTGGAACAAGTAGAAACAGAAGCCTTCAGGTGCCAGAAGAAAGGAAATAATAAGAATTAGAGCAGAATTAAATGAAATAGAGAATAGAAAAACAATAGAAAGAGTTAACAATACCAAAAGCTGGTTCTTTGAAAAGATCAACAAAATTGATAAACCATTGGCCAAACTGACAAAAGAAAAACAGGAGAGGAAGCAAATAACCCATATAAGAAACGAGATGGGTGATATCACAACATGTAATTTTTCACTTTTGTGAAGATTTAACTACCCTACTTGAACAATCAAGAAGGGAACAAGAATGTGGTTAAACATATGGCAAAATGTTACCTAAGGAGAGGGTCTTGTGACTCTACTTTGAAAGATTGCTTGTGCAGATTTTTCTCAGAAAGAATGTCAAAACTGATAAGCTGATATGAAGAGAGATTTCTTTGTTCCTCTAAACTACAAATAAAATCCCTCTCTACCTAACCTCTTCAGAGCACTTTGCACTTATGCTTTGTGCTGCCCAGTTCAAACTTCTATTCCTCAATAAAACTCTACTGTTTTATATATACAGAGCTCGTGCTTAATTTTGCACTGTGACATTTCTGGTGACAGAAGTGGGATTTTGAAGGTGAATTACCTTCCGTGACCCTTGAGGCATTGAGGACTTGGGCTCTGGGCAATTGGGGTTCTCCATTTCTGTGAATTCTTGGGAGTCATCTTAAGGTAAATAGCCTCTCGAATCCGAGCTCTGCTCCCTTGTGTTGATAGCTCTTTGAGTATTATTATGGATTTGTTTTAGTTCTTGCAAGTAAAAAGTTTGTTTTGCTGCAGTGTGAACTGAAATATTTATTGTGAGTTTTGGTGAGTTGTAGTGCTTAGGACTGTCTCAGTATGGGATATGCTAAATTTGAGAAAGCATCTGATCTTCCTAATGAAACTATGGCTGACTACATGGCCAAGAACTATGGATCTAGGTCTTGTTTGTATTTAGATTTTTCTTTGAGCTCCCTAATGATAGTTTGTTCAAGCAGTGGCTACTTTAGGGTACTTTCAAGTTGAAGAGACTAGTATATTTAAGGTCTAAAATCAGACACTAGGTCTCTAGCCAGCAGAATGAATTAAGTTAAAAAAGAATGAAGCCGGGATTTGTATTGTTGTTATGAAGGAATCCCAGAGTCTTCTAAGCTGCAAAAATATGTAGGCACGGGTTCAAGCATCTTAAAAGCCTCCAGGGTACTCACTAACAACAGAAAGATACCTTTGAAAGGTTAAGCTGGGACATGGGATGGGCTAGAGCACTAGGCTGCCCACCAGCTGCAAGAAAACTCTCATGCAAAGGAGGCACACTGTGAAACAAAACAATAACCAAACCCCATAGCAGACTCCCTGCTAGGAATTTTATTTGACTCTGGGAAACAAAAGTTTCAATCTAATTCTTAACGTCCTTGAAAAATGAGCCTGGATTTCTCCCCTGCTGGGACACTGGTTTGGGGTTCATGTTCAAAAACACTATAAAATTACTTGAAGTGATTTGAAATCTCAGTGATCTTTGGGAAAAAGAGTTTTCACTTATGTTGTCCTTCTCAGAGAACTTTCGTTTAATGCTCAGTTTTAGTCAAAGGGTCTGAATAAAATCTCTCCATCTGAGACTCTGGTGAATTACAGAGTTTATCTAGGACCTGTTTTTCTGACTCAATCTCACCCAAGAATTGCTGTATACATTTTTTGAAAAAAATTTTCCTATACAAAAATTTATACATACATTGTTATGTGACTCTAATTGCTCTCCCCATACAGTGACAGCACACTCCTCCTTTCCACCCGATTCCCAATGTCCATTCAACCAGCTCCTAATTCTCTCTGCCTTCCCATCTCACTTCCGAACAGAAGCTGCCCGTTTAGTGTCTTGTATCTGCTTGAGATAGGAGGCACACTCCTCATGAGTATCACTTTATGTCCCACAGTCCAGTCCAATCCCTGTCTGAAGAGTTGGCCTCGGAAATTGTTTTAGTTCTGGGCTGATAGAGAATCCAGGGGCCATGCTTTCCAGGGTACCTCCAGTCTCAGCCGGACCATTAAGTCTGGTCTTCTTACTAGAATTTGAGTCTGCACCCCACCTTTCTCCTGCTCCATCTGGGACTCTTTGTTGTGTTCCCTGTCAGGGTGGTCATTAGTGGTAGCCGGCCACCATCTAGTTCTTCTGGTCTCAGGTTGATGAAGTCTCTGGTTTATGTGGCCCTTTCTGTCTCTTGGGCCACTACTTTCCTTGTGTCTTTGGTGTTCTTCATTCTCCTTTACTCCAGATGGTTGGGACCAATTGATGCATCTTAGATGGCCGCTTGCAAGCTTTTAATACCCCAGATGCCACTCACCAAAGTAGGATGCAGAACACTTTCTTAATAAGCTCTGTTATGCCAATTGACCTAGATGTCCCCAGAAAGCATGGTCCCCAGACCCCTACCCCTGCTACTCTGTCCCTCAAAGTGTTTAATTGTATTCAGGAAACTTCTTAGCTTTGGTTTAGTCCAGTTGTGCTGACTTCCACTGTAGTGAGTGCCGTCCTTCCCTTCACCTAAGATAATTCTTATGTACTATCTAGTTAGTAAATAACCCTCCCAGTATTGTGTGGTTGTCTTCCATTTTGTGATTGTAATTTTATGTTAAAGAGGATTAGGGTGGGAATGCAACACCCTTACTAATGTCACATCCCTGATCCAATGTAAAGGGAGTTCCCTAGGGTGTGGCCTGTGCCACCTTTTATCTTGTAAGAGATAAAAGGAAAGGGAAGCAAGCAGAGAGTTGGGGACCTCATACCATCAAGAAAGCAGTGCTGGGAACAGAGCTTGTCCTTTGGACTCCGGGTCCCTGCACCGAGAAGCTCCTAGTCCGGGGGAACATCGATGAGAAAGCCAACAGAGAGAGAAAGCCAACAGAGAGAGAAAGCCGTCCCCTGGAGCTGACACCCTGAATTTGGACTTTTAGCCTACTTGACTGTGAAGAAATAAATTTCTCTTTGTCAAAGCCATCCACTTGTGGTATTTCTGTTATAGCAGCACTAGATGACCAAGACAGGCTCTGAAGGACAAAGCTCTTTCTAGCGCATTTTTAATAGCCCAGAACCCTGCCTCCTCCTTCCCTGTCTCCAGCTCTGAGTCACAATTCTCAGTTTGTGTTCTTACTGATCAGCCTTGCTGTCTCTGCTCTCTGGGCCTTGACTCACTTGGGGCAACAGATAATGATACTAGAACTTGCTGACCTGATTTATCCCCCATCTTTTCACATAAGCAATGAGCAGGACATTTACCATACGACCCTTGTGAAGGGCCCCAGAGTTTGGGGAGAATATCTTCTCACCTAAGGGAACATCTCCAGGTCTAAACACCCCAAATGCCAGGAAACCAAGTCTCTTAGTTTCTTAGTGCTGCTATAACAGAAATACCATAAGTGGGTGGCTTTAAAGAACAGAAATTTATTTTCTCACACTTTAGGAGGCCAGAAGTCCAAATTTAGGGTGTCATCTCTAGGGAAAGTCTTTCTCTCTCTGTCAGCAGCTCTTGGGGAAGGTCCCTGTCTTAGGCTGGGTTCTCTAGAGAAGCAAAACCAGTAAGATGTATAAATATATATGCATAGAGAGAGATTACATCAAGGAAACAGCTCACGTGATTGTAGAGGCTAGAACGTCCCAAGTCCATGGATCAGGGTAGAGGCCTCTCCCAAGTCACACAGCTGCAGAAGCTAGCAAGCCCAAGATCGGTAGTTTGGAGAGCAGGGCTCTTGCTCATAGGCTGTGCAGATGGACAAATCCCAGGTTTGGCAGATAAGCTGACAGTGCAAGTCCCAAGAACGGGAGATGAGATGACAGGAAGCAGCCACAGGATCCAGAGACAGCAAAAAGCCAGAACGTCTGCTTATATACAGATGTGGGCCACACCCCCAAGGAGACTCCCTTTCATCTGATTGGCTACTCACAGTATATTCAATCATGGTAGTGATTACATTAAAACACTGAGAATCATGGCCCAGCCAAGTTGACACACAATCTTAACTGTCACAGTCCTTTTCTCTTTTCAGCTTCTGTTCTTCTGTTCCTTGGTGATCTTCATGTGGTGTGACATCTTCTATCTGTGCTTGCTTTTTTCTGTGCTGGATTGATCTCTCTTTTATATCTCAAAAAGTGATTGGTTTAAGGCTCATCCTATCCTGACATGGCCTCATTAACCCAACCAAGAAACCCTATTCTCAAATGAGATTACATTCATAGGTACAAGGGTGAGGATTTACAACACATAATTTTGGGGGAACACAATTTAATCCACAACCCCAAGATTCTCCTAATCACAGGCTTTAGAATTGCTTTCTAAAATAGGCTTTTACATTTACCAATGGAAGGAAAGGGTTGATTCAGTTGGGAAACGTTTGTTTGCTGCGTTCACAGGCATCACATGCAGGTATAATGGCATCCAGTGTAAGGAAGAGACATCTCTTCTTGTGGTTTGTTTTTGTTTGTTTGTTTGTTTTATGAGCATGAAAGTCTTTCCAAGAAGCCCCCAGAAGGCTTCCCCACGTATCTCTTCACAGAAGAGCAAGACATGCATGTGCCTAAACTAATCTCTAATAAGGGGAATGGGATCACCATGATTGGCTTAGACCAATCAGGATTTGCACCTTCTGCTGCAGATGGACTCACCCGTTCTTGAATCCTGGACCCTGGGGGAGAGAGGGACAATGAACAATAAAGAAGGGGGAAGAGGAACAACTTTCCCTAAGCTACCACCAGTGTTTCTTACAAAGTTTAATTAAATTATCACATCTACTTGATGATCTTATTATGTAACCATTAAAATAATTATAAAAACTATGCAGTGGTTTGTGCAAAGTTTTATAATCTAATAAGGTAAAAAAATCAGGAGACAAAAATGTACATGTATTAGGATTGCAACATACAAATATGCCTGTATGTGGACAACCTTGGAAGATTGCATGTGAGGATGAAACTAATTAATAGATGTATGAGATAGAGAGATTAATATTGATTTCATTTTTCAATTTCCCAGACATTCTGTAATGTTTTAGAAATGTTAACAATTGTAATAATGCAATAATTAAAAATAAATAGGATCTCTATTGGTTGCATTTAAGTATGACTGAGATATTGAAATGCAAGCAGAGTCTGTGTATATTCTAACCTAGGTGAGGGCTGAGAGACATTCTTTTGAGAGCCAGATGTTGTATCTGAGGGAATGATAGCTCAAAGTGAAATTTTGAGCATGTGGTCATCTCTCCGAATAAAATTAAATTTGTCTCTTGTTTTAACCACACATGCTTAGCCATGTTAACTTTACCAAGTGTGAAAAAAATTTAAAAAAAAAACTCTTGATGATTTTAACAAAATGCACTAAATGTGAAGGGTATTTTTTGGGTGACCTGAGCCCTGGTGGTGCAATGGTTAAGAGCTTGGCTGCTAACTAAAAGGTCAGCAGTTCAAATCCACCAACCGCTCCTTGGAAACCCTCTGGGGTAGTTCTACTCTGTCCTATAGGGTCACTGTAAGTCAGAATCAACTCAATGGCAACAGGTTTGGTTTGTTGTTTTGTTGTTTCTATATTAAATATAGGCTACTTACTTCACTCAGAATTCACTCTTGAAGGCCCTGGAAGAAACCACAGAGAGACAAGTGGTTATCTTCCAGAGCAACTAAAATGGAGCTGCAATATGAGAAGACTGTTTCCTATTCATTGGAAGAGACAAAGACAGGATTCAAAAACCAACAGGAAATCTACAGCCTCAAGGGAAAACATTTTGCTTGTAGGTGTTAGCTGGTGATAGAACAGCTTCTCACTTGGGCAACTCTATGTAGCAAGACCTCAGGGTGAGAAGTAGCAGATTTGTAAATAAGGGATAGTTAATAATTCCTGGGCAATCCCAGCTGGTCTTAGAATAAAAAAGGATTTGTCTAAAATGGAGAGGTCCTAATTGATTGCCCCATCTGGACCCAGGCTTGAGGGGCAGAAGAAGATGGTTGACTGTCCTACTGGTACAAATCTGTTCTTAGAAGGGACATCCACACTCAGGAAATGTGCTGGATGCATGACACCCCTCTAAGTGTCCTCTCTCTTCCTTTCCTTTGTTTCAGGTTGGATGCTATCAGCTACAATAGACAACCCCATCTCAAAATGACAAACATTAAAAGTATATATTATTTAATATAAGAAGTCCAGAGCTAGGTTAGCAAATTCAGCTATTTAATGACACACTCAAGGATGCAGACTCTCTCCATCTTTCTGCTTCTCCATCGTTAGTCTGAGGCTTTGTCCTCAGACTCACTCCCTTCACAGTAGCAAGATGGTGGCCCTTAATTGCAATATGACATCCAGACACAACAATATCCAGAAGAAAAGACCTTCAGTTCCTGTCTCCTTTTGACAATAAGGAAGCTTCTCCTAGAAGCCCCTAGAACACTTCATATCACATCGTCTTGACTATAATTGCACTGATTACCATTGTTGGTCCCATATTTTAGTCAATTATATGTCTTTGTCTTCCCCAAACTAGACTGTGAGCTTCCAGGGGACAGACACTATGCCCAGTTCATGTTTCCATCCCCTCAGTGTCCAGCACTCTGCCTGACACCACAGATGCTCATCACAGATGTCTAGTTGAAACCACCGGAGATTTTCATCAAGTAAAGATACAAGTACCAAAGTAGGGGTGCTCAAGGCCAATGCCTATGCTCCTAGCTAAAAACAGTCTACAGAAACATGAAGCATGTACCAAGCTAGGTGTAAGACTGTATGCTGTATTTGCCTGCTTGTGTTCCAAACACATGTGCAGAGGATCTGCATCCTTGAGATGTTACTGAACAGCAGAATGGGTCTCATGGGCCACTGTGAGCAACCCTGCAGCTCTTCCTCCCAACCCCCAACCCAAAGAGGGCCAGCATCGTCTTATAGCAAATGTCTCAGAAACATAGCACGCGGGAAATGGGCCGATTCTTTAGCATTGATTTCATCTTTAATGTGAAATTCAAACCAGGTTACTGTTCATTTCTATCTGGTGAGAGCTGTCCTGCCAGGAATGCCAGACCTTTGCTTTCGAATGCCTCCCGCTTCTTGCAACAGCAGTCTCTGATAATTTGAAGACAGCGCTCCTGTCTCCCCATCTCTGCTTTTGCAGCAAAAGCCTGTCACTCCCTCGTGGTTCTCTACATGACAGGGAGGATCCGCTCAGCCACCTGGCTGGCCTGACTCATCCGAAAGTACTCTAGTATGTCAATGCCCTCCAAATAAAAGATAGCAGAATCCTATACTCTAGGTATGGTATATAGCCAAAGTGGAAAAGAGAGGGACTTCTCCCTCCCTAGTTAGGTGCTAAAGTAGCCCATAATTGCATACATTGTCTGAGCAACTACCTAAATGGCCACTTACATTGAGCTTACCAGTTTGGAAAGAGTACTAGCTTTAAATTCAGATGGATGTGAGTTCAAATCTCAGCTCAGCCACTGATTAGCTAGCTGTGTGACCTTGCACAGGTCACATCCCCTCTCTAAGCTTCAGTTTCTTCATCTCTAAAATGGAAAACATGACACTGATCTCATAGTGTGGTTGTGGAGATTTAATTGAGAAAGAGAATGTATACAAAGAATCGAGCATAGAATATGAGCTCAATAAATGGGAGCCACACTTATTACCCCCGAAAATGTCAACCCCTAAGTTGTTTTTCCACATACTGCTCCTCTGTCCTGTACCAACAACAAAGATGGTAAATACACGAATCACAGAATATGGAATTGCGCTCAGATATCAACTTAGTTCAGTGGGTCCCAGCCCAGTGGAATCACCTGGAGAGCTTTAAAAAATATCTCCCAGGCCCAACCCAGATCAATTAAATTAGGATTTCTAGGGACAGAGTGCAAGCATTTGTGTTTTGTAAAATACGGGGCTGAGAACCACTGATCTAAACCAGTGTCCTCAGCTCCAGGGGAAGGCTTTCTCTGTTGGCTCTGGTGGAAGGTCCCTGCCATCAATCTTGTCATTATCAGGGACCTCAGGTCCAAAGAAGGCACTCTGCTCCCTGTTCTTATTTCTTGGTGGTGGGAGGTCCCTCTCCTCTCTGCATAATTATCTCTTTTATATCTCAAAAGAGATTGACTCAACATACAACCTAATCCTGTAGATTGAGTCCTTCTTCATTAATATAACTGCCTCTAGTCCTGCCTCATTAACATCATAGAGGTAGGATTTACAACACATATAAGATTTACAACACATCAGATACAAAATGCTGGACAACCACACAATACTGGGAATCATGGCCTAGCCAAGTTGACGCATAACCCCAACCATCACAGACTCCATGTACCTTATTTGCATAGTCCCATTCAGTTACTGTGTGTGAGTCACAAAAACCATCACTGGAAGGGCCATATTAAGTAATTCATTGCACCGCAGTGGGAGTGGAACTCAGGTATCCTGACTCCTGGCCCAGTGGTCTTTTACTGAAACCTACTGCCCATGAGCAAAGACGAAGGGGCTGCTTTCATTAAGGATGGTAGGGAAAGCCTTGTGGAGGTCCTGGGACAACTGCTGCATTTGGAGTAAGGACATGAGCAAGCCATGGGCACTGAACTCCCCTTGTACCTGGGCATTCAGGCACCCTAATTCTTTACTCCAGCCTGTGTTTTCTCTCTCCCTCTGTCCTGGTGCAATGGTCCCTCTTGCTGGAGCATTCACAGCTGGATTCCTGAACTCCAGAAGGTGTCACAGCCAGGATTTCTAAACTGCATTTGCAGGTCTGTTTCACTGGGTCCCTGGAGTGGGGGAGCAGGATGAGAGGACACAGCCTCTGCCCCAGAGAGTGCACTCAGCTAATCAGGCAGGCACCCAGGGCCTCCCCTTGCTTCTGGAACAGCTCCTCCAGGTCCTCTGCAGATGCTTCTGTGGAGCAACATAAACAGCTTGTTTGTGAGCTGCAGCAGCCACCACACACTGGGAGCAACACCAGAACTGACACCTGAGAGTGGCAGTGGAGGCAAAACTTGTCCTTGATCCCTACCCTTTACTCCTTCTCATCTGAGCCTGCCTCACTGTGCCCACCCTGCTCCCTGGCTCTTCCCAGGGTCCCCTACCAGTCATCCACACCTGCTTCCCAATTGTAGCCTTCCTTTCCACTTACAGGTGAACACATTTCCTGGGCCTGCCATATGCCCGGTGCTAGAGATACAGAGGTAAATTCAGGTGAGATCCTTGCTCTCAAGTAATCATGAACAAATCAAAAAAAGAGATTAAATGAATTTATATGAAAGACCAACAGCATGCCAGGTCCTGTGCTAGGCACTTGCAAATTTTATTTAACTCACAGCACTGAGAGGTAAAGGGGGTGCATTACTGCCCCCAAGATTCCTGCCCCTTGGTGTACACACTCTATAATTCCCTCCCCTTGAGTGTGAACACGACCTGGGAATTTGATGAGATATCACTCCCGTGATTAGGCTACATGATATAAGACTCTGTCATAGAAGACTGGAGAGAGTCTCCTGTAGGCTCTGAAGTAAGTAAGCTGCCATGTTGTGAGAGGGCCACATGGCAAAGAACTGAGGGTGTCCTCTCAGAACTGAAAGAAACCCGTGGGCCACAGCCAGCAAGAAAACGGGAAACTGAGTCCTATAACCACAGGAACTGAATTCTGCCAAAAACCTAAGCAAGCTTGGAAGAGGTTCTCAACCTCCACATAAGAATGCAGCCCCAGGCCGATATCTTAATATTGCCTTTGTGAGACCCTGTGCCCAGACTTCTGACCTATAGAAAGTGTGAGATAATAAATGGGTGTTGTTTTCAGTCACTGGCTACCTGCCTATTCTATTTTTCAACAGTAGAAAGAGAAAGTTATTATGCATATTCAGCTAAAATAAGTAAATATGTCTCTTTGAGGACTAAGGTGTACCTGACTCAAGCCATGGTATTTTCAATTGCCTCATATGCATGCAAAAGCTGGACAATGAATAAGGAAGACCAAAGAAGAACTGATGCCTTTGAGTTGTGATATTGGTGAAGAATAATGAATATACCATGGACTACCAAAAGAACAAACAAATCTGTCTTGGAAGAAGTACAGCCAGAATGCTCCTTAGAAGGGACGATGATGAGACTTTGTCTTACATACTTTGGACATGTTATCAGGAGGGACCAGTGTCTGGAGAATGACATCATGCTTGGTAAAGTAGAGGGTCAGCCAAAAAAAGGAAGACCCTCGACAAGATGGATTGACACCGTGGCTGCAACAATGGGCTCAACATAGCAATGATTGTGAGGATGGTGCAGGACCAAAGAGCATTTCATTCTGTTGTACATAGGGTTGCTATGAGTTGGAACTGACTCGGTGGCACCTAACAAGTTTATACCTATTGGTGCTATATTAAGTAGCAATAAAAAAGCTAATACAGGATGATATTCAAAATATTTAAGAACCAGCAAGGCACAGGCACCAACTAATCAGAGTGGACACAGGCAGTAAACAACTGGTACAGCTGTGCGGGCATGATATTAGCCTTGGCAGAAGATTTTGTAATGCACGTTTGATAGATGCGGAAGTGAGGTTCGGTGGAAATTGACTAGCCCAAGTCTTCATAGCTAATAAGAGGCAGAGCCAGGACAGTCCTAGGCCTCCTGGGAAGCGGTTTGGTACATCAGCTGAGAGAACAGGCTTTGGTGTAGTGGATGGAGGACATGACTGCCATCCTTGAGAATCTGGACTTGTTCTGGGAAATGGCAAGACACTGATAAATGTCAGTAAAATACGAGGGTAGAGTAGAGTGATCAGCTACTATCAGACAGTATATGGAGGAAGACAGGTGTGCGTGATTTAGGAAAGGGTTCAACCAGAGAAGTAGAACCATTAAGAGTGATATAGAATAAGAAATTTATTAAAGGAATTAGGCCTTATGCAATTGTGAGAGCTAGCTAAGAAGTCTACGCAAAGCTGTTGTCTTTGTTTCTGGTGTTGGGCTTGGAGGTATTATAGGCTGGCCACGCTGGCTGACAGGAAGAAGAGCTGGACATGAAGTAGGTGAGCAAGAACAAACTGGAACCCTGTGGATGAACTGAAACCCACAACAACAATCTAGAACCCACATCTGTCTCTTACCACCTTGAGCCTCAATGATGTAAGAGAAGTTGGCACTCTTTGCCACACACATTTGTCCCAGGAGTAGAAGTCTACGTTGGTGAGCTGTTGGAAGCTGCTGGAGCTGCCCAAGCCAATGAGGTGAGGTCACAGGTAACAACACATATTAGCTGCTGTGGTATCTGACATCTTACACTGGACTTCAGAGCTTGAAAAATTGCTGCTCCTTCACTCCTACCTCCAAATCTCATGTAAATCTGTCTTGTGAACCAACCCTAACTAGAATCAACGTGGAAGGGAATGGTGGGAAGTGTAGTTCTAACTTAGCTAACTTGACTCAGTTCAAATCTTCTCCCACCTTAAAAATTTAAAAGTCTGAAGTCAAAAAAATGAAGCTCTAGGGCTGGGATTTCAGATATGAGGCCCCTGTGGCAGGGCTTAGGGATCTCAGTCCTGAACCTGCCCACCCTATACCTCTGTCACCTGCTGCCCCTTTGCAGAATGTCATCCCTGGCAGTGCCAATAACCTTTGACTCTGGATCACAATGTTTCAATAATCACAGCTCGACATTCTATTTCAAGATCCTAGAGATTCTTCCTTGGGTGTTATCTTTGTACCCACACATTTTCTAAATGACCCCAAAGAGATCACTGTGTGATCCTGGGTTTACACATTATACACTCAATGCATGGATCTCCTGTATAGTGTCCCTGTCAAAGGCTCAGTTTGTTTACAACCACTGATGGTAAGCTCATTCCCTGTCAATGCTACCTGCATATTCCATTTAAAAACAGTGGAAATAGAAAGAAATCATTTCTATTGAGCTGAAATGTGTCTCCCTGTGGTTTCTACCTATTGGTTCAAACTTTACCACTAGGGCTCACACAGAAAAAAATCTAATTCCTCATGTGTGGCAGTTAAGACTGCAGGAATGGGAGTAAGACAAACCTGGGTTAAGATCTTGGCCTTGCCACTCTGAACTCTCTGCCTACTCATTTTAGCATCAGTGGATCTTGCCTGTGAGAAGTATTACTATGTTGTACTAATGGTAATTTTCTATTATCCTGTGCTTTAGATACCTCATCTGTAAAATGGAACTTGTAAGAATTTTTTATAAAGAAAGCATGTAATGGACTTATCACTGGGCTTGACACATACTGAGTGCCCACTAAATATTAGCTTTTATTACTCAAAGATAGCAACGTCCTTAAGAACATTCTTTTCTAGGTTAAATACCCCTGGTTCATCCCATGCCTCTCAGGCCCCTCACCGGTGCAGAACATGCTATGCTCTTGGCTGTCCGTAGCCTATCTGATGGAAGTTCCCTTGCCTGCTGCCTCTCCTATCCTTGCCAATTCCTGCTGCCATCCTCTACTTTGTGGCTAACACCAGTGTCTACTTAGATACAGAAGCTGGAAGGGCTGCGCAGCAGGAATAAGCTGTGCTTTCACATCTGGCAGGAACAAGAAGGTGCCTGGGGAAGCTGAGAATAGCTGTTGCGGAAGTAAGCAGAGGAGACAGCACCAGCTGGTGAGGACCAGGTTTGGGGCAGGGACTGGCCCCCGCAGGAACGAGGATGGATATATGCCTTGGCCCCTGCCCAACCCTGCAATTCTGACTGCTCACTTGACTGATAGGAAGCACTTAAGGGTGATGTTCCTTCAAAATTAGAATTTCCCTACAATTCCCTACTCCAGACCTCAACCCAGCAAAACAGATCAGGAGGGAAATATCATCCGATCTGGAGTTAGAGAAAGTACTTGCAAAGATCTCACATTAGCCACCTCCTAAAGAAGCCATGGAGGAGAAATAAAACAGAAGAACAAGCAAAGTGATATTCACTTTGAAACAGTCACCAACTCCTAGGATGTCCTAGCAGGAGAGAGCCTCTAAAAATCCTTTTGCCAGTGAGAAAACTGAGGCCCAGAGAAGGAAAGGGATTTGCCCTGAATCACGCAGGCAAGTGGTAGTAGAGCCTGACCCAAGTCTCCTCTGTCTCATCTAATGGAACCTTCCATATTTTCTCCTCATCCCCACACCCCACAAAACACACACACACACACACACACACACACACACACACACACACAGGATTCTCAGTGAAGCATTACAGACAATTTAGATAATGTAGACAACAAGGAAGAAAATTAAAATCATCAAAAAAAAAAAAAAAACCTCATTGACGTTGAGTCAATTCTTATCCAATTCAGAGATTATATTTGGAGCTATTTTCTTTTTTTTCCTATGCATATGCATAATACATAAATAATACATAATACTACATTTTTTAAAAAAATTGGAATCTATTATAGATATAAATTTGTGATCTCTTTTGTTCACCTACTACATTATAAAATTATGTCTACAAATATTTTTCCAAAACATTTCATGACTTTAAAATGCAACATCATATGCATGTATCATAGTTTATTTAACTATTCTCCATGGATGATCTTGAGATTATCTTCATTACTTCGTAATTTAAATAACAATGCAATGGGCAACTTCCACTTCCAGCCCAAGTGGAGTAATAGGGATCAGATTTACTCTCATCTGAAACAAAAAAAAAAATTTTAAGTACAAAATATGTGAAACAGCAATCTTCAAGAAACTGGCCATCAAGGAAAAAGGGCAGTGATCCCTGAGAAACGGGAACAAATGAGGTAAGCAAGTCCTAGGATTTTACCAGTTGCCGCCTTCAGAGAGTTTCCAGTCAATGGAGCAGGGTAAAGGAACCCGGGAGGAGCTTGATGAATTCCTTCCTGGGTTGAGCAAACGGAGCTGAGAGTCCAGGGAGACCAAGGAAGCTAGAGTTCACAGGACAGAGACTTGGAGAGATTTCTGCACAGAAAGCAAACCCTGAATACCTGCAGAGAGTCTCTGTTGAGTATTCAGAAGAATATTGATCAGCATATGTGAGGAAACTGCTAGAGGCTGGGGTTGGGGAGGGAGAGCCATTTGAAAGAATTAAAGGTAACAGTGCCTGGCGTTCACACAGAGCTGGAAACAGGTTTTTCCACAGTTGGACACAGCCTGTTCCCACCAGTCAGTCCGGAAAATCTCGTATTTCATGGAGCACTAGATAGGAGTAGTCAGGAAGGTCTTGTCTCAGTAATGGGAATAATGACCTTGCACTGGACCCACCAAAAACCTTAAAAGTAATCAAATTGTTTCCAAGTAACTTAACTATGTCTCAGAAAAATCTATCAAGATCATTTACTGAAATACAAAAATATTCAGCACCCAATAAAATAATATTCACAATGTCTGACATCCAATAAAAAATTACCAAGCAGGAAAATACAACCCATAATGAAGAAGTAAATAACTCAATCAAAACCAATCCAGACTAACACAGATGCTAGTTAGAAGGCAAAAATATTAAAACAGTTACTATAACTGTATTCCATGTGTTCAAAAAATTAAGTAGGGATATGGAAGATATAAAAAAGACTCAGATCAAACTTCTAGAGATGAAAATGACAATGTTTGGCATGAAAAGTACAGTGGATGTGATTAAAGGCATATTAGACATTGCAGAAGAAAAGATTAAATAACTTGAAGTATAGCAATAGAAGTTACCCAAAGTGAAATACAGTGGAAAAACAGAATTAAAGAAAATGAAAACAGCATCAGTGAAATATGGAACAACTTCAAGCAGTCTAATATACATGTAATAAAGAGAGGGAGGACAGAAAAAATAATGACCAAAAGTTTTCCAAATTTGATAAAAATTATAAATCCACAGATTGAAGGAATTCAACAAACCCCAAGCACAAGAAACATAAATACAACTACCCAAAGGCATATCATAATCAAATTGTTCAGATGGGTAGGGCAAGCATGCCAGGGAACATCAGTCTCCCCTCAGGGGCCCTAATTGTCAACAGGGGGACACTGGGGACTCCTTGGGCTGTCCAACAGGAACCTTGTTAGATCTCTTCAGGCTAGAATGACCAGGCTCAAAGCAGGGCAGCATCAAAACAAAGAGGGATGACATGAACTCAGTCCTCTGTTAAATCTTAGGGCTAATTGAGAGGATATGCTAGTAAAAAATATGAATAGTCAGTGAAGTTGGGAGCCTCACTCATCAGAAAGTCAATTAAAACCATACTTAGTCTTACTTAGCCCAGATTTGTCACTTTGACCTTGTAATAGTTCTAGGAATTTATCATAAGGAAAATAATCTGGACAAGTGTCCAGAGATGTGTGAACAAGGTACTTGTTGTAGTATAGCCTGTCAGTAGCAAAAAAGTGTGTTAACAGTCTAACTTACCACCTACAGGTAGCATTATACACATTTACACAATGGTGTACTAGCTAGCATTCAAAATGTAGATATACATTTACCGAAATAGAAAAATGACCTAATATTGAATTCTAAAAATAAAATAAAATAAAGATCAAATGTGTATAGTTCAATTTTTGTAAAAGAAAAAAAATACTCACCCTTAAGCCAAAGATTAGACAGGCCCATAAAACAAAAAAGAATACAGGTCTCAACAACGTATATGAGATTAAATGGGCACACCAGTGCAGGGGCAAGGCAGGAGGGGACAGGAAAGCTGGACTAATGGAAATGGGGCACCCAAGGTTGAGAAGGGGAGAGTGTTGACACATCACAGGGTTGGCAACCAATGTCACAAAGAAAAAAATACAATTTACAATAACTTCAGAAATATGAAATAGGGATAAATCTGACAAAGATGTGAAACATCTATACAACGAGAAATTAAAGGCCTAGATGAAGAGAGAGATATACATTGTTCATTTAGTTCTTACAATAACCCTGCAAGGTAGGCATTATTTTCATATTCACGCAGATGAAGAAATTAATAATCAGAGATTCAGGAACATATCCAAGATCACAACAATCTTCCTAATGGGCAAATCTGACCTCCTTAAAAAATTCCCCATCACCCTAGCATACAAAGACTTCCACTAACTTGTTCTGACCCACGACTTTGGTATCAGCATCTGCCATTTTCTAACTTGCACTTCACAGTCTGGTGCACATGGCACTGTTTTAATGGCAAAAACAAAAACAAAGCTACCCAAAGTTCCAAAATGTTTGTTCTGAGAACATAGCCAGCAAAGTGTGTGAAGTCTATATAGATTAGGTGGTTAATGTTCAATTCTCCTATTCTGATGGTGCCAAAAAAAAAAAAAAAACAATTTACATTATTCAGTTTTATAGTTTTTTTGAAGTATGGGATTTTGAAGCCATTTATTGGCTGGAACCTTGTGGAATGGTCAGTACAGAATGCACAACATGGTCTGTATCAACACATACTGCTGGAGCAAGAGAAAAGAGAGGCACCCAAAAGCCAGGTTATATGCCTGGTAAGCCATAATAGTATGTCCTTATTAATCTTTAGCAGATGCCTTCCTCTTCCTTGGTAACAGGGCAAATATTGTACTCAACTAAATGGAAGAGCTGGAATCCAAACTCTGGTCTCACTATGTCCATATGCATACTCTCTATTGTCCATATGCACACTCTCTATTTGACTGTAAATGCCCTGGATGAACAGAGCTACAGTTGGCCATGAGGCAAGGACTGGGGAATGATTATAGTATATGCTTGCTGTCATGGTGCAGTGTTGTTCTCCTGGGGTCTTGGCCTTCTCTTCAGTACAGATTTCATCAGTGATAAAGAAGGAGAAGTACTGAGAAGTGGAGTAACTGTGCCAGCCAGCCCAAAGGTAAAGTTGCTAAATGGGCAATTCAGATTGAGGAAAGGAAGGACTCCTCTCACTGTCCATCTTTGCTCTGGGCTCCCCATCAGCCTCGCCAAGATTTTCTCAGGCTGCACACAGCACTACCTGAGCCTCTGTCTTTCCCTCTCTCCTTTCACAGGTGTCTGACCCGCATTGACGTCTGAGAATCTCCCCACCTACTTAAGCTCCTTAGTCCCTTATTCCTCACAGGTGTTTCCCCAATAAATTTCCTGCATGTCTATTGTCCTGGTGTCTGCTTCTGGGAGAACCTGAACTGACACAGAGGGTGACATGGGGCTGAGGGGAGAATATGGCTGGGGGCATTCACAGGGGAGAATCAGGGAAGCAGGTTCTTTCCAAGAAGACCTAAGTATACTAACCCTGACTCTCTGTCTAAAGATCCAAATCAGGCACTTGACTCCTTTATTAGCTTGATATGTAGACAGCTGGCGAGCTGGACTGGACTTTTAAATGAATAACATTATCCAAGTGGTTTTGATTGGTAGATAAAAGAAAATGTTAATAACAAGTCCTGCCTAGTAGTTCATTTCCTTAAGAAAGGCATATAAGCTTCCAGAGCCACCAAGTAGACAGTACGTACACTGGAGACGACATTGACTCTGGTGCCTAATCAATCTCAAAAATCCCTAACCATTATCAGACTAAAATTAGGCACCCTCATGTAGCATGGAAACTGGAAACTTGAGTCTAAATGACTGGACAGGTGCTGAGAGGAATCATATCTGCTAGGCTGATTCAACTCAGCTCTTCATCCTTTTCCAAAAGATGGGGCATAAAGAGGCCTCAGGAATGACACCGGAGCCTTGGGACTGTTGTGTAAGTGACGGAAGGAAGGTGCAGAAGGGGCCACCCCCAGGACAGTGAAGCCAGAGGCAGGGCTTGAAGGGAGTGACCTGAGAGTTAAGGTGAGAACATAGGCACAACCTTCTCCTGAGTGGGGACATTTTCCAATCTTAGCTCTTCTATGACAGGTGACATGCCTGATGGATGAAGACCAATAACAGAACCACTCATTCATGACCATCAATCCCAATGCTTTGACTAAAATGGGACATACACAAGTAATATCTAAAGTAAACTGTGAACTTAAAACAACAACAACAACAACTGGGTGTTAGTCAATGAGAACAATTCATTCCTACACATTTCCAATTTTGCCTTAGATACCAGAAAACTTAGAACTTAAATTCAGAGCTTAAATACCAGTTACATCTGTTCCTTTCTTAGTTTTGTCCTTAATTTTTAATTGCTGCTTTACAGGTGAGGGTAGAAATGTTCAGGTAAGAATGGCCATGCCTAGAGGTGAGGAGGGGGTGTCAGAAGGGGAGGCCCAGCAAAAAACTCATCAAATAATCTAGTTGTGGTTTTGTGGTTTGTGTGTTTGTTTTAATGATCATACAGGAGAGTTGACTTTCCTTAGTGTACAGTTGTGTTTCACTTGGTTGACGTTGATCAGCCTGGGCCCACACAGCAGAGCTTACCTGTACTGCCCTCTTACTGGCAGCACAAGTCCCCAGGACTGGCCTGGGCAGGGGAAGTTCTGTGCGTTTAAGGAAGTGGGTGCTAAAACAGAGCACCAAAAAAATCAAGCTCAGAAGCAGAGGCCCAAAGTTAAGAAAGCTCCGACACAGGGCTCCAGGGACTCTGTGGGAAAGAGGGCCATCCTCCCAAATGACCTCCCTTAACTCTTGGGTCATTCCCTTCAGGCCACTGAGAGGTTCATCCCAAATGCAAATGATGGCTCCTCCCCCCATGACTCTGGACAAAACAGCACATCCATTGCATAGTGGTAGGCAGAATCTGGGCCCCTCAAGTATGTCCACATCCTAAACCCCAGAATCTGTGCATAAGTTACATGCAAAGCGGAATTAAGGTTACAGATAGAATTAAAGTTGTTAATCAGCTGACTTTAAAGTAAGCAGATTATTCTAGGTTATCTGGGTGGGCCCAGTGTACTCACAAGGGCCCTTAAAAGTGGAAGGGGGTGGCAGAAGAGGAGGTCAGACTGATGTGATGTGAGGACTTGACCTACCATTGCTAGCTTTGAAGATGGAGGAAGGAGGAGGCTACAAGCCAAGGAATGCAGGTGGCCTATAGAAGCTGGGAAAGGCAAGGAAATGGATTTTCCCCTAAACTCTCCAGAATGGAATGCAGCCCTGTTGACACTTTGATTTTAACCTAGTGAGATCATAAGGTTTAAGAAGGAAAGTTTACACTAAAGACAAAGATCAATTTGGATGGTAAACCAAGCGCAGAATCTCAGAGTTCACAGCAATCTGAGGAGAAAGGACATCCAGCCCCCCACCCAGAGCAGCCTGCCCCTCAATGTCATCTCTCAAGGGTGACCATCCACCCTCTGCTTAAATAGTCATAGGTCTGGGGTGCTCACTAGCTCACCAGGAAGCTCATTTTAGCTCTGATTGTTAGGAAGTTTTCCATACTAAGCTGAATCTATAGCCCTATAGCTTCTATCCACTGGCTCTAGTTATATAATCCTGAATTACTTAAGAGTAATTTCTTCACTGCAAGACTGTGAAGACAAGTACCATGTACAAGGGCTATCAAATACAGTTCCTTCAGTTATTCCCCATATGCCAAATATGATCCTTTTCACCTTGGTCCCTCTGAAATGCAGTGTTCACAATCAAACTCAAAATTCCACATAAAAAGGGTGGCGGGGACAAACTTCAACAGTTGCAATACTAGATGTGAGACCTGGGGTGGCACAATTTCTCAAAGGGTTAGGCTAGATAGAGGCTCTCAGAGATTTCTTCCAGTCCTAATGTTCCAGGATTCTAAGATGAAAGGACCTAAGAGTATATTTACTCATCCAGTAAATACTCATTGATGTTTTTGTGCCAATTTTATCAGACTCTGCTCTGGCATTTATAAAGACAAACCAGATAGAGGATTTTACACTCTAGGTCCAGCTCTGCAGGGTTTGTCAGTCCTCTGCTCAGGAAGCTGGCACTCCAGGAGTGAGTTAGAGGGAAAGCTGTAGGACTTCCAGTACCTTCACATCTATTCTCGTCTGTAAAACCTGTCCCATATTTTTATTATCAGATACGTATTCATACCTTTTGCTGTCTTACCTCAGATTCTAAGCTTCTGATTAAAAGGACCAGAACCTATAGAATAACACTTTGGAAAGAAAAAGTTGAAAGCAGTATTTAAACCCAAGGCATTGAAGTGCACCAACTATCAAAACCTTTGACTTAGCAAGTTTACTTTTAGGAATTTATCCAACATATAAACTCAAACATATATGAAATGAAGTGTGTGTGTGTATACACTTATGAATCAGTTCCCTATTAAGCAATATTTAGATTTTTAATCTTTTCATATTATAAATATTACTGCAATTAATACACATATATACATGTGTATGTATGTGTTTATATGTAGGAGTCCTGGTGGCGCAGCATTAAAGTGCTCAGCTGCTAACCAAAAGGTCAGTGGTCGGAACCCACCAGCCACTCTGCAGGCGAAAGATGTGGCAGTCTGCTTTTGTAAAGATTTGCAGCCTTGGGAGCCCTATGGGGCAGTTCTACTCTGTGGGGTTGTTCTGAGTCAGAGTTGACTTGATAGCAGTGGGTTTTTTTGGTTTGATGTGTGTATATATGTATATGACACACATATACACACATATACTTATACATGTGTGCATATGTATATATGCATACATATATGCCTATAACACATATATGTGTACATACACACACATACTTGTGTGTACATGTGTGTGCATATGTATACACATGTATATATACATGTGTATATACAGATATACATATATACACACCTGATTATTAATTGCAGTAATATTTATAATAGATAAAGATTCAAAATCTAAATATTTCTTAATAGGGAACTGATTCACACATTACTGTATAGCCATACATTGTGATCCTATGTAGCCTTAAAAAAGAAGAAGGAAATCTTATAAAATGATATAAAGCTATATTGTTCTAAAAAAAAAGCAAGGTACAGAACAGTATATACAGACTGCCATCATTTGTGTGAAAAAGGGGACTACATATTTTCTTGTATGTGCATAAAACATCTCAAGAGGGATCCACTAAAACTTGGGAGAAATTGGTTACCTCCAGGGAGGAAAATGCAATAGCTGGGAAAAGGCAGTGGGAAGGAAACTTCTTATTGCATACTCTTTTGTATTTTATGAATAATGAACCATGATAAATACTTTAAATTTTAAATAAATTAATTAAAGTCATTATGAAGATATTGCTACACTTCCTGTAAAAGGGCCAGCAATATTCCATGTACAACTGGATACTTCATAAATATAATCTGATGATAACTATAATATTCATCTGGGATTTTGTCTGGAAAGATGAAAGGAGGAATTGATGTGCCCATTTAACAGACAAGAAATATAAATGAAAAGGTGAGAGGATCCACTCAATATTCCAAAATACAGTTTTAGCAACATTTTGATAACCAACCCTGCATGTGTCCAGACCGAATTTCAGTTTTTCCTCTGCCTTTGTATTTTAAACGTATGACCTTGAGAGAATGACTCTTTCTCTCTGAATTGAGTGTCCTCATCTGTAAAATGAGGTTTGACTAGGTAAACTTTGAGGCTAATTTCAAGCTCAAAAATTCTATGACATATTGAACACAAGATCAAGAAAGCTAAAGAATATCTCAGGCCTCCTTTTTTTTTCCCCTGTGATCACAATTGCACCAATGCTTCAGACAATCCTTCATCTGCCTCCTGATGAGAATGAATCAATATGCCCACAAGAGCAGAGTGTTGTATCCATAACAAAAATCTCTGCTCTTCTTGTCACCGCCAGAGAAAAATGATGTCAGAGTTAAGCCTTTCAGTATGACACAGAGACTGTGGGATAATCTGTTAAACAAAAAAGAAAGCTATTAAAGAAATCCTTGAAGATGCCCAGGAAGATGGAGTAATAGCTTTTAGCATTAGAAGCTTCTTTTTCATCTTCAAATAAGGATTTGTGTGTCCAGTACGTGGGTTAACACAAAGATTTAAGGCAAAATTAAGTTCAGGCCCAAAGAAATAAGATTGTATGTAAGTATTAAATAAAAATAGAAAATACTTTCCACAGTTTCGGTCCCTATTGATGTTCCTTGTATCACTTTTAAGTTAGGAGAGGATGGCCACACTAGGAAAGTAATCAACTTCACAAAGACAGAAACGCATTTAGTGTTGCAACTCAATAAGCTTGCATTAAAGATTATTATACACCTAAGTGAGGATACCTACAAGGAGCCCTGGTTGGGGAGTGGTTAAGCGCTTGGCCACTAACTGAAAGGTCAGCGGTTCAAAACCAATAGCTGCTCTGTGGGAAAAAGATGCGGCAGTCTGCTTCTGAAAAGATTTACAGTCTTGGAAACCCTATGGGGCACTTCTACTCTGTCCTATAGGGTCACTATGAGTCAGAATTGACCCAACGGCAGTAGATTTGGTTTGGTTTTTTGGTGGTGCAATGGTTAAGAGCTCAACTGCTAACTGAAAGGTGGGTGGTTCAAACCCACCAGCCACTCTGCAGGAGAAAAGACCTGGCGATCTGCTCCCATAAAGATTAAAAAACCAAACCAAACCAGTTGCCATCAGTGATTCTGACTCATAGCAACCCTACAGAACAGAGTTTCCAAGGCAGTAATCTGTACAGAAGCAGACTGCCACATCTTTCTCCCATGAGCAAACTGGTGGGTTTGAACTACTAACCTTTTGGCTAGCAGCCGAGCTCTCAACCACTGTACCACCAGGGCTCCTCCTGTAAAGATTACAGCCTAGGAAACCCTATGAGGCAGTTCTAGTCTGTCATATAAGGTCCCTATGAGTCGGAATCAATTTGATGGCACATAACAAGTCGAGGATACATATAGTTGTTATTAAGCATCATGACGACTTGGAATAAATGGTGAGCAGTTCATGTAAATCATATAATTGATGTTATTTTCATCTAGTTGAATCAATCATTACTGGGATAGCTGAAGAGTGGGTAGAACAGAAGATGGAAACTGAGGAAAGGCGAAAATTGTTCATAAGGACCCTGACCCTATTAACCAGATCTCTTTGCTCCTCCAGCAAGGATTTATTCAACAGCTATTTGTTGAACACCCACTGTGCTCAGATAGTGTTCAGAACATTGGGGACACAGAGGTGTGCACTACAGACAAGGCCCTTGCTATCATGGACCTTCCATTTCAGCAAGCAAAGACAGTCAGTCCACAAAAGGGTTTTTCTTTTCTTTTTGAAGCAAACAGATTTTGAATGCCTACTATATACCAGACACTCTTCTAGGCACAGCAGATACAGTACTAAACACCTACATTCTGGTAGAGGAAGTCAAACAATAAGCAAGCAGGCAAATAAGTAACTTCAGGTGGTGTATACTATGAAAAAAAAAGCTGAGTTTAGGATAAAGACTTAGAGGAGTGAGGAGGTATTTTAGAAAGAGAGGTCCAGGAAGGCTTCCCTAAGGAGGGAAACCCCCGGTGCAGCTCTCCCACTGATGAGAAGCAGTCAGCCATATGAGGATCCAGGGGAAGAGAAAGGCGTTCAGAGGGAAGAACCAGAGTAAAGGCCCTGAAGCGGAAACAAGTCTGGTGTGTTGGAGCCACTGTAAGAAGGTCTGTGTGGCTGCAGCCCAGCAAACAATAGGAGAGTGGAAGAACATAAAGGCAGAGAGGTGGACAGAGCCCAGACCACCTAAGGCACTGTAAGTCATGGTAAGAAATTTGGGTTCATTTAAAGTATATTGAGAAGTATACTGAGGAGAATAATATCTGACCTACATTTCTTAAAGATCTTTTTGGCTGCAATGGGGAGAATCAACTATAGTAGGGTAAGCATGGATTGGGGGGTTAGGAAGCTACAGCAGTAGCCTAGTTGGCAGATGATGGTGGCTTAAATTAACATAGTAGCAGTGGAGGGGCTGAGGAGTAGATAGATAAAGGGTAAATTTTGAAGGAAGAGCCAATAAAACTTGGTGATGGGTAGGATGTGGTGGGTGAAAGAAAGAAATCAAAGCTGAATAAATATAAGATGCCAAAAGGAATTTAAGACAAATCATCTAGTAGAACTTTCAAAAATGGCTTAGCTAAACTGGTTGTACAATGAACTTTTAAGGACAAAGAAGGCAAAAGAAGGGTTGGGGGGATTATGAAAATTTCTCTGGAATGAATTTTATGATTCCTGTTTTCCCCTCTTCCCAGAGAGAAGCATGTAGGGTGCTTTCCCCATCACTTCAAATGAAGAAAAAGGTCCTTCAGTAGGACCCCTCAAAGAGCTTAATGTATATCCCCTGCAGTGATGCCCAGCTCAGCAGCCTGGAAATCTGAAGCTGTCCGATACAATAGACATTAGTCTCATCTAGTTATTTAAATTAGTTAAAAATAAATGAAATTACAAATTCAGTTCCTTACTTGCATCAGTGACATTTCAAGAGCTGAATAGCCACATGTGGCTAGTAGCTACCATACTGAACAGCACAGACACAGAACATTTCCACCATTGAAGAAAATTCTATTGGACAGCAGTGATCTAGGGGGTAACAGACAAACTGGCTGACTGCTTTGGCACCAGAACAAAGGAGGGTTACTATGCTGGGATTGGTCTGCATTCCAGAGTTTGTTAGGGAAAAGAATGAATAAGGGCTTTATGTGTACTAAATATTTATGGGCTGTTCAGGAAAGCTGCCCTGGAGCCAGTTTAAATCTTCAGGAGGACTGCCTGGAGAAGCAATATGATCCCCAGCAGAGTCTGTGTGGAATGGACTGGAGAAAACCAAAGATTGAGGGGAGAGCTGCCACTTGGATGAAAATGCCTGCATGAATTATAAGAACCGTGGTGGAATTTGCCCAATGGAATGCCTGTAAAAACCATAAGAGTCAACTTTAACTACCCACCAGGCCTAGAGGGTGAACCATCCTATGATAGTACCAGTCAGGAAAGAACTTCCCTCCTCCCCTTGTTCTCCTTCTTCCCTCGATGCCCTGAACCTGACAGTGTAAGAAACTACCAGATGGTGGAGGAAGGGTAAAAGTGAAAAGGAGGGCAGGGAAAGAAGTCAGGGCTACATCCCCCACTGCAAGGAGCCAGACTACAGCAGGCTCCAGGTGGCGTAGGAAGAATATTTAACTATAAATCAAGTTCAAGTTCAGAATTTTTATTATCACATGAGACTAGACACTTAACTTTGAACTATAGACTTTTTTGCATTTCTTAAGAGTGATCAGAAAAGGAATTTTCATCCCAGGGCAGAAGACCTACTCCCTAAATACATTTTGAAGGGATAGGAGGAGATAAAAATGAGTTACACCCCATGCATCTCGCTTGCTCAACAACCCATAACTTAGTTTTTGACCTGAGAAACTGTAAATATTGGTGTAAACTAACTGAAATGGGAGTAGACTGAGCTGAAGAAGCAGCCTTCAGAGGAGGGGGATGAAATCAAGAGCTTTGTTTGGACATGTTAAGTTTGGGATATCTCTTAGCCAAGTGGAGATGTCAAGTAAACAGATAGTTAAGCCAGTCTAAAACTCAGGGGAAAAGAATAATTTCGAGAATCATTAGCATAGAGATAGAATTTAAAGTCAAGTTATTGGATAAATCAACCAGGGAAAAAACATAGCTAGAGAAGAAAAAAGATCCAAAAGCTAAGGCACTTCTACCTCAGAGACTAAAGTCAGGCAGAAAATGAGACTCCAGCAAAGGAGACTGAGAAAGGGTAGCTAGTAAAGTAAAAGGAAAATTAGATTATGTCACAGAAACCATAACTTTCAAGAAGGAAATAATGTATAAATGAGTCAAATGCTGTGAAGAAATCTAGTAAGATGAGGATCCGTAACTGACCACTGGGTTTGGTAAGAGAAGGCTGTTGACAATCTTTCTAAAAATGGTTCCAGTGCAGTTGTCTATACAAAAGCCTGATGGCAATGGCTTAAAAAGGCGGGATAAGTGGAAAGGGACAGTACAGTTAACTTTCTAATACAGTTTCCATGGCAAGGAAAATGGAAAAATGAGACAGTAGCCAGTGTGGTCATAGGGTCAGTGGAGATGTTATAGCATATTTGTGTCCCGATAGGAACGATCCAACAGAATGAAAAATGATGAGGCAGGGGTGTGGATAATTCTGGAGCTGAGTTCTTGGGTTGGTCTGGGGTTAGTCCTTGTCTCCTGAAGAGACAAGATTCAGGGCACAAGTGATGAGATAGACTTGCCAGGAAAAAAAGAACTTTTCCTCTGTGACAGGAGGGAAGACAAAGTAAATTGAGTACAGCTGGTGATAAGCTGGTATATTTGATGATAAGATGAGGTTGTTCTCATTTGATTTCCTCTATTTCCTTAATAAGTATACAACAGGGTCATACGCTAGGGGGCAGAGAAGACTATTGTAAAACACTCACTATTTGAAAGATTAGGAAGGAGAATTTATCAGGAAAAACTAATGTGCCGAGTGCTCACTTGAGATACATGGTCATAAGTTTAAAGTGAGAGCAGTCGGCATAACAGTGTTTTTCTCCAACCATGTTCAGCTACCGGGGTACAGGCACTAAGGAGGTCAAGAGTTAGATTTAACTAGGGGTAGAAGAAACATAGAGAAGAAGACCATAGACTAAGTTCTGAGGCGTTTCTACATTAGAGATTAGAGGTGAGAGAATGAGGCTCCAGTGAAGAAGACTGAGAAAGGGCGGCTAGTGAGGTAAGGAGAAAAATCAAAGTGTCAGGCAAGTTTGAAGGAGGGGAGAGACAAGGAACGCTGGTTGTGATGGGTCACGGGATCTAAGCTGGATAATGTGGGAAGTAAGGACATGCTGGGGCAGGGATGATGGACAATGAAAAAGTGGTTAAGGTCAAAGGAATAAAAGTCTCAGTGGGATCAAAGAATTGTTGATGGGGGGAGGGGGACAGCTATATGAATGAAGTCCAAGTTGGAAGCCTGAAATATAGATTTCGAGGTAACACAGGAAGTCAAGAGCAGGACTAAGGGAGCTGGGTGGCAGAGGTGGTATTATGGATTGAATTGTGTCCTCCCAAAATTTACACTGAAGTCCTGACCTCTGGTACCTGTGAACTTGATCTTGTTTGGAAATAGGGTCTTTGAAGATGTTATTAGTTAATATGAGTTCATACCAGAATGCGGGGTTGGGGGGTATCCAATCTGAGTGGGATCCTATAAAAGAGACACACAGGGGGATGACAGGTATTTGAAGATCCATCTACAAGCCAAGAAATACCTGAGGCTACCAGAAGCTGGAAGACCAGGAAGGATCTTCATCTAGAGCAGAGAGAGAGAGAGCATGGTCTGGCCTATGCCCTGAATTTGGACTCCTAGCCTCCAGAGCTGTGAGACAATACATTTCTGCTCTTATGAGCCACTCAGTTGGTGGTACTTTGTCACAGCAGCCCTAGGAAACAAATACAGATTTTGGTACCAAGAGTAAGGTGATGGATGCTACAACAAATACCTAAATGTGTGGAAGTAGCTTTAGAATTGGTTAATGGGCAGAGGCTAGAATAGTTTTGAGGAGCTGAATAGTTAAAGCCTAGATCATCTTGAAGAAACTGTTGGTAAATTTGGACATTAACAGCAATTCTGGTGAGGGCTCAGAAAGAACTGAGGAGAGCTGTAGAGAAAGCATCAATTATCATGAACAGAATGTTGCTAGAAGTGTGGATGATAAATGTGCTTCTGGCGAGGCCTTAAAAGGAAGGGATGAACATGTTTGTGAATATGTCTTGTGGAAAGTAGAACTTGAAGATTTGGAAAACTCTATCTATACTGTTTTTAAAAATTGCTCTGGAGAGGACACCAATGGTGTGACAACCTTATCCGCTAAATAGATTAGGCATGTGACTTATGGATCCAATCAACCATCTCAGCAGAAAGGCTGCCAACTTAGACAGAAGGGGACAAAGAAAGGACAAAATGAAGTAAGGCTGTCAGACTCCTGGGGTTCTACAAGCAGGAAAAAGGCTGGTGGAGCTGCTTGGCTGCGAACATCTGTTGTCCTTTAAGAAAAAGGAAAGCATGATCCTGAGAGCAGTTCAGAGGTCAGTAGGACTGCTGATGCAGACACAGGGGATGGGCCACCACCCAGGAAAGGGGGTGGGGCTGCCACCCAGGTGGGTCCAGAGCACTATTTTTAAGCCTTGAAATCCAATGGAATTTTCCCTGCTGGATTTCAAAATTGTTTTGGACCCATGACCTCTTCTTTCCCTCCAAGTTTCATCCTTTTAGAATGGCACTGTCTCCCCTATGCCTGTACCACCATTGTATTTTGGAAGTAGATAATTTGTATTCTAGATTTCACAAGTCCACAGATGGAGACAAATTTTGCTCCAGGACAGAATATACCCAGTCTCACCCATGCCTGATTTAGATAATTTAGAAAATTACATTTGAACTTAGAGTTGATGCTGAATCGGTAGACTTTTGGGGATGCTGGGATGGAGTGAACATATTCTGCATGTGGGAAAGACATGAATTTTTGGCAGGCAAGAGGATGAAACATTATGGATTGAATTGTGTCCCACTCCTAAATTATATTGAAGTTCTAAACCCTAAACATGATCTTGTTTGGAAATAGGGTCTTTGAAGATGTTATCAGCTAAGGTAACATGAGGTCATACCAGAGTAGGGTAGGTCCTAATACAACTGAGGGGGGTCCTATAAAAGAGAAGAGACATAGAGGGGGAAGATGGCCATGTAAAGATGCATCTACAAGCCCAGGAACTTCAAGAGATGCCTGGGGCTACCAGAGCTGGAAGAGATAAGTAACGATAGTCCCCTAGAGGGAACAGAGCATGATCAGCTAGACTTGCTTTTAAAATGCTGCTTACAGTGCTGCCCTCTAAGAGCACGTCTTATTCGTAGGCAGAGTACACTGAGGGGACTTCCACCCCATGCCAGAAGTCGGGTCTGAAATTTAGATACTGGGAGCATTAAAGCCAGAAGGCATCTGTTATAGATTGAATTATGTCCCTCAAAAGAAATGTGAAGTCCTAATCCCTGTACCTGTAAATACGACCCTGTTTGCAAAGAAGGGTTTTCTTTTGTTAATGAGGCCATACCAGAGTAGTATGAGTCCTAGTCACTTCTGAGCAGTGTACTATAAAGAGTAGAATAGACAGAGACACACAGTGGGAAGACACTATGTGAAGATGGAGGCACCCAGGAACACCAAGGCTTGCCAGCAGCTATGAGAAGCTGAAAGAGACAAAGAAATACCTTCTCCTAGAGCTGATGCCCTGAATTCAGACTTCTAGCCTCCTGAGCTGTCAGACAATAAATTCCTGTTCTGTAAAGCCAGCCATTTGTGGTATTTTTTTTTACAGCATCACTAGGTTACAAAGACAGTATCCTAAATTCTATTCCCTCACTAAATGTTTCCCAACCTATAAATGGAGGGGACTGAACTAGATGATAGCTAAGGCCCCCTCTAGCTCTGACATTCAAGATTATAGTTTAAATGTTTTATTGATGAGGAGGCAGAGCCCAGGGAGGAAAAGTGACACACTCCTAGGAGAGTTCCATCAGTCAGTAAGACTGGAAGCTCCATTTGAGCAGGGAATGTTTCTTGTACATCCTTTATCATCACGTCCTAACACAATATTTGTCAATATTCACTTAAGGACTTTGTTTTCTCTTTACTGAGTGGGTATTTTAATGAAAATGGGGTGAGAGAAGGGCACATTAGAGGAGCTTCGGGCAAATGAAGGGCAACATTTTGGTGGTGTGTGCCTGAAGGGAAAGGGCCATACCAAGAAGTAGGAGAAAAGTGGCAGAACACCAAAACCAAATTCCTGCCCAGCTGACCTTTATCTCCTTCCAGGGAGAACCATCTCTCACCTGAGCGCACTTGAACCTGGAGTAAGCCATGATCATTTTGTGTCTATGTCTTTCTCCCTCTTCCTTTCTGCTAATGCAGACTGCACTCATTCTTAAAAGCTAGTCCAAGTCCTTATCTCTCATAGCAAGTTTTCACTAGTTCACAGTTAAAATGACAAAAAATGCACATGGCTAGTATGTTACAGTCATTGCTACATTTAATTAGCTTTGTCTGCTATCCTTTTGCTTTCTGTGTGATTGTGCTTCTTGAAAACTGTATAAACTTAGATTGTTCATTTTCTAAAACTCCAGTCTGAGACTCTGTCACACATACGGCAGCATATTATTGGAATATATCTTCACTTCTGTCTCAGTCTCCTTGTCTATAAAATGAAGATTAAAATAATTAAATAAATAAGGCCTAACTCGTTGCTGTCAAGTCAATTCAGACTCATAGTGACCCTACAGGAGAGAGTAGAACTGCCTCATAGGGTTTCCAAGAAGTGGCTGGTGGATTTGAACTGCTGACCTTTTGATTAGCAGGTGAACACTTAACCACTGGGCCAACAGTGCCCACCAAGTAAGGTTGTTGTGATGATTAAATGAGTTAATACTGGTAAAGTCCTCAGAACAGTGCCTGGCACATACTACCCACTTCATAAACGCTAAGTATTATTAACATTTGAGTTTAATCATTTCTATTTAGTGACTATTGATATATCTGGAGCCCTGCTGGCACAGTGGTTAAAAGCATTCAGCTGCTAACCAAAAGGCCAGCAGTTTGAATCCACCAGCCATTCCTTGGAAACCCTATGGGGGCAGTTCTACTCTGTCCTATAGGGTCACTATGAATTGGAATTGACTCAACAACAACAGGTTTGGTTTTTGTTTTTTGTTATTTTTGGTTTATTGATATATTTGGGCTTACTGGATTATCTTATTTTGAGATTTCTATTTGCCATGCTTTTCTTAGTTCCTCTTTTTTGAAAAACAAACAAACTTTTCTGCCTTGTAGGGGTCTGATCAAGTTTTCCCTAATCCTATCTTCTGGCTTGAAAAATATTACACTGTTTCCGTAAAGGTTAGCCCTAAAACTTTAAAATGTATCTTTGACTTAGAATGTAAAGCAGGTCAGTGCCTCCCAAATAATACCAAGGGCCACAGAATGCCTTCATATTCTGGCTCCCCCCTCTCCCTTCTTCCATGTTATTGTCTAATATTTTCTTTTCACCTTGTTTTAACCACCTACCATTAGATCTTTTTTTTTCTATATTTATTCAGATTTGCCAATAGGTTTACCAATTTCTTTGCTCACAACTGCCTTTTATATCCCACTCCTTTTGTCTGTGTTCCATTTCATTCCTGATAAAGAACATCCTTTAGCAAGTTTCTGTTTGCCCACCAAAACTCAACACCGAAGTCTAGGTCCCTCAAACAAATATCTTGCATGAGGAACAAACAAGTTTAAACATAACTATGCCACAACCCAAATTAAAAAAACCCAAACCAAACCCAATGTCATTAAGTCGATTCAGATTCATAGCGACCCTATAGGACAGAGTAGAACAGCCCCATAGGGTTTCCAAGGAGCAGCTGGTGGATTCAAACTGCCTACCTTTTGGTTAGTAGCTGTTATGGATTGAATTGTGTCCTCCAAAAATATGTCAACTTAGCTAGGCCATGATTCCCAGTATTGTGTGATTGTCCATTATTTTGTCACGTGATATGATTTTCCTACGTATTGTAAATCCTATCTCTATGACGTTAATGAGGTGGGATTACAGGCAGTTATGTTAATAAGGCAGGACTCAATCTACAAGATTAGGTTGCATCTTAACGTCAATCTCTTTTGAGATATAAAAGAGAGAAGTGAGCAGAGACATGGGGACCTCATACCACCAAGAAGCACCACGAACACAGCACGTCCTTTGAACCCGGGGTCCCCACACTGAGAAGCTCTTCGACCAGGTGGAGACTGATGATAGTGACCTTCCTCCAGAGCCAACAGACTTCACCTGGAGCTTGGCACCCTGAATTCAGACTTCTAGCCTGCTAGACTCTGAGAGACTAAATTTCTCTTTGTTAAAGCCATCTACTTGTGGTATTTCTGTTATAGCTGAACTAGATAACTAAGACAGCAGCTGAACGCTTAACCACTGAGCCATTAGGGCTCCATCACTACTATATTCTCTTACTTTCCAAGGGGGGAAAAGCCCAGCCCTGAACAGGGTATGAATTTTAGAAACAATTATTCACATATTTTCCACTTCTGGACAGAAATCAGCAATGGTCCAAACTGTATGACCTTAAAATAGATCTATGTAAAAATGTGTCTCTATAAAGCCTGCATTTCTATAAAACTGAGAAGATGAGTAAGAATAGTTGTTGACACATCAGTGATCAGCCTATGTTATATTATTACAGGTTCTATCTTAGCCCTACTTCCTTTAAATCTTTCACTTGTTTAAAATGAAAATGTTTTCAGCAGATATTCTTCAGAACTCAAATAGTTAATATTAAACAGGTCTAGTCAACAATGAATTTGAGGTTACCTAGAGGTACATTTTGCAGTGAAGACATGAAAAAGTCAGGGCTACTCAAAATCAGATGTTACACCAAAAAAAATGATAAAATTCTTTTAAGATTGTGATGCAGTTCTTACATAATCCAAATGGAAATAAACAGTACCATGTGGAATTCTGGGGTTTTGATTGTCACTTGTGTAGTTTCAAAACTGTAATATTGGGACAAAAAACCTCCCTGCCTGCTGGTACTCCTGGACCCACCTGGCCCTCCATTCAAGAAAAAAATATTCATAATACAATGTCAATCTTGCCACCTATTCATGTGGTACCCAAAGCATCTGGATCCTTCTTTGGCCAGCATTAGAATACTAACAGCAACAGAATCTTGCCAGAAAATGTATCCAGCTACTGTCCAAAGCCTGGGTGTGAAATATTATAAAAGGATATTCTTGCCATTCCCTGTAGAGATACTAAATACAAATACTACCAAGTTAGAACAGGAAAAGTGCTTTTCGTCTTTGTTTGCTTATAACTCTATAGAACTGTCTGTTCTCAATCCTCTTCAGTTTTGGACCCTCAGCTTTAAGAGTTAATGGAAGGAGTAGCCACATGAAAGCTTTTGTACTTGTTATGAAATTCCCACTGAAGAGCTCCAAAATGTTTCTTAATGTCCATTATCTTAAAACCCACACAACAAATTCCCTGTAGAGTTTAATCTCAGTGTCCTCTGATTTGAAAACAGCCTGGCCATACATTTTATTAAGAGCAAATTCTCTAACAATTCCACTTCTGGGAATCTATCCTATGGGAGTAGTCCTATGTGTGGAAAAGGCTATCAGCACCAAGATACCCCCTTCAAAATTATATATAACTGGAAAAAATTGGAAGTAACCTAAATATGCAAGAACAGAGGGAATGTTTGTGTAAAATGTGCCACATGATCCAGATGAGCGGTTATGTGCAATCATAAAAAAGCAAGAATACTGATAAATGTATTGTGAAAGTGTTCTGTAGCAAAATGATGATAGCACTGTGTATGCAAAGTGTATTGTGATGGTGCTAGACAAGTCATATGAAATTTTGACTCGCCTAGCTTGTCTGACACAATTGTGAAGTTTGCAGACGGGTAGATATCTATTTGCATGAGTTGACTTCCATGAGTATTTTTTAATACTTTGTGTTTTGGAACAAACGAGTCAAAAGATAGGCACACAGTTTCCTGAGGACTGGGGACACAAAGGACAAGAAGGAAACACGGTGATTAACATGACTGATTTTGAACTGATTTTCAAGCTCCCTATATAAGGGAATTTCTAGGCAAAAACTAAATTCCTCTATGACATGCTTTTATAGTGCCATGTACCTTTCATTCGTTGCACTTACCACAACTGTAAATTAATCTGTGTAATTATTTGATTAATGCTAGTCTTTGCAGTCTACAAGTCCCTTAGGGCAGAGTCTGTCTTTGTTTTGCGCATTACTTGACATACAGTCACAATAGCTAAGGGAAGGAAGTTGAGAGAAGACAGGGAAAGTAGGGGGAAAAGAAGAAAGGAAAAAGAAGAGGGAAAGTGAAGAGAAATGAAAACAAAATTTTTATGAGGGCTCTAGGGTCTAGATGACAGTACATTGTGAAGCTGGGACAGCATACTCTTCATTTCCACTCGTCAGTGAAATCAACAGGAAGGCAGGATGACTAGCATCTTGAAGGCTAGTATCTTTGGGACACACTGTGAGATGGCATCCTGGGCACAGCAGGAGTCTCCCAGGACCAGCAGCAGGGCACTTGACAGCACTGGTGAGGCTGGCCAGAAAGCAGCAACACATTCAGGCGTGGACATGATTAGTCTAAGGCATAGGGATACCCAGAAATATCCAAGGAGGGGGTTGGAGAAATGCCCCTATGAGGCATAAGCGTAGGTGGGGAATACAGAGCCAGTTACGTGGAGGTGTTAATGCTAATGTGACCCGTTTATAGCCTCAGGATGGTTATTCCTAAGGACATCTGAAACACGAAGACTAAAACCAAGGAAGAGTATCAAAACTGTAATGAACTTAATGGTTGTGATGATTTTTTCCTTCAAAGTTCATAATTAATTATTTTCAGAATAAAAAACACATAACAGGAAAAAGTATGTCTCGTTTGAAAAACTGCCATTTTATCAGATGATAATAACTTTGTAATCTATTGTTTCTGTTTTTTCCCTAGTTCAAGGGAAACTCAGAGCCAAATTTAGTGTTCAACCACAGTAACTATATTAGTGTAGTAGTAGGTAAAGTCAACTGCTTCTCATTCTACATGGTCAAAGGCCACATGGAAACAAACAAAAATCCCTCTACAAAGCCTTTTCTTACTATTTTGCCTATTCCCATCGACATGTGAATCTTTACCACAATTTAGTCTTTAAAGGTATACTGACTGCCTTTTAGTACTTACATTGTCTTATGTGTAGGGATTATTTCTTCAACTAGGCTAGTGATTCTCAATGAGGGGCAGGAAAAGGAGAGAAGGAATTAGAGGAGAAAAGGATGACCTGACATATCAGAACCATCTGGACGTCCTTTTCTAAATTACACACCCGAACCCACCCAAACAGTAAGAATCACTGCCATTGTGAGGAACATAACCGCTAGGGGTTGCTATATCCTAGAGGTGAATGAGGAGGAAAAGAGAATTAATAACCAGTGAACGACTGTAAAGTTGCTGAAGATCGCATTTTCACTAAAAGGTGAGTTTTAGAATCAGAACCATATGGATTTCAATCGTGGATCTAACATACACCTCCGATGGAGATTAAAAATAACTCTCCTTCAGTGTATGAATATTAAATGCATGCTAAGTGCTATCATATAGTTTTAAAACCAATACCAAACCCGTTGCCATTGAGTCAATTCTGACTCATGGTGACTCCATGTGTTACACAGTAGAACTGAGCTCCATAGGTTTTCTTGGCTATAATCTTTATGGCAGTAGATTGCCAGGCCTTTCTTCCATAGCACTACTGGGTGGGTTCAAACTGTCTACCTTATGGTTGGTAGCCAAGTGAAAACCATTTGCACCACCTAGGGACCTAACATACATAGTCTGTTGTTGTTATTGTTAGGTGTCATCAAATTGGTTCTGACTCATAGCGCTATGTACAAAAGAATGAAACAATGCCCAGTCCTGCGCTAGCCTCAAAATCATTGCTTGTTTGAACCCATTGCTGCAGCCACTGTGTAAATCCATCTTGTTGAGGGTCTTCCTCTTTTTCGCTGACCCTCTGCTTTACCAAGCATGATGTCCTTCTCCAGGGACTGGTCCCTCCTGATAACATGTCCAAAGTACGTAAGACAAAGTCTCGCCATCCTTGCTTCTAAGGAGCATTCTGGCTGTACTTCTTCCAAGACAGATTTGTTCATTCTTCTGGCAGTCCATGGTATATTCAGTATTCTTCTCCAACACCATAATTCAAAGACATCAATTCTTCTTCGGTCTTCCCTATGCATTGCCCAGCTTTCGAATGCCTATGAGGCGATTGAAAATACCATGGCTTGGCCAGGAGCCCTGGTGGCACAGTGGTTAAGAGCTACGGCTGCTAACCAAAAGGTCCACAGTTTGAATCCACCAGCCACTCCTTGGAAACTCTATGGTGCAGTTCGACTCTGCCCTACAGGGTCACTATGAGTTAGAATCGACTCCACGGCAATGAGTTTGGTTTTTTGGTTTTGGGTCAGGTGCACCTCAGTCCTCAAAGTGACATCTTTGCTTTTTAACACTTTAAAGAGGTCTTTTGCAGCAGATTTGCCCAATGCAATACAGCATTTGATTTCCTGACTACTGCTTCCATGGGCATTGACTGTGAATCTAAGTAAAATGAAATCGTTGACAACTTCAATATTTTCTCCGTTTATCACGATCTTGCATATTGGTCCAGTTGTAAGGATTTTTGTTTTCTTTATGTTGAGGTGTAATCCATACTGAAGGCTGTAGTCTTTGATCTTCATATAGACCTTAGCACATAGCAATTGCTCAATAAATGCCCTTTAGGTCTATTTTTCAAGTAGACTGGTGAGTTCTTTTAGACTGCAGGTTTTTCAGCTTTGACAGTTTGACATTTTAGGCTGGATAATTCTTTGTCGTGAGGGCTGTCCTGTGCATCCTAGTACATTTAGCAACATACCTGGCCTCTACTCACTGATACCAGTAACAATGCCTCCCCCTCGCCCACAGTGGTGGCAGTTAAAAATGTCTCTACACATTGCCAAATGTCCCCTTGCAAATTACTTTTGCTATAGTTAAAGTAGTGATTACTTCCAGTTTAATTTATAGCAGACTGTGTAATTTTAATGAAACAAGTAGTTTTGTTTAGGGTAACTTTCTGGCAACTCAGTGACGCCAATATCACATCAGCATTAAACTCCTTTGTTTGATATTGCTTACTTACCTCACATCAGATCCTTTGATGGATTCAGTGAGTGGTGCTGCTTTTAGTTTCCTTAATGCATCAGTCATGATTTTTAGTTGATGAAATGACTATGACAAATTCTTATGGAACCATTTAAAGCTCAGGGAACTCTTAAAGAAAACATTTAAGTGTGAAAACACTGAACCCTCAGTCTTAATGAGACTACACATTACCTGCAAATCTCAAAGCATAAGGAAAAGCCAAGGTCAATGGAGACATTCTTTGGAAAGAGGAAGTCACAAATGTGCCTGGCACATTCATAAATTTGTTCTCTTAACACTGTCAGCATTTGCTGTCATGTTATCTGAAAGCTGATGTGTTTAGGTTGGGGGCAGGGAGGGCTGGCTCTGAAATGCAGGAGAGGCATTATGAACTCTGGAAGGAAACGGGGAATGGTGGACATTTTGCACACAGACAACAATTTCTGATCAATGTTGCTTATATTCAACTATTCGCAGGATATTGTTTCAAAGACATTATTTTAAAGTGATATAGAGTCTATTCATTTAAAAAATCCATTTATTGCATACTTTTTATTTAATAGCTAAGGTGCAGTGTTAAAACATTCTACTTACCCAAGTGAAAAAAAACCTAATCATAATACTTTCTAAGTACCATTTCAGAAGAATATGCTCAACGTTTTCAAGTTGTTTGTGACTTCTTTAAATTACAATGTTAACATCCTACTCCAAGTAATGTGTAAACACATGTCTAACCAAGTACTACATTAAACTTGGGCAACAACAATCATGTAACTGGGTGCTTAGACACACTAAGGGTTTGAATTATGACATTCAGTTTTTCAGAAAATAGAGAAGTGCTTAATTCCTCAACTGCTCCTTGTGGTAGAGAGGTTGAAAACAATCCTTTTGTGAAGCTGGTTTCTCCATGGAAGAGAAGAACATTCTTAAAGACATTCTGAAATTTAAAAACAAACGAAGCAAAACAAAACCCCTTTACCAAAGAGGCCATCCAGTCTGCAAAGTGGTGAACATGTGGATGTGAATATTTTCAGGGAGAGAGATTTTAGAGGGAGGAGGTAACTGTCCAAGTGAAGATGTTTTGTTAAAAAAAAAAAAAAAAAAATTCTAGAAAGGCAACAAAGAATGAAAATCAATTAACCATACTATCTAGAATTTAACTTCTTCTTCTAGGCATTTAAAAATATGAAATCTATATGGCAACAAAAAGTACCATATTTCAATCACTGCATTGGAAGTCAGCAAAAGCCCACACTAATTCCTATTATGCTTATTTCTTGGTTCAGTCTCTGCATTTTCAGCTGCTCTTTTGCGACCGGTCTGTCTTGGACTTACTTCTGTGTCTTGAAGATCGCTTCTGAAGAGAGAAAAAGGAAATGGCATCTTAGAAAATAAAGATCATTACTCTACAGCAGTTTCTAGTTTACAAGTGCTTTCACAGGCATTATGTAAACCTCAAAATAGCTCTCTGCTCTACTGACAAATCTATTATCACTATTATTCCAACTTTAAAGTGAGAAAAGTCAATTAATAAAGATGGACAGTTAGTAAGAGATAGAAGCAGAACTTGATTTCTTTCTTCTGAACTAAATTCTTGCAAAGTTTTACACTTCTTAGCATGCAGAACGCTGTAAAATAAAACAAAACAAAGCATTGCTCCCACCCTAGAAACAAGAAAAAGCTCTGGAGAATCTAACAAAACCCTAACTTTTCTTGGGCCTGTCAGAGATCTGAGGTTGTAGGGCAACCTTAGAAAACAAAATTCCAAAGAAAGATAAGCCCCTTCAAGGAGAGTTGGGCACACAAATTCTCTCACTTTTGGCAGAGCATGGGAGAAAGAGTTAGCTGCCATACACCTGGGTTAGAAAAAAATCCACTAAAACTTCAATGAATTCTTAAGTACGTGCTCAAACATACCAGTGATCATGAATTGAATAACAAAGAAAGACACAATTATATGCTGTCTATAAGCAAACCCAATATAAATATATCAAAAACTGCAGAGTCTGAGATTTTACCCTATGTGTAAGCTAAAGAGTTTAGCCTGCCACAGCTTCATAGATACTGACAGAGGAAACAGGACTCCTAGGTAGAGAGGAAGGACAGTTTATTATTCACAGCCACCCCTGTAGACAGAACCCTTGTGTATTGCTAGTGGGAATGTTAAATGGTGCAGTGGCTGTGGAAAACAATGTGGCAGCTCCTTCAAAAGTTAAACATAGAATTACCATATGACCCAGCAATTCCACTCCTAGCTATAGAAGAATTGAAAACAACGAATCAAACAGACACATGTACACCAATGTTCGCTGCAGCATTATTCATTATAATCAAAAGGTGGAAACAATCCAAATCCCATCAACAGATGAATGAATTAACAAAGTGCGATATATACATACAACGGAGTATTTACTATTCAGCTATAAAGAGAAACGCAGTTCTGATACATGCCACCACATGGATGGACTTTGAAAACATTATGTCAAGGGAAAAAGCTAGACACAAAGGGCCAAATATTGTGCCATCCCACTTATATGAAATATCTACAATAGGCAAACCCATCAAGACAAAAGATTAGTGGTACCAGGGCTGGGGGGAGGGAGCAGCGGGGAAGTTAAAAAAAAAAAACTCATAGAATCGAAGACCTAAAACGGGGGTGATTTTTACTGATTATAAACCAAAATCAAACCCACTGCCATCGAGTTGATTCCAACTCACAGCAACCCTACAGCACAGAGTAGAACTGTCCCAAAGGGTTTCCAAGGCTGTAAATCCTTACAGAAGCAGACTGTCACATCTTTCTCCTGAGAAACAGCTAGAAATGGTGGGTTTGAACCACCGACCTTTCAGTTAGTAGCCGAGCTCTTTAACCACTGTGCCACCAGGGCTTCTTTACTGATCATACCTGATATAAAAAGAAATATCTATCATAGTTCTAGGAAGATACCATACACATACACCTACTACATCTGCACTCTTTTAATTAACTTTATTTTTCCCTCTGTAACTTTTATATACTTGCCGTTTTGAGATGATGAAAACTTAAACTTTCTTTTGTAATCTATAAGTATGATTGCCATAAATGGGATATTTGTTGTTCTATCCAAGGTCACAAAGGAAATTTATTTTTCTTTTTAAAGCAAACTGCAATACAAGTTACATCATACATTAAGGTAAGTCTGCTTGATGAAGCATACTGACACTTTATTGCAAAAACATAAATACAGCAATAAAATACAGCTAATGAGTCAGAGTGTGTTTTGACTACCCTACAAAGACAAGATGGACCTCCTACCCAAAATATGGTTTGGATATCAAAAACAGTGACAGCACACATACCCCAAGAGGGTATGAAAAGGTTTATTACTCACATAATGAGGCTTTCTGGGGAGAACAGGGCAGACTTCCTAGCCTGGTCCAAAAAAGGCTTGAGAGATCAAGGAAAGGAGACTTGTTTAGGGTTTTTATGGTGGTTAGTGAGTGAGGTTACGGGGAGGGTTCCCACGCATGGGCAGAGTCTTGTGCGGCTTGAACTTCCTGCCAGTGCCGAAGGAAGGAGTACCTGGGCTTTCTTATCAGATTGCCCGGATGTAGGGGTAGAAGAAGAAGAGGGAGGGGTGAGGCTTATAAGCTACCAGCAGACAAACATCAAAAAATGGAGTCAGACTCTTTATTACAGGGTGTAAACTGATGAAGAACTCAATCTAGACAAAATACTTGAGTATAGTTGTGTAGTGCTAATTCACAGGTATGGCACAGTGGGAAAAGTACTGGACTTGGGCTTAGGAGATTCAAGCGTGAGCTATAGCAATATATCAGATGTGAAGTTCTAGAGAATTCACCACCCTTCTGGGCTTAAATTTCTCATAAAACAAAATGAATAGAATTCTTTACTTACCCAGTTATCATAGGAATTCAATATTAAAATGAATATGAAAGTATCTACTTAGGTAAGTAGCATATACTAGGAATTTGATAGATATTAGGTGAATGCATGATATTTGTCTTCTCAAATACTCAGAAATAATTTTTGCTGATTTCATTAGTATCTACTACTTAAAAAATAATGGCATAAAAGAAAGAAAAAATATCAGCCAACATGGAGGCTTTCTTGGGATAAAACTATTTCTGTCTCTGGATAAATGCCTCTTAAGAGGGGTGGGTCTCTCTGCTTTGGTTGCCAGACTATAGAAAACTCTGGTAGGCAATAGGCAATATTAAACCAGAAGGGAGACCCAATATGCTACATGACAGAATTGGTATCCAAAACTTTCTGTACAAGCTGGAGGCACGAGCTGAATTTTAGAAAAGGAAAAATAGAAAAGATAATAAATGTACAGACCTGTTCTTGATTCCAGAAACTACTTCCCAAATTCAGAATAGGAAAACATGGTTTAATGGCAACACAGAGGTACTGGGTTCAAAAGGAATAGAAAGTGAGAGATGGCTGTCAATAGCAAACAACAAACTTAACATTTTGAAAAGTCAAATAAGTGATACAAAAATATTAGTGATAACCCTGGTATATTCTGTACTGTAGTATTTATTAAATTTTGTTCTTGGTACATTTTTAAGGGAACATGGACAGAAAGACTAGAGTCTATAGAATGTGCCTGGGACCTGCAAAGACAGGGAGCTTTCCAGATACTATTCTCTTAAGTAACTCCCTCCCCCTCGCCATTACAGGCAAGGCCATCGATGAACAAGATAACTGTCTAGAAGCAAGTCCACAGGCACACTCTGCCTTTAGCCTGCTTGGCTCTCCACCCACAGAGAACTGTAAACAAGGTGACGTTAGGGCCACCCACAATAATTCCTTAATGGACTTTTCTCCTTGAAAAGCAACTATGTGGTTTCCTTTCCCACCTTTTTTCTCATCTTACTCTAATTTTCAAGTTTTTTTGTTCCCCCTTTATCTTTTTGTTTCATGTATTTGGGGGCTTTGTTGTTAGGTACACATATATTTATAATTGATATATCTTCTTGATGGATTTACTCTTATCATTATCAAACATTCTTTTTTTTTTCAGTATAACAATTTTTGTCTTGAAGTCTATTTTGTCTGATATTAGTATAATTATATCAGCTCTGTTTTAGTTACTGTTGGCATGGCATATCTTTTTACATTCTTATGCTTTCAACTTATTTGTGTCTTTGAATCTAAAATGTGTCTCTTGTAAATTGCATATGGTTCGACCATGTATTTTATCCATTCTGCCAATCTGTGCATTTTAATTGGAATGTTTAATCCATTTATACTTAATGTAATTACTGATAAGTTAGAATTACACATGCCATTTGCTGTTTGCTTTCTATATATCTTTTTTGTTGTTGTTGTTGTTGTTCCTTTATTCCTCCATTTCTGTCTTCTTTTGTGTTAAATAGATATTTTCTAGTGTACCATTTTAATTTCCTTGTCTTTTCTTTTACTATATTTTAAAAATTTATTTTCTTAGTGGTTGCCCTGGGGATAAAGAGCCCTGGTGTGCAATGCTTAAAGCATTTGGCTGTTGCTGACCAAAAGGTTGGCAGTCTGAACCCACAAGCCACTCCACGGGAGAAAGATGTGTCAGTTTGCTTCAGTAAAGATTTACAGCCTTTGTTCTATAGGGTTGCTATGAGTCAGAATCAACTTGACAGCAGTGGGTTTTGGTCTGGGCCCTGGGGGATTACAATTAACTTTTTTTAAATTTTATTTTATTTATTTGTTGTTGTTGAGAATTTATACAGCAAAACGGACACAAATTCAACAGTTTCTACACGTACAATTCAGTGACATTGACTACATTCTTCAGGTTGTGCAACCAACCATTCTCACCCTTCTCTGAGCTGTTCCTCCACCATTAACATAGACACACTGCCCCCTAAGGTTCCTATCTAATCTTCTGAGTTGCTGTTGTCAATCTGATCCCATATAGATAGTTCTTAAAAGAGCATAATGCTCAAGGCAGACATTTTTTACTAGTCAAGCTCAGCTATTGTTTGGTTTTAAGAAAACTTTAGGGGATATTTTTGGTTTAAGGTCTAAAGATTATCTCAGGGCAATACTTTCAGGGGTTCATCCAGCCTCCATGACTTCAGAAAGTCTGTGGAGTTTATCAGAATCTGAAATTCTGTTCCGCATTTTTCCTCTTTTGATCAGGATTCTTCTATGGAATCTTTGATCAAAATGTTCAGTAATGGTAGCCAGGCATCATTCAGTTCTGGTCTCATGGCAAAGGAGGCCATTGTTCATAGAGGCAATTAGCCACACATTCCACTTCTTCCTCCTATTCCTGACTCTCCTTCTTCTGTTGTTCCAGGCAAATACAGACCAATTATTGTGCCTTGGATGGCCGCTTGCAAGCTTTTAAGACCCCAGGCACTATGCAATGAACTAGGAGGTATAAGAGAAGCACTAAACACATTATTAGGTCAATTAACTGCAATATCCGATGAACTAAATACCATGAGGTGTCTGGTTGTACATAAGCAGTCTCAACACGTACTCTTTTTTTTTTTTTTTTTTTTTTTGGTCATTGTAAATAGGTCTATCACACAACTTTAGCAATTTAACTTTTTACAGGTGAACAAGTTATTGATAGCACCTACAATAATAGACTGCGCAACCCTACCCTTAATCAATGCGATTTTTTCATCACCATAAACCAAAACTCAGTATTCTATAAGTAATAACTTTCTCTTTCCCCCTCCATCTTGCCCCTGGCAACCACTAATAAACCTTGGTCTTCATGCATTTGCCTTTTCTTTTTTTTTAATATAAGTGAGGTCATAAAATATTTGTCCCTTTGTGATTGATTTATTTCACTCAGCATGTCTTCAAGCTCCATTCATATATAATTATTTATTTGGCTTCTGGCTCTGTACAGGGCAAAGGATCCATACAGAATACCAGTGCATAAACTTGATACCAAAACTTGACAGGCACAACATGGAAGAAATGTCACACGCCATTTTCTTTCATGAACATAATAACAAAACAGAATATTAAGAAACCAAATCTAGCAATATACAAAAAAGATAAACAATCATTAAATTAAGTTTATTTCAGGAACGCAATATTGATTTAACATTTGAAAAACCAATCAATACAATTCACCACCCGTTAAAAAAACCCATTGCCGTTGAGTTGATTCTGACTCATAGCAACCCTACGGGACAGAGTAGAACTGACCCATTGAGTTTCCAAGGAGTGTCTGGTAGATTTGAACTGCCAACCTTTTGGTTAGCAGCCATAGCTCTTAACCACTGCACCACCAAGGTTTCCTAATTCACTACAGTGGCATAATAAAGGAGAAAAGTCACATGTTCATCTCAATAAAAACTTTCAAAAATTCAATACCCACTCATGTTAAAAAATAGGAATATATAGTAAAATATTGAAAGTTTTCTCTCTAAGACTGAGAATGAGAAAAGAAAAGGATGTCTTTATTACCACTTCTATTCAACATTTAACTAGAGGTCTTTACCAGCACAATTAAGCAGTAAAGAAGATACAAACGGTATTACAAGGAGGTGACATTGCCATATATGTAAAAAAAAAAAAAAACCCCAAAACTATGAATTATTAGAATGAAGCAAATTTATCAAAATTTCTAAACACAGGGTCAACGTAAAAAATCAATTAGTTGTATACACTAGCTACAAGCAATTAGAAAACAGTAAAAAATACCATTCTCAATAGCATCAAAAAACACCAAATATCCAGAAATAAATCTAAGAAAAGATGTATATAACCTCTACACAGAAAACTACAAAACAAGATTAAGAACTAATGATTTTATGAATAATCAGAACATAAACAAACGTATTAAGAGACCATATTCACAGCTTAGAAGCCTCAATACAAAAGAGCTTTCTGAAGATAACGTTATATAGGAAAATATCTTTATGACCTTGGGATAAACAAAATTTCTTACAAAGAACATAAAATATGCTAACCATAAAGGAAAAGATTACTAAACTTGACAGTATAATTAAGAATTTCTGTTCACCAAGGCAAGGTCATGAAAGCTTCATAGATAAATCCAAACTCCCTGAGGGACCGAACTACCAAGCTGAGGGCTGGGGACTATGGTCTCGGAGAACATCTATCTCAATTGGCATAACACAGTTTATAAAGAAAATGTTCTACAACCTACTTTGGTGAATAGCATCTGGGGTCTTAAAGGCTTGTGACTGGCCATCTAAAATACTCCACTGGTCCCACCCCATTTGGAGCAAGGGTGAATGAATAAAACCAAAGACACAGAGAAAGATTGTTGTTGTTTGTAGGTGCCCTCAAGTCGGTTCCGAATCGTAGCGACCCTATGCACCACAGAACGAAACACTGCCCGGTCCTGCATCATGCTCACAATAGTTGCTATGCTTTAACTCATTGTTGCAGCCACCGTGTCAATCCATCTCGTTGAGGGTCTTCCTCTTTTTTGCTGACCCTGTACTCTACCAAGCATGATGTCCTTCTCCAGGGACTGATCCCTCCTGATAACATGTCCAAAGTATGTAAGACGTAGTCTCGCCATCCTTCCTTCTAAGGAGCATTCTGGTTGAACTTCTTCCAAGACAGATTTGTTCGTTTTTTTGGGCAGACCATGGTATATTCAATATTCTCCGCCAATACCACTATTCAAAGGTGTCAATTCTTCTTTGGTCTTCCTTGACCAGCTTTCGCATACATATGATGCAATTGAAAATACCATGGCCTGGGTAAGGCGCACCTTAGTCTTCAAGGTGACATCTTTGCTTTTCAACACTTGAAAGAGGTCTTTTGCAGACGATTTGCCCGATGCAATGTGTCTTCTGATTTCCTGACTGCTGCTTCCATGGGTATTGACTGTGGATCCAAGTAAAACGAAATCCTTGACAACTTCAATATTTTCTCCATTTATCATTAGGTTGCTTATTGGTCCAGGTGTGAGGATTTCTGTTTTCTTTACGTTGAGGTGTAATCCATACTGAAGGCTGTGGTCTTTGATCTTCACCAGTAAGTGCTTCAAGTCCTCTTCACTTTCAGTACGCAAGGTTGTGTCATCTGCATATCGCAGACTGTTAATGAGTCTTCCTCCAATCCTGATGCCCCGTTCTTCTTCATACAGTCCAGCTTCTCGGATTATCTGCTCAGCATACAGATTGAATAGGTATGGTGAAAGGATGCAACCCTGACGCACACCTTTCCTGACTTTAAACCACACAGTATTCCCTCATTCTGTCCGAAGAACTGCCTCTTGATCTGTGTACAGGTTCCTCATGAGCACAATTAAGTGGTCTGGAATTCCCATTCTTCACAATGTAGGGAAAGATTAGTCCAAAGGATTAATGGACCACAACTACCACAGCCTCCACCACACTGAGTCCAGCAGAAATAAATGGTGCCTGGCTACTACCACCAACTGCTCTGAGAGGGATCACAATAGAGGGTCCCAGACAGACCTGAAGAAAAATGTAGAACAAAATTCTAACTCATATAAAAACACCAGACTCACTGGTCTGACAGAGGCTGGTGAAACCCCGAGAGTATTTTCCCCAGGCACCCTTTTAACTCAGTACTGAAGTCACTCTTGAGGTTCACCCTTCATCCAGAGATTAGACAGGCCCATAGAACAAAATGAGACTAAATGGGCACACCATCTCAGGGGCAGGGATGAGAAGGCAGGAGGGGACAGGAAAGCTGGTAACGGGGAAACCAAGGTCGAGAGGGGGAGAGTGTTGACATGTCGTGCGGTTGGCAACCCATGTCACAAAACAATATGTGTATTGTTTAATGAGAAACTAATTTGCTCTGTAAACCTTCATCTAAAGAACAATAAAAAAAGAAAAAAAGAATTTGTCCAAAACACACCATTAAGAGAATGCAAATGCAACTCATAGAGTGAATGAAGATGTTTACAATATATACATCTAACAAAAGACTCATATCCAGAATACACAGAGAACTATAATAAACAATAAGGGGAGGGAAAAAGATAACCCAATTAATAAAAAGGGGAAAGGGCGCAAAAGATTTGAATAGGAGCTTTACAAAATAGGATATCTAAAAGACTAATGAGTATATAAATATATACTCAACGTCATTAATTATCAGAGAAAAATGTGTTCAAATCAGTGAGATACCACTATACATCCACAGAATGGCTAAAATTACAGAGACTAAGAATATAAAGTGCTGATGAAGATATGGAACAACTGGAACTCCCACTGCTGATAGGAGTATAAATGGTTATAACCACTTTGGAAAAATGTTTGGCAGGATCTACTAAAGCTGGACATGATGCAGCAATATCACAGTTAGGCATATATTCAACAGAAATGAGTCCACATGCACCAAATGACATTTATAATCATATTCCTGACATCTTTATTCATAATAGCCAAAAACTTTAAACAAACTCATCTATCTGTCAACAGTAGACTGGATAAATGGTGACTTATTCATACAATGTGATACTATACTGCAGAGCAGTGGTTCTCAAACTTTAGCATGCATCAGGCTCATCTGAGAGGCTTATTAAAGGCTCCATCCTCAGAGTTTCTGATTCAGTAAATCTAGGGTGAGGCTCCAGAATTTGCCTTTCTAACAAGTTCCCAGGTAATACAAATGCTGCTGGTCTAGGGACCACACTTTAAGATCCACTGTTATAGATAAAGCAATGAACAATAACAAACTACTGCTATATGCAGCCATGAAAAAAATCTCACAGACATAATTTGTTCCAAAGAAGGACACCAAAGAGTACATACCACATGATTCCATTTACATGAAATTTAAATTAATTAAAATTAATCCACAGTGATAGAAGTCAGAATAGTGCTTACCTTTAGTGGGGTGGGTTTTGATTGAGAGGAGGCATGATGGAGGCTCCTAGAATGCTGGTAATGTTCTACATCTAGATATGGGTGGTGATGGCTGCACAAGTATTGTGATAATGCTCCTCTGATGGCCCCCAATGAACCACACTTCTTGGTATTCATCCCTTTGTGTAGCCCTTCCCCTAGATTCTAGGGCTGGTCCTGTGACTCACTTTAACCAAGAGAACGTAGCAAAAGTGATGCAGTGCTAGTTTCACGACCAAGTCTCAAGAATGTCTGACAACTTTCATATTTGCACTCTTGGGAGCTTTATCAGTTTGAATTCAATCAGGAGGAATAACTCACACAATAATTTGAACATAAACGTTTAATACAAAGAAATGCTAACTATAAAAGGAGATTGGAGTAACCAGTGAATGGTTAGTAAAAGTAAAGAGAACTCTAAGAATATAAAAACAGCAGAACTCTAAAGAATATAAAAATAGCCACTATCTGTAGGGCTGAGATACGGCACCCAAGGAAAAGGCCACTCCTCAGGATAGCTCCAGACTTGGCTGGAGAGGGCACAGCTGTAGCTAACTAAGAACCACTGCTACAAATAGAGCAAAGAGCTGCTGGCCACTGTGCACTGCAGGAGTCTGGCAAATAAGTACTACACCAGAACCAACAGGCAAAACGTTTTCCTCTTGCAATGCCTTTCCAGTGCCCCTCTACTGATGAAACTTAACATCACGAGAGCTGGCAAAGGAAAAATATTTAAAGGGCACAGTTCAGTTTTCACAGAGCAGGCAAAAAAGATGAATTTGCAGCTGAGAAGCAATAAATTTATAACTAGCACAAGAACCCTGAACCTCCATGTAGGAAATCCAAATATCCTGCTGGAAAGACTACATGGACAGACCATGTAGAGAAGCCACACGAAGAAGATGCCACAAGACTACATGGAGACAGACAGAAGTCCACACATCTCAGTCGAATATAGCCCCCTGCCAACATGCAAGCAGAACGCAGCCATATAAATGACCGCCAGCAAGACCAGCAGAAGAAACACTCATCCAAGCCTGGCCAAGAGTGAAGAATCATAAGCAAATAAAATGGTTGTTGTTTAAGCTCCTAAGGTTTAAGGTGGTTTGTTACACAGCAATTAAAAAACAAAAGAGAAAATCATTTCTGTTTTGGTTATCTATTGTTGTTGCTGTTGTTAGGTGTCATCGAGTGTGCTCCATCTCACAGTGACCCTATGTACAACAGAATGAAACAGTGCCAGGTCCTGTGCCACCCTCACAATCACTGCTATGTTAGAGCCCATTGTTGTAGCCACTATGTCAATCCATCTCATCGAGGGTCTTCCTCTTTTACACTGACCCTCTACTTTACTTTCGTCTCACCATCCTTGCTTCTAAGGATCATTCTGGCTGTACTTCTTCTAAGACAGATTTGTTCATTCTTCTGGCAGCCCACGGTATATTCAATATTCTTTGCCAATACCGTAATTTGAAGGTGTCAATTCTTTTTCAGTCTTCCTTATTCATTGTCCAGCTTTCATATGCATATGAGACTACTGAAAACACCATGGCTTGGGTCAGGTGCACCTTAGTCTTCAAGGTGACATCTTTGCTTTTTAACACTTCAAAGAAGTCTTTTGCAGCATATCTGCCCAATGCAATGCATCCTTTGATTTCTTTTTGGCTATCTATTACTACATAACAAACCACTGTTAAACGTAAGAGGCATAAAACAATGTGATCATTTATTTGCTCATGATTCTGAGATCTGGGCAGGGCTCAGAAGAAACAGTATAAACTGGGTCTGCAGGATCCACTTCCAAGATGGCTCACTTACATGGCTGGCAAGTTGGTGCTGGTTTTTGGCTGGGAGATCAGCTAGAGGTGATGGCTGGGTCCTCTGTTCTCCTTCAGCTGGCCTCTTCTTGTGCCTAGCTTGTTAGGCTTCTCATAGCAGGGTAGCTGGCTTCCAAAGGAGCATTCCAAGAGTGAGAGTTCTGAGAGGAGAAGCCCCAGTGTGCAAACGCTTATCAGGTTTCTTCTCACATCTCATGGCCAAGCCCAGAATCAATGTAGGATTCAAGGGTGTGAATCCAGGAGGTGTGGTTCATTGGGGGCCACCAAAGTAACCCCAACCCCAGGTGTAGTCAGTTGTAAAAATTCATTGACTATATACCTAAGATTTATCACTTTCATGAATGCGTGTTAAATGCCCATAAAAAAGTTCCAAAACAAGGATAGCCAAATTATTAATATTCCTCCATTAGAAAATACGACAGGCTAATAAGTATATGCAAGTGACTTTTTATGGGGTTAAGATGAAAAGTAGATTATCAATACAGAAAATGATTATTTCTTTTAAGATTTTATAAGAATATTAGAGAAAGCTATTTCCTAAAATTTTCTTTTTAAGGCACCATGAGATCAAGAGTAAAAAGATTCTTAAGTGGCAATCCTTATCCATTCACAGATTTCTGAAGCCATGTAAGCAGTGTCACTAACTCCTAAAATCTACTAGCCAGTAGATTCAAATCCAATAATCACTGAGTGAATGATTGACACATTCATTCACATACTTATTGTATATCTGCTATGTGCCACCCAGGCACTGTGCTAGCTGCCAGAGATTAAAAGTCCAATGGACTTGTTCTCTAGAAAGGGAGATGTTAAGTGCAGGGTGTGGGAGGAGCCAAGTCAGTGGCTTCTGAATGAAGTTGTGAAGAAAGGAATGACAATTTCTAACTCAATGAAGAAAGGGGAAATGGCAATTCAGGCAGAAGCAACAGCATGTGCAAAGGCACAGGGGCAAAGGCAGCATGACTCATTGTGGCATCTGTGAGCAGCTCAGCTTGGATGAAACAAAGAGGACGGAGTGAAATTCCATGAGCCAGCCAAGTAGGCTGGGGCCAGAGCCTGAGGAGCCTTAGATGCTGCGGAACCCTTGAATGACTTTAAATTATGAGGAGAAGAACATGGTGTATTTTAGATCTCACTGGCAGAAGGAATGGGTAATGACTAGAGACAAATACACAGTTGAACAGCTGTTTTAGCAAGCTGGGGAGAAGAATGAAGCGCCCATACCAGGCAGTGGCACAAAGAGGAAGATAGATATATTAGAGAGGTAATCTACAGTAGTGCTACCCAAAGTGTGGACCCTAAAAACAGCATCAGCCACACCTGGGAGTTTGTTAAAAATGCAAACTATTAGGCTCCACCCCAGACCTACTGAATCAGTATTCTTGGCATGGAACCTACTAAACTGTACTTTAACAAGCCCTCCAGGAGATTCTGACGTATATTTAAGTCTGAGAACCACTTATCTATAGGACTTTGCAACTGACTACATGTGAGAGATAAGGCAGGGTGAGCATTTAAAATGATTCTTAGGTTTCAGATGTGAGTTGTGAGTAGATTATAATACTACCATTCACTGAGAGAGGGATGAGCAGACTAGGAGCAGGTGTAGAGAGGAAGGACTTAGACTCTCTGAGGCAGACATTTTCCCCACACATTTTATGTATAAGAAAATAGACCCTGAAACATGAAGTAATACACCAGGATAATTTTCCTTCCTGTTTTCATTCTGTCCAACATACATATATCTTACAGCTCAAAATGGTGTGATGAACCAATATTTATTTTATTGACATAAGATTCCAAGACCAGTCTGTAGAAAACAAGTTTTTTGTTTTTGTTTTTTTCTGGCTGCTTATGAAAATACTGCTTTATATGGGGCCATGGGTTGCAAAGGGAACCTCTAAATCATTTGTGGAACTAGGAGAATGTGTTGGAACTGAAACAGTATATTCTAGGACTAAGATCTCAAATATGCTGCTGTGGTACCACAAAATATGCCTATAAACTTAAGATGGGTATTTGTAGACCTACCACATTTTGTTAAAAATGTAGCTATGGAGGCTTTTCCTGACTCCACCAGTAAAGCTAAATCATGGTATAAGCTCATACGTAGCAGGAACCATGGTTGTTTAAAGGGTTCTACATTCAGCTGAAATCAGAAGGCCTGGTTTCTGATCCTGGCAATGCTAATAACTAGCTGTGGACCTTGACCCAGTCAATTTCCCTCTCTGAAGCTCAGCCACCTTTTCTGTAAAATGAAGGGACTGGACTAGATGAGTTCTTATATCCCTTCCGGCTTTCACATTTATTACCCGTGAGGATCAAGGGATGGTATTTGTGTTCTAAGAGCTTTCTTACAATAATGATTTGCAAAGATCATCATTATCAAGAAATCTTTGGATTCAGGAATTCTGGGGTACAGTGTGTCATAGCCATTAGTATCTGGGTTTAGTTCAGGACGAACAGGGTGATTCCCGGTACAGGAAAAAGTGGTTACCTAAGGAGTAACTTTCACAGAAGCCAGAGTTACCTAACACTTACGTTACAGTAGTACAAGTAGCCGAGATCTCAAACTTCAATAAAACACTGCTGCTTCAACCATCAAATATCTCATTGGCCCAACAGACCTACTCACAATGCATTCCCTAGATGCACCATGCTTCCATTCTGCCAATGATTCAGCCATGAGTAAACCCCTCCTTCTTTGGAGAGACAGTATAGTTTAATGGTTAAAAGCACTGACTTTTGACATATTGGGTTAGTAGCTCAGCTCCATCACTCATCATTTAATTGTTAATGTGGCCTTGGACTGGAGGCTTACATCTTTAAGCCTCAGTTTCCTCACTATAAAACAGGAATAATAATAATATCAACATCATAGTGTTGTTATCATATTTAAATGTTACATATATAAAACAATTACTGTGGGTCAAGCTTGTATTGACACTGGGACTACAATGTTAAACTTACAGGCCAGTAGGGGAGATGGGCAATGTGCTGGAAAAGGGACACAGCACTGTAAGAGCCTATAATAGGAGGATCTGATTTAGTAAGAAGGGTCAGTGAAAACTTTGAGAAAAAGTTAACTCCTGGGCTGATTAGGTGTAAATATGTGAAGAACACTCGAGAAGAGGGACAAGCCTGTTCAAAGGCCCTGTGATGGGAGGGAGCTTAGCACGTAGGACCTAAACGGTCTGTAGGAATGGAGCAGAGAGAAAGAGAATGGAGCATAGGAGTGTAATAAGAGGTGAGCCTAGACAAAGAGACCAGATGACCTTTTAGGCCTAATATAGAATCCCCTCTTAATCCTAAAAGGGGAAAGAAGCCAATGAAGGTTTTTAGAGCAGAGGGAGAGTAACAGGAATCATAATTTGCATTTTGAAAAGATTACTCCAGCTGCAGTATGGAAAAGAGATTGTAAAGAAGCCAGAAGAAATGACAATAGACAAATCAAGAAGCTATTGTCTAATCAAGACAAGACTGTATCACGGATTAGGGTGATAAGAGAGGTGGAAATAAATTGATGGGCTCAAGAAATATTTAAAAAGTAAAATCCACAGGATTAGTCACAGATTAGACATACAGGCAATGGAAAACAAGATGTCAAGAATGACATCTCATTTTTTGGCTTAAGCAATTGGCTGAAAAGAAACACTGGAAAAGGATAACGTTTTTTATCTTACTTTAAAGTTATTGGGGCAGGGGGAGGTGGTGAGCCTGGGCAGTAAATAAGATCAAGTATATAGCTTTTAACATGCCGATTTTGAAAGGTCTTAAAAATATCCAAGAGGAGACACCAAGTAGTTGAATACATGTGTCTGCAGCTCAGGAGAAGTATGGGCAGGAGATATAAGTTTACTTGAAGATAAATTTAACCTTCACCAACATCAACAATCAATGGCCTGGTTGAGGATGAACCAAAAAAGAAAGCAAAAGAAACAGCTGGAGAAGAAAAGAAAAACCAGGTTACTATGTCTTATTAGAAGCCGAGGAGGAGAGAAATTGTGAAGAAAAGTGAAGAGGTCAACAGTAGCAAATACTGCTAAGAAGCCAAGGAAGATGAGGCCTAAAATATGTCCTTCAGATTTAGCAACATGGAGGTCTTCAATGACTTTAGTAAAAGCTATTTCAAAAAAGTGATGAGGAAGACAAGGAAACAAAAACGGCAAGTAGGGAACTCCATTAAGAAGGGAAGGAGAGAGACAATGGTTCTTGCAGAGGAATGAGAGATTGAGTGAGGTGGTTTTTATTTAAGATGGGAAAGATTTGAGCATGGTAGAAACTCTGTGAGAAAGATACAGTTGAGAGGGAGAGGTTGCCTACACAAGACAGAAAAGGGAGAAAGGATAAAGTTAAGTTCTTGACAAGAGGGAAAGGATGAGATGGAAGGAGGAATGAGCCTCAGATAGGAGGAGGGACATCTCCTTTATTAAAAAAGAGGGATGAAGATAAAGTATGTATAAAAACAGGCAGACTTATGTGTTTGGCATTGGGTAGATGAGGATTCCCATATGATGCCTTCTATTTTTCTCCATAAAGGAAGAGAAGAGGTCTTCAGCTGTGAGTGGAGCCATTGAAAGGAGTTGAGAAGATTCGAAATAATCACTGTAAAGAACGGGACAAAGAACTGGACACACAAACATTAAAATTGCTAGGCGGTTTTGAGGGCCTATTTGAGGTGTGTGACAACGAAATGATAGTGAAACCAGCCAATCTGACCTGGTGTATTACAGATCACTACCGGTAGGGAGAGATTTATGAAACTGTAATATTCTTCAGCATGGTTCCTTTCCTCCTAACTGACCATTGGGATCTAGAATAGGTCCCCTTCATCCCCCAACATTCTCATTTCCCTGACTGATACATAAGTGGAATGAAAGAAGGAGTGATAGCCATTTATCTTACACTAAGTAGTTCTCATGACTGGCAACATCCAGGAAGGTATTAAGTTTTCTAAAGATTCTGAGCCATTACTTAAGGTCAAACTGTTAACTGACAGTTAGAACAACTTGTCTTTAGAGAAACAATTTCTGATAAGTAACTACAGTCATTACACTAGGATCCCATTTCCAAGCAGAAATACAGAAACAAGTAGTAAATAGGAAATCTTTACCTTGATGTATGTGGATTACTTTCTTATGCCAGCACAAATATTCTTGTGTTTGAAAACCAACTGTATAGAATTATAATTTCTCAGGTCAAAGCATACATTGATTTCTTGATTATGAAAACTCACTTATGTGATGCTTCCCAGGCTTCCTCTTCTTCTAGGAGATCTCTTATGATGTCTGAACTAGAACTAAAAGGATATGTACATCAATATTGCCAGACAATAAAAGATTGGACGGTTCCATTTATATAAAATTCCAGAAAACGCAAACTAGTCTATAGTGACAAAAAGCATACCAGTGGACCAGTGGTTGCCTGTGGAAGTAGGAGGAGTAGTACGGGCAAGGAGGGATTACCAAGTGGCACAAGGAAACTGGGGGGTAATGGATATGGTCATTATCTTGATTGTCTGAAGGTTTCATAGCTATGTATGTATGTCAAAACTTGTCAAATTGTGCACTTTAAAAATTTGCAGTTTATTATACATTAATCAATAAAGCTGTAAAAATTTAATAAATTTACAATAATAGTAATAATAATAAATCACTAGAGCTTAAATAAACCCCTCAACATAAAACCTGGATTCATACAGAATACAGGCATGAGTTTTGTCATGACTATGACACGAGTCCTATGACAACCAAAGATGAAACTGTGTTTTAAAAACCGCATTCAAGTAATGAGATTCACAAGTGATAACAAGTTCTGAAGTGGCTTTTAGCCCCTTTTAACCAAAATAAAGTAAAATTTAATTAATTTGAACTGTGCTAGTAGTGGAATTTGTTATAATGCAACCTGGCTTAAAGTGCTGTGTACCTTTGGCCTACCTGTGCAGGGGTGCAGGGTAAAGAACATTATTGAGGGCATGCTTCCTTTCTTTAAGACAAAAAAAACTGTTTTAGGGCTTTTAGCAACTTCTTCTCAACCAAGTTAATTCCTACCAATCCTACCAATAAGCATTTTTGTTTGTCTGTTTGTTTTGTTTTAAAGATATGTACATCAATATCAAAAAGCATTTGTTTAGACATACGAGAAGTAGAATGTCACAGGCACTGTATGGAATAACTGAGAAATAGCAGTCACCACCCCAGGGCTGAGAAGGCTGAAACTAAGGAATGAAATCCCATTCTCTCTCAAGTGAGAAATGACAGGTTTGGAAATGTAAGTGACAAACATATTTCTACTGACACTCAAAGAGCAAAAATTTAAAAATTATGAAGAGTTACAGTGCTAATCAGTAATTCTCAGCCACTTGGGACAACTCTTTGAAATAAAGTCTGCTTATGATGCCTGCACAGAAAAAGGCAACATGGTCATTCAGTATAATTCTGTACCAAATGTTTCACTCAAGGATTTCCCCCTAAATTACCAAGACTATCACAGAATTATATGCAGGGTCCCTCTGACTGTGAGTCATATGTGCACTGGCCTATGTGCGGGATTCCAGTAGCACTGCTAATGTACTGACCTCCTAATAAATCTAGCACAGTGCTTCCCAGTCTTTTCAGGAGAAGGATCCTCAGATGGTAGTGTAAAAATTTTTAGTATTTGTGGATTGGGAAAACACTTAATGATAAAGAACTATTATAAATTCAGTAATACTTTCAGTTGATATTTTATTCACTATAGCAGCACATGCATGCATTTTTCAAACAGTAGTACATGGATTTTTGAGGCATCCTTTATTTTGTCTACAGACAAGCCTTGACGGGCATGTGCTTTTGCACCTCCCTTGCAATAATTCCTTCAGGCCACTGGTTTGGAAACCACTGATTGAGCCTGTCAAGGAAGGTCCCTAAGCATCTACCACTCCTTTACACTGTGGGTGGCCCCCTCACAACAATAACACATTAATTTAGAGTCAGTCATTTTTACCTTAGAGTGAACTGGCTTATAACAATCTTTCCATTAAACTGCTAGCTAAAAGTAGTTTTTATTAGGAGGGGAGGAGGGAAAAGCATCCAAGACAGATTTCACCAACTTTATCATTTTTTATTTATTATTATTTTCCTAAGAGATAGACCCACACAGCCACTCATTAAGGAGCGCTTGTATTTACTGCTATCCCTATCTCCTTACTGTGGAGATAACCATTCCAACTTTGAAAAGAAAACTGGAGCTGTTTTAAGTTAACTTTTTCAGCCCCTTCTCTCTATCCCATAGTACCCTGATATCATCATTCATTCTTCTTTATTTGGATAGAGCCAGGACAGTGTTCCTCAATCTTTTTTTCATTATCATTCCCTAAGGAGCCTTTTTAGACATTTTTTTTCCTAATCACTCCTCAGCCCATGAAAATTTAATGCCACAGATATAATGTATACCTGCTTATATACTGTATATATGTCTTTGTGCATATTACACATAAAGATTAAGATTTTTTTCTCCACCCCTTCCCCCAAGAACCAATTTCCACCCTTTCGGGGCAATACAGTTCCTACTGAGAACACACAAACTAGGGAAATGTGAGGTGGTCACGTGACTTTGGGTCCTAATGGATGTCCCAATGATAGAGAAATAGTAAAGTCAGCTTCTTGCCAACACCCCCTTAATACACACACACACAATTTTTTTTTTAAATACAGGAAGGTTACAGAGCACCCCTACTATTCCAGCTAAGTAAGCAGGATGGCCAAGCCTGTCAACGAACCTAGTATAGTCTGTGATCAGCTTACCCTGGGGCTTTCAAATCACCAGCACAAATCACTGATTTGTGAAAGGAAAATATTTGCAGTACATTTAATGACACAAACCTAAGAGGTTTTTGTTATGCTACCTCAGTGAAAACATGGTACAGGAGGTTTACAAAAAGCACACAGAAAAACTAGCCTGCCACCTCCTCTTCCTTCATGACTTCAATACCATTGACTAGGAAACCTGTACAGCTCCCTGGTTTCCTCAATTCTCATTACCTTTCCTTCTACTTCAGCTCAGTCACTAACTTCAGTGATAACCAAATCACTAGCCTGAATGATAAAACGTTTGGGAGGCTTGAGGTTTACCTAAAATGAAGTTTCAGGATTATCTACTATATCTGCTGCTCCTATTCTACATCACCACTGAATAACTAAGAGTTGATGCTAATACAATTAAAATACCAACCAAAACCAAACCCACTGCCGTAGAGACGATTCCAACTCATAGCGACCCTTTAGGATGGAGTGGAACTGCCCCATAGGGTTTCCAAGGCTGAAATCTTTATGGAAGCAGATTGCCACATCTTTCTCCCACAGAGCGGCTGGTGGGTTCCAACCACCAACCTTTTGGTTAGCAGTCAAGTGCTTAATCACTGTGCCACCAGGACTCCTTAAAATACCAACAGAACTGTTAGTTCCTTTTTTAAGTAATATACTTGCTATATTCTACTTAAAAATCACATTTATGAAATTAAAAACACTGTTTCATAAATAGGATATTACAAAGAAACCATTAGGCATGACTATCTGTGTTACTAAAATCATCACTCTCAGATTTCTTCCCTGTGGGTAGAAGCAATTAGTATCTTTGATGTCTCAGTCATTTTAATATGCCTTGAAGATAAAAAATTCCTATAATATACTTTTGATTTCTAAAAATTCCTCCAGAGAATAAATCACTCACTTTGGTATACATGAGGTCAGATCATGCACAACCTTTCACAGCTGTAGCTTTTAATCTATGACAGAATTTTACCTTCTCTGCTTTTCGGGTTTGGAACATTCTGGTAGACACTTTAAGAAGCTGTATAAACATGAGTCTGGTACATGAAAGTTACAGCTCCCCTAAGGGAGGGGGTTCAAATTGTGCTCTGACATCACCGCCAGTCCAGGTTAGAGTGGATACTAATATAAAGATTAAATACATGTGAGAAAGACTCACAGGGAAAAAATATCAATCTTGATTTAATAGCATTCCCAACTTCTGTTTAGGAAGATTCTGGTAGGCTTGTACCGTTTAGGCCTTATTTTCATTTCAAACTTTCAGAAGCATAAACTCTTCTGTGTGTGCTTTGGCCTAGTTGGACTTTCTACACTATTTTACTCGTCATTCTCTGACTCAAAGTAGCACTTCTCCTCAGGCAAAGGAGAACACTACCTTTGCATATTCCTTTTATAACATCTTATTTCATTCTACTAGTAAATATTTTACCGCCAAAGCTAAAAAGTATGATGTCAAACACCTCTGGTGAAAGTATGGTTGGTAACATTACCCAAAGTCAGACAAGCCTGAGGTTTCAGTCCTGTTTCTGTCACTTACTAACTGTGACCTTGGGCAAGTTCTTAATTTCTCCAAGTCTCAATATCCTCACCTGTAAAGTCAGGATAATAATACATATATTTCATAGGGATGTTTTTAAAATTAATGAACGTAACACATGAAATGTTTAGCATAAAGCTTGGCACATACTAAGTGTCAGTAAATGTTGATTCCATTTCAGAAAACAGATTTGAGTCTGAGTTACCTGAATAACTGCCTCAGCATTATGCTTCATTTTGCCCTAGGAAACCTGATCACTATGTGTTTTAATCTTTGACTTCCACTGTTTCTATGACACCAGGGTGCAAATTCATCAGAACTTGTTATTTATCCAGCATGGCAGGTACACAGGGTACTGTGGGGAAGGAAAAATGCAAACATCTGCTATAAAAATCCCATAGACTAAGGATTACTTATTTACAAGTAGAATTCTTCTACTCTGTAGTAGTTACTCCCCTCCTCACCCCCAGTGTCTATTCTCTTAACTGTGACATTAATTTGAATGTGGTTGAGCATATCCAACTTAAGAAAACATTTCCTTAAGGACAGATCACTGGAGGACTGATGGAGAGAATGCAGTGCCTACCAGGCAGTAGGACTTAAGTAAAAGCCACCAGCTACTATGAATCCTTCCTCAGAAGCTTCCTCGAACCCCTACTTTTAGTAATCTGTTCCATAGGGTATATGATTTCCTATCAAGCTAAAGTAATCAAGACAGTGTTCTATTGGCTTAAAGATAAACAGATCAATGGAATACAAAGGAGTCCAAAAACAGACCCACACATACAGTCAAGTGATCCTCAACAAAGGTGCCAAAATAATTCAATGGATAATCTCTTCAACAAACAGAGCTGGAACAACTCACTCCTATATGGGGAAAAATGCACTGTGATTCATAATTTAAGCTGTGCACAGATATTAACCTGAAATACACCAAAAACCAAAACATAAAAGACGAATATCTTTGCAATCTTACAGAAGGCAAAGATTTCTTAGATTGGATCTAAAAAGCACCAACCATAAAAAAAATTTAAAAAAAGATACAATTAACTTCATCAGGCCAGAGTATGTCTGTCGAACAGAGAACCTAGCTTACTTCCAGACCATGGCAGAGAGAGCTCGGACACCCCGCCAGATGGGCCCACCCGCCAAGGCCTGCATTTACTGAGCGCCACTGTGTGTGTCATCATGCTTCATACTCATAACTGCGCCATCAGACAGATGGGCTCAAAATTCCCATTTATAGGACTTGGCCTAAATGTCACCTCATCCACTGTGAGCTCCACGACCACGTCAACCTACTGTCCCATCTCCGGCACAGCGCCAGGCACACGTAGTCACTACTATAAAGGAGATAAAACAAGCAATTGAGCAAGAAGAGATGGGGGAAGCCTGACGCCAAGTCACATGGGGATCTCCAAAGAACCAGGAAACAGAAGCTGAAGAGACAAGGACCTTCTCCCAGAGCTGAGCGAGTGAAAACCTTCCCCTAGAGCCAGCGCCCTGAATTCAGACCTCAAGCCTCCTAAACCATGAGAAAATAAATTTGTTTGTAAAGCCAAAAAAGAAAACTAACGTTTCTTCAAAATTTTTAAAACCTTCTGCACATCAAAGTACACTGTTAAGAAAATGAATAGGTTACCCACAGACTGGAAAAAATTTTTCACAATACATATATGTAACAAAAAAACCTATATCCAGAATATATAAACTCCTATAATTTAATAATAAAAAGGCAAAGAATCCAATTAAATAATGGGCAAGAGACTTGAAAGATAATTCACAAATGAAAATATACAAATGACCAATAAGCTCATGGAAAAGTATCCAATATCATTAGTCATCAGGTAAATGCAACTTAAAACCTCAGTTAGGTACAACTACACACCTGCTAGAATGTATGTAGTTTTTAACTAAAATTAAAAAGAGTGATACTATCAAGTGTTGGTAAAGACACAGAACTAGAACTCTCATACATTGCTAGTGGGAATATAAAATGGCATAACTACTCTAGAAAAATATTTGGTAGTTTCTTATAACGTTAAACATTCACCTAACCTGCAGTTCCAGTTAGGTATTTACCCAAGAGAAATGAAAATATATATACACAAAAAGACTAGTACAAGAATATTTACAGCAGTTTTATTCATAATAGCCCCAAACCAGAATCAACCCAAACGTTGGATAAATAATAATAGTTTCATACAAAAGAATACTAATATTGCAATAAAAAAATGGGCTACTGATACACGCAATAACATTGATAAATCTCAAAAGATTATGGTGAGAAAAAGCAGACCAATGCATAAGAACATATACTGTATGATTCCATTTATATGAAATTTGGGGACAGGTAAAAGAAAAAATCAGAATGGCAGTGGGAAGTGACTGGGAAGAAGAATGAGGGATCCTTCCAGCATGATGAAAATATTCTCTGTGTTGATAGAGGTGTTGGTTACATAGATATTTGTCAAAACTCACCAAACTACACTACTCTTAAGATCTTTGTATTTCACTGTGCATCTTATACCTCAGCTTACTAAAAAAAAGAAGAATATGGAAATCAGATCGTAACACTCCCCTGGTTTAAAACCCTCCATTGTCTTCCCATCGTACTCAGAATAAAATTCCAACTCCTTACAAAGTCCTATGCAATGTGGCCTTACCTCTCTGAACTTATCTCCCTCCACTCTTGTCTCACCACCCAATATGTTCTCACCTTGCCAGCCTTTAATATGCTGAGCATGTCTCCATCTCGGAGTCCTTCATTAGCTACTATCTCTGCTACAAGCTCTTCTTTTTGATCTTTGCTTGGTTGATTCTTCATTGTTTCTAACCTCTCAGTTTAAATATCATCTCCTCAGAGAACCTAAGCCTAGCCACGCTTCCTCTATCACTCAATACCACCTATTCTTTTTTTTTTTTTTTTTTTTTTTTTTGCTGTTTGACTCTTTTTTCTGGTTTATCTATTCAGTCATTTAACTGTTAATAAAAATATGGATGTAACCTGTCTTGTTCACAGTCTTATCCAGTGCCTGGAAATTGTGCTTAGTATATAACAAACCCTTGTAGCAGAGGTAGGCTAGGCATACACCAATCCCACTTCCTCTTCTTTCTCAGCACAAGGTTAGACAACATTTTCCAGCCTCCCTTGCAGGTAATGGTGGTCCATGTGACAGAGTTTGAGCCAAAATAAGCTGAATAATCCCAAATAAGACAAAGCATTGGGGATATATGAATTGTTCCTTCACACGAATAAGATGGAAGGGGTGAAATGACCACAATACTCTCAATAATTGCAAAAGACACAGTTAAAAGCCACTAATTCTTCATTATCTGAAGATGGCTTGACCAGTTTGGTGAGATTCAAAGAATTAGCTGAAGAAGAGGGAGGGAAACAAGCATTTGACCTGATTTGCATATCTGGTCAACTCAGGTCCCATTCTGATTATTTGAAAAATATAAGGCTAGGTTAAGAAGCACATAATTAACAGAAACTTAAAGGAGTTCTGGCTATTCTTCATCAAGCAATATATGTGATATGTACTGTTACTAAACTATTAAATTGCTTTTTTACTATTGTCTGAGATCTATAATGATAGTTGCATTCCTAAATAGTGGATATAACTTTAACATAGGATGTTTATCCATTTTCAACTTCATTTTGCTGTTTAATCATAGCTTTGAGAAATCCATGACAGTGCTCTCTCTACTCTACCCCCACTCCAGGATTACCACGATTTCTAGGGCAATAAATGTTTGAAGGTATGGGCACACTAGTTGAAATACTGATCTTTAAATGTTTAGATCTAGTTCTAAAAAAATCACCTGAAAATAATTCTCCTGCAATAGCCAAATCTGCTCCCTCTTTTCTGACCACGTTATCCACCATAGTTCCTGTACCTTCTCCTACTCCACTAACAAACCAAGTAAATCAATTCAAGTATTTCAACAATAGTTGGCATGCCTTCTTCTGGATTCCTAAAACTCTCCACATTCAGGCTTTTCTACCAAAGGGATGCTTAACACTATTTTTAGAAAGTATTCTAAATCTGAAAATCATATACTTTATACATGCACTGACAATTTTTCATTTTAAAAGTATGATATATGCTACTCTGAAACACAGCACCAGACTGGATTTTTCTTTCAATATATGCTTTACCCTCTAAGATTCTGCAGTTACATGAAAATAATGGAATGGGAAAGCTCATAAGCCTGTCACTTTTAATATTTCATCTGTTCATTCAATTCCACTTCAACATACACAGAACTTTAATCTGGCCAGAACTTTAATCGGGCCTCAGTGCCTTCCAAGGATTTTGGTGAACAGAAAACCAAGCAGGAGAAAGCATTATATCTGACTTCAGGAAACCTGGCTTTCCTATCAAGTAGGATCATAAGATTAAGTCACTTAACTTGTCTTGGCTTCAACTGACTCAATCATTGCCTCACCTGCTCAGAAACAGGGAGGTGCTTCAAATGCTGTTACTGTCCCTTCAACCCAATGAACCAAAATCTGTTGCCATCCAGTGGATTCCAATTCATAGCGACCCTACAGGACAGAGGAGAACTGCCCTACTGGGTTTTCAAGAGAGGCTGGTGGATTTGAACAGCCGACCTTTTGGTTAGCACCTGAACTCTTAACCACTCTACCACCAGGGCTCCTCAAGGAACGGTATGAGTCTATTGTCTACTTATTCAAGGAGGAGAAGAATTTAAAAACTAACTTACTATATTGACTAGGTTTTAGGCAGTGGATAATTAACCTTCCTGTGACTCAGTTCCCACATAAAGCATTAGACTAAATGATCTAAAGTGTATAAGAATTATCCCTCTAAAACTGTATTTATGCCTAACATTTAATGTTCTGATAAATATTTTTAATTTTCTTTTTGTACTATTACCTACACTCCAGTAACAGGTCACAAATGGCTCTAATAAAATGTGCTTACTAGGGCAAGAGAAGCATTCTAAAGCCACATATTAATGAAATCTTAAAGGCTTCTATAATTGGCTTCTGCAAAATTACCTAAAAAAAAAAAAAATCAAGCCTCTGCATTTAAAACCTATCATGCTTTAATGCTTGAATCCCTCTGAGGTACAAGAACACTGTGCACTTTATGTGGTAAAATAAACAGGAGTAAGCAAAATCAGCGATTTAATATGCACCCATGTTCCAGAATGTGATTTGGCTTTCAATACTTGTGTGGGAGTAAAGAGAACAGAAAAGACATGCAAATTAACACTGCATGTCCTTCTAACAAGGCGACCACACAATCTGTCATCCAGACCCAGACACTTCAGAGACTGATATCGAGTACTAGTAATAATTATGACATGACAAGAAGTGGAAATCAACCTATCCCAGGGAAACTAGAACATATGGTTATTCTATGTCTAACTATTTCGAATAACTCCCTTAAAATGCTACTAACAAAAGAAGTGTCTTAGTCACTTAGTGCTGCTCTAACAGAACACCACAAGTGGATGGCTTTAACAAAGAGAAATTTATTTTCTCACAGTTTAGTAGGCTACAAGTCCAAATTCAGAGCATCAGCTCCAGGGGAAGGCTTTATCTGTCAGCTCTGGAGGAAGATCTTCGCTGTCATCAATCTTCCCTTGGTCCGGGAGCATCTCAGCACAGGAACCTCAGGCCCAAAGGACGTGCTCTGCTCCCGACGCTGCTTTCTTGGTGGTATGAGGTCCCCCATTGTCTGCTTGCTTCCCTTTCCTTTTATCTCTTGTAAGATAAAAGGTGGTGCAGGCCACACCCTAGGGAAACTCCCTTTACATTGGATCAGGGATGTGACCTTAGTAAGGGTGTTATACAATCCCACCTCAATCCTCTTTAACATAAAGTTACGATCATAAAATGGAGGACAACCACACAATACAGGGAATCATGGCCCAGCCAAATTGATACACATAGTTTTTGGGGGACATAATTCAATCCATGACAAGAGGCAAGAGAGTCTAAGATGTGGCCAGACAAAAATTCTGATACAACTCATGTAGTAGTGGGGAAACACCTAGGCTGACTCTACTTGTCAAGTAAGTCACATCACTTCCCAAGGCCTCCATTGTTCCTTTATCTGTGAAGTGAAGTGACCAACCATATACAGTGACTTCTCAAAGTACCTTTTAACATGAATATGTTTCTGGTTCTGAGAGTCTTCGTATCTCCTAACATCTGTTTCTCTGATTTAAAAGCAAAGATAGTATGAAATGAGAGCAAAGGAAAAAAAGCTCTGATTTTAACAACTTTCAAGATGAATGTAATAAAAGATAAACTTGATCAATTGAGTAATCACACAAAATTCCAATAGCATGATTATTATGAATTACATATTATTTATATTCCATTCAATTTTATTCACCAGAACAAATGGATTTTTTTTTTTTTTTTTAAATCGCTGAATGCCGTTAACTAGCTACTAATGTTTGGGGGATGGGATATTGATCCACAAATAATTATTAACTGTATGTCTCATATTCAGAAGGAACTGGTAGTTCCTTCAAGTCTCATATTTACTCTAAGTAACTCTGAAAAGTACACCTTTACCTACTCTTTTCTTTTTCAATAAAGAACTGAATTATGAACCAGTCAAGATAATATCTCAGTTTTACGAATCAAGACAAATATATGCAGAAGTAAATGGGTCAAGAATGCCTATAAAGTTTACAAAATGTCTGAAAATTTAAAAAGGGAAAATAAACTTTAAAAAATTCAGCCTTATGAATGTATTACCATGACATACCAATTCAAACTCTCAACACTACAACCTCTGTGCCAAAACTGTGAGTGACGACCAGACATGCTACATGCTATGAAACTGAGGGTATCATTTAATTAGACTGGGGCCTAGAAAGAACTGCCAATTTCTGTAAGGATTTTAGATACGCAAGTAACAATCTAGTCTGGATTTTTCAAACTATCTCCTGGTACAGGAAATTGAAGAACTTTGAGTAATTTTACAGAGAATCTTTACGTCAAGGCAGTTCATAAATTTGCTAAAAACAAACAAAAATATTTGCCACTTAGGGTTGACTCAGAATGATGAAAAACCAAGAATTTATTGTAAAACAACAAAAAAGCTATTATGAAGAAGCCCATCAGATTGTCCAATGAAAATGCATAATTAACAACTTCCAAAAGGTGCTGACATGACTGCCTGAGAATAAAAGAAAACCTTATTACTTAATAGCAAATATCCTTTGGCAATGAGTACTGGAGAGAAGATAAGACTATTGTATTTTAACATTGTTCTTGGAGAATCACTACTCAAATCACCTTTACAATCATATATTCACTAAAAAGAACAAGGAAACTCAAAAGGATGATGCATATTGTAAATCTGTGTGTGTTTTTTCTTATGATGAAATATAAAGGCTGAGCCCCATCCTGTATGATGTGATACCAGTCTGTAGAGTGAAAATATTAGCACAGGAAAGCAAAGTTAATAAAAGTAAAACAACAGAGAGGAAAATATAACTCTTTCCCCATGCTACATTTATTTATTAAATTCTAACAAAGTACAAAATAATACACACACTCCTCACTTATTGACATAGTTAAGTTCCAAAGATCAGATCATCATGCAAAAATCAGCATTATGCGAAAAGGGAGGATGACCACATTAGTTCACAAAAATGGAGAACGACTACATCATTACACAACTGCCAAACCACTAAGAATCATGGCCCAGCCAAATGGACAAATAACCTTAACCATCAGAGCCAGCATTACTCTTGCCTTGCACCTCAGTGTTCAATACTGCCAGACATATGTCATTAAAGCGCAAAATGGTCAAATAGCAGACTTTTTACTACTGTTGTAAATGCAAAATATCAGATAACAACTGATAAATGAAGAGTAGGTATATTATATTTTATAGGATTCATTAAAATAGGATTTTATTAATTTATATGACTAAATCTAACAAAATACTAAAAGGGGAAAAAAAGACTAGTTTAATAATTAATACAACCCAGAAGCACTGTTCAATTTACCACTGAAGAAGAATTAAGTTTTGATGACTTCGATTTTCCAACATCTGATACATTCTTTGAGTATTTCCATACCAAATATTATTCTTTATTTTGATATTGTGATGTATTTTTTTTAAATAAACTTTTTATCTTAGAATAGTTTTTTATTTACAGAAAAGTTGCAAAGATAGTACAGAGAGTTCCCATATACCTCACACTCTGTTCCCTCTATTATTAACATCTTACATTGTTCCTGCTAGGTGCCATCTAGTTGGTTTCGACTCATAGCAACCCTATGTACAAAAGCAACACTGTTCGGTCCTGCGCCATCCTCACAATCATTGCTATGTTTGAACCCATTGTGGCAACCACTATGTAAATCCATCTTGTTGAGGGTCTTCCTTTTTTTCCGCTGACCCTCTACTTTACCAAGCATGATGTCCTTCTGAAAGGGCTAGTCCTTCCTGATAACATGTCTAAAATATATATGCGAGATGAAGTCTCGTCATCCTCACTTCTAAAGAGTATTCTGGCTGTACTTCTTCTAAGACGGATTTGTTCATTTTTCTGGAAGTTCATGGTGTATTCAACATTCTTTGCCAACACCACAATTCAAAGGCATCAATTCTTCTTCGGTCTTCCTTATTCATTGTCCAGCTTTCGCACGCATATAAGATGACTGAAAATACCATGGCTTGGTCAGGTGCAGCTTAGTCCTCAAAGTGACATGTTTGCTTTTTAACACTTTAAAGTCATCTTTTGCAGCAGATTTGTCCAATGCAATATGCCATTTGATTTCCTGACTGCTGCTTCCATGGGTGTTGATTGTGGATCCAAGTAAAACGAAATCCTTGACATCTTCAATCTTTTCTCCATTTATCATAATGATTTCTTATTGGTCCAGTTGTGAGGATTTTTGTTTTCTTTATGTTAAGGTTTCATCCATACTGAAAGCTGTAGTCTTTGATCTTTATCAGTCAATGCTTCAAGTCCTCTTCACTTTCAGCAAGCAAGGTTGTGTCATCTGCATATCGCAGGTTGTTAATGAATCTTCCACCAACCCTGATGCCGCATTCTTCCTCATATAGTCCAGCTTCTCAGATTATTTGGTCAGCATGGATTTAATAAGTATGATGAAAGATACAATTCTGAAGCATACCTTTCCCGATTTTAAATCATGCAGGATCCCCTTGCTCTGTTCAAATGACTGCCTCTTAGTCTATGTACAGGTTCCTTATGAGCACAATTAAGTGTTCTGGAATTCCCATTCTTCCCAATATTATCCATAATTTGTTATGCTCCACAAAGTCAAGTGCCTTTGCATAGTCAGTAAAACACAGGTAAACATCTTTCTTGTATTCTCTGCTTTCAGTCCAGATCCATCCGACATCAGCAATGATATCCCTTCTTCCACATCTCCTTCTGAATCTAGCTTGAATTTCTGGTAGTTCCCTGTTGATGTACTGCTGCAAATGTTTTTGAATTACCTTCAGCAGAGTTTTACTTGAGTGTGATATGAATGATATTGTTCGATAATTTCCGCATTCTGTTGGATCACCTTTCTTTCCAATGAGTACAATTTCTTCCAGTCAGTTGGCCAGGTAGGTGTCTTCCAAATTTCTTGGCATAGACAAGCGAGCACTTCCAGTGTTGCATTCATTTACTGAAACATCTCAACTGGTATTCCATCAATTCCTGGAGTCTCTGCCTTAATATGGCATATTAGTCACAACTAATGACCTAATATTTACACATTATTATTAACTAAAGTCCATACTTTATTCAGATTTCCTTATTTCTTACCTAATCTCTTTTTTCTGTTCCAGGATCCCATCCAGGATACCACATTATGTTTAGTTGTCATGTCTCCTTAGTTTCCTCTTGTCTGTGACAGTTTTTCAGATTTTCCTTATGTTTGATGACCTTGACAATTTCAGGAGTGTGGAGCCGAGGTCGAAGGTTGCTAACAATAGTATGACTTACACACAGGCATTGGATGGAACAACACTTTACTCACACAGAGAAGAGACAGAGCAAGGTCAAGGTCAGCTTCAATAGAAGGCGCCAGTCCCCCATGGCCTACAGATTACCTTCTGAAGCTGGCACAGAGCAGATGTTCTGCACACACCTCTAGTGCTGTAAGTGAGAGGCCCCCTTCCCTCCTGGCTCAGAAGAGATGTAATAACGTGGCTGGGCAGGTGCCGTACAGCATTCATGCATGAACAGAACAGAGAGAAAGTTTCTGTGTACTCCGAACAGGGAGGGCAGCTCCCTGATGAACAAATTGAAACTCAGTTCCCAGCCTCCGTTACCAGGGCCTAAAGCTTCTGATTAGGTAGACCAGGTGGAGGTTGCAAGGCTATGTAACAGACTGCTTTCCCATTTTCCCAACAAGGAGTATCAGTCAAGTATTTTGTATAATGTACCTTAATTGAAGTTTACCTGATGTTTTTTCTCATAAGTAGAAAAACATCAGGTTTTTAGAAGGAAGACCACAGAAGATAAAGGGTCATTCTCATCACATCATATAAAGAGTACATGCTATCAACATGACATTACTGTTGATGTTAACTTTGAAAACCTGGCTGAGGAAGTTTTTGTTACGTTTTTCTGCTATAAAGTTAACTGCCCTGTCCTTCCATACTGTACTCTCTGGAAGGAAGCCACAACGTGCAGTGCATATTTAAGGTGTGGGGGGCTATGCATCACCTCCCTGAAAAGGGAGTATCTACATAAACTGTTTGGAATTCTTCTGCTTGGGAAATTTGTCTACTCTTTCCTCATTATATTTATATCAGTACGGATTTATGGATTTTATACTTTAGGTTACAATTCAATACTACATTATTTATGTTGCTTAAATTGTTCCAGCTTTGGCCATTGGGAGCTCTTTTAGTTAGTTCATGTGTTCCTTTGACATACCCTACTCATCGTTTTTGCTGCTGCTTCTTTTCTTGTTTGTTTGTTTTGTTTTGGAGGACTTCTTTGCTTCCTGGTAGTGCAAAATGCTCCAGGCTCATCTTGTATATTCTTGTTACAGTCCTAGAATGAGCGATTTCTCAAGGATCCCTGGGCTCCCTTCACGGGAGAATGGTATTAGGAACCAAGATCCGGGCAATAAATGTGCTTGTTGCTACTGGGGTGTCATTGCTTCTCAGCCCTCTCAGCTGACAGAGCAAGGAAATATACATGTGTACACTAGCTCACTTATATAAACATATCTATAAATATTTATGTATGTATCCACTTGTACCTATATTAAACTAAACATGAGTTCATATTGATGTCGCCAATTCTAATCTACTACCACATGGATCATTTTAGGCTTTCTCCCTTACTGGTTTATAATCTCTCAATCCAACAGTAAGAAACCTGGCTCCCAACATCCACCATCCATTTTATAGACAGGGATGCATACTTATTATCACAGACAAGACTATGCTAAGTTATAGATGGTTAGGAGAAAAGTTTTCTGAAATGACAAAGAGAATCTTCAGCAAATATATGAGACAAATATCTGAGCTCCATATACCAGTGCAAAACCAAACAGTACAAATAAGTACATTTCAAAATACTACTTTTAGTTCTTAAGCATAAACAAGCAATTTTATTTTTAAAAAATTAATAATTACCATTAAATGTATCAAATAGACAGCTGGCATTTTTTTTAAGTCCAAGGACAGTTCAAAGTCATACAATATTGTCACCTATTAACAAGGTGCTTCTAAAGACTTTCTAAAAAAGGACAACAGGTTTATTCTGCCACATCCAATAGAGTAACTTTAGAAATGGGAGAGGAGGTTTATATACACCATAAGGCCTTTAATAATACTCATATCTCAATTAAGGAGAAACACAACAGGATAAGAAAACACCCCGGAACAATCAAAGAACTCCTGGTTTCGTACTTGTGATTTTCTGCCTAAGCCCAAGAGATTTTCATTTAGTGTGTTGGTAAGTTTGATGATGGATTACTTGTACTTCAGTTTATTAACACAGGATGAGAAAGTAAATTGTTTCTTATCAACAAGCACATTTTCTCCCTTCAGTTTGTGAACCCATTTGGTTCAGAGCTTTCTAGATAATCTGACCCTTTATTCCCTTGACATTTGCTTCTCTATCATTTCTTCAACAGGCCCCAGATATCCTTTCTCTTCCCTCAGCAGCAACAGCCATGCAGACTTGGCACAGAGATACGGAGCTTCAATGAGTTCTGAAGCATCCTCATATCCTCCTACACTCTCCTGGGCTAGATACAAGCTAAAGCCTATAGGCCCCATTTGCATTAATAAGGCACACAAAACCAAATCATTTTCCTATCTTCAGTTGGGATACACTGTCCTGGCAGATTCCATTGGTGTTTGCCTCCATCCCCTTGCCCTTACCACCTCAGTGTACCAGGCCTGCCTACCAAATGACTGTATCTTTGCCTAAAGGCATTCCCTTGCTACTACAGCCTGCTTTCTTGCCAGCATGGAAGGCTGGAAATACCAGAGAGCAGCCCCCAAGCAATGACTGACAGAAGTTCCCTTGCGCCTCAGGTGGAATAACTCTCAGTTTCCCCAGGAAGATTAAGCTTCAGTTGTCCACCATGCTATCTGGTTTGATAACATATCCCTTAAACGTCTTCCCTTTCCTGTCTCACTTCCCCAGCTCCCTACAGTGCTCCCTTCACCTTCCAAATAAACCACTTCCACTCAAATCCTTGTTTCAGGGTCTGCTTCTCAAGAAACCCAACCATTTCAAGAAGTGCATATTTCCACTCTTTCAAGAATGTGAAAAGCAAATCTGCTTGGCCACAGCAGCATATCAGAATCAGGAGAATGTGGGCTTTGAGGTCAACAAGACCTGGGTTCAAATCCTGGTAGCGCCACATAATACTTGTACGACCCTGAGCAACACATTTAATTCACCTGACCTTTCATCTTCACATCTCTAAAATGGGATTGCCTGTAGAGTAGTAGGTGATATAACAGATTTAACACTCTTAGCACTCAAATGACACTTGTTGAAACTACAGAGCTTGCTGCCTACACTAACGTAACTTTAATATTCCACTGTCTTCATCGATATAACTTTAATATCCCAAGAGAGTCTTGGCCAGGAAGACAAACATTGCAAATAACTTTATTGTTGAGTCCAAAAACTAACTGAAACACATAGCAACAGAGAGCACCAAAGGACACAGGCCCCAGAACTCATTCCCTCACCTCAAAATCCTCAACTTGCTTATCCACCAATACTTAGTTATTATATCATGATCCTTAACTAATTTTAACTAAGACATGCATTGAAAGGCCGACCTGAAACCAAACTTCAACACTGTAATAAACATACCAATTATGTCCTTCCCACTCTGAGAGGTTCCTCTCATCACAGAAGTCGTTCTTCCTTTCCCTCACTAAGCAAAAAAACTCAGCTTGGTCTTAATCAACAGTCTGTTTGGTGCCAGCAATCGATATTCCTTAAATGAATGTCAAAAAGGCATATTTTTCCTTAAAGTTTTCTCCACCACTCTCCAATTTACTCAGAACTTAAGTCTGGGACTTAACAACACCTTAAATTTTCCAACAAATACCACATTTTTACACAAATAACACGTCTTCTACATTTGTTTACCAGCCGTGTACTCCACCCCCAAGGTATTTTCATAAGCACCATTATGCCAATTTTTTTACATGTTGCTGTAAAAAAAAATTACCATACCACACTTACGAAAATACCTCGCTGGGGTGGGGGGAGAGGGGTGCGCTTGGCAAACATAGAAGGCACACGTTATATGCATAAAAATTCAGTAGTAATTAAGATTTCTTTACATTTCCTTTTTGTTCTCTTGCTCTTAAGAATTCTACACAGATGTTGTTAGGTGCCATAGAGTTGGTTCCAACTCATAGTGACCCCATGTGCAACAACAGAACAAAACATTGTCTGGTTCTGTGTGGTTCTCACAATCACTGTTATACTTGAGCCCATCGTTGAAGCCACTTCGTCAGTCCATCTTACTGAGGGTCTTCCTCTTCTTCGCTGACCGTCTACTTTACTCCAGAGACTGGTCACCCCTGATAACATGTCCAAGATACATGAAACAAAGTCTCACTACCCTTGCTTCCAAGGAGCATTCTGGCTGTACTTCTTCCAAGACAGATTTATTCATTCTTCTGGTAGTCTAAGGTATATTCAAAATTCTTTGCCAACACCAGGATTCAAAGGCATCAATTCTTCTTCGGTCTTCCTTATTCATTGTCCAGCTTTTGCATGCATATGAGGAGATTCAAAATACCACGGCTTGGGTCAGGCGCACCTTAGTCCTCAAAGTGACATCTTCGTGGAGCCCAATAAAATGAAATCCTTGATAACTTTAATATTTTCTCTGTTTGTCACGATGTTGCTTACTCGTCCAGTTGTGAGGATTTTTGCTTTATGCTGAGGTACAATCCATACTGAAGGCTGTAGTCTTTGATCTTCATCAGTAAGTGCTTCAAGTCTGTCACCTTCAGCAAGCAAGTTTGTATCATCTGCATCTCGCAGGTTGTTAATGAGTCTTCCTCCAATCCTGATACTCCGTTCTTCCTCATATAGTCCAACTTCTCAGATTATTTGCACAGGATACAGAGTGAATAAGTTTGGTAAAAGGATACAACACTGACACACACCTTTCCTGACTTTAAGCCACGCAGTATTCCCTTGTTCTGTTGATCTGTGTACAGGTTCCTCACGAGCACAATTAAGCGTTCTGGAATTTCTATCCTTTGCAATGTTATTCATAATTTGTTATGATCCACACAGTCGAATGCCTTTACATAGTCAATAAATACAGGTAAACATCTTTCTGGCATTCTCTGCTTCAGCCAACAACCATCTAACATTAACAATAATATCCCTCATTCCACATCCTCTTCTGAATCTGGCTTGAATTTCTGGCAGTTCCCCGTCCATGTATTGTTGCAACCGTTTTTGAATTATCTTCAGTAAATTTTACTAGCGTATGATATGAATGATATTGTTCGGTAATTTCCGCATCCTGTTGGATCACCTTTCTTTGGAATGGATCTCTTCCAGTTGGTTCGCCAGGTAGCTGTTTTCCAAATTTCTTGGCATAGAGTGAGCACCTGCAGCACTGCATTCATTTGTCAAAACTTCTCAGTTGGTATTCCGTCAATTCCTGGAGCCTTGTTTTTTGCCAATGCATTCAGTGCAGCCTGTACTTCTTCCTTCAGTACCAATGGTTCTTGATTACATACTACCTATCTAGACAGACAGCTCTTTCAAAAATGATTGAAGAGAGAAGAAAAAGTTGTAGCAAAATATATTAAGCATATAGCCAATGGTTAATTAGCCTTTCTTGTCAAAGTGTCTGTTGTTCTGTGCCTTGTGTGGATGTTGGACTTCCTCACAGAGATGTTGCTACTAACTTAACATCAGAGGAGAGGTGATAGTTTTGCCGGGAATCGTAAGAAAAGTTAAAACTCAGTCATTCATTCACAACTTATTTGACTCAGGTTCTTTTATTACCAATCCCTGGCATGTGCGGGAAAGCTCATCAAGTGGTGAAATAAACTGGTCTTTGTGAGTACTGAAATCACAGTCCCCACTTCATTAGCCCATGATCTGTAACATACCAAGGCAGAGACAACCTAGCCTGGTTGGTTATGAATAGGTTGGCTAAAACAAATGAAACTATACACAACATCCCATCTAGACCCTTGGTTACCTGTTTTTTTGGTCAATAAATCACAACTGTAAATCTTTCCTTTTAGAAAATCTCCTAAATGTATAAATCAGCTATTTCTCTTCCTTACACTATGAGTGAACTTTGATTATATACAATGACTCTTTAAAAATTTTTTCTTAATTTTAATAATTTCAAGCATACAAAAAAGTGATCCTTATACCCTTCATAAAAATTTTCCAATTGTTAACATTTTGCCACATTTGCTTTATCCCTATGTGTGTACACACACATCTGTACACACATGTTGTTTTTTAACTATTTGATAATAAGTTGCAGACATTTTGTCCCTTTAATCCTTCAGTGTGCCTTTCTTAAGAACAAGTACATTCACTTACATAACCACAATACAATTACCAAAATCTGAAAACTGAGTATTGATACAATACTAATATACAGACCTTATTTAAATTTCACTAGTTATTCCAAAAGACAATGTCTCTTTTAACTTCTTTTGCCTAGCCTAAAGCACACAAATATTTTATCTTTTAAATAATGATCAAAAAGTTTCTCCAAGAAAAACTATGACTATTATTCATCCCTGTGTGAAGATAAAGCTTCTTCTCTAGGGTCATAATCAAACGTATCTTTTCTTATAACTCAGCCCTCAGTAAAAATGCAGTGTCCTCTGCTTGCCAAAACTTGGGGAACAAAAGCTCTCTCTCCTTGATTAAATAGAACAATAAGTTAATACACAGAAGGTTGGACAAGTCTCTTGAACTCCTGGAAATCATCTATCAAGAATGTGTACAAAAATCTAAAATTCTTATCCATTTGTTTATCATCTATCTTCAGAGAGGATCCATGTAACATTAATAATTAAAATTTTATAAGTATTTACTTAAAAGTTAAGAATCAAGTTAATAACAAGACAGATTTTTCATAATAATTATTTGGATTGGATATATCTACTGGATCTTAAAATAAGATTATTCTTAGTTGTCAGCAGTCTACCGTATTATGTAAGCCTGACTATTACTCTAACACAAAGAAAACCAACATCATTATTCCACAACATAATAGTAAAATCTATCTTCTGTACTACAGCATGACTGCATGAATTACAAAAGCAATTTATTCTCAAGTCAGACCTAAACCAGTATGAATTTTGTTAAAAAGAAAAAAAAATAGTTTAAAAAAATGACAATATGGTCCTTTTGCTTTCAAAATATTTATCTATCTGTTCCTACCTCCACATTTAGAAGAATGTACATATGAAAATGTTAACTGTATTTCTGGCTGATAAAATTTAAAAATTTCATTCTTTTTGCTTATCTAAAATTTCTATTTTTCACAATAAATATGCATAATACTTAATTTCACAAGTACATTTGAAAATTTGTGGCTTTACAATGAAAGCAACAAGGCTATCATAAAAACTTCTTAAATGAAAAGTTTTTGTAAAAAAAGTGAAAGAGATAATAAAGAGAAAAACTTCTATATAAGGAATAAATATAATTCTACAAAGTTGATTCATATTTGCAAAAGACAAGTAGTAAAAGAGCACATAAATCACCAGTTAGTATACTTATTTAAAATAACAGGATCGCAAAATTTTAGAGTTGGGAAAGATTTCAACACAGTCACTAAGTGTAGTGCCCCATCTCCCTCCCCTATGATGCTCGAATATTATGGAAAATAAAAGTCAGACCAGTATCATTACATAATCCCTAGAATGGCTAAAATTAAAAAGACTGATCATACCAAGTGCTGATGAAGATGTACAGTTACTGAAACTTTCATGAACTGCTAGTGGAAATGCATACTGGTAGAACCACTTTGAAAAATAGTTTGGTAGTTTCTTAAAAAGTTAAACATTCACCTACCATACGATTCAGGCATTCCTCTCCTAGGTATGTTGTTGTTGTTGTGTGCCCTAGAGTCGATTCCAACTCATAGAAACCTTATATGACAGAGTAGAAGTGCCCCATAGAGTTTACTAGGCTGTAATCTTTAAGAGAACAGACAGCCAGGTCTTTCCTACCAAGGAACCACTGGTGGGTTCAAACTGCTGACCTTTCAGTTAGCAGCAGAGTGCTTAACCATTGTGCCACCAGGGCTCCCTTCTCCTAGGTATGTACCCAAGCAAAACATAAGCGTCTGTCCACAAAAAGAATTCTATGTGAATGTTCACAGCAGCTTTATTTGTAATAGCCAAAAACCGGAAACAATCCAAATGTCCATCAACAGCTGAATGGATAAACAAATTGAAAACCCATACGATGACTGCTATTCAGTAACAAAAAGGAATAAATTATTTACACACAACATGGATGAATCTAAAAATAATTACACTGAGTGCAAATAACCAGACAAAAATGACTACATACATATGATTCCATTTAAAACACATTTTAGAAAATGCCAATTAATCTATAGCAACAGAAAGCAGATCACTGGTTACTGGAGAATATATTAAGGGGAAAGAGGAAGCGATCACAGAGGTCATAAAGAAATATTTTGGAATCACAGGTATGCTCATTACTTTGATTTGGGGGATGATTTCCCAGGTGTATATATATATGTCAAAACGCATCAAATTGAACACTTGTGCAAACCAGTCTAGGGAGACTAAGATCACCCACCTCAGACACCAAATTGTGTGGTGGATAACAAATCTCACTCCACACACCAACTGCATCCTGTAGAAATCTCAGCTTCCCTTCCCTGTTCAGTTCAGACCCCAGCTGCCCATACAGCCCTTCTGTCTCTCATCCTCTATGATCCAGGGCTAGGTCAGTGGATACTGGCTATAAGCCTTGCAGTCCACATGACTCCCTCCACTTCAGATTGGCGAGCTTGCCCTGCTCTTTTGGGTCCAATAATTCACTGGAACAACTCACGTAATTCAGAGAGGATACCAAACCTGCAATAACAGCTTTAATATGACAAAAAGGACACAAACAAAGACACACACAGGGTGAGGTCTGAGAGGAAGTTATGGCACGGAGCTTCCACATCCCAAGGACTGGTGCTACCCTCTCCCATGCATGATCACCACCAGGAAGCTCCCTGAGCCTCCATCTTCCAAGGCCTTTATCGGCCTCCCCACATGGCCATGATAGCTCACATCATGCTCCCTAAGGCTTAGTCAGCATCAGACCCCAGGTGGTTCCTTTTAGACTTCCTCAGGTGTTGGTACAGCTCAAAAGAACTGAGAACAAAAGGCCAAATTGTTTTCTGCAAGATGATTTCGTACCTCAGGACACTTTAAGCACGCGTAGTTTATTTTATAAAAATTATACCTTAACTGTTGTTAGGTGCCACAGTTAATTATGACTTATAGTGACCCCACATTGACCCTAAACAGAGCTGTATTATAAGGCATGAAAAAAAGGCTAGGAATTTAAATAAATTATTAAAATGTTTTTTAATTTTTTTTTTAAGTTAGACTAAATAAAGCTCCCTTACCTCTAATATGCTATGATCCTACTAAAGGTATTTGGTTATGATGGGTCCCTTCTTACTTTGAATTCTTTCCCTGGTTTCTATGGTGTTAGTTAAGCTAATTAAGTGGGTATCTCTCTTGACTAAATTTTGGAGTCAATAAATAAAACTGGCACTAACCGATAGATCACTGTATTTTGTGAAAACCTTCTACAAGGCTACTACCAACTAGTATTGTGTTGTTGTTAATGCTTTCGAGTCGGTTCTGACTCACAGCGACCCTATATACAACAGAACAAAATACTGCCTGGTCCTGCGCCATCTTCACAATTGTTGCTATGTTTGAGCCCATCAGTGTAGCCACTATGTCAATCCATCTTGTTGAGGGTCTTCCTCTCTTTCACTGACCCTCTACTTTACCAAGCATGATGCCCTTCACCAGGGACTACTCCTTCCTGATAACATGTCCTAAGTACATGAGATAAAGTCTCATCATCCTCCCTTCTAAGGAGCATTCTGGCTGTACTGCTTTCAAGACAGATTTGTTCGTTCTTCTGGCAGTCCATGGTATATTTAATGTTCTTTGTCAATACCATAATTCAAAGGCATCAATTCTTCTTCAGTCTTCCTTACTCACTGCCCAGGTTTCACATACATATGAGGCGACTGAAAATATCATGGCTTGAGTCAGGAGCATCTTAGTCCTCAAGGTGACATTTTTGCTTTTTAACACTTTAAAGAGGTCTCTTGCAGCAGATTTGTCCACTGCAATAAATCGTTTGATTTCTTGGCTGCTGCTTCCATGGGTGCTGATTGTGGATCCAAGTAAAATAAAATCCTTGACAACTTCAAACTTTCCTCCATTTATCATGATGTTGCTTATTGTCCAGTTGTGAGGATTTTTGTTTTCTCTGTGTTTTGTAGGCACAGGTTTTTATCTTACATCACTGTTGTGCATATGTAAAAATCTAACTGAAATAAACTGGTGAAAATATTCTTAAAAGGTCTTCAGATTCAGAGTCTGACTCTTCTGAATCATTTTTGACTCAGCTTCTAGAATGCCTAGGTTCTTCCTCACAAGGTCATCCTCTGCACTAACTAAAAGCACTGGTGATGTGGCATTTCTCAAAGCTACTTCACTGTTGTCTCCAGGAATCTCATCAAAGTCACGGACACCCATTCTGCAAACTGAACTCATAACTGTTTTCTTTCTTCACTTGAATCACATGTGGCTGGAAGGTAAACAACTTCTGTTCAAAGACAGCAAGAACTGTCTGACAAACTGATGTTTGACACCTTAACAATAGTTCTTTACAACACATGAATCAGCCATGCCAAACTGTTATTGCTTTGAAATTTCTTCCACCTATTTCAAGGGATTTGGCCGTTTTCCTGCCTTTTGTCGGTCATGTAACAGGCAATCCTTTGCACGTAGCTCAGTAACAAACGTAATAGTCTTCATCTATTTGTGGGTTTCTTTCGTAGGTCCCATAAAGCACTTGAATGTTTTGCAAGAAAACATGGAATTGTGGTCCTTCATCCAATGATGAATACTACCTCACTAACATTAAATTTACAACCTGCTGCTCTGTTTCTGTGCCTTTCTTCATACAAAACAATTTTTTTTGTCTCAATATCTTCTTGAAGACATTTTAAATGACAAATTAATGTAATGCCAGCAATCCACATAACTCAACTGAAGTGATGACAGTATGAAGAGCCACGATGAAGCTCACACCAGCACACGTACCAGCAAATACTTCATGACTATAGCCTGGCTATAGCAATTGTAAGATACCATTGATTATAAAACACATCACAACTTCAGACATTAAAATGTTAAGAAAAAAAGCACATCTTAGAAATAATAAAATAAATGAGACTTACTCATTCATTTAATAAAGGCCTTGTAGTAGGCCCTTAGGAGACCTGGTGGCGCGGCGGTTAAAAGCTCGGCTGCTAACCAAAAGGTCGGCAGTTTGAATCCACCAGCTTCTCTTTGGAAACCCTATGGGGCAGTTCTACTCTGTCCTATAGGGTTGCTATGAGTCGGAATTGACTTGATGGTAACGGGTTTGGGGTTTAGTAGGTCCTTATGGAGCCCTGGTGGAGCAATGGTTAATCACTTGGCTGCTAACTGAAAGGTCAGCAGTTCCCACTCACCAGATGCTCCACCGGAGAAAAGACCTGGTGATCTGCTCCCATGAAGATTTCAGCCTCAGAAACTCTATGGGCCAGTTCTACTCTGTCATATAGGGTCACTATGAGTTGGAATCAACTGGACAGCACACAACAAACAACAGTAAACCCTTGGTAGGAGATTTTTAAAAAGTTAAGTAGCACGGACTCAGTTCTTAAGGATATTGATGAGTAATAACAGGTATGACAAAGACAGTCAAATAACTATAATACAAGATGGGATTTGATTTAGATAAACTGCTATGGGATTCAGATAAACTGCTATGGGAATTCCCAGAGAAAGGTGAGATTATTTCCTGCTTGTTGTTGCTGTTAGCTGAGGTTGAGTGGGCCGGGACTCACAGCGACCCCAGACACAACGGAATGAAATGCTAAGTGGGAAGAATAAGACAAGATAGCGATCAGAAGAAGGGTTGAAAGGAAGGGGACATCCATGAGCAAACTTAAGGAATAACTGATGGGGCAATGTCTTGGAGGAGGTAGATGAATTATTCTTAAGAAGTAATACATATTTATCTCACTATTGATAGGGAAGAAGATTCCTTTTTTTTTTCTTTTTGTTTTCCATAAATTTTATTTATTTTGTAATTGTTGAGAATATACACAGCAAAACACACACCAATTCAACAGCTACTACATGTACAGTTTAGTGACATTAATTACATTTTTCACATCGTGCAACCATTCTCACTCTCATTTTCTGAGTTGTTCCTCCCTCATTAATATAAAATCACTGCCCCCTAAGGCTCCTATTGCTGTTGTCAGTTTGATCCCATATAGACAGTTGCTGTTGTCAGTTTGATCCCATAGACAATTCCTAAAAGAGCATAAATCTCAATGCAGGCCTTTTTTTTTACTAGTTAAGGTAAACCATTGTTTGGTTTTAAGTTTCCCCCAAGGGTATACTTTTTAGAGTACTAGGAGGGGAAGAAGATTCTTAAGAAATGTCTTAAGAAATATGTCCTACTCTTATAATTAACAGAAAAAAAGAGGTCAGAAAATACAAGAAATATAATTGATATTGTTTTTAAAAAGCATAACAATAATCACATATTTATCAAAAACTTTCACATCCATTATTTCATTTCCTCTTCCCAACAGATCTGAGATATAAGGTATTTTTATCTTCTTTTCATAGATATGGAAACAAACTTCAAGAGATTAAATCCAAAATTACCCAGCAGAACTTGACCTCAAGGCATTCAAATCTAAACCTACAACTTTTCCTGCTACACTATCTTGGCTTTCTGCTGTATACTTACTCCTCAACAGTCTACTCTTGAGTCAGGTGCCAAGTGATCTGTCCTGGTATCAAACCACATACATTAGTTAAGGCTCACTTCATCCCCACTCTCCCATTAACCTTAGCTTCTATGCCTATAAGGAACAGCCTCTACCTTTTAAACTCAAAAATCTTAGACAAAACAACAGGGTAAATCAAAAGGGAGTACTAAAAAAGAACCCCAATAAAATATTTTAAGGAATAGTACATTTAATATTTACAATGTACCTAACACTTACTCATACTTGCGACATGAGTAAGAGAGGAGACATTATATGCCATCTCAAAGCAAGCCAGGCAAATCCTTCTATAGCATGATCACAGAAACTAACCTTCCAAAGTATCCAAACTCAATGATTTTGTTTCTTCGTTAAACTGCAATTAGAAACAACCCACATGTCCATAAACTGATGAGTGGATAAATAAAATGTGGTATATCCATATAATGGAGTATTATTTATCAATAAAAAGGAATAGTACTGATACATGCTACAATATGGATGAACCTTGAAAACAATATGCGAAGTGAAAGAAGCCAAGTACACAAGATCATTTATTGTATGATTCTATTTATACGAAATGTCCAGAATAGGCAAATGTATAGAGACAGAAAGTAGGTTAGTGGTTGACAGGGACTGATGAAGTTAGGAGGAAGTGGGGAGTGACGGCTAATAGGTATAGGGTTTCTTTCTGGGGGTGATGAAAATTTTCTGAAATTGATTGTTATGATGGTTGCACAACTCTATGAATATACTAAAAACCACTAAATTTCACATTTAGGTGGGTGAATTGTATGGTATGTGAATTATATCTCAATAAAGCTTTTAAGAATTTGCAATTAGTAGGCAATTCCACTGAACTATGGGTATGTGTGTTTGTACAGAAATATACACATATATACCTAATTATGTAAGATCAAATATAACATTGCATTAAAAAAATTTTTTTTTTTTCTTTAAATGTTTTGATCACTGCTATATTCCAGCATCTAGAATAGTGCCTGGCACACAGTACGTATCTGTTGAATGGATGAGTTCAATGCTAGACCCTATTCTGGACAGAGAAGAAGGGCCAATCTAGCATCACTATGCTTGAGCTGTTAATAAAATTTTCATCTCAAAATATCTCATAAAGAGGACCCTGTAGGACCTTTACCAAGAGGAAATCATCACAGACGGACAGAGAAACTGTCTGATAATATTACTCAGGATCTTGGTCAGTAGAAAGGTAAAAGACTACCCCCCTAAGGAAATTAACAGATGCCCAAGTGGCGGCAGGAACAGTATGTGACTGCGGATAAGCTTAAAGGTACTTAACTCTTTTGCTGACTGAAGAGTTAAAAGAACCAGAATTTGGGCTAAATTGACCCAGCAAGGCTTACGGCATCTCCTCCTCAGTCATATTTCCTTTACTCTTTCTATTAAACCCACAGACTGTCCACTGTTTACTATCCTATTTCCTGTGTCAAGGCATACCTAAAAGCAATGCCACCTTCCCTTTTAATAACCCTCTCACAGTTCAGTTATGCCAGTAAGTCATCTGAACCCAAGACCTCCCTCCAGTTCATCCTATTTACCATCTTCGTACCACCAGATAAATAAACATCTGCCTGTCATGTATTTCCCCTTTCAGTTTCCTCCATTCCCGCTCCAAGCTCACAAACATTTCCCGTTTTACTCTGACATACTGAAACATCCAGGCATCCCATGACTGTGGCTAAAACTAACTCTTACTCCCCTTGACTCTGATTTTCCTCCATTTGTACCCTTGTAATCCTAGAAGAAGGAGCCTTCATGGTGCAGTGATTAAGAGCTCAGCTGCAAACCAAAAGGTTGGCGGTTCAAACCTACCAGTTGCTCTGCAGGCAAAAGATACGGCAGTCTGATTCCATAAAGATTACAGCCTTGGAAACCCTATGGGACAGTTAGTTCTACCCTGTCCTACAGGGTCACTATGAGTTAGAATCAACTAAATGGCAACAGGTTTTTGGTTTTGTTATTCCTAGAAGACTTATGTTTAAAAACAAATACAGCTCTCTGGTCTTGCAGGAATGACCTAGTCTAGAATGACTGTACAGCAGCAGCACATTTTGGGAGAAAACTCAGGCCACCAAGTGTTTTTCCCTTAGACAACTTGAAATACAATATGTTTTTGACTTTGAAAAGTTGGACAGGGTGGGAAGATTTCCCCTTCCTAATACTTGATTATGAACAACTTGAGACTTTCCCAAGAATGCTAGGAAAGCAGAAGGGCTTTGAGTATACTCCTCTTAAAAAAATTTGTTTTCCCAGCTACCACCACTGACTGCTCTGACCAGGATCACAACAGAGGGTTCTGGACAGAGCTGGAGAAGGATGTAGAGCATAATTCTAACTCACAAAAAAAAAGACCAGATTTACTGGCCTAAAGGAGACTGGAGAAACCCCGAGAGTATGGCCCCCAGACACCCTTTTAGCTCAGTGGTGAAGTTACCTCCGAGGTTCACGGTTCAGCCTGGGAGTGGACAGCCCCGTAAAACCAAATGAGACTAACGAGGTACAGGAGTCAGTGACAAGGGCCAGAAAGCAGAAGGGGACAAGGAAGCTGGTGATAGGGAACACAAGGTTGAGTAAGGATACTGTTGATGTGTTGTGAGATTGTTAACCATTGTCATAGGGCAACATTTGTAGTAACTGTTAAAAGAGAAACTATTTTGTTCTGTAAGCCTTCATCTTCTAAGTGAGCATAACAGCACAATTCGAAGAGCGTAGTCAATGTCACTCAACTGTGCATGTAGAAATTTTTGAAATGGTGTATCTTTGGCTATGTGTATTTTCACCAAAAAAAAAAAAAAAAAAGAGGTTGAGAAGTTAGAAGGTTGATATGTTGTGGGGTTGTTAACCAATGTTATAAAACAACATGTGTACTTCTGTTTCATGAGAAACTATTTGTTCTGTAAGCCTTCACCTGAAGTACAATAAAATAAAATAAAAATTTGTTTCTTAATTTGATGTTTCATTAGATATAACCTATCATGCTAGGGCACAGCAATATCTAAATTAACAAATATCAAAGATTAATTTATTTTCAAGACATGTTCACATTCACGTTTGTTATACCATTTAAAATTGGTACAATTCATCCAGAAAGCAATGACAACATGTTAAAGCTAAAGCAATAATTCAATAGAAACAAAAGGTTCTATGCAGGAAGAACCACAGCATTAGGCAGATAAGCAGAACACTGAGGAAAATGTAGATATCTAACAAGAAGTGAAGGGTCTGGTCAATTATGGCAGAGAAACACAAGAGAACGCTGCACCCATTAAGAACAACAGTCACAAAGATGAGGTAGAAACATGGTTAATGTTTGTGATACAACATAAAGTGAAGCAACAGAACATAAAGTGGCAGACAGTAATAGATAGATCATGATTTAACCCTATATAATTGCTACATCTTTTAAAAACAATGTTTTTAAAAATCATTTAGAAAAATAGCTCACCCCAAAACCTCTAATTTTTTTTTTTTTAATTGTTGTGCTTTCAGTGAAGGTTTACAATTCAAGTTAGTCTCTCATATAAAAATTTATACACCCATTATTATGCGACCCAAGTTGCTCTCCCTATACTGTGAGAGCACACTCCTTCTTTCCACCCCGGATTTCCCACGTCCATTCAACCAGCTCCTGATCCTCCCTGCCTTCTCATCTTGCCTCTGGACAGGAGCTGCCCATTTAGTTTCATGTATCTACTTGAGCTAAGAAGCACACTCTTCACAACTATCATTTTAGGTCCCATAGTCCAGCCTAATCTTTGTCTGTAGAGTTGACCTTGGGAATGGTTTTAGTTTTGGGCTAACAGAGAGTCTGAGGGCCATGTCTTCCAGGGTCCCTCTAGTCTCAATCAAACCATTAGGTCTAGTCTTTTTACTAGCATTTGAGTTCTGTACCCCACTTTTCTCCTGCTCTGTCAGGGACTCTCCATTGTGTTCTCTGTCAGGGCAGTCATTGGTGGTAGCCGGGCACCATCTAGTTCTTCTGGTCTCAGGCTGATGAAGTCTCTGGAAAAATTCTTTAATTTTTAAAGCTTCCTCATCTATTCTACTTGCTCAGTTAAATTTTTCTATTTTTCTTTACTCTCCTATGTAATGTCTTTCTGGTCATCTCTCTTCTCCAGTGTAGTTGTCTGTCTCTCCTTCACTCATCATTTTGACACAAATTTCACTGCCAATCATGCTTTCTTTTCCAACTCTAGGAAAAATACCTCTATAAATTCTACAGAATGGAAAGCAAAGCCACCCTGTGGTTGCCACACATACCCTCCATATCCTACCTTGCTACCACTGCTGGCAACACAGCAGTAAAAGGAGACTGGGGAACTGCACCATGCTTCAAAGCTATTTTATACTTATTTTTGCATATCTATCTCAGAGTGCACAGGAAATAGAGATGTAAAACAATCAACTATGACAGGTCTCTTACCTATTGCATGAATCTGATTCTGGTGGAGAAGGAGCTTCTTCTTGAATATCAGTACAATTAGAAGAATCATCTGATCTGTCAGGCTCCAACTTCCCTGGGGAGCCCAGCTCTGACTGAGGAAATTGGTTGGTTATCGAGGTCATGTCTGAGAACTTCATTTCATTATCTTCCTGTCCTAAAAAGCAAAAAAGAAGTAAAAATAAATAAATAAAAGGAACAGTTCACAATATCTTAAAATCTACAACCCCTGTATGCCTACTAATTCCACAATATTTAATATTGCTATTTGTACTTAGTAAAATAGAAGTACATGTAAAATTGATTCCAAAACTCTAGTGGCAGCCAGAGAATAAGAATCAAAACTACAATGGTATCACCTAATTAAATTGTCCACCTCATGTTTTTTCCAAGATTAATTAATTTTAAAACAAAATTTCCTTTAAAACCAGGAGTGGGGAGAACCTTGTTATTCTAATGAAGCATCATCTATTTACAATATTACTAAGGAATTCTTGCATGTTTCATTGATTAGAGAATACTGATAAACAAAAATAAAAAGCATGACAAAGAAAGATTAAAGATAAATCTTTTAATTAACAAGAGAACCACAATATTGGTCACTGACTACTACATGGTAATAAATCTATCTAGACATTGCTCTAAATTTGTTTAAAAAAAAAAATCTATTTAAGGAATCTATGGAAAAGGAAAACTAACCAGACATAGTAAATATTTATTATTATTACTATACATCACATTTCTATGCACCCCTTGTCATATTCTCAATTTTTTGAGATCTCTTATTACAGATAAACATAAGGTCCAGGAAGGCTGGAGGGATGCAGTTACAGTGTTTGCAAGATGTGACCTGCAGGTATGGCCAAATGTCTGCAAGTATGAAAACAATACCCATGACGGATTCTTTAGGGTACAGGACTCTCCCTCTCACAATTTACGTCAGGATTCTGCTGGGATTTTCAATTGTGCCATCCTTAAGATTCAGGAACTGGGTAAACACTTAACGTGTAAGCCACATGTGCTAATAGTACAGTGCTCCCCTTTTTGTGAGTTTCATCACAGAGAAGCAAAGCTTCCACACATCACTCATCCAGTCGCTTATAGAACAAGTGAACTTTAACAAAAGACACTCAAAGAATTTGCTAGGTTCTGTTATGCAGAGAAAATTTATGGGAAAAGCATAGCACAAATTCCTCAAAAAGCTTTCCAAGTCAATATAGTTAAGATTTTTCCAGAAACAGTTGTAAGTTTTTCTTACACTGGGAGAACAGCACACATCACAAGAGTATAATTTCTATAAATAAGCTCCCAATGTTGCCAGGTTCTCAATAAGCCATCATTACCAAAACAAAACTGTACCCTCTAATGTTTATCTGGGAAAGAGAAAAAGGAAGCTAACCAAGATGACCATCCAGGATCACTAGGATCTCCTGTTGTAAACAGACCCTGGGATCACGATAAAAAGAAATCAACTACTCAGTAAACTCAGTGAACCCAGGCAACTCTATCATTCAATGGGCCAGGGGAATTCAATCAAGCTTGGAAACCAGGGAACAGGAATTCAACTTAAAACAATTTTCTATTTTTGTACTTTATTCTTCTCCTCTTACATAAGCTCTGAGAAGATAAATTTCCTCCCAGGGAAGAACATCATTCAGCAATTAGTGGGCACTGAAAGCCAGTTATCCTTCATCCCTGTCCTTAGATCTTGGAATGCAGGACTTCAAATAGAGGCCCAAACTGTGAGGCTGAGACATCAGACCTCCCCACAGACGTGCAACAAAAACAGATTTAGTTTCTTACATGAGAGAACATGCCTCTTGATGACTTAGGTGGGTACTTCAATGAGCAAGGTTATTCTAAAGAGCAAAAATTACACGAGTTGTATGAGGCTATATAAAACCCACTTCTCAGTCAGTGTCCGTCTGTTTGTCCTCCTCTGTCTCACACTCCCCACCCCTCCCAGACATGCTCATTCACGCACAGCACTCTACCAGCAACAATCACCTATAAACTCCAAAGACAGCAACATTTATGTACATATACACATATAATACATAATCCCCTGAACTCAAGCAATGGATCATATTCAAGGGAGATTCAAACAATATACAAAAACGTTCTCCTGATGGGAGCTATGAAGCCAGATTATCTCAGGGGCTTAACTCCTTCCTAGGAATATCCTTTAGCAACTGCATGAACAAACTCAAATTGGTCAAAAACTATGAGGCATATACAGAGGCAGTAACCTACTAAACAGCACCAGCAGAATTTACGACAAAAATAAGGAATGATAGTTCTTACACTACATGGCAGCTATTAAACTGTGAAATATAGTTCCCTGTGCATTTTCTCCCCATTATGATTCTGTTTTGTTCAATGGCCCAAAACCTTGGCAACAGAAACATGATATTAATCTCAAATTTTAAAATGAGTCAAAATGAAGGAATGTTGTCATGTGTTGGCATACCAAGTGTATTAACTAGCCTTAGATTTTTTTTAAAAAAAAAGCTTTATTGTGGTAAAGTATATATAACAAAAAATTTGCCATTTTAGCCATTTTTAAGTGGACATTTCAGTGACATTAATTACATTCACCATGTTCTGAGCCCTAGATTTTCTAGCAGAACACACCGTTCAAAATAATTACCAGCATTCTATAACAAAAGCAATTAATCTCTGCAGGATATCTTAGGATCTCCAGCAAAAAAATCCTACATCTAGAAAAATCCTCAAGCTTAAAAGAACTAAGAAACTTATGATTATCGTTAACCAAAAGGAAGACAGATTTTAGATACTCTGTGTCTTCAAGACATTCTCCCAATCATGTTTCCCAGAGTAATAAATCTAATTTATATTCAACAACTGCTATATTAAGTTTATCTAAAAATACTTTTGCCCATTTCAAACACCTACTAACTCCAAAGTAAATTCCTTTAATTTTATTTTTTTTCATATTACAATAGTGACATTCAACATATTTCTATTTTTAATTAAAGTCTCTTACCCATGCACACAGGTAATAGTTTTTCTGTAGATTCATCTTCTTTTTTTGTTACTTTTTTTTTTGACATTTCAACAGTTTTCTTGTATCCTTTTTTGGCCTGATTGACCAGAAGCTGAAATTCATTTTGATGTTTTTTACCTGAAATTCAAAAGATCTTCTCAGTAAAGCAGGGACTATGAACGTTAGCCATCCACAACTAACAAACTGAATACCAGCAAGTGTACAAAAACAGCACTCTTAGGAATCACTTGCAATGAATTTAAAAGTTGACAAGCACAAGAATAAAAACAGGAAAACGATGTGATATTCCTATGGGTGTTCCAAGCTCTAGAGAAGCTTTTGACAGAGCATGAAAGACACTGCTTCCTTAAGTATGCCATAAGAGAGGCAAGCTGCAAACCCAAAAGACACTATTCTAATTTCCAAGATACAAAAGAGTACTAAGATGAACAGTAGTAACTGGATTATAAAAACAAAGGATATCCATTCCAATTCCCACATTTTTCTTCATATTTCTTGCCCATTTCCCATTATAACCCTGTTATTCAACATTCTAAGAACTTTCCCCCAATCTACCTTATCTTAAGATATTATAATAACATCAATCTTAATTTACCACTGCTTTAATTAGTAGTGGGGCCCTGGTGGTGCAGTGGTTAAGAGCTCGGCTGCTAACCAAAAGGTCAGCAGTTCAAATCCACCAGCCGCTCCTTGGAAACGCTATGGGACAGTTTTACTCAGTCCTATAGGGTCGCTATGAGTCAGAATCGACTCAACAGCAACAGGATTTTTTAAGCATAAGTTAATTAACCCTGACCTCGGGGTCATCGTTATTAGTCATAAATTATTTTATTCAATAAAGAGTAGTCTGTCAGCTTTAGAGCAGAAACTTTATGACATCTGTGATTCTATACTATGCATGATTTAAATCGCTGAGGCTGCAGTTTACTTATCTAGCAGTCATAAACATGTAAGCCATGGCTCAAAATAATGTCATAAATTCTGCATGATACATTTTAGAAAGAATCATACTGCAAATAGTTAAAGTTTTGAAACTGTTTTCATAAAATAACCAACAATATACTATTTAATCACATGGTGCCGTCCATTTTCTCTGTAGCAAAACACTAGGTGGGCTTAGGGGGAGATTTGTGCTTCAGTTGAAAACTATGCGTTGTCCAGAGCCACCTTTCTAGGATTTGAGTCTTTCATTGCCTTTGAGCTATGTTACAACTCTGTAAACTGTAGATAGCCAAAACCAAACCAAACCCCTTGCCACTGAGTCGATGCTGACTCATAGTGACCCTACAGGACAGAGTAGAACTGCCCCATAGAGTTTCCAAGGAGCATCTGGTGGATTCGAACTGGTGACCTTTTGATTAGCAGCCATAGCACTTAACCACTACGCCACCAGGATTTCCAAACTGTATTGTAGATAACTGATAGCAATGGAAAATAATCCATGTCTATAGACAATGCAAATTTCTGCCTGGTAGAAGTTTAACTGACTTCCCTCCCCAACTGTGGAAGATCTATAAATGTGTCTGTTCTTTGGATTCTCCTTTATAACAATTGACAACATCTTACTCCCCCCTCTAATAATGAGTTAAATAAAATCCCTAATACATGTTTGCTTTATATCTGTATGGGAGTATTTATTTTACCTGTTTTTGAAAATGATCCTTTAACATGGGATAAGAGAGTACTAAATTATGAAACAAAGAAGAGAGAAGTTGGATTCCTATATTTGGATATTTATAGACATAGCAAAGACATTAGGGAAAGACTGTTTCTAGTACCAATATATTTACAGTACAAGTATGAAAACATCCAGTGAAACTTAATGAGTTGCAAAGTTTCTGGTAAATTTTAAATATGAGTCTGGTTAAAATATCTGTAAACAAAATGTAGGCTGGCCATAAAGATTTAGAAACAGGTGACATTCTATCTAGAATAATATAAAAAAACCCCACTGCCGTCGAGTTGATTCTGATTCATAGCGACCCTATAGGACAGAGCAGAACTGTCCCATAGGGTTTCCAAGGAGTGGATGGTAGATTCGAACTGCTGACCTTTTGGTTAGCAGCCGAGCTCCTAACCACTGAGCAACCAGGACCCCAGAAGGATATAAGCTAAGTAATTTCTTTCAAGTCCTATTTAACTCTATGCAGTTAAGGGTAATTATCTTGCTTTTCTTCAGCTCTCCAGAATCAGTGGGCTAACACCACCAACATTATGTAGTTTCTGTTAGCTAAGGGTAATACAGCTCTGTGGGATTTACATCATTTAGTGAGACAGATCCAGGCCTTCAGGAGAGCAGACATTTTCCTAGTAAGGTCACTCCATTGTGCACATGTGGATTGTGAATTTAAGAATTACTCCAAAAACCTGCTAAAGCAATCTCATTAACAGTTAAAGATACTTAATGAATTAATCTTTTCAAGTAATAAGATCCGAGGTTTAAAAGAGATTGTCTTTTTTTCTTTTTTTAACCTAATTACCCCACAGCTAGGCTAGAAACCAAAAAGTAAATGGCAGCCACTGCTCTGGCCAGCGCCCAAGAAGTCCAATAACCCCTGCTCAGAAAGTGAACGAGGCCAAAAGATTATGACTAATGAAAGTTGTTCTCACTCATCTCTTCACCTCATTTTAGGCGCTCTGTCATTTGGCAAGGAGTACTCCAGAGTTTAAAATCTCAGTTCTGCTGGTTTACCTCTTAAAACTTTTAAGTGGCTTAACTAATTGTGGGATCTGATGAATAAGTCCATATTCACCCAACTCGTATTCTTCAAGGTTTTGAATACTTGAATCATACCACCCTTTTTGCATTTCCAGGTTGAATATCCTAATTTTTTCTAGTGCCAAGTCAGGCTCTTTGCTCTCTACTCACCATAACTATTCTTTTTTAGACCAGCTTTTACTGCCAGAGTGTCTCTGAGTCTGCCCTGTGGTGCACAAGACTGAAACCAAACCAAAATCAAAGTTTTGGCAAGTTTGATTATAATACGTCTTGGTGACTTTCTTTTGAGAGCTACCTTATGTGGGGTTCAATGAAGATCTTGGATAGATATCGTCTCATCTTTCATGATATCAGGGAAACTTTCTACCAACAAATCTTCAAGAATTCTCTCTCTGTTTTCTGTTATCCCCCACTCTGGTATTCCGATCACTAGCAGATTATTCCTCTTGATAGAGTTCCACATAATTCTTAGGGTTTCTTCCTTTTTTTAAATCTTTTTACCTGATTTTTCCTCAAATAAGTTGGTGTTAAGTGCTTTATCTTCAGTCTCACTAATTCTGACTTCCAATGCCTCAATTCTGCTCCTATGACTTTCTATTGAGTTGTCTAATTCTGAAATTTTGTTGTTAAGCTTCTGGATTTCTGATTGCTGTCTTTCTATGGATTCTTGCAGCCTGTTAAATTTGTCATTATGCTCTTCACTAATCTTAATTTCCTCTATTGCTTGGTCTGTGTTCTGCCTAATTTCCTTCCTGATCTCTTGAAGAGTTCTGTATATTAATCTTTTGTATTCTGCCTCCAGTAATTCCCAGAAATTCTCTTCCTCTGGAAAATTTCTTGATTCTTTATTTTGGGAGCTTGCTGAAGCCATCATGGTCTGCCTCTTTATGTGATTTGATATTGACTGTTGTCTCCGAGCCATCAATAAGTTACTATATTTATTTATTTTATGTTTGCTAACTGTACCCTAACTTCTTGTTTTGATATGCCCAAATAGGCTGCTTGTGTGAGCTAGCCCAATCACTGGTGCCCCTGAAGCTCCAACATCCTGCCACCAGGTGGCCAGACCTGCCATTAAGTATGTGAGCCCAGGAGTCTGCCCACTTCTCCTGTATGGATACAGCTCAGGTGTCCAGGTAGTCGGCCACCAACTGTGTGGTGCAGGCTCTCACCTACAGTCCTAGACAGGCTTGGGTGATTGGTGTATGCACAGGCATCCAGCTGCAGCAGGGGGTCACACGCCGAGCAAGGCAGGGGGGCAATGGCTGCTCCCAAGTGTCTGGGAAGAAAGCGTGTCCCTGTTCCCTAAAGCACGTAGGTGGGTGGGTTTTGCAGCTGGACTGTGAGCACCCAGTGCTGTTGGCTGTAAGGACTAGGGGGCACCACTTATTCTTGGGCCCCTGTTGCAGGTGGCTAGGTGGCATGGGTGGAGCCACCAGTCCTCAGGTCCCTGATGTGGGTAGGTGAAGACTCTGCTTACTGGGCAGAGCCGTGTCAAATGTCATGAACCTGCTACTTCACAGCTGAAACGGTTGAAGTTAGACTTCAGGTATATACCCTGTTGTACTGTAGTAATGAGGGCCCACACTATTGAAATAGGCTCACACAAGTCTATGCAGGGCAAAAGGTACTCAAAGTCCGTGGATCCCCTATGCCTGTGCCTAGGCAAAGGAGCTGTGCCCACCCTGAGTTCCTGGTTTAGGGGAGCCAGTAGATTATCTCCTGTTTGTTAATTTGTTCCCTCTCCAAGGCCAGGAGAATGGCTCAGGGCGCATGACAGGTCCTAGTTCTGGAAGAGGGGACTTGGCTATTGCTGAAGCCGTCCCGGACCTGGTGCAGAGCAGGGAGTGGGGAGGTAAACGGGAGAGAGGTTTTTCCCAAAGGGGGGTGTTTTTGATTCATGCAGTAGGCCAGATGCAAATTCTTATCTTTCGCTGATCGAGGGCTGCTGCTTCTCACTGGGTCTGCATGGCCAAGTAGACTCTCTGCCACTGGGTCTATCTCAACGTGGAAAACGCCTCCCAAGCGCCACTGCTTGCCTCACCACGCACAAGCTGATCCGGCCTGAAGGGCAGAGGCTCTCGCCAGGTCAGGTCTGGCAACTCCTCGCTGCTTCTGAACCATCACTCCCTACCTCTGCCACTCAGTCCAGTTCCTCAGCTTTGCCATTGATGTTCAGGCCCCCTAGATTGTCTTATATAATCCATTCACTTGTTTTTTTGGGTCTTTGTTGTAAGACTGACCACCGGCAGCATCTGACTACTCTGCCATCTTGGCCCCGCCTCCAAACAATCCTTTTTATATATGCTGGATTCAGTTTGCTAAAATTTTATTAGGGATTTTTGCATCTATGTTCATGAGAAATATTGGTCAGAACATTTATTAGACTATGAGTCAGAACTGACTCAACGGCAATGGGTTTGGGTTTTTTTTTTTTTTTTTTTAGGTCTGGTTTGGTATCATGGAAATTCTGGCCTCACAAAATGAGGTAAAAAGCGTTCCCTCCTTTTCCATTTTTTGAAAGGAGTTTGTGGTATTTCTTTTCTTATGTTTCACAGAACTCACCAGTAAAGGAATTTGGACCTGGAATGTTCTTCCTGAGAATGCAAAATAAATTTCTTTAATAGATGTAGGCCTATTCAGCTTATATATTTCTTCTTGAGAGAGGTTTAGTAATGTGTGTCTTTCAAGGAATTCATCCATTTCATGTATGTTCTCAAATTAATTGTTATAAAGTTGTTCACAATATTCCCTTTTTATTCTTTTAATGTCAGTAAGATCCTTAGAAATTCACCGTTTTAGTCCTGATATTAATAATTTGTGTCTTCTCCCTTTTTGTTCTGATCAGGCTTGCTAGAGGTTTATCAATTTTATTGATCTTTACAAAGAACCAGTTTTTGGTTTTATAGATTCTCTGTATTTGTTTTCAATTTCATTGATTTCTGCTCTTATGTTTACTGTTACCTTCTTTCTGCTTGCTTTGGGTAGAGTCTGCTTTTTTTTTTTTTCCCCCTAGTTTCTTAAGATGAAAGCTTAAATCACTAATTTAAGACCTTTTTTTCTTTCCTAATATAAACATTTAATGCTATACATTTCCCGCTAAGCACTGCTTCAACTGCATCTCACACTGATATGATGTATTCTCATTCATTCCAAAATATCTACTAACTTCCTTTTACAAATCCAGTGTATTTTTCAATTACATATGTTCATCATCTAAGGAATTCAATCTAAATACAAGTTTTTGGTTTATTTTTTCTTTTTTTTTAATTTTTTTTTTTTACATCTTCCATTTTCACCTTAGCAGGATCCTTATTCTTCCTTCTTGGGTATATTTATAAGTGTTTTAAAATTTTTGTCTACTAATTTCATCATCTCTGTCATTCCTGGGTCTGGTTCTATTGATTGATTCTTCTCCTGTTCAAGCATATCTTCCTGCTTCTCTGAATTTCTCGTAATTTCAACAGGATACTGGACACCGTTAATTTTACACTGCTTATTGCTAAATTTTGTTCTGTCCTTAAATTTGGTCATATTTTGTTTTGGATCACATCAAATTACTTAGAACCAACTGAATGCTTTCAAGGCCTGCTTCAAAATTTTGTTAAGGCAGATTAGAGAAGACTTTATTCTAGAGGAAAGGTCAGCAAACCATGGCCCGTGGGCCAAATTTGAGTCATGACCTCCAGCTAAAAATGGTTTTTACATTTTAAAAGAGTTGTAGAAATAAACAAAACAAAAAAGACCATGTAACTGAGACAGCACGTACAAAGCCTAAAATATTTTATCACCTTGTCCTAAGGTAATTTAGCCATTATTAAAATTCTTCCCTAATGTCCCATATAGTACAAGGTTTTTCTACTCTGGCTGGCAGAAACTCAAACTACTCTTTGCCCTATGTGAGCTCCAGAAACTGTTCTGCCTAATCTTTTCCAGTGGTTCTTCCCCTAGTCTCAGGCAGTCTTCTCTCATGCACGTGCAGATTGCTAGAGAGCCAAAGACCTAACAGGATCCTTCTGGGGGTCATTAAAGCTCTCTTCCTCTCTGTGCATTTCTTTCCTTCCTGACACTCTGTCCCATAAACTCTAGACACCTTGGCCTTCCAGAACTTTGATTTCTGCCTCAACTTACTGATACCACCAGGCTGTTTTGGGGTTCTCCCATCCTTTGCTACAGCCTGAAAACTGCCTACAGACCATAAGCTGCTGGAACGGTAGAGGCTACTACTTTGTTTCCTCTCTCTCTCAGGGATCACAGTTCTGTGTTATTTTCCAATACCTGAAAACCATTGTGTCATACATTTCATCTGGTTCTCTAGTTTTTTAGTAAAGAAGAGTAAATATAGCCTCTGTTATTCCATCTGGGCTAAGAGTAAAAACCGTCATTAATTTTTGTTTTGTTTTTTTACCAAAATGTCATTTATAATTAACATATAATGGATTTATTGTTATTATTTTAAAATGAGTTAATATTTTTATAATTTCCTGGTTTTATTTTCTTCTTTGAGCTATGGATTATTTGAGAGTGTGCAAATTAGTTTCCAAATATTTGGTGATTTTCCAGAGAGCTTCCTGTTACTGATTTCTAATTTAATTCCACTGTGGTCAGAGAACATACTTTGTATGCTGAATGAATACTCGAAGTGAACCCCCTGCAGATCTCTAGGGTTCTCTGTGCTGCTCTCTCTACTCTGGTACTCTGTCCTGTAAATTCTAGCTGCCTTGATTTCTTTGGTCCCTCAGCTCTTTCTCCTTAACTAAGACTCCACCAGGCTTTGCCTGAGTCCTCCTCTCCCTGAACCACAGCCTGGAAACTCTCCCAAGAAAGTAAGCTGAGACAATTATTTAGCTCATCTCATTTTTTCCCATCTCTCAAGGATCCCTGTTCCTTGCTGCCTAATGTCCAGCATCTTGGAAACCACTGTTTCATATGATTTGTCTATTTATTACAGTTGTTTCAAGCGGAGGATAAATCAGGTCCCTGTTACTCCATCACAGCCAGAAGCAGAAGTCCTCTAAATTTTAACTGGTAATATACTTCATATTAATAAATATAACCCACACAAACAAAAGCTCTTTTGTGTCCTTGATAATTTCTTAGAGTGTAAAGAGCCTTGGAGAACGAGAACCTTTACTGTAAATGCTGGAGTACCCCATGACTTACCCCTTAGGCTCTGCTTCCTAGCAGTACTCTTCTTCTAGGTAATTTTATCTAGTAAATGCTACCTGTAACCTAATGACTTGAAACATGTCTTTTTAGTCAGTAGACTCACATATTCATGGCTAATTCTCTTTTCCAGTTGGCTGACCAATAGAAATAAAAAGTTAACACAGACAAAATAGAAATTTTGATTCCATTTCTCTATCCACAATCCTCCCTGGTCTTCTCCATCTCAGTAAAATGGCACCGTCATCTCCCTCCCCAGTTGCTTAAAATAAAAACGGAGGAGTTATTCTTGATTCCTTTCAGTCATCCCCACATTCAATTCATTAGTAAATATTATTGATTCTACTTCCATAGTTTACCTGAAATAGTCCATTATACTCCTATCTTGCAACCACTCTAGGCTAGGCAACATTTCTGGCCTAATTTACTGCAATAGCCTCACTTCATTCAGGTCTCTCTTCATAAATCACATCACCTCTCAAAGAGGCCTTCCTGGACCACCAAATCTAAAATAGCAGCTCCATCACTTTCTATCCTTGCCCTGTATTTCTTTATGAAGTGCTATGGCACTTATCACTATCTGACTATTAAACATTTCAACTGTCACCCCTCCCATTGTGCATGTGGGCAAAGACGTAGACTATTTTGCTTAATGCTATATTCACAATACCTAGAATATTGTCTGAGACACAGTAGTTGGTGATCAATAAACACTTCTTGAGTGATGAGACTCCTGATTGGTTTTCTGGCTATTTCTTGCCCCCACCCCATCCCACTGCAATGAATTCTCTACTCAAAAGACATAGTCATTTTTTTAAATGTAATAGATAAAAATCACTTACTTATCTTTTTAAACCCCCCAATAACTTCCCACAGGAACCCTGGTGGCACAGTGGTTAAGAGCTCAGCTGCTAACCAAAAGGTCAGCAGTTCAAATCCACCAGCCACTCCTTGGAAACCCTATGGGGCAGCTCTACTCTGTCCTATCGGGCCGCTATGAGTCAGAATCGACTCGACATCATAGGGTTTAACAACCTCCCACTGCATTAAGAATAAAACCCAAAATAAAATTTTTCAAGGTCTTACATGGTCTGGCCCCCTGCGCTCCATCATACCATCTCCCCTCTTACTCACTATATTCTAGCCACACTCACCTCCTTTGTTTCTACTTTAGGGCCTTTGCTCTGGATGCTCCCTCTACCTGGAACACTCTTCCTCCCACTCTCTTGAATGGCTGCTTCTTTATTTTTATTTTATTTTACTTAAGACTCTTATCAAATGTCAGCCTCTCAGGAAAAGCCTTTTCCTGACTACCTTGCCTAGTGCCTCCCATAATTTCTATCATATTATTGTTTCATTTTCTTCAAAGCACTTGCTACCTAAAATTGTGTTATTATATGTCTGCTTATTTATTATGTTATTTCTCTGTCTCCTACTAGAATATAAGTTCCACAAGAGGAGAGACCTTGTGTACCTTGCTTACTGCTGTATTCCCAGTACCTAGAATATCAGCTCACACACTGTAGATGCTCAATAAATATTTATTAAATTAATGAATAACCAAACAAATTAAATAATGCTATAATGCCTTGCCTACTTAACAAGATTATGTTGATACTCCCAGGAGAAGTTTCAGGAGACAGAGTTCATTGGAGCTCTTTCTGGCAGAATACAAAACTATATTTTACCAAGGTAAAGAGCATGAAGATCCCAATAGTATGTCTTAATTAAGAACACTTACTAAAAGCATCCAGTATCTGAAATCCACAGGTAACTCAACTCATTGGATTCAACTTCTGAATCAAACACGTTTTCTTCAGATCCAAAATTAAAGCTCAAAATGACTGATTCTACTATTTCCTTTACTTAAAAGACAAACTCATGAATATTAATCTATCCAAAACACTGCTAAAGAAAATAAAAAGATGTATCATCACAAAGCTACCAAATTAGCCCATTTGTAAAATTAAGGTCATTGTTGTTTTAAGTATTATAACCTTAAATTAAAGCTTACATTACACACGCAAAAAAAGAAGATTCTTAAACATGCAGTTATTCTTTTCAGCTTCAAAAAAGACAGCATAGTACAATGCAAAGGGCTTAGACTTGGGTAACTGGTAAATCTGGATTTAATTTCCAGTATTGATTTTTACTAGCTATATGGGCAAATTACCTAACATCTCTGAGTCTCAGTTTCTTCCTCTATGAAATGAAAAGAATACTCACTTTATAGATTTGCTGGGAGGATTACTAAAATAACATAAACTCTGGACACAGAATATATACTCAACAATTGTGATTTCTACTTTCCTGTTTTTTCTTTTAAAAAGTGACAATGTGGAAATGAGTAGAAGAAAAGTCTGCTCAAGTCAGAAGAGAGGAGGTAGCTGAAGCATGACTGATAGCTTGGCGGATAGTTCTAAACTTATGTATTTTTCTCAAAAAGAGAGTAAAATCAAATAGTGAGAGATGCGGAAAAATAAAGGAACTAAATGATAATAAGAGTGACTGGAATATAAAGAGGAAGAGAAGAGACTGAAAAAGTAGGCAGTCAGGTAGAAGATAACAGACCTTATAAACTTTATTTAAGAGTAATGGAAAGCCACTGAAAAGTTTTTGATAATGGCAGGAGGACAATAAGGCACGAATGACGTGATCAGAAGATTTACCAATTTTATCTTAGCACACCTTTGTTCTTGTTAGTTGCCAGATTCCAATTCGTGGCAACCCCATATGCGCAGAGTAGAATGGTTCCATTGGGTTTTCAAAGCTGTGACCAAGTCCTGAAAACACTACGGAAGTAGACTGCAAAGCCTGTCTTCTAAGGCACCTTTGGAAGGGTTTGAACTGCTAACCTTTCAGCTAGCAGTCGAGTGCTTAACTGTTTCCACCACCCAGGGACTCCTTAGATTTACCAATTTTAGAAGATGATTTTGGCTTCTGAGTATTAATGGATCAGGGAAGGGCAAGAGAAGATGGTGAATGACTAGCTAGCTAGGTGGCAACTGTGGCTAGAATAGTGGCAGAGGATAGAAAAAGAAGTGTACAGAATTAAGAAATATTTAGAAAATAGAGATGGACAGAACTGGATGAACTGAACATGAGTATGTCAGGAAAGAAAAAAAAAGGCACATATGAAGATCAAGAATCAGAATGGCAAGGTATTTATTGACAGCAATGCCAGAAGCTAAAAGACAATGGAAGAATTCTTCAAAATTTAGAGGGAAAGTTTTTCCAACCTAGAATTCTATACCCAGCCATATTAACCATCAATTGTAAAAGTAATATTTTCAGTTATGTATGGTCTCAAAAAAAATTTCTCCATATACGTTTTCTCAGGGAGTTTCCTGGAAAATCTATTCTACCAAAATAAGGAAAGACAATGAGCAGATTTGGATCCTAGATAAAGTGAGCCAACACAGGAGGCAGGAGAGTAGAATCCTCAGAAGGTTTGCAAAAGGAGATTCCAGGATAGCAACTATATATGAGGCTCAAAGAGCAACCAGAGTATATTGGCTATAGGCAAGATGTGCCTGAGAAAATAATGAAGTTGAAGAGTAATCAACGTGTTTAGGTGTTTTGAAAGTGATTTACACTTCTGATGAAAGCTTATAAATCAGTACCAGGTACATAGTAAAGTGGAGCCATGGTGGCCCAGTGGTTAAGAGCTCGGCTGCTAACCAAAAGGTCAGAAGTTCAAATCCACCAGCCGCTCCTTGGAAACCCTATTGGGGCAATTCTACTCTGTCCTATAGGCGTGCTGTGAGTTGGAATTGACTCAATGGCAACGGGTTTGGTTTTTTGTTTTTTATACAGTAAAGTAAGCAAATAAAAGAGAATTATTAACTCGAGGAAAAACATAATGTTTTTCTGAAAGGAACTATAACCATAGTATGTATATTGCCTGGCTCAACTGTAAACGATGTGTCTAACTAAATATTGATCTTACAAAGTTTATTACATAACAATATTCAGAGGATGGGAGGGAGGCAAAGGCACGGGTCAGGATGTGTAAAAAAGCTAAATCTTCATTTTTCATATTAGGAAGTCAATGGTTAACACGTTAAACTGAAAAACTTTAAGAAATAACAGAAAGAGCAATCTTTTTTATAAAAATGAAGGTAAATACCAAAAGAAAAGCAAAAGGCTTGAGAGTCGTTACCTCTAGGGAACAAGAATGGAGGCAGGTTGCTGGTAAAGTAGGCAAGGGATTGCTGTTTTTTATAATAAACCTTATAGAACTACGTGCTTTAAGAAAATGCATGAAAATTATTAAATATTTAAAAGAAGAGATAGCAATAGTATATTTTTGAGACTAAATCAAAACATATGATTAAACTGTAAGGCTAAGCATTAAAGATTTAGAGGCATATAAAAGGTTAAATATATATACATATTCCCAGGTTTATTTTAGACCTATATTAATTTAACATAACCTATTTATTAAAGATAAACTTTTTCAAGATATATAAATGGTGGGCAATAGATATTTGTATATTTTCTTGCCTGTATCTTCATATTTTTCTTAGTGTGGCATAATTGTTAGACATCCTCCTTTTAGTGATTCAAATTTCTTTCTCTCCATGCAAATTTTCTGATTTCCTTATTTTTACAGGCTTTATTTTTGTCAATTCAGTAATTATTTGATATTCCCTTCTCTATCTCCTCTCTAAGAAAAATCTCTTTGGCTTCTCAAAAGTTGATCAAAGAAGCTCACATCATACTCATCTTTCTAGTGACAAAATAAGATGGGCTTTTATTGTTCAGTCTAAGGCCCATGAATACCCGAGGTTCCTTTTCCCACTCTAGTAAGGCATTAGCCATCACACCCATATCTAGTGCTGGTGTACTTCATCTTCCCTCTTAAAACAGATCACTGCTGAACCTGCCTCTTCAAAATTTAACAACTGGAAAAATAAAACAATATCCTCTTAAAACGTACCAAAACTGGCAATATTCATTTAACAAACATTAAAATATTCACTATCTACTGTTTGCCAGGCACTTAAATTTAAACTAAAAACCAATCGAACAAATAAAGAATAACAGCTAATCAATTAACGAAACAGTAATATGTTAGCCCCAGGAAAGATATATACAAAGACCATTTAAGGAAAAGGAAATGATAAAGTTGGGAAGTTAGTAACAACTAATAAAATGAAAACTATTTTTGGCACAAATTTGCAAGTCATAGAGGTGTTGAAATTCTTTATGAAAGTATCCTCGTTGTTGAATGGCCTGAGGACAGGATGCAGCATCAGTTTCCATTTTAAACCCATTATCTTCTCACAGAGATGCTTTGAAAGCAGCAACTGATTAATATTTACAAAGTGTTTTGTGATAAGCTCAAAGTAGAATGTTAGTCATAAGTCAAAAAGCAGGCAGAGTTATAAAAAAAAGTCACTGTCTGAGTAAATACTCAACTAAAATTCAGTCTCTTAAGTAATGTTAACGAGAAAAGTTTATACTCAGCAGTAACGTAAAACTTTATTTTAAAAAATTATTGAAGAGGAAAAATCAGGTAACCCAAATTTTTGTTGCAAATAAAGAAAAACGCTGCACAACTTACGATATATACTGTGGATTTCGTCTATTTCCTTTTCTGTTTGGTCCTTCGTAAAAACCATGATCTAAAATAATACAGAAAAAGCTTAATTAAAAAATTTTAAAAAGACAGAAACGGAAATGAGTACTACAAACTTTAAAATCTCAAATGTGATACTTAACAGAGAAAAAATTAATCTCTTCATCTCTATTTTACATAGAACTGGCAAAAATAATTCTAGTGTACTTCCCTTGAACAAGATGTTTTCATAGTATACATTTCAGTCATTATTTTTTTTTCTCATCAGTAGAAAACGTAACACTAATTCCATTACAATATAATAAAAATTAGCATAATGATTAAGTTTCCTATTTTCAATATTTAATTTTCACATTCGTTAATATAACGGGCAATACTTGTCTACAGAAATTTAGCTTCTTCATTAATAAGGCAGCTTTTCTTTCATTTCCAACCTAACCTCTCCAAGGTCACAGAAATACACATACAGAAAATGCAATAATACAAGTGTAGTGCATCAAACTTCTAGTTCCAATTTTTTTTTTATCTTACCCTTAAAAGATTAGAAATCTATTTATATGATTTATTACAGTTCCCATCTTACAGGTAGCACAGGTAATAAAGTCAATGGAAACCCTATTTTTTTCTACTATCTGATTATAAACTAGGAGCCCTGGTGGCGCAATGGTTAAGAGTTCAGCTGCTAACCAAAAGCTCTGCAGTTCAATCCACCAGCTGCTTCTTGAAAATCCTATGGGGCAGGTTCTACCCTGTCCTATAGAGTCACTATGAGTTGGAATCGACTCAACAGCAATGGGTTTGGTTTGTGGTTACAAACTTACTTCCCTAAGGTCACTGCTTTCCTTACAAACTCATTACCAATAGTCTAGAGAAAAAAAGTCTACTTGGGAAAGCCCAAACCACCTCAGCCTGTGTCATAGGACACAGTGACTATTTTTTTCTTTGGTAACTCTTCCCTCAAGTTTTGGACCGTCAAGCTAGAGCAAGTCAACAATGAAGAACTTTAGACCTCTGATTCCCTCAGTAAGCTCAACAGAATACTCAATCCTCATAAATTCTTACAATGTAATTAGTTTCTCCATACGTAGAATCTCGGAATTGCAGAATGCCACAGCTAAAAGGGAATCTTAGGGATCATATATTTTAACCCCTTAATTTTACAGTTAAAGCCCCTAAGAGCCATAGAAGTTGAGTAGATTAACAAATGCCCCCAACAGAGAAAGGACTAATATTAAGGCACCTGAGGAACAGGCTTCTGTTTTCTTCACAGGACTCTAGTTCATTAATAAACCCTAAACAAGCTCTAGTTCATTAATAAACTCAACTTGGGACTGCATTTTGTGCTGGAAAACTGCTAAATACTGATAGTATTTTGTGTTAAAAATGAGTTGCAAGTAATCGTAATATATGGAAATGTATTCTAGTATATTTCCCATTGAACAGATTTAATAACAGCTTGCTTTAATATTAGTAGGGTGTTAAACTTTTCTCTCCTTCCAGTCTACCAAGATACTGAAACAGATACCATCAACATACAGTTTCATTGAGTTTACTAGCTTCCAGACGCATCCTAGTCTTCTCCATATTTTCAATTTCTTGAACAATTTCAGCAGCTGTTAAGATAAAAACATAAAACCAATGCTAATTTCATGGTTTTTATTGTTATACTAAGATTATCTAAGTTGTTAACATTAAAGAGAGCTGGATGACAGGTATATGAGAACTCTGTACTATTTCTGCAATTTTTCTATAAGTCTAAAATTATTTCAAAACAAAAGGTTAAAAGGATAAGGACACAGAGATAAAATGCTAAGCTCTTATACATGCACAACAGTTCAAATATAACTAGAAGAGTAAATTCAAAGCATTTTGTTTTTTCCTTTGAGTACACAGGTGTAAACAGCAGTCCCAACAGGATATGAAAATTAATTCATTAGTGTGAGTCTAGTTCTTAGGGGATGTCTATTCAAATTCCATGTACTAAATGTAGTACAACAGTCTACTTTTCAAGGAAAGAGAAAGGCCTATAAAATGCCAAGGAAAAAATGATCTTGACTCCAAACCCTTTGTCTATAGGCACAGTTACTAATCACACACATCGAAGAGATCTGTGATACACCCTGTCATAATATACAAATGCCTCTGAATGCAAAAAGCACAGAATTTGCAAATACGATCTTTCTGCTTCCAAAGTCAACATATTAAAACTAAAATATATATGGTATGGAATAAAAATCTACAATACCTTACACACTGAAATACACATAAAAAGAAATGACATCTGGAATTTGTTTCAAAAATAATCAATGGCGGGTAGAGATGGTAGATGAAACAAGATTAGACATGGGTTGATAATTGTTAAGCTGTATAGCAGGTAGATGGGGAAATCATTACACTCTTCTCTCTCCTTCTATATATGTTTGAAATAGTCCCTATTAAAAGGTTTAAAAAAAAAAATCCCACAGTACTTGAAAGGATTATTTAAGAATGCAATTTCAAGTTTCTGTTTCCCAAGCACTGAGAGAGATACCTTTTGCCTCTCTCTACTGTAAAACTGGTAAAAACAATGTAAACAGTATTTCCCTCTAGGAGAATCAACAGCTATCAGTTCTCTCCTTTTCAAATTTACTGAGCCATGGGATAAAAAGTCAGCAAAGGGATCATCTGCGTTCTATCCAACCCACTAACACAAGTATAATTCAAGATAGAGAGCATCTGGCAAGCCCTCTTCTAAAGCATTAAGAAAACTGTATTAGGATTAGGTACAAATTTAGGGGCTTAAATCTTTTTCAGTGAGATTTCTGATTCCATTCAGGATGTAGAAAGCTAGAAATAGTGTCACTCCCACCCTACCAACAAGAAAAAGCTGAGTAATCTACAAAACCATAACTTTTCTTGAATCTATCAGAGGTAAGGTCACAGGTAACCAACTAGACTATAATCTGAGGAAAGACAGGTACCTCCAAGGAGAGATGGGTCATGAGCACTGGCTGACATACGGCATAACACGAGAGAAAGATCGGGACGACCACACTTCTGGGTAAGAAGATTTCAGCTAAACTTTTTTACAAATTGCAAAGGCCAAGTGTGGGCTACCATGAGAGTCTAAAACTCTGGGAGGCTTAGACACAAGAGCAGCTGCACCCACTACAGGCTGGTTTCTATGGACCTCACTGGGTGCTCACAAGAAATAACTGCAGAAGAGGAGGAAATTGAAAAAAGCTTTCCTCATGATCCAGGGAATCTCCTTTCTCTGGGAAAGGAGAACAGTCCCCACTGCAAGAAAGACATGAAGCTCTGCAAGATCTTTATCCCTTCAAAAGCCTTAAGCTAGTGAGGGAAGGTCAGCAAAACTGTCAACCTCAGAGCACAGGCAGAGACCCACTATTGTTGGGGGAAGGAAACAGAACAAATAAAACAATCCTCTATCCCTGCAGGAGGGGCAGATCACTGAGACAGCCCTACCCTAGAGACCCAGAAACAGAAGCCCTTACTCCCTACCTCCAAGCTAGCATGCTCCAAGTGACAAATAACAGCCATCGACCCCTGGGAGAGAAGTGAGAGCATACAGAAAGGCCCTCTCTGAGGCACAGGCTCACAGGGAAAGCCAAGTTATGAGCGATACAGGTACATTGAAAAAAAAAAAATCCTCTGGCAACTCAGTCACCAACCTAAACACAAGGAAATTCTGAAGGAATGTGAAATCGGTGGTGAACTGAGGGCAACCCTAGAAAGAATAAAACCCAAACCACATTTAACTACTGACAAGGTTTGCTCAACCTCACACAGTAACAACCTAGCAAAAGAGTAGATGTGTTTATTTCCAGGCAGGAATACTATTTACTTCAGTGTTTAGATTCCTACATATAGCCTGGTTTTCAACTAACATTCCTAAGACACAAAAAAAAGCTACAACAAACAACAATAACAAAACTATATCAGATACCACCCAGTTGTTGGAACTATCAGAAAAGGAATTTAAAATAACTATGATTAATATGCTAAAGGTTCTAGTGAAAAAATGAATAACACGCCTGAATAGGTGGGGCATTTCAGTAGAGATAAAACTAACAGAAAGAATAAAATAGAAATGTTAGATGTTAAAAAATAAAAACACCATAACAGATACATGTAAAATGTCTGAAATCATACAGAACTCATACAGGATAGGCTCTGGCTGCAATGGAATTAAATTATAAATCAATAATAAAAAGATATCTGGGAAATATCTAAATATTTAGAAATTTAACAACACTCTCTAAATAATCCATAGGTCAAGAAGAATCACAAAAGTTTTTAAAAATATTTTCACAGAATGAAAATGAAAATAAAACATATCAGCATTTGTGATATGCAAGTAAAACAGTGCTTAGAGGAAATTTTGTAATTTTAAATACTTGTATCAGAAAAAAAGAACAATTTGAAATCAATTATCTAAGCTTCCATCATAATAACTTAGAAAAAGAAGAGCAATTTAAACCTCGAGTAAGTAGGAGGAAGAAAGTAAGGATAATAGTGGAATTCAGTGAAATAGAAAACAGACACAAAATAAAGAAAAATCAATAAAACCAAAAGCTGCTTCTTTGGAAAGATCAATAAAATCGATAACCTCCTAGGTAGCTAGAACAATCAAGAGAAAAAAGAGAAAAGACATACATTTTCAACACCAAAAATGAAATAGAGGATGTTACTACAGATCCTACATACATTAAAAAACTAATACAGGAATATTATTTCTAAACTTCTATGACTGCAGAGGATATACAAATGGCCAACAAATACATGAAAAGATGCTCATTATTAGTCACTGAGGATATGCAAATCAAAACCACAGATACCACCTCACCTCTACTAGAATGGCTACAATTAAACAAAAAAAAAGGAAAATCTTGGTTAGCAGGATGTGGAAAAGAAATTCAAAAGGTTGCAGTTGCTTTGGAAAACAGTCTGATAGTTCCTCAAAATGTTAAAACAGAGTTATCACATGACTCAACAACTCCACTCCTAGAAAAATGAAAACATTATGACCACAAAAAAACTTGTACACAAATGTTCATAGCAGAATTCTTCATAATAGCCAAAATGTGAGAAATTCCAGATGTCAATCAACTGATGAATGGGTATAAAATGTAGCATACCCATACAATGAAATATTACTCAACAATGAAAAGGAATGAGGTATTGATACATGCTACAACATGGATGAACCTTGAAAACATCATAAGTGAAAGAGATCAATTACAAAAGACCACATATTGTATGATTCCATTTATATGAAATGCCTCAAATAGGCAAATCTATAGAGACAAAAAGTAGATTCATGGTTGAAAGATAGGTGAATTTTATCTTAATAAAGCTGTTAAAAACCAAGGCAATAAACCATACCACATAATTTAAAAAAAAATATGACCATATATACATATATTCAGCAGACGAGATATATCCAGAAAATGTCAACAACTCTCACAAATCAGAAAGAAAAAATTAGACCCCAGCATAGAAAAATTGGGTACAACACATTTCACAAAAGAGGCTATCCAGATGACCAATATACATGTGCTGAACTCATCAGTCATTAGGGAAATGCAAATTAAAACCATAAGGAGATACTACCATGAGCCACCAGAATGGCTAAATGAAAAACTAACAATATTGACGTTGTCAAGGACGTCAGCTGGAACTCTCATGCCCTCCTGATGAGAGTATACATTGGTAATGAGTTTTTGGCTGTATCCATGAAAGCCAAACATCTGCAAATACATAACTTTCCACTCCTGGGTATATATATCCAAAAGCAATGTGTGCCGGTAAGACTTGAAACATTATTTGTAGCAGTATTATTCTTAATCTCCAAAGAATGGAAACAATCCAAATTGTTCATCACCACTGAATGGATAAATTGTGATATATTTATACAAAGGAATACCATATAACAACAAAAATGAAAAACCACAACTTTACACAAAAACGTGGATGAATCTTATAAACATAATATTGCGCAAATGACACCAGACTCAAAAGAATACAAAAACTATGATTCCATTTATATAAAGATCAAAAACAGGCAAAATTAATACATGATGCTAGAATTCAAGATAGTGATGGAGGTAATAATTGGGAGAGGTGAGGATAGGGGCTTCTGGGATGCTGGTAGTATTCTATTTCTTGATCTGAGGAGCAGTTACAAAAGCATTTTTACTTTGTGATAATTCATCAAGCAGTGCACTTATAACTTGTATGCTTTTCTGTTTGCATGTTATACTACATTTTTAAAGAAATTAGACAATTCTACATGTGCTAGTAATAGAAAGATCTCCAAATTTTGTGTGTGGTTAAATGAAAAATATAAACCATAAAACTGCATATAATACTAAAATTTGTATAAAAAATAATGATCAAGGACATATGTTTATGTGTGATAATCACAGTGGTAACATTTATTGAATACTAACTACTCACCAGGTACTGTGCCATGCACTTTACATACATTTTATCATTTATTCCTCTCAAAAACACTAGGAAGTAGGTAGTATTACAGCACTTATTTTACAGATGAGAAAACTGAGGTATGGAGAGATTAAGTAACCTGTCCAAAGTTACCTAGCCATGAAGCAGCAAAGCTGGGATTGTAACTCCGGCTGTCTAGATCTACTCTGAACCACCACACTATCTCTGGAAAGTAACAGGCAACCGTGGTTGCCTCTGAGAAGAGGATCTGGGGACTGGGAGACAGACTGAGATAAAAGCTTGTTTATCACAGTATACTCCAGGTACCTTTCGACTGAATACATTTACATGTATTATCTATTATCAAAAATGTATTTATTCAATATTTTTTCTATTGTCCTATGGTTTATAATCCGTGAGTTACTCAGAAATGCTTTATTCAGAGGACAAGCATAACTCATTGCTTTACTGCTTTACCTGATTTAGGATGCAGAGCATCACACTGGGCATTGTACATGTGTACAAATTCTTGGTGCCTTTTAATGAGTTGCTGTTTACTTCCTTGAATAGATAATCCATGTTGTTTTAGCTTTTTCTTTAAATCGCGATCAGAAAGCAAGTTATATACAATTTTCGGCAGTGGCTTTCTTTTGCAAACAGAACTGAAAAGGGAAAAAAAGAGATCACTGAGGATTACTGTTCATTATCAAATGCTTTTCATGTAAAACAGTAATTTACCTTCTGACTCAACACCTGGGTGACTGGGAGAATAACCGAGCCATTAAGAAAAAAAGGGAAAAGAGGAGGAAGATCAAGTTGTGGATAAAGTCGACAATGCTGGACATGATGCATCTGAAGCGACTGCGGTACATTCAGATAGTGTCTAGGTGGCAGCTGAAAGCAAGAGACTTAGGTGTCAGAAAGAGGTCAGGCATAAAAATGCGGACTTAGGACTCATCTAGAAGGCTTATAGATCAAATGCTATTAGAACTTCACTTACATCACACTTAGGTGGACCTATTCAATTCTCCACTGCTTTAAAGCAAGTTTTTCCTAAAATTTACCCACGGTTTGCATGCAAAATCCCTGTAAAAACCAGTTATCTCAGATGATTAGAGCAGAAAAGCCATTGAGGGTTAGGCTTTGGATTTAAGGATGTATTATCATATATAGCTTCTTGAGAAAAAAAAAATTCTGATCCACAGACAAAACTGCTTCCTTAAGCCCCAGGCAATCGTTTGTAAAAGCACTAGATGAGTAATAAAAGAAGACCTGTTAGGATGGTTAGCTTTACCCAACTCATTACCACCACAGGAAAAAAGAAATCAGAAAGCTGGTGGATAGATAGTATTCTTGTAGTATCATCTTCAAAGAACACAATTGAAAACTACAAAAAACACAACAGAGTTTTGTTCAACTTCATTGATTTGTGTTATAAATACATAAGGCATTACAAAAAGTATACTAGCAAAACCACCACCTGGCTTTTCATTGTATTTACATAATTAATACATACATACAAATTAATACATAATTAATAATCACTAAGCCATAATTTCAAATATAATAAAGCCATATGAATATACTTTCTCCTACTCCTTCCAAAGGAAGAAATAAACATTGCTTCTTAAAATGGAATAGAATTCAAGCTACCTAAAAGTACCAATGACTGGAAACCGTTTCATAAACAGGAACTCCTTAGTGGATTTTAATCTATACTTTATCTGATTATAACATGATTCTCCCAACTACATTCCCTAGCTCAGTGTTATGGCAATTAGGTGTTTAATAAATGCATATTCAAGGTGGTCATTATAATTGCAATCATGTGAAAATGAGAATTTGAAACTAATAGGTTTATCCAAAAAATAATATTTTACAAAGGACTTTTATGTAACTAATTCACACAAGGCTGTGCTTCCTGAACTTTACTGTACCTAAGAATCAACTAGAACAGTGTTTAAAATGCAGATTCTCAGTCTCCTTCCCCACAACACCCACCAATTCAGCTTCAGGTCTAAAGTAGGGACCTAAAATCAGTATTTTTAACAAGGTTCCTCAGGGTAAGTCTGATGCAAATGGTCCAAAGGCCCATCTGTATAGAGTATAGACTAAAACCAACAAAACATTTCTCTATTAACCATCAGTACCATTCCCTGGCTAAATTACTTCTTTTATACTCTGTTGATAGTCTAAAAGCCAGAGATCACTACTTTAACTGTGGAAAGGCCTGCAACCCCTCAGCAGATTATATTTTTCTGAAAATTGTTCTTTTTATAACACCTCATTGGATTCTACAAGACTGACAGACTTACGGCATAATAAAATCACAGCAGGTAGCAACAGCTGAATCATTTTGTAGGTGGTTATACAAACACAGTGAGGGACAATTCATTAAGTTCATATCTAAGACATCTATTTTATCAAGGATAGATAATTAAACTTATGACTAGGAAATTCTAATGAAAAACTGTACTATTCACTGGCATTTACAATGGAATGAACCACTGGAGATCAACAAGTTCCATGAAGAATTTTAAAATATGACACCTGATAAATATTTTTCCAAATATAGAAATGACATTGATCTTTCTTCCTTGATTTAGTGAAGCTGAGTAAAGCATTTAAGGGGCTCTGAAGATGTCAAAAGGAATAGGATATTCTTTGAATCAACTCTGATATCAATCTATAGAATGGGTTAAGAGTTGTCATCCACACCTAAGAGATGCCCTGACACAGTGTTGTGGAGGACATTTAAAAACTGACAAAGACTCATCTATGTGACCAGACCCCAGGATGTGGCTCAATGTTTCCCAAAGTGTATCTTCACAAACACTACTTTTCAAAGATGTTAATATATATAACTTATGAGGGCAAAAAGGTTTTATGGTCAAATAAATTTAGGAATCCCTGGGTTAAACAAAATCCAACATTTATCTTTGATGTAGTTCTCAGGGCCTTCAATGTGCTAGCCTGTATAGCGACTCCCTCCCTAAGAGCAAGACATAGTATGCATGTTTCTTTGTTGCACTACAGAGCAACTGGCAGGACTATCGTGTCCTGTGGAACAGGATTTGGGAACCATTATTGGAATTTAAACTTAAACACATGGAAGAGTATGTCTGTGGGAGAAACTGGCAAAAATAATGTGTTAGACAAATGCGTCTAGAAAAAAAGGAGTCCAAGCAAGATTATCCGTGCTGATTCTTTACTCTTCAAGGAGAAAATGCTAAGCCTCCATACTCCCAATTCATTCTTCAGGAAGAAACATTTCTGAAGAGAAGAGCAGGTCATCAGACTATCATGGTTTACAGGAAATAATCCTTGGGATTATACATTTATTCCAAATCTCTAATAACTAAGCAACCTAATAACGTAGACTTTACTTTTATAAAGAAATTTATCCACTTGGAGGGAGTACTGTGTATGAAAGACTGCTCCCAAGTTTCAACTCGAGTATGTCCCTGAATGTAAATTAACAATGCATTATTGAGCTTTATACACCAGCTTTTGTAAATTATAACGGCATGAGTTTTTCCCTCACAACTTGCATTCACTCTGATTAACTCATAAAAATTAAGTGACATCTTTTTATCTTTAGTCAAAAAGAATAACAATAGTAAAATGGTCCTGCCTTACTAATATGGTCTTTGGAAAATACTCTTCCAAGTCCTTCAAATTGGTCAAACACAAGAGCTAATTATTCTATTCATCTCTACCTCTCAGGTACCATTAATTTCTTCAGCTTCCCTCCCCACTATTACAAATTTCTCTGTATTATCACCTATTCTCTCCCCTCTTACTCCTGTTTCTGAATAAAGATCCTTTCTGCATGCCAAGGTTAACCTCATTACTGGACTCATGATGTCCTGTGTGCCTGACCTTGTTTCATTTATCATCTGCTCTCTCCCTGGAAATGGTGGAAGGAAAGAGACTGAAGGCTTAAAGAACCTCTATTTTGAAAAATGCAATTTTTCAAAAATAAGATCTTACTTTTAGAAAAATAAGATCCCTTGATCTTACTGCTCACTCCTTCCCCAAACTACCAAATCATCGATTTTCCTCCCTTCATCACCAGACTCATTTTTAAGTTACAGCTTCTGCTTCCTTATTATTTTCATTAACCACTGATTACTTAATACTCTGTAATTCACCTCTGGTTAAAACTTCAATCCTGAACAACATATATATAACAATAGCGCACTAGCTTAATTGATTAAAGAAGGCTGGTGGCACAGTGGTTAAAGTGCTCGGATGCTAAACAAAAGGTCAGCAACCCAAACCCACCAGCTGTTCCGTAGAAGAAAGATGTGGCAGTCTCCTCCCGTAGACTGACAACCCTAGAAACGCTATGGGGCAGTTCTACTCTGTCCTATGGGCTCATTATGAGTCAGAATCAACTTGATGGCAGTCAGTTTAATAAATTGGTGTGACTATGATGTGTAAGACAGAATAGCATAGTAGTTTGAGCACAAATACTGAGGTGACAACTTTTTAGTTGTGTCACCTGAGTGGTTTGGGGTGGAGAGGACATTATATTTCATATACACCCTTTTGAATCTTTTTATAGCACATGTACAGGGACAGATTACCCTATATGCAAGGTATACACAGGCTTACTTGTGCTTACTTACTAATCTGTAGAGCACAATTTCACAGCGAAACCCATGTGAAATTGTGGACTTAATAAGTAAGCTCAAGTGTGCCCGTGCATAGCTTGCTTACTGGTTAATCCACTCCTACATGTGTATGTAACTGCCTATTCAAAAAAATATAATTAAATTCTTGAAGCACATGATTTAAATTTTTTAAACTTATGGACATTTTAAAAACCAAAGAAAGATTTTCTATGTTCTATATTCAGAGTCTAGCCTTGCTTTTTTTGACCAAAGGGCTTTATAGTAGTTCTAAAATTCTAAGAAAACAAGTTTAAAAAGAATTTAATTGTAAGTCACTAATTTCTTGTTAAGTCAAATTTTATTAGCAGTTCAAGCATTCATTGTAGTCAATTATGTCTAGTAAAGTGAGAGTTAAGAGAGAATAAGGAGATGGAATACAAGAGTTGGACAACAGAATTAAAGGAAAAAGCAAGGGGGAGAGGGAATACAGCAGCCGGTCACCAGGATAAAACGAATACTGAATTTTTTTCAAGTTTATAAAGCACAAGAGGCAGCTAGCTAAAGTAGGTCAATGGTCATGCTTAACTTTCTTACCTTCTGAGGCTTTCTTTCTTCTCTTCACGTGACAAACAGCTGTCTAAGTGTTTATTAATGTGATTTTCTGGAATATTAACCCCACAAACAGGACAATTCACTGTAATTTTTAAAAAGAGAGAGTCTTCATTATTTGTAGAAAGGGCCAAAATAACATAACCTGGCATCTTTTAGCAATTAAGGTAAAAAAAACAGAATCTCAACCTTAGCGTGCACTTAAAAGCAGAAGGAAAAAAATAAATAAAAGACACATAAGGGTAACAGGAGTGGGACAACCTATTACTGGGCAATGGCTAGACAATTGGAATCCTGGGCCCAGAGGAAAAGACTGCAGATAAATTTGGAATTTCGTTTATTAGAAAAATACTTTGGTTAAGTTTTTTCTACCAATGTGTGACCAGACTATACAACTAATCTTATATTTTCCCAAGCCATCCATATTTAGCACAGAAGTAATCATAACAACTTGAGAAAGACATACGTGGTTGGGGCGGGGGGAAAAAGGGGAGGATAGGTGCAGGTAGATTGAAGCATTTGTTGGATTAGGCCAACTACTGTTCAATTTTGTCAATGGTTACAAGCTCACTAATTTAGCTCTCATTTGTGATTACAAATGTAATGTTAAGATTAGAATGTGCAATAGTTCTCAAACTGTTTCACAGAGTTGTAAGAATTTGTGGAAGTGTCTCAGGGCCTAGAGACCACCAAGGATAATAGACAGTGACTAAAGAGGAAGTCAAGGGCAGTGACAGTTCAGCAGTAGAACTCTCAACTTCCACGGGGGAGACTATGAAAGGCTTGATTCCCAGGGTGTTGCTGTGATGCTGAACAGGTTTCAGCAGAGTTTCTAGACTAAGAAAGACTAAGAAGAAAGGCCTGGCAATCAACTTCTGAAAATCAGCCAGTGAAAACCCTATGGATCACAATGGTCTAATCCCATTGCGCATGCGGTTGCCAAGAGCTGGGGTCCAACTTGACGGCAGCTAACAACAATAATAACAAGGAGGAGTTCTGGTGGAGCAGCCCAATCTCCAGCCCCTCTAGCCCTACTTTGACAGAAAAGAGCCAATTTTGTCTATTTTATAGGTTATGATTCACTGTAAGATTTCATCTGAAAAAGGGCTCTGCTAGGGGAAAAAAGTTAACTATCAAACTAAAAGCACAATAAGAACTGTCAATTGATAAAAAGACTCACCCAGGATGACACATGCTAGGAAATGTGAGTAAAATTTATATATCCTTATAAAATTTAAGCACTTGAGTACTAATAAACTAACTTAAATCGAATTGCATTTAATAAACACTAAAGCCCTGCACTATGTGTGGCATGGGTATACTGAAGATGTCTAAGACAGTCTCCTCTGTCTAAAAGGTGCTCGAACTTCACTGGTAAAACAAGACACAGAAACAAAAGGGTAAACCAGCTATCACATTCATCAAACAGATAAGCAAATGACACACAAAACAATCCAGAAAACATACTCTAGGGATGTGAAAAATCAATGTGCTCTAACATAACCAAAGAATAGTTAGGATCTGGATAAAGTCAAGGTCTAAAACAGGGTCGGCAAACATTTTCAGTAAAGGTCGTAGTTGTTGTTAAGTGCTGACAAGTTGATTTTCGACTCATAGTGACCCCGTGTAACAGAACGGAACTGCCCCACAGGGTTTTCTTGGCTGCAATCTTTACAGAAGCAGGTCATCAGATTTTTCTCCCACAAAGTCACTGGGTGAGCTCAAACCGCCAACCTTTCTGTTAGCAGCCAAGCACTTACCTGGTGCACCACCAGGGCTCCTCTCAGTAAAGGAGCAGATAGTAAATATGTTAGGCTTTGCAGGCCATATGATCTTTTATGCAACTACTCACCTCTGCCCCTGTAGCAGGAAAGCAGCCATAGAATATAAGTAAACAAATGGCTGTGGCTGTGTTTCAGTAAACCTTTATTTATAAAATCAGGTGACAAGCCAGATTTGGCCCATAGGTCATGTTTTGTCAATCCCTGAGTTATTCCAGAAGTTTAAAGTTCTTAAGCAAAAACCTGGAGATATCTACACATAGAGTACACTTAAAGAACAGTGGGGAGATTGGCTTGGCTAGAGCAGATGGTTTTTTTGAGAGGGAGAGGTAAGAAGTGAGGCCAGACAGGTAGGGTAGGAGTCAAACTGTCAAAGGCTGACCAGACTTAATGGTCTGACTGAGACTGGAGGGACCTCAGAAGACATGGCCCCCGGACTCTCTGTTAGCCCAAAATTGAAACCATTCCCAAAGCCAGCTCTTCAGACAAAGACCAGACTGGACTATGGGACATAAAATGATACTCATGAAGAAGGTGCTTCTCAGCCCAAGTAGATACATGAGACTAAATGGGAAGCTCCTGTCTGGAGGCGAGATAAGAAGGCAAAAAGGGACAGGAGTTGGTTGAATGGACATGAGAAATCCGGAGTGGAAAGGAGGAGTGTGCTGTCACATTACAGGGAGAGCAGCTAGGGTAACATAGCAATGGGTGTATAAATTTTTGTATGAGTAACTGACTTGAACTGTAAACTTTCATTTAAAGCACAATTTAAAAAAAGAAAAAAAGGTCAAAGGCTTTAAATGCCAGACAGAACAGCTAGGACATTATTCAAAGGATAGCCACTGGAGGCATTCAAGCAGTGTTATAGTAAGATAAAAACAGCTCTTGAAGATTAAACCGGAACCAATACGCAGAAGGAGGGAGGCTGGGGGGGTTTAAAAGTTGACAAGTAGAAAACTAATACAATACTCTAAGTGTGAATTAAAATTGCTTCATTTTTGCAGCAATAAGCCAGAATTCCCATTCTATGGGAGAGAGAGAAAAAACATACCTAGAAGTATTGCCTATGTCAATCTCTGGGATTGTGGTAAGGTGAAATCTGGTTTGCCCTTTCCCATTCCTTCTCCCTCAAAAATTCCTGCTCTATTATTCTTACATTATATGGGGTGAGAAGATTTCCATTAAGAAAATACACACAGGAAAATATTTTCCTACCTTTAGTGACCTGTTTCGAAGTAGATGTAGAGGGTGTCTCGGGAACATCACCTGAGGGGCCTGGAGCTGTCTTTTCTACAGACGGTATCTCTTTGTTTTCTGCAGAAGTGCTGGCCTCTTTTTGATGGCTGAATTTACTTTCATTTTCTCTTATTAACAACTCTGATGTAGAACAACCAATTTCTCGGATCAAGAAATTGTCCATTAATTTGCTCCCCAGCTTTAGAGAATGTCTGGAGGCTACGGGAGTACGTACTTTAACAGCAAGGTTTTTTGAAGAGGAGGAAGCAGGAGAGGTGGGTGGTGACTCTAGGGCAAACTTCAACAGACGACTCCTTGAAAAACAAAAAATACAACAGATAATTAAAATATCAGATTATACATAATAAATTAACTACATAAGTTGTTTCTCCAAACAACACTTGTTCCTATGAAATATATAACTTACTCTATGATCACAACCAAACCAAAATGTTTTCTTCTAGAATAAAATACAAAACAATAAATCTGACATAAAAGGAAGTTAGTCTGTCTATAAAAGAAAATGCAGGTACTTCAGGTTCCGGCCATGGAGAGTAGTTATTATCAGACTCACTCTCCAACCATAAATATCTTTAAAAGCTGGATTAAAAAAAAAGCTGCAACCCTTGAGAGAGAAGAGAAATATGAAGTGACCCACAACTCACGCAAGCTTTACCCCTGTAAGCGTTTTCTGGGAGTTGTGCGTTGAATTGAAGCTCAAACAGAGAACAGGGATCTTGCTGGGTAGAGGAAACAGAGATCAGAATTCTAGGCAAAGGTGGCTGGGATTAGAGGGTGAGGGTGCTGGAGAGGGGCAAACCACAAAAAGGAAACCTCAAAAGCCTGCTTAGAAATTCTCATTTATTTCTGATCACCTCCAGGGCTGCACATGCAAAACTGTAAAAGCTGTGGCAGAAAGCAGCTACTGGGAGGCTAAGATTCCAAAGGTCAGTGCTGGAAAGTAGTTCAAGTTTGAGCCCAGCCAAAACTGAGAGACCTTGATGAGGAGCTTGGATATTCCTTTGAGATCCCACAAAGACTACACCTCAGAAAGACGGACCACATTCTAGAAATATAAACAAAAATGAAATAGACTCAACCTAACAAAACACTAAATCAGGCTTTGACAGAATAAATGTGAAAAGTTGATAATTTAACTGCGTGCCAGAACAAAACTCATTGTCCTTTAATGGAAGATAACTCACAGCCTCTACAACATTTCATCCACAATGTTTAACACATTTAAAAATTACCAGACATGTAACTCCAGAAAAACGGCACTCTAGGCAGAAGCACCATGCCGTCCGTCCATGGCAAGATCTGAAAAACTAAACCAAACAGAAAAAACAACAATCCTGAAACCCTAAAACATCGAATGAAGAGATAAAGAACTCAGCCAAGCACCAAATGGAGTGAGAAAACTGACAAAGAACGAAGAGCAAAGAGAGACTCAGCAGAGGTCCTCTAACAGCCAATGCAGCGTGGATCCACCATCTTGGACTCCTATCGGAGACCAGCAAACAGGGGGTACAAGAAAGCAGCTTCACGGAGCTTCCAGCGGGAGAAAAAACAACCGGTAATTTCCAATATACGCTTTCCCAACCCCCAACCTTCTTCAACCCCACTCGGCCTCCTCTGCTTCCCGCGGTCACAATCTCTTGACCAGGAAACACCAGCTGCTTGGGTTCTACCAACCGGAACGGGTTGGCTCTCTGAGTGACATTTGTTGACTGCTGGTGTTGCTTTTTTCCGCTTCTTTTGATTTCTTCCTTACCTCTCACCACCTCCCCCTCCTTTCGCTCAAATACCTGGCTCCATGCACCATCTTTGCTTCTTCCTGAGGGGCTGCGGAGCTCAGGTAATTTGTGATACACACTTTCCCACCCCCTACCCTTCTTTACCCACACTCAGCCTCCTCTGCTTCCTGCGGACACAGCCTATTGTCTGGGAAGCACCAGCTGCTTGGATTCCACCAGCCTGCACTAGCTGGCTGAGTGCCATTTGTTGGCTGCTGGTGTTGCTTTTCTTCCGCTTGTTTTGATTTCTTCCTTACCTCTCACCACCTCCCCCTCCTTTCGCTCAAATACCTGGCTCCGTGCGCCATCTTTGCTTCTTCCTGAGGGGCTGCGGAGCTCCATTAGAGTGTGGAGGTGCTCCCCGGTCTGGGCTGCTGCGCTGGTGGGATCCCAAAGCTTTTGTTCATTTGTTTGTTTTCAATTGTTTGTTTGTTTTCTTTTCCTTTTCTTGAGTTGGGAGCCCGTTCCGGCCAGGCGGTGCTGCACAGCTTGGAACCTACCCCCTCAGCTTGCACAGACATGCAGAGGGATCCCTGGGGACATTTCTTTTTTTGTTGTTGTTGTTTTTTTGTTTTTCTTCTTTTTTTTCTGTTTTTTTGGGGGCTTTTCTTGTTCTTTTCTTTTTTTTAAATTGTTTTGTTTTCTTCTCCCTCTGTCTTTCTTCATTACTCAGTTTCTCGTCTCTCTATATCTTCCTTCTCTTTCTGTTCCCTGAATACCTGGCATTGTATACTTCTACACCTTCTAGCCAGGCTGTACTACAACACCTGAGAACAACTTCCCCAGACCTCATAGCCGCACTGGTGGGATTCCTGGGAACTTTGCTGTTCTTTAACCTTTCCGATTTTTATTTATTCATTCTTTTATTTTTCTTCCTCTTCCCCTTTTTGTTTTTCTCCATTTCATAGCCTCTCATCTCTCCACTCCAACAGCAAGCTCCCCTAGCATTCTTTTTTGTTTGTTGTATGTTTTTTGCTCCTGTTCCTCTCTCCTCTCTCCCATATCCATCTTAGCTCCACACATAACAATCTCCCTGCTACATCCTGCCTACCTGAACCATGCACTTAACATCACACAACCAAGAAGCACAGGCACAGCCTACTGGAACCAGCCCTGCACTGATTACCAACCCACCCTGGTGGCTGTAGTAAGTACCACAAACAACCTGTCCCAGTAACTCCTCTTCAGCTAACCTGCCCTGCTGTAACATACCTGAGTGACTGACCCTGCCAATTGGAGAAGAAGGAGAAAAGTACTGTGCCCACAGACGAGCAAACAACAAAGAACACACACCCCACCTGCTCAGACATAGCCAAATTTAAAAAAAAAGGGACAAAACAAACAAATCTACAATCAATAAATGAGAAAAATAACTACTGAATGCCCCAAAGACAGCAGGCAATATCAAAACATTTACAAAAACAGGACAGCATGGTTCCAGTAGGTGTCCAAAATAAAACACCAGATGACTTTCCAGTGGAAGAAAATGCACTAGAACTACCTGATAGGGAATTCAAATCTCTAATACTCAGAATTCTCCAAGAGCGAAGCAAAAAGCAGACAAAAAATGAGGAAAAAATAGACAAATTCATGGAAAATACAGACAAAAAATTGGAAGAATTCAGGAAAATAATGCAGGAACAAAATGCCAAAATAAATTCACAACTAGAAATTATACAAAGACCACAATTAGAAATCCAAAAGATAAACAACAAGATTTCAGAAATGGACGGTGTCATAGAAGGGCTGAGAAGCAGATTTGAAATGGTGGAAGACAGGATTGGTGGAATTGAAGACAAACACTTGGATACAATTCTGTTTGAGGAAAACTCAGAAAAAAGAACAAAGAAAAATGAACAGACCCTGAAAGTTATGTGGGATACAATCAAAAGCGAAAATTTTCGAGTGATTGGAGTTCCAGAACAGGGGGAGAAAACAGAAAACACAGAGAGGATCATTGAAGAACTGCTGACAGAAAACTTCCCCAATATCATGAAAGATGAAAAGCTGGCCATCCAAGAAGCTCAACGAACCCCCTACAGGATAAACCCCAAAAGAAAATCACCCAGGCATATCGTAATCACACTCGCCAAAACCAAAGACAAACAAAGAATCCTGAGAGCAGCTCGTGAAAAACAAGAAGTCACATACAGAGGAGAAACAATTAAGACTGAGCTCAGATCATCTGGCAGAAACCATGCAGGCAAGAAGGCAATGGGATGACATATATAAAATCTTGAAAGAAAAAAATTGCCAGCCAAGAATAATATATCCTGCAAAACTCTCATTCAAATATGATGGTGAAATTAGGTCATTTACAGATAAATGGAAATTAAGGGAATATGTTAAAGCCTAACCAAACTTACAAGAATTATTAAAGGGAGTTCTTCGATCTGAGGACAAACAACTTCAGCTCACGGGCAGAATCTAGGATGCAGCATCGTACCAGCCAGATACCAATCTAGGAAATGAACTCTCGAGGACTATTCAAAACCAAAAGAAATACAACAGGGAACCGGAGTAGTTAATCCGTAAATGACACCAACATCAAAACAATGAAAGAGGGAATAAATGGCATAGGTATACAACCTTCTAATGGAGAGGAAGGCAAGGCAATACCAAGCAATGGTAGACTGCTTCAAACTGAGAAAGATAAGGATAAAATTCATGGTAAACACAAAGAAAGTTAACAAACATACTCATAAAAATAAAGAGAAAAAACATAAAGTCTCAGCAAAAACAAAACCTACAAAAAGAAAAGAAATGAAAAAAAAAAAATCCACAGACAAAGGTAACTCAGCACAGGAGAGTAAGAAAACGTCAGCACCACAAAAAAAAAACCACTACAAAATGACAGCAACAAACTCACATCTATCAATAACTACACTGAACGTAAATGGACTCAATGCACCCATAAAGAGACAGAGAGTGACAGAATGGATAAGAAAACAGGATCCATCAATATGCTGTCTACAAAAGACACAACTTAGAAACAAAGATGTGAATTTATTAAAAGTCAAAGGTTGGAAAAAAATATATCAAACTAACAACTACCAAAAAAGAGCAGGAGTGGCAATACTAATCTCAGATAAAATAGACTTTAAACAAAATCCACCATAAAAGACAAAGAAGGACACTATATAATGATTAAGGGAACGATCCATCATGAAGACATAACCATAATAAACATTTACACACCCAATGACAGGGCTCCAAAATACATAAAACAAACTCTAACAACACTGAAAAGAGAAACTGACAGTTCCACAATATCAGTAGGAGACTTCAACACACCACTCTCAGTAAAGGACAGAACAACTAAGAAGAAACTCAGCAAAGATACAGAAGACCTAAAGGGCACAGTCAGCCAACTTGATCTCATAGACATATATAGAACACTCCATCCAACCACTGCAAAGTACACATTCTTTTAAGCATCTCGTAACATGGATGAAACTGGAAGACATTATGCTGAGTGAAATTAGTCAATCACAAAAGGACAAATATTGTATGAGACCTCTATTGTAGAAACCCATGAAAAAGTTCACACACAAAATGTAACAATCTTTGTTGGTTACCAGGGATGGGAGGGGTGGGGCGGAAATACTAAATAGGCAATAGATAAGTGGTATCTTGGGTGAAGGGTGAGACAGTACACAATACAGGGGAAACTAGCACAACTTGTACAAGGAAAAGTCATGGAAGCTCCATAGACACATCCAAACTCCCTGAGGGGCTGAATTGCTGGGTGGAGGGCTGTGGGGACAATGGTCTCAGGGAACATCTAGCTCAACTGGCATAACACAGTTTATAAAGACAATGTTCTACATTCTACCTTGGTGAGTAGCGTCTGGGGTCTTAAAAGCCTGTGAGCAGCCATCTAAGATACTCCACTGGTCTCATCCCTTCGGGAGCAAGAGAGAATGAAGAGAACAGGATACAAAGAAAAGATTAGTGCGAAGGACTAATGGACCACAGCTACCAAGACCTCCACCGCACTGAGTCCAGTACAGCTAGATGGTGCCCAGCTACCACCACTGAATGCTCTGACCAGGATCACAACAGAGGGTTTTGGACAGAGCTCGAGAAGGATGTAGAACACAATTCTAACTCACAAAAAAAGGACCAGATTTACTGGCTTAAAGGAGACTGGAGAAACCCCGAGAGTATGGCCCCCGGACACCCTTTTCGCTCAGTGGTGATGTCATTTCCGAAGTTCACCGTTCAGCCAGAGAACGGACAGCGCCATAAAACCAAATGGGACTAATGAGGCACCGCAGTCCAGGGACAAGGGCCAGAAGGCAGAGGGGGACAGGAAAGCTGGTGATAGGGAACTCAAGGTTGAGTAAGGATAGTGTTGATGTGTTGTGAGGTTGTTAACCATTGTCATAGGGCAACATGTGTACTAACTGTTAAATGAGAAACTATTTTGTTCTGTAAGCCTTCATCTAAAGTGAGAATAACAGCACAATTAACTGTGAATGTAGAAATTTTTGAAATGGTGTATCTTTGGCTATGTATATTTTCACCAAAAAAAAAAAAAGGTCGAGAAGGGAGAGGGTTGACATGTTGTGGCGTTGTTAACCAATGTCATAAAACAATATATGTACTACTGTTTCATGAGAAACTATTTGTTCTGTAAGCCTTCACCTGAAGTACAATAAAACATTAAAAAATTTAAAAAAAAAAAAAATTACCAGACATGGAAAGAAGCAAGAAAAAGTAGCCATTAATCAAGAGAGAAAATAATCAATAGAAGTAGACCCAGACGTAATTCAAAGAGTGGTATTATCAAACAAGGACTTCAAAATAACTGTGATGCATATTTTTTTAAAAAAGAAGAAAATATGGACTAATGGATACAAACATAGTGTATTTTAAGACAGAATTAAAATCCATTTAAAAAAAGAATAAAATAAACATTCTAGAATTGCAATATACAATATCTATCATTATTATTATTAGGTGGGTATAAGAGCAGACAGCAGAAGACAAGATTAGTAAACTCGAAGACAGATCAACAGAAAATACCTAAACTGTAGCAGAGAGAGAAAAAAGAATAAAACAAAGTCTAAGGGTGGTATGGGATACGGTTCAACACTGTGTAATTGGAACCCCAGAAGGAGCAAAAAGAGACAATGGAACATAAGCAAAATTAGAACAATGGCTGAGAATTTTCCAAATCTGATAGTGAAGAAAAAAAAATCAACCCATAGATTCAAGGACAGCAAACTCCAAACTAGATAAAAACAAAGAAAACCAAATCTAGGCATATTATAATTAAACTGCTGAAAATCTAAAGTAAAGAGAAAATTTTATAAACAACCAGAGAAAAACAAGTAGGCAACAGTTAAGCATTTGGCTACTAACCGAAAGGTTAGTGGTTTAAACTCACCCAGTGCCTTGAATGGAAAAAGACCTGGAGATCTGCTTCCATAAAAATCAGAGCCAAGAAAACCCTATGGGGCAGTTCTACTTTGTCACATGGGTTCACTATGAGTCGGAATCGACTCTACAGCACCCAACAACAACAGCAATGTGAATTCTCAACCTTGGCACTATTGACTCTTTGGGCCAGATAATTTTTTGTTGTGAAGGGCTGTTCTGTGCATTGTAAGATACTTAAAAGTATTCTACAGCACCAACTAAATGCCAGTAACATACCTTCCCTAACAGTTGAGACAACCAAAACATCACCAGACATTGCTAAATGCCCCCCAGCGGCAAAATTGCTCCCAGTTAAGAGAACAATAACAAAATACCACTGACTGCTCAACAGAAACTATGGAAGCAAGAAGATAATAGTATGACATCTCTAAAGTAACCAAAGGAAAAAAACTGCCAAGAATTCTACTCCCAGTGAAAATGTCCTCCCAAAATGAAGGTAAAATAAAGACACTCTCTAGCAAAAAGCTAAGAAAATCCCTCAGACAAGAAATACTACAAGAGCTCCTGTCCGCAGGCGAGACGAGAAGGCAAAAAGGGACAGGAGCCGGTTGAAGGGACACAGGAAATCCAGGTTGGAAAGGAGGAGTGTGCCGTCACATTACAGAGACAGCAGCTAGGGTAACATAGAAATGTGTGTATAAATTTTTGTATGAGAAACTGACTTGAACTGTAAACTTTCACTTAAAGCACAAAAAAAAAAAAAGAATTAGAACCAGACTAAGATACTCCACTGTTCTCACCCCATCTGGAGCAAGAGAGAATGAAGAAAACCAAAGACACAAGGGAAGGATTAGTCCAAAAAACTAATGGACCACAACTACCACAGTTTCCACCAGACTGAGTCCAGTACAACTAGATAGTGCCTGGCTACCACCACTGACTGCTCTGACAGGGATCACAATAGAGGGTCCCAGACAGAGCTGGAGAAAAATGTAGAAAAAAATTCTAACTTACAAAAAAATACCAGACTTATTGGCCCGACAGAGTCTGGAGAAACCCTGAGAGTATGGCTCCCGGATAAGCTTTTAGCTCAGAACTGAAGTCACTTCTGAGGTTCACCATTCAGCCAAAGATTAGACAGGCCCATAAAACAAAACAAAACAAGACTAAAGGGGCACACCAGGCCAGGAGCACGGACTAGACAGCAGGAGGGAACAGGAAAGCTGGTAATAGGGAACCCAAGGTTGAGAAGGGGAGAGTGTTGACATGCCATGGGGTTGGTAACCAATGTCACAAAACAATACGTGTACCAATTGTTTAATGAGATGCTAGTTTGTTCTGTGAACCTTCATCTAAAGTACAATAATAAAAAATAAAAATAAAGAAATACTATATGTTCTTCAGGCCAAAGGAAAATGATCCTACAGGGAACCACAAAAATGCCAACAAGAACCAATAGCTCCAGAAAGATAAATACAATATTATTAGCTGTTTTAAAACAACAGCAATATCTTGTGAGATTTATAAAATATAAGGAAGTAAGACATTTCAAAACATAGCAAAAAAAGAGATTAAATGATGCAAAAGTAGTGTAAAGTTCTTGTACTGTGCAGGTCACGGTAACAGCACTAATTTATGGTACACTTAAGGGTATATTTTGCAATTTCTAGGGTATTCACTTAAAAGAGTAACACTAAAAGGTATAAAGAAAAAACAAAAGAGATAAAATAATAAAAATACTTATTACTATTATTAAAAAGACAGGAAAGGAGGAATAATAAAAAAAAGATAGACAATTAGAAAACAAAGAGCAAGACAGTAAACTGTAATCACATGAAATGTAATGGACTAAACACTCCAGTTAAAAGACAAACTGTCAAAAATGGATTAAAAAACAAGACACAACTATATGCTGTTTCCCTAAACACTCTTCAAATACAAAGACGCAGGTTGAAAATAAAAGGATGGAAAAAGATGTACCATGCAAACAAAAACCAAAAGAAAGCTGATATGGCAACATTAACAGCAAACAAAATAGACTTTCAAAGCAAAAAGTATCATGAGAGATAAAGAGGGATATCTCATTTAGACAAAATGTCTGATTCAATTGGAAACCACAACAATCATAAATGTATATGCACCTAACAGCATCACTTCAAAATGTATAAAGCAAAAATTGACAGAACTAAAAGGAGAGATGGCCAATCGACAATAATAATTAGTTTAAATGGGTTTAAATCTAATTAATAATTAATAGAATAATTAAGTATAATTATTATCATCAATAGACAATAGAATAGACAAACAATTCAGTAAGATTACAAAAGATTTGAACCAGCCCAATTAAGCTGACATAATTAACAAATATAAAACACTACATCTGACAACTTCAGAATATACATTCTTTTCAAGTATACATGGCACATTTATCAACAAAGACTATATTCTGTGCCATAAAACAAGCCTCAACAAATTTCTAAGGACAGAAATTATCGTATCTCCTCTGACCACTGTGAAATTCACATGGAATTCAATAACAGAAAGAGAACAAATGTTAAAAAATTATGCACCACACTTCTAAATAATCCCAGTCAAATCACAAGAGAAATTAGAAAATATTCTGAGTTGAACGATAATGAAAATGCAATATATCAAAAAGCATGGGGGTTTGCTAAAACAGTTCCTAGAGGTCAAGTTATAGTTTAAATGCATATATTAAAACAGTTGAAAACCCATACTCTAAGCCTCCAACTTAAAAGGTTGGGAAATAAACAGAAAACTAAACACAAAGAAACGAAATATAACAGACATTAGTCAAATACAAAAGAGACACAGAAGAGAAAGTGAACACAGCCAGAAGTTGGTTCTTTGGAAAGATTAACAAAATTAATAAACCACTACCAGTACTGGAGCCCTGGTGGTGCAGTGGTTAAACACTCAACACAGAATCAACTCAACAGCAATAGGTTAGTTTTTTACTTTTACCAGTATTGAAAAAGAAAAAATGAGTGAAATAAAAATTACCAAAACAAAGAATTAAAAGTAGACATCCTTGCAAATCCCACAGATATTAAAAGATAACATTTTATACCAATAAATTTGAAATTTCAGATGAAATGGACATACGAAAAGTGTTCACAGAAAAACATTCATCAAAACTGACAAAGGTGGAGCCGGGGCTAAGACAGCAGAGTAGTCAAGACGCTTCCGATGATCCCTCTTACAACAAAGACCTGAAAAAACAAGTGAATCAATTATATATGACAATCTAGGGGCCCTGAACATCAAAGGCAAAGTTGAGGAATCGGACTGAGTGGCAGGGGGGAGGGAGAGACAGTTCAGAAGCAGTGAGGAGTTGCCAGACCTGACCTGGTGGAAGCCAGAGCCCTTCAGCCCAGCCCTTCAACACGGATCAGCTTGGGGGTGAGCAGTGAGGCAGGCAAGCAGCGGTGCTCGGGAGGCATTTTCCACATCGGGAGAGACCCAGCAGCACAGAGTGTACTTGGCCATCCAGAACCAGTGAGAAGCAGCCCAAAGATAAGTATTCGCATCTGGCCTACCATGCGGATCAAAAACATCCCCGTTAGGAAGAAACCTCTCCCATTTACCTCACTGCTCTCTGCTCTGCACTGGGTCTGGGATGGCTTCAGCGATTGCCTAGTCCCCTGGGCCAGAAGTAAGACACTTCATGTACCATGAGCCATTCTCCCGGCCTTGGACAGGAAACAAATTAACAAACGGGGAAAAAAATAATCTGCTGGCTCCCCTAAGCTAGGAACTTAGGGTAGGCACAGCTCGTTTGCCTAGGCACAGGCATAAGGGATCCACAGACTCTGAATGCCTTTCCCCCTGCATAGACCTGTGTGGGCCCATTTCAACAGTGTATAGGCCCTTATTACCGCAGTACAACAGGGTATATACTTGAAGTCTAACTTCAACTGTTTCAGCTGTGAAGTGGCAGGTTCATGACATTTAACACTGCTCTGTCCATTAAGCAGAGTCTTCACCTACCCACATCAGAGGTCTGAGGACTGGTGGCTCCACCCACACCACCTAGCCACCTGTGAGAGGGTCCAAGATTAAGAGGTACCCCCTAGGCCCTACAGCCAACAGCACTGGGCGCTCATAGTCAGCTGCAAAACCCACCCACCTCAGCGCTCTAGGGAACAGGGACACGCTTTCCTCCTGGATACCTGGGGGTGGCCATCGGCCCCCTGCCTTGCTTAGCCTCTGTCCCCCTGCTGCAGCTGGATGCCTGGGACTACACCAATCACCCATGCCTGTCTAGGACTGCAGCTGAGAGCCTGCACCACACAATCAGTGGCTGACTACCTCAACACCTGAGCTGAATCCATACAGGAGGAGTAGGCGGGCTCCTGAGCTCACATACTTAGTGGCAGGTCTGGCCACCTGGTGGCAGGATGTTGGAGCTCAGGGTCGCTGCTAGCTCACACGAGCAGCCTATTTGGGCATATTAAAAGAAACCAAATGAGAAGCTAGGACATAGTAAGCAAACGTAAAATAAATAAATATCATAACTTATTGATGGCTTGGAGACAACAGTCAACATCAAATCACATAAAGAGGCAGACCGTGATGGCTTCAGCAAGTTCCCAAAATAAAGAATCTACATAGTTTCCACAGGAAGAGAATTTCTTGGAATTACCCGAGGCAGAATACAAAAGATTAATATACAGAACTCTTCAAAAGATTAGGAAGGAAATTAGACAAAACACAGAACATGCAATAGAGGAACTTAAAAACATTAGGGAAGAACATAATGACAAATTTAACAGACTGCAAGAATCCACAGAGAGACAGCAATCAGAAATCAACAAGATTAACTATCAACTTTCAGAATCAGACAACTCAATAGAAAGTCACAGGAGCAGAATGGAGGCAATGGAAGTCAGAATTAGTGAGATTGAAGATAAAGCACTTAACACCAACTTAATTTGAGGAAAAATCAGATAAAAGGATTTAAAAAAATGAAGAAACCCTAAGAATTATGTGGAATTCTATCAAGAGGAATAACCTATGAGTGACTGGAGTACCAGAATAGGGGGGAATAACAGAAAATACAGAGAGAATTGTTGAAGATTTGTTGGCAGAAAACTTCCCTGATATCATGAAAGATGAGAAGATATCTACCCAAGATGCTCATCAAACCCCACCTAAAGTAGATCCCAAAAGAAAGTCACCAAGACATATTATAATCAAACTTGCCAAAACCAAAGATAAAGAGAAGAATTTTAAGAGTGGCTAGGGATAAACAAAAAGTCATCTACAAAGAAGAGTCAATAAGAGTAAGCTCCGACTACTCAGCAGAAACCATGCAGGCTAGAAGGCAATGGGATGACATATATAACGTCTTGAAGGAAAAAAATTGCCAGCCAAGAATTATATATAGAGCAAAACTGTCTCTCAAATATGATAGCAAAATTAGGGCATTTCCAGATAAACAGAGGTTTAGGGAATTTGCAAAAACCAAACCAAAATTACAAGAAATACTAAAGGGGGTCCACCGGTTAGAAAATCAATAACAACCCAAGACTAGAACACAAGACAGAGCAACCATATATTAACCCAGATAGAGAAGTCACAAAAATAAATCAAAGCTAAAACACTGAAAATAGGGAAACGGATATGTCAATATGTAAAAGATGACAACATTAAAACAAAATGGAGGGAATAAAAAATGTAGACATAGATTTTTCATATGGAGAAGAAGTCAAGGTGATATAAAGAAATAAAAGACTGGCTTAAACTTTGAAAAACAGAGGTAAATATTAAAGTAACCACAAAGGAAACTAACAGTCCTACACGTCAAAATAAAAAACAAGAAAAATATAAAGACTCAGCAACTATAAAATCAACAACAATGAAAAAGATGAAAACAAAATACATACAGAAAAAAGACTCAGCACAGAAAATTAAGTGGAACAAAGAAACTGTGAACGACCCACAAAAAAAGACATCAAAATGACAGCACTAAACTCATACCTATCAATAATTATGCTGAATGTAAACGGACTAAATGCACCAATAAAGCGATAGAGTGGCAGACTGGATAAAAAAACACAATCCGTCTATATGCTGCCTACAAGAGACACACCTTAAACTTAAAGACACAAACAAATTAAAACTCAAAGGATGGAAATAAATCTATCAAGTAAACAACGCTCAAAAAAGAGCAGGAGTGGCAATATTAATCTCAGATAAAATAGACTTTAAAGTAAAATCCACCACAAAGGATAAGGAAGGACGTCATATAATGATTAAAGGGTCAATACACCTGGAGAACATAACTATAATAAATATTTATGCACCAAACGACAAGGCTCCAAAATACATAAAACAAACGCTAATAGCACTGAAAAGAGAGAGAGACAGCTCCAGAATAGTAGTAGGAGTCTTCAACACACCCCTTTCAGTGAAGGACAGAACATCCAGAAAGAAGCTCAACAGAGACATGGAAGATATAAACGCTATAATCAACCAACTTGATTTCATAGACAAATACAGAACACTCCACCCAACAGCAGCCAAGTATACGTTCTTTTCCAACGCACATGGAACACTCTCCAGAACAGACCACATATTAGGCCATAAAGCAAGCCTTAACAAAATCCAAAGCATCAAAATATTACAAAGCATCTTTTCTGACCATAAAGCCATAAAAGTAGAAATCAATAACAGAAAATGCAAGGAAAAAAATCAAACACATGGAAACTGAACAACACCTTGCTCAAAAACTGCCAGGTTATAGAACAAATTAAGGATGGAATAAAGAAACTCATAGAATCAGAACCTTTGGGACACAGCAAAAGCAATGCTCAGAGGTCACTTTATAGCAATAAATGTACACATCCAAAAAGAAGAAAGGGCCAAAATCAAAACATTAACCCTACAACCGGAACAAGTAGAAAGAAAGCAGCAGAAGCCCTCGGGTGGCAGAAGAAGGGAAATAATAAGAATCAGAGCAGAATTAAACGAAATAGAGAATAAAAAAAAAATTGAAAGAGTTAACAAGACCAAAAGCTGGTTCTTTGAAAAGATCAACAAAATGGATAAACCATTGGCCAAACTGACAAAAGAAAAACAGGAGAGGAAGCAAATAACCCAAATAAGAAATGAGATGGGTGATATCACAACAGACCCAACTGAAATTAAAAGAATCATAACAGAATACTATGAAAAATTGGACTCTAACAAATTTGAAAACCTAGAGGAAATGGACATATTTCTAGAAACCCACTACCTACCTAAACTAACACAAACAGAGGTAGAACAACTAAATAAACCCATAACAAAAGAAGAGATTGAAAAGGTAATTTAAAAACTCCCAACAAAAAAACAACCCTGGCCTGGAGGGCTTCACTGGAGAATTCTACCAAACTTTCAGAGAAGAGTTAACACCACTACTACTAAAGGTATTTCAGAGCATAGAAAAGGACAGAATACTCCCAAACTCATTCTATGAAGCCAGCATAACCCTGATACCAAAATCAGGTAAAGACACCACAAAAAAAGAAAATTACAGACCAATATCCCTCATGAACATTGCCGTAAAAATCCTGAACAAAATTCTAGCCAATAGAATTCAACAACATATCAAAAAATAATTCACCATGATCAAGTGGGCTTTACACCAAGTGTGCAAGGATGATTCAACATTAGAAAAACAATCAATGTAATCCATCACATTAATAAAACTAAAGACAAGAACTACATGATCTTATCAATTGATGCAGAAAAGGCATTTGACAAAGTCCAACACCCATTCATGATAAAAACTCTCAACAAAATAGGAATAAAAGGGAAATTCCTCAATATATTTAAGGGCATTTATACAAAGCCAACAGCCAACATCATCCTAAATGGAGAGACTTTGAAAGCATTCCCCTTAAGAACAGGAACCAGACAAGGATGCCCTTTATCACCACTCTTGTTCAACACTGTGCCAGAGCATTAATCTAAAAAACACAAAACAATAAATGTTGGAGAGGTTGTGGAGAGACTGGAACACTTATACACTGTTCGTGGGAATGTAAAATGGTACAACCACTTTGGAAATCGATTTGGTGTTTCCTTAACAAGCCGGAAACAGAAGTACCATATGATCCAGGAATCCCGCTCCTTGGAACATATCCTAGAGAAATAAGGGCCATTACACGAATAGATATATGCACACCCATGTTCACTGCAGCACTGTTCACAATAGCAAAAAGATGGAAACAACCTAGGTGCCCATCAACGGACCAATGGATAAACAAATTGTGGTATATCCACACAATGGAATACTACACAATGATAAAGAACAACGATGAATCCATGAAACATAACGTGGAGGAATGCTGGTGGCATTATACTGAGTGTATTTAGTCAGTCACAGAAGGACAAATATTGTATAAGACCACTATTATAAGAACTCAAGAAAAGTTTTAAACAGAAGAAAACATTCTTTGGTGGTTACAAGGGTAAGGAGGGAGGGAGAGGGTTATTCACTAACTACATAGTAGACATGAATTATCTTAGGTGAAAGGAAGGATAACACACACTACAGGGGAAGTCAACACAACTGGACTAAACCAAAGCGTACAACCAAACACTTCGAGGGTAGCAGGGGTGGGAGTCTGGGGACCATGATTTCAGGGGACATCTAGGTCAACTAGCATAACTAAGTTTATTAAGAAAATGTTCTGCATCCCACTTTCGTGAGTGGAGTCTGGGGTCTTAAAAGCTAGTGAGTGGCCATCTAAGATACATCAATTGGTCCCAACTCACCTGGAGTAAAGGAGAAAGAACACCAAAGTCATAAGGAAAATATTAGCCCAAGAGACAAAAAGGCCACATAAACCAGAGACTCCATCAGCCTGAGACCAGAAGAACTGGATGGTGCCCAGCTACCATCAATGACTGCCCTAACGGAACACAACAGAGAGTCCCTGATGGAGCAGGGGAAGGGTAGGGTACAGAACACAAATTCTAGCAAAAAGACCAGACTTAATGGTCTGAGTGAGACTGCAGGAACCCCAGAAAGTATGGCCCCCGGACTCTCTGTCAACCCAGAACTAAAACAATTTCCAATGCCAACTCTTCAGACAAAGATTGGACTGGACTGTGGGACATAAAATGATACTCATGAAGAGTGTGCTTCTTAGCTCAAGTAGATACATGAGACTAAATGGGCAGCTTCTGTCTGGAGGTGAGATGAGAAGGCAGAAAGGGTTAGTTGCTGGCTGAACGGACACGGGAAATCAGGGGTGGAAAGGAGGAGTGTGCTGTCACAGTATAGGGGGAGCAATTAGGGTCACATAACAATGTATGTATAAATTTTTGTATGAGAGACTAACTTGAATTATAAACTTTCACTTAAAGTACAACAATAAAAAAATAAATAAAAATAAACATGTACTTTCTTAATAAAAATTTCTGCTTGACTTATATGATGAAAACTAAAAATAATTCAAGACGTTTGATAAAACATGCCTTTTTATATCCCTTTGGGTGACCAAACTCACTTTCACCATCATGCATTTGGCAGCTAAGAAGTGAAGCTACATCCTGAGCTTCATAAGTATCAGCAATTACGTATTTCACATGGCATATCATTTTATACTTGCTGAGTAAATAGATTAAGAATTAATAGATTAATATATAACAGATACAGAAGCAATTAGAGACGTGTGTAGGCATGGGTTAGCATACACATATGTGTAAATATACATATATTACCTAGCTCTGTCCACTGAGAGGGCCTAGAAGCAATGATACCCCAGTTTCAATGACCACACCCAGCACCCAGATCTTGGTTTCTAAATACCATTATCCAATAAAAGGAATCAAGGCTTCTTGGAGAAATGGCTGATTCGAGGGCTGGAGCAGAAAAAATACAAGATGAATCTGGAGTATCTCTGTAGCACCCAAAAGTAAGAAAGCGCCCAAATTTGCATTCTAACTCTAAATTGTTTTCCATGACAGGAGAATTTCTGTTAAATAAAGGATGAAAACCTTACCACTATTAGAGTTTCCATTTGTGAATAATGAGTATTGAGTCTTCCCTTCTTTTACCCCAAAAATAAACCACCCTGTATTCCCTAAACCAAAAGTGCACAGAGTAAAGAGGGGACACATTTAAAAGGCATATCAGTCAGGGGTTAGTCACAAAATTAAATCATACCGTGCAAAATTCAAATTTTTTACCAGTTCATCTAATACACGGTTATTTTTCAGGTCCGGCTCTGTGACTGTCTAGAAAAGAAAAACAATAGATGAGAAAAGGTCAGAAACAATAATTAACCTGTCACAGTCTTATTTTCAAAAAGGTGTGACCCATCCTCCTGAAACTCCTCACACCACTATGTCTTCCATATAAGCCTCAAAATAAAGTTCATTTATCTCATACCAATATAGAATTTTAAAATAGTGAATCAGTATCTGCTGCCTGAAAGCCTGATAAAAGATGTCCAAAGCACCTGGTAAAATCATATATACCCTGTATTGGCTAACGTAAAACCTAATATGGTCAAGAATCCTTCTTCAAAATGCCAGTATTGTTTTCCCCAAAATTTCTCCTGAAAGCAGAAGAGAGACGCTTTTTGAAGTAATAACATTAGAAGAGATATTAAGCATTTGACGAGAGTTTAAAAATAAGACTAGTTTTCAGAAATGCAAGAGAAAAATGATGAATTATTTAGCAGGATTGGTGTAATTTATACCACTGATGATACCATCTCAGTAAGAGCAGTGTAGCATAGTGGCAAAGAGCTCAGATTCGGGAGCTGAACTGCATCATTTCTTACATAAGGAAATAGATGAGAAAAGTTCAATGACTTGCTGAAACCATGTGCCTACCAGAGAGACCAGACTAGAACCTAAACCTTTTAACTAGTCCCAGTGTCTTTTCTATTTGACCTCACTATTTCTTTTTTCTTTACTCCCACTTACGTTTAATTTCCCTTTTTACTCACCTTTCCATCTGCTCAACTACTACAAATACTTTAGAAACTATAACAACAAATTTCCTAGTGTTTTCCCTGAAGGTCTGGTTTGGGAAAGAGGTAAGGGACCAGATAGGCTAGGTTAATAAGCCCAATGTCCATGAATCTTTGTCTCCTACACAAATATTTACACCAAAAAAAACAAACCAAACCCACTGCCATTGAGTCAATTCCGACTCATAGCAACCCTGTGGGAGCATAGAACTGTCCCATGGGGTTTCCAAGGCTGTAAATCTTAGAAGCAAAATGTCATATCTTTCTCCCACAGAGCCGCTCATGATTTCAAACCGCTGACCTTTCAGTGGCAGCTGAGCCCTTTAACCATTGTGCTACCAGGGCTCCAATACTTACACCAGTACTTTACAAGTAACCATTGGATTTATTTTTTTATAATTTCTCTCAGATTCCCTACCCAAGGAGAGAAATTATAAACAATTAGGAGTCATAAAAACATGGGTCATAAAATTTAAAGAGTACTACATCCTGGTCTTAAAAATTGGTTTTCACTTCCTAAAATATATTTAGGTTATCAGAAATCTTAATGAAAAATAGAGCAAAGCCCGGTTCTCCTTATATCTATTTTAGAGGTCCTTTCAGAAAATGTCTTCTTCATAGATTAATTCAATAATTATGTATCTTCCCATGGGCTTTTTTGTATACCAAACCAGTTGCTGTCAAGTTGGTTTGGACTCGTGATGATCCCATGTGTGTCAGAGTAGAACTGTGCTCCATATGGTTTTCAATGGCTGATTTTTCAGGAGACTGCCAGGCTTTTCTTCCGAAGCACCTCTGGGTGGACTTGAACCTCCGACCTTTTGGTTAGCAGTCAAGTATGTGAACCATTTGTTCTACCCAGGGACTCCTTTTTGTATACATGAAGCAGAAATATGTGCACGAAAATTACTAAGTTAAACCAAAAACAAGAAAGAAAAACTCACCACACAACAAGTAGGGCATTGGGTTTTATAGGACAGAAATTTTCTTATACAGAGAGAACAGTCTGCAAAAACACAAATGCAACATAATAAATTAATTAAGGTATATTAATAATACAGGAATCTGACTACTAACAAAATCTGACTTATATCACTATTTTTAATCAGTGATCTCTAACCTAGGGCATTTTGAAAGCCCTAGAACATTTCCATCATCGAAGATACAACATTTTAATCTCAAATTTCTAGTATATCTCCTCTATTCACGTTTGCAAATGTAACTAAATACCATTTTTAGGAAAGGGAATATGAAAATTTTAGAGGTCACAGGCCATACAATCCACACAAGACCACTCTCATTTCTGTTACCAATTGCAAGTCTGGGGCATTCCCAAGACCACCCTTACTTCTAACATCAACTGCAAATCTGGGGGTCCCCAAAATATCCTTAGGTTCAATAATTCACTAGAAAGAATCACAGAACTCACGGAAAACTGGTATACTCACCAAAAAACAAAAAAACAAGCCTGTTGCCATCGAGCTGATTCCGACTCATAGAGACCCTATAAGACAGAGTAGAACTGCCCCATAGAGTTTCCAAGGAGCGGCTGATGGATTCGAACTGCTGACCTTTTGGTTAGCAGCTGTAGCTCTTAACCACTGTCCCACTAAGGCTCCACTATACTCACAGTTAGAGTTTATTATGGCTAAAACACACAAATTAAAATCAGGCAAGGGAAGGAGAGGGCTGAGTCCAAGAGGGTACCCAATGAAAAGCTTCCAATGATCCTCTCCCCATGCAGTCAGGCTAATGATACTTTCCTGGAATTCATGTGTGACAATATGGAAAAAAAAAAAAAAAAACCTCAAAAGTTCTTTTGAGTATTGCCAAATAGCTAAGCTCACTCAAGCCTTGGTGTCCAGAATCTTTACTGGGGCTCCATCATATAGGAATAGCTGGCTGCCTACCTGATCTCAGTTTCCAGTTCCTCACGAAGTCAAGCTGTGTGACCCAAAGCCATCACCCTACCCAATGTTGGTACAGCTCAGAGCACCCACCTTAAATCACACTGTTACCATCTGGCAGCCCCCCAGGTAAACAAAGGCACTCCTATCAGCCATGACATTCCAAGAGTTTAGAGAGTACTTCCAGGACAAAGGCAGACCTCTCTTTACCCACTCCCATCAAGTCGGTTTTGACTCACAGCGACCCCATAGGGTTTCCAAGGCTGTAAATCCCTATGGAAGCAGACTGTCATATCTTTCTCCCACGGAGCCACTGGTGGTTTGGAACTATCAACCTTTTGGTTAGCAGTCCACCAGTTTAACCACTGTGTCACCTCTCTTTGGGCAAGGGTAAGTTCTTTTAAAACATATCAAAAGATATGATAATCATGACTCCCTAGGATGTTACAACTTCCTAAGCAACACTCTGCATCTCCTCTGTAAATGTAGAAAACACACGTGCAAGACCTGCGCTAGGTACTGTATAAACATCTCAGATAACTCTACTGCCTAACATCTAAACTGTAAATTTTGAAATAAGAGATACACATGTTAAGAACAATATACATCCAAGTTATCAAATTAGGGATTTTTATATCCTAACCCTATAAATGATGTGCATCACTCCACATTTAACAAGCATTTGTGTAACAGGCACTAAGAAAAGAACAGTATGTAAGGGAAAGCCCTGACCTCAAGAAACTACAAAGTAGTGAATGACAGACAAGCAAACAAGCAATTACAGTATAATCTGGTGTAATAAATGTTAATGTAATGAAAGCAGAAAATCTGCATCAACTAAATTCATGTCCAAGGCAGTATAAAATGAAGTTTCAGTCAAAAAAAAAAAAAAAAAAGATGTGACTAATACAATGGTATCTTAACCAGTACTAGTTGCCTGTGAGTCAATTCTGACCCATGGTGACCCCATGTATGTCAGAATAGAATTGTGCTCCATAGGGTTTTCAATGGCTGATTTTTCAGATTACCAGGCCTTTCTTCAGAGGCACCTCTTGTTGGATTCAAACCTCCAGCCTTTTAGTTAAAGTAGAACTGTGCTCCATAGAGTTTTCAATGGCTGATTTTTCAGTAGATCACTAGGCCTTTCCTCCAAGGCACCTCTTGGCAGATTCAAACCTCCAACCTTTCCGTCAGCAACCAAGCATATTAACTACACCACCCAGGGACTCCAAACTGGTACCTTATTGGCAGCTAATTATCAATAGCCCAAATTCAGCTCAGTTAAGGGGCCTTGTTAAAAAGGATTCAGTTTAGTTAAGGAGAGGAGACTGTATTATTTCAGGTACAGATATGCAAGAAACGAATAATTCTTGCCAGCCTCTGTAAGAGCACTCTAGTAGGCAACATGAAAAAAAAACATGCTAGAAGGATAAGGCAGGTAACAGAGTAAGTTCTTTTGGGAATGAAGATGAATAAAGGGGGGAAGAGGTAGAAGTTTGACCTTGAATTATCAAAAAAAGAAACTACTATGTGAGCAAAGAAACACAGATGACTGGCAGAGTGGAACTTATCAAGAGGCTGTCGGGAGCAATTCTGTCAACCATGATTATCTCCAGAAACATCTCAGAGGGCTTTCCCTTTCTTTCCTCTAGCACTAGGAATCAATCTGGGTATACTCTCTTTTTTCCAAAAACACACTTGGGTCATTTAAACAGAGTAACTTGAGTAACAACATGGATGAAAGGAAAGGAAAGTGAGTAGACTGGTAAAAGGGTTATTTGTGAGTATGGTAATTACATAAACATTTTTATGGCTTCAGTTTGAGAATGGCTTTTTAACTACAGAGGAAATTAAAGATGACAAAAATAATGACGTGAATTCCTCCAACTATAACTGAGCTCAAGTTCCTCATTTAAAAAAAAAAAAAAGTACCTCATTTTAGAAATGAGAAAGCTGAAGCCCAGTAAGTGTGTCGGGGTTACAGTCACACACTAATTTAACTGCAGATTCAGAATTAAAACTCATTCTCGACTAGCAATGTTACTTATTCTCTTTACTATAAGATGTCCCCTGAGCAATACTGTAAGTCAATAATTCCCAAACTCAGCTGCTCATCTGAGTCAGCTGGGGAGATTGTTGGGTTTTGTTTTTTTCTTTTTAGTTTATTTTCCCAAGCTTTATCCCCAGTCATACTGATTCAATGGGTTTTGGTCAGTAAATCACATTCTTAACATTTGATTCTTGATTCAACAACAACAATTATTTTTTAAAAAACCAATACCAGTTGCTACTATTAGATTGAACCATATGAAACTGCCATTTTTGGTTAAGTCCAAAAAGGTCCAAAAAGGTCAATTTCATATGGTTCAACCTAATGCTGTGCACTTACTGGGTGTTCTGTTCTTTTGATCTTTACAGCAATCCTGAGGCTGGAACTAATATTAGTCCCATTTTACAAGTGGGAAACTGAAGCACAGGACTCATCCAAGATCACAGAGCTAATAGGCAGCAAAGGCCAAATTCACAGCCAGGCACCAGGGCCTGAGCAATTAACATATGAATATGTTAATTAATTATTTAAAGTATTTATAATTTGTTTTGAAATATGGAGAACGAGACATTAGTCTTAAGTAGATCAAGACCTTGGCTTAATTTCAATCCACTAGTCTACTACCCTGGTGGCATAGTTGTTAAGAGCTATGGCTGCTAACCAAAAGGTCAGCAGTTTGAATCCACCAGGCGCTCCTGGGAAACCCCTGGGGGAGTTCTACTCTGTCCTATAGGGTCACTATGAGTTGGAATTGACTCGACGGCAACAGGTTTTTTCTTTAAGTCTACTACCAGGAATCCCTGGATAGAAAAACAGTTAGAAGCTTAACTACAAGCCCACAGGTTGGCATTTCAAACCCACTCAGAGGCACCTTGGAAGACAGGCCTGGCAATCTGCTTCCAAATGGTCAGCCTTGAAAACCCTATAGAGCTGTTCTACTCTGCACAGGGGGTCGCCATGAATGGGAATCTACTCCAGGACAACTAACAACAACAATAATCTCTTACCAAGTATGTACTGGTGAGCTACCCACTGCCGTCGAGTCGATTCCAACTCATAGGGACCCTACAGAACAGAGTAGAATTGTCCCATAGGGTTTCCAAGGAGCTGCTGATGGATTCGAACTGCCCATCTTTTGGTTAGTAGCGCTGATGGATTCGAACTGCCCATCTTTTGGTTAGCAGTCAAGCTCTTAACCACTGTGCCACCAGGGCTCCTTAAGTCTGGCATAATTTATTCTCTAGTGAGCAACCATGATATTCCAGTCAAAGAAGAGGATGAAAAGATTTGAATCCATGTATTCCTGGAAGAATTCATTTAAATTACTTGTAAAGCTTGTTTTTGCACCCAAGATCTCAACTATGAGATGTGTGTGCAGAGTGGGGGAGGATAGAATAACAACAGTGAAGTGAAAAGTAGACTCATAAAAACACTCAAGGTAGGGGGACACAACAGCCATTTCTAATCTCAAACAGGATACAGTTATCTGCTGGCTTTCAAATATCAAAAGTCTCAGCATCCTAACAGTCAAAAACAAATTTCTAAAACTTAAACCAATATTTTTGACGTGCAATCTTAAGGATTTTATAAGAAAGCGAACCATTTCAAAAATAATTCTGAAGTATCCAGTTAAAAGCAGAAAAGCCAGTTCTCAGTTTGAAAAGAATGGGAGAAGGCTGAGAAGGCTGTGCTGTGCCTCAGCCTTCGAGTTCTAGCGCTAAGTGACAAGTAAGATGATAAGAGAATAATCTCCCTCCATCTAAAGACCGGCACTCCAGAATTTCCAGGAGTGCCGTTCGCACAGGTGTGTATCCCTCGTGTGTGTAGAATTATCTCTCTACTCCCCTGGCTCGGTTCACGGTGCTGTCTCACGAGAATACAGAAGAAGAGAAACACACTGAGTATTTGCCTAATAAAATCTTATACTGTCTCTTAATTTAACAAAGGTGAGCAAATGGAATATTTCATATTTCACTTCAAAAAACAAAATTAAACTGCTTTTTACTCCTACATAAGCCTTGATTAATTTTGTTAGTCAAAATGTCACGAAAGGAAAAGAATGACTGTAGGCGCATCTTTCAAACAGTGGTAATTTAACCATGTCTACAATCCAATGATTTCATCTCAGAGCAAATATTTTGAGTGTCTCCCATTATCAAGTCAGAAAAACTGTAAGTGCAAAGAAAACTGACACTCAAGCATATGAATCTCTCAACAAGACCATTTCTCACAGTAACAGTGTTTTATGTACAGAGGAAGTCACCAAAAAATACTCTTCATAGCATAAATTTGGATCAATTTCATGGACCTGCATTCTGCCAATGCACCCCACTCAAACCTTAATAACTGGAGAACCACTAGTGTTCATTACTCATATCCAAAGGTAAAACTAAACAGCAAAATGGAATAAAATGATTGAAAATGTGATTTTCTGAAACATTTAAGAAGTAACACTAAGTGGCTAGAATTCTCAATCACCAACTCTGGTCAATCCAGGAAATAGTAGAACATGACAGACCTGGCTCCTATCAAGGACCTGTGGGCTTCTGTGTCACTCAAACAGTACTGCAGACCAACAGCAACTCACAGATGTGAGAGAACCTATTAACAACTGGTGTTCAGTATCCTATCAAAAAAGGCAGCTAGTGCTCAGAACACAATTTATCATTATTGACAGTTGTGAGTGCCAAAGAAGCAAGCAAAGAAAAAAGAATGGGAGAAAAGGCTAATTCTTTAGCTATCAAGTAGAATCCACTGAATTCATAAAAAGTAAACTCTTACTTCCCAAAATGACATATGTAATTAAAATCCATAGAAAGATTTCCACTTCCGTGAGGAATAGGGCCCAGACTTACCCTCCTGCTATAAACTAAAATACTGGGAAAAATTATGAAACAATTATTTCAGACACTGGACAATGCACAGAAATAAGGGGAGTTCTACCACAGCTCAAGCTTTCTGCTTACAGGCAATTTATTCATCTCACCACAGGCAGGATTGTCAAACAGAGCCCACCAAGTCTCACTAGCAAGGAAACAAAGATCGGAGTTCAGGGAGATCCAGGTAACTAGAATTTACACGGCAGGGTACCAGAAAGAAAAGTTACAAATAGAAAGACCTCCAGAAATCTGAATAGAGGGCTGTTGGATTCCATGGCTGAATGCAAATCTATGCATACACAGAGTGAAATCCACAAGGCCAGACAAACAACAACTTCCAAGGAAAGAACAATAACTGGAGAGGTCACACAGAGCCACGAATTGTTAAAATTTCCACCAGCCAGATAGATTGGAGAGACCTCACTGAATGAGTAGGACATTAGTAGAAACCCCAGAAGGTCATACCTTAGCATGAGAGAAAATTATCCCTAAAGTAAAGGTTACTCTAGAACTGCTCTAACAAAGCTTAAAAGCAAACCTTGAATGGATCAGTCTGATCCACAAGTAACTTAACTGCCTGTCACAACAAAGTCCAACACTCCAATAAAGAATATAACAAAATCCAAACACTCAAAGATAGAAAAGCTACAATGGCAAGCATCCAATCAAAATTTACTAGGCATGCAAAGAAGCAGAAAAACGTGATCTCTGCCGGGGGGAGCAGGGAGGGAGGCGGTAATCAGTCAACAGATACAGATGTGGTCCCTACATAACCTGGCTCCCTCTTGACTTCACCTCCTGCCACTCCCCGCTTGCTTATCCAGCTCCAGTCACACTGGCCTTCTTGCTGTTTCTCAAACATGTTACTCATAGTCTGACCATAGAGACTTTGTACTTGCTGTTATTTCTTGGCGAAATAGTGTCTCCCCACATATCGACATGGTTTAGTCCTCCACTGCCTTTGGGACTCTGCTTATTACAGGTCATCTTCTGAGGTTATTTCTAACGATCCTATAAAGAGTATCAAGCTCATCCTCTCCTCATACTCGGGTTTTTTTTCCCCCATAGCACTTTTCACATGTGCTCTGTGTGTCCTTTTTGTCTTCCCTTACTATAGTATAAGCCTCATGAGGACAACTGGCATATGAATAAATTAATAAATTTTAATTTTAGGATAGGGGATAACTTTAACATTGTAATGATACTACAGTCTGTCACATTCTTTATTGGCATGTACTGAAGTAAGAGAGCAAAAGTAGAATTCATCTGACTTGTGAATAAAAGCAAAAAGCAGAGTTATCTCTGGTAAACACTGAGATGAACAGAAATACTCCTGCAGTAATGTGGAAGTGTTTCACTTGTGACGGTTTTATCTATTAGTTGAACAGCGTGTGTTTTACTTTGCCATAATTCGATGCAAGTTTCTCTTAGAACCTTCTTGATACCAAATCCAGATCCTGGAAGGAAAAAAAAAACTATTGTGATTGTGCTACTGTGTTTTTATTTTATTTCTGTTTTTCCTCAAAGGAAAACCTTCCTCCTTCTGTAGCTTTTACTTATTTTCAAACTTTTTATTGTGAGAAAGTTCAAACATACACAAAAGTGGAGAAAATAGTATAATGAACCACCGTGGACTCGTCACCCAGTTCAAACATTTATCAGCTCATCAATGATCCTGATTCTTCTATATCTCTACTCACATTCCCTCAACCCTGATTATTCATTTTAAAATATGAAATAATGCTCACTAGTCTCAGGACATATTTACAAGGGTCAAAGCATTTTTGGATTACGGCTGACAAACAGGATGTGAAACAGCACATCTTGATGTATACATGTATTTCTAAAAGGTCACAGCCTTGAAAACCCTAAAGAAGAGTTCTACTCTGCACACATGGGATCGTCATGAGTCAGAATCACCTCAGTGGCAACTAACACTAACAACAATGTGCCAGACACTGAGTTCTGCATATTTAATCGGCACAACTATCTTCAAAGGTAGGAATTACTCATGACATTTTTACGTTTGATGAAATGTTGGGCAATTGGCAAACATCTGTTTATGGCGAGGTCAAGAGTCAAGCCTCAGTATATCTCTAAAGCTCATGTTGCTACCACTGCCATCCTCTTGCTATGTCTTCTCTATAGAAACTTCTTCACACCAACGCTACTATCCACTAAAAATACATATTTTTAAGCCTAATTTGACTTTCTTTAACTTTCCAAGACAAATCAACTTGAAATAGGGGACAAGAAAGACTGTGAATGTAGATAACCCATACACTTGATGGCCAGCTCCTGAACAATGATAACCTGATCCCTAAAGGCTAAATACTTCAAGCTACTGTATAAAATATATTTAAATACCAGGTTCATAAAGACAAGTACAAGAAACTTCCAGTTTATGAGTCTTTCCAGTACCACCCAACAAGTTAAGTGATAAAACTAACTGTAATAATCTTCAGTAGTAGAATTGTCTCACTGGGGAAATATTCTTATTGTTACAGCGATTTTTAAACTCTCCAATTCTACACCAGCAGTGCTTAGTTAAAAACAAAAATTCTGAAACTTAACATCTAAAATACTTGGCAAACAAAAATCATATATTGTGACCAAAATCTCTGCTGCCTTAAATGCGTAAAAGACATAAAAATATTCAAGAGGGGGGTGGCAGATAAGAGCCTTGTAAAAACGTCAATATTCAAGAGGGAGATGATGCAAAAGACAGGAGCCTTGCAAAAACGTCAAGATAGTGAAACATCAGAAATAAATATGTGTACTTACCTTTAGTGTTAAATTAACACTAATTTATGTAAAAATCACATTTTTACTAGCTCACAGAAACAATACACACTTACAGTTATGAGAACATTGAGGAATCATCATTGCAATGTTGAAATATTCAAAGCAAATTCCACACCGCAGCAAATCATCTATTGTCTGAAATGTAAAAATACATATATACGCATCAGAAATACACCATGATTAGAACGTCTGCTACACAATTCTTCCTCCATCCCCTAAAAAATAATTTAATAATACATCTTTGTCAAATATGCAAACTCAAAAAGTTAATTCCAAGTAAACTGCAGAGGATCTTGACAAATAGAGAACAACCTCACCTGTATGATTCTTACATTCACATCTCAGATTACCCAAACTGCTTTGAACAGATACACTTGACACTGTACAGATTCCTGTGCCCTATTGTCAGCCCTTCACAAAAGGTCTACTCTCTTCCTGCCCCACTTCCCATGTGTTTCCAGCTCTTACCCCATGCTTTTTCTTCTATCCCACCCCCTGGCCTACAGTCACTGTTGGGGTGAAAGGGACCAGAAGCCATAGTCACCACACAGGTTTAGAATCAAATCTGAGAATATTAAAGCCAAACAGTGGAAGTGACCTAGTTAAAACCTTTACTTCACAAATGAGGGAACTTATATCCAATACAGGCACCAATACTGGGCATGAGTCAAGCCAGGACTAAAATTCACATCTCCCTACCTACAGTCTAGTGTTTTCTGCACTGTACTACACAGTGGAGCTAAATGAGGACACCCTGGAAGTGGCTGAGGCCAGTGACAGCAGAGGGAGGTGAAGAAGTGTACAATATGGAAAGCCCAATAGCTGTGTGTCAACCTGGAATGCAATCCAAACAGGAAAGGATCTATTCTAGCAACTTAAATCTTATTACACTAAAATGTTATTCCACTCAGTAGAATACTGAGCAAATATTAAAAAGAAAAAGAGGGTGCTCCCCTATATAGTAATATAGAAAGATGGCCCAAATATGTGGTGAGGTAAAAAAAAAAAAAATAGGTAAGGTACAGGCAGTACATATGGTGTGTTACCTTTTGTTCAAAGTATGGGGGGGGGGGGATGTATTCTATTTTTATTTTATATATACATGTAAAGAAATTCTGAAAAGATGCATAAGAAAGTAATAAATAATGGACACTGGGGGTCAGAAAACTGGACAGATGAAAGACAAGGTAGAAGGGAGAGTTTTACTTCTCATTTTATGGATTTCTTGAGCCATGTTAGTGTATTACCTAGATTTTTAAAATATAACCAAAACAAAAACCCTAATGTTACCAATAGTCCACACGATGAAACATTACATAGCCATTAAAAGACGTTTTCAAAGAATAATTAATGCCATAAGAAAATGTTCACGTTTTAATGGAAATTAAAAAAAAAAAAGGTCAGGGACCAAATCAACAATACATAATAATAGCAATTATGTAGTTTAATCTTCATAATAATCTTATGAAGTCCATAGCATCAGTATCCCAAAACTAGATAAGAAATTGACAGATACATTACAAAAAAGAATTAAAATACTGGAGGGGGCTAGCTTCCCAACCTCAATATTCCATGACTTGAATGTGAGCCAAACATGGGCTCAATCAGCCCCATCATTGAATACCCTCTGGTGCTGAACCCTATACTTATTCATATATAGGGTGGGAGTCCAGTTGGATTTATATATATATATGGAAACCCTAGTGGTGTAGTGGTTAGGAGGCACGGTTGCTAACCAAAAGGTCAGCAGTTCGAATCTACCAGGTGCTCCTTGGAAACCCTATAGGGCCCTTCTACTTTGTCCTATAGGGTCGCTGAGTCAGAATCGACCCGATGGCAAGGGATTTGGTTTGGGTTTTTTGGTTTATATGTACACGTACATACATACATATATATACACACACGCACGTGTATGTATGTGTATATATATGTATATAGCCAGAGAAGACATAGAATCTGCTGCTAGAGACCACTGTAGAAGTTGTGAAACCACATAAAGTATCCTTAAATCTACAAAGCCGGTAGATGTACAGGTTACAGAGCTCTTTTGCTTTCTTTATCTAATTCAATCTTCAGACAGCAAATAAAAAGGAGAAGGAAGGGCAAAGAACACGTTAAGTGCTAAGAATAATAAACCCCAAAACCAAACCCACTGCTATCCAGTCGATTCTGACTCCTAGCAACCCTTTAGGACAGAGTAGAACTGCCCCATAGGGTTTCCAAGGCTGCAAATCTTTACGGAAGCAGACTGCTACGTCTGTCTCCCACAAGCAGTGGTGGATCTGAACTGCTGACCTTTTGGTTAGCAGCCGACTGCTTTAACCACAGCACCACCAGGACTCCTGCTAATAATAATAAAGATACATTAACTGAATTCTTACTACATTCCAGATACCTTCTATCGGTCAACAAATAATTGTTAAGCACCCACTATGTGCCAGGCACTGTGTTATGTACAATGAACAAAGCAGAAGGATCCCAACCCACATATATCAACTCATTTAATCAACCCTATGAACTGTTTTCAGAGAGCAGTGGCAGTTCAGTGGTAGAATTCTTGCCTTCCATATGGGAGACTCAGGTTCCATTCCAGCATAGCCACCACCCATCTGTCAGTGGAGGCTTACATGTTGCTCTGATGCTGAACGAGTCTCAGCAAAGCTTCTAGACTAGGAAGAAAGGCAGACTAGGAAGAAAGGCCTGGCAATCTACTTCCAAAAATCAGCCAATGAAATATGGATCACAACAGTCCAATCCCATTGTGCACGGGGTCACCATGAGTCAGAGGCTGACTTGACGGCAGCAAACAATAACTAACAACAACATGAACTGTTTATTTTTGTCTCCAGTTTACAGTTGAGGATACTGAGGCTCAGAGAGATTAAGTACCTGACTCAAGGTCACACAGTTAATAAAAGGCAGAGTCCAGATTTAACCGAGAACAATTGGAGCTCAAAATTTATGCTTTTCTCCACTGTATCTTGGCACCAAAGCTACAACTTCAAAACCACAGCTCTCCTGTATCCTCCCACTTTTTGTCATGTGTAAAATGAGGATGTCTCAAGTCCCCCAAGCAATAGATGACACTTGATGATAGTAGAAAGAACAAGGTCTTATCATTACATTAGCATCCCCAAGTCCCTTCACTTGATCCTTACAAGTCAGTGGAACAGATAGCATAATCCCCAGTTTACAAATCAGGAAAACAAGAAAGTGATCCTGCCCGCAATCACAAAAGTAAAAAATCAAGCAACCAGTGCTAACAGCATAGCTCTTGAACAAATCTAGCAGGAATCTAGAGTCGATAAGAAACTGGTATGCCTTGCCAAAAACAGGAAGTAGCCATAAAAATAACGCTATTTAAATGAAATGATTTATTAAAGGCTAGTGCTGAGCCTGAGTCCTGATTTCTTTTTTTTAAAAGAGAAAGTGATGAGGAGTTGTCAGAGAGTTGTTAGGGAGTAATTAGGGCATATGTTACGACACCTTAGCAATAATACTCCAGAGAGTAATTAGAAGAAATGAAAAAGAATGTAAAAGAGATTACCTCCTTCATAGCATGATGTTATCTGATGCAGTGTCCTCCCAAAATCATGTCCGGTGTCACTCTGGGAAATTTCTAACTAATGTACTGCGAGAGTTTACATACTACTTGGCACAAAGTAAGCCCTCAGAAAGGGTTAGTTGTCAACGTCGTTGTCACTGTTTACAATAACTGCTTTTTCTCGATGTCACTGTTATTGTTGTGGCTGAACTGCAGAATACCCGGTTCCATAAGCCAACCTCAGATCACCATGACAGACCGAGGCCTGTCCTCGCCACTTCTCAGGGGAGGAAACCGAGGCCCAGAGGTACGCGGCCAGCAGACAGAGAGGGTCGAGAACTCAGGCCCAGTTGCCAACTTACCCTTTCCCCTCACACTGATCCGGCCTTTCGCAGACGCTTAGGCGCCCCCTCCCTCTCCGAAGCACTCACCTTCATGACTGCTAGGCCTGGAGGCCACTGGGGCTCGGCCAGGGAGTCCATGGTCGCTTCTAAGGAACTTGGGGGGGTTCGCCACCCACTGGCCTCCCGCGCTCCACTGCCACTCGAAATTGCCCGCGCTACTACGCTACGTCATCAGTGCAAGACGCGCCTGAGGCGCGCGCGGAGCCTGCCAGAAGCTGTAGTACGTGGGCGGGGCGCAACCAAAGGTGGTCGCACTGCGCAAGCCCAAGGCTGCTGCTCCGCCTTTCCCCGATGAAGAGGAAAGGTGGGTGATTTAAAAGCTCCGAGACCGTTTTGCACCAGACCCTTGGTAAATAAATGGCTATTGAATGTTAGAAAAAGGCAGCCAGAAATCAAAATAAACCAAATCCAAGGCTTTACAAAGCTTTCAAGGTCCAGGCTCATCCCTCCTCCTTTGCGTCGCCCTCCCTGATGACTATATTGATGTGAGCCTGCCCCGAACAGGGGTTATCATATCCATTATTTCATGACACTCCCTAACACAACACTGCGAGGTAGGTATTATCATTGTCAGTGTACACAAGAAGAAGATAAAGTGAGTGAAGTTTCCGTGAGTCACCCACTGGCATCGACCAGACTCCAGATCTAGCCTCCGGGCTTTAAATATGGAGCTCTTTCTTTTACGCAAATTAAAATGTTTATTTAAAAGTTAGTCCTTCTCTTCCGAGATCACCACTGTTAACTTTGGCCTATGTTGTTGCTAGTTACCATCAAGTTGGCTGATTCCTGGAGCCCTTAAGTATAATGGAAGGAAACTTTGCTGGGTTCTGTGCCATCTTCATGATCAGTGGTGATGTTGGCATACAGACTTCCAGACATTTCCGACGTAAATATAAACATAGACACATTTTCCCCACAAATGTTATATTAAATGCATAACTCAGACAACTTGTTTTTCTTGTGTGTGTTTGTTTCAGGACTTTGACCTGTTCCCTTGAGTTCGAACCCCTGCTGAGAATTTGCATTTCTGACAAGGAAGTTATAGGTAAGAATCACCTAGGGATCCTGTTAATATGTAGATTCTGGTTAAGTATATCTGGGATGGAAATGCAAATTCTCAGCAGGGAACTTGTTAGAAATGTAAATTCTCAGCAGGGTTTCGAATTGATAGGAACCGGCTGGAAGCCCTGGTTTGTTTACTTAACATACATGTTGAGATCTCTCCATCTTAGTACATATAGTTTACCTTATTCTTTTTAATAGCTACATAATCCGTAATACAGATATACCAAAATTTATTTATCTACTCCCATGTTCAGATGTGATATGGATTGAATGTTGAATTCTTAATCCCTGTACCTGTAAATATGACCTTGTTTGGAAACGCGGGGGAGGGGTTCTTTTATTATAAAGAAGAACGTGGCATCAGGATTGGTGAAAGATTCATTAACAACTTGCGATATGCAGATGACATGACCTTGCTTGCTGAAAGTGAAGAGAACTTGAAGCACCTACTGATGAAGATCAAAGACTACAACCTTCTGTATGGATTACACCTCAACATAAAGAAAACAAAAATCCTCACAACTGGACCAATAAGAAACATCATGATAAATGGAGAAAAGATTGAAGTTGTCAAGGATTTCATTTTACTTGGATGCACAATCAATACCCATGGAAGCAGCAGTCAAGAAATCAAACAACGTATTGCCTTGGGCAGATCTGCTGCAAAAGATTTAAAGTGTTGAAAGCAAAGATGTCACCCTGAGGACTATGGTGCACCTGACCTAAACCATAATATTTTGAATCACCTCATATGCATGCGACAGCTGGACAATGAATAAGGAAGACTGAAGAAGAATTGATGCCTTTGAATTATGGTGTTGGTGAAGAATATTGAATGTACCGTGGATTGCCATAAGAACAAACAAATCTGTCTTGGAAGAAGTATAACCAGAGTGCTCCTTGGAAGCCAGGATGATGAGACTTTGTCTCATATACTTTGGACATGTTATCAGGAGGGACCAGTCCCTGGAAAAGGACATCATGCTTGGTAGAGTAAATGGTAAGTGAAAAAGAGGAAGACCCTCAACAAGATGGATTGACACAGTGGCTGCAACAATGGGCTCAAACATAGCAATGATTGTTAGGATGGAGCAGGACAGGGTAGTGTTTCATTCTGTAGTACACAGGGTCGCTAAGAGTCGGAACTGACCTGAGGGTACCTAGCAACAACAACAACTTTTATTGTTAATGAGGTCATACCAATGTAAGGTGGGTCCTACACTTAATCACTTCTGAGTTATAAAAAGAGCAGAATATGTACACACAGGAACACAAGGAGAAGAGGAAGACAGACTAAGAAGACAGATGCATCTGCAAGCCCAGGAATTCCAAGGATTGCTGGCAGCTTCTAGAAGCTGAAATAGACAAGGAAGAACCTCCCCATAGAGCCACACTTTGAATTCTGACTTCTAGCCTCCTGAACTGTGAGAAAATAAATTTCTGTTCTTTAAAGCCATCCACTTGTGGTATTTCTGGTACAGCAATACTAGGTAACTAAGACAGGGGCATTGAGGCTGTTTCCAGTTTCTCACTATTACAAAGAGCTGCAATGAACACACTCACCTGTGTAAATCTTGGCACATTTGTTCCAAAATATCTAGAAATGGAACTACTCAGTCAATTTGTGTGCTTTTTTAAAACTGTGATAGCTAGCGCTAAATGATTCTCCAAAAAATGCCATATCAATACATTTACACTTTCACTGATAGTATGAGAGTGCCTGCTGTCCAAATGCAAAGCACTGACCAGCTCACCACCCAGCTTGTCTGGTCAACTCAGCATTTATTCACTGACTTGTGGGGGCCTCTGTTGCATCATGTCTCATGGACAGCAAGTCAGAACAGATCTGTGGCTAAGGGCAGCTTGCCACTGTCGCCCTGTATGGTCCATTTTTGTAAGTGCTTACAATGGGCCAGGCACTCAAGCTTCCCTGTGATGTAGGCAGAGGTAAGGTTGTTATAGCCATGTTACAGACAAGGACACTGAAGTTCAGAGAGGTTAAGCCTTGGCTTTACTCCTTTGGGATCTCTTCAAAAGGAAATTTTGGCCCCTGATTTTTCCCAGCCTGTCTCCAAATACTCATTGAGCAATAGTAATAGTATACAGCATTTGCACAAAGGATTTTAACATCCTTTACAAAAATAGCTGACACTTACTAGGTACTTAGTAGCACAGTGGTTAAGAGCTCAGCTGCTAACCAAGAGGTTGGTAGTTCGAATCCACCAGCCAATCCTTGGAAACCCTATGGGGCAGTTCTACTCTGTCCTACAGGGTCGCTATGAGTTGGAATGGACTCAAGGACGGGAACAGGTTGTTTTTGTTTTTTTTTTTTTGTATGCAGAGCGGAGTCCCTGGGTGGTGCAAATGGTTAAGAAAGACCTGGTAACCTACAGTAGCCATTAAAAACCCTATAGAGCCTCGGGGAACATCTAGTTCAATTGGCATAACACAGTTTATAAAGAAAATGTTCTACATTCTACCTTGGTGAATAGCGTCTTGGGTCTTAAAAGCCTGTGAGCAGCCATCTAAGATACTCCACTGGTCTTACCCCTTTGGGAGGAAGGGAGAATAAAGAAAACAAGATACAAGGGAAAGATTAGTCCAAAGGACTAATGGACCACAACTACCATGGCCTCCACCAGACTGAGTCCAGTACAACTAGATGGTGCCTGGCTACCACCACTGACTGCTTTGACAGGGATCACAACAGAGGGTCCTGGACAGAGCTGGAGAAAAATGTAGAACAAAATTCTAACTCACAAAAAAAGACCAGACTTACTGGTCTGACAGACACTGGAGAAACCCCAAGAGTACGGCCCCCGGACACCCTTTTAGCTCAGTAATGAAGTCACTCTTGAGGTTCACTGTTCAGCCAAAGATTAGACAGCCCCATAAAACAAAACAAGACTAATGGGGAACAACAGTCCAGGGACAAGGACTAGAAGGCAGGAGGGGACAGGAAAGCTGGTAATAAGGAACCCAAGGTTAAGAAGGGACAGTGTTGACATGTCGTGGGGTTGTTAACCATTATAAAACAATATGTGTACTAACTGTTTAATGAGAAACTATTTGTTCTGTAAACCTTCATCTAAAGTATAATAAATTTTTTTTTAATTAATAAAATAAAAACCCTATGGAACACAGTTCTACTCTGACACACATACCCATTGCCATCCAGTTGATTCCAACTCATAGAAATCCTGCAGGGCAGAGTAGAACTGCCAGCCCCATAGGTTTCCAAGAAGCAACTGGTGGATTCCAACTGCTGACCTTTTGGTTAGCAGCCATTGCTCTTAACCATTGACCCACCAGGGTTCCCTGACACACATGGGGTCAACAAATGTTGATATCAACTTGATGATAACTGGTTTTCTGTTTTGTTTTGTATGCAAAGCACTCTTCTCAGTGCTTTTACACATACTGACTTATTTAAGACTCACTCCAGTCAAATGAGGTAAGTAGGTAACTTGCCCAGGGCACCCTGTTGGTAAGTAGAAGAGGAGATATTTTAACTCAGGCAGTCTAGCTTAACAGTTCATATTAACCACTACAGAATATTCTCATAAGGATCCCATCATAAGAATATTCCCATTTTATAGATGTGGGAACCAAATCTCAGAAAGCAAAGGAGCTCATTCAAGATCACATAGCTTGTCAGTGACAGGGACCAGACTTCTAGATTTTCTAACCCTCAACCAGAAGAGATCAGTCATTGTCATCTTCTAGGAAAAACTGAGCAGACAAGGCCGCAGGGTAGGGGCTTGTCTGAAGATCCCAGGGCACTGGATCTAGTGGGGCTCCAACAGGAAGGAGAAGGTGGAGAAGAGGAGGGAAGGGTTAGGGTCTGCTGTGCCTTTGTCTCAGCCAATCAGAAAAGAGTATACAAATGAACTCCAGGCTGAGTTTGAAGATGTGGCTCCTTCTGGAGGGAGGGAGTCTAGGGTGGGCCTGGGGAGGGGAAGGAAATAAGACTAAGACCAGATCCCTGGTCTGAGTGCATCAGTAACCTTTCCTTTATTGTACTAAAGCCAAAAACCAAACCTGTTGCCTTCGAGTTGAATCTGACTCATAGCGACCCTATAGAACAGAGTAGAAAACTGCCCCATATGCTTTCTAAGGAGTGACTGGTGGATTTGCAGCCGAGCTCTTAACCACTGCACCACCCAAACCCAAACCAAACCATTTGCCGTCAATTTGATTCCGACTCATAGCGATCCTATAGGACAGAGTAGAACCGCCCGATAGGGTTTCCAAGGAGCACCTGGTGGATTCCAACTGCCGACATTTTGGTTAGCAGCCAAACTTTTAACCACTACACCACCAGGGTTTCCGCGGCACCAGCAGGACTCCTTTATTGTCCTAGCTGGTTACGAGGCACCTAGCTGAAGTACAGTTGACTCCAACTCATGGTGACACCATGTGTGTCAGAGTAAAACTGTGCTCCATAGTGTTTTCAATGGCTGATTTTTCCAGCCTTTCTTCCAAGGTGCCTCTGGGTGGTGTTGAACCGCCAACATTTTGTAATTAGGTTTGAAGTGACAAATGGCTGGGAAGGTGAGAGAGGGAGAGAAGAGATGGGAAAAGAGAGAAAGGATAAAGGAGGGGGAAGAAAAGAAGGGACGAGAGAGAGGAGAGAGGTGGAAGGAAGAGAGAGAAGAAAAGAGACAGAGAGAGAGATGCTCTTTCCATCCAACCGTGAAGGCAGATTTGGAAGCAGACATCACTTCTCTCTCATGGTTTCCAAATCCACCTCCCCTTCTCCGGACCAGGAGAACCTCAGGGCAGTGTCCAGTGCCATTCATCTCTGAGCCTTTGCCTGCCACCACCTGCTCAGTGAGGCTGAATGAATGAGTAAATCACTGAAGAAGCCCAAGCTCCCATAAATCTTTTCTTCCCAAACTGAGTGTTTCTCTTCCTGCCCTCCTCAGCAGCACCCAGGGTGAAAGACCCCACTACAGTCTACCTCTGGTCCCAGGAAGGAAAGTTCAAGGGCACAAGCAGGTTCAGAAAGCTGACTTCGGGCTCAGAACAAGACATTTGTCTTGTCTTCCTCTCGGTATTTATCGGCCCCTGGGAGCCATTCTCCTCTAACAAGCTCCTGTTTCCACAGACATTCTCCTTCTCTTAGATCAATAAAGAGATTGTACTTCCTTATTCCTTAAACAAAATGTTCCGTGTGAAAAACAAAGAAACAGGCTAGTGCTCGGTGAAGCACTAAGTGACAGCACAAAGTGAGGATCAGGGATGGGGCTGCCATCCTGTTATGGATCCTGTTATGGACTGAATTGTGTCCCCAAAACTGTGTGTTGGAATCCTGACCCCTATACCTGTGGAAGTAATCTAATCAAATCAAATTATCTTGTACATGCAATCAAATGTAACCTATCGATCAGTTGAGGTCATACTAGTGTAGGGTGGATTCTAATCCTAATCATTTCTGAGTTATGTAAACAGCAGCACAGACACACAGACACGGGGGGAAAACAGATGCTGTCCGAAAACAGAGGTAGGTAAATCTACAAGCCCAGATACTCTAAGGGTTGCCAGTAGCCACTAGAAGCTGAAATAGACAAAAAATGACCATCCCCTAGGGCCACGCCTTGAATTTGGACTTCAAGCTCCTAAAATATGAGAAAATAAATTTCTGTACCTTAAAAGCACCCACTTGTGGAATTTCTATTACAGTAACACTGGGAGACTAAGACAACTCCCAATTAAATTTTAGTTTCAGATAAACGAGTTTTTTTTTTTTAAACAAACATGTCCCAAATATTGCACATGTTTACACTAAAAATTATTTGTGTGTATTTGAAATTCAGATTCACCTGGGTATCCTGTATTTTTCTTTGCTAAATCCAGGGCCTCAAACTGGTTCCTTTCTATTCAAACCCCTGCTGAAAATTTGCATTTCTAGCAAGTTCCCTCTACCACTTCCCTTTTAGTTTGTCCTGCTGTGGTGACTTGGCGTGTTGCTGCGATGCTGGAAGCTATGCCACTGGCATTTCAAATACCAGCAGGGTCACCCATGGTGGACAGTTTCAGTGGAGCTTCTAGACTAAGACAGACTAGGAAGAAGGATCTGGCAATCTATTTCTTAAAAAATTGGCAATTGAAAATCTTATGAATAGCACAGAATATTGTCTGATATAGTGCCTGAGCCCCTCAGGTTGGAAGGCACTCAAAATATGACTGGGGAAGAGCTGCCTCCTCAAAGTAGAGTTAACCTGAATGACGTGGATGGAGTCAAGCTTTTGGGATCTTCATTTGCTGATATGGCGTGACTCAAAATGAGAAGAAACAACTGCAAACATCCGTTAATAATTAAAATGTGGAATGTATGAAGTATGAATCTAAGAAAAATTGGAAATCATCAAAAATGAAAAGGAACTCATAAAAAGCGATATCCTAGGTATTAGCAAGCTGAAATGGACTGGTATTGGCCATTTTCAATTGGACAATCATATGGTCTTCTATGCTGGGAACGACAAATTGAAGAGGAATGGAGTCATATTCATGGTCAAAAAGAACATTTCAAGATTATCCTGAAGTACAACACTGTCAGTGATAGTGATAGGATAATATATACATGCCTACAAGGAAAACCAGTTAATATGACTATTATTTAAATTTACACCACAACCATTAAGGGCAACGATGAAGAAATTGAAGATTTTTACTAACTTCTGCAGTTTGAAATTGATCAAACATGCAATCAAGATGCACTGATAATTATTGGTGATTGGAATGCAAAAGTTGGAAACGAAGAAGGATGGGTAGTTGGAAAATATGGCCTAGGTGATAGGAATGATGCTAAAGATAGCATGATAGAATTTTTCAAGACCGATGATTTAATTCATTGCAATACCTTTTTTCAACAATGTAAACAGTGACTATACACATGGACCTTGGCAGATGGGTACACAAGAATCAAATGGACTACATCTGCAGAAAGAGATGATGGAGAAACTGAATACCACCTGTCAGAACAAGGTCAGGGGTCGACTGTGGAACAAACCATCAATTGCTCATATGCAAGTTCAAGTTGAAGCTGAAGAAAGTTAAAACAAGCCCATGAGAGCCAACGTATAACTTTGGGTATATCCCACCTGAATTTAGAGAGCATCTCAAGAATAGATTTGATGCATTGAACACTAATGACCAAAGATCAGACATCAAGGACATCACACATGAAGAAAACAAAAGGTTATTAAAATGACAGGAAAGAAAAAAAAAGACCATAATGGATGTCAGAAGAGACTTTGCAACTTGCTCTTGAACGTAGAGTAGCTTAAGTGACTGAAAGAAATGATGAAGTAAAAGAGCTGAATAGAAGATTTCAAAGGGTGGCTTGAGAAGGCAAAGTAAAATATTATAATGAAATATGCAAAGACCTGGAGTTAGAAAACCAAAAGAAAAGAACATGCTTGGCATTTCTCATGCTGAAATAATTGAAGAAAAAATGCAAGCATCCAGTTGCAATTTTGAAGGATTCTATGGGCAAAATATTGAATGACTCAGGAAGCATCAAAAGAAGATGGAAGGAACATACAGAGTCACTGTACCAAAGAGAACTGGTTGGCATTCAACCACTTCAGGAGGTAGCATATAATCAAGAACCAATGGTATTGAAGGAAGAAGTTCACCCACTGAAGGCATTGGTGAAAAACAAGGCTCCAGGAATTGACAGAATACCAATTGAGATGTTTTAACAAATGGATGCAATGCTAGAAGCACTCACTCATCTAGCCAAGAAATGTGGAAGACAGCTTCCTGGCCAACTGACTGGAAGAGATCGTATCTGTCTTGCTTGCTTTGGGCATGTCATTAAGAAAGACCAACTGCTAGAAAAGGACATTAAATCTGATAAAGTACAGGGTCAGTGAAAATGAAGGAAACCTTCCATGAGATGGGTTGACACAATAGCCTCAACAATGGACTCAAATATACCAACGATCACAAAGATGGCACAGGACTGGGCAACGTTTGGTTCTGTTATAAATAAGGTTGCCATGAGTCGAAGCAGACGCAACAGCAACTAACAACAATGAAATATTATTTTTCTCAGGCAATGATTGCGAGTGGATGATAAAACCATCACGTGGAAGGTTCTTGGGGAACTGGGTATTTGTCAGGTTCCAAATGATTAGACCACAGTTCTCTTGCTGCTCACAGGGAAGATGCAATTTTCATTGAAGAGATGAGAGTGAACCCACCTGAACCTATTGATCAATCTCATTCCTAGAAGTGGACACTAAATAGCATGCACTTCCTGATATGATGTAATAGGAAGTACACGTCACCTGGGAATGCGACCAAGAATTTAGATCCAACTTCCAGTTGATAAGATGCACAGGGGAGAACAGCCTCTGACAACCGGAAGAAACAATCAGACTAGAGCTGAGGGGAATTCTATCAGAAGGCTGACCAGAGTTCTTGAACAAGCCATGGGCGGGGCTACTGTTCTGGAATAAAAGAGACTTAAGAGATGTAACACGTTGCAACTATGGCAACACATTGTTTGGAGATTGATTTGAACAAACCAACTTTAAAAAGACATTTTTGGAACAATCAAGGAAATTTGAATATAGACTAGGAATTATGTTATATTGACAAATTATTATTATTATTAATTTTATTAGGTGTAATAATAGGATTGTTGTTACAAAAAATGTTCTTATTTTTTAGAGATGCATGCTGATGTATTTTAGGGTGAAATGTTATGATGTCGGTGATTTACTTGAAATTTAAAAAAAGAAAAATTAAATTTGTAAAAATGTAAATAATTGTTAAATCTAGGTGATAAACATAATGGGTTAATCACACTATTCTCTCTATTCTCCTGTAAATTGGTATTTTTCACAATAAGAATTGAAGGCAGTTCATCTTGCCTGCAATCTTAAAAATTGCCACTTGGGTGCAGCAGAGTATCAGGCTGGATGTGAGCCCTAGGTTTGAGGAGGAAATGCAGATAGGTAATAACCCCATTCTTCGTTTTTTACCCAAGTATTTCATCTCATTCTTTCTTTGAACTGAGCTTTAGTGAGCACCGACTATGTGCAGGGTTCTGTGCTGGGGTTGGGAGGACAAAGAGCAGAATTAACCTTCACCCTTCCAGCAACCACTTGTGTAAATAGTGTCTGTGAATGGGGGACAGGGTCCTTGGGTGGCACAATTTGTTTGCACTTGAGTATAACCAAAAGATTGGCAGTTTGAACCTACCCAGGGTGCCATGGAAGAAAGGTTTGGTGATCCATTTCCGTTAAGATTATAGCCAAGAAAACTCTATGGAACAGTTCTACTCTATCACGTGGGGTTGCCATGAGTTGGAATTGACTTGACAGCAACAGGTTTTGGTTTATAAGGGATCAGGAAGGGACAGTCAGAAGAAACCTGCTGGATCCCTGCGGACACTGGTGTCTCTCTGTTTAATCTCACTGCAATGGAGACCTTGACTGGGGATGTCGGAAACAAAGAAATTCATGTGGGGATTGGAGGGAGCTGGCCACTTGTGAGTGTATAGACTTACTCTACATGTATTCCGGTTTCCCACTTACCAATGTGTGTCAACTTGGGAAAGTTACTTTACCTCCCTGAACCTCATGGAGCTAATAATGCCTACCTAATAGTTCATACCGAATAGCTTTTCTATTAGGAGAGAATGAACTAGTCCATGAAAATTGCTTAGACCAGTGCCTGGCACATAGTAATTGGTCAATGTGAACATGCCATACCAGTTGCCACCAAGTTGATTCTGAATCATGACGACCCTGTGTGTGCCAGAGTAGAACTGTGCTTACAGGGTTTTCATGACTGATTTTTCGGAAATGGATCCCCAGGCTTTTCTTCCAAGGTGCCTCTGGGTGGACCCAAACCTCCAGCCTTTTAGTTAGCAGCGGGATACATTAACCATTTGCACCAACCAGGGACTCCTTTTCTGATAACAGAACCCATCTAACCACCCTCCCCTGCTCTCAACCATGTGGTCAGACAAGGTCTGACCCTGACCTCTGGTTCAAGAAGGGTCAATGAGAGTAATACCCATCCTCCATTCAGTGATTGCTTCATGGTGAGCATGTGACTCAAACTAGGCCAATCAGAGAAAGTCCTGAGACTTTACTTACCTAGTGGAAAAGAGATACACTGCCTTCAGCTGGAGTAGCTAAGCTGCTAAGATGTAGACCTGGAGTTGCTTTGACCATTTTGCCATCACTTGGGAGAAGCCCTCATGACAGTGGTTAAGCGCTTGGCTGCTAACAAAAAGGTCGGCAGTTCAAATCCACCAGTCACTCCTTGGAAACCCTACGGGGCAGTTCTACGCTGTCCTATAGGGTCGCTACAAGTTGGAATTGACTCGACAGCAGTGGGTTTTGTTTGGGTTTTTTAGGGGAGAAGGCAGGCTGAGAACATAGACAATGTGGAGAAGAGCACAGCTTACTATTGATATTGCTGGAATGCCTGGACCCAATCTGGCCTGGATCCAGTTTTACACCTAGACTTTTCAGTCAGAGGGGGCAAAATGACTTCATCCCCTTTAAGCCAGTTTGAGTTGAGTTTTTGTCATTTGCAACCAGCCAAGTCCTGACTTAATATATTTTTCAACAATACAACAAAAAGCAGAAAGAGCCAAGCTATTAGTTAGGGGATCAAAGCTCTGTGAGCACTAATCTAGGCTTGGCTAAAAGCGTTGGCATGTGAGAGAGGGAACCTTGTTCCATAGAAGACAGAACTCTGTAAGTTGCCACAGAGGGAGGTCTGCAGGCTGCTCCGTGCATGGGCCGTTGATCTCCAGCGTGGGAATATTTGGAATATTTGGAATTAGCCCCTCAGAGGATGAGAATGGGGTTTGGGTGGGTGTGTGGGTAAGGAAAAGAAGCAGAGCTGGAGGTCCAGAAACATAATTGGGTGGGGATACTCCAGACCCATAAATAATAACAATTCCTCCTCTGCCTCCTTCATCAGACCGCTGGTGAAGAGAAGTTGTTGTTAGCTGCCACCAGCTCATGGTGATCTCAGGCACAATGGAATGAAACAGTGCCCAGTCCTGTGCCATCCCCATGACCAGTTGTAGATCTGACCATTGTTATCTATGGGGTTTTCACTGGCTGATTTTTGGAAATAGATCACCAGGCCTTTCTTCCTAGTTTGTCTTAGTCTGGAAGCTCCGCTGAAATCTGTTCAGTGTCATAGCAACACACAAGTTTCCACTGACAGAGGAGTGGTGGCTGCACATGAGGTGCATCGGCTAGAAATCAAACCCAGGTCTCCTGCATGGAAGGGGAGAATTCTACCACTGAGCCACCACTGCCTCATCTGCCTTTTCTTTTCACTTAAGCACAAACCTCCACTCACTACCAAAAGGAAAACCACCACTTCTGCTGCTGCTGCTGCTGCTGGTCTCTTCTCCAAGCTACCCCATAAGTCCTTCTCTGCACCCCTCCATGGGGCCACTGCTCTTTTGACCACTCTAGGGGTGGGTCCTGCTGCAGGAGCAAACGCGGAGGCAGCAGAGGGGTTATTTCTAGACTGCTTGGTTTGGGAAGGGAGACAGACATCTGGCAGGTTGTTCCCTGGAAGGCTGCCCACCACTGCCCTCACACCTCCTTTCTCTGGAGTTTCCAACATCAAACGCTCGGGTTGGAGGAAGAGCCTTGGCAGCCTGCTCAGGACGGCCTGGGAGAGCCCCGAACTCATCCTCTTCTTCTTTTTGGACAGTATGAGCACCAGTGAGCAGCAGATGACCACCTATCTCCACCCAGATCCCTCAGTGTCAGCACAGGCCCCTCTGGGATAAGTATCTTGGGACCAGCAGAACCAGACTGCCAACCTCAAGGTTATACACTCTTCTCTGTTCCAAATCACTCCCAGAGACCCAGTCCAGTCCTCAGGCCTGAGAGTGGGTGGTGAAGAGCCAGGCTCTGGCTGTATGTCCTTCAGCGAGTCATGTGACCTCTCTGTGCTCTTTTCTCATAGGTAAAGTGGGAATCCACCACCCGTCTGTCTGTTGGCCATACTGTGGTGGCTTGTGTGGCCATACTGTGGTGGCTTGTGTGTTGCTGCAATGCTGGAAGCTATGTCACTGGTATTTCAAACACCAGCAGGGTCACCCATAGTGCACAGGTTTCAGCAAAGCTTCCAGACTAAGGAAGAAAGACCTGGCAATCTACTTCTGAAAATCAGCCACTGAAAGCACACTATGGATCACAATAGAACATTGTCCAATATAGTTCTAGAAGATGAGTCCCCTAGGTTGGAAGGCACTCAAAAGACACCGTGCATGCAACAATGGACTCAAGCATAGCAACAATTGTGAAGATGGCACAGGACCAGGCAACATTTTGTTCTTTGTACATGGGGTCGCAATGAATCAGAGCTGACTCGACAGCAACTAACAACAACAACAAAAGTGGGAATAATAATAGTACCTACTTTGTAGGGTGGTTGAAAGGATTAATGAGTTTGTTGTCATCTGTGAAAGGGCTTAGAAGAGTATTTGGCACATAGGAAGTGCTCAAAACATGTTGTCTATTATCACTCTTTTCTCTTTTTCCTTGTGATTGCAAGAAACAGAAACCCACTCAAGTTACACCTCCTATGCTTGGAGGGAGCTGGTGACTTTGTGGTACAGTCAAGCCTCAATACTTCAGACCGTGCAGAAGCCCATTAGAATCCTGGAAATAATCTGAACTGCTGATGAAAGTATCATGAAAGGAACTAAAAAAAAAAACAAAAAACAAAACAAAACTTGTTACCTTCGAGTCGATTCTGACTCATAGCGACCCTACAGGACACAGTAGAACTGCCCCATAGGGTTTCCAAGGAGTGGCTGTTGCATTTGAACTGCTGATCTTTTGGTTAGCAGCTGGGCTCTTAACCACTGCACCCTGAACTAGCCCTCCACACAGTGTTCCCAGGTGGGAGTCCTATTGGCCTTGACTTAACATATAGACAAGGTTTGTTCTGTAATTAGCACCTCTACCACCTCCAGTTTGTAAGCAAGAGGCTCCAAATCCCTTCATGTGTGCAAAGTGTACTTCCCCAGGGCTCCGTGGGAATCCAGACCTGGCATTGCACAAGTGGGTCTGACTCAACGAGGCTTTACGGTACCCACTCATAGACAGGTGTGTCTGCGTGACATGGGGGTTGGCTGACTCATCCTGAGACTCGCCCAGGTTGACCTCTCTGCCCCTTGCTCCTTGTCTAGTGTGGTTGCAGTGTGAAGGAGCAGTCATCCCCAGACCAAGTAAAGGGGTTTGAGTGTAAGGACTCCCAACGTCAGCACAGGGACTGGGGCAGGGATGGGACCAGTTAGTCTGACCCTCTTTGTGGACCAGGTGGTTTTGCTCTCAAACCAAAGGCGGTCTACTTCATTTGCCTCACTTTACCAGCTGCCTTTCTTGTGCTCACAGGGGCCCCTCTCCATGACTTCAGCCTCCATGTGGTTCATAAGGGCCACCAGCATGCCTCCAACTCCTCATCATGAGGGCCTTTCTTCGGTGCTCCTCTATGGTTACTTCCTGGTCAAACTTCCTTCAAAAGGTCATCTATCAGCCTAGCTTACCAAGGACCAAGGTTACTAACCAGCGTACCATTAACTGCCTTTGGGTCAACTGTCACCCTTGGCCCAGTCAGTTCAGGCAAGGGTATGGGGTGACATGATACCAAACATGGCTGCCAGAGCTTGAGGGGTAGCTGGTCCCTTTAGAGAGTACCTGGCATGGCAGGAATGGGTGACGACTCCATGGGTGTTTCCGCAGCCTTCTGCCCAGGCAATGAGTGAGCCCTCAGAGCTGGAAGACAGTAAGGTCAACTCCTCAACACCCTTATTTATAGATGAGGAAGCTGAGGCCAAGCCTGGGGAAAGGACTTGCTCAAAATCTGGAAGCCAACAAATGGCCAAGTCCCAGTTCCAGCTTTTCCCTTAAAGCTCCTTTGGTCCAGCCATTCATCAGATGCGTGACAACTTGCTCTTGCTTTCCAGAGAGTGTGAGAGATGAAGTAGGAACTCTTTAATGAGTAGGAGCAACCAGGGTCTAACACAGCAGCATTTGCCACGTGCTTAGATGGCCCGGGCACGTTACACAGATCATCCTTTCCAGACCTCAAACCACTCTGGGAAGGAGAGTCTCTTTTTAGCCCCATGTTACTAAGGAAACAGAGGCTCCAAGAGGTTTTGTCACTGGCCAAGGTCAACCAGCTGACAAAAGTCAGAGCTGGGGCTCATACTTGCATCTCTGAATCTGGAGCCTTCACACTGAACACCTACATCCAAAGCTCCTGAAAATCACCCAGACAGTCAGTGTGGGACATGGGAGTCAGGGTAGGGAAGTATGGGGTAGTAGCTAGTTCAAGTGAGCATGGGCCAGAGGTCAAGAGAGACAGAGGCCTTTTCTCTCTATCTGGTCCTGGGACTTCAGGCGAGTCATAGTCCCATCTGTTCCTCAGTTTCCCCATCTGTAAAATGAACATCCCACCTACTATACATCTGTATGTTTTTTGGAGAGTTGGAGTAAAAAATGAGAAAACAGGAAGTGTTAACAACAGTGTAAAAATGTCATGGTGCAGCGTCATCAGACTTGTCTGACTTCATAAGAGGGGAGGAGAATCAAGATCAACAGCCCAAGGCTGATTCCTATGAGGCTGAGGTCAGACATATCTCCTCTCTCCAACCTTTTTACTAATTCTGACACCAGCTGTCCCTCCCATGGCACTCTCTACTTCTCTGCTGGGTTCGATAATTTGTTGCAATGGCCACACAGAACTCACAGACAACACTCACAATTATGTGGTTTATTAGGGAAATACCAGGTTACAGTTCAGGATCAGGAATGACTCAGGATACAGTTCGTTAATCAGGACAGCTTCTTCTCAGCTGTGCCCACAGGCAGCCCTCTCTCTGGCTCTTGGCCTCTTGGCCTCTTGGCCTCACCTCTGCACAGCTCGGGCAAGTGTTACAAAGCTCTTTTAGCTCTGCCAGTAAGTGCCCAGAGACACCCCACTCTGCCAGTAAGCCTCCTGCCTGAAGGCAGTCGGCTCTCTTGCTCTGTGGGTGAGCATGCCCACTATAGCCACCTCACTCCACGGGCCAGGAAGCCCACTGTGCTGTCTCATGCCAGTCTCCTGGTTCTGCTGCCACCGTTTCTCTGCTGCTGCTTCTTGCCATCTTGTGCCATCTCCGGTGTTATGGCTGTCTCCTGGGTCTAGGAGGTTCTTGGTGTAGCGACCCCAGGTCCAAAGCACAGGCTCCACTCCTGACTCTTCTTTCTTGGTGGTAGTGAAGTCTCCTCTCTTCTCTGGAATTGGCTCTCTTTTAAGCCTAGTGGGATGGCAAAAATGACCAATCCACTTGTTAGGGTTCCATACGACTTATTTGCATGGTCCCACCCCACAGGGGTTCCATGTACCTTATTTGCATTCTTAGCAGACTGTCCAATCCCCTTGGTGGGCCACAAACATATTATTTGCATAGTTCCACCCAATCATTTTGTGGGAGTCATAAGACCATGCATGGCTAGAAGGGCCATATTAAGTAATTCACTGCATCACAAATAGTAATAACAAATGTGGCACTAATGCAGAGCATCAATCATACTTACTCTCCTCAATATTAGGGTTTAAATGAAATTGATGACTGACAGAGTTATCACAGGTTCCCAGAAGAAGCTGGGATAGACTTTACTCTTAGCGTGGTTGTCAGGGCAACAACACCTCCCTATGTCCAGGCTCTTGGGGACCACAGAATCCTGGCTGTGAAAGGGCTGAACCAGAAGGTGGTTTCTATGTTTCATCCTGCAGGCAGGATAGCCGAGTAGCAACAGGTTTGGGATCTGGAATCACAGCAGTTGTGGAGTCCTGGACTTAAAACTCTGAACCTCAGTTTCTTCAACAAACTGAGGGTTGTTGTGAAGACTCAGAGTAATGCTTTGCGCTGTGTCTGACACACAGTACGCACTCAGTAAATATTAGCTGTATTATCGTTAGGTTGACCTGGAGTTCATGGTCACGTGCAAAATGTTAGTACACTTGCATGTGCATGTTTCTAGCGTATCAGTTAGCTATTGCCGTGTAACTAACCACTGTAAAACAGTGACTGCAAACAACCTCCGTGTATTATTTAGTATGAGTCTACAGAATGAAGACAGTCCCTAGGATCTCCTTTGGGGAACTTTTCTTCCCCCACACAAAGTTTGGGTGGGGTTGATACCACCCTTAAAACCAGAGGTTGCTAAGCCAGTTAGCTTAAGGGATGCACATGGGCCTCACTCCTGGTCAATGAGAACCAGGACCAAGACTTTTATTTTATTGAGGCTGAGGAGGTGGAGGCAGCGGGAGCTTCTACCACCACTGGGAAATTACAGGACATCAAACAGCATGTCTGAGAATAAAGCAACAGTGCTGACCTGTGGTCTGGAGACAACACGAAGTCCCCACATTATGGTGTGTTTAAAGCTGGTCCTAGCCTGGCGTTTCCAGTTAAGTGAGCCAATAAATTCCTTTTTGCTTAGGCCAGCTATGGTTGGATATTTTGTCACTTTCAAACAAAAAAGTCCTAAACAGATATACCCAGGACATGGACAGTGGACTGTGCTTGGTGGCTGGCTAAGCAGTCAAGGAGCTACAATTGCCGTTTATTTGTGCCTGTGAGTCACAGACCAAAAAACCAGTTGCCATGGAGTTGACTCTGATGTACGGAGACCCCAGGTATGTCAGAGTAGAACTGTGCTCCATAAGGTTTTCAGTGGCTGATTTTTCACCAGGCCTTTCTTCCAGGGTGCCTCTGGCTGGGTTTGAACCACCAACCTTTTGGTTAGCAGCGAGTGTGTTAACTGTTTGCACCACCGAGGGACTCCAGGTCACAGACACTGTTATAATAATGGTTGTCATATTGAGTCAAAGTTTATTTCAGAATTCTGGAGTGATTATTTTTTTGTAATAAGACTGTAAGCAGACTGAGGGTAGGAACTGGGTCTCCTTCCTCTATTTTTCCAGCAGCTAACCAGGGGCAGGGCACATAAAAGGGTGCTTCATACACTCTTGTTGAATGAAAGAGGCTCTCAAGTGAGGACTATTATGAGCAGGTAAACTGATTGCGTGTTGTATACTAAGCATAACCTCTCAGCAGGCCTCACAGTAGGGGTCTGGGATTAGCCAGAGGATGCCACTGAGTGAAGGAGAGGTTATGGTGGGAATCACTGTCTCTGAGGCTGGCAAAAGATCCCATTCTCTTCTGTAAAGAGGCCCTTCTGTAATGATCCACCAGCGGGTTCATCAAATAGGACAGGCCCCGGAGTGTTGTGTGACTGTGGCAGGCAGCAGTTTACCTTTACGAACGAGATTCTGACCCCAATCTGGGCGAAATGCACATGTACAAGGAGAGATTGTGAAGGGTATGGCTTTGGAGTCAGACAGACTGGGTACAAATTCTGGCTCCTCCACTTCCTAGCCTAATCTTGAGCAAGCCACTTGACCTCACAGAGCCTCAGTCTCCTCATCTGCAGAATGGGGTATAATAATGGTGTGGTTGTTAGCTTCTGTTGAGTTGGCCCCCAGCTCACGGTGACCCCACGCACAAGGAAACAAAACACTGTTCAGTCCTGCATCATCCCTATGATCAGTTGGGGATCAGACTGTTATGATCCATAGAGTTTTCACTGGCTGATCACCAGTCCTTTCTTCTTAGTCCTCCTTAGTCTGGAAGCTGTACTAAAACCTGTTCAGTATTATAGCAACACGCAAGCCTCCACTGACAGATGGGTGGTGGCTGTGCACGAGGTGCACTGGCCAGGAATCAAATCCGGGTCTCCTGCATGGAAGGTGAGAATTCTACCACTGAGCCATCAATGCCCATAATAATGATACTTACCTCCAATGGCTGTTTTGAGAATTAGATGAGAAAATGCATGTACAGGACTTAATTTAGTGCCTGGGATACAAGTAAGTAATCAATAAACTCTTCACACAGGAACATAAACATAGTTAAAAAAGTCCACGAGGCTGTATCGTGCATATGCGGACAGTGAATACTGAAATATTCTGTGTGCCTTCGCATTGGAAGCCAATACCCTGTGGCCCCTGGTGATTTGTCTTAAACTTTTGAAGACCCTTTCAGAAGACAACAGCTGCTTCCATTTGCCATGGCTTTGACATTTCCAGTCCCTGCTTTCTCAGCAGTCACCGGGTAGTTACCTCCTACCATCAGCTCTGCAGTTGAAGCAGTCTGCCCCCTTCATGGCCCTGGCCTTCACATTGTTTGTTCTGAGCTAAAGGGCATTGCAGGGGCAGAGACTGGGGAAAGCACACAGACAGAATCGACGGGAAGGCAGGAACACCTCCCCAGGTCCCTCCACCCCCATGTCACTCACCCCTTCAAAAAGCCACCAGAGCACGTCTGAGAAAAGTTAAGCTGTTTTATTTCACAGGATAGCTCCACATCAAACCAGCAGGCACCATCAGAATACGTGACAGAGGAACCAGTCAGACACTCCATGGGACGGGCGTTTGGTCGTAAGGTAGAGAAATGATATCCAGGAAGGGGCAACACTTGTCATCACATGGGGACAGGCAACCAGCAATTTCCTAGGGTGGTTTCGATTTGTTTTTCCTGACACAATTTGGGGAAGAAAGAAACCAAACCGAACGAAATAGACCAGCCACTCTGAAGCGATCAGAATCAAACCTATTGCCAAACCATGTAAACAGTCACACTGCTGGGCACGCGAGCCGGAGCAGAACTCTAGCCAGGGTCTACTTCCAGCCAAGGAAGGAAAAGTGCACTCTAGTTGTTCTGGTTCAAGGAACAGAAGCTTTGTGATTTGCCTAGGGCAGTTCACACAGAAAGGAGGGGTCAGTGATGGGCGGCGATGGCCATTTGGCCAGTCCCAGAGGATGGGACAGTGGGACATGGGCAGATCAACCCTAGAGAGGCCAGGAGGACTCAGACCTGACAGCAAAGTCCCTTCTCGCAGCTCCCCTGGGCAGCGTTGGGTACGTGGGGAATTCTCTACATTGCTGCTCAAGAGAGAGGAGACCCCAGAGAACCGGGGAAGTTGACATGAAACGTCAGCATTAGCTCTGCATAGCAGAAAATCAGCTACACCTCGGCTCACCCCTTTCTTGCTTTTTCCTCCTCATCCCCTCCAAGTCCAACAGAGCCCACTATCATGGTTGTGAGCCAGCCATTCTTCTTTCTGAGCTCCTCAGGAGAATGGGGCATTTGCCCTAGTGTGGAAGCATCTGGATGTGTGAAAAGTTAGGACTAGAAAGACTGAGAGGAAAAACCATTACAGTAGTCCTTGTGGTTGGTTTTCCGTCAGCTGTGTACTTATGCTGAGTGCCAAAACATGACCAGGTCACAGGCAGCCCTTCGCATTCATGCCTCCTGAATGAGAAAGAAATACACCTAACGAGGCCCTCCAAGGGACTCCAACAGAGAAGAAAGCTCACGTAAAGGCCCTTCCCTACACCGGCTCCTCTTCGTGTACCACAAACCAGTTCTTAAATGTTTATAAGGCAGATCTCTGAACTGCTGGTTCCAGCCGGTAGCCAAAGGATGGCTCGATTTCCCTGTGTCTCTTCCCACTTCGATTTCTTCAGCGAATAGGAACCTTTCATCCCTTGGGAATCCATGTCTTCTGACCTCGGGCCTGGTGACCTCAGAGAAAAGACTTCCAAGTCTAATTCCCAAGCCCACAATTCCCTCCAATTGTGTGCTCTGTCCAGGGTTCAAAAGGCGCTTCGAGGTGAGAAATCATTAGCACTGAAAACAAGGAAAGGCAAGAATTTTTCATAGAATCCCACAGTTCAGAGCAGCTCTTTAAGGAAAGGGAACAAAGTGGGGAAGGAGAGCGGGGTGGGAAGCACGGCTTGTTCTCAATTTTATCCCACAAAGGTTGGCCGCTGGTGGTCTTCAGCAGCAGCTGGGCCATGAGGCCCAAGAAACTGGACCAGGAATTAATTGTCTTTGGTCAGTTATAAATGAACATCTTGCTGGTTCATTCCTAAAAGAGACTGAACATCGGTTACATGTAGAGACGAAAGGCTTGACCTCAGGGCAAGTCAAAGGTTAAGGAAAGAAATCACTCCGTGAAGCCAGTTATCAACTAACTCGTCAGTACAGCTTTCAGTGATGGAGATGGACAAGTAGGTAAACACCACTTCCGCTTGTACAATTGGTTATATTGAGGACTACTAACTAGGTTACTACATTTCCCCCCACACTCTGTACAGGTAAGTTTCTGGTATTGGTTTTTACATTGATCTATCTACTAGGTGCAAAGATTTGGTGAGTGGCATTGGCTATAATTTAATTGTAGCCTTTTTAAAAATTACAGTTTCACATTTTAACAGTTACTTTCCAGTACTTAAGCAAACACAGCAATATATAGTGGACTAACACAGGCAGGAGTCAGGAGGAGATGCCAATGCCAGGGAAGGCTGATGGGGTTGGACACGTGGAGGGTGACGGAGACATGCGTAGTGCTGGGTGAGGAGGTGAGCAGCAGGGGTGTAGTGTTCCATTTGGTTCTGCATCAGGGCTCAGATCTGGGGCTGGATGAGTGGGGACACGTCCGCCACCTCCTAAATGTGTGAGCTCTCCTAAATGTGAAGCCATCAACCGTTTCCCAATGGAAAAGTGGGTGATTAAAGAAAATAGCTAAGGCTCTGCCGTTGTGGTGTGAGTCAGTGGAAGGCAGGTCCATTTTCAGTTAGGGAAAATACAGTTAGTTCATTCAGAGACTGGTGTTATACATACCAGGCTACAGATCAGTCAACTCAAATTTTCGCTTTTCATCTGGTAGTCATGGCAGACAACATTACATGACGTGGGAGACTACTAGATTTATGGTCAGGCAGTGTCTCAGGAGTAGAAATGAGAAGTCTTGTATTCCGGGTGGACAGCATAGCATCCTTGCAAATAAATGACTTCACTAGCCTGAGACAGCCCACCCTCAGCTACCCATGAGATCTTGGGCAAGTCACTGCACATCCCAAAGCCTTGCTTTCTTAAGCTGTAAAATGGGGTAATACCATTATGCTCAAAGGGCTCCCAGGTGATTCTGAAGGCCCTTTCATATCCAGGAGCTATAAGGGTTCCTTCCAGGTGAAACGACGAAGGTCAAATTTGACACTGGCCTCCCCCTCCCTTCTCTTTTTGTGCCCTTTCTCAATTGTTGCCTCCACTGTCTGGTCTAGATGCTGGCCCTTCCAGGCACGGCAGAATGACTACCACTCCTACACGCCCAGGTATCAATCTCTTACAGGCCCCTCCCTGTGGGGTGTATTTGCCTTTTTAAAGAGGACCAGAGAAGAGGACAAAACGGAATCCAACGGATTGCGATGCTAATGATGGGATTTCAAGCTTCAGTGGGGGCACTATATCTGTAGGGCCCTGCTTCAGGCTTTTGCTAATCTGGTAGGTAAATTCCACTGCCACTTCTCAAATGTCATTAGGAAGTTTCAAAAGAATGTTTTTGAGCTAAAAGACTAACCTTGCTAATGATAATAATAAGAGCAACGATGTTTGTACAATGCTTTCCAGTTTCCAAAGCTCGTTCACTTACGTCACCATTTTATCTTTATTATTCTCACTTTATGGAGCAGGAAACTGAGGCTCAGTGAGGTGGAGTGCCATGCCCAAAGTCACACAGCTCCTGAGTGGCAGGGCTGGGACTCTAACACAAGATTTTGACTCCAAACCACAGCCATGGAGATCCACTCAGAGGCCTTGAGAGAGAAAAAAGAGATGAAGCTTGAGTACAGTAAGGAGGAGACCCTTGGCCTGGCCGTGAGGCGGTAAATCAAAGTGTCCCATTAGGACCGGATTCGCCTGGGTTCCATTATCCAGAAACAGGCTATTTCTAGAAAACAAAAGCCAAGAGATCAAAAGAGGAAGTAAAATGGAATCCAATGAGAGTGGCCCAGAAGGCCTTTTCCCTGCCAGGAGACAGAAGCCTTGCTCATTATTCTTGAAGATCACCTACCCCGTCTCATCACCATATCATCTGTTAAATGCTCTGGAGGGGTCCAGGAGGGGAAAGGGAGGGAGAGAGGGAAGGCATTTCACTTGCATAAACTCAGCAGCTGCGGTGGTCTCTAGTGCAGAAATGTGGAGGATCGCCCCTCCTTAGCCCCTGGTCTGAGCTGGGCGCTTTAGGCTCAAGCGCTTCATGCATCAGGGCATCAACCAAAGTCATCATGGCCGGACATGAAATTAGATGGACTCAAAGCCTCCTTGCCTGTTTAGTTCCAAATCTGACACAGTATAATTAGTTGAAAGAGGAAAAGAAAAAATTAAATATTTTGAAAACGGTAGAAGTTAAACCTCTATAGTTACCACAGATTGATTCCTACTGCATTTCTAGGTTTTGAAGTTTTCCACACCACTGTATCATTATTTTTTTTTCCTTTTTCCCAACCACATGTAATACTGTGCTACGATGGGGCTTAGGTTCTCATTATCCCCTTTTTCTACATACAAACACAAAGGGTCCGTGGTCTGGGGTGCTTCTCGCCAACTTCCTCCTGTGCTTTTGGGGGTACAGTTGGCCTTTGGCCTCCGGGTGGAAGGGCAGGGTCTGTGGGGCAGAAGGGGGTTTTCTGTGAAGCGTTCCCCACCTCTAGGAGCAGCCTGCTTGGGGTACCGCCTGCCCCACCCTTCCTTTAGGGGCAGACTGTTCTGGAAGGCCACAACTCTGAAAAACAGTGGGATAGTGTTTTTGTTCTATTTCTGCAGGTTAGTGATGTATTGCTTCGTTCGCAGTTACTGTGGGCCTCTAAATTCTCCCAGAAAAGTCCCTGCAAGTCCCACCAAATCACTCAGCGGGAGATGTTTGGTGGCATGAGTCTGAGGTAAATCTAAGTTTCATAAAAAGAAAAAGGAGATACTATATACATTTAATATGTGTGTCCAGATCTAGTATATGTATATAGATGCATAAATATATATATATATACACACACCTACAGACACATACACACATATATGTGTATGTATACGCATATACATATATATGTGCATATATATGTACGTAGAGAGAATAATTTTCCAGTGATGATATGTGGGAGAAGCCATTTAACATTTGCCACAATCTGAGGAAATGCTCTAGTTGGGGCTGTTCTTGCTCCTGCACTCCTCAGGGTGTCTGTTTACACGTGAGGGGTCTGTTGGATTCATGTGACTGATCGTGAGCTGCAGCGAATGCCCTTGGCCTCAGCTCTGCACAGACACAGCCTCTTAGGTTGGCCTTCTAGTCTTTCCCATTAGGCCAGGACCACTGGGGAGGAAGTGGAGGCCACCAGAGGCCACCCTAGGCCATGGTGTGCCACAGTGGGCCATGGCGGTGCCGCCCCCTCCTGCAGGTCACATGGTGCCTGACTTGTCTGCTGAGCTGTTGGGGAACATCTTCTCAGTGGGCGTCACGGCTGGGCTGCCCATGCCCGAGCTGCTGCTGCTGCTGGACCGGTGCTGGACCACCGGCCGCACGGGCCGCATCGGGGGCGGGCGCAGCTGGGCACCTGCAAGGCGGGCGGACAGGGCTGGCTTGAAGGTGGTCATCATCTCGGTGGAGGAGCTGCTGCTTCGGCGCATGGCAGCATCGGGGTCGCGGATGACAATGGTGTGCAGGGGGCTGGCTGGCTCCGAGCTGATGGGGCCCGGCGGGTTCTTCAGAGGCTCCAGGGTATCCAGCACCACATCTGGTGCCTGCTTGGCCGTGTTCTGCCTCTCGAGTTCCCGCAACTCATGCAGGGCTGTGCTCATGGTCTTCTCGATGTCCTGGGGACAGAGAGAATGCTGGTCAGCACATAGTCCAGAAGCCTGGGTGCTAGTCAGCTTGCAGCCTTCTGGGATGGGGGGGCGGGTCTCATGGCTGGGATGGAGATTAAACCCTGAGGTCGTCATAGACCAAACGGAAGAATCAATATGGGTATCCCCTGTGCAATGTCCTACACAGGAAGGAGACCTACAAAGGGCAGCTTAGACAATTGCTTAAGAGGGTGGGCTCTGCAGGCAGACAGACCTGGTTTCAAATCCCAACTCTGCCGCTTCCTTGTTCTGGGACGTTGACCAAGTTACTTCACTTCTCTGAGCTTCAGAATCCTCATTTAGAATAAACTCTTATTTTATTAGGCAAGTATAAAACCAGTTGCCATGGAGTTGATTCAGATTCATGGTGACCCCATGTGTTTTAGAGTAGAACTGTGCTCCACAGGGTTTTCAATGGCTGATTTTTCAGAAGTAGATGACCAGGCCTTACTTCCGGTGCACCTCTGGGTGGATTTGAACCTCCAACCTTTCCATTAGCAGCCAAGTGTGTTAACTGTTTGCACCACCCAGGGACTCTGGAAAGGACAAAGGGCCCCAGAATTTCGAGTGAAAAGACTTGCTGGCTCTGTGACGTTGGGCAATTCTCAGTTGCTCTGAACCTCATCTGGAAAAGCTCACAAGTTTACTGTGAAGATGGCATGAGGGAACGGATGTGATGAAGCTCTGTAAGCAGCCAGACAGTGGTTTTCCAGCTCCTTCTAGCCAAAGCCTGTCGTTCACCTAGAATGGTACAGGGACACCTCCACCTTACACAGATGAAAAGGAGATGCTTAGGCTGAGCCAGGCCAGAGCCCGACTGATGGGCCATCAGGGGATGATGAAGGCCACTGCTGGAAGCTGCCCTCAACAAGACATGGTTATTCTCAAGACAAATTGCTCTTCCTCCCTGAGGCAAATCCTGAAAAATGCATGCATCTAGTGAGACTGACGAGGTAGGATTTTGGAGATGCGCTGCCACCCCCTTTCTGCACCAAGTCCTCTTTCACATCCTCTCCTTCCTCTGTCCTGCCCAGGGCCCCCAGGACAATTCCAGTCTGCCTCGGTCAGGGTCTCTCGTTCTTCCTCAACTCATTGTTCTAGTCTGTCCTTCTGGATTTGTTAAGGGACTACTGATGCTCTGATTAAGAGCCAGTATTGGCTTTTATGCTTCCCCGTAACAGTTCCCCCTTGCCCCATGACATTGGCAATTTTAAGAAGGGCTCTTTTGTGCCTTAATCCAAAAGACTAGGTGTGGGAGGATTTATGCGTGAAGGGAGAGATGAAGTACTCTCCCCATCTCTGGTGGGGATGCTGTCCTCATGCCACCCCAGCAGTGATCAAGCCTCCTTGGCACTGTCATCACTCGCTCTGCTTAAATTAAAGCCTCTATGGATGGCCCACAACAACAACAACATGACATCACTAGTAGTCCCTGGGTGGCACAAACAGTTAAGCACTTTACTACTAACTGGAAGTTTGGTGGTTCAAACCCCTCCAGAGGTGTCTTGGAAGACAGGCCTGATGATCTGCTTCCTAAGGTCACAGCCTTGGAAGTCCTGTGAAGCAGTTCTACCCTGCACACATAGGGTTGCCATGAGGCAGAATGAACTTGACAGCGACTGGTTTATTTTTTGGTTTATTGACATCACTACTGTCTGTTTGCTCTAGGCCAGCATGAGCTGAAACGCATAACTTTAATAAAATGTAATTATTACCCCTCCACCACCACCACCACTTTACCCTGGCAGAGTGTGAGCCAGAAGAAGAGAAAGCTCAGAGAGAGATCAGCTGAGTTGTTTAGGCGGCGCTTGCTTGCGTTAGTCCAGCGTGGAGTGCAGAGAGGCACGGTGGAGCAAGGGGCTGGTGGGGACGGTGGCCACTCCTCACCTCCTCCCAAACGAGAGCTTCACATACGGCGGCTCTACTTTTGTTGGTAGTGTTGCAAGTTCCCCAAACAACCTCTTTAATTGGGTTCAAATCTAAATCCTCAAGGACATCTTGGGACCAGACAACTGGTGGGAACTCTACCACACGGGATCCCCTGTGCCCTAGCTCCCCTTTATAGCTGCACAGTCCAGAGCTTGTCCTCATGGAGGTTGAGCAGACTGGAGGCTGAGCAGGCTGGAAGCTGTCCAGCATCCTCTTTTTGCTCTTTGTACACTGTCTACCATGTTTTCCAGTTCTCTGTGAAAGGAACTCTGAGGGGCAGCTCTCAAATACAGAGTGTGTAAATATCTTTGCAGACTGAAAAACACACATAGTACTCCCAAAAGTGTAATCTTTGGGTTGGTTCTGCAAAATGCTCTGTGAATAAAGGTCAAAAAAATCTGGGAGATAGGGCTGCCCTGTGTCCTTTCTTGGAGATTCACAATGCACATCAACACAGCCAAGGGTTCTAAAAAGTCCTACAGACAAGGCATTCGACTTTGTCAAACCAGCTCTCCTCAACACTTTGTGGACCATAAAACAAACCTCCCTCCCATTAACATCCCATGGAACTAGACTGCTGTGGGACCTTCTTTTGGAAACACCGCCCCAGATTGTGTGGTGATTCCTTATATAAAGGGCTTTAGGCCAAGTCTAAGGCAGTACCCCACCCCCAACCACCACCAGGACCCTCAGTAGAGTTTCCAGGCAATGGTGGATGCTAGGGTGAGGTTTTTTGAGAGAATGGCCTTCCAGAATGAAGGAACCATCAGGCGGCCTGCCGCCTCTGCTGGGATCCTTCCAGGGTGGGCATGAGGAGATGGCACCAAGCTAGGCCCTAGGGGTGTGAAGAGAAGTTTTGCTGCTGGGTGAGTTGTTTCTGTACTGGGTATTTCTTTGGAACCACTCCTGGCCTCTTCTGGAACATGGCCTACCTCACAATTTTCCCCCTCCCCTTTTTGAACATTCAAATGTCACTCTCCACAACAAATTTCTCACAGCCCAGAAGAGAGCTGGTTGTCTCTCCTACCTTAAGTGGGAAATAACGTTGAGAAAGGGGTACATAACTAGCCTCACCCCAAATTTCAGAGGGAAAAAAAAGGAAACGGGAAAAATGGGCACTTGTGTTTACATGTAACAGTTTTTTAAATTGCTAAGGAAGTCACAATTCTATCTGGCAGTCGTAAAAACCACAGATTTCTCATCAAAATAGAGAACAACAAAAACTCCAAGCACTTCAGAAAAGCCTGGAACGTTCTTCCCTTCCGGCTTCAATTATTCAGCCCTGCCCATCCCTTGGAGCTCTGCTCCCGCCCTACTCAGGGATGGCTCTCCCTGCCTACATGCAATCCCCATAGGTGAGACCCTCTAAACCCCATGTTGTACTCCTTCAGGGCATCTGACACTGCCATTTCACAGCTCTGTGTGTGTGTTTACTGAGTGCCTGCTCTCTCTTCTCTAAGTTATAAGCTCCACGCGAGGGGGCCTGCATCTGGTTTAGGCCTACTGTACTCTCAGTGCCTAGCACGGTGATTGCCACCGAGAGATAATATTTGCCAATGAATGAATGACAAAGGAACAGATGAATGAATGAATAACTCAATCATGCCATCTTGTGGAGATACCTGCCATTACCACCTCTCAGTATCCTGATCTCCCCCCAGGGCAGGAATCCCCTGTCCAGCTTCGAGGCTGGGCGTCTTCACCCTTTAGGGAAACACTAGCTAGTGGCTGCCCCCAAAGCTTCCGCTGCCACGGAGAGGCCCAGTGGGGAGGGGCAGCCAGCGAACTAGCTTTGGTTCTGGCTTAGCCTTGAGCCTGGCCTGAAGGCCCGCCCAGGTGGCTTCCCACTGTGCGGTCCCCACCCGCAGCCCCTCTGGGGTCTCGCTGGCCCTTACTTCTGCCAGGGCCTCAGCCTCCAGGGACTTGTGGTCCCCCAGGCTGCTGTGCCTGGTGGAGCCGCACGTCGACCTCATCGAGTGCCCCTCGGAGAGCGCCTTCTTGTCGGGATAGTTGATGCTGCCCGCGCTCCCGAACGTCGCCATCCGCCGCTTCTCTGGGCTCTCGATCCTCCCCCGGGTGAGGGGGACTTTGTGGGGACTGCTGGGGCAGGCGGCGGCCCGGGGTGGCGTGTCTATGCTGGGGCCCAGGCCGCGGGGCGGGCTGTGTGTGTCGCCCCCGCTTCGGCGCCTGGGGATGGCCGCTCCGTCAGATCGCAACCGCACTCTGCAAAGGAGCCGGGGGCGGGGGGCAGGGGCAGAAGTCAACCCCAGCAGGTCTCGGAGGCAGCCCACCCCACGCCACGCTCGACACACCCGTCTGGGGAGTGGGTACAGTAAAGCCTCCTGGAGTCTGCAAGGAGAGGCCTCGCTCCCGACTAGGCTACGGGGGTAAGTTGACTCTGCACTTTGCTTACAAACTTCAGACAGTTAGCACCTCATTTGCAGACAGCAGAGGTGTTAATTACAAAATGAATCTGGTCTACTTAAGTCAAGGCCAGTAAGATTTCAACCTGGGGACACTCTGTGGATAGTTAGTTCAGCTAAAGAAGCAATCTTAGGCAGCTCAGACGTTTCTAGGATTCCAGTGGGCTTCTACAGGGTCTGAAGTACAGAGGCTTGACTGTACCACAAAGTCATCAGCTCCCTCCAAGCACAGGAGGAGCCCCCTGGGACTCGAACAGAGTCTGGTGTTGTCACCCATCCCCAGCAAAGGGCTACTTCCATGAGGCTTTTTCAGAACTTGGAGAACTAGTCACTCGACAGGATACCCCTTTCATGCATTTGGAATCTTTTGCCCCTCATGGAGGCTCCGCGGAGTAAAAAGGGGACTGAGGATGTGTCAGGGGGTGAGTCCTGGAACTGGCTCTGTCACACACTGTCCTAAGTCCTCTTTCAGATGCATTTTATTAATCTGTTAAATGCGCATACTATTCCTGGCCCACCTTAGATCAAGGTTCAGCGGGTGTGAAAACACCTTGTAAATTAAAGGTTCTACACCCAGGAGACTCTGCTACATCTTATGAGGTCCAAAGGCTCCTGAGGCACTGGTGAGGGGAGGGAGGCTGGAAGTGGCGAGGAGGGCTGGAGTGGAGGGCCATGTGCTGGGAATGCATTGTGACTGGGGCACCAAGTTCAGTTTGGCCAGCAGCCAAGCTAAGCAATGCCTGTGGGCACCCCAACAGGACTAAAGCACAGGTGTTGGAGAGGGAGAGATACTGAGAGAGAAAGAAGAAGAAAGTAGGTGAGGGAGGGGAGAGTGAGAAAAAGAGAGGCAGGAGAAGATCTAGCCCTCCTAGAAGTCCAGGGACCGTGGCTTTTTCATCCACCTGCCCCAGCCTTCCACTTCCCCCCAGTTCTGTCATCTATCCCACGCCCTGAGCCACTTGCTGAACTGATGAGAGCATGCCGAAGAGAGGCAGCAGGGCTTCTGCTGAGAGAAATCCGTAAAGTCAGCCTTCATGGTGACTGACTTCCTTGGCTCTGTCTCCAAGTACCCACCCATGTGGGTTGAACACATGACCTCTCCACTGTAAGACACACATAATAGGGCATTTTGAGAATCTGACTAAGTAGCGACAAACTGTCAGCCTTTCTTTTCTTTTTCTCTTTCCTTCTTTTTTAACAGCCACATACTTTGGACTATATCTATCCTCAGAATGACATGCTAGAAAGGTCATGTGACACAGACCAGCCCACACTCAGGCAGCAGAGACATTGGCAAATCTGCTCCCACTAAATAAAGGGGTGGTGCCGAGTGTCAATTTCCCCCATCGCATGAGTGGGTGTGAGTTTTCTGTTTACATATGCATTTCAGGGAGTGTATGAGTTTTAATTTTTTTAATATAACAACTTAAATCTTTCACAGAAAGTGAGGAGGAGGTGCAGGAACTGGAGAGAGAGGAATAATACTGGTCAATTTGTAACACTGTCTATTATTATTATTTTAAATAAAAAGCACCGAGTTGCCAATATGTCTGTCCTCCCCCTTCTCCACGCTGCTACCCCATGATGGATCTGTTTTATACCCAGCACTCCTGGGCCAAATCCAGCCAGCCCACCCAGTTGTACCCACGATCACATCTCGTGGGATACACAGGGCCTGCAGCAGCCTCCTTCCCTCCTTTCTGCCCCCTTACTTATACTAAACCAGACATGAACTGGCATGGCACTAGCAGGGAAAATGAATCCGTGTTTCCTACCGGCCCATCACCCCCCCAAAGCCGTAGTCCGAGATGTGCTCCGTGGGGGACTGGAGGTCGTTTTTGGAGGAGGCCTTGTCATCCAGCAGTGGCCCACTGCTGGCCTCGCTGTCAGCCTTTTGGCTGAGGCTGTCCGAGAAGGCATCGTCCCTGGGAAGAAGGACAGATATGAATTAGGGGTGCGTCCCTCCAGAGAACCCAGGATGTATAGGGCTCCTTGAGATCTCCCTGAAGGGCTAAACCAACACACACCTCATGGCTCAATTGTGCCCACAGCTCAGGATGCCCCACCTTCCCTCTCCATGCTCTGCACGAGGCACACCCTCAACAACGCTTCCAAAGTCAGTTTCTCCAACAGAGACCCTCTTCTGTCCCACCACCCATGCCTGCCTTCTCCTTTGCTCTCCTCTTTTCTGTCCCAGGCTGCTCTGGGCTAGGGCAAGGCTAAATGCTGAAGGGTGTACTGGAGAAATGTAGGGGGAGGGATGAAGTCAGCAAGTTGAGGACTGATGTTGACTGCTAAGTCTGTGGCTCCTCAAGGAATGGTTTGGGGCTAAGCAAGCGAGGAAGAAGGTGCCTGCATTTCTCATTTCTGCACCCATGGCTCTGGACAATTGTAAGGTGGCTCAAGCTCGTTTGGGTGCCCGGCCAGCCTCTTTCCACTTCCTTCTGCCTCCCAGTGACTTGACCCTGCCCTAAGAGCCTGGGGACTTCAGAAGACTGCCAGGGACCCTTCATTTTGGCAGACACTTGGAGTCTGTTTGGTCCTGGCCTTTTCTCTGGCTTCAGACCTTCCCTTGTCCCATCAAAATTTATGCTTTTGGTTCTCTGCCCTTGAGGTCCAGCTTGGTGGCTGCTTCCCTGATAAATCAGTTTCAGCTGAGACTGCCAAGGGCACACAGCGAGTGTGTGTGCAGCACCCTACAGTAGCTTTCAAAGGAATGGAAGGTGCAGACCTTCTGGACCTTCTGGTAGGGCTACGCATTTGGGTTGCAAGGTCTTTTTTAACCACAGAAATTATAAAAAGTAGTGCTCTATTAACTCAAAAAGAAGAGGGTTGTTTCTGCCCAATCCCTTAAGAAGCCACCTCAGGGCTAGAGCACAGCAGACAGTTAAGGAGGCAGCGAGCTGGCCACTGGCTACAGGGTGGCCCAGGAGGGTGGAGGTGCATGGCAAGATCCCCTGGACACTGAGAGCCATGGTGGGTGATGAAAGCCCTGGAGGCTGTCACATGGGTCAAGATGGTAGGCCAGGGGCACCTAATGCTATGTGTGTACACTCTGAAGAATGAGCAATTTGCCATTTAAGTGGAAGTTAGACAGAACCCATTCTTACAGAAGATCAAGCATACTGTAACAGGGAGAGCAAATAGCTGGCATACAACCCAGCACTTCCCTGCCTGTGCCTTTTCCAGACATCACTAATCTATTATGGCATTTTTCACATAGGTTCCTGACTCCCACTCACATGTCCTGTACAACTATGTACTGATGTGGGATGAGTCCGTCCACGCCGTTGTGACGGCCCTCCCACCAGTCCTCTGAGGCACGGTGGTAAAGTAGCAGTGAAGCCCCCTTCTTGAAGGACAGCTCACGGGGGGACCGCCCCACGTAGTCAAACTTGGCGATAGCCTCGATCTGCTCCACTTCTGGAAAGAAAGGGAAAGAGTGCCCATGAGGTCAGCAGTGGGGCAGTCTGGGATCCTTACTTGGAAGGCCCTGGTTTCTGTGGGGAAAGACAGGCAGCAATCTGCTGAAGACAGCTTGGGCTGGGGCTCAGGATGCTGCGGTTCTAGGCTCAGATCTGCTCTCCGCTCTGTGACCTCAAGCAAGTCATCAAACTTCTCTGGGCTTTGGTTCCTCAAAATGTAAAAATGTAGCTGACTGCAATACCATTTTCTTAAAATGCTTGAGGCAGGTCTGTTCCACTTCTTGAGCAGCTGATAAGTCCACTCCCCTTATCAGGTTCTTATGCTCCTGGGCCACTATGCACCAGTTCTGATGGCCCAAGGGCCAGGTACCCAATACCTAGGGACAGCCCCATACCCCCTAGTTTGCAGAATATTTCAAAATGCCTGATCCCCAGGAAGCCTGTGCAACCTCACTAACCCCACCCTGCTTCCACATATAAGCAAGCCCTTTCCTACAATTCCAGCTTGTTGTTATCTTCTCCCTGGTGCAACCCCATGTGGCCCTGCATCATAGCATGCTGTACCTCCCTGTCTCTGGGAACTGAGTGTAATTAACCTAGTGACTTTTCATGGCCTCCCTGACTCCTCTTTCCTGCTTGGCATCTGACTTAAACCATCCCGTGGATCTGTTAGAGCACTGACATCCTGTATCCTGATTTTCTACTGCACCTCTTGTTCCCAATTTTTAGTTCTTATTAAGACAATACTCTAAAAAGTTATTTTTCTTCTGTACCTTAACACAAGTTCTGTTTCCATTTGTTCATGAATCCTTTCCCTCTTTGTCCTCTTGCAGCACATTTAGTGGTTCTTACCCTTTCGGAGGGTCAAACAGATGGTATATGTGGACTCCCAACTGTGCAAAATGTTACACACAATTTTGACAGGTTCCCAGATCTCCTCAAAGCTTATGGAGTCACTTTGGTGGAAAGGGGTATGCTACAGCTCGAGCATATCTCTTCCCACACACGCATTCATCCATCAAACATTTCCTCCTCTCTAGCCAACCCTGACTGGACTAAACAGTGAGGATATGTCTCTTGCCCTTGAGGTACTTCTGCTGCCCAGGTCTGTCACTTCCTGTCTGTGTGACCTTGGGCAAGTTACATCTGTACTTCTGTACATTTCAGTTGCCTTATCTCTAAGGGTTATTATGAGGATTAAAAGATTAGCACATGTAATTACCAAAAACTGGAAGCAACCAAGATGTCCCTCCATAGATGAGTGGGTAAAAAAACTGATGCATCCATACAATGGAGTATTATTCAACGGTAAGAAGCAATGAGCTATAAAACTACTGACAGACTAGGAGGTACCTTAAATGCATATGGCTAAGTGAAAGAAGCCAGTCAGAAAAGGCTACATACTGGATGATTCCAACAATATGACATTCTGGGAAAGGCAAAGCTGTAGATACAGTAGAAAGATCAGTGGATGCCAGGGGGTCAGAAGGAGGAGGGAGAGATGAATAGGTGGAGCACAGGGCATTTTTAGGGCAGTGAAATTATTCTGTATGATACTGTAATGGTGGATACACGAATTATGCATTTGTCAAAATCCACAGGATTGTACAACACAAACAGTGAACCTTAAACTATGAACTTCAATAACAGTGTATCGATATTGGCTCATCAATTGTGACAAATGTACCACGGGAATGCAAGACGTTACTAATAGGAGAAACAGTGTGTATGGGGGAGGGATGTAAGGGGATACATGGGGACCCTCTGTACTTACTGCACAATTTTTCTGTAAACCTAAATTGCTTTTAAAAGTAAAGTCTATTTTCAAAATTACATTAGAAGTCAAATCCCTTGAAATCCTTCAGAAAGAAAAATGCTCACAAGAATAAAAAGATGGAAGAAGAAAAAAAAGATAATGCATGAAAGCGCATAGCATAGTCTGGACATACAGCAGGTACTCAGTCAATAGCAGCTGCTGTAATTGTGATACAGTTATTAAGGGCTTGAGCCAATGGGTAGGTCCAGACAAGAAATCTAAGCTGCAGAGAGTTTAAGTGGTTTGCTAAGACCATATGGCTAGTGATGTTTGGGAAAAGAGTTTCTGGGAAGCAGGGAGGTTATGCCTATGATTTTTTAATCTCTGTTATAGGGTAAATATAAGTGAGAATTGACTTCACGCTCTGTGGGAGAAAGATGTGGCAATCTGTTTCTGTAAAGATTACAGTAGTTCTATTCTGTCCCATAGGGTTGCTTTGAGTCGGAATCGACTTCGACGGCAGTAGGTTTGGTTTTATAGCTTGTACCCTGAGAGGGGCCCAGACTTGGTAGAAATCTGACTGTGTATGGGTATTAATGTATTTGTATTTTAAAGCAGGCACAAAGATCTTTAGCATATAAAAATAATACCAAGGCTATGTCTGCATACTCTGAAGGATTTTGCTTTTTAATTCTAATAGAAGGAAGAGTAACAAAAGCGACCCCTGCTCTCTGCAGCCAACAGCGTCCTTCCCTCTGCTGAGCTTCCTCGGCACTCACCACCTGCTCCATTCATCATGGATTATTGGGTGTAAACCCATCCATCCATCCACCTGTCCGTCACATAGCTAAGGTACCACTTTTTACCTGGGTGACCCTGGACAACTTAGTTATCCTTTCTAAGCTTCAGCTTTCTCATCTATAAAATGGAAATGATAATGATAGTACCCACCTCATAGGGTCGTTTGTGAGAAATAAATGAGTTGATATACATAAACTGCTTGCAACAGTGTCTGGTACACAGCTAGCTCTGTATAAGAATTAGTTGCTGTTACCAGACGAGATGTTCTTCTATGGGCCATGGATGGCGTGGAAAATGAAAGAGCAGGAGGAGACCCCCCCCCCCCCCCCACTCTACACACACACACACACACTCATGACCGCACCTGGGCAACGTGAGATGCAGCGGAACTCGGAAGAGCTCACTGCCTGCGACCGCTTTCTGCAGCAAGCAGGCCTCAAACAGTTAGCCAGCTCCCTGACAAATGTCTTTAAATGCCATTCTGACACAGACGATGCACGGATCAAAAATAAAAGAAACTACAGCGCAGCTAAATGGGTCAAATTAACTCAGATCCTTTTTATTATTATTATTATTGTGCTTTAAGTGACAGTTTACAGTTCAAGTTAGTTTCTCACACAAAAATTTATACACACATTCGTATGTGACCCTAGTTGCTCTCCCTATAATGTGACAGCACACTCCTCCTTTCCACCCCAGATTTCCCGTGTCCATTCAACCAGCTCCTGTCCCTTTTTGCCTTTTCATCTGGCCTCTGGACAGAGCTGCCCATTTAGTCTTATGTATCTACTTGAGCTAAGCAGCACTCTCTTCACGAGTATCATTTTATGTCTTATAGTCCAGTCTAATCTTTGTCTGAAGAGTTGGCTTCAGGAATGGTTTCAGTTCTGGGCTTACAGAGAGTCTGAGGGCCATGACTTCTAGGGTCCCTCCAGTCTCTGTCAGACCATTAAGTCTGGTCTTTTTACTAGAATTTGAGTTCCGCACTCCACTTTTCTCCTGCTCCATCAGGGACTCTCTGTTGTGTTCCCTGTCAGGGTGGTCACTGGTGGTAGATGGGCATTATTTAGTTCTTCTGGTCTCCGGCTGATGTAGTCTCTGGTTTATGCGGCCCTTTCTGTCTCTTGGGCTAGTATTTTCCTTGTGTCTTTGGTATTCTTCATTCTCCTTTGCTCCAGGTGGGTTGGGACCAATTGACGCATCTTAGATGGCTGCTCAATAGTTTTTAAGACCCCAGACGCCACTCACCAAAGTGGGATGCAGAACATTTTCTTAATAAACTTTGTTATGCCAGTTGACCTAGACATCCCCTGAAACCATGGTCCCCAGACTCCCACCCCTGCTACATTGTCCCTCGAAGTGTTTGGTTGTATTCAGGAAACTTCTTAGCTTTTAGTTTAGTCCAGTTGTGGTGACTTCCCCTGTATTGTGCGTTGTCCTTCCCTTCACCTAAGATAATTCTTATCTACTATCTAGTAAGAGAATACCCCTCTCCCTTCCTCCCCACCCTTGTAAACATCAAAGAATGTTTTCTTCTGTGTTTAAACCTCTTCCTGAGTTCTTATAATAGGGGTCTCATGTAATATTTATCCTTTTGTGACTGACTAATTTCACCCAGCATAATGCCTTCCAGATTCATCCACGTTATGAGATGTTTCACGGATTCATCGTTGTTCTTTATCACTGTGTAGTATTCCATTGTGTGAATATACCATAACTTGTTCATCCATTCGTCCATTGATGGGCACCTAGGTTGTTTCCATCTTCTTGCTATTGTGAACAGTGCTGCAAGGAACATGGGCATGCATGTATCTATTCGTGTGATGGCTCTTGTTTCTCTAGGATATATTCCAAGGAGTGGGATCGCTGGATCATATGGTACTTCTATTTCTAGCTTTTTAAGAAAGAGCCAAATTGATTTCCAAAGTGGTTGTATCATTTTACATTCCCACTAACAGTGTATAAGTGTTCCAGTCTCTCCATAACCTCTCCAACATTTATTATTTTGTGTTTTTTGGATTAATGCTAGCCTTGTTGGGGCGAGATGGTGTCTCATTATAGTTTTGATTTGCATTTCTCTAATGGCTAATGATCGTGAGCATTTCCTCATGTATTCTGGTAGCCACCTGAATGTCTTCTTTGGTGAAGTGCCTGTTCATATCCTTTGCACATTTTTTAATTGGGTTATTTGTCTTTTTGTTGTTGAGGTTTTGCAGTATCTTGTAGATTTTAGAGCTTAGATGCTGATCGGATTCATCGTAGCCAAAAATTTTTTCCCAGTCTGGAGGTTGTCGTTTTACTCTTTTGGTGAAGTCTTTTGATGAGCTAAGTGTTTGGTTTTTAGAAGCTTCCAGTTATCTAGTTTCTCTTCTGGTGTTTCTGCATTGTTAGTAATGTTCTGTATTCTGTTTATGCCATGTATTAGGGCTCGTAGCATTGTCCCTATTTTTTCTTCCATGATCTTTATAATTTTTGATTTTATATTTAGGTCTTTGATCCATTTTGAGTTAGTTTTTGTGCATGGTGTGAGGTACAGGTCTTGTTTCAGTTTTTTGCAGATGGATATCCAGTTATGCCAGCACCATTTGTTAAAGAGACTGTCTTTTCCCCAATTAACAGACTTTGGGCCTTTGTCAAATATCAGCTGCTCATAGGTGGATGAATTTACGTCTGGATTCTCAATTCTGTTCAATAGGTCTATGTATCTGTTGTTGTACTTAACTCTGATCTTGACTCAGGGTCACCTTCCTGTAAAATAAGGACATCTTTGTCCCTCTGTCTGCTGCATTTTTTAATCTCCCACCCAGCCATGGGCTGGAGCTGCCCAGAAACCTGTCTGCCTGCCCGGTGACAGAGGCAGAAAGGCCAGAGGGTTGGCACACCCAGGAGCTGAATCCAGACAGGCTTCACTCTTGGGGGTTTAAAAGCACGTTTCACCCCAGGGATTTCCTTTGAACCAGATTCCCCACGCTGATAAAGGATCTGACCAGGTTTTCCAACGCTAGTTGGAACCCAGAGAGGCTGCCTCGGGTTTCCAGTTTCTGCCATTCCCACCCGCTAAGCCTCCAGCAGTCACTGGACTATTGTCTGGAGCTGGGGGTTGGGGGTGGGGACGCCAAGGAAAGAAAACAGAGGAGCAGGGGTGAGCTTCAAGCTAAGAGAAAACACGTGTGTGTGCAGATGTCATTACATAAGTGTGTGTGGTAGAAGCAGGAATAATAGCTACCATTTATTAATAAATCTATTATTTGGGTTTATCATATCTAAAACAGAATATGTGATTCTCCCCCTTATCACTGTCTCACACAACCTACCCAAACTTAACTTCATTCTCTCATCTTCCCCATCTCAGGACATTTTCCCAGTTGCCATGAAGTTGATTCCAACTGATGGCAACCCCATGTGTGTCAGAATAGAACTGTGCTCCATAGGGTTTTCAATGGCTGATTTTTCAGAAGTACATTGCCAGACCTCTCTTCTAAGGTGCCTCTGGGTGGACTCAAACGTCCAATCTTTCAGTTAGTAGCCAATCTCATTAATCGTTTGCATCACCCAGGGAGTCCACCCAAGAGAAGCTGGAATCCTCTCTTCTAACCAGGTCATGAGCCCTGCCTGCATGGGAGAGGAAATGCTCCATCCTCTTAACACTACCTCACTCCACCCCCACACAACCCACATCCTGCCCCAGAGGACAGGTTTACTAGGGGCCCAGAAGAGATTAGGTTTACTAGGGGTTAGGGTCACTGTGCTAAAGGTGGGAACTTGTACATGCCCCCTCTCCTCTCTCATCCTCCCTGCACCCAAAATAATAAAATGACCTAGGGCCTGTCCATCGGCCTCCCCTCTGCTCCTCTTCTCACTCATGACCTTGGTTCATTCATTGCCTCAGGCTGCAGCACCAGCTGATAATTAAGATTAAGACTTGGTTTAGGAGGAAGGGAGAGTCCTCCCTAGGTGTCAGGCCTAAGCCACAGGGTGTGGCTTTTTCCATCTCTGCACTAGGGGTTAGCAACATCAGCCAAGCTAATAATAAAGCGGCCACCTGTTATAGATTGGATTGTGTCCCACCAAAGTATGTGTTGGAATCTTAACCACTATACCTGTGGATGTACTCTCATTTGGGAATAGAGTTTTCTTTGTCATTAGGCCATACCAGTGTTGGGTGTGTCCTAAACCTAATCACTGCTGAGTCATAAGGAGCAACACAGACAGAGAGACCAGCAAACCCAAATGGGGGAAGATAGATGCCACATGAAGATCACCAAGGAACTGAGGAACAGAAGCTGAAAAGAGACAAGGATCTTTCCCCAGAACCGACAGAGAGGGAGCCTTCCCCTATGGCAGGTGCCCTGAATTTGGACTTCTAGCCTTCTCAACTGTGAGAAAATAAATTTCTGTTCTTTAAAACCATCTACTTGTGGTATTCCTGTTACAGCAACACTAGGAAACCAAGACTTCACTGTTCTCGTTTTTTATCATTCTTTACTTCTTACAGGGACGGTGGCCATATTCAGGCAGAATCAGGGTGTTTGTCACTCAACTGACTGCAGTACCATTTTAATATCACCAAAACCTATTGTCATTCACACAACATGGACCGATCTCAACACATAATGTTGAGTGAAAGAAGCCAGACCGGGACGACTACCTTCAGTAAGATTCCATTTATAAAAAGTTCTAGAACAGGCAAAACTAATCTCTGATGAAAAAAATCTGGACAGTGTTTGCTTCTGGGGTAGCGGGGAGAGGAAGTGACTGGGAAGGGACAGGAAGGAACTTTCTAGGGTGCAGGAAATGTTCTTTATCTTGAGAGGTGTTTGAGTTGCACAAGATTTCTCATTTATAAAAACTCTTGAGATGATACACTTAAGATGTGTACATCTCGCTGTATATAAATTTTACTTCCAATTAAGAACCACAAACAATACTGAGTTAATGATTTGCATGCTGAAGTGTTTGGGGGCGATATATACTAATGACTGCAACTTGTGTTTAAATGTAGATAGATGGTAATCAAGGGAAACAGAGTGTAATGTTAGAAACTAGGTGATGGGTATATGGGTGTTCACTGTACACTTTCTTTTACCTTTTCTGTGTGTTTGAAATTTTTTATTAAGAAATGTTGGCACCTGGAGCAAAGGAAAATGAAGAACACCACGGACACAAGGAAAGTATTAGCCCAACAGACAGAAAGGGCCACATAAACCAGAGACTTCATCAGCCTGAGACTGAAGAACTAGATGGTGCCCAGCTACCACCAGTGACCACCCTGACAGGGAACACAACAGAAAGTCCCTGATGGAGCAGGAGAAAAGTGGGGTGCGGAACTCAAATTCTAGTAAAAAGACCAGACTTAATGGTCTGACAGAGACTGGAGGGACCCCGGAAGACACAGCCCCCAGACTCTCTGTTAGCCCAAAACTAAAACCATTCCCGAGGCCAAATTTTCAGACAAAGATTAGACTGGACTATAAGACATAAAATGAGACTCGTGAAGACTGTGCTTCTTAGCTCAAGTAGATACATGAGACTAAATGGGCAGCACCTGTCCAGAGGCCAGATGAGAAGGCAAAAAGGGACAGGAGCTGGTTGAAAGGACATGGGAAATCAGGGGTGGAAAGGAGGAGTGTGCTGTCACATTATAGGGAGGGCAATTAGGGTCACATAACAAGGTATGTATAAATTTTTGTATGAGAGACTAACTTGAATTGTAAACTTTAACTTAAAGTACAACAATAATACAAAAATAAAAAAAGTACATCTCCCCTGGACCCCCTGAAAAAAAAAAGAAATGTTGGGAACCACAAACAAACCAATAAAATCCCTACCCTGATTTCTAACAGATGACTAGAACCATCTGATGAAAACCATGTACCCTCTTAGAGGCCCACACGTCGATAGGAACAAAAATTTTCCCACAATGGACTTCCTAAAGCCCATTTACGGATGCTGTATGTGTCCAAGTAGATAAGGTTAACAACCCTTAGCTTAGTAGCTTTCTAGCTTAATAGCTGTGGGTGCTGGGGAGGAGTCAAAGGCAACTCAGAATTTTGGGAAAATATCAGTGAGAGAAGGAACCTTGATAGTGTAGTGATTAAGCGCTCAGCTGCTAACTGAAAGGTTGGCAGTTCAAACCCACCAGCCAGTCTGTAGGAGAAAGATGCGGCAGTCTGCTTCCGTAAAGATTACCCACTGCTGTTGAGTCAATTTTGACTCATCGCAACCCTATAGAACATAGAGTTTCGAAGGCTATAAATCTTTATGGAAGCAGATTGCCATATCTTTTCCCCATGGAGCAGCTATGAGCTCGAACTGCCAAATTTTTGGTTCGCAGATGAGCACTTTAACCACTGTGCCACCAGGGCTCCCTCTGTAAACCCCATGGGGTAGTTCTGCTCTGTCCCATAGGGTCGCTATGAGTCGGAATCAACTCGACAGCAGTGGGTATCAGTGAGAGAATGGAGATGCAGCTAACATTGAAAACTGATATACTGGACCTATATAAACAGGCTTCTGTTACTTATTTTAATGGTTTTTTAAACTGGCAAAATCATTCCTCATCTAGCATTTGATTAACACGGTTGTTCTTGATGGACTGCTTTGATTTTTTTTTATTTGGTTTTGTTTTGACAATCCGGGCTTCTCAGCCTAACCATGTTTTCTCTATAAATCTTGGAGATCAATGAACAAGCACAAATATATTTTCCAGTCGTATAACCACGATATGCCAGTACACTCAAAGGACGACATAGGCATCAGTCAATACAGATTCTGCTGAGACAGTAACAGATGCCCAAGTAACTAAACTGTCCATCCAATTTGGTCATTCATCAGCTGACCCGTCTATTACAAGGACATGCAGTCTTGGTTCAATAGCTAAGTTGACTTTTGATGTCTGCTGGGTTCCATTCATACAAGTGTTTTCAAGAGAAAAGAAGATATTATTAACACCTCCTCCAACCCCCAATGAAGTGTCTTAGAGTAAATAGGCAAAGAAATCAGGTTTAGGCTACCACTGATCAGCTGGTAAAATTCTCTGAGACTCAGTTTCCCTATCAGGACTTGGAAGGACTTACACTTGATACAGTGAGCCCTGGTGGCACAAGGGTTAAGCACTTGGCTGTTAACCAAAAGGTTGGCGGTTTGAACCCACCCAACAGCTCTGTGGGAGAAAGATGGGGCGATCTGCTTCCGTAAAGATTAAAGCCTAGGAAACCCTATGGGATAGCTCTACTGTGTCACATGGGGTCACTGTGAGTTGAAATCGACTCGACAGCACCTAACAACAACATATTTGATACAGAGTCATTTCATGTTTCTTACCTACCTACTTGTCCCAGGCACTGTGCTAAGCTGCTTTGCATAGGTTACCTCACAATTCTCTTGGGGGGTGCCATTCCCATTTTATAGATGAAGAAGCTGAGGCCAGAAGTTACAAGGCTTGCCTCAGATCACATGGCCATAAAAATCTCCCTTTGCTTTCAAATCCAGGTCTCCTTTCTTTGAGTCCAGACAGCACCCTCAACTGTCCCTGCAGCTCCATATTTCTGTGATTGTTTTGGTGGGGGTCCCCATGAATGTTAACGTTTAGAAAAGGCAGTTAATTTTCCTCCAAAGAATGCCCCCAACTCGCCCCCCTCAGCACACACTGAATTCTTTGAGGGCCATCAGGGAGCACGAGACTAGCTCTCGCAGGTGTGGCAACAGTCTTCCAGGATGGTTCTCCCTGCCTTTGTCATTCTCAGAAACCAGCAGCCTTACAAAGAGCCAAAGAAGCATGGGTCCTTGGGGAACTGGATACAATGCTGGGACTCATCCCGTTCCAGGGACAATTGTGAGCCTTTGCTGGGGGTGATTACTGGTGGGGGACGAATCTGCTGTGTATGTCCACGGCAGCTTCTTCACTGACCCAGCAAGCCCCATCCTCTCTGTCCCTCAGTCATCCTCAGTCTCGATGCCCATAGACTGAGGAGCTTGGGAAAATCCACCAGGTGCAGGATGACAGACAGCCCCAGAAGGTGGCAGTGTGGGTCAAATGTCGCCACCAGCAGCAGCCCTGACAAGTCTTAATTCTGAAAAACCTCAGTCTACCTCATTTGACGTAAGACGGGTTTCCCTCAGTGGATGAAGAGAGACTGAGAGCCAGATCTACAGCAAGAGGGACACACACACACACACACACACACACACAGAGTCAGAGACTAAGAGGACAGAAAGACAGGAAGAATGAAGGGTGAGAAAGACAGACAAACACAGATCCCGAAATAAAGAAAGCAACAGATGGAGAGAAGCAGAGAAGGAACGGGGGCTGGTAAAAACGATGGAGGGGGAGGGAAAGGGAGAACTGGAGGTGGTATAGAGGGGGGAAGGAAGAAAAGAAGACAAGAGAAAAGCAAATCACTGCAAATAAGCAGAAGGTGGAAGCCTTCAAATGTCCTAATAAAGTCCCCCACAGGACACTCTCCTCAGTTTAGGATGACCTCAGCCTTTCAGGATTCTGAACATTCCATCTGGATTTGTTTTTCCACATCTGTGACCCTGGCCTGATCCATTCGCTTCCTTTTGGGCCACAGTGATTGGATAATGGTTGAGCTTATGACCCAAGTCAGTCCAATGAGACTCAATCCCAGGATCTTCGTCGGAATCATTATGGGAAGAAAATCTTTTCCACTGGGACTTTTGGCTAAAAGGATGGTGAAAGCCTGGACCTGCCAGAGGCCACTGCACAGGGATATCTTACTTGAGAATGAAGCCAACACAGAGGGAAGCAGAACAGGAAGATGGAAACAAAGTTCTCCAAAATCATCTAGCTACTGGATTCAGCTGTGCCTGAAGCCATCCATATCTCCCCTGGGACCTTTCAGGTAGGTGAGCTGATTCCCTTTTACGGGTAAGTCAGTTCAAGACGGAGATTCTGTCACTGACAACTAAAATAGTCCTAGCAGAATGTGAAAACTCACCTATCAGTCTGGTCTGTTTAGCCAACTCCCAGAAACTCTACCGGTCTCTCCTGACAAATGTGGTGGCCTGCAAGGCCTGGGACTGTTCCACGAGGGAAATGCAAGGGCCAAGTAAGAGAAATGCTAAGTAATGATTAAAAACGAACAAGCAAAACTTTCCCAGGGAGAAGGGAGGGTTATCCCGACTGGCTGATATTCATTTATTTCTTCTGATTATAAAAGAAATTAAAACATCTTCATGGGTTCTAGGCACTGTGCCTACTCTGCCTAGAGGATAAGTTGGTCCTGGGTTCATATAACTCAGATTACTTGTCTACATGGTTTAATTTCTTCTTGTCTAGAAGGGGTAGGGGAGCCCAGTAAGTTCCACTGAGCCTGGGCTGGCCCTGCCCTCTCACCCTCCACATACTTCCTGGACCATCACCCTTGGGCTTCACCTTCTGGGGGCCCACGGCACTGGGGACACACCTGTAGTCTGGCATTGTCACTCTGTGACATGGGGAGCTGCTTGCCAGTCTGTGTAGGTGGGGTGACAACTAGACAGGAGTCTCATTCACTCCGCTGCTCCAGAGCCTGGCACAGAAGATACTCAGCAAAGGTTTACTGGAGGGATGGGGGTGGGGGCGGTGGAGATAAAGGTGGCTTCCTACTCGGGACACTATCATCACTTAGGATCTGGGCCATGGGTCCGCAGGATAAGTAAATGGATGAAGTAGTGGGTGTGGAGTATGATGAACTGGAGTGCACTGAGTCTCCATCTCTTCTGACGGATGAATGGCTGATTTGGAGAGCCAGAGGGGTTATATGGGTCAGCCCTGTGGTTGGGCTGGTGAATAGCCAGCGTAAGAGGCCCCTGGGGAAGATCCTGGCCGGCACAAACTGTTGACTCTCTTAGCTGTTAACTGAAAGGTTAGAGGTTTGAGTCCCCCCAGAGGTACCTTGGAAGAAAGGCCTGAATCTACTTCGGAAAAAATCAGCCATTGAAAACCCTATGGAGTACAGTTCTACTCTGACACACATGGGGTCGTCATGAGTTGGAATCAACTGACGACAACTGGTTTGATTTTCTTTGTTTGGAGAAGTTTCTTGGCCTGAACCCCCTCACTCACCTTCATCGCTGGTATGAGGCTCAGTGCCATTGTCATGGTCAACTTCATCGATGGTCCCTGGCTCGCTGTGTGGGCTGTCACTGCAAGGAAACACAGGAAGGGGACTCACCAGGGGGCTGTCTACCCTCACACCACTCTCAGCCGCCCATGGGTGCAGTCCACTCCATCTCTGGGCCTTTACCCCAATCAGGCCCAGGCCCATGGCACCGTCTTCTCCATTCTGCCCCATCCGTGGGCCTTCCTCGGTGAAGCTCCCCTGAATTTCTCCTCCAGCTCCCCCATAGCCCTGTACTTTGCTAATGACGAGCAGGCCCTGAGGGCTGCCTGCAGATGCTACTGGGCAAAAGCCCCAATCTGCCCAGGGGTGAGAGCAGGCTCACATTCATGATGTACATGGTTGCTGAGTGAATCCAGGTCCACCATGTTTAGTTATGAATGTGCCGGCACCATTTCACCACCTGCTACTCCCTCGCTAGATTATAAGCTTCTTGAGGCCAGGGCTCACTCACATAATCAGTCTTTTTATTGAGCCCTTGGTTGAATCCTAATACAGGCCAGGCACTGTGCTAGATATGAGGGATGCAATGATGGGTAAGGCAGACAAGGTCCCTGCCCATATGGCGCTCACATTCTAGAGGGGGGACAGGAAAAAAGCCCAAGTAAACAGGCCAGTAAATAAAACAGTTGCAAGCTGAAATACCTGTTATGTAGGAAACAAATGAGCAGAGACAAAAATAGCAGAGACTACCAATGTAGGGTGGTCAGGGAAGGCTTCTCAGAGAAGATGCCATTTCAGGGGATATGGACTTCATTATTGAAGATTCTGCATTGCCTGCTGGATGAAGTCCAGACTCTGCAAAATGGCTTCTATACCTGGCACCTGCTGACCCACAGAGCCTTCTTCTCACCACTCCCTTGTTGCACACTACACTTGGCCACACTAACTGCTCTTCATTTTGGTGAGTGCTCCAGGCCTTTGCACATGCTGTTCCCATGGCCGAGAACATTCTTTGCCCACTCCTCACTGGGCCGACGCCAGTTCATCCTTCAGGTCTCAGTTCAGTCTTTGCTCCTCCAGGGGGCCTTTTCTGACCTCTGAGATGGGCCTAGGGGCCCTACTTCTGGAACGTCCTTTTGCCTCCTTTTCTAGAGTTCCCTGATACCAGGGGTTAATCTTGATCGTGGTTACATCCCTGCCTCCCAGGCTAGGGCTGGGCCCATGACAGGTACTTGATAACCATTTGTTGAATGAATGAATGTTGTCTACTGTGATGAGAGACCTCAGTCAAGGCCTGCTTTTTGGCCTTGAAAACTCCTCCAAAGTTACCATGCAATTAATAGTTTTCCTTTCTCATGGGAAACAAATGAGATTAAGAAAAGTGTGGTTATTGTATGTTGTTCTTTGATAAATAAGCTAAGATCTGTGTGTCCTTCACAGAACACTAATTATATATATCGCAACAAGGAAAGGGAATTGGTAATGGTTGTAAAAACTGTGAAAAGCTCCTCTTTGTCTATAAATTATGTTTGCTGGCTGTTAAATGTTTCTGTTACAGAACAGGGACCAACTTGCTCCTTAGTGCCCCCAACGAGATTAGAGAGCTGTGATTAGGCATCACTATGGTCCATTATTTCTTTGTGGTTAGGGTAACAAAGGGGCTGGAACACCTCCCTTCTTTGAAGCAGTTGTCCAAATATATCTACAGAGCTAAGGCAACTCAAGAGTCCAGGAATGCTTCGAAAATCAAAAGACAAACTCCCCTGTATGCACTCGGTTGAAAGCAGTACAGGTAATACCTAAACGTTTAGCTGCGTATTGTCTTAGACTGGGAATAAAGAAATAGCTGGTCTTTGACTGGTCTTTGTCCCTTGGTGTTCTCAATTTCCTGTCTTCACCACATTGTAAGGTCTTAGCCTGGGGAAGGCCGTCAGCCCTGATGTTGGTAAGGTCGTAAAACACTAGTCCTATGACCCAGTGTAGTGCCAGGTACACAGAGGGGCTTACCTAAACATTGTTGGCCTGGTGTTGAGCACTCAAAAAAAGTGAACTTCTTTGTGTGGAAAAGAGAACTCCTAGCCGGGAGGAGGAAACGATGAGAAGTGTCACTCTTAGTTTATGAGGCTGAGGTGGGGATTAGTTACTCCCCTGCTTCCTTGTGACTCAATCTGGTCAGTTAGAGCATTATATCCCCCTACCAATGTGATTGGTTCAGGGACCAGCACCAGACCAAGCCTCGCCAATGAGCACAATTCTTGGAACATTTGGATAGGAGATGCTCTTTTTCCACTGGGGATGCTCAGAGAATGTGTTCTAAATCTGGAGTTGCTGCCTGCCTTCTTGCAACCACCAAGGGAGAGGCTGCCTGAGAATGAAGCCAACACAGAAGAAAGCAAAGCCACAGTATGGAGACTGCAGGACCAAGCCTGATGATAACACTTGAGCCTCTGGATTCAGCTATATCTGAAGCCATATTCCCAGACTTTTCAGTTAAGTAAACAAATAAAATCCCAATTGGCTTAAGCCAGTTTGAGTTGTATTCTTTGTAACCAATAGAGTCTTGACTGATATACCTATGTACCGTTAAAGGGTGTTGTGAAGCTCAGATGAGAAAATGGATATGGAAGTATACAGTAAAGCAGTAAGAAAATTGAAGAGCTTCTTACTGTTCCTGTTGAACAACAACAACAGTGATAGTAATAAGAGGAGTGGAATCTTACCAATATTCTTCCCCTCCAGCCATGCATTTTTCATACACAGGCCCCTCTAGCTCCCGGGGGCTGGGGAAGATGGCTTCATGATGGATGATGATGGTTTTGATGACTTCATTGACGTGTGCCTGGCAGGACACAGGGTCCTGCCCATCAGGGATGTGCATGAGGGTGGGCCCGAAGCAGATGGCCAGGTTGTAGGGATCCATCATGTTCTCGTCGCTATACTGGGAGAGGCTAGAAGAGAGGAGGGACCCACAAGTCACCTGGGGAAGGCCAATCCTCCCCCTGAGGTCTCCTTCTTTGGGGGTTCTGCTCAAATCCAGGAAGGTTCCGTGTTCTGTTTTGAAAACAGTAGTACCTGCAAAAGCCTCAGTACACCCCCTCCCAGGAGGCCAGGGCAGAGTCAAAGAAGGGCCCCCTTGGCTAGGCAGATCAAAGGCACTCACTGGTTGAGGAAAGCGAAGAGGTATCTCATGACCACGATGACCACACGGGGCAGGGTGACGAGGATTTGTTGGATCTGGTGCACCCTCTCAGCTGGGGTCTCCAGTTCTGTAACATAAAGCGGCTTTTCAGGGCACCTTTTATCCTCAAAGGTGTACTGGTTCCCACCTCCTACATCGGCTCAAGTGGTTCAAGAAGGGCCAGCTCTGCTCTGACTCTAGGGATCAACGTGGCCCAGGACTGGCCAATCAGACCATCACATTCCCCTGGCCACAAGGATTGGTTCAGGGAGGAGGTGTGGCCTAATCAGAATGAATCACAGTTCATCCTTGGGACCTTGGGATGGTGAAACCTAGAGAGAGGTGCCCTCTTGAACTTGGGTAGAGGGAAGTCAGAAGCAACTAGAGGCTACTAGGAAAGACGAGCTTAACTGAGAGTGAAGCCAGCACAAAGATGGAAAGGGACAGATTCCTGCTGATACTGTGCGAGGGCCTGGATCCAGCTGGGCCTAAACTTTTTGGGTACATGAACCAACACATTCTCTCTTATGGATGCAGCCAGTTTAAAGTGAGTTTCTGTCACCTGCAACCTAAGAGTTCTGACAAACACAAGGACCACATTTCATTACAGTCTTTATAAACAACAGCTGCAGCACATGTGTGGCACATAATAGGTGCTCAGGAAATGAGTACTGAATAAATAACTACCTCTCAAGCTACACATCGGCATGTATGGCACTTCTGACCATCCTAAAGAGACAGGCAATGGTATTTTTAACAGTCAGGCCAGGGGTGGGCTTGGTAAGGAGAAAAAGTGCTTCTGGGCCTTTGCTTTGTGGAGGGCTAAAAAGAGTGAGCAGCCAGAGCTCTGATATTTATTCGCAGGGCTAATTCTCAGAACAATGTCAGTTTCTTTTTTTTTAGAACATGTTTCTCTCACATAGCCCTTCTCTCTGGCCTCCACGTTCTGTCAGTGCATTCCCTCTAAACCACAGCTTTTCCCATTTCTCTTCTGCATCCAAGGCCCTTCATGATGGAGCTTCAACCAACCTTGTCTGCCTTGTCTTCCAGCCACTGCTCTTTCCCAAAGAATCTTAAGATGATCTAGAGCTTTGTTTCTCAAATGAGGGAGTAGTACACCCTGCGGGTATTTAGAAATGTATGGGGCTTCTTTGAGGTTGTCACAATGACTGGAAGGTGCTACTAGCATTTGGAGTCCAGGGGCCAGGGCGCTAAGTGTCTGGAATGTGTAGGACACACAAGATACTGTCCTATCCTAAATGTCAACAGTGCTCCCATTGAAAAACTCTGGGCCATGCCACCCTACCCACAGTCTCCCTCTCACAAAGGACTTTCCTGACCCTGGGTCTCTGCACACATCGATGAGCCCTCTTTCCTGCCCAGCACATTCTAGCTTACCTCGAAGGCCTCTACGAAGGCTTGCCCAAACCTCTCCAAAGAGTTAATGGCTCTACGCACACACATCAATTCCATCACCCCTCACTACAGTGTTTTCGTGGCTTCCATCATATTATGCATTAATATTGTTTTTCTTAAATACATTTATTTTAAAAAGAAACTTTACATCACTCTGTAAATGAGAAACCAGGATCACTCGTCGTAACTAGAAGGTGACATAAAAATAGATACAATGAATCCAAATCGGAAAAGAAGAAGTAAAACTATCTCTATTTGCAGATGACATGATCCTATACATAGAAGATCCTAGAGATTCCACAAGAAAACTGCTGGGATAGAAGAATTTAGCCATGTTAAAGGGTACAAGATGAACACACAAAAATCAGTTGGGTTCCTCTATACTAACAAAGTCTACTCCAAAAAAGAAATTAAAAAAAAAATTTATAATAGTTCCCAAATCAATAAAATACCTAGGTATTAACTTAACCGGGAACATGAAAGGCGTATACAATGAAAATTATAAAACACTACTGCAAGAGACTAAAAGAGACCTACAAAAATGGAAAGATATCCCAGGCTCATGGATTGGAAGACATAATGTAGTCAAAACGTCAATTCTACCTAAAGCAATCTAGAGATACAATGCAATCCCAACACAAATCCCAACAACATTCTTTACTGAAATGGAAAAACTAATGACCAACTTCATATGCAAAGGAAAGAAATCTGAATAGCCAAAGCAATACTGAAGAAAAACAACAAAGCAGGAGGCCTCACACTCCCCAATATCAAAACATACTATACAGTCACTGTAATCAAAACAGCCTGGTATTGGTTCAACAATAGACACACAGACCAGTAGAACAGAACTGAGAACTCAGAATTAAACCCAGCCATCTATGGACAACTGATTTTCAACAAGGGGTCAAAGTCTATTCAGTGGGGCAGAAACAGTCTCTTTAATAAATGGTGCTGGCAAAACTGGATGTCCACCTGCAGAAAAATGAAACAGAATCCATACCTCACATCATACACAAAAACGAACTTAAAACAGATCAAAGATCTAAATGTTAAACCTAAACCATAGAATTCCTGGAAGAAAACACAGGGAGAAAACCATGGGACTTAACCTTTTATAAAAATAGGATAACAAACATAGTAAGAAATGCATGAATAGAAGAAGACAAAACAGATAGATGGGACTTCATAATGAAGAACTTATGCTCATCAAAAGACTTTATTAAAGAGTAAATAGACAACCTAAAAGTTGGGGAAAAATTTCAGAAATGGCTTATCTGATAAAGGTCTAAACTCTAAAATCTACAGAAAATGACAACAACTTAACAACAAAAAGACAAACAACCCAATTACAAAATGGGCAAAGGACATGAACAGACACTTCACCAAAGAGGACTTTCAAACAACCAACAAACATACGAAAAGATGTTCATGACCATTAGCCATTAGAGAGATGCAAATCAAAACTACCATGAGATATCATCTTACCCTGGCTAAAATGGCACTGATAAAGAAACAGGTAACAACAAATGTTGGTGAGGATGTGGGGAGACTGGAACCCTTCCATTGCTGTTAGGACTGTAAAATGGTACAACCACTATGGAAAACAGTACGGCACTTCCGCAGAAAACTAGAAATAAAACTACCCTATGATTCACCAATCCCATTCCCAGGTATACACCCTACAGACCTAAAAATAATGACACAAACAGACGTATGCACACCTATGTTCTTTGCTTCTTTATTCACAACAGCAAATAAATGGGAACAACCAAAATGCCCATCAGCAGATGAACGGATAAGCAAATTGTGGTATATACATACAGTGGAATACTATGCAACCATAAAGAACAATGATGAGACTGTGAAACATATTATAAGATGGATGGACCTGGAGGGCATAATGCTAAATGAAAAAAGTCAAGCATATAAGGACAAACATTGTATGAGCCCTCTTTTATAACAAGACAAGAATAGATAAATATAAACCCCAAAACCCACTGCCATCGAGTCAATTCTGACTCATAGCAACCCTACAGGACAGAGTAGAACTGCCCCATAGGGTTTCCAAGGAGCAGCTGGTGGATTCGAACTGCTGACCTTTTTGGTTAGCAGCCAAGCTCTTAACTACTGTGTCACCAGGGCTGCAGATAAATACAGAGAGACCAATATTCACGGGTGGTTCCGGGCGGGGGGAGGGGGAGGGAAGTACCCTTTATTCTGTAGACACTAGTTATTTCTGGTGATGGGAAAAATAGATGTAGTGATCACAGCATAACCAAGTAAAAATGAACGTTTGAGCACATATGGATGGGTATAGGCAAATTGGTATACAAGTAGGTACAGGCATGTACATAGTTGAGAACAGATAGAAGTATCTACAGGTGTGTGTTAATACAAATACGTGGGTTCAGGCACATACAGTCACTGAAGACACAAATATGTATACTCCTCAGACATAACAAAACACCTTCCAACATTGGTTTTCTGGGTTTGAAGGCTTCGGGCCATAGTCTCATGGGACAACCCAATCAACTGGCATAGCATAGGTCACAAAAATCATGATCTGTATCCTAGTGAAGTGAGTAGTGTATGGAGTCTTAAAAGCTTGTAAGCGGCCATCTAAGACACAACTATGGGTTTCTACTCGCCAAGAGCAAAACAGTAAGAAGGTAACCAAAAGCACAAGAAGAAACAAGTCTATGTGAGCCACAACCTCATCTACCCTGAGACCAGAATTAGATGGGGCCCAGTTACTATCACTGACCATTCTGACCGGGGTCACAATAGTTGGTCCCAGATAGAATGGGAAAAAAAGTATGGAGCAGAATCCAAATTCTTAAAACAAAACAGACAAACTGCAACAGTAGAGAACAGAACAGAGGACTCCCTGAGACTATCACCCTGAGACACTCTTTACACCTAGAACCGAGCCTATCCCCTGAGAGGATATTATCCATAAGATCAGTGCCCTACTTAAAAACCATCAGTATGAGACCAAAAGGTTGACAATTACTCAAAAGCAAAGATGAGAAGACAAGGGGGCAGGGAAACTAGAGTACTGGAAAGGGAATAAACGGAACACAGTTGAAGAGAATGTTAACATAATGTGATAAATGTAACTAATGTCACCGAACGATTTGTGCGGAAACTGTCAAATGGAAACCTAACTTGCTGTGTAAACTTTCACCAAAAACTCAATAAAATATTACTTAAAAATTAGATACAATGAAAGTAAAACAATGTTACTTAATTATAGCTAGACATTCCTGCCTACAAAATTTCTGAGGCTGAGGCCTGGCTCTCTGTTTAAAAGGCAGGTTGGCAGGTGAGGGTTTCTTGATGTCATGAGAGGGCGTGGGAGGAAACTGAGAAGGACTTCCTGGTTCACAGTGTGGTTCGAGGTCTGTAATGTCATGACCTTGTGCCACGTGGGCATCCTTGTCTGCTCAGGGGCTTGCTCAGGAACTAGACTACTGGGGGTTCTGGAGTCATGGGCTGAGCAAGCAATACAAGGCTCAGAGAGAGTTGGGGGTTTTGTGGTGCAGAATTTCTGAGATGTGATTTGGGCCTGAAAAGACGAGCAAAAAGTTGCGTGAAGGGTAGAAGGGCTAAGGAAGTGTCTTTACGCAGGCTTCCCTCTCCTCTTGCCAACTTCTGGGACACTTTCCTTGCTGCAAATCTCTCTCAGCATTTCATAAGTAACATCCCTAGTGAAACTGAGTGTGGGCCAATTTTAAACATTCTAAAATAGAGGTTTATTTAAAAAAAAAAAAGTATCCTCAAGAGGTTGCCTTGGATTTTTTCATCTTACAGTCAAGGTGTCTTGACTCCAGCCCCCAAGACTGGGCTGTTGCCTTGATTCACAGAAACATATTAATCAACTAAGTGGTAACTTTGGTGAAGGGTAAGACAGTATACAATACCGAGGAAGTCAGCACAACTTGACCAGGGCAAGGTCATGGAAGCTTCATAGACACATTCAAACTCCCTGACGGACGGAATTACTGGGCTGAGGGGTGGGGACCATGGTCTTGGGGGACATCAAGCTCAACTGGCATAATACAGTTTATAAAGAAAATGTTCTACATCCTACTTTAGTGAGTAGCATTTGGGGTCTTAAAAGCTTGCAATCGGCCATCTAAGATACTCCACTGATTCCACCCTGTCAGGAGCAAGGGAGAATGAAGAAAATAAAATACACTAGGGAAAGATTATTCTAAAGGACTAACGGCCCACAGCTACCACAGCCTCCACCAGACTGAGTCCAGCACAATTAGGTGGTGCCCGGCTACTACCACCGACTGCTCTGACAGGGATCACAATAGAGGGTCTCAGACAGAGCTGGAGAAAAATGTAGAACAAAATTCTAACTCACAAAAAAAGACCAGACTTACTGGTCTGACAGATACTGGAGAAACCCTGAGAGTATGGCCCCCAGCCACCCTTTTAACTCAGTACTTAAGTCACTCCTGAGGTTCACCCTTCAACAAAGATTAGACAGGCCCATAAAACAAAACAAGATTAAATGAGCACATCAGCTCAAGGGCAAGGACAAGAAGGTAGGAGGGGATAGGAAAGCTGGTAATGGGGAACCCAAGGTTGAGAAGGGGAGACTGTTGACATGTCGTGGGGTTGGCAACCAATGTCACAAAACAATATGTGTGTATTAATTGTTTAATGAGAAGCTAGTTTGCTCTGTAAACCTTCATCTAAAGCACACACATACAAAAAGAAACATACTAATCAGCAGGACTCTCACAGCTAGCAACGTCAGAGGCGGCACCTAGTCAACTTATTTTTACCATTTCCCTTGTTTGTCATGTCACTGACCTGACCCCTAAACCTTCCATGGCTCCCTATTACCCAAGGGGAAAAGCTGCAAAACCCTTGCAAGGCATTCAAGGTCTTCCTACTCTTGCTCCATGCACTGGCTGGGACACTTCCTTCTGGTCCTACTGGTCTGTGGCCTCAACCCTCCACAGGATTCCCTGTGTCCACTCATCCTGAAAGACTCTGCTCATATCACTCTCTAGGCTCTGATCTGTGAAACCAAGTCCCCCTTTGCCTCTTCTCCTCTGAGCCATCCGCTTTAACTCTTTCATTATAAAGCATCTTGTTATTTCCACAACTAGATTTTAAGTTATATAGGGACAAGGGTCACCCTTCTTCTTTCATAATACCCCTTCTCTCTGCCTAGCACAGTGTTGAGCTGTAGCACAACTTCAATCAAGAATCATCAAGGAACTGATCGTTCCACCAGGAAACACCCTCACCTGCCTGCCCCTTCCCAATCCCACTGGTACTTACTAATAGTAGATATCAAATCTTGAAACCTTTCCTTAGGAAAGAGTGGATTTTCCAGTCCTCGGAAATACAGTTTTAAAACACCAGCGACTGAATTGATATCTCGTTCATTTTGATCGTCCACAAGAGGGTCTTCACCTGAGTGGAAACAGAAGATGTTTCAGCTTCGTAAGGAGGCAGCCAACACATCGATGGCAGGAGATTTGTCCTGGCCCAGCCTGCGCTGGAGGAGTTGCCTACAGCACAAGCCTCACCAACACACACCCATTCCCAGCAAGCTTGAAGTCCTCCCTGCAGCTTTTTAATTTGAAAATGTTCAAATCTAAAGAAAAGTTGTAAGGATAATATACGTATACCCATTACCTTCATTCACACCATGTAATTATTAAAACCTGGCCATATTTGCTTTCTCTCTATTTATATTTATTGTTGTCCCTGCTCAACTATTTGAAAATATTTTGTGGACCTCACAACACGTCCTTATGAAATATTTCAACACATATCTCTTAAGAATAAGGATGTTCTCCTACATAACCATAACAGTATTATTACACCTATGAAAATTAATAGTAGTTCCAAATATTACGTAATACACAGTTCACACTCAAACACCCCCAATTCGCCCCATGATGTCTTTTCTAGATTTTCTAAAAATCTAAGATCTCATCAATGTTAACACAGTTTATTTGGTTGTTATGTCTCTTTAGTCCTTTAGACTAAAGTCCTTTAGACCCCGACTTTTTGTTTGTTTTTTATAATAGTGACTTTGAGCGCTTAACCATCTGTGCCACCCAGGGACTCCTTAACAATAACAATAAATTCTTAACAATAAATTTTAGAAATCCCTCTATATCAGTTCATAGGGATCTTCCTCATTCTTTTTCCTTTTCTTTCTAATGGCTGCAAAGAACTCTATTTGATGGATAGATCATAATGTATTTCACCAATTGCCTATAGATGACATTTGCCTTATTTCCAATATTTTGCTATTACAAATATTGCCACAGTGCATAACCCTGTGCAGATGTTTTTTGTATTTGCGGAGGGACATCTCTGTGGTAAGTTCCTAGAAGTAGGATTGTTGGGTCAAAGGGTAAATTCATACATAGTTTTATCAGCTATAGCCAAATTACCCTCCTTAGGGGTGCGCCATTTTATATTCCCATCGGCAACATAGGAAAATGCTATTTTTCCATAGGTCTGTCCATGGAATGGGTTCAATCTTCTGAATTTTTGCCAGTTGGATAGGGAAGAATGGTATCTCAGAGGAGTAGAATTTTTCAATTTAATTCCAGGCTTGCTGAGCTAGTTCATCCTGGGAGTCTCCCTGGGGGAGGTGAAAGGAAAGCAAGGGACAATCTAACTCCTTCCTGAAGGTGTTGAGAGACATCTGGGCAATGGACGCCTCCTCCCAGCAAAGCCCAGAGTCCACCTCTCAGATAGGCAACAAATGAAGAGCAGAACCAGAAACTCACACTCAGACCTCTTTATTCTGCCTCCATAGGAAGAGAGCTCATGACCCCACCAGGAACTCTGCTAGCCCCAACATGCTTTAGTGTGAATTAGAGAAAGGGCCCTCTTCCTCCCGCAGACAGTCCTATAACAGAGCTCACAACTTATAGAGCGTGAGCTGGCATTCAGCTCCCACCTGCCCTTTTGGCTGGACCCTTTGTACAGTGCCCAGCCCGAACGACTGTGAGTGGTGGCCCTGACAACCTCTCAAGTGTCTCCACAGGAGAAGGGGAGAATGCTTCCCCCACAAGATTTCTTTGTGGAGAAGGAAGAGAAAAAGGTTAAAAAAAAAAAAATTGTCTGTACTCACATAGCACTTGCACAGTGCCAAGGAAGACCTCCCTGACCCTTCTCTCCTTCAGGACTGCTCATGCCCCCGACACTTAAACAGTCAGACAACACAGCTCCATGTCTCGTAATGCCTGAGAAATATTCTGTCTGCTATCTCTGGTTTTCTAATCCATCTGCTGTCTGCCTGCCTACCTGTCCGTCTATCTTTCTACTTACTTCTTTTGCAGCAGAACCCCAACCTTCTTTTTTTTCTTTCTTAAGAAAAAAGCTCCTAAGAAATTCCAACGGAGCTTCCTTAGCTGAATGGATGAGGGAAGGGGGTGCAAGCCCTACCTCCTCAGCTTCCCTCTCCTTCCCCGTAGCGGTCCTTGAGGCCCCTCTGAGGGACCCTAAGGAGTTCTAAAACTGCACTATACTAGACTGCTTCCCTATTAATACCACCAATTACTCTTGTGGCCTCATGATTCAAAGGCACATGAATTTTTTCCCTCCATATTGCCTATGCTCTCCCATTGTTAAGCATGATTGACATAATGACTTCAAATACATATGCATACACACCAATAAACAACATCATGATAAATGAAAAAGAAATCAAGGTTGTCATTGATTTCATTCTACTTGGACCAATAATCAACGTCCATGGAGGCAGCAGTCAAGAAATACAACTTAATGGATTGTGCAAATCTGCTGCAGAAGATCTCTTTAAATTTTTCAAAAGCAAAGATGTCACTTTGATGACTAAGGTAACCTGATCCAAGCCATGGCCTTTTTAATCCCCTCATATGAATGCAAAAGCTGGACAATGAAAAAGGAAGACAGACAAGAACTGATGCACTCAAGCTGTGATATTGGTGATGAATACTGAATGTACTGTGTACTTCCTGAAGAATGAACAAATCAGTCTTAGAAGAAATAAAACCAGAATGCTCCCCTTAGAAGCAAAGATGGCGAGACTTTGGCTTGCTTACTTTGGACACGTCATCAAAAAGACCAGTTGCTAGAAAAGGACATCATGGTTGGTAAAATGGAGGGTCAAAAAAGGTTAAGGAGGCCCTTGGTGAGATGGATTGACACAGTGGCCAAAACAAGGGACTCAAACATACCAATGATCATAAAGATGGCACAGGACTGGGCAGTGTTTTGTTTTGTTATACATAAGGTTACCCTGAATCAGAGCCAACTCAATGGCCATTAACAACTACATACATACACAGACATACCATTATTTCTTTCCCTTCTTCCTAGAAGGCACTCGGTCCATAAGGGGAGCCATCCAAGCACTCCTGCCTCCTAGCTGAGGCCTCTGGCTCTCTGTAAGGCTAGTGAATTTTGGCTCCAGGAATGAGTGGAATTCCAGAGCTCAAGATGAGCAGAATGGTTTGTATGAACAACAGCTTTCTCCGGGAGGAAAATTAAAGGTAAAATTCCAGGCAAGACTGAGAGAAAGCTGTGTTTACACTTTGCTACCTAATATTCTGTTGTTTTTGTTGTTAGGTACTGTCGAGTCAGTTCTGAGTCACAGTGCCCTATGTAAAACAGAATGAAACACTGCCTGGTCCTGCACCATCCTCACAATCGTTGCTATGTTGTAGCACATTGTTGCAGCCAGTGTCAATCCACCTCGTTGAGGGTCTTCCTTTTTTTCACTGACCCTGTACTTTACCAAGAAGGATGTTCTTCTCCAGGGAATGGTCCCTCCTGATAACATGTCCAAAGTACATGAGACGAAGTCTTGCCACCCTCCCTTCTAAGGAGTATTTTGGCTGTACTTCTTCCAAGACAGATTCGTTCACTCTTCTGGTAGTCCATGGTATAATCAACATTCTCTACCAACACCATAATTCAAATGCATCAATTCTTTGGTCTTCCTTATTCACTGTCCTAATATTCTGGGGGAGGTAGAATCATTACCCAACAGCCCTGCCTGCCCCTTACTCTTAGCAGATCACCTGGGCATTGCCAAATACTTTAAAGCAGGACCATACCCAGTGCTGTTCTACCACCTGTCTGCCAGTTTGTTGCACTGTGGTGGCTGTGTGTTGGTATGATGCTGGAAGCTACACTACTAGTATTTCAAATACCAGCAGGGTCACCCATGGTAGACAGGTTTCAGTAGAGCTTCTAGACTAAGACAGACTAGGAAGAAAAGCCTTATGATCTACCTCCAAAAATTAGCCAATGAAAACCCTATGGATCACAACAGAACACTGTCCGCTACAGTGCTGTGAGATGAGCCCCCAAGATTGGAAGGCACTCAAAATACACAGTGGTGACAATGGACTCAAGCATACCAACCATTGTGAGGATGGCACTGGGCCAGGCAGCATATCATTCTGTTATACATGGAGCTGACTCAACGGCAACTAACAACAACCCACCCAGTGCAGAGTGTGAACACACAGTGTGTGCTTAAAGGGTCCGGGAAACCTGCTCCTGGACTCAGAGCACGACAGGAAGCTTGGAGGTGGTCTCACTCACAGGGCAGTTCTCTGTGGCCACAGACCCACCCAAGCCCATTCTTAGGTTCCTCAACGTGACAAGCCCTCCCAGCATCACCTGGTTATACCCCTCTTCTTGGGGCAGGAAATAGATCTTAGAAGGGCCAGATCCACAGTCCAGAATGTGGAGTAACTTCAGTCCCAAGTCCAAACCCCATCTTGACCTGGGTGAAAGGGCTATAGATCCCCTCCCAGCCATCTCCACACGAGGAGAGATACCGGTAGCTCTCTCATCTTTGTGTACAAGTAGCACACAGAGGGGAGGTTTGTGGGGAAAGGACGGTGGTGGAAAAATGACCTAGGGAAGCAAGAGCCCGGCTCTCCCCAGGGCACGGCTGCTGATTCCCGCCTCCCCATTATGTTTTCTCCTTCATTTTGCCAGAAGATTACAGAAAGATCTCAAAACTTGAGCAGCGAGTTAAAGATTTATTGAGAGCAAAAACATAATCCTAACTAAAACCCTGGTTGACTCGTGTCAGAAGAAAAAGAAAGGAATAATAAGCCAAAATGCTATAACGTTGGTAAGTTTACAGAAAAGAACTGTGCTCCTTTCAAAAAGGCTTTTGCAAGGCATGGAGGGAAGAACTTCCCTGGGGAGAGAAAAAATGGGGCCAAAGAAGAACAAGATCCAAATCTCTTTTAACAAGTGGGCAAAATGTAGGCACCTGGCAGGGATTAGAGGATTTAAATTTAAAAAAATAAAAGGAAGAAAGGGAAACACACAATACCCTGGTGTGGGACATGAGGAGGTGCTGAGCTGTGCTCAGCTCAGGCCACCTGTGTGCCAGGGAAATGTGGAGAAAAGCAGCAGGTGGGAAAAGAGGAAGAAGTGGAGTTTGAGGACAGGTGAGAGAGGGTCCACGGGTACCGAGCCAAACCCAGGGCATTTGAGTCTAGGTGATTCAGCCACGCATGATGTGAATGGGTTTTTCTAAAGGAGACATGCCAGGATCTATTCTTGTAGAATACAACATGCTCACTGTAGGCTAAGGTGAGTCAGGAGGACAAGGCTGGTGAGAGAATCCGATTCATTTTGGACTGATGAGAGAGGGAGAGAGGCCAACTATGTACGTGAGGCAAAGAAAAAGCAAAAACTATGTTCTACAGCTGAGCATTTGGGTCAGCCAATCTCTGCCCAACCGGGCTCTGCCAGGTAAGCTATGGCTTGTTAGGAACAGAGAAGTCTTTTAAATTGCACATCACCCTTGCAAGGCACCCAAGCAAGCTACAGGAGGTGCTGGCCTTAGGAAATCACATTCAAGAAGGCAGCACTGCGGGGTGGGGAAAGGGCTCTGCCTGCCTGTTGTAAACAGGCATGCATAGAATATGGAGAAGCAGGGAGATGTCGGGCCAGGCGCTCGCCAGGCTGGAAGCCCATGCGGTGCGTGTACCCAGGAGATCCAAGGCAGGTTACACAGAATTCTGCATCACCGAGGAGCCCAGGAGGACGGAACCAGCTAAGTTCCAGACTGTGTCTCTTATTTACAATGAACACAGCAGAGCAGGGTTGCTAAGGAGTTGGGGGAAGATAAACAAAACTCTCGGTTAGGTGGTTCAGAGAACTCAAGAGAAGGTCCGGAAGATGATGAGTAACACTTCTGTCAGGGATGCTGATGGGGGAGGGGTGCTTCTTCCTTTGTGGCCTTCCCCCGTACTGTTCCCTCGGCCTGGAATGCCCTTTCCCTGCCCTTGCTTCTCCTGGCTCTTTAAACCTCAGCTCGGGCATTTCCTTCCCCAAGAAGCCTTCCCTGCCTTCACTAACCCCACTCCCTGCGCCCCTCCCATCCAAGCTGGGATAGAGATTTCTAACCACACTAAACCAAATCAGTTGTCGTCGAGTCTATTCCAACTCATAGCTGCCCCATAGGGTTTCCAAGGTGTGGCTGGTGGATTTGAACTGCTGACCTTTTGGTTAACAGCCAAGCTTTTAACCACTGCGCCACCAGGGCTCCCTAACCATGCTCGCTACCCAGTGCTTTTTCCATCATTGCACTGCTCATTCTGCTTACTAAACTGTCTCCCCCAGCATGAGTGACTGTGTTTTGTTTATATTGTATTCCCAGGGCCTAGTACGTTATACCTGGCATTCCTGGATGGTTCAAATGGTTAATGCCCTCTGCTGCTAACCAAAGGCTGTGGGTTCAAGTTCACCCAGAGACTCCACAGAAGAAAGGCCCAGTGTGATCTACTTCTGAAAAATCAGCCATTGAAAACCCTATGGAGCACAGTTCTACTCTAACACACCTGGGGTCGCCATGAGTAGGAATCGACTTGGCGGCAACTGGTTTTTTTAAGTCTGTTACTTGGTACAGTGTAGGGCTCAATGCATGTTTGCTGAGCAAATGAATAAGCAGATGAATACATGCCCAAGTAGGAGCTGGGACCAAGAGACTTCTGGGGCTCTGGTTCTCAGTGCCCAAGATCCTGAAGAAGATTCCAGAACTGAAGTTCCCTTGGGCCCCAGGGGGCCACTGAACACCACATCCAGCCAAATCCTGCTCTCTGTGCCTGGATCCCAGCCACAGGGCCTGTGGTGGTGACTGCTAGAGCTAGCAGAATGCTTTCTCCACTCTGGAGCTAGACTTCAGGACAGAAATGGGAGCAAGATTGCTAAGGAGGCAGCCCCTCCAGGGGAAGCCCTGTAATGAGTAGGGAGGATTCTATGGCTGGAGCCCCCAGGGAGAGGTCTGTTCAGAGCAAAGCCTAAAGGATAAACCACCACCTCCCAGGGCTGTTAGGAGGATTACCTAAAACAATGGGTACTAAAGTGCTTTGTAAATTGTGATGTGATGTACTGCTGGGTTTGGGATTGGGGTCCTCAGACTGAACTTGATACTGGAACCACTCAAAGAAAAAAGCAGTAAAACTGAGTCAAGAAGGCGTAGATGGGGAGAGGAGATCTTTCCAAAATGCTGGAAAACTGGAGGCGGAGATATAACTTGGGATGCTCAAATACTAAATCTTTCCTCTCCTGGGATAAGGACATGGGCTTGCTAGTGCTGTGACTGGTTCAAGATTCAGGGAGCATGACGTTTGAAAGTATTCCCTTGAATGCGAATGCATGGATTTACAGTTCTACTGTAGTGGTGAGATATGCCTGGGTATAAAAAGGCAGGGGTGCGGCAGGAGTTGAGCTCTTCCTGATCCAGTGAGTCTTACTTTGCATGGATGCTGCCTCTGCCCTCACTGGAGACTTTGAGGCCAAGACAGGCTACTCTAAATAAGTCACATTGAGGTGGCCACCTCAATTCAAATAAACTTTTATATCCTTACTTAATCAAAGTGGGAACTGGGTAACCTCACAGCTGGGGAGTGTGTATGGTATGATGTATACTCTCTTCCTGCCAACGTGTAGCTTGCCAAAAACACTGCATTAAAAAAAAATGAAGAATTAGGATATTCTTAAAAACCATTTAGTGTTATCCATGTTCTTCCAACTTTTCTAAAATACAGCATCCTTTAAGATTCATCTAGATATTCCAGAGTTCTTTACAAGACCCTATTTTCCTCCAACCAGCGTAGGATCCACTGGAGAAAATCACCCCTAAGCAGTGGTGTGCTGGTAGATGTGGAATAGCCAGTTCTCCAGAGGGGAAAACAAAGTTTTAGTTTTGGCCTATTTCTGTGGTGTAAATACTCCCACCGTGGCTGATTTCAAACTGCCAAGGTCAAGTCACTGATGGTGAAGTTGGGAACAGATGTACATAATTGGCTCTTGCAAGCTGGTACAAGCCAGCTCTGGCACACCACTGGCCCTAAGACATGTGGTAACACCCATCCTGGTCTCCCCTGGCCACGAACTTGAGCTGGTCACTCTGCACCTACCTCTCTCAAAGGAATTTTTGATGTCATTGACTTCCACCTGAGATCCCGGCACTCTGAAGATCCCCTGCTGCTGGAGTCCTAAAAACAAACAAACGAACAGAAAATGCCATGAGGCCTTGAGCTCATCAGATCACTGGGAAGAACTGTGACTCTCCCCACTGCTTTTCTCTCTCTCCCACCATCCTTTATGAGAGAGGTATTCCCAGTGAAGGTCTCCTGGCAGGAGCCCACGCTAATGGCTTTAGCTGTGAAATAAAGCTGGCCAAAATACTCAGACACACCCTGTCTTCATATGCCTGTGACCACCTGTCCAGGCTTGGAGGAAAAGGCCATGAGAAGTTTATATTAACACTGGACTGACAGACCAACTGCCAAGTTTAACCGACAGGTCAGTTCAGGCAAATACCTGGCTTGGTGCACTTTTCCCACTGGGTTCCCAGTTACACTGGCACCAAGCAGCTTGGCCTGCGTTTACAGATACCACCCTGGGTGTAACAGCCACAGAGATCTGGAATGGGAATGATCAATGCCACTCCCTCAACCAATCCCTCTCCCTATACAGGTACCTTCTTCCTTCAAGAAAAGCTGGAGGCTAGAATGCATTCTGGCCTGGGTATCAAGGAGTTCAGGGGAGATTAAATTATTAAAGAAAAACAATCTCTTTCTTTTTTTTTTTTTTTTTTTTTAACATATTTCTAAAGGCCACAACAAAGAGGAGACCCTGATACCTGACATAGCAGTAATGGCAAAATAGCAACTTTAGGATTGAAGAAATTAAAAAGGTCTCCCTCATTTCAGGAGCCCTGGTGGCTCAGTGGTTAAGAGTTCAGTTGCTAACCAAAAGGTCAGCAGTTTGAATCCACCAGCTGCTCCTTGGAAACCCTATGGGGCAGTTCTACTCTGTCCTATAGGGTCACTATGAGTTGGAATCAACTGGATGGCAACAGGGTTTTTAATTTTTTTTTTTTTTTTTTAACTCATCTTAAGTGGGAATTAATGCTAGAGGCTGTGATCCTTTCCCTGTGCCTCAGCCAGTTTTTCCATATAAAACAATTCTCTGCATTATAATTTAGGAATGTTGACCCCTAACACATAGGCTTGCAAACAATTAACACTCTCAGCTGCTAACTAAAAGGCTGGAGTTTCAAGTCCAACCAGAGGACGCTTAGAAGAAAGGCCTGGTGATCTACTTCCAAAAATCAGCCATTGAAAACCCTGTGGAGAATAGTTCTAATCTGATACACACGGTGTCACCATGAGTCAGGGTCGACTCGATGGCAACTAGTAACGGTAGTCAAAGCTTGGTTTGGACCTAATATGTGCCCAACAAGTGCTTGTCCATTTCTTTAGTGAACCAGTATTGAATTTCTGCCACTTATGTCTCTGATCCCATCTTCCTGGCTCCTTATCATCAGGCCACACTGGCCTGCTTCTCATACTAGGCCTGAGCACTGGCCATTCTTTCCACCTGGACTGCACAGCTCATGCCTTCTACTCACTCAAGTCATAGGTCGACTGTCACCCCTCAGAGAGGTCTCTCCTTACCACCTGAGCCAAAGCAGCCCCGCCCCCCTCCTAGCCACTCTTCATCCTCCTTTGATTATCTTCATGGCATCAACACTACTTGAAATTACATTACTTATTTCTTTGCTTGTTTATTTCCTTTTCCTTCTAATCGAAAATGCATGCTAACTAGGGCAGGCATCTTAGCTGTCTTGTTCACACTTATATCCTCAGTGTCTGAACAGTGCCTATCATGTACTCAATCAGTGTACTTTTGGAGGAATGAATACACGGATAGGTGGAAGCACAAGTTAGGTGCTGGGGATTCCCTGGTTAGCACATCCCAGATACTGTATTGCCTTCACTGGTGCTTACAATCTAATAGACTTAATGGATTGACTGGCCAATTACATTCAGTGCTAAGAATGCAGAGCTGTGTGGTTGGATGGGAGTGACAAAGGAATTAAAACATTCTCCTGTTTATAACCTCCCTGTGCCTCAGTTTCCCTAGTTGTTCCTGGGCCTCGCACCACCACCTCCCATCCCCCTGACACACTATGGCTTAAAAGACAGCACGCAGAATAGAAGCTGTTCCCTAAAGCATTTTCTCCCTTGGAAGCAGAGCTATGACAGAAAATTTCCCAAGGTGAATCAGAATCTCACTTCCTATCAGAACGGCCTAGTTTCAGATGGAGCTGAAAATACTGATTCCCCCAAGATCAAGCTTACCGTACAAATTGATGTATCGAATGCAGCTCTCAACCACAAGTGGGATAGCTTGTCCTGAGTCCTTAAGAAAAAAAAAAATTATGAGTTTTATTGGGTCTCAAAACCACTACAGGAAAAAGACATTTCAAACACAAACTATAAACTCAAGTCAGAATATTAGTACCATTGTGTTAGTAGGAAAATAAGCAAGGAACTACTAATCCTAAAGTTCCCATGAAACAGTTAAAATAAAAAATAGAAAATAGAAAATTATCAGTTATGTGCAGAAAAAGGCATAGTTATGATAATTTTAAAGAAATGCTCTGTCTTGTTCCCCAGCTGGGAAGGTTCTAGCGTCAGGAGGCTTGACAGGCATATATGGGGTAAGGGAGAGGAGACTATCACATGGTGGGGCTTCCTTGTTTCTTTGGAAGGGGCCGGAGTCTGGTCTTTAAGAATTCTCGGCCTCCCACTCCACTTTGCCCCAACTCAACACTGTTCTCAGGGATTAGGGATAAAAAGGCAGAATCAAGGTCTCATCTTATTAGTAGGGTACCTAATGCCAGATTTAAGAACACACCATGGGGAAAGCAAAGTTGGCCCCCAGGGGTCTCTTTGAGCTCTAAGAAGGGAAGACCTCTACTCATGATGTCACAACCCAAACATCCAGGTGGATACTGTGTGTAATAAACATGTTACAAGGAAAAGTCTGAGAAGCAGTTATGTCGGCCATTGACCATCTATCTAGTGTCCAACCTTAGTCAAAAAAGCTGACTAAGATGCAATTCTAAACATATCCACTTGGGGTGTGAATATATTTCCAGTTACATCTTCCTAACCCGTTGCCATCAAGTGGATTCTGACTCACAGCGACTCTACAGGACAGAGTAGAACTGCCCCATAGGGTTTCCAAGGAGAGGCTGGTGGATTCAAACTGTCAACATTTTGGTTAGGAGCCAAGCTCTTAACCACTACACCAACATGGCTCCTCAAGATGCAATTCTAAACATATCCACCAGGGGTGTAAAAGTGTGTTCAATGACATCTTCCTAGACTCTGTTAAAGAAGCCCTGGTGGTGCAGTGGTGAAAGAGCTCAGCTGCTAACCGAAAGGTTGCGGTTGGAACCTAACAGCCGTTCTATGGGAGAAAGATGTGGCAGTCTGCTTCTGTAAAGATTCACAGCCTTGGAAACCCCATGCGGCAGTTCTACTCTGTCCTATAGGGTCACTATGAGTTAGAATCGACTCAATGGCAGTGGGTAGACCCTATTATACATATGGTCGCTGGGTCAGAACTGACTAGATGGTCCTTAACAACAACAGACTGACCTATAAACACAAAGGGCTGGGCAAGGGGTGCTTCTCTTTTGGCTTCTATGATCGGTTGACCTCTCCACTATTCCTGGTCTCCAAGAGAGCATAAAATGTTTTTTAAGCTTTCGTAAAAAGAGACCAAAATCAATGACTAGTCCCTTAGAAGGTGAGGAAACAATGAGGCATATGTAATATGCTCTAGAAAAGAGACAAAGAAAACCATGAATTTGGATGTTTGCTTGGCTCCTCCACACCCTACCTTTGCATTCTTTCCTTGATTAACTATGGTCAGGGACAGGACGAGAATATGGACCCATTTGGCAACAGGTAGGGTGGGCTCTGTTCTGGAAGTCAGTACTAAAGACACAGGTTCCATCCAGCTGAATGGGGTTAATGGGCCTTTCTAGTAAATACCTGGTTCCTGGCTCGAGCATTTCTTCTTCCTCTGATAACAAAAAATAAACAGGCAGCAGAGCAGGAGAAAAAGAAAAGATTACGCAGGAATAAGATCAGTTAGAGTAAGCAGATCCTTCAGAGTCCGTGAATGCTGAAATGCAATGGCAGCCAGCAAAGGTCCTGGGGAGTCTGCCAAATAGCCTGCTTGCAGGAAGGGCCACCCACCCTCAGTGACTCCTGGGTGATCCGAACCTGCCTCCAGCCAGCCTTCCATATGGCTGCCTTGGCTTCCCTCTCAAGACACCAGGGGACTCATGGGCCTCTTTCTGTCCTTGTCAAGTGCAGGAAGTGTGCGTACTGAATCCCTTCCTCATCCCATTTCTAGCTTCTCCTCAACACATGGAGCTGTTTATTTACCAACGGGCAAGAACCTACCTAAGACCCCTTAAGAAAATGCCAGCTTCCCACAAAAAGGAGGGAAACATATCTGTTTGCATCTGTCCCTGTTTCCTAGGCTGGGGAGCACCACCTGCTCTCTCTTCCCACGTGTGTGGAGGCTCTGGCGTGGGTACTATGTCTCATTCAGGCCCCTCGAGGAGGCCAAGCTAAGAAACTGGAGAATATGTGCTCTCTATCTGTATCATCTGTTCAATCCCTGGCATATCAACCACAGGAATTATCTATTAACTGACAAACACTGGCTGAACCTACCTGAATCCTAGAATTGAGACAACAGCCTTGTCAAATGGAGCTCTGTGAGCAATATCCTAAAAGCTAATGATAATAGCAGTAATAGCCAATACTGTCCTAGCACTTACAAAGTGCCAGGCAGTGCTCTAGAAACCTGGCTTATATTCACTCCCTTCATCCTCCTAACAAACTCAGGAGATAGGTAATTATCATTCTTGTTTTACAGAAACAAGGTAGGGATTCTCTTCCTCCTCTAGAGGCCTGCCTCCTAGGCTTCAAAATTTATTTGTGTAATAAAAACTGGGTTTCCTTCCGCCTGAGAAAGGAGCCCTGGTGGCACAGTGGTTAAAGAACTCGGCTGCTAACCGAAAGGTTGGCAGTTCAAGCCCACCAGCTGCTCCACAAGACAAAGATGTGGCAGTCTGCTTCTGTAAAGATTTACAGCTTTGGAAACCCTATGGGGGTAGTTCTACTCTGTCCTACACGGTCAATATGAGTCTGAATTGACTGGACAGCAGTGGGTTTTTGGCCTGTCTGAGAGGAGAAAAAAAGCAAGGATTTTGAAAGGGGTCAACTCAACTTAGGGTCCCAGGAATTTATAAAACTAACTCCAACAACATTTATTCATCATTAATTTGGATGTGCTTCCCTGACCCTCTTAGCCACCATAATCATGGAGTCCAAGGGATGTCATTTTATGGGAAAACTTTTCATGGGTGTGGCATTTCAAAGCTGAAGACTCTTAGTTCATACAGGATGGCCTTCCAGATGGCGTGTGAATCATCCGTTCACAATAGTTGAAGGACTGAGTATGTGTTACTGCCTTTTCATTCTCTGAAAGTTAGTCATCCTTGAGAGCAAGGACCTGCCATGTGCAGTTTTGTTACCTACTGCCCAGCTCACAGCAGGTGCACAGTATGAGTTTGTTGAGCTGCACTGATAATATGTGTTAATAAGTATAGTGTGACTATAAGGAAATGTAATAGTGTTTAACAAATGTAACGTATTTTTCTCAGTCAAACAAGTATGATTCTTCTAAGTAGTCCCCTGGGGAGGCTGTGCACTTATTCCAATAACGCTGCCATGCTCAGAGGGCCAGTTGATCAGACCCGCTGTAGCACATTCCTCTTGCCATTTTGCGCCTCTGATGGCTCTGCAAAGCTGAGCCTTGCACGACCTTCACATTTCAACAGGCTAAGGTATCCACTCCAATATGAAGCACTGGCATCACTGATAATGACACCCTGATACAGAAGAAGACTTAGCAAAGCAGCTGGGGCAATGGCTGTATGTTAGGATAAGAATGTGGTTTCCCAAGGTGACTACCTCGAAGGAGCAAATACATGATTGAATAAGTCCCGATGTATTTGTCAGGAGGAACAAAATCAGATCACTTTATAGTCACACATTATTTTTAGTCTCTTCCTATTAAGAGGACATTTAAATGGAACATCTAATTATCCAATATTGTCAGGTAAGAGCCAGCTGCTACTTCCTGACTGATCACCCATTTTCAAGGAGCTAAGCCAATGAAGAGATGTGTGCTTGTCCCTGAGCTTTCATTCAGTGTGTTCCTCCTTTCAGGAATTCCTTCTGTCCCACTCCTCTCCTCTTTATTCCTTCCGTTTCTTCAAAGCCCTGTGACAAGCCTCCTGTCGTCTCTTGCTCTGAACTCTCACAGAACTTGTTTCGTGTAGATAACTGTCCAAGTGCATGTCCTGAATCATCTTACACTCTCAGTTTTCTGTGTTTAAAACCTCCCAAGCTATGCTATGACAGCAGGGAGAGCAACTAATATGACTTCCCAGTCCCTCTGAGCTACGGAGAGTGGCTCTTTTTGGGACAATGGTGAATGAGAAGACAGTCTTGGAGAAGAAAGAAGGAGGATGAAGAGAGGACCCTCGAAACAGCCCCATCCCACAACCTATTGGATGGTAAACTGCTCCTCTTTCCTGATGCACCTGACATGACCCCTCCTTGGGCATCCTCCAAGCTTCCCACCTCTTGAAGTCCTCTGCCCTAGGCAATCCCAACTTGCACCCTCTGTTCTGCTTTCTCTTCCCCCCACTTTCCTTCCCAGTACTTAGTCCACAGGCAGAGACAGTCCTGGGACAAAGGCTGCCTGAGGTTCTGACTGCCCTCTCCCATCCCTGAGGCAGATCTGGTATCCAGCCCCTCCCTCCCTTGCATATCCTGTGCTGCACCCTGTCAGAGGAGCTGGAGCAGGGGCTGCCGCCACTGCCACCAAGTCGTCAGCAAAGTCCAAGAGCCTTAATGTCTCTCCTGATAGATCTCCGTCTTGTTTTCTGCAGGAAGCACCTTCACTGGGTGGTAGTGGGCTCTCAACTGGCAGGGATTTTCCTCCCCTTTCCGCCTAAGTAATGTTAAGAAGGTATCTCCCTTCCTCACGTTCTTTCCCCACCTGATGCCCTTTTCAACTCCATCTCCATCTTACTCTGCCTTGAGCCATTTAATCTGGAATGGCTTTATTTTGCACCCTTAGCATCAAGGAACAAAAAAAGAAACTCAACTAGGTGAAACTCTAGCTTTTAGTTTACAGTGTAAAGGGTTAACCTGGAATTCTAAAGGGACTTCCTCAACTCTTCTCCCTCTCTGAAACCGCCTAACAAGAAACAAAACTAGGTGGGAGGGTTTTTTCTCATGTTATGTGTTTCCTTTGCTAGTATACTCTTAATTTAAAAAAAAAAAAAAAAATCACTTGAATAAAAACACACTATTATCCGCAGGGATTTTCTTTGTGCTGCTTTCAATCAAACCCCCTTGGGAAACGTGGGAGGGAAGCAAGGTAAAAAATTTCTCTAACTGTGCCTCACACGTTAGGATTGGGCCTCCCAACAGGAGGATGTGGCTGGCTAGGATGGCTGTGCTGGCGTCTTAACCCCCTGGCATCTCAAACCTGCTTTCATCCTGATCTTATCCCTCCCCAAGGGCTGGAATCACAGTAAGGCACTTAGAAGCAACAGCTTAGAGGCAGAAGCAGCTCTGACTACAAGACCTCAATGAATCTTCAGAACACGCTGCAGCCAGGAAGTAGCTTGTATTACGGCGGGGGCAGATAGATTATAAATTCCGGGTCAGGCAAGGGTTGTGACCGGAAGTGGATTTGTGTGGAGAGAGGCTGCCATTACATTCAGCGCATTCGCGGACTCTACGGCTCCCCAGGAAGTACCTTAATGAACGCTTCCATACTGCCGTTAAAGAGTTTATGGCTATACACTGAGAGAGGCCTAGGTCTCCTCATTTTCTGTGGTTTAGGGGGAAGGCAGGGGGGCCTAGGGGAAAACGGAACAAAAGAAATCAAGAAAACAACCAACATAAACATACAACTGGGAAAGACGCTCTTAAAACCTATGCCTGAAGAAGAACACAAAATGCAAATGGAAGCGCCTGAACCCCCAGTGCATTGGTGGCCAATGCTCCATCTGAAGGCCTTTGGATGTGTAAGGGAATCTTAATTTACCCAGGATGTTAAGCAGAAGCACTCTTACATAACACAAATACATTCTAAATCATAGGTGGGAAATAGTAGGTGTCCAAGAAACCATTGAAATCCAATCAGAGACTGTCATCCTGCAAAGCTGACCAGATGGAGGGGGAATCAGGGGTGAGAGAGGTAATCTGTAGCCTGAGAAAGCAAGAGACTTTCAAACATGAGTAGAAGGGTTAATTTTCATTATTTTGGCTTAAATTCAGCCCCAAGTCTCCCAGTGTACGAGGGCACTGATGTTCCTAATACCTCTTGGCATTTCAAATGCACTTGACTAATCTTCATTTCATTGATCTAAGGGCCAGGCAATTATTATTCTCATTTTAGAGATGACGAAACTGATGCCAAGATGGAGACTGCAGTTTCTTTGGGGTCCCTGGGTGACCTAGCAGAAGATAATAATCCCATTCTTTAGTGAAGTACGCTTCCAGTTAAAGTGCTTTCAAACCCATTATCAACATTTAATGTGACCTCAACTCTGTATACTGGGATTCCTAGAGGTCCCATTTTATAGAGGCAGGAACTGAGGCCCAGAGAGGAGCACTGGCAGAACTAGATCCCAAACTCTGGCCTATTTGGCTCCAAGTCCAGGGTTTTTCCCACCAGGCCACAGTCATGGAGTCTGAAGGTAGTTTTTCATTTCCATCCAAGGACCCATCCATCCCATTAACCCTTGCCAGTGAAGGATTCATGGTCAGGTTGAAAGTGTCTTGCTTTACTTTAGGCTTCATTCCCTGTGTTCCACTCTTGACCACAGGGAGAGAAAACCACACCACAGTTCACTAGGGACAGTGAAACAACCACAAACACTGGACCAGATTCCAGGGTTGCTCACCATGCATATACCTGTGTTGGCTTATTTGCTCATCTTTTGCCATCCAAGATGACCTGACTTAATGCTGCCAGGGATTTATGTGATTAGGAGAAGGGCCCCTAACCAAGAGAGGCAGTTCATTTTCCAATGGCGTGATTCAAAATTGGGAGCAACAACAGAGGACCTAGCCTGGCACAGATAAAGACCTGATGCCCCACCAGGAAGACTTGCTTAACTGATTTCCATGAATAGGCAAGAAATTTTATGGACTTTGCAGCCAATCAAGATGAATGTGGTTCACCCCTGCCTCTGCTTTCTGGGCTTACCTGTCTCCTTCAGTAGCCAAGCCCATCTAGGGAAAACTAAACAATTTCTTCTAGGTGTTTGAGTACTGAGCAAATGCTGCTAGCTCCAGGACATGCATGGGCAAAGACACAATTGAATTCAAATATCATGCCACCCAATAAGAACCAAAACAACAGCACAGACCAAGGGGCTCGGTTTTACATAGATAGGGAACTTAAAAAAAAAAAAATATCAAAAATTTTGAAAAGAAACTAGAAGCAAGTTTATTTTGAGCCCATCTTGCATCTATGTCAATTTGGTTAGCTAAGTCCATGTCATTTTTTTTTATTTGTAAGTTACTTATTTTTTGAGGATGTGTATATGTGAGTATGGTATTTCTTATACTCAATCTGCTTTTGAATTTCTAAATGCAAAAGCCAAAAGAGAGTGCCAGAAATGTGACACAAGTTCATAGGTTCTAAGACTTGAGATCAGAAGTAACTTGAGGATAGCAAACTTCGCCACCTACTTTTCATAGTGTTTTGGGTTTCTGAGTGTTCCTGGATCATTTCCTTATCTCACATTGCATGATACCCTCACAACAACTCTGTGAAGTAGGTAAGAATCACTCAACCCACTTTACACAACAGGCAAATGAGCCCACCAGAGATTAAGAGTCTTGCTCAAGGTCACACACATAAAATGTGACTGAGGCTGAGAGTAGAACTCAACTCCGTGTGTGAGTGTGAAACTTGGAAATGGTTTCATCACAGAACATCCGGCAGTGACATTAAATCCCATTTTAAACTCTTATGGCCAGCAAAAGTGGAGACTCTTAATGCAGGTTTTGGACACCAAATATAGAAAAATCTAGGGTGCCCACCTAGAGGGTTTCTTTAAAGAAGTCCTTAGGGTTTTTTTTTTTTTAAGTTTATGAAATGGAATAAAGGGAAAATAAGATATTTCCCCCTAATTTCTATTGCCCAATCCAGAAAGCAAAGGACTGTTTGAATCAAACTGGGCTTCCTTTTTTTGTATGGTGCTCTGGGCATGGACCGGGAGCTCTGACAGGGAAACGTAGCTATCCCAACTTTGCACGACATCAAATCGATCCAGACTTACTGAAGTGCTGGGTGGGGCACAAAGTGGGAAGCAGGGGGGCAGCTCAGCCAAGGAAAGTGGGGCAGCCTAAGCCTTCCATCTCTTCTGCTGCTCAGTTGCAGAGCAAAAAGGAAAGAAAGAAAGAGAAAGAGAGAGGCAGGGAAAACAGGAACAGAGAAAGCCACAGAGAGGAAGAAAGAGAAACCAGAGACCAATGTCCCCTTTCTGCCTTCCAACCAAGATTAAAATTAACATACATTGGCAACACAGGAGTTGGCCTCAAAATTATTCTGTGACCCAAAGCATGCTAATTAAAATGTATCCAAGACAACCCAGTAAATTGACACCCACATGGGTGTCAATGTTCAAAATGGTGGCAATATTGCAGTTCAATGGCAGTTAGGCTCCTGGGACTGTGCTTGTGTGGGCATCTGGTTGCATCTATTTGGGCAAGAAATCTCAAGTGAATTCACCTCTAATCCAGACAATAGTAGTAAATCAACCTGGGTTAGGGAAGCCAGACTTTAGTTTGAATAATGATAATCAAACCTTACATTGCATCTCGCTTTGCCATTAACAGTAAATACATTTTTCAATTGCAGTATTTCGTCTGATCAGCCTAAATTACAGGGTTATTATGAAATTGATCTGTTCTAAGGTAAGGTTCTTAAATGTGAGAAAGATACAACAGGTTGCAGCCAACGTGCAAAAACTGGTCCATCTATACGAGGCCATCAGGGCTTGGCTCCAGGGGACCTGCTGCAATGATCATCCAGAATGACACCAACCATATACAGGAAACAATGGAAGACACAGAGAGCCATTTTCCAAGGGTCTTTAAGATTGACTTCAAAACTACTTCCAAGTTGGCAACGAGTTCCCCAACAAGTAACAACCGATTTTGGAAGTGGTGGCTTTTTGTTTACTAACAAAGTTTCCTTTGACCTTGGCCAGGGACCAGAGTACAGATGGCTGGGTTTGCAGTTTATTGCAGTGTAAGTGGGAGGTCTGGTAATCCTAGTTTGGCTTTCCCAGGCCCTAGGTCAAAGAGGGTGTGGAAGACAACACTTCAGAGGTCTTTATTTAAAGAAAACCAAACCCCTATAATTTCCCCTGAGGAAGGGCTGTGGGACCTGGCCAAGAGCTTGATCACAGACTGCCTCTCCTGCAATCTGCTGGAACAATCTTCTCCCCTGTGAGTTCTAGGAATTAGGAGGAAGCAAGGGATGGCTCAATTCGTCTGCCATCTGTTTCACTGTTTGCAGGCTTTGGTGTAAAATGTGGCTTCTGTTGTTTTGGGACTATGATAACATCCTCTTGCTAGAGGAAAAAAAAGGAGTTTGTTCTAAAAGGTTCTTAGAAAGAGACCTTGCACATCTGCTGACCCATGTGCTGAAAGGGCCTGGGCCTGGCCTTATGCTTCCTGATGTTCCCAGACTGCCGAGGCCCAGAGGAACAGCTGCACAGGCTAAACTTCTGGAGAGCACTCAGTCTCCCCCAGCCTGGGCCCAGCAAACTGAAAACCCAAGGGCTCTTCCAAGCCTCTTTCAAGCCAACTCCCTTCCAGAGGAGCAGGAAACAGTTGAGGATTCATCTTCCCTCTTGCCAAACACAGCAGCTTTCCAGGATTCTGGGCCACTGGGAAGAATTTGTGGGAAGAGGATCTCCTCGGGTTGCTGGGCCCAGAAAGTGAGGCAAAAAGCAGTCCTCAACTGCCATCTCATGGAAGAGTGCAGGCCTCTGGGCAGTGGAGTGGCTATTGTTTACACAGCCTGGGCAAAGGTTGGGAACTCAGAAATGGATGGGCTCTCAGGAACAACCTGGGTAGAGGAAGGGCCCAGTCGCTGAAAGTCACTTGCCAGCTCTCAGCTGCCAAGTGGAAAGTGTTCACTGGCTCTGGTCTGCTGAGGGAGAAATGCAAAGGGTAGTGATGAGCGAGATGGAGATAAGGCAGAAGTTGCCCGTTTGTTACTTTCCCAACGACAGATCTCCCATCAGCCCATCCCAGTGCCTGTAGGTTCAAAGCTAGGGTGTGGCAGTTGGGGTTTTGGTGCCTGCTTGGGTATATATGCACATGCGCAGGCCCATACCTGTGCAGTGGGAGCCCAATCCAAAGCCTCGGCCAATTCTGACTGGGAGCCCTAGGCTGGACCCCCAGCCCAGGCTGGGCAGTTGCTCAGCAGCCACATAACAGATGGGGAGAGAGGTCAACAGCCACCCAGTCTCTGGCCTCTGCTCACTGCCTTCCATCACTCTGGAATATTACCACCCCACCCCATGGATAGCGCAAAGGAAAAATACCCACTGCCCCCCAGCAGCTGGAAAGACTCCCCTCTCCCCATCACCAGCAGGGAGGGGGCGTGGCTTCATCAGTCTAATGCTACAACAAGCAAAGCAGCAAAACAGCGAAGTTGCCCTCCCTCTCAGCACACTCACACCATCCCGTAGGGACAGTCGTGAAGCACTGTCCCACTCAGAGAACACCCTAGCTCCTCTGAGCTTCAGCAGTGTCTGTCTTCCCATTCCCCCCTCTTCCTCCCCACCTCACCCTACCCCCAACCTCAGGCCACCAGGTGAAAGAAGACTCTCCAGCTCTTACCTGGTGGTGCCACATTCTGCTCTTTCCCCTAGAAAGAAAAGTATACATTGATTTTTACCTGGCTTTTCTTAACCAGAGAACATTCATGTTTTGCTAAAAACACAAAAGCAAATGGTCTTAATTGCTTGTGCTGTGTGAAATCTATGCCTAAGGTATGGTCTTTGGAGGATAACTGCAGTTTATTAATTCCCCAGCGCCTATTTGTAGGGCTATGTTCACTTAACTTTTTCAGCGATTCTCAAACTACAGTCTGCTGACCACTTGCATCAGAATCTTCAGGGTTTCTTCCTAAAAATACATATTTCTTGGCTCTGCCAGGCACCTCCTGAATCAGAATCTCTGAGAAGAACCCAGGAATCTGCATTTGAAGAAGCACCCCAGGCTATCTATCCGTTCTACGCATACCAAAGTTCGAGAATGTCTGCACTGTTATATTTTGACTAACATTTATTGAACACCTGTCATATGCCTGGCTCTGAAGGACACCAGCCATAAGATACCTGTTGTGGTTTCTCATCCCTGCTATCACTCTTCAGAATCTGGTGTGCATTGAACACACCTTAATTCACAATAGCCACATCTCAAGTGTTCAGCAGCCACCTGTGGCTAGTGACTACCATATTGGACAGCCCAGCTCTAGATTCTAGAATTTCATCCAGCATTAACATTAGGGACTTGTTAAGAAAGAGCCGAGCATTTGCCTTCTCTACAGAAAATAGTGCAGGATGGGGCCAGGCAGGGAAATAGGGGGATGAAGAGAGTAACCAGAGGTCTAACTTAGAACTTGGAGGGAATCCACACATAATTCCTTAGTTCCTGACCAAAGTCACCAACAGTTACAAGGATGACTGCAGTTGGATAAACTGAGTTAAAGACAAAAGGAGAAAAGTTAGGTAAAATAGCCAAATTCGTACTGTTTAATTTGATTGTATGTCTGGGGTCTGGGACAAATTCCTACCAGACACCAGTTAATCAGTTACCATCTAGTTGACTCCGACTCATGGTGACCCCATGTATGCCAGAGTAGAACTGTGCTCCACAGGGTTTTCATAGGCCGACTGTTAGGAAGTAGATCGCCAGGCCTTTCTTCAGAGGCAGCTCTGGGTGGACTCTACCCACCCAGGGACTCCTACTAGACACCAGTTTCAGTGAAATTTTCATTTCTGATCTCTGGCTAGAGCTGATGGCAACACTGACACAAAAGGGCCAGCCAATGGCCTGGGCTGTATTATATGAGGGGGATTGATATAAAGCATGTCATTTCCCTCAGGGCTGCAGACAACTGTGACTATGACTTACAAAGGGGACTTTCAGGAGGCGTTTCTTGCTCCTCCTCCTCTTGGCTCCAAAATTGTCCAGTCCTCTATGAACTCACAGGATCCAGTCATACTGAGCTTCTTTTAGTTCTTCTAAGTGACCACACCCTGTCCTACCTTTGTGCATGCTGTCCCCTCTGCCTGGGATACTCTTTCCCCAGTTCGTCGTGTGGCTGGCACCTTCTTATCCTGCAATCTCTGCTTAAACATCGCCTCCCCAAAGAGGTCTCTCTGGTCACCCAGTCTAAAGTAAGTCCCTCTACCCTCACTACGCACACATACAATTGTTCTCTATTTGAGCCTAGATGAGTTATAACTCTTTGCTTAATTGTTTGCTTATTGTTTGAGGTCTCTCTTCTCCATGAGGGCAGGTACCTTGTGTCCTGGTATACCACTGTACCCCAGTACTGGCCTGTACCCCAGTACTGGCCTAGCACAGTGTCTGTGCTTTTGGATAGAGGGATGGACAGATGAAGGGACAGATCATGAGAGGGGAAGAAGACAGGGCAAGGTAAGGAATCAAAGGGTTTAGGTTCTGGAATGGAATATCAGAACACATTCAAGACAGATGTTCCTCTGGCGAAGAGTCTAACACATTATCTTTAAGCTTTAGAATCACATTCCAACTCTCAAAAATCCCACTGTCAACACCTTTTAGAATATACTGTATCAACTTCTAACAAACATCAGAAATCAAAAATGCTCTGGGTTGCACAACATGAGTAATGTAATCAACATCCCTGAATTATACACGTAGAAATTGTTGAATTGGCAAACGCTTTGTTCTGTGTATTTTCACCACAATAATAATATTAATAAATGTTCTGCGCTTTATGTTCTGGTAGTCCTTGGGTGGTATAAATGGTTAATGCACTTGGCTGCTAACTGAAAAGTTGGAAGTTTGAGTCCACCCAGAGGTACCTCGAAAGAAAGGCCTGGTGATCTACTTCCAAAAAATCAACCACTGAAAATTCTACAGAGCACAGTTCTACTCTGACACACACAGGGGCACCATGAGTTGGAGTTAACTCAATGGCAACTGGGTTTTGTTTTTGTTTTCATCTCCTGAGGCTTGTTGGGATTTAAAAATATATATTTTATTGTTGGTGGCTCAGTCATTTTCTAGAAGGTCAGACCATCTGATCCTGGTGGACCTCTTGCTCTGTAATGGGCTATTAAATCTTAGCTTCAAGAGGTTATGTTCCATCTCTTTTATGAACAATGCACTCTTCATCCTTGAGAGGCTTTAGTAAATTGAAAACCACCAGTATCATGGGTGTAAACCCTGGAGCTTACTACCCAAACCCCAGAGTACTAAAAAGGTCATGGATCTAAGACTCAGAGATGAGGACAAAATGAGAATTCTCTGGTCAATAAAACAATATAGCACAGCCAAGGGCATATAAGGGTGTGTGCTCTTGTTCCCAACGTGTGCTGGTGATATCAGTGGTAACATGGAATGCCAATTTGCTGAGCACCTAGAAGCCTGCTGACTTGTATGGCTGAGGTCAATCATGTTTGAAAGTTCACTTCTAAAAGTAAAGGTGTTTCAAAAGACCTTGTGTTTCCTTTAACTTGTGGTTCTTTAAGCTGAGTACTTCAGAGAAATTGACGCACTCACCATGATACTTCGTTTCATTGGGGTGGGAAGCCTTGCATCTTTTCAGCCAAAATATTCCACTTGGCCTCATATTTCACACCTGTTTTAGAAACTTCCAGATCCTTCCTCCTTATACCAAGTGACCCTCAGATGATAAAAAGGCCATTGATGCAGGTGTAACCTCACCCTAGCCCCTCTTAGAAGAATGTTCTGAATGGAAGAGTCAAAATGCTCAGGTAGAGGTGTCTTATCTGTTGACATTCAAAAGAATGAATTATTTAGGATTTCGAGCTCTTGTTGGCCTGTCCACTGAGAATTTTATCAACGCAAAAAAAACAAAAAAAACAAATCCGTTGCTGTCGAGTCGATTCCAACTCACAGTGACCCTAGAGGAAGAGCAGAACTTCCCCGTAGGGTTTCCAAGGAGTGGCTGCTGGATTCGAACTGCCAATCCTTTGGTGAGCAGCCATAGCTCTTAACCCAAGTCAATGCAAATTTTCCTGGTTGCTAAATTCCCCCCTTTCACTCAGTGCCCTGAGAATCCACACATACTTTTACCACATAGTGGAAAAATAGAAATGACTGAAAATTTGATCTCAATTTATTCAGCTCCAGCAGAGAATGAAAATTCCACATGCATGAAATTTCTAGATAACATACTTCTAGATAACATATTTCTGTTATACTGCGAACTTATTTGATATTAACTTATTTTAACTATTTTTAGCAGAAATATTTTTAAACATTTTACAAAGTTCTTAAACAACACAAAACTATTTTCTAAATATTTTCAGGGGATCATTACCATTAACAGTGGCAATCTGGTGAGCTACAGTGATATCCTAGGTGCTACTGAGCGAGCTTGAAGTGTTTTACTACACTCAGTGATCCAGCTCTATGGTATAGACCAAACTGTATAAAAGGTCAAATAGTAAATATTTTAAGCTTGTGGGCCATACAGGGTCTCCATCACAACTACTCAATTCTGCCTTGTAGCGCAAAAGCTGCCATAGACAATATGTAAATGAATGAGTATGGCTGTGCACCAATAAAACTTTATTTACAAAATCAGGAAATGGCCATATCTGGCCTATGGGCCATAGTTTGCTAACTCCTGGTATAAACCCAAACCGACTGCTATCGACTTGATTCCAACTTATAAAGACCCTATAGGACGGAGTAGAACTGCCCCAAAGAGTTTTCAAGGCTGTAATCTTTATGGAAGCAGACTGCCACATCTCTCTCCTGCAGATCTGCTGGTGGGTTCAAATCACCAACCTTTTAGTTAGCAGCTGAGCTCTTAACCACTGTGCCACCAGGGCTCCAAGGCCTGGTATATGTATAGTCATTTACAACTCTCTCAGCTTGTTGGAATTCTTTCTTTCTTCTTGGGATCACTACTCACTACTTTGGGTGTCCTGCTGCTAACTCACTGCCTTATTTTACCAGAAATGTCTAGGTGAGGGCCTAGGGGGTTCTACCCCATCTGTGTGGTAAACTGCAATGCTTTTCTCAGTACTTGGACACTGGGAGCTCTTTCGCTTTGTTCCAGGTTTGTGGTTGTGTTTGGAATGGCTGATACTCTCAGATGACTGATCTCCTTCCTAAAGGCTGTTAAAAGAGTCCTTTCCTGACTTGATTCATGAATTCCCAGATGTTTCAACAAGATGATAGGCATCTTGTCTCTGCTTGAGGATTTCCAGGTGATGGGGAAAGCCCATTTGGACTGGTGCATCTGACACTCCACCCCTATGTGGAGAGAGCTGCCTAAGTGCAGACGTCCTTCTGTACGTCACGGGACAGCATGTACCTTTGACGTGATGTGATGAGAATGGCACTTCTCCTGCGTGGTCTTCCTCCAAAGAATACATAGTCCCAGTGTTATCACGAGAAAAACATTAGACAAATCCCAACTGAGGGACATTATGCAAAATACCTGACCAGTACTCCTTAAAGATGTTAATATGTATCATCAAAAACAAGAAAAGTCTGAGAAACTGTTATACCTAAGAGGAGCCTAAGAAGACATGACAACTAAATGTACATGGTATCCTGAATGGGATACTAGAACAGAAAAAAGGAATTAGGTAAAAACTAAGGAAATCTGATAAAGTATGGATTTTAGTTAATAATGATATACATGTGAAAATGCCAGCACTTACAAAAATACCTCACAGGAGAGGGTGTGCTTGGCAAACAAACGTAGAAGATGTTCATTATTTGCGTAAAAATACTGTGTGTGCGTATGTGTGTTCATTAATTGGGGCAAATCTACCATATTAATGTAAGATGTTAATAACAGGGGAAACTGGGTGTAGAGTATATGGAAACCCTGTACTATCTTTGCAAATTTTCTGTAAATCTAAAATTATTCTAAAATGAAAAGTTTATGGAAAACTAAATTAAAAAACAAACTTCCCCAAAATTGACTGATCTAACAAGACTGATTCCAGTTATCAAAAGAAGCACAGTGGGCTCTTTTCACAGCTGGTTAACTATAAAGCAGGAACATGAAGATTCTTCTAGATGGCTTTTCTTAGCTGCACCCATACTTCTGAAGCTGCATTTTCCTGGAGTTTTTTGGTGCTAGCCAATTCAAAACTTGGAAGAAGGACTGGTAAATCACTTCTCAGAGCAAGGTGTGGCTGAAGGCTAAATAAACTTGGAAGACTAAATGGGCCAGGAGTTATGCCAGCCAAAACCAATTATTACTATTATTCCATTAAGGCCATTCAGTCAAGGACAGTAATAAAAGTTGCAACTGATAGTGCTTGTGGTGGAGATGAAAGCAGCACTTTCTCTTCCCAGTCAGAGGACTCATCTAGCATCTTATTATTATTATTCTTTTTTGAAAGAATATTTGCTTCCATAAATCCAGGGCAAATGATTTAAAAAATTCAAGTAGCCACCAACTCATATGGGCCTGCCTTCTATTACATGGCTCATGAGAAAGAGTCCCCAGCTCCCAGCCCCATGACTGTAAAAACCAGTCCTCCTCTTTAATGTTTGTCTTGGAAGCTGCCCCCATCACACACGTGCCCTGAGTTCCTCTCTTTGCCTTTCTCTCTCTTTTCCCTTCCTCCTCCATTGTTTTTTTTAAATAATATTTTATTGTGTTTTTGGAGAATGTTTACAAAGCAAATTAGGTTCCCATTTGACAATTTCTATACAAACTGTTCAGTGATATTAGTTACATTTTTCACAATGTGCCAACAGTCTCTTTAATTGTGCTATGGTTGTTCCATTTCCAGTGCTCTAGTTTCCCTGCCCCCTTATTGTCTCATCTTTGCTGTAGAGTAATTGCTGACTTTTTGGTCTCATACAGATGGTTTTCTAACGGGGTACTGTACTCACAGGTAACAGCCTTTATTTTGTGTGCCAATCTGTTATTTTGCTAAAAAGTGACCTCAGGGGATAGTTTCCATTCAAAGTTTAAAGAATATATCAGGGAGGTAGTCTCAGGGATTCCTCTAGTCTCAACGGTTCCAGTAAGTCTGCACTTTTTAAAAATTTGAGTTCTGTTCTGCATTTTTCTCCCATTCCATCAGGGTCCATCTATCATGGCCCTGATCATAATGGTTGTTACTAGTAGCTGGGCACCATCTAGTTCTTCTGGTCTCGTAGTAGATGAGACCTGGCTTGTGCAGGCTATTAGTCCTGTAGACTAGTTTCTTCTCCAAGACTTTGGTTTCTTTTTTGCTCCTGATGAGTACAGACCAATGGTTGTATCTTAGATTACTGCTTGCAAGCTTTTAAGGCCCCAGATGCTACTCACCTCACTAGGATGTAGAACATGAACTTTGAACTATATTATACCTATTGACTGAGTTGTCCCATGAGACTAAAGGTGGTAAGCCTTCAAATTCAGAAAACCAGTTTCACAGGATGTTCGGTTATGTCTGAGAAATTTCTGTAAATGTGTCCTCTATGAATATATATGTGTACACATACACCTGTATGTACACATATGTATAGATACTTCTCTCTGTGCACACATATGTATATACCTCTACCTATCCATACACATATATGCCTATACACATACATATGTGACCATATACTCATTTTTTGGTGATTTTTGGTGTTGTTGCAAAATTATGTATGTTATATTCTTTAGCACAAACATCCTTTTCTGTTATGTGCTTCTTAGTGGCACCGTTTACTTTGGTCAAGCTGTGCTCATTACAGTCACATTTGGTGCTACTTTTTCCCATTATCAAAAATAATAAGTATCTACGATCTAGAGAGTGATTCTCCACCCCCACACCCATCCCTAGTAACCACCACCAATGAACATTGGTCTCTGTATATATATCTATTTTTGTCTTCCTATAAAAGTGGGATCATACAATATTCGTCCTTATGTGATTGACTTATTTCACTTAGCATTATGTTCTCCAGATCCATTCAGGTTATGTTTCATGGACTCATTATTGTTCTTTATGGTTACGTAGTGTTCCACTGCATGTATGTACTACATTTTGCTTATCCATTCATCCACTGAAAACCACTAAGGCTGTTTCCAAATAATGCTGCAATGAACACAGGTGTGCACATGTCTGTCTGTGTCTCTTTTATTAGATCTCTAGGGTATATACCTAGGAGTGGGATTGTTGGATCATAAGGTATTTCTATTTCTAGTTTTTTGAGGACATGCCATAGTGTTTTCCATAGTGGTTGTATCATTTTACAGTCCTACCAGCAATGGATAAGGGTTCCCATCTCCCTATATCCTTGCCAATATTATCTTTTTTTAAAATTTTATCAGTGCCGTTTTAGTCAGGGTGAGATGGTATCTCATTGCAGTTTTGATTTGCATCTCTCTAATGGAAACCCTAGCGAAGTAGTGGTTAAAAGCTACAGCTGTTAACCAAAAGGATGGCAGTTCAAATCCACCAGGTGCTCCTTGGAAACCCCATGGGACAGTTCTACTCTTTCCTTTAGGGTCTCTATGAGTCAGAACTGACTTGACGGTAATGGGTTTGCTTTTTTTTTCTTTAATGGCTAATAATCATAAGCAACTTTTCATGCGTTTGTTGACCGCCCTTCCTCCTCCATTGTTGTTGTTTTGGTTCCCTCTTTGTCTAAAGTTGCCTACCCTACTCCATGGCCCCACTCAAGCCCTAGCCCAATACTGAAGCGTCAGGATAGACTGAGATTAGACAGGTGGGGAGGAAGTGGAGAAAAAGCTCATTGCAACTAACTCACCACTCAGCCATCAATCAATAAGTTTTGACAAATATATACATCCACTCATAACCATTCCCCAAATCAGGATATAGAATATTTCCAACATCCCAAAGAGTTCCCCAGCTCTCCCTAACAAAACTTATCTCCCCAGTCACCGCTGAGTTGACTCTGACTCATGGTGACATCATGTGTGTCAGAGCAGAACTGTGCTCAACAGGGTTTCCAAGGTTGAGATCTTTCAAAAGTAGATCACCAGGCTTTTCTTGTGAGGCATCTCTGGGTGGGTTTGGACTGCCAGCCTTTCGGTTAGTAGTTGAGCTCTTAACTCCTGAACTAATCTATGGTGATAGATACCAGATTAGTGGTTGCTTGGGATGGAGGCTGGGGAGATTGTAAAAAAGCCCAAGGGAACTTTTAGCGGTGATAGAAATGTTCTATCTCCTGATTTGGGTGGTGGTCGTACACGGGTATATACATTTGTCAAAAATCACTGATTTCTACATTCAAATTACACATCAACAACAAAGTTGATTGAAAAAATAATTCCAATGATGTTATTTTTAAAGCCCTGTTATTATTCTTCCTGGAAGCCTTTCTGGCTTTCCAGAGGCCTGTGGCGATCCCTCCTCCTCTGACCACAGCCCTCAGAGTCTGTATGTTCAACCTGGCAAGTCATCCTGTATTGCCATATGACTTCATGCTATCGTTATTTAACTTTCTATGAATTCATGAGTTGTTCCCCAGCTAGATTATAAGCTCCTCAGAGGGTGGGAAAGGGTTTAATTTCTCACTGTATCCTCTAGGGCATGGAGCTGACAAACACCATGCATCCACAGGTGTCAGGCACCACACGCACAGCCAGAGCACAGCCACTAGAATGTGCACCTAGCAAGGAGAAGGGAGTGGTTCAGCGAAAGGGCAAGGATGTGTCTATGAAGCCAACACCCAACAGCTAACAAATCTCCCACATCCCAGTACAGCTCCCTTCCTGTCACCCTCCTCTTTCCCCAAGAAACTGCTGGTTATCTCTAGGCCTGCTTCAAGCTGTCATTTTGGGATCTACTGGCACCATCACCCTGGATATTCCCTTCATCTCTCATGTTAGTCCCCTGTATCTTGGACCCAATGTTTTCTTTCTTTTTGGTGGAGCACATCTTTCAGTCAACAGCTCTCTCCACACAGAACACAAGACTATAGCTGGATATGGGGCTAAAGGTGCTCCAAGCAGGGCCCAGAAGCTTCAGAAACCCTAGGTCAGACCTAGCTGAGCTCCTCTCCTCACAGCTGAGCCTCACACCAGGTTCCGAGGCCACCAGGTCTTGAGCAGACCAGCCCTCACATTGTGGCCTAGTTCTGATCAGTGAGTTCCTGCCTTGGGCTCTATGCCCAAGTCCATGTACTGGAGACCGCTCCATCAGTATTCATTCAGCAAATGTTAATTGAGTGCCTACTATGAGCTAGGCACCATTCCAGGCACTGGAGATAAAGTGGGGAACAAAACAAGCAAGAAGTCCCTACTCTGATGGAAGACGTGATACTGTTGTGGGCAGGGGTGACCTAAGACAATAGGCAAGTGAATAAATAATAAATAAGGTGATTTCCCATGGTAAGAGAGATGAAGAAAATCAAACAGAGAGAGTGCTAGGATGGAGGTGGTGACTTCTTCAGATTGAGTGGCAGGGTGGGCCCCTCTGAGAAAGTGACATCTGTGCTGAGAACTGAAAGCTAAGATCTGGGAGAAGAATATTTCAGGTAGCGGGAAAAGCAAGTGCAAAGGCCCTGGGGCAGGAATAAGCTTTGCGAGTTTTGAAGGACAGAAAGGAGCTCAGTGTGGCTGGGGCATGGTGAGGGCGGGGAGAGTGGTCAAGAAGAAGTGGCCAGAGGTCAGAGGATTTGAGGCCTCGTTTGCCATGAGACACAGTTGGGATTCTATTCCAACTGTAGCTGGAAGCCTTTGGGTGCTTTTAAGTCTACTTCCCAAGTCCTTCAAGGACAAGACCCTGCCTTACACTATGATTTTCCTTCTCTGGACCTAGAATCCTGGCTAGGCACTCCAGCAATATTCTGGCAAACAGGCGAAAATCGCCCATGCGTCCCAAATCCCACCCACCCCACCTATCAGGACCCCCCCGCCCCGCCACTTTGCCTCTGACCCTCCCCCACAACCTAACTATGACTGTGGCTGCCCATATTTTCTGCAGCCAGACTGGAGCCTTTTCCGTATCTGTATCAGGGCCTACTTCCCCAGCCTGTCCAATCCTGGTAAGTGGGTCCAGTGCAGGACACCATTCTGCCAAGTACCAAACAGGTGGAGGGGCTGCCACAAACCCAGTGGGAGCCACAGCCACTCCTCACAGGCCTCCATCCTCACTCACCTTCGCCCAGGGTCTGCTTGAGTAGGTCGTGCTTAGCCTGCAGCTTGGTGATGAGGTTACTGCCGTTCACATATTCTTTAAACTTCTGTAAGACACAAGGCACAAGGAAGGTACAGATCACAGGGACAGGTTATGGGAAGTCAGGGGAGGTCATGTACCCACAGGTCCTCCCTGCACCTGCCCCTCTGCTCCTCTCTGTCCAAATCCCAGACTTGGCCAAACCGCTGCCTGGCCCTTAGTGGGTTCCAGACACCTGAGGTCAGGGTATAGGAACACAAAGAAATCTCGGGGAGAAGGGGTGCAGTGAAAGCTGCTTTTGTCAGGTGGGCCTGCAGGAACACAAAGCAAAGGGCTTCCTTAGTCGTCAAAGCCTGCTGTGCTTCTGGGCCAAGAGTAAGAAAGACGAGAACCATCCCGCGGCCACAGTGCTGGGTCTGGAGAGCTTTATCAGGTCTGCCAGAGAGGAGCCTCAAAACAAATCTTTCCTTTTATCTGGTTTCGCAGTGAAGGAGGAAGGGCTTTACAGGCCACCAAGAGGCCTTCTCCTTGAAATCACCCAAACTGCATCAGGTGAGATGATTTTGCTCTTTTTACAGAGACCAGTGAGGCTTGGCACAGGGAAGTGATTTGCCCAAGGTCCCTAGGTAAGTCCATGGTGGGCTGGTTAGGTGGCCACAATTGAAAGATGCTAATTAGTGGATCAATGCCAACCTAGTGGCATGTTTTAAACAACTCTGTCTTTGGCTTTGGCCCTGGCATATCTATTAGTTGGTTTTTTGGGATAAACTTTAAGGTGTGGATGCCATGCACATTAAATTTATGGATGACACAAGGTTTGAAGATGCAGCATATGTGCTGAACATCTGGATCAAGACCTTGAAAGCCTGGGACCATGAAATGAATCCATCAAGAGGAAATCTAATCGGTGACAGATGTAAGACTTACCTAATAAATCATCTACACATCCTTTAGGAGGAAGGAAGGATGATTTAATGATAGCGTGTAGGGAACAAAGATTTAACTGATATTAACCGAGCTCTGAAATAACTAAGAAAAAACAAAAAGATCATGATTTTAGGATGCATGAATAAGGGCACAGTACCTTGTGTGGAAGCAGTGTAAGTGTTGCTCTATTATGTGCTGGCCAGACCACTGTTGGGAGTCTCACTTTTGCAGAAATATCCACAAATTGAATGTGTTCAGGAGAGAGTAACTAGGATACTGAGGCCACTCAAAACTAAGGCTTATGAGGCAGAATTGAAAGAACTGGGTATGTTCAGCCTGGAGCAATGAAAACCCAGCTGCCTACAACCCTGCGAGAGGCTGTCATGCAGAATTAGCTTCGCTCTGGGTAGCCCTAGAGAACAGAATAGAGATCAGTGGATGGAAAATTTAGTGAGGCAGAGTTTTGAAGATAACAAAGATGAGGGAAAAGGCTATGCAGTGCAATGCATCACTTTTATATGGCCTTCCTCGCCACAGTCTTGTAACTCCCACCAAATGACTAGGTGAGACTACGCAAATAAGGGGATTAGACAGCTAGTTAAAGCAAATAAGATGCATGGTACCCCTGTGGGGGTAGGAACATGCAAATAAGATGTATGGAACTCTAATGAGGGGATTGGTCAGTTTTGTCATCCTGCCAGGCTTAAAATGAGCCATCCCAAAGGCAGAAAGGGGGACGTCACCGTGACCAAGATAGAAGAGCCGGGAGTGGAGCACATCCTTTGGACTTGGGGTCCCTGTGTTGAGAACCTTCTAGACCCAAGAGACAGAGAGCTGTAACACCAGAGATCATGCAAGATGGTGAGAAGTGGTGGCAAGCACGGCAGAGAATTGGCAGCAGGAGAACCAGGAGACTAGCAGGGGACGGCGTGGTGGGCTTTTCGGCCCACAGAGTGAGAAAGCTGAGCGCTTTCAAGAAGGAGGCTTGCTAGTGGAGTGAGATGCCTCCAGGCACTTGTTGGCAATGCTAGGCTTGCCAACTCACGAAGCTAGAGAGCTGAGCACCTTTGGGCCAAGGCTTACTGGCAGAGTGGGATACCTCTGGGTACTTACCGGTGGCATTAAAGAGCTTTGTAACACTTGCCCGAGCAGGGAAGAGGCCAGGCCCAGCCGTGGGGCCAAGGGCTGAGAGGCTGAGGGCCAGGGAGAAGCCTGCTTGTGGGCACAGCTGAGAAGCTGTCCTGACCAAAGAACTGTATTCTGAATCTTTCCTGATCCTGAATTATAACCTGTTATTTCCCTAATAAACCCCGTAATTCTGAGTATTGTCTGTGAGTTCTGTGTGCCCACTGCAATGAATTATTGAACCTAACAGAGAAGTAGAGAGTGCCATGGGAGGGACAGCTGGTGTCAGAGTTAGTAAAAAGGTTGGAGGGTGGAGGCACATCTGACCTCAGCCTCATAGGAATCAGCCTTGGGCTGTTGATCTTGATTCTCTTTCCCCCTTGTGAAGTTAGAGGAGGTCAGGTGCCCCATCATGCCATTTTTACAGGTTATAATATTCAAAGCCAGCTACAACCCAAACAAAAGTGCTGCTTTGGGAAGGAGAGGGCTTTCAATTCTGAGGGCATCCGATTACAGTCTGGATGACCATTTGGCAGAGATATAGTTGAACAGAATCAAGCATCAGATGGAAGGTTTGGACTGAGGTGTTTTAAGGTCCCTCACAACTCTAAAATTCTCCATTCAGTAAACATATGTTGAACTAAAGTCCCAATTCACTTTCTCCTTGCCCCTCCCTCCCCCAGACAAAATAGGATGTAAGTAATCTAGGACCTTACATGAACGGCTGGCAACTCATGAACAATTTGCTTGGACTAGGGAGGGCATTGTTTTCAAAGCCCACACCCAAATTTAAGACAATTCAGCATGACAATCCATACACATAACTTTAGAGTTGTTCCTTGGGGCTTGCACCTGGCTCCCTTAGCCATTTTCCCCTCATCCTACTGAATACAACTTTCTCTCTGGCTCTTTCTAGAGCAGGAAAGTTGCAAAAACCATCAACTCAAGGTCAGTGCCAATGCTTCTGTCGATAATTCACTTTTTGCATGTCAGAAAATCAAGCCAGGCAATTTCATTTTAAAAGCATATTGGAAAAGTCTTAGGTCTAATTGACCCAAGTTACTTCACTGGCTCCCATGTGTTTGGACTTCTCCCCAAAAGTCACCACCAGTGGGTCAGCAGACAGTGGGTTCTGGGTCCAGGACTTCACTTACTGTAAAATAAAACATCTCTGTCTCTTGTTGGTTGGCTCTCCTCTTGGCAATGTTGATCTTGCTCATGTAGGTCTCAGAGGCAGCAGACTTTATGGACTCTGTAGATCGACTGTGCTGGAAGGCATCAGAGACATCAAAATCCTCCACCGTCAGCATGTCCTGTAAGGTCTGCATGGTAGCATCCAGGGTTTTTCTAACCTGGGGAAATACAGCATATTAACAAAAATCCTTTACCCTCATAATGACTTTTACATTTCAAATTCATTTTCCCAACTGTTACTTTATTTTTTCCCCATACAGTCCCTAGGAGATAGGCAGATTATTATTCCCATTATATTGATGTGAATAGTAAAGCAAATTAGTCACGGCCCAAGATTACCCAGCTGGTTGGGGTGAGGAGCAAGGTTGCCCAACCAAAAGTCATTTTATTGTATTGCTTCTGCCAGAGAGGACCTTGGATAATGTTATGAACAAGAAATCCAGATTTATAGGCCAGTTTCTCATTACCTGATAACGTGGCCCCCAAATAGCTCCTCCAATGGGAGGTGGGGCACTCGAATAGTGCCAACACTAGAAATACTTTTGTGTCTCTTCATTTAGAGGAAGGGAGGAGACAAAAGTCTGGATAGCGGTGAACAAACCCTCCAGCTACCTGCTACCTGACTCCTATCAAAAGCCCAGCTGAGAAAAGAGAAAATCGAGGAAGACAGATGCTGAGGCTCACCCTGTTGGGTCTGTCCTCTAGCACTCCGATGTCTCTCGTGGAATCTACTTAGACCACCAGGAGATCTTGCATATAAGACATTCAATAAACACAATAACCTGCTACACACGCTCTGACCTCACAACATCCCTTTGCTGAATTGTCCCTAAACGCAGACCCTATGCTTTCATGGAAGTAGTGCTGGTGGCACAATGGTTAAGTGCTTGGCTGCTAACCAAAAGGTTGGCGGTTCAAACCCACCCAGTGTCTCCATGGGAGAAAGATCTAGTGATCTGCTCCTGTAAAGATTACAGCCTGGAAAACCCCATGGGGCAGTTCTACTCTGCGACATGGGGTCGCTATGAGTCAGAATCACCTCGACAACAGCATGCTTTTATGGACGGTCATTCCAAAAGCAGCCTCAGGAAGAGTTGCATCTACATTTGCTGTAAAATTACAGTCACTCAAAGTCTCATTCTTGTCATTCAGATCTCAGTTGGAATGTCAACTCCTCTGAAAGGCCTCCCTGACTACTTGTCTTGACTTAGTGCCTTTTATGGGTTAATTTGTGTCCCTCCACAAAAGTAGGCTGACATTCTAACCCCTGGTATGTGTAAACATGACCCTGTTTGGAAACAGTGTCTTTGGAGATATTACCAGTCAGGTTAACATGAAGTCACACTGGAGTAAGGTGGGTGCTAATGAAATATGAATGATGTCCTCATAAAAGAGGAGAAGAGACACAGAGGGAAGGCGGCCATATGAAGGCAGAAATTTGGAGTGATACATCTACAAGCCAAGGAACGCTAAGATCACTGGCCATCACCAGAAGCTAGGAGAGAGGCATGGAACAGATTTGCCCTCAGAAGGAATCAACATGGCCGACACTCTGATCTTGGACTTCTGGCCTCCAGAGCTGTGAGACAATAAATTTCTCTTCTCATAAGCCACCTAGTTGTGGTACTTTGTTATGGCAGTCATAGGAAACTAATTCAGTGGCTATCACTGTCTAATATTTTCCTTATTCACTCATTTGTTGGTTTGTTTTTGTGTTTTAATTATTATCTATCTTTTCCCACTAGAATATAAACTCTATGAGATGAGGTACTATCCTGTCTTGTTCACTCACTTTACTCTATATCCAGAACAATGCTTAGCACGTAGTACCTGCTCAATAAATACCTGAATAACTATTAAACACTTGTTGAATGAATACACGAATTAATTAATTCTCCTTTCTTGCACAGCCTGACAGAAATCTGAGGTTTAAAATTAAACATATTCATGGCCTTGAACAGCCCATACAGAGGAGCATTTGCTTCATTCTCCTTTCCATGGCCTGATTTCTAATTTAGATTCCACTGGCATTATTATCAATGTCCCTGTTCCATGTAAACAATTTAAAATCCTTTGGGGGAATGTTATGGATTGAATTGTGCCCCCCCTCAAAATATACATGGACATCCTACCTAACCTCAGCACACCTCTAAATATGGCCCTGTTGGAAATAGTGGTTTTTCTTTTGTGATGCTAATGTGGTCATCCATACCAGTGTTTACCAGTGCATGACCTCATTAGGTTTAGGTGGGTCCTAAACCTAATTACTTCTGAGTTACAAAAGAATTAGAATAGACACAGAGACACACAGAGGGGAAATGTCATATGAAGACAGACATACATGGAAGATGTACCTACAGCCCAGGAATGCCAAGGATTGCTGGCTACTAGAAGCTGAAATAGACAAAGAAGGCCTTTGCCCCTGAATTCAGACTTCTAGCCTCCATACCTTTGAGACAATGTATGTATGTTCTTTAAAGCCACCCACTTGTGATATTTTTTGTTATGGCAGCACTAGGTAATTAAGACAGGGAAGATGTAGGATAAAAACAAAGAAAATTCTCTACTCACCTCCTCTCTCTTCTCAGGTTTGAAAACAAATATGTAATTTGTCTCCATATAACCTCCCTCAAGAGACTGCTTTGATTCGTTATCATCCTGAGCTAAAATCTGTCTCCTGTTCATCCTGGGTCTGTCCTTGGTGGAGACACAAAGCAAACCTGCTCTCTTTGCCCTTGGTCAGTCCTCTGAGTTTGAAGACAGGGGCCATGACTCCCCACCTTCATCCATGACTGCACTTCTCAGGGAAAAACCTGTCCAGGACTTTCAAGCAAGCCTTGAGTGATATCCCCCACATCCTAGTGTCTTTCTCCAGAGGCTCCAATTGGTTGACATCCTTCCTAGAGGGAGGCATCCAGGTTGGAATTATATTTCCCATCTGGCCTTGTCAGTCCAGGTCAGAATGGAACCACCACACCTGGTATTTCCATTATGTCAAAGGCCTGGCAAGCTACTTCTGCAAATCAGTCAGTGAAAACCCCATGGCTCACAACAATTCCATCTGCAACTGTTCATGAAGATGGCTCAGGACCAGAAAATGTGTCATTCCATTGTGCATGGGGTCACCATGAGTCAGGGACTGACTTGATGGTGGCTAACAACAACCGTGGTAGTTCTGTGTCACCAGCCACATGAGAGGTATGTGAGCATGGGAAGACTAACCAGTTCCCTGGAGTTCCAAATCCTTGGCACGTTCAGTTTGCCCTGAGTTGTTGGTTTCATTGTATAATTTAAGACATCTATAATTATTTCTGGGGATAAAAATAATATAAACTCATTGCAGAAACTAGAGAAAAGCACAAGAAAGAAAATAGAAGCCACCTATAATCCCACAACACAGAGACAACCACTATCGACATTTTGGAGTACTCTTTCCAGTCTTTTTTCTATGCATGTGAGCACACACACACTTTATCGAGTTATGATCATACTGAACAGAGGTATACTTCCTATTTTTTCTTTTCTTAATTTAACATCTTATGAGCATTCCCCCAGCCATTAAGCATTGTTGGTGTGCATGGTTTTAATGGTGGTATAATATTCTACCTTGTGGATGAACCTTAATTTCTTATGCATTCCATGGTGAGAGTGGACTCCCTAGGAAACACCAGCCTCTGTAAGGAAATCTCCTACAGGGGTAAGGGGCTCACTCACCTCCTCATTCTCGATTTTGAGAGTGGCCAGTCTGGACTGCAGCTGGTGGTACCGCATGAGCAATTCTGTCTGGACAGGCTGCTGAGCGCTGACCTGGCACACCTGCAGAAACAATAGCCACCACCCGTGGTTGCCCAGTGCCCTCATCACCTGTGTGGAGCTAGGACAGGTGCTAACATTTGTATCTCTATTTACGGATGAGGAAACGGAGGCCTGGAAAGGTTAAGTGACCCGCCCCAGTTTAAACAGCTAGTACGTGGCAAAGCAGGGTCTTTCTACTCCTAAGTCCACCCTCTCACTGCTGTTACAATGGTGGCCTCTCAATCATGATCTGCATTTATGTAGTGCTTGAGGGTTTACTAGGGACTTTAACATAATCTCATTTAGTGAGACCAATTAGTTCACTGCGAGGCAGGAAGTTGTGGTAAGAAAGCAACTGCCTGAGAGAAGCCAATGGAAATGACGGTGAATGGGAAACTATCAGAGAGAGCTCCCATTTCCAGCAGGAAGATACTTCAGTCAATGGTCAGGGAGGCGGGCTCTCCTAATCCCTTTCCCCAGTTGGTTGATTGGATGAGGGACGGAGGAGAAGAAGAACCAAGAGAAATGCTGTTCTCCTAACCTCTACACCTATTCCATCCAGGACTCTATTGCTACCTGTGGGCTGGGCCTGACTGCCTTGCCTCAGTTCCTCATCCACCCCAGAACACAGCTGAGATCGTCAGGGACAGTGCGGTTCTGTCACTGATGCTAGTTATCTACCACTAACTAAGCAACCCTGGGTGGTGCAAATGTTCAAAGGGCTTGGCTGCTAACCAAAAGGTTAAAGGTTTGAGTCCACCTAGAGGTGCCTTGGAAGAAAGGCCTGGCAATTTACTTCTGAAAAATCAGCCACTGAAAACCCTATGGAGCACAGTTCTACTAAGACACACATGAGGTTGTCATGAGTTGAGACTGACTTGACAGCAATTGGCTTAGGCAACTCAAACTTTGCAGTCACCCGTGGTAACCATGAGACCAGAATTTTCAGGTCCAGGTGATGATCTGGAAAGGCTGAACATGAGGGCAGAGGGGATGAGTGAGGAGCAGCGTTGAAGCCCTGCAGAAGGCCTCTCTTTTGCAAATGAAGAAAGTGAGCAGAGCCATCTGAAGGACACAGGAAATGCCATCTCCTAAAGGCCTCCTTGTCCCTCCCTACCACGCTGGTGTAGTGGGTGCCCTGGTGGAACTCCCACTGGGATTCAGAGGCTAACTGGGTCTAATATACTCTCAGTCTGGGTCTCCCCAGCTCCCATGTATACGGGGGGATATTTTTAAATGGAGGGAACGGCGCCAGTAGGAGGGAGTTCTGTGCACGTGTCCCTGAGTGCAGTGATGGCAGATATGGGGAGACAGATGTGGGATAGGATCCTACCATCTAGTTCCAGGGACCAGGGCCTGAGCCCTAGAGAGAGGGAGGAACGTCAGAGAAAAGCTCAAGGAGCTATTTGTGTAAAGAATTTTGTGAAACTTGGTAGTGCTGCTTTGGGGCTAGTGGCAAAGTGCCCTCTCCCCATTATTTTTCCAGAATACAGCAAGGATCTGGGCAGCACAGCAAACACTGAAGGTTACTAGGTCTCTTGGTATGACTGGGGTTCCCACTGTGGGAAGACAGACCGCGCCCTAGTGGAGGCCACCAGTCAGAGTGGCTGCGTGAAGCTGGGTGAGGCCCTGCCTTCACGTGGTCCACGGGCATCAGAGGAAAGAACTTGAGGCGACTGTTGTGAGCAGATGTGGGACTCTCTGGAGTCTCCTAGACAACACTGGGAGAATTTCTAAGGGAAGCTGAGGCCCTGCACCACCACTCGTCTCTCAAGTTGTCATGCTGTGGTGGCTTGTGTGTTGCTATGCCACTGGAAGCTATGCCACCAGTATTTCAAGTATCAGCAGGGTCACCCATGGTGGACAGGTTTCAGCAGAGCTTCCAGACTAAGAAAGATGAGGAAGAAAGGTCTGGTGATCTATATCTGAAAATAAGCCAATGAAAACTCTATGGATCACAACAGAATACTGTCTAATATGTTGATAAGGAGCTCAACTGGTGCACCCACTACACCAGTGTGTATACTGTCTAACACAGGGCTGGCAGATGAGCCCCCTAGGCTGGAAAGCACTCAAAATACACAGTGCCCACGACAATGGACTTGAGTATACCAACTATTGTGAAGATGGTGCAGGACAAAGCAGTGTTTTGTTCTGTTGTACATACTGTTGCCATGAGTTGCCATGGACTTCACAGAAACTAACAACAACAACAAAGACTTGCAATTATGCAGATGGGGGACTTGAGTCAGCAAGGTTAGCCCAAGGTTAGTAGTAAATTCTTCAACTGGGGAAGCCCATGAACCATGAACTTGACCCCAGGCTTCTGAGGTAAACTTCCTGCAACTAGAACCAGGGCTGATGTTCTCCCCCGACCTGTGTTCCAGGATCACGTGGGAGAACAGACCGGAGCAGCCATGGCATGGGCTCCTGGGAGAAGCCTACCTCATCCCCCATGTGGGGCTGGAACTCAAACTTGAGTGGTGGGCAGAAGACCTGGTTGCACATGTCCATGACCGTGTGCTTGTCACTTCTGGAGTCTAGGTTGTCCACTGCGTTCTCGATGACATCCAGTCCCTCGTGGCGCGAGGTCTCCAGGTTGTATTCGGCTGAGAGGTAGGTCCGGAAGGTACGGGCCAGGCTGGCGTGAAAGCCCAAGTCACAGCACTTAGAGAGAGACACATAGAGAAGGTAGGATGAGAATCTGTACACAGAGGTGGTGACTGCCTGCGCTGCCGTTCCCAGCCTAGCAAGTTATGGTTACCTCCTGTTCCACAGCTAGATCTGTCAGCCAGAGGCCCTAGTGCATTCTGCAATCGACCACACAAATCACACCAAAGCCCTTCCAGGGAGTTAGAGACCCAGATTTGGGCAATAGTAGAGCTTCTTTTGGCCCCCAAGTCCCCCATGTTCTTCCTCTTTCCTAGGTTTCACACATGTAGCTGCCTCTGCCTGGAATACTCCTCCTCTCTTCTCCTGCCTCAATGCTCTTCCTGCAGGTTTCAGTTTAGAGGTCACTTCCTCCAGGAAACCTTCCTGATGTTCTCCCTACTCAAAGTTTAGGTCAGGGGCCCCTCCACTCCCTCACTGTGACACCTATGGCTCTGCATAGCATTTTCCTATCAACATATCCCCTAGAGTGTCAGCTCCATGAGGGCAGACGTGCTGACTCCTGTCCACTGCTGCTCCACAGCACCCAGCTCAAGTCCTTGACCACAGTAGGTGATCAATAATTATTTGGCAAATGAACAAATGAAAAGGCTTAAAACTGAACAGGAAAAGTCAAAGGGCAGGAAGGAGGAGGGGCAGGGCAGCTCCCTGTGCCTTGTGAAGGTGATAAGCGGCTCCCCTCTGCAGCGATGGGGAAGGCAGTGACCTTCTAACTTCCTCACAGGATACACCAAGGTCAGAGGACAAAGATGCATCAACCAGCACTGAGCCTTTATTGACCATTTACTGGGGCAGATCGCTGTCGGCGGGGGAAGCGGAAGACTAGAAACAGTCCTGGCTCCAACATAGACAATAAAGAAGCCGCCCCCAGTGGCGCCGCTCACAGTGTTCTTTCTCTAAGCCTGGTTGTTCCTACAGTGCGTCCTGCACAGCTGGTACTTAGGAGTCCGTGTTCCTTTCTCCACTTGTTAAACTGCCAAATTTCTCCCAAGATAATGTCCCCACATAAAGCCAATCTGTGTAATTCTGCCTCATTAAATAATTGCTTTCACATGTGTATGTCTGTGTGCATGTGTGTGTGTGTGTGTGTGTGTGCACAGCTAGATGACTGAACACAAGGTGGAGGGGATATGAACATATAAACATCTCCTTTACCATACTGGGAAATCTCCCAGGGCATCAACTGTGATTCTCCCCCAAATCTAGCATACGGCTTGGTGTCAAGGAAAGAGTTAGGAAGTGCATGTTGAAGATATGAACGCCCAACTCAACGTGCAGGGCATGGAGAAGCCCACCTCCCACCCGCAGAGTAGAAACTATGAGGTAAGACTCATCTCCCAGGCCCCAAGCCCTCGGTGCCATTCCCCTCCAGTAGAGCCACCCCAGAATGCTAGCTAAGGACAAAGGCCAACCCTTCTTTCAGCCCCAGACTCCCCAGGGCGCTCACATCGATTAGATCGGAGACGTCGTGGATGTAGTACTTGCTTATAGCTGCATTGGTGGCTGCCAGATTCAGCAAGTAGTCATTCCGGGCCTTCGTGCATTTCAGCTTGTTCTCAGAATACTTTGCCTGCCTCTGGAAGGAGAAAAGGGTAGATGTAAGAGCCAAGCCATTGACAGGAGGGATTTGTGACTTCCTTTATGATGAATGCCTGTGAGTCAATCCCATGCACATCTGGAATGCCTCTCAATGTCAGGTAAGTAAGATTTGGGCCCTGTACAGGCAGTCCCTGGATTATGAACGAGTTCTGTTCCTAAGTCCGTTTTCAATCGAATTTGTACGTAAATCGTAAGAGTTAGGTACAGTTCATGTCTAACCTCAGTCAGTCAAACGTCTGTCTTAGTATACAGTGTACCTTTGTATGCATAAAAAACATTAAAGAAACACTTCCAGATACACTAAAACATCTTTAACATAATAGTAATAATAATAATGTTTTGATGCACGTCACAAAATAGCGTCCGTTTGTTATTACAAACCATTGTGTACGTACCTCAGATTTTTAATAAAATAGGCTTTATGTGGGTTGGTTCGTAACTATGAGTTGTATGTAAGTTGAGGTAACCCAGTGACTGCCTGTACACAAAAAACTCACCTTACATTGCACATATGCAGCCAATGACAACTACGATGCTATTTGACAAGCATAGGGTTGGCAGATTCCTGGCTCTTGGGCCACATTACCCCTGTCTGGCATTCTTCCAAGCATCATGAATAAACTAGAGAATTCCTTCCCTTTGAGCTCAGACAAGGCCTTCAAAAACCATTCAACACAGCAACCCTGACAGCTGCATCCAATGGGTCAGAGTTGGACAGCAGGATGGAATCTTTTTGTGTTCCCTGCCCCAAGGCCACTCTTATGGATTGAATTGTGTCCCCCCAAAATATGTATTGGAATTCTAACCCCTGTACCTATGAGTGCAATCTAATCTAATGTAATTACCTTCCAATTTAATGTAATGTAATCAGTCAGTTGAGGTCATATCAGTGTAGGCTGGATTCTAAACCTAATCACTTCCAAGTTGTATAAAGAGCAGCAGAGACGTGCACACACATACTGAAGGAGACAGATGCCACATGAAGACTATCTACAAGCCAAGGAACCAAGGAATGCCTGGGAGTATCGACAAGAAAGAAATCGACCTAGCTGAGACCCTGATTTAGACTTTTAGCCTCCAGAACAGTGAGAAAATAAAGTTCTGTTCTTTAAAGCCACCCACTTGTGGTATTTCTGTTACAGCAGCACTAGAAGACTAAGACAGTCACAGACAAAGGGTGTGGGAGCAGAGAGGAGGGAACGTGCAACTCTGTTGTGGTTGCTGGAGAATTTATGGAAATGGGCCCTTGGAGTAGACCCTGAGGCTCACACTACCATGGTGGGCCTTGGAGTGTAAATAATAGATCGCTGCTCGACACCCTCCAAGGCTTCCCAGCACCACAGCACACTGCTGGTGCTGGTGTATACAGCCCTCCATGACTGCCATCCACCTCTGGAGCAGAGTCCCATTTCCCTCACGCTCTGCCCTTGTTCACCCACTCCAGCCTCGTTATTGATGTACAGGAGGTCAGGCTCATTACTACTTCGAGGTGGTCAGACTCGCTGTTCCCTCTACCTGGCAGATGTTCTTCCAAATCCCTACACCCCTGCTTCTTCACATCATCCAGGGCCTTGTCCAAGGTCACATGGCCAGAGCGGCCTTCGATGACAGCCTTGACTAAAACACTTCCCCCACCCTCCTCTTCCCTTCTTGCTCTCTATCTCCTTGCCCTGCTCTGTTTGTCTTCATAAGCACTTTTCATGACCTGAAATTGTGTTTTTTATCTCTTTGTTTACTTGTTGATTGTCTGTGTCTCCCACTAGAAAGGAAGTTCTGTGACGTCAGGGACCTGACCTGCCTTGTTGGTCTGCAGAACTCAGAACAGTCCCTGCACAGGTAGGTATTGACTGCTTTTTGCTGGCTGAAGAGTGGCAGAAGGGAGAGGAGGAGGCAGGATGGCTGTCTGGATGTGAGTGGTGGGGAGAGGCAGGCTGGGGCAGCAGGAGGTGTCAGTCCTGGCTGGGAGCACCACTGCCTTGCTAGAAGGCTGCTTCCGTGCTGGGCCAGCCTGGGCAGGAGGGAGTAAAGAGTAAGTGGGTTGGAAAGCTGTCCCCCTGGCCTTTCAGACTGATGAGTCCCATTGATGGACTTCTATAGAATCTTTAATCAAAATATTCAGTAATGGTAGCCAGGCCCATCCAGTTCTTCTGGTCTCATGGCAAAGGAGACAGTTATTCATGGAGGCAGTTAGCCACACATTCTATATCCTCCTCCTATTCCTGACTCTCCTTCTTCCTCCTTTGCTCCAGGTGAAAAGAGACCAATTGTTGTGTCTTGGATGGCCCCTGGCAAGCTTTTAAGACCCCCAGAAATACGCAACAAACTAGGAGGTAGAACAGAAGCACTAAACATGTTATTAGGCCAATTAACTGGGATGTCCAAGGAAACCATGACCCTAAACCTCCAAAACAAAAAACCAAATCCCATGAGGTGTTGGTTGTACACAAGCAGCCTCAACAGCTACTCTTTTTTTTGTCACTGTTGTAAATATATCTATTTCACAACTTTTGCCAATTCAACTTTTTACAGGTGTACAACTTATTGACAGGAAATACAACAATTGGCTGTGCAATCCTACCCTTAGCCAATGCAATTTTTCCATCACCATTAACTCCCCCCGCCATTTCCCCTCCCTCCCACCCCTGGTAACCACTAATAAACTTTGTTCTCTCTATATACGCTTTTTCTTTTTTTTTTATATAAGTGAGGTCATAAAACATTTGTTCTTTTGTGACTGACTTATTTCATTCAGTATAATGTCTTCCAGCTCCAGCCATACTGTAGCATGTATAAAGACTTCGTTTCTCCTAGTAGCTGAGTAGTATTCCATTATATGTATGTACCACATTTGTTTTATCCATTTATCTGTCCATGGGCATTTTGGTTGTTTCCACCTTTTGGCTATTGTGAATAGTGCTGCAAAGAACATTGGTGTACAAGTCTTTGTTTGAGTCTCTGCTTTCAAGTCTTTGGGGTATATACCTAGGAGTGGAGTTGCTGGGTCGTATGGTTGTTCTATTTTTAGTTTTTTGAGGAACCACCACACTGTTTTCCACAACAGCATTTTGCATTCCCACCAGCAAGGGATACAGATGTCAATTTCCCCCACAACCTCGTCAATATTGCTTTTAAAAAAAAATCTTAGCCATCCTACTGGGAGTGAAATGGTATCTCATTATGGTTTTGATTTGCATCTCTCTGATGGTTAATGACATTGAGCATCTTTTCATGTGTTTGGTAGCCATTTGAATTCCTCTTTGGTGTAAGGTCTATTCAAGTCCTTTGCCCATTGTATGACTGAGTTATTTGTCTTTTTGTTGTTAAGTTGTCTAAGTTTTATATATATTTAGATTATTAGATTCTTGTCAGACATACGGTTTCCAAAGATATTCTCCCAGTCAGTAGCTTGTCTTTTCACTTTTTGGGTAAATTCTTCTGATGAACAAAAGTTTTTAATTTTTATGAGGTCCCATTTACTTAGTCTTTTACTGTTTGTGCTTTTGTTATTATATTAGATAATTCATTGTTGAAAGCTAGGCCTGACAGTGTTGCCCCTGCTTGTTCTTCTAAGAATTTCATGATTTTAGTCTGCACATTTAGACTCTTAATCCATTTTGAATATGTTTTTGTGTGGTGTGAGGCATAGATCCTGTTTCATTTTTCTGCATGTGGAAATCCAATTTTTCCAGTACCATTTATTGAAAAGACTCTTCTTTCTCCATCAGATGGACTTAGCATCCTTGTCAAAAACCAGTTGATTAAGGATGTGTGGGTTTATTTCTGGATTCTCAATTCTATTCCATTGGTCTCTGTGTCTATTGTTATACCAGTACTAGGCTGTTTTGATTACTGCAGCTGTATAGTATGTTTTAAAATCAGGAAGTGTGAGTCCTCCTACTTTGTTCTTCTCTTTCAATATTGACTTAGCTTTTCGTGGCCTCTTGCAATTCCATACAAAGTTGAGGATTAGCTTTTTCATTTCTATAAAGAAAGCTGTTGGGATTTTGATCAGGATTGTGTTGAATCTATAGATGGCTTTGGGTAGTACTGACATCTTAATTATATTAAGTCTTCCAATCCATGAACATGGAACATTTTTCCATTATTTAAGTCTTCTTTAACACTTTGGTGACCAAATTATTTTCTGCTTTGAAATTTTTTTTTTTAATACCATGTGTTTTCAGTAATGAAAGGCATGCTGAATCATTGAGGGTGTCTGAATTCTTGGTAGTATTATGGGCAATATGTGGGACACTGAAATCCCTACGGACTCTGGGGGCAGGATTATGTGGGACACCTATGTTCCTGTAGACTCTGGGGATATGGTTGGTGGGATCACAGGTGCATACAATGAATGGCACCTGAAAAGGAGGTACTCACGTGAACATGGAATCATTGCGAGTAACACTACTTTCAAATAACACACAGGAACATGGAGATATAAGCTTATCTCCCAGTATAAGAGCCAAAAAAGACAAAAGTTTTGCAAAATCACACCTATAGGATGCTCTACCTAATACAATATCCTGTAAAATCAGCAATTTGCGGCACACCCCCATTTCTTCAGTTTCAAACAGTTCTACAGGCCTTAGCCTTGAAGTAGCATGCACTATAAGTGAGAAAACAGCTTCCCAAGAAACCCCAGAGGCATAAAATGTAGGTGGGAGTTATATGTCCCACAGGTCACCAAATTAATCTCTTTCAGCAGTGTTTTATAATTTTCATTGTATAAGTCCTTCATGTCCCTGGCTAGATTTATTCCTAGGTATTTTATTCTCGTAGATGCTATTGTAAACAGAATTGTTTCCCCAATTTCCCTTTCTCATTTCTCATTGCTACTGTATAGAAACCCAAGTGATTTTTGTTTGCTGACCTTGTACCCTGCAACTTTGCTAAATCCATCTATTAGCTCCAGAAGTTTTCTTGTGGACTCTTTGGGATTTTGTATATACAGTCGTCCCTCAGAATCCACTGGGGATTGGTTCCAGGACCCCCTGCGAATACCAGAATCCTCAGATGCTCAAGTCTCTTCTATAAAATGGCATAGTATTTGCATGTAACCTATGCACATCCTCCCATATACATTAAATCATCTCTAGATTACTTATAATACCTTATACAATGTAAATGCTATGTAAATAGTTGTTATACTGTATTGTTTAGGAAATAATGACAAGAAAAAAAGTTTGTACATGTTCATTACAGATGCAACTATTGTAGGCCTAACTACGTAGTAAACGTCAGACTCGAGGCAAACAATGCTCAAACAATGAGTGCTGGAGAGAGACTGAGGATCTGTGAAATGGCGGGAGGCTACAGCAGGGTATGCCTACATATCACTTTTTTTTCCCAAATATTTTCTGTCTGCAGTTGGTTGAATATGCAGAACCCACGGATACGGAGGGCAGGATGTATAGGATCACATCATCTGCAAATAGAGATAATTTTGCTTCTTCTTTTCGAGTCTGGATAATTTTTATTTCTCTTTCTCATCTTATTGCTCTGGCTAGGACTTCTAAATGCTATGTTCAATGGAAGTGGTGAGAACAGGCACCCCAGTAGGGTTTTCAATGGCTGATGTTTTGGAAGTAGATTGCCTGGCCTTTCTTTCCAGATACCTCTGGATGGACTCGAATTTCCAACCTTTTGGTTAGCAGTTGAGTGGGTTAACATTTGCAGGGACTCCTAGAGCAAAAGGATGTTGTTGTTGTTATTGTTAGTTGTCGCCAAGTTGATTCCACCTCATAGTAACCCCATGTGACAGAGTAGAGCTCTGTTCCATAGGGTTTTCAAGGCTGTGACCTTTTGGAAGAAGATCGCCAGACAAAAGGGTAGGTCTCCTTAAAGAATCAGGATTTTCTCTCTTTCTAGACACTCTTAAACCTTCCTTACTCTAGATGGAGTTCTCCTAGCTTTTTAGCAGAGGTGTCCCCTTTGTCAACCTTTTAATTCTCTTCAGAGATATCCTCTGGCTTTTCTCCAGGTCCTCTTACTCTGGGAATTTCCAGAAAGAGACTTCTCCTGGTAGTTACATCTGGTACTGCCATGCACCCAACCCCCACAGAGAGTTTGGATACTCTTGGCTCATCTCCAGTGGCCCACTTTGACCTTGAGACATTTTCAGCCCTTCATGCACTCATAAAATTTTATATCTGGAAAGGATTTTAGAGGTATCTTAGTTTAATTCATCCAGTCTATAGGTGAGGAAATGAGAACTAAAGAGAGGCGCCTTGACCAAGAGCCAAATGGCTAATTAGCACACAAATCTGAACTATACATTACCCTCCAGAATCCTTAGCTAGTACTTGATCTACCCCTTTACATTTCCCTCTTTCAGAGTCCTGTAATTCCTTCCCTGGTTGTTTTTTGTTTTTTAGTATTTTCACAGAGTTGTACAACCATCACCAGTTTTAGTTTTAGAATATTGTCATCACCCAAAAAAGAAACCCCATGCCCATTAGCAGTCACTCTCCATCTCTGTAGATTTGCCTATTCTGGACATTTCACATAAATGGAATCATACAATGTATGGTGTTTTGTGTCTGGCTTCCTTCACTTAGCATAACATTTTCAAGGTTCATCCCTGCTGTAGCATATATCAAAACTCATTCCTTTTTGTGGCTGAATAATATTCCGTTGTATAGATATATCACATTTTATTTCTCCATTCATCAGTTAATGGACACTTGGGTTGTTTCTACTTTTTGGCTATTATGTATAATATTGCTATGAACATTCATGTACAAGTTTTTGGGCAGACATATGTTTTCATTTCTCTTGGGTGGACAGATACCTAGGAGTGGAATTGTTAAGTAATAGTAATTCTTTGTTTAACATTTTGAGGAACTGCCAGACTGTTTTCTAAAACAACTGGCTACACCATTTTTCAGTCCCACCAGCAAAGTTTAAGGGTTCTAATTTTTCCATATCTTTGTCAACACTTGTTACTGTCTGTCTTATTTTAGCCATCCTAATGGGTGTAACAGAGCCCTGGTGGCACAGTGGTTAATAGTTTGACTGCTAACCAAAAGGTCAGCAGTTCAAATCCACCAGCCACTCCTTGGAAACCCTACGGGGCAGTTCTACTCTGTCCTATAGGGTTGCTATGAATCAGAATGGACGCAACAGGTTAACTTTTTAATGGGTGTAAAGTGGCATCTAATTGTAGTTTTGATTTGCATTTTCCTAATGACTACTGATACTGAGCATCTTTTCACGTACTTACTGGCTACTTATATATTTTATTTGGAGAAATGTCTATTCAAATCCTTTGCCCAGTTTTTAATTGGGTCCCTGCCTGGTTTATTGTAAAGCATACTTTTTTTGCCTTTGATAACTACCCTGAACTTTTATCCTATTTGCCCCCAGCCACTTTTCCAGTTTACCCAGGTCCTGTTGAGTTTTGTTCCCACCCAACCTCCTATAATTTTTAGAGCTAAAGGATCATAATATCACAGAACTGGACTCACAGATACCCAAATAAACATTTGGCACAACGTGTGGCACATAGAAAGATCTCAGGAAATGTTTGATGATTGCATGGAATAAATGAATGCAGAAAATTCAATAAGAAAACCCTTTAAGAAAGGAATTTTAGAAGCCACCTAGCCTAGGGATGACAAAAAAGCAGCATGTACATCATCCTCTAAATTCCCCCACCATGACAGACATCATTAATTGATCATGGCACTCTTTTTAATTAAGCTTGGATAGGAATGCACAGTCCTCAACACAGTGCTCCAGGCAGCCACTGCCAATCAATCAGAGTTGACATGAGAGATAAGGCTATCTGCTATCCATGGTAATAGTCCAAGGAATCTGCTGTACAGATCTGACAACTGCGGCTCAGAGAGGTATTGTAAATGTAGCGCAAGTAGTCTCCGACTTACAATGGGGTTCCATTCTGATGACTCTGTAGTAAGTCGGTTCTGACATAAGTCAAATATCTCACTTTTTTTGTTTTAAAATTTCATTATTATTACCTTTTATCATCAATATCTTTATAAATCCACAGTGTTTTGAACAGTAAATCATAAAACTGAACATCTGTGAGTGAACATCTGAGAATGGTAACAGCAGCAAATTACGTGCTGCAACATATTACCAATGATAAGATGTAAAAAACAAAAATGAACAGTCCTAAGTGCTGTTCGTCATACCTGGAATATGGCATAAGTCAGGGACTACCTGTATTTTCAAGTCCCAGCCTGACTCCAAAGCCAGCACTCCTTCCACAATGCCCTAACCAGCTGCTGTTGAGTCAACTCCAACTCATGGTGATGCACGTGTGTCACAGTAGACTTGCTCTCCATAGGGTTTTCAATGGCTGATTTTTCAGAACTAGATTGCCAGGGCCTTTCTTCAGAGGCTCCTCTGGGTAGACTTGAACCCGTCTTTGGTTTGGAAATGGCAATTTCTAAATGGACCCTTCACCAGGTTTGCATATGCTGACTGGAAGCCTAGTGCTCTTCCCTCCTGGTAGGGCACATTCAGTCACAACTAGCCCCCCAGCCACCAAACTGGGCTCTGGAGCAAGACCCCACTCCACTGGCTAAGTAGCTCCCATCACACCCACCAAGAATGTGCTCACTGGGTAGGAATCTCTTCCCAGTTCAGCTCTCTTGTCAGCTGAGCCCCTCTCCCCACCTGGTGACCGGTGCTAGGCCAGGACTCACATGTGTTCAACAGAGGCATGACTGGCCCTCCCTCCTGCATGACACTGACCTCCAAGGAAGCAGGTGCTGGCAGCACCTGTCCACCCCACAGCCCCAGAGTCTGTAGGGAAGAAGGGCACTTAGAAGCCCAGGGCTCTCAGCTGGGAGCACGGCCCTCCCCTTCCTGCCTGGAGCCCCCACTCACCTTCTCCTTCATCTTCTCAATCTTCTTCACGGAGCTGCGGCGCTGGGGCCGGTCCTCGTGCCGCAGCAGGTTCATGCTGAGGTCTCCCGACTTGTTGAACTGCTTCTCCTCCTGCTTCTCAGCCTCCTTCAGCTTGCTTTCTGCACTGATGCTCTCTGCATGGTACATGTGGTAGGTTTTCATGACCTGGGGACACACAAATGCAGGAGGTCAGCAGCCTGTTATGGCCCAGTGTGGGCTAGCCCTGTGGCTCCAGCCCCCTACAAGGTTCTGTGCTCCAGTCAGATCTGCCCCTGCCCTCTTCCCACACCACACTCTGAACCCCCATACTTCTTTACTTTTTAAGTTCATATAAACTTTAATTATTATAGATGCAATACTTGCTTATTGCACAAGATTAGAAAATATAGGAAAGCAAAAATACAAAGTAAAAACATTGCATTCCCATGGCAGAGATTACCACGGTAACGCTATAAATTTTTCACACTTTATTTTTGCACCAGCTCTCCAGGACTGGAAATGATGATAAGTGGCAGCAGTAGCAGCTTCACCATTATCACCATCATCACTGACACCTGGCATTAAGTTCTTACTAAATTCCAGGTCTGCCACCCATCTGTCAGTTTGCTGTACCACGGTGGCTTGCATGGGGCTATGATGCTGGAAGCTATGTCACCAGTGTTTCAAATAGCAGCAGGGTCACCCATGGGAAAAAAAGGCCTGGAGATCTACTTCTGAAAATTAACCAATGAAAACCCTATGCATCACAGAATATTTTCCAAGACTGACTCATTTATTTTAGATGTGTCATCAGGAGGGACGGATCGCTGGAGAAGGACATCATGTTTGACAACGTGGAAGGCCAGCAAAGACGAGGGAAATCCTCAATGAGATGGACAGACACAATAGCCGCAACAATGAACTCAAACATACCAACGATCATGAAAATGGCACAGGACCAGACAAAAAATATTTCGTTCTGTTGAACATGGGATCCTCATGAGTCGAAGCCAACTTAACAGCAACTAGTAACAACAAGTGCCAGGCATGGCTAGCAAAGAGGAAATTAAAAAGGGTAACCATAGCCCTCGAGCATTTGGAGGTTCTCAGAGGTGATACGGCAAACTTGGTCCTGCCTCAGCTGTCCTCTGCAGACTTGTCAGCGTAACTCTTGTTCCTCCTCCCCAAGCGTCAGCAGGAAAGCCCACCCTCAGGTGGTCAGGGGGCTTCCATGAGGAACATCCTTCTTACTTACGTACAAATTATTTTTTCAGCTGTTCCCTTAAGTAAAATCGGCCTGCAAGTGACTCTGTCCCCAAAAGGAGTTATTAGATAACCCAGTAGCTATTCCATGTCCTAAATAAATTCATCCTTGGCTATAAAATGACCTCCTGTAAAGCAAATTTCCCTTTACTACTCTACTCTACTTCCATAATAAACATCAGATACCATTATAACAAGGGAATTCTTGAGTCTGAAGAAATCCTAGGCATCATCTAATCCAACCACCAACTTTTACATATAGGGAAACTGAGGCCCAGGGAGGCAAAGTGGCTTATCTAAGATCAAACAGTGTATCAGTGCATTCTCCAGACTTTATATCCATGTAGTCACCACCACAATCAAGATAAGATACAGAACATTTCCGTCACATTAAAAGGATCCCTCATGCCCCTTTGCAGTCAATTTCCACCCCGACGCCTAGCCCCAGGCAACCTCTGATTTTGCTTTCTGCCACTATAGATTTGTTCCGTATGTTCTAGAACTTAATATAAATGGAATCACACACAGTAAACTCTTGGGTCTGCCTTCTTTCACTCAGCATAATTTTTTTGAGATTTATCTATATTGTTGCAAGCATCAGTAATTCATTTTTATTGCTGAGTAGTAGTCCATTGGATGGATATACCACAATTTGCTTATTCATCTGTTGATGGCTATTTGGGTTGTTTATAGTTTTGAGCTATTATAAATAAAGCTGCTATGAACATCTGCATACAAGTTTTTATGTGGACATATGTTTTCATTTCTCTTAGGTGAATACCTAGAAGTGGAATGGAGGGTCATACGGTTAAGTGTATATTTGACTAGACTGGAAATCTGATTTTTTGCCTTTAATGTACCACTTTTTCTACCATATCATACTGTTTCCTTAATTCATTACCATTTTCTCAGCAGACATGAATCCTTTTGGCAGCCTTAGAAAGACTGGGCAGTCCCAAACCAACAGCATTCTGCCTCCAACTGGTTTCCAACTAGGAGTACACTTTTCCTTTACAATATTAAGTTTGAGATCATCTCTCTATGCTAAGAAGCACAAGAAATATATGGAATCCATGGCTTCTGAACCTTGTTCATTCTCTTCTCTTGCTGTTTGGAAAATTACAGCAACTAATTAAGCAGAGGCTCCCACCACGACCCACCACCAGGGATGGGATGTGCTCCCGCCTACCCAGTGCCTGTAAGTCAGGGAACTTGGGAGTTCACAAAATGAATTCTGGCCAGTGTACAACACTATGCATTCTCATTCGAAGTCCTGCAAAGTGATCCTGTTAGAATGAGGAATTCTTCTGACTGTTATTGTTAAATCATAGACTTGATCTGTTGCTCAGTGGGTTCCCTTTGCCATAGGCCAAGAGCCAGTGGGGACACCATCTGTTGTAGGGCATGGTAGTTAAGAATATGGACTCTGGGGCCAAACGTCAGGACAGAATCCTGATGCTGCCACTTAGCCACTGTGTGACCTTGAGCAAATCATGGAACCTCTCTGACCTCTGCTTCCTGGTCTGTAAAATGGGGATAACAGCACCTACCTCATAGGTTTGTGGTAAGGACTAACTGAGTTAATTTTTGTAAAGTCCTGAGAACAATACCTACAACATGGTAAGAGCCATGTAGGCCTTAGCTATCATTCTCCTCCTCCTCCCTGATTTGGGCTGAGGGTTAAAGAACTTTGAAATGACTTGCTTGACCATAACATCAGCAAAACGTTTACAGGCTTGGGAGAAAATTAGCTAATGTGAAAAAACGTATTTGATAACCATGTTCCTCTTTTCTTCCTTCATTCTAAAAACCTCCCAAATATTCAAAACAGTATATGAATTAAAATACAATCAATTTTTCTTCTGTAGGTCTTGGTGTAAACAGAGGGAGCCCTCTTCCCTCTTCTCTGCATTCCACCCATTTTTCCTTATTGGAAGTTGTCCCAAAGCCCCTAGAGGCTCCTTTCTTGCTGACTTTAACCATTCATTATGCCAGTTCTACTGAGATCGTTTCCAAACTAAATGGACCAGAAAGTTTTTCGTATGGACGTAGTCTTGGCATCTAGTGGCCAAAAGGAATTACTGCAGGCTTGTAGATAACCAAAGCAGTTGCCTCTTTTCACTGTGGTTTCCAGGAACTTAATGTGGCTCAGAGTTGGGAATGTCTGCTGAAGTCTGTCTCCAGGGCCCCCACAATCTCCCATTTTTAAGGCTTTCCTCTATCCCTCCACATTCACAGATACCACTGGATCCCTTGCTCCACCACCACTTTGCAGGTGCCATTCATTTCTGGACTCCATTCCTCTCTAGGTTCAATGATCCTTGTAAATTCCATGTTTCCTATTTCAGCTTCTGAGGTCTACTTATCTCACAGTAATTCTATCACTTGTGTTGAGTAGGGTGGAAGAAGAGAGAACATTTCTATTTGCAACCAGATCTTCCTATCTAATCATCCACCCATCCATCCTTCCTTCCGTCCATCCATCCAGCCAGCCAGCCAGCCATTCACTCACCCAAGGTCAGCATCACAGCTCCCACATTTTCCTTTGCCTAGATTTCTACTCTTCTTGAACCTAGAAGTATTCTTCCAGCTCTCTAAAAAGCCAAACTTCCCAGCACAGTCTCTCAACTGTATTTCAGAAGTCCCATGCATGGAGAATACAGCCCTGAGTACCCTGATGTCAAACTCCCTCTGATCCAACTGATGTGTCCTGATCCCAGGAGTAGCAATGAAGTGAACTCAATGTGCCCAGGATGACATATGTCAGATAGCTGTCACTGAAAAGCTTACTTGGAAGCTTCTTTGAAATGGGTCTAACTAAACCTACCCAGAATCTTCTAGACATTTCCTTTATTTCAGCCCACCTGAAAAATTAGCTTCAGTATGGAAGGTGCTTAGTACTATAGCCTAGGAAATTCTACTCAATTTTGCCAGTCCAGGATGTGTAATTAATATTTAATCTTATCTATTTGCTGTTATCTATTACTTTAGAGTTTGTAAACCTCTTTTTTTATTTACCCCAAGGAACATTTCCATTAGTTCTTACCCCAGTCCTGGGAGGCAGTGTGATAACAATAACAGCAATGACAGCAGCTAACAAATATTGAGCACTTACTACATGCCAGGTCTTGTTCTAAGCACTTTATATATATATATTAACTCATTCATTTCTCACAAAAACCCTAGGAGGCAGGTACCATTATGATCCCTGCTTTACAGATGAGGAAACCATGGCCTAGAAAAGTACATTTCTTAAGGTCACAAAGCTAGTAAATGACAGAGCCAAGGTTCAAAGCCAAGGTGGCTGACTCTAGAGCCTGGGCTTGATGGGCACATGATTGTGCTGCCTTCCCATTAGCCCTCCCTCAACCATAAAATAGGGATGAAAGGGGCCTGTACCTCACGAGGATTTGGGAGACCTGGTTTACTTGCTGGGTGACTATGGGAGAGGGTGTCCCCTCTGTCCTGCATGGTGAAGATCAGAGGAGGGAGTGAGTGGGAAAATGCTCTGTAAACTGGAGGTGCATGGCTGACAGCAGCATGTCCAGGGCTGGGATGGGGGCAGAAGTGGATGGATGCGGGAGGTCAGCTGAGGCCAACTTGCCGAGACCCAGTCTTCAACTTGGGATCTCTGAAGGGCTCCTCAGAGGCACCCACTCAGCTTAATGGGAAACAAAGGGTGGGGGATCACTTTCCAGACCTCCAAAGTCTATCAGGGAGGCCTCCTCTGAACAGTCCAGCCACCAGCTGAGAAGGACTGTGCAGGGAGAATTCTGATCGCTGTTCTTGGACTCACAGATTCTCTGAATGTAAGAGTCAGAACACCACCTGTCTCTTAGCTCGTCGTACTCTGGTGGCTGCATATTGCTATGATGCTGAATGTTATGCCACTGGTATTTTAAATATCAGAAGGGTCACCATGGTGAACTGTTTTCAGTGGAGCTTCAAGACTAAGACAGACTAGGAAGAAAGGCCTGGCAGTCTACTTCTGAAAATTAGCCAGTGAAAACCTTATGGATCACAATAGAACACTGTCTGACCCGCTTGCTTTGGACATATCAGGAGGGATCAATTGGTGGAGAAGGACATCATGTTTGGTGACATACAGGGCCAGTGAGGGCATCGGAGACCCTCGGTGAGATGAACTGGCCCAATAACTGCAACTATAGACTCAAACATGCCAGCGATTGTAAGGATGACACAGGACCAGGCAATACTTCACTCTATCGTATAAAAGGTTGCCATGAGTCAGAGTCGATTTGACAGCAGTTATCTCTATCTGTTATGGATTGAACTGTGTCCCCCAAAAATATGTGTTGTAAATCCTAACCTCTATGCCTGTGGTTATAATCTCATTTGGGAATGGATTGTCTTTGTTATGTTAATGAGACAGGATTAGTGTAGGGTGTGTTACGAGACATAAAAAAGATTAAACAAGCAAGTCAGAGAAGCAGAGATGGGGTAAAATAGATGCGAAGCCACATGGAGATCTCCAAGGAACCAGGAAGCAGAAGCTGAAGAGACAGGACCTTCCTCCAGAGCTGACAGAGAGAAAGCCTTCCTCTAGAGCTGGCATTCTGAACTCAAACTTCTAGCGTCTTAAACTGTGAGAAAATAAATTTGTTTGTTAAAGCCACCCTCTAAGGCCGGGTCTTCTGACCCCTAGGTGTTGTCTTTTCTGGTACTCATGCTGCCTTTTGCTGAGTATATGTTGCCTTTTGCATCTTCCCAGATCCTCAGATCATGAAAACAGGAAAGTATTATCTGTCCCATTCTTCAGACCCTCATTTAAATGCAAAAGAAGGTAAATAGAGTCTGGAAGTTTACAGCATCAATAAAGGGACATGCTGGGGCAGGATAAGGATCAGTTGTTACAAAACAGCTTCTCAACAATGCAGTCCATGAGGGCTTCCTCTGTCCCACAGGCAGGGCCATCCCTGGCCACATCAAGCTCTCTGCCTCCAACATTTGTGTACGGGTGGAAACTTGGGCTAATGCATGCCAAAGACATTCTTGAAGGAAAAGAAAAGCCCCAGAATTTCAATCTCACCACCCACCTTCTGTGTAGCCTATGTTCTCCATAGAATTTATAATCCCTATCTTATTTATTCATTTTGTATGTTTATAGATGGTGTCTCCCCAAATGCAAGAGTGCAAAGTCCATGAGGGCCAGGACCTTGCTCATGATCATATCCCCTGTAATAAGCAAAGACTGGAACCCAATAAGTACCAATATTTATTTGCATGGATGGAAGGATGGATGGAAGGAAAGGAGAGGGAGGGAGGGAGGGAGGGAGACGGGAAGGGAGAGGAGGGAGAGAAAGGAAGGAAAGGAGGCAGAGAAGGGGGAGGGAGTAAGGATGAAATAGGGGAGGTACAGTTCTACTGCCTTTGACCTGGTGAATATATTGGAAGAATAGGACAGCTACACCCTCAATCATAAATATTTATTGAGAAGTTTATTGTGTGCCAGGTACTACACCAAACCAAGCCTGTTGCCATCAAGTCAATTCGCCCTCATAGAGAACCCATGTGTTCAGAGTAGAACTGCTCCGTCAGGTTTTCTTGGCTGTAATCTTTATGAAAGCAGATTGCCAGGCCTTTCTTCTCTGGCACTGCTGGGTGGTTCTGAATCACCAACCTTTCAATTAGTAGTCGAGTGGAAACCATCTGTGCCACCTAGGGACCTTAGTTACTACACTAGGTACTGAAAATACTACAATGTGGAAGACAGATAGGGTCTCTCCCCTCACAAAGTACACACTCTACTGGGAAGACAGACAATTAAACACGTAATTATCACATGATGTGGTAAGTGCTATGATGAGGGGAGCATTGTCGATGTGTGCTGTCGAGTCAACTCTGACTGATAGTGACCCTACAGGACACAGTACAACTATCCCATAGGGTTTCCTAGGCTATAATCTGTACGGGAGCAGATCGCCAGGTCTTTTCTCCCACAGAACTCCTAGTGGATTCAAACCCCCAAACTTTCAGTTAGCAGCCAAGTGCTTAAACATTGCACTACCAGGGCTCCTTGATGAGGGGAGTACAGGTGCTAAAGAAAGTCTTCCTGGAGAAAGTGATATCTCAAGTGAACCCTGAATGAAGGGTAGCTGCTAGCTGGGTGAACAGGGCATGGGGTGATGATGGAGTGCTCCAGACAAAGGGAGCAGAACGGGCATTAAGGCCAGGAGGAGCAGGAGCCAAGCCAGTTGGAGGAAGAGCTTACAGGTAGAACATTAGGTGTTCGTTCATTTGAGCACTACCCAACGGAGCCACTTCCTTATCTTCCCCCAGCTACTCCCCCTCAGTGGACATCTGTTGTTTTTCTCTGCAGGATCATCCAGTCCTCTTTCTTCTGAAACAGCTTCCTGATTTTCTTTGAGAAAATCCCCAGAATTCCCTTTCACCACTCTCAGTGTATGTGGTTCATGAAACTGACTGCACCCTCTACTTCTAGGGGTGGGCACGAGACCCAGGCCTGGCCAATCAGTAAACACTATGCTAATCTGACCACAGTGATTGGGGTCATGATCCCAGCCAGGCCAATCAGAGACAGCTCTGGGACTTCTGCTGAAGCACTGGGAAGGGGTGCTCTCTTTCCACTAGCAGGGCTGAGCTGGTAGGGAGTGAGCTTGCAGCACTGGGGGACATCTTTATCACCATGTGGGGGATGTCTGCCTGGTCCTAAGATCAACACAAAGGAAATGATTTCCTAAGGTGTTGTGCGAGCGCTGGATCCAGCTACACTTGAGCTACCTGCTCATGTGACTCAATTGTCATTTTTATAAAAGCCAGTTTGTACTGGATTTCTGTCCCTTGCCACTGAATGAATCCCAAAAGGCAGACTTCCTTCCCTTCTAGCCTCCGCATGACCCATAGCAATCCTAGTCCAACTGGTCAAACCTTACACAATGACTTGGAAGCAAATACCACTGACTGACAGAGCAGGAGAGCTCAGAGCTGTCGTCCCACACACCTGATTCCTGCTCCCTGTGTTGTTTGCTCTCCCTCTGCCTCCCTCTGCACCCAGGAAACTTCCACTGCCATCCAGATCCAAATCAAATACCATCTCTTCTTTGTTGCCTTCTTGATGCGCCCCCCCCCATGTCCCCTCACACTATGTCCATAACTTCATTAAGACACTTGTCACATTGTGCACTTGTTGAGGACACAAGCTGTGTTTCATGCTTCTGGACACAGTTGGTGATCTAGAAGTGTGTGCTGAGTGAATGAATGTCTCAGCAGGAGAGCTGAAAGAGGTGAGAGGGGAAACCTCACCTCCCAGTCCTTCTTAGGCCCAGTTCTACCCATAGACGAAACTGGGCACACACTGGGACCAGCAGGGTGGCGGTCCAGTGGAGCCTGCCTTGCTCTGAGTCTGAGACACGCCCCTCTTCTCCTTCTGAGGGCACAGTGGCATTAAGATCAAAGCTTGAAAGGACTCTCAAAGCTCCTCCAGCTTCATGCCTTCACTCCACAGATGGGGGAAACTGAGGCCAGAGTCCAGGTAACCTGCTCTAGGTCAGTGTCTCCCAAAGTGCAAGAGAGATGCCACTGTGTTAGCAAGATGATTTTAGGAGTTACACGTGTTATTAAATAATACAGACTCCCACATTGAGGGGCTTACACCCTTTCCAATTGTCATGGAATCCTGCCGAGGACGGCACAAGGAAAGGTGTTCTTTGGCGCTAATGTGTCTTTAACGGGTCTCCACTGCTGCTCTCTGGCAGACTCCAGCAAGTTTATTTTCATTTAACGTATGGAATCCTTCTATTTAGACCAAATTGTTTTTCCATTTGCTGATGTGGAATATCGTTTTCTTCCAAAATAATGGATGTAAGTAGTTTATATATGTTTATATAAACAGTTTAATGCACTGGTATGAGTAGCTTAGAGTAGTGTCTGAGCACATAAACTCTGGAGCAGGCTCTGCCACTTCCCACTGGGTGACCCTGGGCAAACTTCCTGGCCTCTCTGTGCCCTAAAATGGGGATGGTAATAATAATAACTACCCCACAGGGTTATGTGATGACTAAATGAGCTAATACATGTAAAGCACTTAGACCAGTGTCTGGCATGGGATAAGCCCCTTCTAAGAGCAGTGGTTATTGTTGTTAGCTGCCGTGGGGTTGGCCCCCAACTCATGGTGACCCCATGCACAATGGAACAAAATGCTTCTGGATCTTGCACCACCCCCATGATCAGCAGGGGATCAGACCACTGTGAACCATAGGATTCTACTTGGCTGATTTTTGGAAGTAGATCACCAGGCGCTTCTTCCTAGTCTGTCTTAGTCTGCAAGCTCCACTGAAACTTGTTCAGCATTCTAGCAACAGACAAGCCTCCACGGACAGAAAGGTGTTGACTGTTCATGAGGTGCACTGGCCAGGAATCGAACCCAGGTCTCCCGCATGGAAGGTGAGAATTCTACAACTGAACCACCAAAGCCCCCTATATAAGAGTGAAGGCTATAATTATTACTGAAACAATTCCCAAAATATAACTACAAAAGCAAGATGCAGAATAGCATGTAAAGTTGCTGCCACTTGTATAAAACAGCAGTATGTGGGACATCTGTGTACATCTGTGCTTCTTTATGAATACAATCTCTCTAGAAGGAGACATTAGTAAACTAAAACTAATAACCCCAGTTGCACAGAAGGAGGAGGGACAGCAGGCAACAGGTGACACACTTCTCACTCTGGACATTTCTGTGCTGTTTAATCAAGTTCATGTATTATCCTTAAATTTAAAAGTTAAGTAATTCTTAAAAAAAAAGACCCCCGATCATCTCCAGCAAAATGCTGCTCTAGGTAGAAACACCACGCCGTCCCTCCACAGCAAAGATCCGAAAAACTAAGCCGAACAGAGAAAACAACAATCCTGAAACCCTAAAACATCAAATGAAGAGATAAAGAACTCAGCCAAGCACCAAATGGAATGAGAAAACTGACAGAGAACGGAGAGTGAGGAGAAATTCATGCAGAGGTCCCCATCAGCTAACGCAGCACGGATCCACCATCTTGGACTCCTATCGGAGACCAGCAAACAGGGGGTACGAGAAAGCAGCTTCACGGAGCTTCCAGTGGGAGACAAAACAACCAGTAATTTGCGATATACGCTTTCCCACCCCCCACCCTTCTTCACCCCCACTTGGCCTCCTCTGCTTCCTGTGGCCACAATCTCTTGTCTGGGAAGCACGGGCTGCTTGGATTCCACACACCCGAATGGGCCAGCTCTCTGACTGCCATTTGTTGGCTGCTGGTGTTGTTTTTTTCTGCTTCTTTTGATTTCTTCCTTACCTCTCAGCATCTCCCCCTCCTTTTGCTCAAATACCTGGCTCCGTCTGTCATCTTTGCTTCTTCCTGAGGGGCTGCAGAGCTCTGGTAATTTGTGATACACACTTTCCCACCCCCTACACTTCTTCACCAACACTCGGCCTCCTCTGTTTCCCGTGGACACTGTCTCTTGTCCGGGAAGCACCGGTTGCTTGGATTCCACCAGCCTGCACTAGCTGGCTCTCTGAGTCCCATTTGTTGGCTGCTGGTTTTGCTTTTTTTCCACTTATTTTGATTTCTTCCGTACCTCTCACCACATCCCTCTCCTTTTGCTCAAATACCTGTCTCCGTGCGCCATCTTTGCTTCTTCCTGAGGGGCTGCAGAGCTCCGTTTGAGGGTAGAGCTACTTCCTAGTCTGGACTGCCACGCTGGTGGGATCCCAGGGTTTTTGTTCGTTTGTTTGTTTTGAATTGTTTGTTTGTTTTCTTTTCTTTTCTTGAGTTGGGAGATCGTTCTGGCCAGGCTGTGCTACGTGGCTTCGAACCTACCCCCTCAGCTTGCACAGACGTGCAGAGGGATCCCTCAGAGCATTTCTTTTCTTGTTGGTTTTTTTTCTTTCTTTCTAGTTTTTCAGGGGCTTTTCTTGTTCTTTTTTTTTTTTTTTTAATTTGTTTTGTTCTGTTTTCCCTCTTTTTCCCTTTTTGTCTTTCTTCATTACTCAGTTTCTCGTCTCTCTACATCTTCCTTCTCTTTCTGTTCCCTGAATACCTGGAGTTGTATACCTCTATACCTTCTAGCCAGGCTGTACTGCAACACCTGAGAACAACTTCCCCAGACCTCATAGCTGCACTGGTGGGATCCCTGGGAACTTGGCTGTTCTTTTCCTTTTCTGATTTTTATTTATTCATTCTTTTCTTTTCTATTTTTTTCTTCCTCTTCCCCTTTTTGTTTTCCTCCATTTCATAGTCTCTCATCTCTCCACTCCAATGGCAAGCTCCCCTAGCATTCTTTTTTGTTTGTTTGTATGTTTTTGGCTCCTGTTCCTTTCTCCTCTCTCCCATATCCATCTTAGCTCCACGCATAACAATCTCCCTGCTCCATCCTGCCTACCTGCACCGTGCGCTTGACATCACACCACCAAGCAGCACAGGCACGGCCTACTGGAACCTTCCCTGTGCTGCTTACCGACCGGCCCTGGTGTCTGTAGTAAGTGCTGCAAACAACCCGTCCCAGTAACTCATTTTAAGCTGGACCTGCCCTGCCACACCGTATCTGAGTGACTGACCCTGCCAATTGGAGAAGGAGGTGAAAAGTATTGTGCCACAGACGCGCAAACAACAAAGAACACACAGCTCACCTGCTCGAAGTCAAATTAAAAAAAAAAAGAAGGGATGAAACAAACAAATCTACAATCAATAAATGAGAAAAATAACTACTGAATGCCCGAAGGCAGCAGACAATATCAAAACATTTACAAAAACGGGACAGGATGGTTCCAGCAGACGTCCAAAATAAAACACCAGATGACTTTCCAGTGGAAGAAAAGCCACTAGAACTACCTGATAGGGAATTCAAATCTCTAATACTCAGAATTCACCAAGAGCTGAAGCAAAAAGCAGACAACTATTGTATGAGACCTCTTTTGTAAAAACCCATGAAAAAATTCACACACAAAATGTAACAATCTTTGTTGGTTACTAGGGATGGGAGGGGTGGGGGTGGGGGAATATTAAATAGACAATACATAAGTGGTACCTTGGGTGAAGGGTGAGACAGTATACAATACAGGAGAAACCAGCACAAGTTGTACAAGGAAAGGTCATGGAAGCCCCAGAGACACATCCAAACTTCCTGAGGGACTGAATTGCTGGGCAGAGGGCTCTGGGAACCATGGTCTCGGGGAACATCTAGCTCAACTGGTATGACACAGCTTATAAAGACAATGCTCTACGTTCTGTCTTGGTGAGCAGTGTCTGGGATCTTAAAAGCCTGTGAGAGGCCATCTAAGATACTCCACTGGTCTCATCCCTTCGGGAGCAAGGGAGAATGAAGAGAACAGGATACAAGGAAAGGATTAGTCCAAAGGACTAATGGACCACAGCTACCAAGGCCTCCACTGGACTGAGTCCAGTACAGCTAGGTGGTGCCCGGCTACCACCACTGACTGCTCTGACAGGGATCACAACAGAGGGTTCTGGACAGAGCTGGAGAAGGATGTAGAGCATAATTCTAATCCACAAAAAAAAAAAGACCAGATTTACTGGCCTAAAGGAGACTGGAGAAACCCCGAGAGAATGGCCCCCAGACACCCTTTTAGCTCAGTAGTAAGGTTACCTCCGAGGTTCACCGTTCAGCCTGAGAGTGGACAGCCCCATAAAAACAAATGAGACTAATGAGGTACAGGAGTCCAGTGACAAGGGCCAGAAAGCAGAAGGGGACAAGGAAGCTGGTGATAGGGAACCCAAAGTTGAGTAAGGATACTGTTGATGTGTTGTGAGATGGTTAACCATTGTCACAGGGCAACATTTGTAGCAACTGTTAAATGAGAAACTTTTGTTCTGTAAGCCTTCATCTTAAGTGAGAATAACAGCACAATTTGAAGAGCGTAGTGAATGTCACTCAACTGTGCATGTAGAAATTTTTGAAATGGTTTATCTTCGGCTACATGTATTTTCACCAAAAAAAAAAAAGGTTGAGAAGTTAGAGGGTTGATATGTTGTGGGGTTGTTAACCAATGTCATAAAACAACATGTGTACTACTGTTTCATGAGAAACTATTTGTTCTGTAAGCCTTTACCTGAAGTATAATAAATTAAAAAAAAAGCAGACAAAAATGAGGAAAAAATAGACAAATTCATGGTAATACAGACAAAAAACTTGGAAGAACTCAGGAAAATAATTCAGGAACAAAATGCCAAAATAAATTCACAACCAGAAATTATACAAAAACAACAATTAGAAATCCAAAAGATAAACAACAAGATTTCAGAAATGGACGGTGTCATAGAAGGGCTGAGAAGCAGATTTGAAATGGTGGAAGACAGGATCAGTGGAATTGAAGACAAACACTTGGATACAACTCTGCTTCAGGAAAACTCAGAAAAAAGAACAAAGAAAAATGAACAGACCCTGAGAGTTATGTGGGATACAATCAAAAGCGAAAATTTTCAAGTGATTGGAATTCCAGACCAGGGGGAGAAAACAGAAAACACAGAGAGGATCATTGAAGAACTACTGACAGAAAACTTCCCCAATAACATGAAAGATGAAAAGCTGGCCATCCAAGAAGCTCAATGAACCCCATATAGAAGAGACCCCAAAAGAAAATCACCAAGGCATATCATAATCACACTTGCCAAAAACAAAGACAAAGAATCCTGAGAGCAGCTCATGAAAAACAAGAAGTCACATACAGAGGAGAAACAATAAGACTAAGCTCAGATTATTTGGCAGAAACCACGCAGGCAAGAAGGCAATGGGATGACATATATAAAATCTTGAAAGAAAAAAATTGCCAGCCAAGAATAATATATACTGCAAAACTCTCATTCAAATATGATGGTGAAATTAGGTCATATCCAGATAAACAGAAATTAAGGGAATATGTAAAAGCCAAACCAAACTTACAAGAATTATTAAAGGGAGTTCTTCAATCTGAGAACAAACAACTTCAGCTCACAGGCAGAATCTAGGACACAGGACTGTACCAGACAGATAACAATCTTGGAAATAACTCTCAAGGACTATACAAAACCAAAACAAATACAACAGGGAATTCGAGCACTTAATCAGTAAATGACAACAACATCAAAACAATAAAAGACGGAATAAATGGCATAGGTATAGAACCTTCTAATGGAGAGGAAGGCAGGGCGATACCAAGTAATGGTAGACTGCTTCAAACTTAGAAAGATAAGGGTAAAATTCGTGGTAACCACAAAGAAAGTTAACAAACAACACTAATAAAAATAAAGAGGAAAAACATGAAGTCTCAGCAAAAACAAAACCTACAAAAACAAAAGAAATGAAAAAAAAAAAAACCACAAACAAAAATAACTCAGCACAGGAGAGTAAGAAGAACAAAGAAAACATCAGCACCAAAAAAAAAAAAGCACTACAAAATGACAGCAACAAACTCACATCTATCAATAATTACACGGAATGTAACTGGACTCAATGCACCCATAAAGAGACAAAGAGTGACAGAATGGTAAGAAAACAGGATCCATCGATATGCTGTCTACAAGAGACACACCTTAGAAACAAAGATGTGAATTTATTAAAAGTCAAAGGTTGGGAAAAAATATATCAAGCTAACAACTATCAAAAAAGAGCAGGAGTGGCAATACCAATCTCAGATAAAATAAACTTTAAAACAAAATCCACCATAAAAGACAAAGAAGGACACTAATGATTAAGGGGATGATCCATCATGAAGACATAACCATAATAAACATCTACACACCCAATGACAGGGCTCCAAAATACATAAAACAAACTCTAACAACACTGAAAAGAGAAATTGACAGTTCCACAATAATAGTAGGAGACTTCAACACACCACTCTCACTAAATGACAGAACAACTAAGAAGGAACTCAGCAAAAATACAGAAGACCTAAAGGGCACAATCAGCCAACTTAACCTCATAGACATATATAGAACACTCCATCCAACCACTGCAAAGTACACATTCTTTTCCAATGCACATGGAACGTTCTCCAGAATAGACCACATTTTAGGCCACAGAGCAATCCTCAACAAGACCGAAAACGTTGAGATAATTCAAAGTATCTTCTCTGAGCACAATACTACCAAGGTAGAAATTAACAACAGAAAGAGCAAGGAAAAGAAATCAATTACATGGAAATTGAATAATACCCTGCTTACATATCACTGGGTAATAAAAGAAATCAGAGATGGAATCCAAAAATTCCTAGGATCAAATGAGAATGAAAACACATCATACCAAAACCTTTGGGACACAGCATAGGCAGTCCTCAGAGGACAATTTTTAGCAATAGATGCACACATCAAAAAAGAAGAAAGGGACAAAATCAAAACATTAACTACAGAACTCAAACAAATAGAAAGAGAACAGCAAAAAAAGCCCACAACCACCAGAAGAAAGGAAATAGTAAAGATCAGAGCAGAAATCAATGAAATAGAGAACAGAAAAACAATAGAAAGAATCAACAAAACCAAAAGTTGGTTCTTTGAAAGAATCAACAAAATCGACAAACCACTGGCCAGACTGACTAAAGAAAAACAGGAGAGGACGTAAATAACCCAAATAAGAAATGAAATGGGGGACATTACAACAGACCCAACTGAAATAAAAAGGATTATAACAGAATATTATGAAAAACTATACTCCAACAAATTTGAAAACCTAGAGGAAATGGACATATTTCTAGAAACACACAGCCTACCCAAACTACAACAAAGTGATGTTGAAAATCTGAAGAGACCCATAACAAGAGAAGAGACTGAAAAGGTAGTAAAAAAAAAAAACTCCCAACCAAAAAAAGCCCTGGCCCAGATGGTTTCACTGGAGAATTCTACAAAACATTTACAGAAGAGCTTGTACCAGTACTACTCAAGCTATTTCAGAGCATAGAAAAGGAGGCAACACTTCCAAATTCATTCTATGAAGCCAGCACAATGCTGATATCACAACCAGGCAAAGACGTCACAAAAAAAGAAAATTACAGACCAATATCTCTCATGAATATAGATGCAAAAATTCTTAACAAAATACTAGCCAATAGAATTCAGCATCATATCAAAAAAATAATACACCACGACAAAGTAGGATACATACCAGGTATGCAAGGTTGGTTCAACATTAGTAAATCAATCAATGTAATCCACCACATAAATAAAAGGAAAGAAAAGAATCACATGATCATCTCACTTGACACAGAAAAGGCATTTGACAAAGTCCAACACCCATTCCTGATAAAAACTCTCAATAAAATAGGTATAGAAGGGAAATTTCTCAACATAATAAAGGGCATCTATGCAAAACCAATGGCCAACATCATTCTTAATGGAGAGAGGCTGAAAACATTCCCCTTGAAAACAGGAACAAGACAAGGATGCCCTTTATCACCACTCCTATTTAACATTGTGCTGGAAGTTCTAGCTAGAGAAATAAGGCAAGAAGAAGAAATAAAGAGCATCCAAATTGGCAATGAAGAAGTTAAACTGTCCTTGTTTGCAGATGATATGATACTATACATAGAAAACCCTAAAGACTCCATGAGAAATCTACTGGAACTAATAGAAAGAGTCAGCAGAGTAGCAGGATACAAGATAAACATTCAAAAATCAGTTGGATTCCTACACACCAATAAGGAGAACGATGAAAAGGAAATCAGGAAAACAGTACCGTTTATAATAGCCCCTACAAAGATAAAATACTTAGGAATAAATCTAACCAGGGATGTAAAAGATCTGTACAAAGAAAACTACAAAACACTACCGCAAGAAACCCAAAGGGATCTACATAAATGGAAAAACATACCATGCTCATGGATAGGCAGACTCAACATTGTGAAAATGACAATTCTACCCAAAGCAATTTACAAATACAATGCAATCCTGATCCAAATACCAACAACATTCTTTGAAGAGATGGAAAAACTAATCATTAACTTTATATGGAAAGGGAAGAAGCCCTGGATAAGTAAAGCACTACTGAAGAAGAAGAATAAAGTTGGAGGACTCCCACTACCTGACTTCAGAACCTACTATACAGCTACAGTAGTTAAAACAGCCTGGTACTGGTACAACAACAGATACATTGACCAATGGAACAGAATTGAGAACCCAGATGTAAATCCATCCACCTACGGTCACCTGATCTTCGACAAGCACCCAAAGTCTATCAAATGGGGAAAAGACAGTCTTTTTAACAAATGGTGCTGGAAAACCTGGATATCCATCTGCAAAAAAATGAAACAGGACCCATACCTCACACCGTATACAAAAACTACTTCAAAATGGATCAAAGACCTGAATATAAAGCCTAAAACTATAAAGTTCATAGAAGAAAAAATAGGACCAACACTACAGGCCTTAATACATGGCATTAACAGGATACAAACCATAACCATCAATGCACAAACCCCAAAAGATAAGCCAGATAACTGGGATCTTCTAAAAAATCAAACACCTATGCTCTTCAAAAGCCTTCACCAAAAGAGTAAAAAGAGAACCTACAAACTGGGAAAAAATTTTTGGACAGTACAAGTCAGACAAAGGTCTAATCTCCATAATCTACAAGAAAATCCAACACCTCTACAATGAAAAGACAAACAATCCTATTAAAAAATTGGCAAAGGAAATGAACAGACACTTCACCAAAGAAGACATTCAAATGGCCGACAGACACATGAGGAAATGCTCGCGATCACTAGCCATTAGAGAAATAAAAATTAAAACCACAATGAGATACCATCTCACCCCGGCATTACTGGCACGGATCAAAAACACTGGAAATAACAAATGTTGGAGGGGCTGCGGGGAGATCGGAACTCTTATGCACTGCTTGTGGGCATGCAAAATGATACAACCATTTTGGAAAATGATATGGCGCTTCCTCAGAAAGCTAGAAATAGACATACCATTCAATCCAGCACTCCCACTCCTAGGAATATATCCTAGAGAAATAAGAGTCATCACTCGAATAGACATATGCACACCTATGTTCATGGCAGCATTGTTCACAATAGCAAAACGATGGAAACAACCTAGATGCCCATCAACAGATGAATGGATAAACAAACCATGGTACATACACACAATGGAGTACTATGCAACGAGAAAGAACAATAATGAATCTGTGAACCATCTCATAACATGGATGAAACTGGAGGACATTATGCTGAGTGAAACAAGTCAATCACAAAAGGACAAATATTGCATGAGACCTCTATTGTAGAAACCCATGAAAAAGTTCACACACAAAATGTAACAATATTTGTTGGTTACCAGGGATGGGGGTGGAGGGCAGAATACTAAATAGACAATAGATAAGTGGTATCTTGGGTGAAGGGTGAGACAGTACACAATACAGGAGAAACTAGCACAACTTGTACAAGGAAAGGTCATGGAAGCCCCGTAGACACATCCAAACTCCTTGAGGGACTGAATTGCTGGGCAGAGGGCTGTGGGGACCATGGTCTTGGGGAACATCTAGCTCAATTGGCATGACACAGCTTATAAAGACAATGCTCTACATTCTACCTTGGTGAGTAGCGTCTGGGGTCTTAAAAGCCTGTGAGCAGCCATCTAAAATACTCCACTGGTCTCATCCCTTCGGGAGCAAGGGAGAATGAAGAGAACAGGATACAAGGAAAAGATCAGTCCAAAGGACTAATTGTCCACAGCTACCAAGGCCTCCACCGGACTGAGTCCAGTACAGCTAGGTGGTGCCCGGCTATCACCACTGAATGCTCTGACCAGGATCACAACAGAGGGTTCTGGACAGAGCTGGAGAAGGATGTAGAACAAAATTCTAACTCACAAAAAAAAGACCAGATTTACTTGCCTAAAGGAGACTGGAGAAACCCCGAGAGTATGGCCCCCAGACACCCTTTTAGCTCAGTGGTGAAGTCATTTCTGAGGTTCACCGTTCAGCCAGGTAGTGGACAGCCGCATAAAACCAAATGGGACTAATGAGGCACCGCAGTTCAGGGACAAGGGTCAGAAGGCAGAAGGGGACAGGAAAGCTGGTGATAGGGAACCCAAGGTTGAGTAAGGATAGTGTTGATGTGTTGTGAGGTTGTTAACCATTGTCATAGGGCAACATGTGTACTAACTGTTAAGTAAGAAACTATTTTGTCTGTAAGCCTTCATCTAAAGTGAGAATAGCAGCACAATTGTAAGAGTGTAGTCTATGTCATTGAACTGTGCATGTAGAAATTTTTGAAACGGTGTATCTTTGGCTATGTATATTTTCACCAAAAAGAAAAAAAAAAAGGTCGAGAAGGGAGAGGGTTGACATGTTGTGGGGTTGTTAACCAATGTCACAAAACAATATGCATACTACTGTTTCATGAGAAACTATTTGTTCTGTAAGCCTTCACCTGAAGTACAATTAAAAAAAAAAAAGACCCCATGCACAATGGAATGAAATGCTTCTGGATTCTGCACCACCCCCATGATCAGTGGGGGATCAGTCCATCCGGCCTCAAGCATGAAGTGTGTGTAACACAGAGCAAGCCTGGAGGACGGAGACCAATCAGGAGGTGGCTGTACTTTTTCAGGCCAGGCTTTCCTAGGGCTCAGGCTGGCACAGTGGCAGTGGGAGCTGGAGGATAGAGAAAAGATCCAGAACTACATTGGAAACATATTTGTGCTTCTTTCTTTCATCAAATACACAGTTATTGAGCACTAATATTTTCTAGGATCCCTGGGTGGTACAAACGGTTAATGCCCTTTACTACTAACCAAAAGGTTGACGGTTCCCATCTACCCAGAGGTGCCTCAGAAGAAAGGCCTGGTGATCCACTTCTGAAAAATCAGCCATTGAAAACCCTGTGGAGTACAGTTCTACTCTAACACGCGTGGGGTCGCCATGAATCAGAGTTGACTTGATGGCAACTGGTTTAATGTTTGCCAGGCACTGTACTACATTCTGCTCATATAACTTTTCTCAGAACTATTCCAGGGAGGTCCTGAGGCTCAGAGGGGTTGCCTGACTTGCCCCGGGTCATACTAAGTGGCATGACCCCAGGCCCATCTGACTCCAAAACTGTGCTCTTTCAGTACACAAGGCTGCTTTATGCTAATTAATTAGGACTGAGAAACTAAAAAAAAAAAAAAAACAATGGTGGGAGGGGGCAGTCTGTTTACAGAAAAATGTCGAGTACATGGTAGAGGGCTCAGTCATATGGTTAAACCATGGTGAGGGCACCTGAATGAATGCAGATTTGGAGATATTGCTCTAGGAAGACACACAGCAAGCCAGGGATGGAGCTGGGACCAGAATTCACATTCCTGGGCTCCCAGTCTCAGGCTCTCACTACCTGCGACCCTGAGGGTGGTCATTAGAAGGTAAATACCTTTACAAAAATTTGCCTGGGCTTCCCCCTCAACCCCCAGTTGATTTCTTACCCCTAAGCCCAGCACACAACCATATCAAGTCTCCAACAAGTGAAAGCTGTTGTTGTTACCTGTCTTTGAGGAGGCCCTGACTCATGGCAACCCCATGTACAACGGAACGAAACGCTGCCTGGTTCGGCACCATCCCCTTGATCTACTGTGGACAGAACCGTTGTGATCCACAGGGTTTTCATGGGCTCATTTTCGGAAGTAGATTGCCAGGCCCTTCTTCCTAGTCCATCTTAGTCTGGAAGAGCTACTGAAACCTGGTCAGCATAATAGCAACACACAAACCTTCACTGACACACGAGTGGTGGCTGCACTTGAGGTGCATTGGCCAGGAATGGAACCCGGGTCTCCTGCATGGAGGGAAGAATTCTACCACTGAGCCACTAATGCCTCATAAAGGGAAAAGTAGAGCCCATTCACTAGTGCAATTAGTGTCTACCTGGAACCAGCTGCTGCTGGTGTGGACTCTCCTTAGACCTCCCCACATGGCCCTGAGCAAAGTCATTAGGCCCACCCTACAGCCCCAGACCTGGCAGCTCTGCCTGGGAGAGCTCAGAGCAGAGTTAAGGAATACAGAGGAGGGGATGCAGTGGGCAGGCTGCAATGCTGGTCAGTTAATGACCCAACAGATGCATTTCATGAGCTAGAAATATATTGATGATCTGAACATATTTTTAGCTGAACAATGAAATGAAGTGGGTTTTTTATTGTTTGTTCTTTTGTTTCGGCCTCTTCTGGAAATATTTGGCATGCTGGCCCACACGTTCACCCTCTGCCCTTTTTCCCTCCCAGGCCAATATACGATCAACAGCTATATTGTATCAGGACAGTGGAGTTCAGGGAAAAAGAGGTGAGCTGGTGTGTGTGTGTGTGTTTGTATGTGTGTGTGTGTGTGTGTTTGTACGTGTGTGTGCGCACGCACACGCCTGCATGTATGCGCGCTATTGTGCTTTAGGAAGGAGAGCACTGTGAGGTGGTGGGAACAGGACAGAGGGAAGGCTTGTTGAATGAATGAATGAACAAACAACTAACAAACTGCCCAGCCCTGCAGGGCATCTGCATCCTTCCTGGTCCCGGGTGGAGACGAGGCTTTTCCCTAAATCAGGTGATGGATGGCCTTTAGCATGTCTCTCCATCATCATTACACCCAGGATCCATTATAAGTACCCCCTGCAAACCACCACCACCTCCTTTATGAAAAATTAAAAACAGAAAAAAGTCTAGTGTAATCCTTCCTTCCCATTTGCTCCTCAGTGGCTGTGGCCATGACCCTGGAGTTCCAGGGGCTGGGGGAGGAGGGGGAATATAAGGACTTGTATAAGCTAATATGGTAACTAGGATGTGCTCAAAAGATCTCCCTAGCAATGAAGCATGGGATTTGCGGTCCAAAGTACCCTCAGCGGCTGCAAGGCTGTGGCTGACTGCTTGCCACGATGGCCGCAGTAATTCCTCCAGTTGCAGCAGGCACACCCCTGTGGGCTATGACTCTGCAGCTACTCCATCAAGATGTGAAGTTCACTTTTCCACCCTGCGACTCTGGGCATAGCCAGGGGACTTGCTCTGGTCAATGGACATTAGGATTCAAAAGTGCTTGCACACTGGAGTTTGCCTGCTTTTGGCTGTAGTTGGAGCCCTGAGGCCATGATGTGAATGAGCTTGAAATAGCCGGCTGGGGAGACCAGATGCAAAACAACCAGGATGCCAACCACCAGACATGTGAGTGAGGCCATCTTAGACCATCCAACCAGGTTTATCAGCCAGAAAATGTGGCCACATGAGTGGCCCCAGTTGAATTCTGCCCAAATTGCTGACCCACAGGATCGTGAGCGAATAAAATGGTTATTGGTTTAAGCCACTGAGTTTTGAGGTGGTTTATTATGCAGCAATTGATAACTGATAAATGGCCTTAAGCAAATCATTTACTCCTCTGTGCCTCAGTTTCTTCATCTGTAAAACGAGGTTAATAATAGTACCTACCTCATAGGGTTGTATGAGCTTTAATTAAGTAATACACATGAAGTACCTAATACTGTATGAGGTACATTCTAAGCACTCAATAAACGGCCACAGTTGTTATTATTATCCTTGTTCTGACAATAAAGAAAATGAGGTCCAAAGAGGTTAATTGACTCAGCCAACCTAGTAAGTGGTGCAGCGAGAATTCAAACCCTGGTCTGTCTGTGATCAGTTTGCTGTACATTGCCTTCCCTGCGGAGAATTCCCTTTCTCTTCCCCTCTTCCCCTCTGCTTCTTTAATCCCTACCCATCTGTCTTAGTTATCCAGTGCTGCTATAACAGAAATACCACAAGTGGGTGGCTTTACAAACAGACATTTATTTTCTCACAGTTTAGGAGGCTAGAAGTCCGAATTCAGGGTGCCAGCTCTAGGGGAAGTCTTTCTTTCTCTGTTGGCTCTGGAGGAAGGTCCTTGTCTCTTCAGAGCTCCTGCTCCTGGGTGAGCTTCATGTGGCTTGGCATCTCTCTTTCCCCATCTCTCCTTCTTTTGCTGGCTTGTTTAATTCTTTATATCTCAAAAGATATCGATTTAAAACACACCCTACACTAATCCTGCTTCATTAACATAAGAAACACAGCCCCTTCCCAAATGGGATTATAACCACAGGCATAGAAGTTAGGATTTTCAACACATATTTTGAGGGGACACAATTCAATCCATAACACCATCCAAAGGCATCGAGCTCAAAATCCACCCTTGATCACAGCAGCCCATCTGGATCCACCACATTTCTAAGCCCCCAGGCTCCTCTTCCTCCCTACTTCCCTCTTCCTCTCAATGGATCTCTCACACATGTGCACACGCCCTCTCATTTCTTCTCTCAACAAATACGTACTGATGACCTACTATGCACCAAGCACTGCTGTGGGCTCCGGGAACACCCACTGAGCTCACCGTCTTGGTGACCTCCCCTCCAATCCATGTATCCAGCGTGTACTGTGCTCTGTCTTAATTGTTACAGAATCAGTTCACATACTCCTGTTCTCATCTCCCTGCCCAGATTATAAATTCCTTGTGGATAAATCCAGTTTCTTTCATTTATTCATACATACATCCCTCCCTCCTTTGCTTCAACAAGACCGTAGGAACGCCAAGGATATATACGCCACTCTGACAGAGACTAACCCTTGAAATGTTCAGAATCCTCCACTGGGCCTACTGCAGAGCTGAGTCCACAGCAGGCATCCTCAAAGGCTTAAATTTAACTGAATTTCTGGGTAACTGTCTTAGTTTCCTGAAGTCCCTGGGTAGTGCAAACAGTTAATGCGCTCAGCTACTAACCAAAAGATTGGAGGTTTGTGTCCACCTAGAGGCACCTCAGAAGAAAAGCCTGGCAATCTAATTCTGAAAAATCAGCCACTGAAAGCCCTACGGAGCACAGTTCTACTCTGACTGACACACATGGGTCACCAGGAGTTGGGGTAAACTTGATGGCAACTGGCAAGGTAAGTCTTAGTCTCCTAGGGCTGCTATGACAAAATACCACCAAGTGAGTGGCTATAAAGGACATAAATTTACTGTTGCACAGTTCTGGAGGCTATGAGTCCAAATCAGGGTATCAGCCATGTTGACTCCTTCTGAGAGCTCTGAAGGAGAATCTGTTCCATGCCTCTCTTCTACATTCTGAAGGCTTCCAGCAATCCTTGGTGTTCCTTTGCTGCTTGTAGATGCATCTTCACATGGTGCCTTCCCACTCTGTGTGACTCTCTCCTTGTCTGTTCTCTCCTTTTATAAGATACCACTCAGAAGGGATTAGCATCCACCTTATTCTAGTATGACCTCATTAACTTCACTGATAACATCTTCAAAGAAAAACCCTATTTCCAAACAAGGTCATATTTACAGGTACCAAATCAAACCAAACCCGTTGTCGTCAAGTCGATTCCGACTCATAGTGACCCTACAGGACAGAGTAGAACTGCCGCTTAGGGTTTCCAGGGAGTGGCTGGTGGATTTGAACTGCCAACCTTTTGGTTAGCATTCATAGCTCTTAATCATTATGCCACCAGAGCTCCTTTGCAGGTACAGGGGTTAGGTTTTTAATATCTTTCTACAGGACACAATTCAATCCATAACAGTAACTATTGAAGACTCAGCGTGAAGTCAACAAATGACCTTGGGGCAGGGGAGTGGTGTTGGCACCCTGGAGGCTCCCCCTCCTCCACAGGCAGCAAAAGAAGAAAGTTGAAGGCTCTGGACCCTTCCTCCTCCACCTGCTCCTACTGCCCATGACCAGGCTGCTGTGAGCATCCCACGGCAGGTATCATCCTGACATGGTCAGAGCCAGCCTACCTGGCCTGGGTGTCTGATGCAGTGGCACTTCAGTCCAGCTGCCCTGCCTTGTGGTCAGCGTGGGCAGATGTGAGTGGAGCATCTGCTGGACTCAGGGCACTGTGTGGGACAGAGCACCAGGAGGGACATGAAGAGACACCACCGTCCTCCTGATCCCTGACCACCTCCTGGACCTTTCCAGTGTGCAAACTGGAGAATGGTACTATTACCATCTGCAGTTTTCACAGGAGCTGGAACTAGGAAACCGAGAGGTGAAGTGACTTGCCAAAGGCCACATAGCCGGGCAAGTCCTTAAGTTCAGTGCTCCATGGCCATTGCCCTGACTCCAAGGAGATTATACCCCAGTTGGGGAGACAGGATATAGCCCATAAAGATAACTAATAATACAAGATGTTATGCACTGAATTGTGTCCCCCAAAAAGATATGTTGAAGTCCTAACTCCTGTACCTGTGAATGTGACCTTGTTTGGAAATAGGGTCTCTGAAGAAGTTGTCAGTTAACATGAGGTCACACTGGAGTAGGGTAGGTACTAATCCAATATAACTAGTGTCCTTAATAAAGGGGAGAAGAGACAGAGAGAGATACAGGGGGAAGACAGCCATGTGATGAAGGAGTTAAGCTGCAGGTACAAACCAAGGAACGCCTGGGGCTACCAGAGGCTGGGAGAGACAAGGAAGGATCTTCCCCTGGAGCCTTTGGAGAGAGCATGGCCCTGCTGACATTCTCATCTCAGACTTCCAGACTCCAGAACTGTGAGACACAAATTTCTGTTCTTATAAAGCCACCCAATTAGTGGTACATTGTTATAGCAGCCCTGGGAGACAAACACACAGGGACTTTTGTAAAACTGCCAGAGGATTCAAAGTTCAGAGGAGATGTCTTTCTAAAGGTGTAGGCTCGGCCTAGCCAAATCCTCTGCCGCATTCTGAGTAGGAAAGCCACATTCAGTTATCCGCCTCACACGCTGGTCCCCCACCTTCCTGCACCCCAAGTATGTACAACAGCCTCTTTTGACACTCTCCAAGGAGGTGTAAATAATAATCGCTATGGCAATATTAAGAATTTCTAATCTACCAGGCTTATTGTCTTCTTTGTTCTAAGCAGTACCTTCTATATATGATCTCCTTTAATTCTCTCAAGTATGCAAACTTAAGGGATAGAGTCTAGATTGGAGCCTAGGTCTCTGTGCTTTAAACCACTAGGCTATTTTCTCCCCACCTTCTTCCCCTCCCCTCCCCACCATGTCCAGTTGAATTAGAGCAGTATGTTTCTCCAAGCAGCAATTCTTCTTTTGCCCTAAGCAATGACCCAACTTAAAATTGTCCAGGGCTCAAGTTTTGCTCCTTACTTGCAATCACAGACTTGAGAGTTTCAGCTTTTAAAAAATTACCCCCCCAGGAACTCTCACCCCATTTTATTGATTGGGAAAACTGAGGTCCAGAAAAGCAAATGCCTTGCCCAAAGTCCTGTAGCTGGTTGGAATCCACGGCAGGCCTCGACCTGAGGTCCAGGGTTTTGGGCAAAGGCTCTCGGCCCTCGAGGAATCTATCATGTGCTGGCACACAGGACGTAACATAGAAAGATAAGAATACCAAAGAGAGGGGTCTTCTCACAGCCTGCTATTCCTTCCCTTCATACCAGGGGTTTTCAAATACAATTTCAGAGGCAGAATCTCTCTTCACCCCCATTAAATCCACTGCTGTTGAACTGACTCCGACTCATAGTGACCCCGCAGGACAGGGTAGAACTGCCCCATAGGGTGTCCAAGGCTGTACTCTTTACAGAAGCAGACTGCCACATCTTTCTTCCACTGAGTGGCTGGTGGGTACAAACCACTGACCTTTCAGTTAGCAGCCAAGCGCTTAACCACTGTGCAACTAGGCACTTCTCTCCTCTTTTATAAGACTCCCCTCCCACACTCCTCTTAACGGGAAACTCGATAAGGAATTCCTGTATATTGAAAACATACAGTTTTGACTCTGTTCTGACTGACTGAGGGGCCTGGAGCTCTACCCGTCCCCAACTGCTCCCCAAGGCTGACCCTGTGTCCCTCCACCCTCCTCTCTAAGGAGGCCAAAGGCTCCTTGGAGCACAGCCTGTAAATCCCTGCACCCCAGCCTAGAGCATTTGTGTTCCCCTGTACACTCACCTTCTTGGCTTCTAACCCCCAACCCAAGTCCACTCAGATCTTGATTCTAAGAAGGTAATAAGTTTGGTTCTAGGCCCAATTATGATGTACTGGAATTACTCCTTTGTATTGGCAAGGCATGCGCACCCCCATAACCATATGTGACCCCCAGAATAGCCCTGTGAGGTGGGGTCACTTCCATTTGACAGATGAGGACACTGAGACCCAGATAAGTGACTAACCTGCCTAAGGTCCCACAGTCAGTAAGTGGCAGGCTTGAGTCTGTCCTACCTGAATCCCAAACCCACAACCCTGCCCCAGGAGCTTTCATTCCAATGGCCCCCAGCCTTAACTTTGTGTCCTTCATTTTAGCAGTGTTATGGAATGAATACTGTTATTGTTGGCGTAGTAGTTAAGAACTTGGCTGCTAACCAAAAGGTCAGCAGTTTGGATCCACCAGCCACTCCTTGGAAACCCTATGGGGCAGTTCTACTCTGTTCTATAGGGTCGCTATGAGTCAGAATCGGTTTAATGGCAATGGGTTTGGTTTTTTGGTATGGAATGAATTGTGTCCCCTAAAAATATACGTTGACTTTCTGGTCCCAGTACCTGTGGATGGAAATAGGGTGTTTCTTTTGTTATGTTAATGAGGCCATGCCAGAGTAGCGTGTATCCTAAACCCAATCACTTCTGAGTTAAAAAAAAAAGACAGTAGATGCAGAGACACACACAGGAGGAAGACAGATTCCATGTGAAGACCCATCTACAAGCAGAGGAACGCCAAGGAACTCCCGGGGCTACTGACAAGGAAGGACCTCCAGCTAGAGCCACGCCCTAAATTCGCACTTCCAGCCTCCTGAACTGTGAGGAAAAAAAATCCAGCTTTCTTTAAAGCCACCCATGGTGGTATTTCTGTTACAGCAGCACCAGGTAATTAGGACAGTAGGTAACACATTCTCATAACTGGCAGGTCATTTGAACCTCTTGGGAACTTTTAAAAACTACAAATGCCCAAGGCTCCGCCCCTCATGTTCACAATCATATCTGGGCTTGGGGACATTACATCCTGCCATGAAGACCCATTGTCACCCCTGCACAAGACACGGCAAAAAGCCCCAGGGCCATCCCAGACCTCTGTTAACCACCCTCCAGTCCTGGGAGCCGAAGAAAGGGGCCCAATCCAAACCACAGCAAAGGTTGAGCAGACTTACCGTGTAGAGCTCGTTGGTGACCTTCAGGAGCTCCTCGTGCATCTGCAGGCCAATCTCCTTGCTCTGGAATATGGAAGAACAAATGTCAGAGGGCCATAAGGTTGCTGGTTGCATCTATCAATTTGTTTTCAAATACAGAAAAATCAGGAATGTTTGGGGTAAGGTGGGAAGGGGTGGAAATCGACATAAACCTCACAGATCTAGACCTAAATTTCTCAGCTTGTGTCCATGAAACAAACCCACAGAGAGAGGCTCCTTGCAGAAGGAATTCTCTGGCCACATAAGTTTAGGAACCCTACACATCCCTTCCCTACCTTGGTGATTCACAGTGACATTAGCATATTAAAGATTCTGAACCGTCCTATGGCCAGTCGATCTGTTCTTGATTGAATTCGGTGCTTCTTAAGCTGATCTGCCAGAGTATGCATTGCTTGCTCAATGCTCATTAACATCTCATGAAAGCAGGGCTTCACAGAACATGGTCTGGGAAGTAATGATGTAGTATCTCAGTTCATGGTGAGAGTGAGCAGTATTCTCAGGTCATCCCAGCAGCCTCCTGGTCAGTGCCCTCCTGGTTCCTGGTGCTTGTCCTTCTTGACTAGGAACCAGCTGTTGGCACCTGTAAATCTGTGTCAAACTAGTCCAGAGAGGCTGAGATCACCCACCTTTGGCAAAAAATTGTGTGGTGGACAACAAATCCCACTCCACACGTCAGCTGCATTCTATGGGAATCTCAACCTACCTTCCCTGGTCAGTCCAGACCCCAGCTGCCCACACAGCCCTTTCTCTCTCATCCCCACCAGGTCAGTGGGTACTGGCCCCAGGTGTGGTCAGGTTCTCAGGAACCAGGACCAAAGGCCAAATTGTTAAGTGCAAAGGGGTTCCACACCTCACAACACCCACCTGGGCATGAACATCTTGGTTTGCAGAGCCTCGTTACCGCAAATGCCTGGAACCTCGGTTTGACCCCAAATTTCAGTCCAGCCTCCCCCATGCTGGTTCCCATGCCTGCCTCACCTCATCCATTGCTGCCCAGATCCTGGCAGGATGACAGCTCTACACCATTAACAAGTTTGCCGAACGAGTTAAACAGGAGCAGTACCGGTCAGTGCTACCAGCTGCCTACGTGGCCTTGGATAAGTCACTGCCCCCTTTGAGCCTCAGTTGCTGCACCTAAAATAAAAAACTTAAACTAAAGCAGCGCTTCCCAAAGCACGATCTGGAGGCTACTGCTGGGTGCTACTCTAAAAAGGGGCAGGGCTTCTGTGCCCAAATACTACCTTTGAGAAAAGCTGGTTAAACAAACCTGTTGCCCTTGAGTTGATTCCTACTCATAGCGACCCTATAGACAGAGCAGAATTGCCCCATAGGGCTTCCAAGGAGCGGCTGCTAGACTCTTATTCAAACGGCTGACCTTTTGGTTAGCAGCGGAGCTCTTAACCACTGCACTATCAGGGCTGCAGTTAGTCAGGCAGATTTTCTTGACTGCAGGACTTCCCGAGGTTTTAATAGCCTCATGTGCACAGAGACTCTCAGAGGGGGCTGAAGGTGCAGTTTAGTTGACCGCAATCCTTCTTCCCTGGAGTGATTTACATGACTAGTATACTAAGGGACAAGATTCAGAAAACAATGAAGAAATGATCTCCAGGGTTCCACCTTGCCTGAAAAGTCTAGGATTCTGTGTTACTTCATGTATTATTATTATTTTGATAAATACTCTCCCTGCTTGCTTGGACTGGAGTGCCTGGGTGGTGCAAATGGTTAAGTGCTTGGCTACTAACTGAAAGGTTGGTGGTTCAAATCCACCCAGAGGCACCTCAGAAGAAAGGCCTGGTGATCTTCTTCCCAAAAGGTCACACAATTGAAAACCTTATGTAGCAGTTCTACTCTGACACACATGGGCTTGCCATGAGTTGGAATCAACTTGATGACGACTGGTTTGGGTTTTTTTGTCTGGACCATCAAATTATGTTTCTGTACAGAAAATTCGAGCACTGACTCTTCCCTGAGGAACTGAGTCATCCTGCTCTCACTTTCAGCTCCAGTGACCTCACGGCTTGATCAGCTGCTGATGAGTAGAGATAAGCCTTCCTCCTGCCCCCTCGTGGGTCGGGAGCCCCTGAACTGGTTACAGAAGCCTGTTCAGCTGTAGCTGAGGAAGGCTCCGTATCAGACATCATCTCTTCCCAGGTGCCTTCTCCTTGCCCCACAGCCTTTCTCTCAGCTGCTGGGCCTGGAATTTTGCCAAGAATCGCCCCTCTGAAGGTAGCCCTTGCCTGTGCGCAGCATCTCTCATTAGACAGCAGAAAGCTCTGAGGAAATTCTTTGCAGACCTCCCTCAGCTCTGGTGACTAAAGACAAGGGAGCCAATTCAAAATCACAGCAGAGCCTGAGCAGAACTTCTGCGCAGTGCTCACTGGGGACCGTCAGGAGAGTCGTGAGCATATGTAATGGTGCTCGGTGAATCCAACCAGATAGCCCCACCTCCTTCTATTCTCCGTGATTCTCTCAAATGGGAAGTCCATGCCTCAGTTTCCCCTGTGGCCCATTTACTCCCTGCTCCCAGCCAATGCAGCTCACGCATAGCCACCACCCATCTGTCAGTGGAGGCTTGCTTGTTGCTATAGCTGAACAGGTTTCAGCGGAGCTTCCAGACTAAGATGGACTAGGAAGGCCTGGTGAGCTACTTTCCAAAATCAGCCAATGAAAGCTCTATAGATCACAACAGTCCAATTCTGTTGTGCATGGGGTCACCGTAAGTCGAGGGCCAGCTGAGGGCCGACTTGTCAGCAGGTAACAACAACAACAACCTGACACTCGCCCACCACTGCTGACTGCAGACTCTCCAACACACCCAGTGGCCTGCCCTGTGTCCTCAGTCTCACCACCATCTCTGATGCCCAAGACCCTATTTCTTAATGTATTTACTTTTATGATCTGTTTTGGTAAGTAATAAATGCGCATGGTTAAAGAAACTCTAATAGCCAGCAAGGTAAAAAGTAAAGGGTAAGTCTTCCAGACTCCCAGACTGTGCCTAGAGGCAAATGCCAACTCATGATGACCCCATGTGTGACAGAGTAGAACTGTGTTCCGAGGGTTTTCAATAAGTGATTTATTGGAAGCAGATCGCCAGGGCTTTCTTCCCAGGAGCCTCTTGGTAGACCTGAACTTCCAACCCTTTGGTTAGTGGCCAAGCATGCTAACCATTTGCACCACCCAAGGACTTCCTGCACTTATAAAGGGGAGTGTAATTATCTTTCTTGTTTACTTGTATAATCATTTATTATTTGCTTCCCCCACTTGAATGTGAGCCTCATGAGAGCACAGGGACTTTCTCTCTGGTGGTGGATGCTGTGATGTGCTGCTTAGATCCCACAGCTGCTGGGAGTGTAGAGGGCTGTCTTAGGGATGGCCTCAGCAGACAAAGTGACATCCCTTCCCAGGGTAGCCCTCAAGCAAAGGCTGATCCATGTAGGGTACAGAGACCTGTCTCCACTTGTACAGCTCTGAAGGGTCATTCCATCTTTACAACTCCCTGTAGAGTTGCTAAGGCCTCTAGTGAGGCTGCCTGCATCACAGCTTGACCTCACCCTGCTGCCTCCTCTTCCCTGCCAAAGTGCTGAGCCCAAGAGCACTCCCAAATCAATCTCTTTTGTGCTAAATCCAGATGTCTGAGTCTCTTGCCTGGAGTGCCAGCCTACAACATCTCCCTTCCCCACGCCTGTATCCCTGGGATACCACAGAGTCTGCCACATAATGAGTTATCAGTGAATATGTTTGTTGAGTGAACAAATGAAGTGACAGCTTCTCTAAGCCTTAGTTTCCTTCTCTGTAAACTGGGATGATAGCATATGTGTTCCAGAGTCCCCGGGAGGATCGAAAGAGATAACGCATATGGCAGCACTTGGCACCATGACAGGCACAAAATACTAGTAACAGGCTGAATCGATGCCCACTGCATGCCAGGGACAAGGCTAGGAAGGGGCCAGAGACACAAATACAAAACGGAATCTTCCAGTATGGCAGGGTAGAAGGCCAAGAATACAAATAATTCTAAGGCAGAAGGCAGGAAGGGCTGCAAAAGAGTGACCGGTGAAGTGAGGTGGGATGAAGTGATAGGAGGATGGAGAGGTTACTGTCAGGGCAATCTCAGCTGGTCTGAATGGCCAGAGAGAGCATTCTAGGCTGGGGGATAACCCGAGAAGAGGCTAGCAGATAGACCAGGAACAGCAAAAAGTCTAGTTTGCAAAGAGAGAAGTGTAACAATGGAACAGCAGGAAATAAGCCTGGAACAAAGGTTGAGTCAGATCGCAGAGGCTTATGGGGTACAAGCTCATTCCAAGTGGAATGGGGAGTCACTGAAGGTTTCCGAGCCAGAGAGTATGATAATCAGAGCTGTGCTTCCAGAAGATAAAGATGACGGTGGCACACTCACCACCCATTTGTCAGTTTGTAGTACTGCGGTGATCTGTGTGTTGCTGTGATAATGGAAGCTATTCCATCAGTACTTCAAATACCAGCAGGGTCACCTATAGTGGACAGGTTTCAGTGGAGTCTGTAGACTAAGACAGACTAGGAAGAAAGGCCTGGCAATCAACTTCCAAAAATTAGTCAACAGAAATCTTATGGATCACAACGGAATCTTGTCTGACTTATTTGTTTTGGACACGTCATAAGAAGTGATTGATCACTGGAGGAAGACACCACATTTAGTGAAGTAGAGGACCAGAGTGAGAAAGACCCTCAGTGAGATGGACCGGCACAATAGCCACATGATAGACTCAAACATGCTGGTGATTGTCAGCCCATCTATACGATGTACGGAGAATGGATTAGATGAGAGGGGTTGGAGGTCTGGTTCTTGTGTTTCCTCAATAGGACGTTAAGCCTCCAGATGGAACCTACCGACGTCTCTGCTCCTCTCCCCCTCAGCACTAAGCACTTGGGCTGGCCACACAGTGATCCTCAGTTACTGAACTGCAGGATTCAAAGGCATTGTGTTTTGTTTTGTTTTTTTCTTACTAGCTGGGGTTGGTTTAGAAGGGAAATATTCTCAACTGTAGTTTCAGAAACTATTGAATGAGGAAACCAAACCAAACATTCCACCAGGAACAAGGAGGCCAAAACCCCTATAATCTCTAGCAGATGCATTCACACCCAGCCCTCGGGGACCCAAGTGGCAATGTATTAACACTGGAGATCCACATTTCTCGCATTGCTTTCATGCCTGCGGAGGTAGGGGATGGTGAACTGCTTCCTTTATGCATAGGACATGTGTGGACTGTGGAAAATGATGAAATTGGGCCAAAGAGAGTTAAACCACAGCAGTCACGATTATTTGGGGTTGAAAGGACAGAGCCCTGGCTCTCTGACCCAAATAAGCCTATGAAATCAGGCAAACCAGCCTAAAGGGCCAGCCAGGCTGAGGGTAAGTCATGCTGGGCCCTGCCTGGTTCCCCATCCTCTGCCTTGTTTTTCTGCCCACAGCTAAAACCAGTCAGACTCCCCTTAGCACGCTGATATTGGGGCTAGAAAATTCCTTGTTGTTGGGGCTGTCCAGTGCATCACAGGGTATTTAGCAGCATCCCTGTCCTCTATCCACTTGATGCCATTCCCCACCCTCATCCCCCAAGTTGTGACAACCAAAATTATCTCCAAAAAAATAAAATAAAATAAACTATTGCCATTGGGTTGATTCCAAAAATTATCTCCAGAATTGCCAAATGTTCCCTGGGGCAGAGCCACTGCCTTAGACCAAGGGCCTCAAAGTGGCAGCTTCTCTGGCCTGCAGACACGTTCTGTTTGGCCATTCAGTGTTTTCAGAAAATCTGAATACTTTCCTGGCACTTAAAATTCAGGAAATTTCCCTTAGATGTCCTGACTTTCAGTTTCTCTTGAAAAGCTAGAGGATCCAGCCATCCTGGGCCCGTCTCCACGCGGCTGCCCTGTAAAGGGGGCTTGGGCTGTCTGGGGGCCACAGTGCCCAGCATTTCACTTCCTCACCCACGTCACCCATCTGGTCCACAGAGGCATTCAGGCTCATGGCCCAGAACCCAAGAGCAAGTGACCATCTGCAGTGCCCTAACACTCATTTAGTAGCACAATCCCAGACCTGCTGAGCTGGAACATCTGAGAGTGCCTTTTGAACTAGTACCCTTCTCATATCCCAATGTTTGAGAGCCACTGAACAGTCTTGTTCTTGAAACCAGGCCTATTTTCCCTGCTGGCCCCCGCCACCACTGCCTGTGTGGATTCACAGCACCCCCTGAACCCAGGGTCACTGTCTCTAATCCTTCTGCCTGCACTCTCTCCTTTTCGAACTCTGTGGCCAACTCCTCAGCTAGCTTTGTTCAATTTACACAAATAGTATTGAATACCTACTAGATACTAGGAGCCCTGGTGGTGCAGTGGTTAAGAGCTCAGCCACCAACCAAAAGGTAGGCAGTTCTAATTCAGCAGCCACTCCTTGGAAACCCTGTGGGGCAATTCTACTCTGTCTTATAGGGTCGCTATGAGTTGGAATCAACTCGATGGCAACGGGTACTAGATACCAGCCTCAACTAGGCATGAAGATGCGAAGCTGAATGAGACATGGTCGTTACTGTCCAGTAACAGTCATATCAACAGCACCCAGCATTCACGGGGCACCTTCCAGTTGCTGAATACTGTCCTAAGTCACTTTATGCATTATCTAATTAGAACCCTACAAGGCAGGTAAAAAACAAAAACAGTTGCTATAGAGTCGATTCTGACTCATGGCAACCCTCTGTGTATCAGAGTAGAACTGTGCTCCACAGGGTTTTCAATGACTGAGTTTTCAGAAGTAGATCACCAGGTTTTTCTACTGAGGCACCTCTGAGTTGACTTGAACCTTCAACCTTTCAGTTAGCAGAGAGTACACTAACCATCTGCACCATTCAGAGACACTATATACATATATACATTATGAGGCTCCCGGGTGGCACAAACGGTTTGTGCTCATCTGGTAACCAAAAAGTTGCAGGTTTGAGCCCACCCAGTGACACCGCAGAAGCAATTACAAGTGATTGCTTCCTTAACAGTTACAGCCAAGAAAACCGTACAAAGCAGTTCTACTTTGTAACACACGGGGTCACCATAAGTTAGAATCAACTCAACAGTACAAGACAACAACAATAAATATATTTATATCTATATATTTATATATTAAAAAACTATATATAATGTCTCTATATATCACCCCTATATAATAATATATAGAAGGTAGGTACTATTGCTGTTCCCACTTGACAGATGAGGAGGGGAAGCTCAGAAGGGTTGAGTGACTTACTCAAGGATGCACAGCAAGAAAGTGGCAGAGCCAGGATTCAGTTTTTGGTTGGTCCATTGTAATGACTTAGTATCGTATGCTTCCTCAGGGCCCAGTGGGAGACACATTCAGATGAAAAGAAGCCATTCCAATGCTGTAATAGAGATGAATCCAGACAGACTACAAGAAAGGTACAACAGAGGATGTGCCCTCTGGACACCATCTACCTTTCTCATCACCTGTGTAGGAATCTGTACCCCTGGCCCTCCCCCCTCCCTTACTTGCAGGCAGGTCTAGTTCTAAGCCCTGGTCCTTCTTGACCTACCCTGCCCTGCTATGAAAAAAATCAGCCATGATAACCATCTCTTGTTTTTCCCTTCCTCCTTCTGATAACAGAAGGTGAGATATAGGTGGGACTGACTCTTGCTTGCCTTGCCACACAAGATGTTCTATTGGGCATGGGACCCAGGCCTGAACAGAGAGCTCCAGTCCTTTGTTGCCAGTGATTGGTCAGAGATAGAAACATGTCCCAGACTGAGCCAATAAGAATCTTCCCTGGGAACTTTCTAATAACCACACTCCCAAAGATCATCTCTCCTCTGGGGTTGCTAAGCTAGGACATCAGGAGTCTTGGGCTGCCTGCAGCCATTGTGCCCACCACGAGGAGAGGGCCAGAGCCTTGACAACAGCCTTTGAGTCCCTGGATCTAGTGATGCCTGAACACGGTTTATCTTGGACTTTTCAGTTAAAGGATCCAATAAATTTTCATTTTCACTTATGTGAAAGAATATCAACATAAAGCCATGCTTATGTAAGTCTGAAGATACCAAAATGACCCCTGAGAGCAATCGCCTTCTAAAAACCCTTCCCCAAGCACCAGCTTTCAAATAGTTCCTGCAGAAGGACAAATTTCTGAACAATTAGAGCATAGGCTCCTTATAGACAGGGACCTTGGCTTCATGGTGTCTCCCATAGCGCTGATCAGGAAGGCTTGCACACAGAAGGTGCTCCACAAAGGGCCGTGGATGAGCTCATTGACACACAGACCAGTACCAGCTGCCACCAAGTCAATTCCAACTCACAGCAACCCCATGTGTGACAGAGTAGAACTGCACTCCGTAGTTTTCAATGGCTGATTTTTTGGAAGTAGATTACCAGGCCTTGCTTCCAAGGTGCCTCTAAGGGGACTCAAACCTCCAACCTTTCAGTTAGCAGCTGAGTGCATTTACAGTTTGCACCACCCAGGGACTCCAGTTGATATGCAGAAGCAGTACAAAGTAGAGAGGGGCAAAAGGTGGCCACCTTTGAGTCTCATTTCTGTGCAAACAAACAAAACCACACATTCATAACAAGACAGGATCGCTGACAAAACTTTTCTTGGCATGAGACAATTCCCGAGTGAAATTGATTTCTTTGTCATGAAAATGTTGCCAAGGGTGCTTGATTTGGTTTTCAAATGAAGTATTAATCATGCTTTTTTTTTTGGGTGGGGGGGACTCTTGAAAACATTTCTGTAGGTCCCAGGACTTTATGAGTTATATTTGAAAAGTTCTCTGTTTAAAGGGCATGTCTTCATCTCCCCCAAACCAACTCAAACATGGATCACTCCTGGGCTAAAAAATAACCCTATGTCTAACAAACAAGACTCTCTTAAAGTGATGAGTTTTAATGACAAACCTGTTGCCATCGAGTTGATCCCGACTCATAGTGACAAGGCCCCCATTTATTTCTCTAAAGGAGACTATCCGAAACAATCTTTGGAAAAGTCTGAGGCAGGAGTAAGGACATCTTTTTCTCCCTGTAAGAAACTTGTCACCTCTCAATTATCCATGGGGGGCCTCCAGACCTCTCTCCTCCCATCTCATCAAACATTGCTGCATCAAGTCCCGTCTCTCTTTCCTCACGCTTTGCTTGAATAAGTAATGTTCTTATCTATTTATGGGCTTCAAAACAAACAATAATAAACAAACAACTCTGTCTCTTACAGTTCTAGACCCTGGCCAATACCATTCACTGCTTTTCCACATTTCAGCTTGTTTTCACCAAATAACGAAACTCAAGGCCCACAGATGTTCCCCCATTTGAATACAGAAGCACTGGCCACCTCCCAAAGTGAGTGTGCCTTCATCTGCAAGCAAAGGCTTAAAAGGTGCATCTCAGAGGGATCAGCTTCTACAGTCTACCCCGGAAGGTCAGCTCAGCCCTGAGCTCAGCGGCTTGGAGAGCTGGCTCGGTAACTGTTCCTCCTAGCTGTGTCCCAGATAGCCAATGCCTGGGCTGTCAGCTCTCGGTCACATGCCCGCTCCTTGCCTCTGGACATCATCCTGAGCTTAGTTTCTGCCCTGCCTTCCATCCTGACCCTTGCTGTGTTTCTCCTCTCCCATTATCTCCTTCCTTTCTCTGCTCCTGGACACCTCCCTTCTTTTCCTCCCCTTCCCAGACTAATTTATGTCTCCTGTTGGCTGCAATTCCAAATGTTTCTTCTGTTTGTCTTTGCAAGAGGGCGGAAAGCAGATCTGAGTCCTGAACTCTTCTCCCTGTTGCCAGGCTGGGATTTCATACTACAAGGAAAAAGGAAGGCTCTGGAACCACTAATCCGATGTTGCTGGCAGAGGTGGGGCCCACTGACGCCTACCTGGCAGCCTTGCAATGGGCTGAGGCAGTGAGCCCGCGCCCTGCCTGTTATCTTCCTTCCCCTGTAATTACTCCAGCGTCTCTTTGGGACCCTGTTCACTCTGAAAGCCCTCATTTGCATTTTCAGAAATGCTTAAAATAACAGTCCAGAGGGAGTCCCAGGATACCTCTGAATGGCTGTGAAGAGGTGACCTGATGTGGTCAGGGTAGGAGTTTCTGGATCACTACTAACAATACTAAATACTATTATTAATACTACTACTTACTATCATCAACAATAGTGCTTAATACTATTACTACTGATAATACTTATTATGAATAATAAAAACAAAAATAGCTATCATTTCTTGATCTCTTAGCATGTACCAGGCACAATGATTACTACTTTACAGACGGTAGCTCATTTAAGCCTGATATCAGCCCTTTATGCAAGGCACTACCGTTAACCCCAGGGGGGCAGTGGTAGAATTCTAGCCACGCATGCAGGAGACTCAGGTTCTATTCCCGGCCAATGCACTTCATGCGTAACCACCACCCATCTGCCAGTGGAGGCTTGTGTGTTGCTATGTGCTGAACAGGGTTCACCAGAGCTTCCAGACCAAGATGGACTAGGACAAAAGGCTTAGAGATCTACTTCCGAAAATCAGCCAGTGAAAACCCTACAGATCACAACTGTCCCATCATAACCAATCAGCAGGATGGCACAGGACTGGGCAGCGTTTTGTTCAGCAGTGCGTGGGGTCACCATGAATCAGGGGCCGACTCTGTGACAACGAACAACATTATTAACCCCACTTTAAAGATAAGGACAAAGAGGCTCAGGGAGTGGTGAGTAATTTGCCCAAGATCACAGAGCTAATAAATGTGTTACTAGCTCTCTTGCCTCCATTGGGAAAGCTATCACTGTATACACCTTTAAAATTTTTTCCCAAACATTTAAAAATAATTATAAAGCATGGATTCACCTCTGCCTCGGCATAAAATCATACTAATATTAACAAGGCTCTGCTTCAGATTACCATAAATACAAGATGACATACTACATCTGCCCAGTGCCTTTTTGCTGAACCTCTCACTATCTGCAACTAAGTCCAGGCCCCTGCCCCTCGCTTCCTGGCCAAGGTGGATGGAAATAGTGTGCAATGCTGCGCTGAATCGCCAGGACTCAGAACACACCCGCGTGTAATCTTCCTTGACTGTGTCTCTGATGCCAATCTACATGTTTCTGCATGAATTTCTGACTCACAGATAAGCAGTGATGGTTGAGGGTGGGGTGAGAGCTTGCACACTTGGGACACTGTGAGAAGGCCGTCTTCCTGGAAAGCCAGTATCTACAGAAACCTGAAGCTGCTCACTTTCGAGTTGTTTTCTCCCTCTCTGCACTATTGTGAAGGTGAATATGGTGTTGATGAGCCTATTTGTTGGATTCAAAACATTATCTATCACTTATTATTGCTGAATCACCGACCTGAGACATCACTTTAACCTCCTTGACTTTATAACTTGATCTTCTCTTTTATTTGCATTGTTTGTGAATGTCCATGAGGAATGTCAGTGAAGACTGCATTGACAATTCAAAATTTGTCCACTCTTCTATCCACACATATATATGCACCACATATTCATACTCGTCCATCCATCCATTCATCTACATACCTTTCATCCTTCTACCCATCCACCCACCCACTCATCCATCCATCTCTCCTGTCCTTCCTTTCCATTCTCATCCACATTTGTAAAGTTTTATTTAAGATAGGTGGCTACAAACAATACAAACTGCTGTTTTGTGTTTTAAATTTCATAAAAGTACCACACTGTACCTTGCTTTTTTCACCCAAGACTATGTTTTCAAGTTTGATTCACATTGATACCTGTAGATCTAGTTCCTTTATCTTAACTGACATATAATATTTCATTGTACACCTACTCCTCACTTATCAACTATCTCGTTATCCGACATCTCGCATTTACAACAATAGTTAAAAAAATCTAATATCTGGCTATTCTGCTCATTACCAAGAGAGGTCTGGCAGTAACAAATGCCAACATATGAGACGAGAGTTACACCAGCTGTGATGGATAAGGTTATGTGTCAACTTAACTGGACCATGATTCTCAGTGGTTTGGCAGTTATGTAATGATATAATTTGGCAGTTATGTAATGATGTAGTCGTCCTCCATTTTGTGATCTGATGTGTTCATCCTCCATTTTTGCATAACGACATGGTCTTTGGAACCTAACCATGTTGATAAGTGAGGAGAGGGTATATTAGCTTACTTCTATAGCTTATTTAATCATTCCCTTAATGATGAACATTTAGGTTATTTCTGTTTGCTTATTACAAACACTACTACAGCAAACATCTTTGTACAAGGTTTTGTGCGCATGCAGATATAGTAGACCAACTTTAGGTTATACTCAGAAGTCCACCACCTGTCTGTCAGTTTGTCATACTGTGGTGACTTGCATGTTGCTAAGATGGTGGAAGATATATCACTGGTATTTCAAATACCAGCAGGGTCACCCATGGTATACAGATTTCAGTGGAACTTCCAGACTAAGACAGACTAGGAAGACAGGCCTGCTATCTACTTCCAAAAATTAGCCATTGAAAACCCTACAGATCACAACAGAATATGGTTATATACTGTTACGGATTGAATTGCATCCCCCAAAAATGTGTGTCAACTTGGCTAGGCCATGATTTCCAGTATTGTGTGGTTGTCCATTTTGTCATCTGATGTGATTTTCCTATGTGTTGTAAATCCTACCTCTATGACGTTAATGAGGCAGGATTAGAGGCAATTAATGTTAATGAGGCAGGACTGAATCTACAAGATTAGGTTGTATTTTGAGTCAATCTCTTTTGAGATATAAAAGACAGAAGTGAGCAGAGAGACATGGGGACCTCATACCACCAAGAAAGTAGTGCCAGGAGCAGAGCACATCCTTTGGACCCAGGGTCCCTTTGCTGAGAAGCTCCTAGACCAGGGGAAGATTGATGACAAGGACCTTCCTCCAGAACTGAAGAGAGAGAAAGTCTTCCCCTGGTGCTGGCACCCTGGATTTGGACTTTTAGCCCACTAGACCATGAGAGAATAAACTTCTCTTTGTTAAAGCCATCAGCTTGTGGTACTTCTGTTACAGCAGCACTAGATAACTAAGACAGATATAGTGCTGGAAGATGAGTACCCTAGGTTGGAATGCACTACACAATAGCCACAACAATGGATTCAGACATGGCAATGATCATGAAGATGGCGCAGGACCAGGCAAGAGGTCACTATGTTGCACATGGGGTCACTATGAGTCAGAGTCAACTCGATGGCAACTAACAACAACAGCATACTTAGAAGTGGCATTGCTGGGTCACAGGTTTTCTACCTCTTCTTTCACTTGTTAATAGATACTGTCCAATTATTACCAAAGGGGCTGGACCAATGTACATGTTCACTGGGAGGATATGAGAGTCCCTGTTGTCCAGGCTATTGCCAACACTTAATATTTCCAGACTTTTAAAATGTTTATCAGTCTAATGGGAATGAAATCATATCTCATCTTGTTTTATTTTACCTTCTCCTGATTACCAGTAAAGATAAGCATATTGTATTTTGGACCACTTAAGTTTCATTTTCTGTGACACTGACCCATTTTTATCTTTTACCCAGTTTTTATTGGGTTGTTTATCTTTTTCTTATTAATTTGTAGGAGCTGATTTTATATTCTGCATATTATTAACCTTGTATTGATCCTGTGCGTGCCAAATATCTTCTCCTTGTCTGTTGTTTGAGTTTTCACTTTATTTATTGAGCTTTTTTTTGTATGGAAGATTTTTTATTTTTATGTAATGGAATTTATCAGTATTTTCCTTTATGGTTTATGCTTTCATGTGTTTTCTTTAAGCAGCCTTTCCCTACCCCAAACTTTTAAATATAGTCTCCTATATCTTCCAAAAGTTTTAATGTTTTGCTTTTCACCTTTAGCATTTTGATACATCTAGGATATATTTTTGTGAACTGCCTAAGGTGGAGGCCTTATTTTTTTTCCATATTAAAAACTAGAGAGAGAGAAATACAGGGAAAGAATACAGAATCAGCTCCTACAAACAATAAGAACAAGACAACCAACCAGTTGAACCAGCCCCACAGACTGAATAGACTATTGCTTCCCTCTATTTGTAATGCACCGCTGCCATATGCTGGGTTCCTGTTTACTGAGGGCTCTGCTCCTGGGCTCTCTTTGTGTCCCAATGATCAGTCTGTCCAGCCCTGCTCCAGTCCTACCTGCTTTACTGACTATCCCTTTCAAGGAACTCTTGATATCTGCTAGGGCAAATGCCCCAACAAATACCAGAAAGTTGTATCCTACAGTCCATATTTTCTGATTACAATGAAAAACACTTAGAAATTAAAAACAAATAGAAAGCTTAAAAAAATCTTTGAAACAAAACAAAAAAATTCAACCCACAATTCTGAATAATTCATGGGGCAAAGAAGAAATTCTAATGGAAATTATGAAATATTCATAACTGAATAACAATGAAAACATCATTTATCAAAACTTCTGGGATGTAGCTAACTTGTAGCATTAATGACATCAATTTGTAGCATTACTGATATTAATTTTCTTGTTTTCTAATATATGCATTTAAATTACATTTTCTAATTGAATGTGGCCAGCACACAGGAACATTATTAATTTTTGTCTATTGATCTTGTAACCAGACATCTTGCTGGACTCTCTTCAGTAAGAAGTATGATATTTGCTTCTGGTTTTTGGTTCAGGCTATAAGAGTTCCTATTCCAAATTTGCTAAGAGTTTTTGTCTTAAATGGTGAAGAGTTGGAAGCATGCTTTATAAAAGCCAGGAATAAGACAAGGATGCCCCCTCTCCCACTGCTCAACACACTATACTGGATTGGGGTCCTAGCCAATGTACTAATTCAAGAAAAAGAAATGAGATGGGAAAAGAAAAGACTATCATCATTTAGAACTAATCACTGAGTGGTTTTGTGAGTGTATTTTCTTATTTCTGACCCTTCATTTAGCCTGTGCACCCTGAATAAAATAGTCCTTCACTCCACCTCTGTTCTTAATTCTCACTATATTCCTTCTCAAAATCCCACTAATCATCATAATGACAGCTAATATTTATTGATTGCTTACTGTGTACAAGGTAGACATTTTATATCATTTTAAATTCTTACAATAACTCTATGAAGTAGGTATTGTTATTTTATTATTATTAATTCCATTTTGAAAATGACAAAACTCAGAGTGTCTAAGAGTCAGGCCAAGTTCACGTGGCTGGAAAGTGGGGGAACAGGGATTTGAGCCAGAGAGTCTGCTCTTAAACCTAACCACTGTACTAGAGTGCAATCCCAGCCTACTGTTCATGATATAGGGCCCAGAATTTTCTGCCCATCAACCTTTGCTTTGGTCTGGAATCCTGTCTCTTATTTTTTTCCAAATCTCTGCCTATCTGTTGTAGACAATGATTCTGCACCACTCAGATCCCCTTCGATACTGAAAGACTTCTTCCCTCAGCTCCTGGGTGTATTGCTGTCAGACAGCCCTCAACTGTCAACCCTTTTTGGGAATTGCCTTAGCTGAAGAGTCATCTGTCCAAGGCCACCTCCCCTTCCAGAGGCAGCCCGCATCTGATGGCTGATTGACAACTTGGGACAATTATGAAAGGCATCCCAGCTTCACAGCTTCCCAGTCAGCTGAGGCCTTCAATGCGACTGTATCACAGCCCAACTTCTCCATTTACCCATTCCTGCTTTATCCCTTTCCTCTGCAGGTGGTGATCCCAAGAGCACTCCCTAATACAACTCTCCTTGCACCGTAATTGCCGTCTCAGGGTCTGTGACCTGGAACACAAACTGGGAGAGATCCTAACCCTTAAGGCTCATTTCAAGTGCTGCCTTCCCACACAGACCTTTCCTGAGCTTCCCAGCCCAGATTAGAAGTTCTCCTCCCTCTGAATTAACTTCTGTGATAATGATCATTCTTCTTTTCTGTATTTGAATTTACTGCTCCATACCTATTTTAGCTTCCATACTTACTGTATATTGTATGTATTATACTGTAATCTCCTTGCAGGAAGGCATTGGGTCTGATCCATTTCTATCTTCTTTAGCACCTGCCTTTACCATTGAGCATGGGCTCTAGAGCCAAACACATCTGGATTCAAACCCCAGCTCCACATTTATCAGCATCAGTTTCCTCATATGTAAAACGGAAATGATAGCTTCTTCCTCTTAGGCTTTAAGAATTAAACGTATATAGGATGCTTACCCTGAGCCTGGCACATACTAAGCACTCATACTAAGCACTCAATAATTGTTTGTTATCTATTATTATTATTTACCTACTGTATTAGAGCACTAATATGTGTTTATTGAGAGTCCGTGCGTGGTGCAAATGGTTAACAAGCTCGGCTGCTAACCAAAAGGTTGGAGATTCAAGTCCACCCCAGAGGCACCTTGGAAGAAAGGCTTGGTGATCTCCTAAAAAAAAATCAGCCACTGAAAACCCCATGGAGCATAGTTCTATGCTGACACACGTGAGGTCGCCATGAGTCAGAGCAGACTCGATGGCAACTGGCTTTTTATTGGTTATATGTTTATTGAATGAGCTGGGAATGCCTGATGCTGACCAGCTCAGCAGGCTCTGCTGGCAGAGCGATGGGTCGTGACTTCATCTCCCTGGGAGACTGTGGTGGTTGGCTGAAGACGCATCTTCCATTGGCAGTTTGCCCACTTTGCTCTCTCTCTCCTTGCTGGCCTCATAGCTGGACCCTCCAGTATGCAAACTCTCACTCTCTCTTGCAACCAAAAAATAAATAAGCTTAGCTTTGAATTCAAGGCCACTGGTGCTTTTGATCTCAGTTACAAAGCAATGCAATTACTGGACAAAAAAGCACTGATTTATTTATGAAATGCAACGGACATCTTCGAGGCGGGAACGAAAAAACTCACTCAAGACCAAGCCCTTGTTGACACACAGTGAATGGCTGCTTTCAAACACAAGCCTCCCAAACGCTCTCTCTTCTCTGCTAAGAGTCTTTCCTCATTAGCTCTTCCTCCAGTACATTGCTGCTCCCAACAATCACATTCGCTTCACGGCCTGGGCAAGTAATTAAATTCTGCAGGCATCAGAGCAAGGAATAATAGATGGCTATTGTTAGGGAAGCTGAAGAACACAGAATGGGGCTGAGAATGGAAAGGGCTTCAATGCCCAGTCTCAGCAGCAGGGGTGGGAAGGAAGAGCAAGCAAGATGCAGACAGAACCTCCTAGCTGGAGCCCTACATTGGTTAGTAGACTCAGTACTGGACCTGGAGTCAGAAAACTGGGTTTGGGGTCACACTTCGCCACTTACCAGATGTGAGCCTCAGTTTCCTCATCTGTAGAACAAGGAGGTTGGACTAGATAAGTCATCCTCAAAGTGTAGTCTCTAGACCAGCAGCACTGGCATTACCAGGGAACTTATCAGAAATGCACATTCTCAGGTCCAACCCTAGACCTACTGAGTCAGAAACTGTGGACGTGGGCCCAGCCATTTGTGTGTGTGTGTGTGTGTGTGTTTATTGTTGTACTTTAAGTGAAAGTTTACAATTCAAGTTAGTCTCTCATACAAAAATTTATACATACATTGTTATGTGACCCTAACTGCTCTCCCTATACTGTGACAGCACACTCCTCATTTCCACCCGATTTCCCGTGTCCATTCAACCAGCTCCTGACCCTCTCTGCCTTCTCATCTCATCTCCAGACAGAAGCTGCCCATTTAGTCTCATGTATCTAGTTAAGCTAAGAAGCACACTCTTCATGAGTATCATTTTATGTCCCACAGTCCAGTCCAATCTTTGTCTGAAGAATTGGCCTCGGGAACTGCTTTAGTTCTGGGTTGACAGAGAGTCTGGGGGCCATGTTTTCTAGGGCTCCTCCAGTCTCAATCAGACCATTAAGTCTGGTCTTTTTACTAGAATCTGAGTTCTGTACTCCACCCTTCCCCTGCTCCATCAGGGACTCTCTGTTGTGTTTCCTGTCAGGGCAGTCATTGGTGGTAGCTGGGCACCATCCAGTTCTTCTGGTCTCAGGCTGATGGAGTCTCTGGTTTATGTGGCCCTTTTGTCATTTGTGTTTTAAAAAGCTCTCCAGGTGACTTGGATGCACACTCACATCTGAGAACCTTAGATCTATACCACTGTTTCCCAAAGCCTGGGATATAATGAAATGGGAGATTCTTCTAGCACCACTGTGCTAACAGAATAACTGACTCTTGTCTACACTTTACCAAAGACCCTTTCTGTTAGCCTCAGTAAAGAGTGTATATACATTATTACCTAGAAAGGAAAAGGGAAGGGCAATTAAAAACCAAAACCAAAAACCAAATCAACAGTCCCATCTTGCCACATGGAGAGTTTGAGAACTACTGGTAGATAATGTTTAAAGATGAAGCCACAAACTCAAATACATAAAGGGCCTAGGAGGTAAAATCAAGGAGCCAAGAGAGTATACTAGACTAGATGGTAGCAGGGACCATGGGGCAGTGGAGACAATGTTTGTTGTTGTTATTAGTTGCCATTCAGTTGGCTCTACTTCAAGGCACCTTATGTATACCTGCAGTGCAATGAATTATTTAATTTGGCCCTTCTAGCCATGGTCCTGTAACTCCCACCCAAGTGATTGTGTGGAACTGTGCAAATAAGGTAATTGTGGCCCATAAAGGGGATTGGTCAGTTTTGTCATCCTGCTAGGCTTAAAAGAGAGCCAATTCCAGAGCAGAAAAAGGATCTCACCACCACCAAGGAAGAAGAGCCAAGAGCAGAGTGTGTCCTTTGGACCCAGGATCCCTGCACTGAAAAGCTCCTAAAACCAGAAGACTGGAAGAGAGAGAGAGCTGTAACACTGAAGATGGCAAGAAGCAGTGGCATAGAAAGAGCAGCAGAACCAGGAGACCGGCAGGAGACCACGTAGTGGGGCCTCCCAGCTCACAGAGTGAGAAAGCTGAGTGCCTTCAGGCCAAGGCTTCCTGGCAGAGTGGGGTGCCTTTGGGGCATTTATTGGCAGAGCTAAAAGAGGGTTGTAACACTTGCCCAAGCAAGGCAGAGGTGGACGGCTAGAGAGAGGCGTGCCTGCAAGCATGGCTGAGAAGAAGCTCTCTTGAATGAAGACCTGTATCCTGAATGTCTCTGAACCTAAACTGTAACCTGTTACTTCCCTAATAAACCCCATAATCGTCAGTATTGTCTGTGAGTTGTGTGTGGCCATTGCAATGAATTATTGAACTCAGCAGAGAAGTAGAGTGCCATGGGAGGGATGCCTGGTGTCAGAATTGGTAAAGACGGCAGAGAGAGGAGGTATGTCTGAATTCTGCCTCATAGGAATCAGCCTTGGACTGTTGATCTTGATTCTCTTTGTGAAGTCAGAGGAGGTCAGACATCACTGCTCCCACGTCATTATTACAATAACAAAACAAAATGTTTCCTGGTCATGTGCCATCTTCATGATAGTTGGTATGTTTGAGTTCACTGTTGTGGCTATTATGTCAGTCAATCTCATGGAGGGATGGAGGGTTTCCCTCATTTTCATTCACCCTTTAATTTACCAAACATGATGTCCTCTTATAGCAATTGGTCTTTCATGATGACGTGGCCAAAGTAAGCGAGCTGAAATCTCATCATTCTCACTTCTAAGTAGCATTCTGGTTGTATTTCTTCTAAGACTCATGTGCTGCTATAACAGAAGTACCACAAGTGGATGACTTTAACAAACAGAAGTTTATTCTCTCACAGTCTAATTGGCTAGAAGTCCAAATTCAGGGCACCAGCTGCAAGGGAAGGCTTTCTCTCTGTCAGCTCTAGAGGAAGGTCTTTGTCATCAATCTTTCCTGTTCTAGGAGCTTCTCCATGCAAGAACCTTGCTTCCAAAGGACACACTCTGCTACCGGTGCTGCTTTCTTGGTGGTATGAGGTCCCCATGTCTCTCTGCTCACTTCTCTCTTTTATATCTCAAAAGAGATTGGCTTAAGACAGAACCTAATCTTGTAGTTTGAGTCCTGCCTGATTAACATAACTGCCACTAATCCCATTTTATTAACATCATAGAGATAGGATTTACATCACATAGCAAAATCACATCAGATGACAAAATGGTAGACAATCACATAATACTGGGAATCATGGCCTAGCCAAGTTAACAGATATTTTGGGGGGACACAATTCAATCCATGATAACTCATATATTCATTCCTCAGCTACTCAGTTCCAGCTGACTACTGCCAAGTGTGAGCCCAAGTGATTTTTTAAGAGAAACACGAAATCCAGATTTTTATGTGAAATTTCCACATCTTTAAATGTTGTCTCAGTTTTTCTTAACATAGTAAGGGCCAAGCAGATTACACTTGACAGTCAAATTCAGCTGCAGGCCATCATTTTGCAGCCTCTGTTCTGAGATGTCTTTGACTTCCATCATGATATACTCTACCCACTGTGTTCTGGTCTTTCTCTGAACATTGAACTCCCAACCTCCTTTTCTCCCTTGACACACTCCTATTCATCCTTCAACACCCAACCGAAGGGTCACTTCCACTGTGAACTCATTCTCAACTCTCTCCCCTGCTTTCTACCTCTCCACTAAGAAGGCTGAAAAGAATCAAGCACAGGGCAAAAGCATTGACACACAGAAGAAATAGGAAACATGGAGAAGTTACAAAACAGGCTTTTCTCACAGAGGAGGAATTAGGACCTCTTGGAAAAGTTACCCTATTTCTGCTCGAAAAATCACTTACATGAGGACACCGATCTCATTTGACTAGACTCTAGTAAAATGAAGTTTTGAAAGAGCAAATACAAAGAAATACAAATGCAGAATTCATAGGATTGGTTTAAAAAAACAGTTGGTACAAAAAATACCTAGGGATTTTAGCTGGCTGGGAGCTCACAGTGAGTCGACCATGTGATGAGGCTATCATTAAAAAGCCAAATGCCTTCAGAGGTTTCATCATTAGAAACCAAAGTGTAGATAGCCCTGAGGGCAGTGGTGGTTCAGTGGTAGCATTCGTCCCTTCCATGCTGGAGACTCAGGTTCTATTCTGGGCCAAAACACTTCATGTGCAGCCACCACCCGTCTGTCAGTGGAGGTTGGTGTGTTCCTATGATGCTGAACAGGTTTCCGCAGAGCCTCTAAACTAAGACAGACTAGGAAGAAAGGCCTGGAAATCTGTTTCCAAAAATCAGCCAATGAAAACCCTATGGATCACGATGGTCTGATCTGCAACTGACCACGGGGATGGCACAGGACCGGGCAGCATTTTGTTCCATTGTGCATGGGGTCATCGTGAGTAAGGGCTGACTGGACATCAGCTAACAACACAGGCAGCTCTGCTCTACTCTGAACTAGTCAGACCCTCCTAGAATACTCTGATTGGTTCTAAATAGTAACTTCTGCCAGCCAGAGAAGACCTGGAGCATTACTAGGGAGAGTGATACAGTCAGGAAGAAAATGCAGTCAAGTCACAAGAACAAATGAAGAGACCTGGAATGTTCATCGGAGATGGGATAAGGGTGGCCATGATTTTGGCCTTTGAGCAAGTGGCAGACTTCCATGTGGATCTGATCTGTGTGACCGTCGAGGGTATGTCCAGGACTTCTGAATGGAAACACAGTAGGATTTCACCTCATCTTTGGGGAGAATTTTCTATTGATCACAGTTGTCCCCAGATGGAATGAGCTGTCCTAAGAGGTCATGAGTGCCCCTTTATTGAGAGAGATTTAGCAGAGGGAGGGATCTAGCAGACAAGAAGGAGCATGGCTCTCTGTAGAAGATGATAAAAGGACTGGAATAGAGGGCCTATTGGACAATATAGTTTTATTTCTCCCTTCTTGGAAGAAACCAACTAGTTGCCATGAAGTTGACTCTGATTCACGGCAACCCCATGTGTGTCACAGTAGAACTGTGTTCCATAGGGTTTTCAATGGCTGGTTTTTTCAGAAGTAGAGTACCAGGCCTTTCTTCTATTTTTCCGGGGGTCCCACTCCCACCCATTCTCAGCCCCATGGCTCAGGTGGAGGTGAGTGTACATCTGGCTCCAGGTTTGGGTATGTTTCCCAAGTCAGAGAACTGTGTCTCCCTGGCCACAGGCACAGCTTCAGGAGAGCACCATGACCCGTGCTGGCCCAATCACAGCCCATAAGACCCAACTCTGGGGGAAAGGAGCTCTCACTTTCTGCCAGACTTGAAGCAAGTATGATATAAGCCTGAGCTGACAGGGGCCATTTGATTATCATACAGGGACAGACTAAGAAAGAGTCCCCCACCCCCACAAAAAAAAAAAAAAAGGAAAACAGAACATTAGAGCCAAGAGTTCTGATGACATCATTTGCGTAACTAAAGCCCCCCATTCCTGAAGCCAGGCTTCTCTCTGGAGAGCTGGTTAAGTTCCCCTTTTTCCAAAGCCATTTGAGCTTGGGTTCTGTTACATGTGACCATAAGAGTCCTGATCACTACAGATGGCTTCCAAGATCTTGTTCAATTTTGTGTTGTTATGGCTGATCCTCATCTCACACTTAAAGCAAGGTCTACCTGCATACATAAGCCCATTTGTCCAAACGAATCCTAAAATGGTTTCTGGAATTTGAAGCGCTGCCTGTACTCATAGGAACAGACTCCACTGCAAAAGCGAAAATGGAGAGTCATGAAAAGGTATGCAAACAGCATCCAGCATCAGTGGTATGACCGAGAACCTGGGCAGCTGCCCTAGGCTCAAGCCAAAAGACCGGCACATAAAGGGCCCCCTCGCCTTCCCCCTGGGAACTACCCCCTTCCTGCAGACCACAGTGGCTTAGGGGGGTGGTCAAGGAAGACCAACCCCCAGCACCAGAACTCCAGATCAGGAATAAGGGGCAGGGGGGTTCCTTCTTAGAGATCACTAGCAAGTGAGATACCATTTAATAATGAGTACCTACTGTATGCCAGGCTTGTTCTGATCACTTGACCTACTCTATTCCTCAAAGTAGCCCCCCGAAGTAGGCATTCTTATTCTCCCCATTTCCCAGATGAGAAAACTAAGGCTCAGAGAGACTTGCCCAAGCTCACACAGTCAGTGAGAGGCAGTTATGACACTGACTCCAAAAGCCCAGCCACTGCCTCCTACCAGCGATGACAAGGGGCTGAAAGTCGCCAAGTCTGGGTTCTCCTTGCAGCTTCAAGGCTCTACCTCTTCATCTGGAAAATGGGGTGAGTGAGGTTCTCGTCCTCCAGTCTGACTAGAGACCAGCCTCCATAAGGGGAAAGAACAGTTGCTTTGAGGTCTGCAGGAACTATTCTTACCTAAGGAGTCCAAGCGTCTGTTCTGAGATTACAGATAACTGATCCAACACAAAGGGGCCAGGCTAGGCTAAATGGGCCAGTCAGGCCCAGGCTCCTGTCTCTCTCCGGGCCCGTGGGGGCTGGGTCGTTGCCTTTGTTCCGGGCATGGTAACAAGGCAGCCAGGAGCTCAGCTGTAGACATTCTTTCATTATTTTCCACCCTGTTAACCTCCATCACAAGGCAGGCTGCTGTCAACCTAAATGAGAACTGAAAAGATTTATCTCACTTGTCTCAGAGCTCAGCTCAAGAAACAGACCCTTCATTTCCTGAAGGCCCTGCTGACCCTTTCTCTGTGAGTCACTCCCACCCAGGAAAAAAGATGTGACAGCGGTGGCAGGCAGGGGGTTGTGACGGGATCAATAGTCCAAATTTACTGACATCTGAATCACTTCAGTTGGGCTCTGGAAAGCACTGTTTTTTTTTTTTTTTTTTTCTTTTTTTCTTTTTCCAGTGTATTTACCTTCCTAAAGGAGGTTTGGTGACACAGTGGTTAAAGCACCCAGCTGCTAACCAAAAGGTCAGCAGTTCAAACCCACCAGCTGCTCCGAGGGAGAAAGATGTGGTTATCTGCTTCCATAAAGATTACAGCTTTGGAAACCCTATGGGGCAGTTTCACCCTGTCTTATAGAGTTGCTATGAGTTGGAATTGACTCAACAGCAGTAGGTTTTGGGCTTTGACTACCTTCCTAATTATGTTTGCTAATGCAAATATTAATAAGCACAGCCTCAGGCGGAGACCAGAAGCATATTGTGTAGCAGGAAGAAATGAGCCTATGATGGCAATTTTGCTGTGTAAGTAACCCTCAGGTGGATAATCCAAATCCAGACAACGGAGAGATTATATTTTACATTAATTTTTCCTCTCCCTTGTGCTTCTAGCAATCCAAGGTCACCAAGTCCCTAAAACTGGCACCTGGCAAGAAGAGATGAACTAGATTATTTTAGTAATAATAAAACCAAAACCAAATGCATTGCCGTCGAGTTGATTCCGACTCATAGCAACCCTATAGGACAGAGTAGAACTGCCCCATAGGGTTTCCAAGGCTGTAAATCTTTACAGAAGCAAACTGTCACATCTTTCTCCCTCTGAGCGGCTGGTGGGTTCCAGCCACCAACCTTCTGGTTAGCAGCCGAGTGCTTAACCACTGCACCACCAGGGTTCGTTTTTAGTAATAATATACCCTTATAAACCCACTGCTGTTGAGTCAACTCCTACTCATAGTGACCCCAGAGGGTTTCCAAGGCTGTAAATCTTTATAGAAGCAGACTGCCATATCTTTCTCACACAGAGCTGCTGGTGGTTTCGAACCACTCACCTTTCTGTTAGCAGTGGAGCGCTTTAACCAATAGCTCCTTACATTCATACGATAATAGCTTTCACTGAAGGCTTAGTAAGTGTCAGGTGCTGCTCTCCGGGCCTTACAACAGCCCTGGGGGAATCTCTATCCCCATTTCCCAAATGAAGACACTGAGCACAGGGAGTTTAAGTAACAAACCCAAAGACACACAGTTAATAAATAACGGAACCAGGATTATGAACCCAAGAATTTAAGAATTCTGGACCCGGAGACCATACCCCGAACGCTTTCGCAATAATGCCTCTCTCCTTCACATGCACCATTTCATTTAACCCTCACACTGCCCTTGGGAAGTAATTGGGTTTAACCCCATTTTATAGACAGAGTGTGAGGTTCACAGAGGCTTGGTGACTTGCCCGTTTTACAGACAAGGGAACCGAGGTTCACAGAAGTAAGTTCAGTTTTGCAAACATTTACACAGCACCTCGCAGCTGTCAGGCACTGCACATAGGGCTCAGGATACAGAGACCCCTGGGGGGGGGGTGCATAAAAAGTTAGCTCTCCCTCCGCACTCAGCTTCTCGGTGTTTAAATGGCAAAACCCTTCAGAAATCAATTGGAGACACCATCAAAAGCCTCAAAAATGAGGGTATTTTTTGGCCCTTGTTATATAAATGAGCCTCTATGTATTGGCCCCAGGTTGTTTACTTCTTCATAGCAAGCTGAGGCCTGATAGCCCAAAAAGCCCACTGGTTCCAAACTCTAATTTTTATACATCTAATTATTTTTTAAATGACCCAAATAAGCATATTTTTAGCCACTTAGAGCCTCCTTGCTTTACCTACCCCGATAAACTGCACCCAACATCTGCTAGCCCTAGATACAATAAAACCTTGTAGGTATAAAGAGCCCCCAGCTGTGTCTATCCTTTAGCGCTCTCTGACCCGGAGACTCCCCACCTTGCTGATGAATTACACTGCATTGGTATAAGTATTCCTTCCCCCTTTTTTCTCCTCTCCCCCAGGGTTTCTTTGCCCCTTCTTGTGGTTCCCTAAGCCACCAGCCCCTGGAAGACCTCTGGCTGTGGGGGACCACCCCTGCATGCAGCTGTCAATGCACTGGCCCCAATAAATAGCTTAGTGTGCAGCACTGCTACCTCATGTTCTATCTTCTTCCTTGATCAACCCCAAACTCCCTCAAAGTCACTACAACCCTAAAATTCCTGTTGTAGAAACCGGTTCTAAGAGAACAACAGTGGTTGTGACAAAGGTGTATATAAAAAGAAGCTCACAGCAGCATTATTTATAAGAGTAAAACATTGGAAATAACCTAAGTGCTCAACAGTAAGAGCTTGGTTAAATAAATTAGTGCACATCTAAATAACGAAATAAAGGAGATCTGGTGGCACAACAGTTAAGCACTTGGCTGCTAATCGACAGGTTGGTGGTTCTAACCCACACAGTGGCTCCATGGGAGAAACACCTCGCAATCTGCTCCCATAAAGATTACAACCTAGAAAACCCTATGGGTCAGTTCTACTGTCACGTGGGGTTACTATGAGTCAAAATCTACTCGACGACACCCAACAACAATGACAACAACAATATACAATGAAATACTATGTCATTATTAAAAATGTTATAGAACTATATTTATTGGTATGGAAAAATTTTGTAATAGATTGCTAGGAGACATAAGCAGATAGTAAAATCATAAGTATACTGTAATCTCATTTGGGAAAAATGTATATGTACACTAGAAAATGTATAAATATAAGCACTCATAGAAAATATACTTGCATTGTATATATAGAAATGTCTGGAACACCAAAGTGATTACTTCTGAGTGGGAACATTTCAGGCGATTTTAATTTTCTGTGTGTGTACTCATCCCTGTTTTTCCAGATTTCCTACAGTAAACGTGTATTACTTACCTAATGACACAAAATTTTTTATTTTGCGGTGGTGGTTGCTGAAGTAGCTGAGATCACATAGCCTTTAAAAGGAATATTCAAGGTTCAGGCTCAGGATCTGGGGTGCAAAGTCTAGTGCTCAGCCCCTTGTACCCTTCAACACACTTGCCACAGACAGTCACCCTGCCCTCCTGGACCTATCTTCCCAAACCATATCCTACCCTGGCTGGCACAGTGTTGCCATGACCAGGCTGGAGTAAAGACCAGGGCAGGTGGGGTGGCCCACTTGCTCACCTTTTTGAAGAGCCTGATGACATCCTCACTGATCTGGGAGAGGCGGACGATGACATTGTTCATGAAGATGTCATTGAGGGTGGCGTGGTCTCGGCTCTCCCGCCTGGTCTGATGCAGGACCAGATACCAACAGTTCACGGGTGAGAGAAGGTACTGGTCCTTTCTGTGGAAACAAAAGCAGCTCTGGTTGGCTTCATGTGGACTGTCATCTATAAGGTATTACACCGTTGCACACCTTAGCTCTTTGTCGCTCACAGCCTCCCTTCAAGGTTGGTTTTACTATGACACATTTTACACCTGAGGAAATGGAGGCCACGAGAGGTGAAGTGATCCTCCCAAGGTCATGTAGCTAGCAGAGCTGGGCCCAAACCCAGGTCTTTGACACTAAGTCCTATCTCATTCTATTCTTCCACTGAATTTAGCATTTGCTACACGCACGTCTCTCTTCTGAGAAAAACCTGCCTTTCTTGGGGCTAAGAAATACGAGACCAATTGTGTTTGAACTATTTGTATGCTTTCTAGAATTATGCAGTAGAAAGAACAAAGAATGGACACCTCCTTTCTTCTTCCCTGCCTCCCCCAGCCCCTCAGACTCTTAACTCCTTTGCTCTTCCCCAGGTATCAGATTCTGTCTCTTGGCTTCATAGAAACTAGGTTATACATGGCTTTGCCCCTTGATGGAGCTAGGGGAGAGGAGCAAGGGATCTGTGTTTGGGAGGAGGGGTTAAGGAAAGCTACTTAGACTACAATAATTGAGAAGCTGGACTGTCTGAAGAAGAACAGGGCATCAGAATTGGAGGAAGACTTATCAACAACCTGTGATATGCAGATGACACAAATTCCTAGCTGAAAGTGAACAGGACTGGAAGCACTTACTGAAGAAGATTAAAGACTACAGCCTTCAGTACGGATTACACCTCAACATAAAGAAAACGAATATCCTCACAACTGGAACAATAAGCTATATCATGATAAATGGAGAAAAGACTGAAGTTGTCAAGGATTTCATTTTACTTGGATCCACAACCAACGCCCATGGAAGCAGCAGTCAAGAAATCAAATGACATACTGCATTGGGTAAATCTGCTGCAGAAGACGTCTTTAAAGTGTTAAAAAGCAAAGATGTCACTTTGAAGACTAAGCTGTGCCTGACCCAAGCCATGGTATTTTCAGTCGCCTCATAGACATGCAAAAGCTAGACAATGAAAAAGGGAAGACTGAAGAAGAATTGATGCCTTTGAATTATGGTGTTGGTGAAGAATATTGAATATACCGTGGACTGCAAGAAGGACCAACAAATCTGTCTTGGAAGAAGTACAGCCAGAATGCTCCTTGGAAGGGAGGATGTCGAGACTTCATCTTATATACTTTGGACATATTATCAGGAGGGACCAGTGCCTGCAGAAGGACATCATGCTTGGTAAAGTAGAGGGTCAGCAAAAAAGAGGAAGACCCTCAATGAGATGGACTGACACAGTGGATGCAACAATAGGCTTAAGCATGGCAACAATTGTGAGAATGGCACAGGACCAGGCAGTGTTTCATTCTGTTGTACGTGGGGTTGCTATGAGTCAGAACCAACTTGACAGCACCTAACAACAACACTTTGAGGAAGGCACATCCAAGACAAATAAACCTTTGTCCTATGATGACTGGTAGATTCTTAGCATACACTAAGTATTATGACAAAACCGTGGTTCTCAAAATGTGGTCCCCAGACCAGCAGCATTAGCATCACCTGGGAACTTCTTAGACATGCAGATTCTCAAGTCTCACCCCAGACCTGCTGAATCAGAACCTCTGGGGCTGGGCCCAGTCATTTGAGTTCTGCCAAGCCCTCTAGGTGATTCTGATGCTCTCAAGTTTGAGAACCACAGATCTATCCCATTGTTTCCCAAAGCTTAGGATACTAATGACACAGGAGGATATCTGTCTCTTACCTACACTCTACCAAAGACTCCTCTGTTAGGATGTACATACCTTATTCTCTAGGAAGGAAGAAGGGAGGGCAACTCAAAACCAAAACCAAAACCAAAAGTCAAATCAATAATCCTTTCTTGCCACATGGAATATCTGACCTATAGTTCTTATCTTCTACCCTTGTGTCTTTCCCTTATTCCACTTTCCCGTGCTGGCAGGAGGGTTGGAAAGGCAGGATGTGGGGGAAGAGGCCCATGTACCAGCTGAGGGTGGCATCCTCTAAGGGTCCTACCAGGCCTGCCCTGCTCTAGCCCTGCCCTTGAGCCTGGGCCACTTCTGGGAACTGGCCACAGTTCTGCTCTCAGGAAATGCAGCCTCTCTATCAGCGCATTTACCAGTTACCAGTTGCCATGGAGTTGATTCTGACTCATGGTGACCCCATGTGTGTCAGAATAGAACTGTGTTCCATGGGGTTTTCAATGGCTGATTTTTCAAAAGTAGATCACCAGGCGTTTCTTCTGAGGTGCCTCTGGGTAGAGTCAAGTCTTCAACCTTTTGGATAGCAGCCGAGTACTTTAACCGTTTGCCCATCCAGGGATTCCATCAGCGTGTTTAGGGAAGAGAATTCTGCTGACTCTCACCATGACTGCATCATCCACCCCAAAGTCACATGGGGGTGCCAGACAGTGAAGCCCTGAGGGCCTCTGGGCTCCTACACCCTCCCTCCCAACTCCCAGGGTGTGGGAAGGATAGGTGAAGAAGGGTCACTTAACAGCAATTTTTCTTTCTGTCACTGAATGGGCTGAAAATCTGTCAAGGTGGGAGGAATTTAGGAGAAGGGAACTTGGTTTAGATAGAAGATGGATAGTTGGGAACTGTCTGAGGAAAGGGTAGGAAGGCGAAGCATGTGAGACGTGCAGCTGTAGGAGAAATGAACAGATTTCTTCTTTGCTTATAGCCTAGAGAAAGAGCCCGAACACTGAAACTCAGCCACCCAGCCAGAAATCACTCAGCATTTACTTGCGTCAGGTCTTGGTTAGGCTTGCGGCACAGAAAGGTGACCTAGACACAGACCCTGCCTTGGAGGTATGCACAGTCAAGTGGTTGAGGCAGAAGAAAATAATTAACAGTGAAAGGTGATAAAGTGCGATATTGGAGTCACACATTGACCATCAATTCTGCTTGAGAAGTTGGAGAAAGCTCTGCTCTCCTGCCGTGCTGTGTACCAGTCACACAGTTCCTTTTGCTTTTGTGCCAAGTTCTTTCCCACCTGGGGCCTTCACTCATGCTGTTCCCTCCACCTGGAATGCATTAGCCCCTGCTCTTCCCTTGACTGCCTCCTTCTCTTCCTCTAGGTCTCAGCTTCAGTCATAACTCCTGATATGGGTTGACCTGTGTCTCCCAAAAAGACATGTTGAAGTCCTAACTCCAGCACCAGTGAGTGTGACCTTGTTGGGAAACAGGGTCTTTGAAGATGTTATTAGTTAATATGAGGTCATACTGGAGAAGGGTAGGTCCTAATCCAATATGACCAGTGTTTTTACAAGAAGAGGTGAAGTGACACAGAAACAGAGGGAAGATGACCATTTGAAGACACAGGCAGAGATTGGAGTAATACATCTACAAGCCAAGGAATGCCAAGGATTGCTAGGAACCACCAGAAACTAGGAAGAGGCAAGGAAGGATCTTCTTCTAGAGCCATCAAAGAGAGAGCATGGCTCTGCCAACACCTTGATTTTGGACTTCTAGCCTCCAGAACTGGGAGAGAATAAATTTCTGCTGTTTTAAGCCACCCGATTTGTGGTACTTTGTCAGGGAAGCTGTAGGAGACTAAGACACTTCTCTAGAGAGGACTCCTCTGACCATACGCTAAGGCAGGGACTCTCAAAGCGTGGTTCCTGGGCCAGTTGTATCAGCATCACTTGGAAACTTGTTGGAAATGCAAGTTCTCAGGGCCACCCCAGGCCTACTGAACATGAAACACTGGGGGTGGAGCCTAGCATCTGCATTTTAACCAGTCCTCCAGAGGGTTCTGATGCACACTCAGGACTGAGAGCCCCTGCCTTTGGAGTTTCCACCCCTCTCCCCCATCCCCCTTTACCTGACTGTAAGATCTTTGAAAGCAAGGACTGTTCTTATTTTATTCACCACATCCAGTGCCCGGCAATTTGCCTAACACACAGTAAATACTATGGAAGAGAGACATATGAGAGGAAGTCATATTTGTGCTGGGTCTTGAAGGATGGGTAAGAGTTTTCCAAATGGACAGAAGGGCAGAGAAAGAATGGAATTGTAGGCAGAGAGAATGGTGAGTATAAAGATACGGAAGTAGCTCAGTAGAGATGTAATTCAGAGCATGGTAAGGGAGGGTTGGTAGGACGTGAGGCTGGGGAGATAAGTTAAGGCCTCAATTGTGGTGGGTATTGAATGCAAGGCTAAGGAGTCGGGACTTTATCCTCTAGGCCACATGGTGCTCAATCTGGATAGGACCCTACAATCACTAGGGGAGCTTTTAAAAACACCAAGACCCAGGCCCTATCTAAGATCAATTAATTGGTACTCTTTAAAACACTCTATAGAAGATTCTAAAAAATCTTGCTGTGCATGGGTCACCATGAATTGGGGGCCAACTCAATGGTAGCTAACAACAACAATAAAAGATTTGAATGTGCAGCCAGAGTTGAGAATCCCTGCTGTAGGCAGCGGGTCATAATGGAAATTATTTAAGCAGAAGTATGAGTTAACCAGGAGCCCTGGTGGCACAGTGGTTAAGCGCTCGGCTGCTAAACAAAAGATCAGCAGTTTGAACCCACCAGCTGCTCCACAGGAGAAAGATGTGGCAGTCTGCTTCCCTAAAGATTTACAGCCTTGGAAACCCTATGGGGCAGTTCTACTCTGTAGGGTTGCTATGAGTTGGAACTGACTCGACAGCAGTGGGTTTAGTTTTTTTTTTTTTTTTTTTTATGAGCTAACCAATGCATGGTTTAGAAAGATCATAGGAGACAACTTGGAGGATGGGTGGATGGACAGAAAGACGGACGGATGGATGGATGAATGGATGTAGGCCTGGGGCTGGAGGCAGGAGAATCAGTCAGGAGGTGATCTTAGTCCCGAAGAGGAGAGACAGTGAGGGCCGAGTGGTAGCAGTGTGGCCAGAAAAGGCTGGACTTTAGAGACTCTTCAGCATGACAGCAGATAATCTTAGAGACTGCCTAGAGATAGAGAGGACAGGTAGAAGGAGGAGTGGATGGTGATTCTGCGGTCTGGATCTCAGGCGACTGGGTAAATGTTGATGACATGAACCGAGATAAGAACTGCAAGGGAAGAAGTAGGTTTAGGCAGAAAACACTTCTTTTATCTCATTTTTCACAGCTTCCTAGGTGATGATGGAAATGGAAAGATTAGAGGAAAGGAGAGATGAGAAAATTGAGCTGTTACCTAAATTACTTCAGGGACTTAGCTCAGCCTGGGATGCACCAAGTTGAACAGCATCAGGGAATTAAATGTGCAAAATTTATGGAAGTCAGAGCGAAAAGGTGAGTTTCAGAGGGAAGGAAAAAGGCAAGCCATCTTGAAAAGGTGCAGAAGTGCTGGGACAGCTTGGGGACCATTAATTAGGTCACCTGGCCAGAGAGATACCATCAGAGGAAGGGCAGAGAGGACAGCTTTCCTTATCAGAAACTGTGGACCAGGAGGCAGTGCAGTCTGAGTCAGAACTGCAAGGGAGGCAGAACAAGGGAGGGGAAGGAGGAAGAAGTTACCCCAAAGCAGACAAGGACTTGTTAGGTTAAAGTATGCAGCCGCTGGGAAGCTTGAAGGCTTTCATTCATTCATCATCTGTCTTGGTGTGTGCCTACTAGGTGCTATGATGCCACAGAGACCAGGGCAGGCAAGGATCTGCTCCCACAAGCCTTCCCTTGAGTCAAGAAGACACACAAGGAATCAGAAAACCATGATACAGGCTCATAAATGTAGTGATGGACAGGTAGGAGGCTATGGAGCAGAGGAGGGGCACTCATGCAGGTTTAAAGGTGGGGTGGTCATGTATGGCTTCCTGGAGGAGGCACTTTCTAGGCTAAGAACTAAACACTGGAATGGAGTTTGATGGGAAAGAGATTTGTCCTGAGGTCAGTGGGGAGCCACTGAAGGGTTTAGAGCAGGGGAGTGAAAGGACAAAGTTGCATTTTCAAACCCTCACTCTGGCTAAAGTGCAGAGAACAGGCTCGAGGGGTCCAAGAGAGATGTTGAGGGATTCCAGAAATACTTAGGTGGTAAATTGACTGAACTTGGAGATTGACTGGATGGGGGCTGGGACTGGAGGTTGGAAGGGAGTAAAAGATGTCCAGGACAACTCCCAGGTTTGGGCCCCTGGGAGAGTAGAGGTGGCATTTATTAAGACAAGGAGAAGCAAGCCTGGGGTGAGGGAGGAGGGAAAACAATGAGTTCAGTTTGAACATGACAAGTTTAAAGGGCTTAGAAAACATTCAGATGGAGATATCTGGGCTAGAGACAAAGGTGGAAGCTGGCAGGAAGTACTTGGAAGATATTTGAAACCATGGAGTGTGCATGACCACATGGCAGAAGAGGCAAATCCCCAGGAGGTCTGGCAAGGCTGTAGCCAGTGGTATGGGGCTGGACCAGGCCACTGTGGCTCCCTCCCATCCTGGTCTCCTGGAAAAGGGGTAGGCCCTATTTGGGATGGTGATGACATGCCAGCCTGTCCTCTGCAGAGATGATTCTAGACCTGCCATCCAGCCAGCAGGCCTGTTCCCTTGGTTCTCCCAGAACTGGGATCACCCACATTCACCCACCCCGGCCCCCTTCTGTGGAGCAGCTCATTTGTGAAATAGAAGGTAGGGGTGAACTTGGCTGTCTACAGCCAGGGTCTGGGCAGAATTGACTACTCCATAGAAAGCTGGCTTCTGTGGCCTTGGCCACATGGCACCAGGCTCTCCCCATGTGAAAAAGGAGAGGGAACCAAGGCTGCAGAAGCCAGCATGGTGAAATAGAGAAACCTGGACGTGGGGGTGGGTTTTCACCCTGGGTCTGCCATACTGGCTGTGTGACCTTGTGCAGGTCACTTACCCCTCTGGCAAGGCTACTCAGATCACATCATTCAACCTGGGGTTAAACACCAGAAAACAGCTCTGTGTAGATCATCCATCCAACAAATTTTTATTGACTATTTCGTATGGGCCAGGCCTCAGCGACAGTTTTGAGCACACACAGACGTAATTCCTGCCTCCATGGAGCTTATAGTCCAGTGGAGGAGGGAGACAGATATCCCTCAAGGAAACCCACAAATGTGTGCAAAGTTGCATCTGCAGAAAGTGCTAGAGAGGAGAGGAGCATGGTGCTGTGAGAGACCACACAAGGGGACCTGACCTGATTTGGGGGTCACTGAAGTGTCCCCGAGGAGGGAGTCATTACGTTGAGCTCTACAGGAAGAGCTGGAGGGCCAGGTGAACGGGGCTGAGAGCGTGGGCTGGTGGGAAAGAGTTCCAGGGAGAGGGAAGAGAAGGGATAGAGGCTCACTGGGGCTGGGAAGCTTTGTACATTTAAGGAAAGGCCAGCAGGAGTGACTAGAGCCCAGGAAGCAAGGTGGAGAAGGGAGGGTGTAGGGCGATGCTGGAGGGTCCCATGCAGGAGCGGGAGTGGGGTGTGGTCTCTCGGACTCCACTGAGCCTGTTGATCTTCATCCCTCCACCATCTGGATTGCAGCAGGACTACAGGAAGGAGCACCCAGGCCCTATATGACAGAGCCAGACACTGGCATTCGGGGCCCTTCAGACTCTGCCCTTCCCTTTTCAGTGGGATGCTTTTCCCTTTTGAAGATGGAACCCCTTGGACTTGGGATCCAGCCCTTCATACTAACAGTCATCGTTGCTCGCTGCAGCCTTTCTTTTGGAACATGTGTCAAAACGCACCTGGCCCAGGCACTCTCTACTCCGAGGCACATTCTGAGTGTTCTTTCTGCTTTTCCAACCTTGCATCCAAGTGTCTACCCAGCAGGCGGAAGCTGCCGAGCTAAGTCATAATGTTAGAACTTTCACATATATATTTTCTTTTCTTTCCTTACAGTCAGAAAATAGCAATGAAAATTTCTGGTGACTCACAGCTTTCTTTCTTTGGCTGGGGGAACTGGGTAAGAGGCTCCAAGAGACTGCAGCTAGAGAAGCAAGCTGTCTGCTGGGTTGGGCAGCTGAGGCCTTGCCAAGCTGGTAAGTTAGGAAAATGAAATTAGCAGTGAGCCAGCTTCTCCAGCTTCTCGGCTGGGGGCAGGAAAATTCCACTTAGCAAACAGAACTGACTTCCAGGCCTGCAGAGCCCCACGTTGCAGATGAACCCAGTCCACTGCCCTGGGATCTTGGTCCTTCTGGGAGGGAGATGAGCTCCTACAGCAGACACTGTCCCCAAGATGCCCAAGCCCCTGCCTCTGACTTCCTGCTCCCTTCTAGAATGTTCTCAGTTCTTACATTGGGCTTGTTCAGGCAGCTGCCAGCAAAACTGCCTCTGAAAAGGGTTACTCAGTTAGGTACAGAGCCAGAAAGGTGTGGCTAACCTCTTGCTACCTAAGTGCCCCAAGCAGGATTTAGGATACACTGTACTGTACTTGCCTTGAAGACCTGATGGCGCAGTGGTTAAGAACTTGGCTGCTAACCAAAAGGATGGAAGTTCGAATCCACCAGCCTCTCCTTGGAAACCCTATGGGGCAGTTTTACTCTGTCCTATAGGGTCGCTATGAGTTGGAATCAACTTGACGGCAATGAGTTTTATGGGTACTTGGCCTTAGGAGCCCCGGAGGCACAGGGGTTAAAGCACCTGGCTGCGAACCAAAAACCAAAAGGTAGACAGTTCGAACCCACCAGCATCTCCATGGGAGAAAGATGTGGCAGTCTGCTTCCACAAAGATTTGCAGCCTTGGAAACCTTATGGGGCAGTTCTACTCTGTCCTAGAGGGTCACTTTGAGTTAGCACATACTCGACAGCAGTGAGTAAGTGGGTACTTGCCTTATAATTACTGATAATTACTGGGTTTTATAAAGCCAGGTGGAGTCCCTTGGCGGTGCAAATGGTCAACACACTGCTAACCGGAAGGCTGGAGGTTCAAGTCCACCCAGAGGCTCCTCAGAAGAATGAGCTGGCGATCTACTTCTGAAAAATCAGTCATTGAAAACCCTATGGAGTGTAGTTCTACTCTGACACACATGGGGTCACCATGATTTGGAGATGACTCGACAACAACTGGTTCTACTGGTTTTGGCACTTGCCTATAGGATGAACCATTAATTCAGCAAATATTAACCAAGTGCCCGTTTTGTGCCAGGCAATGGTAAGCAAAATAGCTACATGGAGATTTCAGTCTAGTGGGGGAGGGCCTCATGTAATAATCAAATAATCACATAAATAAATAGAAAACTGCAACTGTGATAAGGGTTGTGAAGGAAAAAGGCATGGTGTCGTGACAGTTTATACTAGGGGCTTTACCTCATCTGGGGATGGCGCAGGTGGGCGACAGTTGATCATGCAGGTCCTTCTTGCCATTAAGATCTTATCTGAGCTATCCCTCCTCATTGAGGCCTCCCCTGACCCTCAGCAGCATGCTGGGCTCTCCATCACACCATCTTATTTTATTGTCCCAACAAGTTCGAATCCACCAGCCACTCCTAGGAAATCCTATGGGGCAGTTCTACTCTGTTTTAACAGCACTACCAAACCTGCTATTGGTCTTGTTCCTTTACTGTTTGTTTCTGGTCTGTGTCCCCCTCTCCAGCTTATGTCTATCCTGAACGGCGTTCACCACTGTTTCTCTAGTGCCAGACACTGCTGAGTCGGCCCTCAGGAATACTTCCTGAGTAAGTGAAAGTGCCCCCCTGACAGGGAGCAGAAGTGGTAGGTTTGAACATGGCGCTGGCATAAGGAAGAGCAATCCTAGCAGTAAATGTGAAGGCCCCATGTGCTTGGGGCACCTTCTAGAACTGGGAGAAGCAGAGGGCAGAGGAGGAGGGACGAAGAGTGCAGTCGAGGCTGGAGAGGTAATACAAGCTGGGTCTGCAGGGCCTTGTAGGACGAAATGAGCCTTTGGGGTGCTACCCCAGGTGGATCAGAAGGCTCAAGAAGGGTTTAGATGATCACTCAGGCATCTTTCTTGTGGCCCCTAGAGGAGCAAACGGACCTACTATGCAGAGGAGGAGGTCTAAACTTGACTAGCATTCAAGGCTGGCCCAATCTTCCTCAGCCCTTCTCTGCTCACAGAAACCTTCTCCAGGCAGCAAAGCTGGGGCCAGGGGTGGGTTTCTTCATTTATCCTTTTCTTGCCCCCCAAGGAATCTGAGGCCACTGTACTAGGAGTTGGAGAGCATGGTCCGGGTCCTGGCTGGGCTGCTAATTGGCTGTGTGCTCTTGGGCTTGTGGCTCTACCTCTCTGAGGCTTCACTTTCTCATCAACCAAATGAGAGGTCAGTGAGGGTCGTTCAGATCACTTTGATGACAGTGACTGTATTCTCCAAAATCAAAATGTGTACACATGATCTGACAAAAGATTTTTTTCCTGATTTCCCAACTTATTTATTTGAAAAGTCTAAGAAGCACAAAGATGAAATCAATGAGTGGCCTTTATCCACACATTTACCATGTCTATCTTCCATGACAGGAAAGTGAAGCTGCTAGAATCTGGGGAGGGTGGGAGCTCTGCCTAGGTCACACATATTCCTGTTTCAGCATCTCTGCACATTCTGGCTTCCCTCCCCTGGAATGCCCGCCTCTACTCCTTCCATGAGGTCCCTGGATAGCACAAATGGTTTGTGCTCCACTACTAACCTAAAGGTTGGTGGTTCGAACCCACCTAGCAGCACCGCAGGATAAAGGCCTGGAGATCTGCTTCCTAAAGAAAACTCTATAGAATACAGTTCTACTCTGTAACACATGGAGGTGTCATGAATCCGAATCAACTCGACAACAATGAATTTAGTTTGGTTTTACTCCTTCCATGCAGCTAAATCCCACTCTTCAAGGTCTACTTCAAAGGGCTCTCCTTCCAGGAGTTTTCTCTGATAACCTCAGACTCCAGGGATCATCTCAGACCCATAGAATGTTCTGTCTGTACCACTCATTTATCAGTACCAGTCGTCGTTGAGTCAGTTCCAACTCATGGTGACCCATGTGTATCAGAGTAGCACTGTGCTCCACAGGGCTTTTCTTGTATGTGTGTGGTAAATATATACGTAACAATTGCCATTTCAGCATTTTTTTCCATGGTTGATTTTTCAGAAGATATCCTCAGGGCTTTCTTCCGAGGCACTTCTAGGTAGACTTGAACCTCCAACCTTTCTGTTAGCACCTGAGTGTGTTAACCATTTGCACCAGCCATTTAGATCTTATCACGCAGTTACTTCTGGGTGATGCCTTTTACATTATTGCTTAACGCAGTTACCTTTCACATGTGTGGGGCTTGTTTCATCACCTAGTCAATAAGCCCCTGGAAGGCAGGAAGGATGTCTTATATTTCTTTGCATCCCTCCATAGCCCTTGGCAGAATCCAATCCATTCATTCATTCATTCACTCTTCTAATTTTTTTTTTTTTTTTTTTAGTATCTACTATGTGTTAGGCAGAGCCCTGGCGGTACAGTAGTTAAGAGGTCGGCTGCTAACCAAAACATCGGCAGTTTGAACCCACCAGCTGCTCCCTGGAAACCCTATGGGGCAGTTCTACTCTGTCCTATAGGGTTGCTATGAGTCGGAATCAACTTGATGGCAATGGGTTTGGTTTTGACTTTGGTACATGCCAGGCACTGTGCTAGTCACTGAGGACTAGAAAGATGACTGGGATGTGCCTTAAAAAAATTCCAAATCTAGTAGAAGAAATGAGGACAAACCAAGAGTTAGTATGGCTATGGGTCAGGACACTTTCAGTTATATGTCAGAAATATTCACGTCCCACTGGCTTAAGCAAAAATAAGAATGTATTGGATCAAAAAAATTTAAAAGAATAGGGGGTAGTTGGCCTCAGGCATAGCTGGATCCAGGGGCTCAAAGACTGTCCTCAGGACCTGGTCTTACTCTCTCCATTTCTTGGCTCTGCTTTCCCCTCTCTGTGTTTGATTCATTCTCAGGCAGGCCCTCTCCAGACTGAAAATATCCTAAATGCTAGCATTCCCAGTAGAAAGAGAGCTTTACCTAGAAGTTCCATCAGTAGTCCTGGGTTTGCATCTTAGTGAAGGGAATTGGGTTACACTCAACCCTAAAGCTTTGTGGCCAAGATGATGTAATGCTGGTCACAGGCTCACCATTGCTCAGGGATGGTTCCGCAGAGGAAAATCCGGATTTTGTTATCAAAAGAAGGGGGAGGAGATGTTGAGCAAACAAGAGCAACAGATGCCTACTATGTTAAGCTGTGTGGGGGATGGGGCCCCAGAGGAAGAAGTGGAGTGAGTGCTTAATTTTGTCTCAGAGTAGATGGGGAGTCACAAGAACATCTGCACTGGGTCTTGAAGTTCACATAAGAGTTTGCCAGGTGGAAAGGGTGGTGATGGAGGAAAGCCTGTGTGCAAAGCTGTGAAGTTGTTCTGGAGCTGGAAAGCAGTTCTGTCTAGCTGGGGAATTCTGTCTGGGGTAAGGCAGAGCATGGTGGAAGAGCAGGCAGTTGTGTTAGGAAGGGAGGAGCCAGATCATTAGGGACTCATAGGTCAAGGCTGAATGAAGAGTGTAAGTGGACCAGTGATGCGATTGCTGGGGCAGGAAGGCCAGGTGGGATGCAGAACAGCTGACCAGGTAAGAGAAGAAGAGCTTGACCTGGAGCTTTGGCTTGGGCCAACTTCAGTCCATACAGGAGAAGAACTATCTCATGGCAGATGGGTGGGCCTAAGGCTTCAAAGCAGAGGGCCTCCTCTTCGTGCCAGTTGAGATCCACTGACACAGAAGCCACCTATGGCTGATGCCAGCCCTGGGACAGAGTACTTTCAAAATGGAAGGGTTACATCCATTGGGTCACCTGGCTGGAGCACTACCTGTGTGGGAGTGCTATGGAGTCAAAAGACTGGGGTTCAAACACCAGTTCCGCCTCTCATGAGCAGGGTGAACTTAGGAAGTCAGTTAAACCTTTTCTTTTCTTATCTGTAAAACAGGGTTGATTGTACCTACCTCACAGTGTTTCTTTAAAAATTAAAAGAGGTGAATAAAGTGTCCATGGTCTCAGGGAACATCTAGCTCAATTGGCATAACACAGTTTATAGAGAGTATGTTCTACATTCTACTTTGGTGAGTAGCATCTGGGGTCTTAGAAGTCTGTGAGCAGTCATCTAAGATACTCCACTGGTCTCACCCCTTTGGGAGCAAGGGAGAAGGAAGAAAACTAAAGACACAAGGGAAAGATTAGCCCAAAGGACTAATGGACCACAACTACCACAGCCTTCACCAGACTGAGTCTAGTACAACTAGATGGTGCCCAGCTACCACCACTGACTGCTCTGACAGGGATCACAACAGAGGGTCCCAGACAGAGCTGGAGAAAAATGTAGAACAAAACTCTAACTCACAAAAAAAGACCAGACTTACTGGCCTGACACAGACTGGAGAAACAACAAGAGTATGGCCCCCAGATACCCTTTTAGCTCAGTAATGAAGTCACTCCTAAGGTTCACTCTTCATCCAAAGATTAAACAGGGCCATAAAACAAAACCTATAGGGTCGCTATGAGTTGGAATCGACTTGACGGCAATGGGTTTTTATGGGTTTATAATACAAATCGAGATTAAAGGGGCACACCAGCCCTGGGGCAAGGACTAGAAGGCAGGAGGGGACAGGAAAGCTGGTAATGGGGAACCCAAGGTCGAAAAGGGAGAGTGCTGACATGTCGTGAGGTTGTTAACCAATGTCATAAAACAATATGTGTACTGTTTAATGAGAAGCTAGTATGTTCTGTAAACCTTCACCTGAAGCACAATAAAAAAAACTTAAAAAAAAATTAAAAGAGGTGATTCATGTGACTCTTTCAGCATTAAACCCCTCCTCAAAACACAAAAAAAAAAAACCACCACCATGGAGTCAATTCCGACTCATAGCAACTCTACAGGACAGAGTAGCGCTGCCCCATAGGGTTTCCAAGGCCATAAATCCTTATGGAAGCAGACTACCACATCTTTCTCCCACAAACCAGCTGGTGGGTTAGCATGTAATAATAACTCAGCATATGATAATAATAATAATTATTATTATGGAGCCCTGGTGATACAGTGGTTAAACGTTTGGCTGCTAACCAAAAGGCTGGCAGTTGGAGTTCACCAGCCATTCCGTGGAAACCCTATGAGGCAGTTCTTCTCTGTCCTATGGGGTGGCTATGAGTCAAAATCAACTCAATGGCAACGAGTTTATTATTATTATTGCCATCAATGCCTTATAAGGTTGTTGGAAAAATCCAAAGACCGATGTATGCAGATGTATGGCTCATAGGTGTTATGGGTTGAATTATGCCCCCTAAAAGATATGCTGAAGTACTAACCTCTGGTACCTGTTAATGTGACCTTGTTTGGAAACAGGGTTTTTGAAAATGTTATCAGTAACATGAGGTCATACTGGAGTAAGATGGGTCCTAATCCAATATGAGTGGTGCCCTTATAAAAGAGGAGAAGAGACACAGAGAGAGAGACACAGAGGGTAGACGGCCATGTGAGAACAAAGGCAGAAATTTGGAATGATGAATCCACAAGCCAAGGAATGCCAAGGATCACTGGCCATCACAGAAGGTAGGAGAGAGACGTGGAACAGATTCTCCCTCAGAGCCCTCAGAAGGAATCAACACAGCCAACACCCTGATTTTGGACTTTTAGCTTCCGGAAATATAAGACAATAAATTTCTGTTCTTATAAGCCACCTAATTTGTTATGGCAGTCCTCGGAAACTAAAACAGTAGGTTTACTACAAATGTTGGCTTTCCTCCTCCCATTACTACCTTTTTCTCCTGCAAACTCTTATGTGTACTTCAAGGCCCAGTGCAAAAGTTCCTATGACTCCTCCTCCAGCCTGAGGCAGAATTAACTACTCACTCATTCATTCCCCTAGGATCCCATTCCTCACACCTCATCACGGTGGCACATGGGGTATGGTGTCCAGCAGTACCTGTGAGCTCGCCTTTGACTTACTGAATATATTCTTGGTACCAGAAGGAAAATCTCTGCCCCATTAGGCAACACTTGGCCAACCTCATCTTCTCTTCCCCTGCAAGCCACTTTTGACTTCATCCACCTGGACAATGGATGCACAGCCTGGTGTGTTTAGCACCAGACAGTGGAAGAGGCTCTGATTCAAGGCTCGTCTGGCCAGTCCTGTCACAGGTCAGTGGTTTGATCCTAAGATAGGACTCACCCTGTCTGTCCTTCAGGTCCCTTGTCTATCAGGTGGGGATGACAACACCTTCCTTGACTCCTCTTCCCTTCATCTCCACCTCCCTGCCAAGTATTCTTGGGAGGATTTAAGCAGTTGAAGGATGGGGAGGCACTTTGCAAAGTATAAGGTACTATCTAATCCTCAAAGATCACTGTTATCCTATTTGCCTAATAGAATCAAATCATATGTGTGCTTTTAAAATCTCATTTATTAGAACATCTGTTCTCCATTTTTAAAATTAACATTTAAAAATATATATACGCATATATGTACATCAAGCATATACATGCATCCCAAAACCAAACACACTGCCGTTAAGTCGATTCTGACTCGTAGCAAACTTGTACGACAGAGTAGAACTGCCTCATAGGATTTCCAAGGTGGTAAATCTTTACAGAAGCAGACTGCCACATCTTCCTCCCGTGGAGCAGCTGGTGGGTTTGAACTGCTGACTTTCTGGTTAACAGCCAAGCACTTAACCACTGTGTCACCAGGGCTCCTCATACACATGCATACATATCCATAAATAAGCCATCCTGGTTACTTCTTTGGACAGTGTTGATTATTGTCACTAAGGATTCCAAGAAACTTGGCTAGGGAACTGGGGAAGGACAGGAAGGAAGATCTGGAAGGAGAAACAGGCAGCTCAGAAAAGGTGACCTGTAGCCATCATATAGACCACTCTTTAGGCCTGGCCTCCTGCCTTATGATCCCTCCCAGGGGTGAGAAAGGAAGGCAGAGGGTGGAGAGGGCAGAGATAAAGACATTCATGCTCCAAGAGGAACTGGAAGGGGCCTGGGGGGGATCTTTTGCTGTCTTCAGGATTTCTGACAATCCTGCACACCCCTGTACTTCATATTTCCCTTTTAGTTGTCTTTTTTCACTTAAATAAATTTATTTGCCAAGGACTGCCCCTACTCTAAGTAAAACAAACAAAACAAAAAAACAGCATTACTCACAACAAATAGAAGGTAACTGAAAAATAAATTCAAGGGAAATACAACAGTATTATTCAGTCTTGGACAGATGTTGACGCCCAAGCTCTGTTTTCTATTTATTGTTAAAAGCAGATTAGAGAGGTAATAACAACACGCTAGAACGAAACTGAGACTTTCTCCTTGGGGCGACTGGATAGGTTGAAAGAAAATTGAAAAGATAATTCAATATTTAATGATTCTTGTACCATCAGTGATCCCTCCCTCACTTTCAGGAACACTGACCTGGTCTGACCATCCATCATGCTATGGAAATGCTGTCCTAAAATACCTAGCCTTTGCTTACATGGCTGCACTGATTGGGAACTCATTCCCTCCCAAGGCAGCCCTTTCATTACTGGACAGCTCTGACTCTTAGAATGTTCTTAAGGTTGAGTTCCACTACCTATCTGTCAGTTTATCATACTGTGGTGGCCTGCATATTGCTATGATGCTAGAAGCTATGCCACTGGTATTTCAAATTTCAAATACCAGCAGGGTCACCCATGGTGGGCAGGTTTCAACAGAGCTTCCAGATAAAAACAGACTAGGAAGAAAGGGCTAGCAATCTACTTCTGAAAATTAACCAGTGAAAACCCTGTGGATCACAATAGAATATTGTCTGACACAGCACTAGAAGATGAGCTCCCTAGAGCGGAAGGCACTCAAAATACCGTGGCTACAACAATGGGCTCAAGTATACCAATGACTAGGAAGTTTGTGCAGGATCAGGCAGCATTTCAAGCTGTTGTACATAAGGTCACCAGGAGTCAGAGCCAACTCAACCGCGACTAACAACAACAACAAAGGTTAGGTTGAAGTCTGCTGCTCTGAAACTGTTCCCACAGCTTGTATATTCGTATATAACCTCTGTATGTTTGAAGAGAGCCTTTAGTAGTATCTTGATCTTTTCATTTAGTCATTCAAAATTTTTTGATAAAGTTTCTATTTATATATCAGGTCGAGAGAGAGAACAGAAATGGCCTCTTGCCTCGAAGGCAAAGGGCCATAGATGCAGGGGACATCTAAGTCAATTGGCACAACATAGTTCATAAAGACAATGTTCTATATCCTGCTTTGGTGAATAGCATGCATCTAGGGTCTTAAAAGCTTGCAAGCGGCCATCTAAGATACAACTATTGGTTTCTTCCCATCTGGAGCAAAGAAGAGTGAAAAAACAAAACAAAAAACAAAGACTCAAGGCAGCAATTAGTCCAAAGGACTAATGGGCCACATGAACGACAGCCTACACAACCCCAAGACCAGAAGAACTAGATAGTGCCTGGCTACCCCTACCAACCACTCTGACTGGGATCGTAGCAGAGGGTCCCAGACAGAGCAGGAGAAAAATGTAGAACAAAAATCAAATTCACGAAAAAGACCAGACTTACCGGTCTGACAGAGACTGGAGGAACCCCTGAGAATATAGTCCTACGACACCCTTCTGACCTGGAACTGAAACCATTCCCAGAGACCACCTTTCAGCCAAACCACAGACAAGCCCGTAAAATAGACAATAACACCCAAGAGGAACATGCTCCTTAGAACAATCAATTATTGAGATCAAAAGGGCAATATTTGCCCAAAAGCAAAGATGAGAAGGCAGGAAGGGGTAGAAAATCAGGACAAAAGGAAACTGGGAACCCAGGGCGGAAATGGGGAGAGTGCTGACACACTGTAGGGAATGAAGCCAAGACCGTGAAACACTTTATGTACAAACTATCGAGTGGGAATCTAATTACTCTGTAAACTTTCACCTAATGCACAATAGGATAAAATAAAAAGAAGAAATGACCCCTTACTTGAGCAGCTGGCAGACTGACATGGGAAACCAGGCATATGAATTGGATCATCCCTCAATAATCTTACCAAAGGCCCACAGAGAGACACAGGCAGAGCCCTGTGGGAGGGCAGACGAGGGAGCAGCTGACTGTGGGCCTGGGAACAACAGCAGGGGCTTCCCAGAAGGGGAGACCCCTGAGCTGGCTCTTGTGGGATAAGCAGGAGTTGACCAGGGGGAGATGAAGGAAGCCCTGACGTCCACACAGGGAGGATGGGATCTGGAATCATGGGTGACCTTTGGGAATCACTAAACCAGCCTAGAGAGGTGAGGGCACAGTCCAAAGGCATGAGTTATAAGCAGTTTTGCATTCTGGAGCCAGATAAACCAAGATTCAAATTCTAGCTCTGTTACTTTCCTGCTCCAGCTGCATCCCTCTGGGCGAATTACTCAATTTCTCAAAACCTCAACTTTTTCAACTAGAAAGATGGAGAAAGTACCTGCCTCCTAGGTCATGAAGGTTATCATGAAGGTTAAATGTTATGCATGTAACATGCTAATAGAGCACGTGGCATTCTGTAATATGGATGTGGGTGGATACTTGAAATAGTAAACAACCTGCACAGCACAGGCACCCAGTAATCAGAAAGAGTGTATGGGAAGAACATCTGCTCTGGAAACTAGGCTGCAGGTGGGAGCTGCCAAGACTAGTGAGGTGTTGAGTAACAGTAGTCGCTGTGAATGGAGACGGAGCCCCGCCCGCAGGTCTTTCTCCATTATCCCTACCTGATTCTGAACAAGCTTTTTAATTCTGACTCTCTTGAACATTTATATGACCAGTTTACATGCTACAGACATGCTTCTCTGTTTAAGATGAGCCTGGAAGGCTAAGCCTAGATTATAGCTTTTTTTTTTTTTTTTTTAAGGGAAATGCTACATCTGTGAAAAACTCTGAGATGCTGTATCCTCAGTAAGAAGTATTTTCTTGGCAATCAAGTTGGGGACTCACTGGGATCCTCCTTCCCAATTGCTCCTTGGAGCTGAAAAATGCTTTAAAAACTCCTTTGAATAGACTATTAGCCATTATTCATTAACTAGCCACGTGCATCCCAGCTCTTTCCAAATTCTAACTTTCCCCAAGCATTCTTTCTTTTTTGTCTGCTGTTCAAACAGCAACAACCAATACTTAAACCTCTGGATATAGCATTTTTTTATCAGGTATATCCTGTGGGAAGTGAGGGGTAACAAAACCCAGTGAGTCAGAATAGAAGGGGCTGTGTCACCCAAAACACACAACACTATTTGAACGGAACGCCTCTATTTCAGAGGGAAATCTGCCATTTGTATAGAACAGAGCTTTTCAACCTGGGTCCTGAGGGATGCTAGTTTTGCGAAATATTAATAAATATTATGGGGGAGGTATGCTCCTAGGAAGGAGCCCTGGTAGTGCAGTGGTTAAAGCAATCGACTGCTGACTGAAATATCGGCGGTTTGAAACCACCAGCTGCTCCATGGCAGAAAGATGTGGCAGTCTGCTTCTGTGAAGATTTACAGCCTTAGAAACCCTGTGGAGCAGTTCTATTCTGTCCTATAGGGTCACTATGAGTTGGAATTGACTAGCAGACAGTGGGTTTGGTATTGGTTTTTTGGTGTGCTCCTATGGTTAAATAGCTTCCAAAAAGAAATCAACAGGTGTATTTCTTGAAAAATATCAGAGCCTTTCAAATACTAATGTTTGAGAGGAGATAGAGTGGACAGTGATTCCCAAACTGTGTTGACCACAAAACCATCCCTATCTCTCTCTTTCCCTTTTGTTTTTTAAATCAAACTACTCAATATATTGGTGCTTTACAAAACACTTCTCTGGAGAAAAAAAAAGAGTCTTAGTCCCAGAAAACCTCTGGCTTCCAGGAATTACTCAACTTGTTTGGAGAAGAACACCCACCAGGAGCAAGAGGAAGGGTGTGAAGCCCATGTTGTCACCGCCCTTCATTCCTGCACCTGCTAAGGAAGGGGTCCTAGCTCCAGGCCTTCAGAAGAGAACGCCACCCTCAGGTATGCCTGGCCTGGAAAGGGCAATGAATATGGATTTCGTGCTGGTGAAGAGGAGGGGTCTGGTAGGCCAGAGCGGGATGAAAGTGAGTTATAAACAATTTGTTGTCTGTAAAATCATCATGCCCTGTGGCTCCTAAACTTGAATGGTCATCAGAATCCCCTGGAGGAGATTAATCTGTTGACTCCCGGAGTTTCTGATTCAGCAGGTCTGGGTAGGGCCCCAGATTCTGCATTTCTAACAAGCCCCCGTGTAATGCCGATGCTGCTGGTCTAGGGACAATACTTTGAGAACTACTGCTCTAGCCTTCTGCTGGTCCTGAGTCCCCAGAAGAGGAGAGTGTTGTAAAATCCACATCTGTCCTCTCATCAACGTTGTATCTGCAGCTAAGCATGAGTGGGTGACCCTTTGCCCAATGGCATCACCAAGGCCCTAAGGCAGCCAGAAGACAAATGTGCCCCCTTTCTTGCCCCCCAAGTCCCCCTCAAAATCAACCAGTTGCTGTTGAGTCAATTCTGTTCATGGGACCCCATGTGTGTCAAAGTAGAACTGTGCTCCATAGGGTTTTCATGGGCTGATTTTTCGGAAGTAGATGACCAGGTCTTTCTTCTGAGGCACCTCTGGGTGGACTCAAACCACCAACCTTTCAGTTAACAGCCAAGCACTTACCCGTGGGGACTCCCCACCCCAAACTCCTGAGCACCTCTAATCACCACTTGACTTCATTCATTCTTTCAACCAACCAACATTTGGTGAGTAACAACCATGTGTCAAACCTTGTGCCAGGTGTTAGGGCACCAGCCAGCCACTATTCCTGCCATCTTAGAGCTTGTAGTCCAGGGGTTGTCAAAATGGGGACATTCCAACACAGGGTGGGAGCTTCTGCCTCACACCCCACCCCCTCCCGAAGTCCTTTCCATCTCAAATCAATTCTACTTCTGAAACAGTGCCCAGCATCTTTCCCTGCATCTGCCCACTTCTCCCCATGTACTCTCCCTCTCCCCAGGCCACCATCACCTCCGGCCTGGAGAGCTGCAATCACCCCCTGGCTCCTGTGATCTCCTCATTTCCACTCTGGCCCTTTCCAGTCCATGGTGATTTTTTAAAAATATAAATCAGACTGTGCTTCTCCCTGCTTATGATGACTCGATGCCCTCCCCATCCCCTCACTCACTAGTTCCAGCCTCTCTGGCCTCTCTTCCCTCACACTGTGCCTGTGGCTGCCCCTCCTCATCTCTCAGGTCTCAGCTGAAGCACCACTTCCTCCAGAAGCCTTTCTTGACCACTGCTCTAGCTCTGTGTGTCGAACTGAAGAGGGCTGCAAACCCTTTGACACTCCAACCATTGAGAAGAGGGGCTCATGTCCGCTCCGCTTGAAGCTGAACTGGGGCTGTGACTGCTTTAACCCACAGAACACGGGGAGTGATGCCATGCCAGTTCCAGGCCTAGCCTTTAAGAGGACTGCAGCTTCCACCTTGCTCTCCCAGAGCCCTGCACTACCGTGTCAGAAGTCTGACACTGGCTGGAGAGTCCAGATGAAGAGGAAGAGGGTTCCTCTGAGCCAGCCTCCAGCTGATCCACCAAAGCACCAGGTGTGTGAGTGAAGCACCTTGGACCCTCTGGACCAGACCAAAGGAAACCACTGCTGTTGAGTTAATTCTGACTCATAGCGAACCTATACATCACCAGCTAATTATCATCAAATGATCCACTCCATGCCACATAAAGCAGAAAAACCACCCAGTTGAGCCCTATCCAAATTCCTGACCTGCAAAATCATGAGATGCATTAAGTTTTGGGGTATACAGTTCTGGGGTGTTACTGTTACACAGCAGCAGGTAACCAGAACACTTAGGCTTGTATTTGATTACAGTTTGTCTTTCTTTCATTGATTTTTTTAATCTTTTATTCTTCATCTCTCTCTCCACTAAATGGGAAATTCCACTGTAGCAGGAACCAAATCTGTCTTGTTCACCACTGTCAATCTGGGATCCGGCACATGGTCCTGTTTTTTTCCTGTTGCCATCAAGTCAATTCAGATTCATGGGGACCCCATGTGTTACAGAGTAGAACTGCTCCATAGGATTTTCTTGGCTATAATCTTCACAGAAGCAGACTGCCAGCTCTTTCTTCCACAGAGCTGCTAGGTGGATTCAAACCTCCAGCGTTTAGGTAGGTGGTCGAGCGCAAACTGTTTGCGCCACCCAGGGACCTCTGGAACATGGCAGGGCTAAATAAATACATATGCACACAGTATTACAGGCACACAGAGGAAGGTACCAAGTAGAATCAAGGAAACTTCCCAGAGGAAGTGACAACTAAACATTGAGGCCTCAAAGGCGAGTGGGGGCAGTGTTCAAACACCAGAGCCGCAGGGACTGGGTGCGGGGCCTGACTATCAGGGATTCCCCAAGCCTGCTCTTGTCTCTCAAGAGAAAGTACAACATCAGAGAGCAGGGCCTGCATCTCATTCATCTTTGTACTCTCAGCACTGAGCCCAGAACAGGAAAACAAGAGGTCCTCAATGCGTGCAGTTTAAATAAATGAGCTACCATGTGGCTTCTTGGAAGGGGAAGCCCAAGCCAGAAGTTAGGGACCCTGGATTTTCAAGCTAACAGTGTACCCCTGGTAAAAGAAGCCACTTACTGTCTAGGGTCTTAACAGCTTGTGAGCGGCCATCTAAGACGCATCAATTGGTCCCAACCCACCTGGAGTAAAGGAGAATGATGAACACCAAAGACACAAGGAAAATATTAGCCCAAGAAACAAAAAGGGCCACATAAACCAGAGACTTCATCAGCCTGAGACCAGAAGAACTAGACAGTGCCCAGCTATCATCAATGAACGCCCTGACAGGGAAGACAACAGAGTCCCTGACAGAGCAGGAGGAAAGTGGGGTGCAGAACTCAAATTCACGTAAAAAGACCAGACTTAATGGTCTGACTGAGACTACAGGAACCCCAGAAGACATGGCCCCCAGACTCTCTGTTAACCCAGAATTAAAATCATTCCTGAAGCCAACTCTTCAGAAAAAGATTAGACTGGACTATAAAATATAAAATAATACTTGTGAAGAGTGTGCTCCTTAGCTCAAGTACATACACAAGACTAAACGGGCAGCTCCTGTCCGGAGGCAGGATGAGAAGGCAGAAAGGGACAGGAGCTGGTTGAATGGACACGGGAAACCCAGGATAGAAAGGGGGAGGGTGCTGTCACATTATAGGGATTGCAACTAAGGTCACATACCATGTGTATAAATGTTTGTATGAGAAATTAACTTGCGCTATAAACTTTCACCTAAAGCACAATGCATGAATAAAAAAGTATTTGTAAACTAAAAAAAAAAAAAAAAAAGCCACCACCTCGCCCCTTCTGGTGCTCACTTTGTGTAAGACAAAACCCTCTGCACCCCCACCACCTCCATGGGTTATCACAAGGATTATAAGAGATCCAAGATGTCAGAGTGCTTTGAAACGTTTGTTCGACTAGAAACATGTGATGTGAGAATGGAAACACATGATGATATTGTTGTCTACATGTTCCACCTGCCCCAGGTCAGCCCTCCTAGTCAGCATCTGAGCCTTCTTTGAGTAATATGCCACCTGGAACTTAGTCTGGTGACACAGCACCTCCTGGGCAGCTATAAAATTTTCAATTACCCAGGTAGACAGGCAGACAGCTGGAGCCTATTGCCCTTAGAGAGAGGTGGCCACAGAGCAAAGGAGCACTGGACTCAGGTCAAGAGACATGAGGTCTTGTCTGGTCCCACTACTCATTTGCTGTGAGTCCTTGGGCAACTCACCTCCCTCCCTGAACCATCTCTCAGCCAAGGTGGGCTTTACAGAGCAAGGGATCTCCTCCTCCCTCCCTCCCTCCTTCCTTCCTTTGTCTCCTCTTTCCTTTCCTCCCTCCTCCCCTCCTTTCCCCCCATCCTCCTTCCTTCCTCCCTCTCATCAGAAACACTCAATCTCCGCCCCCAGCACTGGGTCCATTTCTGGGGGAATAAAATGGCAAGACCTGGCCCTGCCCTCAAGGTGCTGAGAGACTCCTTGGAACACAGATGGACACTCTTAAATGAAGTCTCAGTAAGACAGCAGGACGAGGCTTCTAGGACAGCCAGGATGAAGGGTCCCCAACACAGCACAGACCGCGGGCCCTGAGCTACAAGAAGAGGCAGCTGGGTCACACTGGTCGGCCCTGGGGTCAAAGGGTGAGTCCAGCCTGCCCTAGAGACTCTCTGCTTCCAGAGCCCTGGTACTGCGCTGTCACATTAGCATCGTGCAAAGGGCCCTCCCAGCTGCACTGCCTGGGCCCACGTCCTAATTAGAACTTCCTGGTGTGTCACGCAGCCCTGTTCGCCCGGCCGCCAGCTGCGGCTCCCGTTCCGTCTGGTGGCCCTGGTTAATGAACCCATGAGGGGCTGACCGAGCTCATTACAAGCAACGCAAGGGATCAGGGGACCCCTCCTTCATGCTCCCTTGGTCCCTGCCCTCCTCCCTCTCTCCCCCACCTTCACACTGGCAAGGGGAGAAGCAGGAGATGAGGCTCCACCCCCACCACACACAGCCTCGTGTCTACAGCTGGTGACAGCCCAAGATATGGAAAGTTCCAGTGACAGCTCGACCTGAGAGGTGGGTTTCTGTGTGTGCCTATGTGTTTTGCAAGTGTCCAAACACCCTACTGTCCTCAGGCTGGCCCAAGCACCCTCTCATCTCAGGCTGGGCTGGCAGAACAAGGGTGGCAGGTCCAGCTCTGCCTCTTTCTAATTGCGGGTCCATGCACATGTTTGGACAAGTTGCCTCCTCAGAGTTTCAGTGTCCTCATCTTCAAGATGGGCAGTAACACCCACCCACCTGGCACAGAGTAAGCACTCAGTTATGTGCTCAGTAAATCATTACTGTGTTATTGTTGTTAGTAAAAGCCAGTCGAGGAGGAAACCAAGATGCCCTTCAACAGGCGAATGGATAAACAAACTGTGGTACACACATACAGTGGGGTATTATCAACAATAAAAAGAACTGAGCTATGAAAAGGACATGGAGGAACCTTACATGCATACTGTTGAGTGAGTGAAGCCAGTCTGGAAAAGCTATATATTGTATGATTCCAACCAAATGTCATTCTGTAAAGGGCAAAACTATCCAAAACCTAAAATCCATTGCTGTCCAGTCGATTCTGACTCATAGTGACTATAGGACAAGGTAGAAATGCACCCATAAGGTTTCCAAAGCTGTAATCTTTATGGAAGTAAACTGTCACATCTATCTCCTGTGGAACAGCTAGTAGATTCAAACCACAGACCTTTTGGTTAGCAGGCAAGCTGCTTAACCACTGTGCCACCAGGGCTCCTTAACAAAAACACAGAAGAGTAAAAAGGTCAAGGATTGCCAGGGGTTCAGGAGGGATAAATAGGCAGAGCACAGGGCATTTTAAGGGCCGTGAAATTATCCTGCACGATGCTGTAATGGTGGGTACTTGACATTACACATTTTGACAATATACATCTGTCAAAACCTATAGGCTGTACAACACACAGTGGGAGCCCTAATGTGAATGAGGACTTTAGTTAATAATAATCTATCAGCGTTGGTTCATCAATTGTAACAAATGTATCACACAAATGCAAGATGTTAATAAGAGGGGAACGATGTCTAGGGTGGGGAAGGGGTATATGGGTGCTCTCTGTCCTTTCTGTGCGTGTTTTCTGTAAACATATAACTGCTCTAAAAAGTTAAGTGTGTGTATATATATATATATATATATATATATATATATATATATATATATAAGACAGTCAATAAAAGAAACCAAATGTGAGCAGTGGTTGCTTATGAGTGATTTTTTTTCCTCCTACTTTACTGTATTTTCTAAATCGTACATAATGAGCATTTTACTTTTATCATTTATAAAACTATAAATCTTCTCAAAAAATTTATCAGAAAAGTGAGATTATGTGTATGAAAGGGCCTAGACAGTGCCCGGGAGGAAGTTATTAATAGAAGCTTCCTCCTGCAGTGAAAGTTTTCATAGACGAGATTGCATAGAAAAAGAAGCATGCTATTTGCTAACGTCTAATACATTTTTTGCCCTTTAATAAAGCAATTACTTATCCCCAAATGTCAAGAGAAGAAAACACATAATTGAGTGTTGGAGTGCTGTGGCACAGACTAAAGAAGATGTTTAAGGAGTTTAAAGGAGAGAGGAGTCCCTGAGTGGTGCAAACAAGTTAATGTGCTTGGCTGCTAATCAAAGGTTGGAGGTTTAAGTCCACCCAGAGGCGCCTTGGAAGAAAGGCCTGGCAATCTAATTCTGAAAAATCAGTCAGTTCTACTCTTACATACGGGTTGGAGTCACCTCAAAGGCAACTGGTTTAGCGGAGTTTAAAGGAAGAGAGCTCCTTGGCTAGAGTAGAAAATGTAGAAAGCGAAATAGATGGAACCAAGAGGAAGGAGCAAGGGTCAGATGTGATGAAGTGGTTGCACATCTCCTGGAGTTGAGGGTCAACTGCTGGAAGGTGAACTGAGGAGGAGAGGAAAGCTCAGGAAGGATGGCTGAGGAAGACTCTGCTAGGTGGGGTGACCTGCAGAGGGGAGCCCTGCGTGGGGAACATGGTCCACGTGAGGTCTGCAGCCTCCTGCCTGCTTCAGCGGGCTGGACCCATAGGGACAGACCCTGGAATGCTGTCAGCTGGGGGGTTCAAAGCCCACCGCATCACTGCCCGAGCAGACGGAGCCCAGTGGAAGAGGCAGCAGGAGACAGCTATCATGCACTCAGAGCATAGGGTATGAGAAATTAGGACTCCAGAGGATTTGTGCACTGCTTCCACGGGGTAAATAAGGTGCAGAAACAGTCCAGGTGCTACTGCACCCAGGGAGTGAGGACGCTCATTCCACTGAACTTAGTGAGGATGCTTTGAGCATCAGTTCAATGCAAAAGAATTTCTAAGGTCATTGTGCTGAAGGACTTTGGAAGTGGGCTGGTTGCCCCACAGGTGAAAGAGAACTGAGTCAGGTCAGGATGTCCTAAAAGGAGGAGGGGTCTCATCTGGGCACAAAGGGAACCTAGCTGAGTGCCTGGGGCTTGGTAGGATAATAACAACAACATCAACGGTTTACTCAGAGTTTACTGTGATAAGCACACCTCTTGGATTACTCATTTATTCCCTACAGCAACCTTATGCGTAGAAACTATTTCTATCTCCACTTTACCCATGAGGAGGACTGAGGCTTAGTGGTATAAGTAGCTTGCAGCCCCAAGGCCTTAAAGGCCTGGCCACCCATCTCCAATGAGTCTCTGCCTCCTTGCTGCTTTGCCACCAACTGCTCGCCCACCCGGTGTTGCTTCCCTTCTCCCCAGACCCTGGCCCTTCTCACTTGAACTGGTGCTCCCGGGAGCTGCGGATTTTGGAGGAGAAACGCTCGGCCAGTTTCTCCAGGCTGCGGGAGTACTCGAGCTCAATCTCAGCTTTCCGGCGGAAGAACTCCTGGAGGTCCTGGAGCAGCTGCAGCCGCGACTCGGACTGCTGCTCCAGGCATTTGAACTGCTCCACCAGCTGCGTGCGGATCTCTGTGGGCAGAGGCAAGGGGCAGAGAGTGTTAGGCTTGTGATGTGGACAGCAGTTGGGCCTACCAGCTGACCCACAGTCCAAGGCTGGCAGTGCAATTTACGCTGCCCCTCCCCCAGAACCCTCATCCCACCCACATCTCTCTGAGCCTAGTCAGAGATGGGATTTTGGCACAAAGACTTGGCACAAGCCAACTTCTGCCACACAGTCTTACCTAATGTTTCCCAAACTCGAACCACTGCATGCCATTTCCACTATTTTTGCCAAATTCACATAAAAAAAAAAAAATACAGTTGCTGTTGAGTCAATTTCAACTCATGGCAACCCCATGTGTGTCAGAATAGGACTGTATTCCATAAGGTTTTCAGTGGCTGATTTTTCAGAAGTAGACTGCCAAGACTTTCTTCCAAGATGCCTCTGGATGGGCTTGAACCTCCAACATTTCAGTTAGCAGCTGAGCATGTTAACCACCAGCATTATTATTTCTTTCATTTGATCTAAAAAATTGACTCTTCTTCCTGAAATGAACTTACTTAAAATGAAAAGTTTCCTATAACTACAGTAAGAGGAAAACTAGGACCACATGTTATCCTGGTACATAGAAAATTAATTCAATAGAAACAAAAATTTTGTAAAATTCTATCTAGAGTGTATTATTTACCTAAGCTGCTTGCTCTTTATCAACAAAGGGAAATGGCAGTGTGAGAGGTGTAGAGAACGACTCTATTCTGATACAGTCATGACTGAGGGAGAGCTGAGAAGGGGATACCTTTCCATCTTGTGTTTCAGTGTGATGTAATGCCATGACTGTATTACACTTCAAATTACCTTGAGTTTCACATATAATCTCAGGTTCCATGAATGGAATGTAGCCCACATTTTAGGAAATACTGATTGATCAAACCAGATGTGTGCAACTAGGACAAAAGTTTGAAAGCTGGTTCAGAGGTAGAATTCTCGCCTTCCATGTGGGAGACCAGGGCTCTATTCTGGCTGACGCACCTCATGCACAGCCACCAACTGGTGGAGGCTTGCGTGTTGCTATGATGCTGAACAGGTTTTGGTGGAGTTTTCAGACTAAGACGGACTAGGAACAAAGGGCTGGTGATCTACTTTTGAAAACCAGCCAATGAAAACTCTATAGGTCACAAGGGTCCAATCCACACCTGATCATGGGGATGGTGCAGGACAGGCAGCATTTCGTGCCATTGTGCATGGGGTCACCAGGAGTCAGGGGCCAACTCGATGGAAGCTAACAACAACAGCAGAGTTCAAAATCATAGCTGAACCCCAACAACCACATCCAATCTTATCTTCAAACCATTCCTTCTGTCACGGCCGCCATCCCCCACACATCCACTTCATCCTGGCCATCCCTCAAGCTGCTCCCAGATCAGTCTACTCTCTGCCATCTGCTCACACCACTTCCTGGCTCAAAAGTATCCCAGGGCTCCCCTCTGCCTGAGGATTAAGTCTGACTCCTTTGCATGGAAGAAGCATTGGTGGCGCAATGGTTAAGCACTCAGCTGCTAACCTAAAGGTTGGTGGTTCAAACCCGTCCAGCAGCTCCATGGAAGAAAGGCTTGGTGATCTACTCCTGTAAAGATTACAGGCTAGAAAACCCTATGGGGCAGTTCTACTTTGTCACATGGGGTCACTATGAGTCGGAATCGACTCGATGGTGCCTAAAAACAATCTTTGCATGGAATTCAAGGCCATTCACCACCTAGTCCCAAACTTTGCTCCTCAGGATTCCCCCAACAGACTCTCCAAACCATTCAAACCAGTCCTTACAACGTCAATCCCACCTGCATAAATGTGCACCTGTCTGAAAAGATGGCTGATGTCATCTTTAACATCCTTTAGAGCCATGGTCTTCAAACTGGGGAAGACCTATCCTGGTATACATGGAGACTGTCCAAAGGGTGTGCAGGCAGGGAGAGTTATAAAGGAACCAATTTTCAGATCCTCAACTTCTGTTCACATCCTTTCCTAAAACTTTTCCAAAGAGAATGCATGACTAGTCTAGGTGCATGAATGGTCTCCTTTCCCACCTCTTGCTACACAATGTCACTGCTCCTTCTTTACAGAAGAAAGACCAACTTCCCACATGTCTGGAATCTGATGAGAGTGCAGTACCCCAAAGTGTCAAAACATCTGGGTCCCACCATGCATCTGTCGGTTTGTTGTACTATGATGGCCTGTGTGATGCTGGAACCTATGCCACTGGTATTTCAAATACCAGCAGGGTCACCCATGGTGGACAGGATTCAGCAGGGCTTCCAGACTAAGACAGACTAGGAAGAAGGACCTGGCAGTCTACTTCTGAAAAAATTATCGGGTGAAAACCTTATGAACAGCAGCAGGGCACTGTCTGATACCGTGCCGAAAGATGAGCCCCTCAGGTTGGAAGGAATGCAAAATACGACTGGGGAAGAGCTGCCTCCTCAAAGTAGAGTCAATCTTAATGACATGGATGGAGTCAAGCTTTTGGGACCTTCATTTCCTAATGTGGCATGACTCAAAGTGAGAAAAAACAGCTACAAACATCCATTAATAATTGGAACGTAGAATGTACGAAGTAGGAATCTAGAAAACCTGGAAGATGTCAAAAATGAAGTGGAATGCATAAAGATTGATATCCTAGGCTTTGGTGAGTTGAAATGCACTGGTATTGGCTGTTTTGGATCAGATAATCACATGGTCTACTATGCCAGGAATGACACATTGAAGAGGAACAGCATCACATTCATTGTCAAAAAGAACATTTCAAGATCTATCCCGAAGTACAACGCTGTCAGTGATAGGATAATGTTCATACGACTACAAGGAAGACCAGTTAATACGACTATTATTCAAATTCACACAACGACCACTAAGGCCAAAGATGAGGAAATTGAACATTTTTACCAACTTCTGCAGTCTGAAATTGATCAAACATGCAATCAAGATGCATAGGTAATTACTGGTGAATGAACAAGAAAGTTAGAAATAAGGAAGTATCGGTAGTTGGAAAATATGGCCTTGATGATACAGAAATGACACCGGAGATCCCATGATAGACTTTTGCAAGACCAACGACTTATTCATTGCAAATATGTTTTTTCAACAACATAAACAGCGACTATAGACGTGGACCTTGCCAGACTGAGTACAAAAGAATCAAATCGACTACGTCTGTGGAAAGAGATGATGGAGAAGCTCAACATCATCAGACAGAAAGAACAAGGCCAGGGGCCCACTATGGAACAGACCATCAACTGCTTATATGCAAGTTCAAGTTGAAGCCAAAGAAAATTAAAACAAGTCCATAACAGCCAAAGTACAATCTTGAGTATATCCCACCTGAATTTAGAGATCATTTCAAGAACAGATTTGAATCACTTAACACTAGTGACCAAAAACCAGACGAGTTGCGGGATAACATCAAGGATATCATACATGAAGAGACCAAAAGGTATTAAAAAGACAAGAAAGAAAGAAAAGACCAAAATGGATGTCAGAAGAGACTCTGAAACTTGCTCTTAAACATAGAGTAGCTAAAGCCAATGGAAGAAATGATAAAGTAAAAAAGCTGAACAGAAGATTTCAAAGGGCAGCTAGAGAAGACAAAGTATTATAATGAAATGTGCAAAGACCTAGAGTTAGAAAACCAAAAGGGAAGAACACACTCAGCATTTCTCAAGCTGAAAGATCTGAAGAAAAAGTTGCAATTTTGAAGGATTCTATGTGCAAAATATTGAATGACACAGGAAGCATCAAAAGAAGATAGAGGGAATATACAGAGTCACTATACCAAAAATAATTGGTTGACGTTCACACATTTCAGGAGGTAGCAATGACCAAGAATCGATGGCACTGAAGGAAGAAATCCAAGCTGCACTGAAGGCACTGGCGTAAAACAAGACTCCAGCAATTGACGGAATACCAATTGAGATGTTTCAACAGATGCAGCGCTGGAGGTGCTCACTCATCTATGCCAAGAAATTTGGAAGACAAGCTACCTGGTCAACTGACTAGAAGAGATCTAAATTTATGCCTATTCCCAAGAAAGATGATCCAATAAAATGTGGAAATCATTGAATAATATCACACACAAGTAAAATTTTGCTGAAAATCATTCAAAAGCAGCTGCAGCAGTATATTGACAGGGAACTTAAGCCGGATTCAGAAGAGGACATGGAAATCAGGGATATCACTGCTGATGTCAGATGGATCCCGGCTGAAAGCAGAGAATACCAGAAAGATGTTTGACTATCCAAAGGTATTTGACAGTGTGGATCATAACAAATTATGGATAACATTGGGAATTCCAGACACTTAATTGTGCTCATGTGGAACCTGTACATAGACCAAGAGGCAGTCATTCGAACAGAACAAGGGTATACTGCGTAGTTTAAAATCAGAAAAAGTGTACGTTAGAGTTATATCTTTTCACCATATTTATTCAGTCTATATGCTGAGCAAGTAATTCAAGAAACTGGACTATATGAAGAAGAATACGGCATCACGACTGGAGGAAGACTCATTAACCTGCAATATGCAGATGACACAAGCTTGCTTGCTGAAAGCAAAGAGGATTCGAACACTTACTGATGTAGATCAAAGACTACAGCCTTCAGTACGGATTACACCTCAACATAAAGAAAACAAATATCCTCACAACTGGACCAATAAGCAACATCATGATAAATGGAGAAAAGACTGAAGTTGTCAAGGATTTCATTTTACTTGGATCCACAATCAACACCCATGGAAGTAGCAGTCAAGAAGTTAAATGTCATATTGCAGTGGGCAAATCTGCTATAAAAGACCTCTTTAAAGTGTTGAAAGGCAAAGATATCACTTTGAGAACTATGGCGTGCCTGACCTAAGTCATGATATTTTTAATCGCCTCACACGCATGTGAAAACTGGGCAATGAGTAAGGAAGACCGAAGAAGAATTGATGCCTTTGAATCATGGTGTTGGGGAAGAATATTGACTATACCGCAGACTGCCAGAAGAACAAACAGGTCTGTCTTGGAAGACGTACAGCCAGAGTGCTCCTTGGAAGTGAGGATGGAGAGACTTTGTCTCATGTGCTTTGGACTTATTATCAAGAAGAACCAATCCCTGGAGAAGGACATCATGCTTGGTAAGGCAGAGGGTCAGCAAAAAAGAGGAAGACCCTCGACAAGATGGATTGACATAGTGGCTGCAACAATAAGTTCAAACATAACAATGATTGTGAGGATGGTGCAGGACTGGGCAGTGTTTTATTCTGTTGTACACAGGGTCACTATGAGTTGGAACTGACTCTACTTGGAACTAACAACAACAAAAACAAAATGAACAATTTAAAATGTTAGTGTTAGCAAATCCTCCTTCAATCAAACAAAAAAACCTGCCATGGAGTTGATTTTGAGCATGGTGACCCCATGTGTGTTAGAGTAGAAGTGTGCTCCATAGGGTTTTCAGTGGCTGATTTTTCAGAAGTAGATTGCCAGGCCCTTCTTCCAAGGTGCCTCTAGGTAAACTTACACTGCCAACCTTTCTATTAGCAGACGAGTTCATTAAACATTTACACCAGCCAGGGACTCCTCCTTTTATCAAAAGACCATAAAAATCCTTGCTACTCATGGAGAATGAAGAGAACAGGATACAAGGAAAAGATTAGTCCGAAGGACTAATGGACCACAGCTACCAAGGCCTCCACCAGACTGAGTCCAGTACAGCTAGATGGTACCCGGCTACCACCACTGACTGCTCTGACCGGGATCACAACAGAGGGTTCTGGACAGAGCTGGAGAAGGATGTAGAACAGAATTCTAACTCACAAAAAAGAGACCAGATTTACTGGCCTAAAGGAGACTGGAGAAACCCCAAGAGTATGGCCCCCAGACACCCTTTTAGCTCAGTGGTGAAGTCATTTCCGAGGTTCATCGTTTAGCGGGGAAGTGGACAGCCCCATAAAACCAAATGGGACTAATAAGGCACAGCAGTCCAGGGACAAGGTCCAGAAGGCAGAAGGGGTCAGGAAAGCTGGTGATAGGGAACCCAAGGTTGAGTAAGGGTAGTGTTGATGTGTTGTGAGGTTGTTAACCATTGTCATAGGGCAACATGTGTACTTAACTGTTAAATGAGAAACTATTTTGTTTTGTAAGCCTTCATCTAAAGTGAGAATAGCAGCACAACTGGAAGAGCGTAGTCGATGTCACTGAACTGTGCATGTAGAAATTTTTGAAATGGTGTATCTTTGGCTATGTATATTTTCACAAAGAAAAAAAAAGGTCAAGAAGGGAGAGGGTTGACATGTCGTGGGGTAGTTAACCAATGTCATAAAACAATATGTGTTCTACTGTTTCATGAGAAACTATTTGTTCCCACCTGAAGTACAATTGAAAAAAAAAAATCCTTGCTACTCAAGGTGTGATCCTAGGACCATCATCAGCATCACCTGGGAGGTTGTAGGCAATGCAGAATCTCAGGCCTCTGCCCAGACCTTCTGAATCAGAACTTGCATTTAACCAAGGGGTTCTTATGTACCTGAAGGTTTGAGAAGCACTGCCAGCAGCCACTCCATCTGTCTCATTACAAGACTCACCTCCCATACAAGTTTACTTTTTATGTTTAATAATGATTTATCAAATGTGTAAAATATTTATGTTGTTTTGATAAATTGTATACTAGTGATGATTGTAATAACAAATCAATCCAAAAGAAAAAGATACTTAGAGTTTTAGATCAAAGGAAAAATTTTTAAGATACTCATTTCAATTTACATACATATTCAGGTAAGAATATGTATGACAGTGTAATAAATAAAAAACTTTTCAGGCAAACCATTCTGAAGCCCACTCCTCAGAAAAAGATTAGACAGAAAAATAAAACAGAAAATAATACATGTGAGGCTCATGCTTCTTAGTTCAATCAGATGTACGAGACCAAATGGGCAGCTCCTGTCCAAAACCAGGATGAGAAGGCAGGAAGGGACGGGAACAGGACAAATGGCCACAGGCAACCCTGGGTGGAAAGGGGGAGTGTGCTGTCACATTGTGGGGATACAACCAATGTCACAATACAAAATGTGTATAAATTTTTGAATGAGGAATTAACTTGAGCTGTAAACTTTCACCTAAAGCACAATAAAAAGTTTCAAGCATCAAATTTTTCAAGGAATTGGAATGAAAATACAAGCTCAAGGATATAAAAAAATAAAGTAAAATTTCTAACTTGTTCAGATAATTTTTTAACAGTACTTTAGGTGAAGGTTTACAGAGCAAATTAGTTTCTCATTAAACAATATATATATTGTTTTGTGACACTGGTTGCCACAACACTCTCCCCTTCTCGACTTTGGGTTCCCCATTTCCATTCATCCAGCTCTCCTGTCCCCTCCTGCCTTCTCGTCCTTGCCCCTTGGCTGATGTGCCCATTTAGTCTCGATTTGTTTTACGGGCCTGTCTAATCTTTGGCTGAAGGGTGAACCTCAGGAGTGACTTCAGTTCTGACTTAAAATGGTGTCCAGGGGCCATACTCTTGGGATTTCTCCAGTCTCTGTAAGACAAGTAAGTCTGGTCTTTTTTTGTGAGTTAGAACTTTGTTCTACATTTTTCTCCAGCACTGTCTGAGACCCTCTATTGTGATCCCTGTCAGAGCAGTTGGTGGTGGTAGCTGGGGACCATCTAGTAGTGGACTGGACTCAAACTGGTGGAGGCTGTAGTAGTTGTGTTCCATTAGTCCTTTGGACTAATCTTTCCCTTACGTCTTTGGTTTTCTTCATTCTCCCTTGCTCCAGACGAGGTGGGACCAGTGGCGTATCTTAGATGATCGCTCACAAGTTTTTAAGACCCCAGATACTACTAACCAAAGTAGGATAAGGAACATTTTCTTTATAAACTATGTTATGCCAATTGAGCTAGATGTTCCCGAGCCCTCAGCCCAGTAATTCAGTCCCTCAGGGAGTTTGGATGTGTCTATGAAGCTTCCACGACCTTTCCTTGGTCAAGTTGTGCTGTCTTCCCCAGTATTGTGTACTGTCTTACCCTTCACCAAAGTTACCACTTATCTATTGTCTAGTTAGTGTTTTTCCCTCCCCACCCCTCCCCTACCTAGTAACCATCAAAGATTGTTTCTATGTGTAAACCTTTTCATGAGTTTTTATAATAGTGGTCTCATACAATATTTGTCCTTTTGTGATTGACTTATTTCACTCAGCATAATGCCCTTCAGATTCATCCATATTGTGAGATGCTTCACAGATTCATCATTGTTCTTTATTGTTGAGTGGTATTCCCTTGTGTGTATCTACCATAGTTTGTTCATCCATTCATCTGTTGATGGGCATCTAGGTTGTTTCTGTCTTTTTGCTATTGTGAATAATGCTGCAATGAACATGGGTGTGCATATGTCTATTTGTGTGATGGCTCTTATTTCTCTAGGATATATTGCTAGGAGTGGGATTGCTGGATTGTGTGGTATTTCTATTTCTAGGTTTTTAAGGAAGCACCATATTGTGTTCCAAAACGGTTATACCATTTTACATTCCCACCAGCAGTGCATAAGAGTTCCAAGCTCCCCGTAGCCTCTCCAACATTTGTTATTTTCTGTTTAGGTTATTTTTGATGGATGGTGGTGGACACCAAAGTACTACGGTATTTCTCCTATGACCCAGCAATTCCACTCATGGATGCACACCTCCCAAAATCAATGCTTATGTTCACCAAAAAAACACACACAAAGATACTCATAGTAGCTTTATAGCCAAAAGCTGGAAACAACATGAAATGTCTGTTGAAAGCAGAAAATAGTTTTAAATGTTAGATATTCATTCAGTTGAATACAAGACAGCCATGAAAAAGAATGAACTACTGCTACTGGCAGTAACATGCTTGAATCTCACAGACCCAATGTTTATTGAAAGAAGCAAGAGAAAAGGGGATGATGCAAAACTAATTTATGGAGAGAGAGGTCAGAGAAATGGCTATCTTTGGGGGATTCTCGACTGAGAAGGGACATAAGGGTGCCTTCTGTGGTTCTGGAGATGTTCCACACCTTGATCTGGGTAGTAGGTACACTGGTAAAAACTAGTCAAGCTACAGTGGGTTTCTGTTAAGGGTGATAATATAATTTAGGAATGGATAAGGGTAGTGGTTGAACATAATGTCACTGAACTGCACATGTGAAGATTGTTTAAATGTCAAGTCTTTTGTTACATATATGTTTACCACAATTTAAAAAATCTATGCCTTGCAAATCTTCAAATTAAATAATCAGAGTGGATAAGATAGAGAATTTCTCCACAAACACAGTCATTGCCATAGAACTCTTGGAAAATAAATAGCCACAGCTCTAAAGAATATGGGATCGGTGATGTTTGGAAAAGTACAAAATATGCTTTAAAATAATGACGATATCTGATATCCACCTAAAACATTTTTAAAAGTATAAAATACATGGTCCTGAAAAACGCTATAAAAAAATTTAATTGAGTTGTGCACTTAAGATTCATACATTCTCCTGTATATAAGTGATACTTTAATTATTAAAAAAAAAGTAAAATGCTATGCTATTTAATTTCCATTTGATACATTTTAAAAAGTGGTAACATTTCATTTTAAAATATCAGTATTTACAGTATGGTTGAGACATAGTCTTTGTAACTAGTTAAACTTACAATGAAGCATTTTAGGCGTCAAGTTAAAAAGTGTGAAGCACAAGAGATTTTTCCCCCAAAGTTCATTTAGAGGGCAAGCAAGCAAAAACGTTTGAAAACCACTGCTGTGGAGCCCACATCAAGCACAGCTTCTCCGGGAAAGGCCTAGACTACCCAGCCCTTGTCTGAATTCCCATGGCACTTACAGTTCATCTCACACTGTCTCATACTTTTTTTTTTTTTTAATTCTTTCATGTATACATTTCATATCTGCCTTCTCTCCTCACATGAAACTTAAGCTCTGAGGGTAGACTCTCCCCAGCATATAACAGGTCATCAGCACAGCAATATCTGTATAGTAAATTACAATGTACCAAGTGCTTTTACCAACGAACATCGAGCATTATGATCATGGAAGCCTCGCTCACACTCACACGTACACACACACCTGACAAAAAACCGAAACCAAACCTGTTGCTGTCTAGTCAATCTCCACTCATAGCGTCCCTATAGGACAGAGTAGAACTGCCCCACAGGGTTTCCAAGAAGCAGCTGGTGGATTCAAACTGCCGACCTTTTGGTTAGCAGCCGACCTCTTCTTAACCACTACGCCAACACCTAACATAGATATTAATTATTATTAGCAGTTTTTACAGATGAAGAAGCCAAGGTTCTCTGTAAATCCAGATTAGGGACTTGTCCAAGGTCACACATTGTTGTTTGAAATACAACAAACTGCACAGACATGGCCTGTTTGTTGAACTGGATTGAGGTGTCATCACTCCCACAAGACCAAGTGCCAGCATATCAGCACATAACTATAAAAATGCTTTCCAAATATTTTTCAAATTATTTTTAGACCATCCACTGTTTTGAACTCCTAATAAGCTTAATAATAATTGCTAACATTAACAGAGCATATAATTTGTTCCAGGCCCCATGGTGAATTATTTATTTACCTCACATACTCTACACAACATCCCCTATAAGGTGCATGCTACTAGTGTTCCCCCACTTTTCCCCCACAGATGAGGAGATGGAGGCTCAGAGGGAAGTCACCTGCTTGTGGTTATATGGCCGGTACATGGAATGGCTAGGAAGAAAACCCAGGTCCCTTGGACAGTAACAAAGATGCTTCCGACCACTATACTAGACAGCCCACTATAGAACGTGGCCTGTGTTTTGTTTATGAGCCTTGTTGTCCATCCTGTACCACCTGTTGTAACCTTTTCGGAATGGAACAGTAGTCTAAAGAGATGAATGAAGAAATGTTGCAGTCACTGCCTTCCCTCACGCTGGGGCATTATCAGAAGCCAATATTCTCATATTTTAGAGGAAAGCTCATAAATCACACTGTGATGACAGAAGAAGATCTGGAAGGAGCAGAGAAAACCTCTTCTAATTCACACAACCAGCCAGAGTCTCCCAGACTGGGCCTTTTGTGGAACCTCTAGCCTTCTGGAAGGCTCTGTCAAGTCTTTCTAGCAGGAAATGGCCCTGGCAACCCATTCACTCAGCCTGTCCAGGCCCTGGAACCCTGAGGGGATTTGATTACCCATCTCCTTAGTTCTAACTCCCTTCCAAGCTGCTCCTTGGAGCCAGCACTGATTTGTTTTTTCTCCCTGACAGCTTTAAAGAGAGAAAAAAAAATAAAATAAAATAAAGCAGAATGGATCCTGAGGCACAGACGTCATTCAGCAGACTACCCCACCCCCACCCCCAAGCCCCACAGGGATTGGAGGAGATGGTTCAGGCCATAGCACAGTGCTGAGTGGCAGAAAAATAAAAAGGGGCTGGGGTTAGGCAGGGGAAGGGGCTTGGAAAGTCAGAAAGGTTTTGGTCTCAGGACCTGAGAGCTGAAGATGACCTCCCCAGTCACCTAATGCAGTCACCTGGTTTCACAGACAGGAACATAAGGCCCAGAGAAGAGGCAGAACTAATTGCAAGCCAGGTCCCTGAAGCAAAGCTGTCACCATGTCACTCTCTTAATCAAAGGTCTCCATGGCTCCCCACTGCTCATAGGGCCAAGTCAAAGCTCCTCTGATATTCAAAGGCCAAGGATCGACAGCCTGCCTACCATCTCCCATGATGGTCCTGCTCACTCTCTAAGCAGGAGCTACACTGAAGACCACTGTACCAATGCCACTGTCCATGATAACATGCAGGTGACCTACCTTATCGGAGAACAAGGTTCCTCCAAACTCCCTACCGCCCCTCACAACCTCATGTCCAAACAGAGGGAGCAGGGAGAGTCTTCAGATCCAAGGTAATCAGGAATTCTATTTTTAAATAGGAAATATATATATATATGTAAAAACTCAAAACCCATTGCCGTCTAGTTGATTCCAACTCTAGCAACCCTATAGGACAGAGTAGAACTGCCTCATAGGGTTTCCAAGGAGCGGCTGGTGGATTCGAACTGCCAACCTTTTGATTAGCAGCTCAACGCTTAACCACTGGTGCCACCAGGGCTCCATATATATGTGTGTGTGTGTGTGTGTGTGTGTGTGTGTGTGTGTGTGTGTGTGTGTGTGTGTGTGTGTATATACACACACACACACACACACACACACATGTTGTTATAAGCTGCTGTCAAGTCTGCCCCTGACTCATGGTGACCCCATGTAGAAAGTAATGAAATATTGCCCAGTCCTGTGCCATCCCCAAGCTCAGTTGCAGATCAGACCACTGCAATCCACAGGGTTTTCACTGGCTGATTTTTATAAGTATATTGCCAGGGTTCCTAGTCTTAGTCTGGAAGCTTCTCTGAAACCTGTTCGGCATCACAGCAACACTCAAGCCCCCACTGACAGACAGGTGGTGGCTGTACATGAGGAGCATTGGCTGGGAATCAAATCCAGGTCGCCTTCATGGAAAACAAGAATTCTACCACTGAACCACCACTGCCTCTCTCTCTCTCTCTCTCTCTCTATATATATATATATATATATATACACATACACACATATGTATGTATACACACACGTATATATATGTATATATACATACAAGTAATTTCAAATATATTATTTTATGCATATCATTCACAGTGTTCTGTACCTTCCCTTTTTCTTGTAATAAAACATTGTGGAGAATGGTCCCTATCACTGTACACAGAACTTCCTCACTCCATCTTACAGCACTATAAAACTTTAGCCAGTCCCCTTCGACAGACGTTTAGGTTGTTTATAATTTTCTACTATCATCTACAAAGCTAGAATGAAGAACCATATTCAAGCTTCATTTTGCTCCTGTGCAGAAATACCCGAATAATAAATTCTTAGTAGTAGAACTGCAACATCAAAGGCATTCGCACTCGTATTTTCAGATTGCCAAACTGCCCTCTCCTGAACTGTTCTAACTTAGACTCCCACCAGAAAGGTATGAAGGGTCATAAGGGCTACTGAAGAAGCAGAAACGCTGGGGGGATGTGTGTGGGAGTGGGGGAGTGGGTAGGGTTATAGGTAAAACAAGACTGGCCTTGAGTTAACTGGTGAAGTTTACTTTTAGTGCTGGGTATGGGGAAGGAGGCTGTTATATATTCTCTCTACTTCTGTAATGTTTGAAATTTTCCATAATTAAAGAAAGCAAGCAAGCAGACAAAGCCAGAAATCTGATGCAAAGCCCACAGCTCTGGTCAACAGGTCTGACCAGTTAGGAATGCCAACCATTTGCCCTCAGAGGCCTCTGCCCACAACCTGCAGATGGCTCTCCTGGATTAGAAAGAGAGTGCCAGAGTATTACCAGAGACCTGTTTTAAATGCAGCTTCCCAGGCCACACTCCAATTCTAATCCAAGGACCATGTCCTGAGAACCCAGGAACTTTTCTGACACCACCTGGGATTGTGAAGCCCCTCACTCACAGTCCGGATTTGTACTGAAAATCCAGGTCAAGCGAGCTTTTGCCCCTCTGCTCCACAGAGGCAGCTGTTATCCCCTCCCCAGTGTGAATTCTGGGTTAACGTGCTCAGCTGCTAATGGAAAGGTTGGAGGTTCAAGTTCACCCAGAGATGCCTCAGAAGAAAGCCCTGGTAACCTACTTCTGAAAAATCAGCCATTGAGAACTGTATGGAGCACAGTTCTACTCTGGTACACATAGGATTGCCATGAGTCAGAGTTTACTACGTGGCAACTGGTTTTGGTTTGGTTTAACAAGGTGGCTGAACTGTACAGCACATGACAGTTGACATGATTCATCACATCCATGCACAATCATATCAGATTATCACAACATCTTATGAGGCTGGTACTATTATCATTTCTACTTTATGGATGAAGCAACTGAGACTCAAGGAAGAGGAGTGAGTTTCCCAGGCCAATCCAGCAAATGGCAGAGCCAGGGCCCAAACACAGAGAAAGAGACAGATAGGAACCAAGGTCACCCAATACATAGGCCCAGGGCACTTTCACTAGGGGTCCCATCACCTCCCTTTCAGGGATCATGTCCCCACTCCATCTCCTGTCTCCACCCTGCATCCGTCATCTCGGTGCCATGCGCACAGGGCCTGGCCCTGGCTGTCATCATATCCATGTCAGCCCATCACTGACCTTGACCTCAGGCCCACACCTGAGTTTTACAGTACAATGTAGCAGGCTCTGGGGTTAAACTGGTATTAAAATCCTAGCCCTGCCCCATGTTCAGCTAGGCTACTTGAGCAAGTTTTCTCATTTCCTTGGGACTCGGTTTCCTCTTAAGGTGGGGGATGATAATAATAATTTCTACCTTGTAGGGTTGTTATGAGGATGATAAATGATAATGCAGCTACAGCTCTTATCACAGTGCTTCACATGTATTAATGCTCAGTGTCCTACACAGTGACTATTTACATACCATGTTGTTGTTGTTGGATGCCACTGAGTAGATTTCACCTCCCAGTGACCCCATGTGACAGAGCAGAACTGCCGCATAGGGTTTTCTAGGCTGTAATCTTTAAAGAAGCAGATCTCCAGGTCTTTCTCCCTTGGAGCCGCTGGGTGGGTTCAAACCACCAACCTTTCAACTAGCTGCTGAGCGCTTGACTGTTGTGCCACCAGGGCTCCTTATTTACACACATACGGCTACTTAAATTTAATTAAATTTAAAAATTCACTCCTCAGTTGCACTTGCCACATTTCAAGTGCTCAAAGGCACATGTGTCTCATGATTACCGTACTGGACAGTGCAGAATATTTCCATCACTGCAGAAACTTCGACTGGATTGCATTGTATTGGAGGCTTAATGAAGGTTACGAAGATTGTCATTAACTATTACTGATTTCTGTGGCCATTTCTCATGTTCCCAAATGGAAAATAAGGTCCTGAACGGCAGATATGATATGTTTTATTACTGAGAATTTGTGCACAACTCCTCCAACAAGAGCAGTGTAATGTAGTCTATGAACCCTCCAGAACAGCATGATAACGGAGACTCACTCTCATTGCCCCCAGCCCAACAACCAAAGGGGTCCCTTGCCCTCCAACTCTAGCCTTAGGCACAGCAGCGTGGTCAGAGTGGATTGTCGCTGTTGTTAGATGCCCCTGTGTAGGCCATGACTCTTGGCGACCCCATGCACAATGGAAGGAAACGTTGCCCGGTCCTGTGCCATCCCCCATGACTAGTTGTAGATCAGACCATTGCGATCCATAGGGTTTTCATCGGCTGACTTTCAGAAGTAGTTCTCTAGACCTTTCATCCTAGTCCATCTTAGTCTAGAAGCTCTGTTGAAACGTGTTCAGCAACATAGCAACACACAAACCTCCAATGGCTGCGCGTGAGGTGCTTTGGCCAGGAATTGAACCTAGGTAGAGTGGAAAGATCTAACAGAACCTGCACTCTGGTGCCACTGCCACAAGCTTGGATATTGTCTCTGCTGTGTATTCACTGGAGCCCTGGTGGTGTAGTGGTTAAAAGGTCAGCTGCTAACCAAAAGGTCGGTAGTTCAAATCCACCACCTGCTCCTTGGAAACCCTATGGGGCAGTTCTACTCTGTCCTATAGGGTCGGTATGAGTGGAACTGACTCGACAGCACCTAACAACAAGGTACTCATTGTGAATAGGCAAGTCACTATGTTCTCTGAACTGTTTTCTCAGCAGTAAACGGGGGTAACTATTCTTATCCTGCAGGGTTGTGCAAGGATCAGATTAGAAATAAAGGCTGTAACATGCTAGGCACATCATGGACCCTCGGTAAACAGCCTCTATGCAGAGGTGGCATGGCAAAGTGGGAGGCAAGGGCACACACTCATAAGCTCTGGGGACAGCCAGCCCTGGGCTCCACACCTGGTTTTCTCTACTTTGGGGAAGTCGCTCCAGCTCTCTGAGCCTGTTTTCACCTCTGTAAAATGGAGAATACCTTCTTCCAAAGGTTGTCAAAAAGGTGAGGGGTGGTATGCATATAAAGCACGTGGCACATGGCAGGCATGCAATCAATGGCAGAAATGAACCACCCCTACTGCCGTGGCCTCCTACGGTGAGCATCGGTCACGCTGGGCACTGCGCTAGGCGTTTCCCAGGCTCCACCTCGTGTCCACCGCCTACAGCCCGACCAGGAGGGCTGTATTATTCCACGACCATCATCCAGCCTCTCCGCCCTGGTTTCCTTTTTCTTCCCCAGCCCTCCCCACAAGCCTGGGCCCACCTTTCACTCCTCCCCTAATCCCCTGCACAAAAGGCTCCGGAGGTCCTGTCGCTGGCTCCCCATTGCGTCCCTTCTCCCAGGCTCCTGCGTGTGAAGCGGCGGCTTTTCGTCTGGGGCCCCGCGGCCCCCGTGTGCGCCGGGATCCGAGCCAAGGTGCACGGCACCAGCTGCCCGGCCAGACGCAGCGGCGCGCGCCGTTTCCCCAGCAACCACGGCCGGGCTCAGCCTTGCGGCCGCCGCACCCTACATGCCTTGTGGAACCGGCCTGATGTCTGGAACCAGCCCTTAGGCGCGTCCTTTCTTGATTGTCCCTGTGCGGACGCGAGCCAACTCCTGGCACCTTGTGTTTTCTCCCGCCGCCTCATTCGGCCAAGGGGGCTGTTCCTGACTCGAGCCCCCTACCGATGACATCAGTCCGTCCTTTATTAACTTTATCAAGCCCGTTCACACCCATCATCTCTTCTGACTGCAGTAGAGGGCGGCAGGAAAGGGATGGGTATCACACCATTTTACAGATGAGCAAACTGAGACCCGAGAGAAAGGGAAGGACCTGTCTGGATCACAGGATTCAACCTCTGGTCTGCCTGACTCCAAAGTCCACTACAGACTGTCAGGCACTACTAGCCGGGTCTATTCCTGCTGACCACCCCTCCCCGGCTCTGCCCCACAAGGCTACTGATTCTCCAGTCTCCTCACCACCGCCACAGCCCTGATAAATGGGCTGCAGTGGCCAAGACCTGGATCTGGGATCAGACTTCCAGAGCTCAGAGCCTGTCTTGGATACTAGCTAGCTGTGTGACCTTCAGCAAGGTAGTTAACCTTTCTGGGACTTGGCTTTCCCATCTGTAAAACAGAGGGAAAACAGCTGACATTTACAGAGCTGAGCACTTTCCAAAAATTGTCTGGTTGAACATTTTGCTACAGTCTTAGGTGGTAGCTACTTCTGTTCTCCCATTCTGCAAACAAGGAGACTGAGGTACAGGGAAGTGAACTGACTTGTCTAATTTCACCTAAACATTAAGGACCTTTATGACTTTTTGGCTCTAAATCTTGTGCATTTGCCAGGAATGTTTCCTGGAGGCTTGCCATACACATACTACTCCAAGACAGCCAAGTTTTTACACTCCGTCTTTAGCCAGCTTAAAATTATTCAGGGAAGGCCAGGCTTAGCACAGATCATCAAAGCACATCAGCTCCTGAGGCCTCCTTGAAGCAAATTACATTGACTTCCAGATTTCAGTGGGGCGGGGGGTGGGGGTGTGCGTGTGTAATATGCTGGGAAGGAGCTGGGGGAAATGACTGGCATTTCCCTCTCCACTTCACGCCACCACTACCTCCCCTAGAAAGGAAACACAATATATAGGGTAGTGTTTTGCAAAAATAAGGGTTGTTTAAGCACATACTACAGGGGAAGTCAGCACAACTGGACTAAACCAAAGCTAATAAGTTTCCTGAATACAATCAAACACTTCGAGGGACAGAGTAGCAGGGGCGGGAGTCTGGGGACCATGGTTTCAGGGGACATCTAGGTCAACTGGCATAAGAAAGTTTATTAAGAAAGTGTTCTGCACCCTACTTTGGTGAGTGGCATCTGGGGTCTTGAAAGCTAGTGAGCAGCCATCTAAGGTGCATCAATTGGTCCCAACCCAGCTGGAGTAAAGGAGAATGAAGAACACCAAAGACACAAGGAAAGTATTAACCCAAGAGACAGAAAGGGCCACATAAACCAGAGACTTCATCAGCCTGAAACCAGAAGAACTAGATGGTGCCTGGCTACCACCAATGACTGCCCTGACAGGGAACACAACAGAGAGTCCCTGATGGAGCAGGGGAAGGGTGGGGTGCAGAACTCAAATTCTAGTAAAGAGACTAGACTTAATGGTCTGACTGAGACTGGAGGAACCCAAGAAAGCATGGCCCCTGGACTCTCTGTCAACTGACAACTAAAACTGTTCCTGAGGCCAGCTCTTCAGACAAAGATTAGACTGGACTATGGGACATAAAATGATACTCATGAAGAGTGTGCTTCTTAGGTCAAGTAGATACATGAGAGTAAATGGGCAGCTTCTGTCCAGAGGTGAGATGACAAGGCAGAGAGGGTCAGGAGCTGGCTGAATGGACACGGAAAATCAGGGGTGGAAAGGAGGAGTGTGCTGTCACAGTATAGGGAGAGCAATTAGGGTCACATAACAATGTATGTATAAATTTTCGTATGAGAGACTAACTTGAATTGTAAACTTTCACTTAAACTACAATAAAAAATAATAATAAATAAGGGTTATTTAATAATAGTGATGATGATGACGCTGTCAATCAGGACATTTTTCCTTCATGTAAGAGGAAAACTAATATGGTCCCAAACGCACTAGAGAATTAGCATTGGCTATACATCTCTGGCTGAAAAGAAGAAAGACAGGGGATTCCCACCTCCTACCGGGATCCAAAGCAGAAACCCAGCTCGGCACCCTCTAACTGCTCTACCCAGATTGTTAAACCAGTTCCCGAGAGCAGGAAGTGGGAAGCAGAGTAGGTGGGAAAGGAATTTCCCCATAGCATCTGTGCCATGTCCAAATCACAACCATTCCCTCCCATGAAGAAATCAGACAGAAGTTGCCTTCATGACTTCCAGATGTTTGGTGAAATGCAAAGAAAGATCAGAATGAGGCCACACCTCCTGCTATCAGAGACTCCCAAGTTAAAGCGGGCTGTGATCAATTTCAACACGAGATTAATAGTCACTGCTTTGCTGCTCAATGGTCCCTGAAGGATCAGATGCATTTAAATGGGAAGAGATCAGAATTCATTAATGCTAAATTTCCAGCTAGGTCCTCTGATTGAGGATACATCTCTTTATTTTTTCAATCATACCCTCTTCCCAGAGCTAAGATAGAAGTCAGAGAACTGGGGACTGGCCTGGAAACATCTAAATGTTTACCAAACTTCAGAGCCATCTTCACAATGTGTCCCCTCTAAAAACCACCTGTCCTATACTTACTTAACATATTTCTCTAAATCATCTCATTTTTTACATGGAATGCTTTATACTACCACTGCAAATGGAAAAACCTGAGTCACCTGCCATTAATAGAAGGTGACTCAAAATAAATACAGGGAACACAAAATAATGTTATTAAATTCTGCCTAGATTTTGTAGTCTGCTTTCTTTCTGATAAAAGGTGCTTATCAAATACTAGAGAAAGTGCTGAAAACACCAGCATCAGTCATTCTCTCCTTAAGGTAATCAGAAGGGTTGAAGGAAGATTAAAAGTTCCTTGTTAATTAGTTCTGTCTCTATGAACCACCTAACATCATCATTTTATATATTTGTTGTTGTTAGCTGTGGTCAAATAGGCCTTCAGCTCATGGAGACCCCATGCACAATGGGATTGGACACTTGTGATCCATGGAGTTTTCATTGGCTGATTTTCAGAAATAGATCACCAGGCCTTTCTTCCTAGTCCACCTTAGTCTGGAAGCTCTAATGAAACCTGTTCAGCATCACAGCCACATTCAAGCCTCCACTGACAGATGGGGTGGCTGCACTTGAGGTGCACTGGCTGAGAATCAAATGAACCCAGGTCTCCCACAGGGAAGGCAAGAATTCTACCACTGAACCACTACTGCCCTCAAATACACACACAGACACACACCATCAGTGGTGTGCATCTCTCGCTTCAGGAAACAGTGACTGGTCCAACCCCTTAGTTCACAAAAGGGGAAACTGAAGAATAGAGAGCCTCACTGCGATGTGGTACCAGAACCTGGGTCTCCCAGCTGCCAGGCCAGTGCTCAGCATTTTTGATGACAGGTCTTCATATATAAGTCCTTTCTGCCCTGTTATGAAAGGTGACTGGAACAGTGCCAAGTTGGTTCCTCACAAATATGTTTCAGTGAATATATTAACCAACAAATGAAATGATGAATGTAGTAAGCTGAATAATGGCTCCTCAAAAGATATGTACATCCTAATCCCTGGACTCTGTGTTACTTTATATAGTGAAAAATGACTTTGCAGACTAAGTTAAGGATCTTGAGATGGGGAGCCGTCCTGGATATTCAGGCAGACCATACAGTCACAAGTGTCTTTGTAAGAGAGAGGAAAAAGGAGATTCGGCACAGAAGAAGAGGAAAAGGCAATGTGACCATGGACGCAGACTGGAGCGATACGGGAACCAGCCAAGGAATGCCCCAGAAACTGAAACAGATTCTCCCCTAGAGCCTTTGGAGAGAGTGCAGCCCTGTTGACACCTTGATTTCACTTAATGAAAGTTATTTTAGACTTCTGGTCCCCAGAACTGTACGAGAATTGTTGTATGCTGTTGTTAGGTGCTGTTGAGTCGTTTCTGACTTGAAGTGACCCTATAGGACAGAGTAGAACTGCCCCACAGGGTTTCCAAGGAGTAGCTGGTGGATTCAAACTGCCGACCTTTTGGTTAGCAGCCTGAGCTCTTAACCACTCCGTCATTAGGGTTTCTGTAAGAGAATAAACGTGTGTTATTTTAAGCTGCCAAGCTTGTGGTAATTTGTTACAGCAGCAACAGGAAACTAATACAATGTACATTACACCACTGTGAAAGCACTCAAGAATCTGGAGTATGATGTAAAGAGTGAGTGGTACAGAAAATAAGATGACCAGAGATGGAGGGACTACAGGTGCTGGAGGAGGCAGCAGAGTCCTCAGGAAGGAGGAGGGCTGAGATGGACCTTGCAGGAGCTGACCAGCAGAGAGAAGGAGAGGGGCATTCTATCACACATCCCACACGTACTTCCCGATCACCTCCTGTGTCTGTGTTAGGGGGCAGGAGGAGCAGAGAGAGGAACAGGTATACAATAGGACCCCAATGTAGTGGGAGGATAAGGCATACCCAGGTGAAAAAAATAATTGGCAAAATGAGATGGGATAATTCTCCTTCTAGCATCAGAGGTGTACACAAAAAAGTGTTATGTGCAAGGATATTTATGACACTGCTGTTTATGAACGTGAAAACTTGGACACAGCATAACTATCCAGCAATAGTGGATGGGTTACATACTCTTGGCACATCCACACAATAAATGACTGTGCAGTTTAAAAATCATGTCATATAAGAATATTTAATGACCTGGGAAAGTGTCCATAATCCTCTGTTAAATGACAAAAGTAGGTTATAAAAATAGGATATATGATCTGGTCCTCCCAGAATGTGACTATCTACTTCTATCTGCCCAGAGAAAAGACTGAAGAATATATACCAAAATGTTAACCATGGTTACCTATAGGTTGTGGGACTACTGACTGATTCATTTCATCAGTAAATATTTACCGAGTACCCCCAGTGGCATAGTGGTTAAGAGCTATGGCTGCTAATCAAAAGGCTGGCAGTTCGAATCCACCAGGCGCTCCTTGGAAACTCTATGGGGGCAGTTCTATCCTGTCCTATAGGGTCACTATGAGTCAGAATCGACTCGATGGCAATGGGTTTTTTTTTTGTTTTTTGTTTTGGTTTATGTGCTAAGCCAGGGGTCAGCGAACCTTTTCTTGTAAAGGGCCAGACAGTGAACATTTTAGGCTTTGCAGGCCATACAGTCTCTGATGCAACTGCTCAGCTCTGCTCTTGTAGTGCAAAAGTAGCCATAGAGAATCCATAAATGAATGGGCATGGCTGGGCTCCAATAAAACTTTATTTACAAAAGCAGGAGATGGGCTGGATTTGGCGCACGGGCTGAAGTTTACAAACTCCTGTACTAAGTGCTGTGCTTTTCTATATTTTCCAAATCTTTACATAGTAGGTATTACTTCTCTAATATGGGGGAGGGGAGAGGAAGAACAGTAGATTAAAAAAAAAAAAACAACCAAACCTCAATGTCGATTGGCTCTGTAAGGGCCATGGTTGAATCACAGTAGGGTAGCATCTCCCCTACGGGTCCATCCATTGCCAACCAGTCAATTCCGACTCATAGTGCCCCTATAGGGAAGAGTAGAACTGCTTCGTGGAGCTTCCAAGGGTGTAATCTTTACAGAAGCAGACTGCTACATTTTTCTCCAGGGAAGCAGCTGGTGGGTTCGAACTGCCGACCTTTTGATTAGCAATGGAGCGCTTAACCACTGTGCCAGGGCTCCTTCAAAAGCCATCCTAGTGGAGGTAAAGTAGTATCTCATTGTGGTTTTGATTTAGATTTTCCTAATGGCTAATGTCAAATTCACTTTTTAATTCTAATGCTGTATCTGCTAAACAAAAACCATCTGAAAGCCTCCAGCTATGACTCCAGAAAACCTTCCCAGCAAATACCACTTTAGCTGGTGCTGGTCTTACTGGATTCAAACCCAAATCAGGGTAGCCTCCTCTCTGCCACAGCAGTCTCCACCTTGACCCCATTAACTCTCACGGAAATGACCAGCCTGGGCAAGAGCTGCTAATCTTCATTGAGAAGGTGCCTCTGGCCATTTGTGCGTTCACCTGACAGTAATATGATGCAGGATGAATTTCCTTGACCTTTTGATGAGAATGCCATATGGAAAAATATCCAAGGCCACAGGGAAGTCCAAATATTATATGCACATTGCAGCTACTGCTCACGAAGGCTTGCCACGGGATGGAAAAGTCACTCCATCAGGCTGAGTGATTTATGTTTCTGAAAGCCACGTGAGTTATTACCCATTACCTCATCCTGGCAACTTTGCAAATTCTCGCCAATTGATTTTTGGAAAGGAGAAAAGGACAAGCAAGAAGGGTCTGATTTTGTGATTATGTGTTTTTGTTTTGTTTTTTTAACCTTTGTAAAACCCTGCAAAGGCTTTCAAAGGGAATCTGTACCTGTTCTACAAAAGGGGCAGAGGTTACATTTTCAAGGAGGTTGGTGAGCAGGGCCTGGCTATTTGAATGATTTAATTTTTACAGTGCACTTCAAGCAAGTCCTTATAATCACTGATAAATCAATTCTAGTTGTCAATCAGTGAACCTTCAAGGTAACCTTCAGGAGTCTCCCCCTGCCTTTGAGGATAGAGAGAGTGCACAAAGACACAAGGAATTCATATAACCTTCTACTGCCTTCTCAAATGCTGAGTCCAGAACACTTTTAGGAAAGGTCTCAGAAAAAGCTATGAAATTATTATAGTTACCTAGTGGCTTAATAACTGTGCAGATAATGTTGGCATATGCATGTGCTGCGGTCTGGTAAGGCTATTTCATACTTGAACATGGACTTGAAACAAGTTTTGTACCAGCCCTGCTTCCGGGCATTAACTTCATCTGTTTCCTCATCTGTAAACTGGGATTAAAGATACCTACCCAAGAATTATGGTAAAATCAAATTAAGTAATATATACATGAAAGGTTCTGGAAACAGTAAAAAGTTATACGAGTGTGGTTTTTCTTCTTTGTGTGAGTAGTATTACTTTATAAGAACCTACTACCTGCAAATTAGTACAAAATTTCACCTGCATGTTCACAATATTGACACAAGATCAACCAAAGAGGAAATGATTATGGCTCCCTTATCACAAGCATCTCTCAATGTCAAACCAAATTTCAACAGTCAGGCTAGAATCCAATCATTCACACTTCAGCTCAGAGTGAGCACTTACTATCCCAATATAAATCTATGTGTTCTTTTCATGCAATATGGAACTCTCTGCCAAGCTCATATTTCATGTCTTGGGTCCTGTTACCAAAGAAGAAAAACATCTTATGTTTATTACCTTGACACTTGGCAGCCTAGTGCAGTGGGTACTTTCTGTTCCCTACTCGGGCAATAATTCTTTGTGAGTCTTTGGTGGAAGTAGCTTCACTATCTAGGTCAGTCGGTCAATGGGTTGCTTTTGTGGTACTGGTATGAATCAAGCTCTGGGCCTAAGTTTTGCAGAAAGTAGGGTAGTTGGATTAAGATCAGTTTCAGCATTAAGAACCTATTAGATATCAATCAAATGGGCAATTTCTTAGATTAACATATTTTGTGCCCCATTTTGGCATAAATCAGATTATATGCTCAACAGTCCCATAGGCGAGTTCCTGGATGGTGCATATGGTTAAAGCAAAAGGTTGGAAGTTCAAGTCCAATCAGAGGCATCTGAGAAGAAACGCCTACTTCCAGAATACCAGCCATTGCAAACCCTATGGAACACAGTTCTACTCTGACATACGTTGGGTCGCTGCGAGGCTGAGGTGACTTGACAGCAACTGGTTTGTTTGTTTTTAAGTCCCATAGGAGTCACCTCCAGGCCCAGCACCCAGCAGCTGCATCAATCACATGGAGATGAACTCCAACCTCCTAGTCCTTTCCCTTCCTCTTCCCTTGGCTTCTAGTGATTTCTCCCCAGCACTGAAGTGAGTTGCCCAGCGCAGTCAGCTCTCGCAAGAACATGACAACAGCAGATGGTGACTACTGCTGCACTGCTTGTTCCCGTCCCTTTGACTCATGTTCTCCCTTCTGAATGAGGGAGGCTGCTGGGGGGTGGCTTATCAAGGAAATGAATGGATAAAATGCCATCTGATTCTGCATTCCAATTTCCAGGACCAAGTCTTTTAGATCCTGAAAAAACTTCATAATAGAAAATACATAAAATATCATCAAGAAATATATCAGAGGCACAAATGCCAGCGGTGCTGATTTCTTTTCACTGTCTGCCTTTGAAAGGTCGAGGAGCACTGTGCAAAACCACGACTGTTACAAGGCTCTGACACTCCCATTTCTTTCCCCCCACTAATAGGAAACATGCATAATGGATCTGCAAGTACCTGATAGCAAGGGAGAAGGTCTGGACAACGTCCTACTTTTGGAAATTCTAGGGACCTTTAAGATCGTCAAATCCAGCATTTCCCTCCAGGGAGTTCTACAGAACCTCTGTGCCGGGAGATGCTCTCTTGAATTCCCACCCTGAAACTCCACCCTCCCTTCAATATTCCTTATTTGAGGAACCAAACCCAAAACCAAGCCTGTTGCCTTGAGTCGATTCCAGCTCATAGGAGCTACAGCTGCTAAACAAATTCAGCAGTTTGAATCTACCAGCCGCTCCATGGAAATCCTATGAGGCAGCTCTACTCTGTCCTATAGGGTCACTATGAGTCGCTATTTGAGGAAAGGGTGCCTCTATTCTTCTATTTGGAGTCCCTGGGTGGTACAAACAGTTAACACACTTGGCTACTAACTGAAAGTTTGGAGGTTCAAGTCTACCCAGCGGTGCCTCAGAAGAAAGTCCTGGCAATCTACTTCCCAACAATCAGCCATTAAAAACCCTATGGAGAGCACAGTTCCAGTATGACCACATAGGATCAGAATCAACTAAATAGCAACTGAATGGTGATGATGATAATTCCCCTACTTAATCAAGCTAGAAACTGGCCATCACCCTTACCTCTCCCTCACCCCCAATCCCTCATCCAACCCATCACCAAGTCCTCTATTCTACTGCCTCACCATTTCTCAAATTCATCTGTGTCTCTCCACCTCTACTGCCACTACCCTAGTTAAAGTCCCCATCATCTCTGACCTGGACAACTGCAAAAGCCCCCTAAACCAGTTCCCACATCACTTTTACCCCTTCCAATATTTCCAACTCAATTCTTTGGACAATAAAAATCTAATTTATGCCACCAGAAGCAAGCCCTGTCCTCTCCCCTCTCCACTCCAGATTAAAATCCTTCAATGGATTGTCATTTATTTTTAGGATAAAGATCAAAACCTTAACATAGTTTTAGAATAACAGACCGATACCTTAATGCAGCCTACAAGATTCCACATAGCACAGTCTCTATCCCCTTCCATGGCCTCATCTTATTCCATCTGCCCCCTTGCTCACTGTCTTCCAACCCTCTGGCCTTCTCTCTGCTCCTTGAACATACCAATCTCTTTCCCACCTCAGGGCCTTTGCACTTATTTCTTCTGCCTGGAATGCCCTTCACTTCTTCTCTCCACCTCTTCCTCAGTCCTGTCTGACTCCTATTTATCCTCAGATATCAGCTGTGGAAACTGGGGTTTGGAGAGAGCCAGTAATGACCTCCTGGTGTTACTAAAAGCACTGAATGACATCATGCATGTAAAGTGCTTGGCACAGAGCCTGAGTATTCAATAAATATTACATATGCATTGTAAGTGTTTGACTCTGAAAACCCATTCTTATTCATACCCATCTATCCTTTCTTTCTTCTCTAACTTAATAGCCCCTCAACTTTATGACAATTTCCCAGAATGCTTAAAAGGGAAATAGCATTTTCTTGGTCCTACCTAGACTCGGAAATCTCATAGATATTTCCCTTTCTCTCCATCTTATAGAAGTTTTTGTATTTTACTCAAATACTCAAAATCCCCCTCTCTTCTAAGAAATAGATGACCCAATTCATATCTAACTTTCTGTTTCCACATTCAATCATTCATTCACATACTCATTGGACAATTATTATCATCTTCCAGGCTCTGTGCTAGGATAGGAGGATGCACCCATGGGAATGACTCAGGACTTGCACAGGGGGTGGGGGGATTGTCGTGGGTGGAGACTGGAGGTCAGGACACCAGTTAGGAAGATACTGCAATACTACAGACCCGGACAGGAGACTCAACTGAGAGATACTTATTATAAAGTTCCTTCCATCGAGCAGACATTCACTGTGTTGACTGTCAAATACTGGTTTACTAACTTCTAGAAGAGCCCATGCATTCAGTGCCACAAGAGCAATTTTAAATGCTAAGTTTCCAGTGGTAGAGGTCACACACATCATTTCCTTCACAATGTCCAGTTCAGAGTCCTGCTCCCCTTACTGTTGGTGATAATGGCAGTGACGCCATGCTGCTATAATAAAACAAACAAACAAAACCCTTTGCCATCAAGTCGATTCCGACTCATAGCGACCCTACAGGAGAGAGCAGAACTGCCCCATAGGGTTTCCAAGGAGCAGCTGGCAGATTCGAACTGCTGAGCTTTTGGTTAGTAGCCGAGTTCTGAACCACTGCGCCACCAGGGCTCCACTGCTATAATAGCAGGCGGGTTTTAGCTCAAACTGGGATTAGAGGTGTAGGGGCCCACAACCCCAACATCGATTTGTCTAATTGATTTCATTAACCAATGAAAAAGAAGTCTGGGAGAAGAGAACATGGAGTCTGGTTGAGAGATGGCTTCTAGGTAAAATGTAAGCGTTACATTTTTTCTATTTATCCCTCACCTGGAGAGCTCCTACTGGTGCTTCAAAAGCCAATTCAGATGTCCTGGGGGGCACCATGAGATTTCATGACAAAACTTAGCAGAATTGGAGGGAAGGGCTTCTTCTGCACTTTGGCTTAGAATAGGGCTTGCTCTAGGACAATGCAGACAGAAGGGGACATAGTGGCACCTGAGGAGGTACACCTTGGAGAACACCAGGAACAGGTCTTGGACCAGAAACAGTCATCTCCCAAGAGCACTCCCAGCTGGTGTGGCTGCAGGAAGAAAACGTCTACTACAACACAAGCAGACCTGTTCATGAGCAAGCAAGACACCCTGGAGACCCAGGAGACTGGGCGCTGACAGCCTGCTGTTGTGCAGTGGGGACCACAGTGTTGGAATTATTTTTAATTTTATTGTGGCAAAATATATATATAACAAAATATTTGTCATTTTAACCATTTTGAAGTGCACAATTCAGTGCATTAATTACGTTAATGTGCAACCATCACCACTATTCATTTCCAAGTATTCTTCATCACCCCAAGCAGAAACCCAGTATCCCTTCAAGCGGTAGGATTGGAAAGCAAATGTGATTCCCCCGCACCCACAGGTTGGAAAAGGACAGAGGTATCTAGATTTTAAAAATAACCCAACTATCGCTTATCAAGTACCCACCCTCTGCCAGACTTTTCTACATTTTCCCTACAATGTAGGCAATATCGTTCCCATTTTAAAGATGAAGAGGCTGAAGTTCAGAAAGACTAAATAACTTGCCTAAGGACACAGCGCTGCAAGAAATCCAAACAAGTGTGTCTGCCTTCAAAGAAAGCCTCCATTAGTCTCCCCTGCTAGACCATCTCCAGACAGAAGTAGACATAGAACAAGAGAAACACTTTCTGGGAGTCTGAGGCTGTCAGGCCACCACCTGGATTTCCCCTTCTGTAGAGGAGTCCCTGGATGGTGTAAATAGCTAAGATGATCAGCTGCTAACCAAAAGGTTGGCAGTTCAAGTCCACCCACAGGTGCCTCAGAAGAAAGGTCTGGCATCTACTTCCGAAAGATCAGCCATTGAAAACCTTATGGCGCACAGTCCTACTCTGACACACATGGAGTTGCCATGAGTCAGAATCAACTCGACGGCAACTGGTTTTCAGAGGACAAGAACAGGCACCAGAGGAGAGGGACCGGTAGGCACCAGCATGGCCTGTACTGTGGGCCAGATTACCCAATAAGCAAGGTACGCACAGGCCCAATTGTGCCTTCCCACATATCTGCAATGCACAATTTCACCTGTCCCCCACCAGGTCAAAGATGTGGTGAAACCCTTGTGAAATTGCTCACTACAGATTAGCAAGTAAATACAATTAAACCAGGGCATACCTTGCTCAATGCAAGCTGGTGCGTACTGTGCTTACTGGTTAATATGTCCTGACATACTTGAATCAGATGCAAATCCCTGATCTCATTTAATGCTAAAAACAAACCAAGAGGACCTTCTGGATGGGAAACTGAGGCTCAGAGAGGTTAGCGAGTCCCGCAAGGCCTCAGCTAGCATGTGCTGCAGCTGGAGCCTGAACCCAGGACTGTGTAGCACAAACCAAAGCCTCGTCCCCCGAATCAGAATCCCTAGTTTTGGCAACCCAGAATCATTAGCCAGATGAACCCTCCTGGGGGGATTCCAGATGCAATGATTCATGAGAGAGGGAAGGGAAAATAACAACGTGCTCTCAGCGAAAAGCGTTCCTGTGCTTCCGCTAGCGATGCGGGAACTGGACACACTGGGAGCCAGGTGTTTCCACACAGCCGTCCAGAGGTACAGCCTTCAGAGAGATGGGAAGCCTCAGAAAGATGGGAATGCAGCCTGTGCTTGAGCCACGACACAGATGATGTGGTGAAAGCAGAGTCCCCGTGGACTCAGGGGCCAAGCGAATTCATTAGCATACATCTAGCCTCTCCTTCCCATCCTGGAAGCCCCATCTTTCAAAATCTCCTTTCAGAATTCGGGAATGAAAGACCTCGAGCCCCACCTTCCACCCCCAGGACTGTCTCCAGAGCCAGAGGGGCTGTTGTTTTGTTGTGGATTCCTCTCCAAAGCCAGTGGGAGAAATGCCTACAGATTCAGGTGCCCAAGTGAACCTGCCATTAGCATTCCAGAGACTTTGTTCATCACCAAAGGCCATAAACTAAAGGGAAGGAGGCAGGAGGAGAGGCCTGTTTCTCCTCCTTGAACATTGACTTTACTGACTTTATCAGAGGGGATGACGGAGCAGGACTGGAAAAATCACCAAGCCCAGCATTTCTTTCTTTATCCTGGGCAGACAAGAGGCAGAGGAGAGTGTGGTGCAGCCACCAGCAACTTTGCAGGCCAAGCTTCACGGTGTTAATGCAGAAAAAGCACATCTAGTAAGCCATGCTCGTCATTCTCTTGGACTACGGAAACGTCTTTACAGAACAATTTGCTCCCGACCATCTCCTCTCCTGGGAAGACACAGGAAGTGCTCTGAGGTGAAACCAGACTTGTCAAATAGCTACTTTGGCAAAGGTGGTACCCGTTTCTAAAAATATCTTACAACCACATAATGTTTGATGCTTTTCAAAACCCATTTACATCCATTATTTAGTAGACTGGCAAGATCTGCTACTTAGAACGGAGAGGCTGGAAGCCTAGGATGCAGGGCTGGCAGGCAGGTTCCTAGTCTGGCCCTCCACCCTGTCACCACTGCCCCACTCTCCTCCCCAGTTCTGCTGAGTGAGTGCCTATAAGAGTAGTCCTGCTCCCCACCTTACCCAGCACTTTACAGTTTATAATGCTTCTCAAAATCCAAGAATGGAATGAAGCAAGAGTGAATGAATTAACTGTAATTATGTGAGACAGGCAGTCACTAAAGGGACAAAATACATTTCCCCATCCCTTGAAAGTGGGCAGGTCTGTGACTTGTTTTGGCCAACAGAATGTGGTGCCCAGTTCCGGCCTGGGTCTCAAGAGTCTTTGAGGGTTTCCACTTGCTCTTGTGCCTCTGACATCCCCCCTTGAGCACACGCCTGGGCTAGCCTGCTGGAGGATGAGAGACACATGGAGTGAAACTGAATTCCCCTAGTTGCTTGTCTTAGTCATCTGATGCTGCTATAACAGAAATACCACAAGTGGATGGGTTTAACAAACAGAAATTTATTTTCTCACAATTTAGGAGGCTAGAAGTCTGAAATCAGGGCGCTGGCTCTAGGGGAAGGCTTTCTCTCTGTGTCGGCTCTAGAGGAAGGTCTTTGTCTCTTCAGCTTCTGTTTCCTGGTTCCTTGGAGATCTCCATGTGGCTTACCACCTATCTTTCCCTATTTCTGCTTCCTTAACCTGCTCCTTTCATATTTTGTAAGAGACTGACTCCAAACACACCCAATACTAAGTCTACCTCATTAACATAACAAAGACAAACCATTCCCAAATGGGATAACCACAGGCATAGAGGTTAGCATTTACAACACATATGGGGAGCGGGGGGCACAATTCAATCCATAACATTGCCCTAGCCCACCCTAGACAAAAACAGCAAGCCTCAGACAAGTGAGTCCAGCCAAGATCAACAGAGCTGCCTAACTGACCTCCAGATAACTCCAGATGCTGAGCAGTAAACACTTGTTATTGTATGCCACTGAGGTTATGTGGTTTTTTGTTACACATAATTCTGTGGCCAAAAACCAAAAAACCCATTGCCTTCCAGTAGATTCCGACTGCTCCATAGGGTTTCCATAGGGTTTTAGATAGCAGCTGAGTTTCCAATTCTGTGATGATGACAAATACATCTAGTCTATCAACTTGCTTCACCCACAGATCTATTTGCCCATCCATTCATACATCCCTGCACCCACCCATCTATTCATCCATTTACCCATCCACCTAGGCCTCCATCCATTCATCCAGTGTATTTGTTGAGTGCCTACTATGCATCCAACCCTGTGGTAGGCACTGAGGATACAGCAAGGCAGACCCTGCCCCTGCCCTCATGGAGTTTATAGACCAAGAAGGAGAATAGACAAGCAATTACAATCCAGTGAGATGGATGCTGGGATAGGAGAACAGGCTGCAGTGCGGGCACAGGGGACGTGAACCTAACTGAGTTTATGGCACGGCAGGGGTCAGGAAGGGTTCCTGAAAGCAATGACATCTAAATGGAAATCTAAAGGCCAGGAAAAGAGCTGTGGGGAGGAAAGAGGATGTTGGGGAAAATGTTCCCAGCAGAAGACACAGCCTTGGCAAAGGCCTGATGAGGTCAAACCCAGAAGTGAGAAGGCAGGGAAAGGAAGTCCAGAGAGGCCAGCGCCAGGAGGACCCAATCTTTATCCCAGGTACTTTTTCCATATTTACTTTCTCAGAGGATCCTTTTCTATGCACAGATAGAGAAACAAGGCAAAGGCAAGAGAACATCTCCAGGACACTTGGAGCAGGGCAGGGCCTGCAGCAGCCTTTTAAGGACAGCAGCAGAAGGTTCTTTGCATTTTGGTTCTAGTCCGGATGGTAAGGGACATTTGCCACCTGCCTAAAGGAGCCCTGGTGGCGCAGTGGTTAGAAGCTTGGCTGCTAACCAAAAGATTGGCAGTTTGAATACACCAGCTGCTCCTTCGAAACTCTATAGGGCAAGTTCTACTCTGTCCTAGAGTCACTATGAGTTAGAATTGACTTGACGGCAATGTGTCTTTTTTTTTTTTTTTAAGCCTCAGGTTCTTTGCTACTTCTCACCCAGGACTTGAGACAGGAAGTGAAGGTTTGCTGCTAGAATCTACAGCACTGTTCTAAAGTGGCCACTTGAAGAGAAACAAAGGTGTGCTTCACCTCCATGAAGAAAAAGGGAAAAAGAAAATCTCAGGGAAGTCTGGATGTTGTGGCATTCATTCATTCATCCATCCATCCATTCATTCATTCAGCCAATAAGAACTCTCTATTTGGCCACGTTTTGCCAACCCCTGACCACGTGCTGTGAAGTAACAAAAGATGAACTGGCCTCCATCTTGTCCTCAAAGGCCTTCCAGTCTAGAAGAAACTGCAACCAACTCCAGACTTTCTACATAAGCGGAGCTTTAGAGGTGGCAATCTGTTGGAAGCAGACACTGGGAAATTGTCTCGAAGTTGGCTGAGAATAACAAGACTCTATTTTTACTTAGATTATGTATTTGTCTGGAGTGGCTTGGGGAGGGAAGCCACCTTTTGACTCAGTCACTGAGTAGGAAAGATAAAATACGTGTGGAGTGCTCGCAATACCGTTAACAAACTTGACTGCTAAGCAAAAGGTTGGAGGTTCAAGTCCACCAAGAGGCACCTCAGAAGAAAGGCCTGGCAATTTACTTCTGAAAAAGCAGCCACTGAAAATCCTATGGAGCACAGTTCAACTTTGACACACGTGAAGTCGCCGTAAGTCAGAACTGACTCAACAGCAACTGTTTTTTGTTCTTTTAGAGGACAAAAGAGAGATTCAGATGGAGTTTGAGGGGTTCAGAAGACGGCCAGATGGGCCGTATCTGCCCAAGTGAATCAGGCAAGGTTTCTAGAAAGATAAATCAAGAACTGAGGAGACTGGGGGAAGGGTATATCCAGGGAAACGAAACCACACGAAGGTGTGGAGGTAGGGAAGCCTGGAACTGAGCTGGGGACTCATTCTGGATGCTTGGAATACAGGATTAACAAAATAGAAAAAGTGAGAAGTCAGCTGGGAAGGCAACTTGGGGCAAGTTCAAGGAAGTTCTGAGATGCCAAGAGAAGGAGGTTGGACTTTATCCAGAAGACAATACTGAGTCAAGGAATATGACATCAGAGGTGCATTTCAGGAATATTAAGTGGCCGACTAATGAGAGACAGAAGCCAAGAGGAGCAGTTAAGAAGATGCTGCCAGAACTGGTAGTAGAAGAGTAGACACATGTGAGAAATAGACTCCACATGACTGTACACCAGGATGGGAAGAGCAGAGTCAAGGATCAGCCTCAGGTTCCAGGTCTGTGAGGATGACTGGGAAATTCACGGCAATGAGAAAGACGGGAAGAGCTGCAGGTGTGAGGGGAAGGTGGGTATCAGACATGGTGAAGCCGAATTGTCTGAGAGGCAGGCAGGAGGGAACTCAGGAGACCAGTAGAACACAGGGGAGCCCAGGAAAGCTGGAAAACAAGGAGAGCAAGGAGTGGGGAACCAGTAGACAGGAAATTATTGAAGCTGCCAGGAGAGAGGAGATAACGAAGGATCAGGTTCTGAAGGGGGTCCTCCCATTCCTCCCCATATCACCCTGTGTGCCTTATGAAAATGCTGGTGTACATCCCCCACCTCTGCCTTGAATATGTCTCATTTACTTCTTCACAGTCAGTCTCCCCTGAGTAGAATGTGCTCTCCAGGAGGGCAGGGGTGGTTGTCTGTTTTATTCACTGCTGTATCCCCTATACTCAGAACACTGCCTGGAATATGTTAGGTGCTCAACAGATCCTTGTTAAATGTCCCATAGATGCGTTTACAGCACCTAACCTGGCCACAACCCTGGAAAGGGTAGTTATGGTCCAGCCCCTGTTACTACTGGGCTACGAATAGGTGCTGATCCAAGTTGGAGGTGGGGAGGGGTGTCCACTTATAGGCTGGTCTAAGCCAGCCAGTCTCTCTCTCTTAAACATTTAAACCGAGAAAGAAGGGCTGAGGCCAGTTGTGATGGCCACTGGAGCCTAAAGTCATGCAGACCCTGAGCTGTGGCCCTCTTGGGCCACACGCAAAGTGAGCAGGCAAATGAAGCTGATGTGCAGAGAGAGGCAGGAGAATGGAGCCAAGAAAAGCAGAGGCAAAATCCACACAACACCTAACAGACGAGCAGAGTGGCCTCCATTCCTAATCTTCCAGTTCCATCCCTGGAAAGAGAGGCTGAACTTGTTCTCAGTCCCTGGACACATGGTAGGCACCATGAAGCACCAGACTCCCCTTCAGAAAGAAGGCCTTACTCCCACACTGCTGGGAACTGTCAACCCTCTACAGAGATTGCCTCAGCTGAAGAAAACGGCCTTGCCCTAGGTCACACTGCCTTCCAGAGGCAGCCCACATCCATGACTGATCAACATGGATGTAGCAAGTCCTGGGCCCCTCGCTCCAACCTGGGACAGCTCTGAAGGGCCTCTCTAGTTCCAGAATGCCCCAAGGAGTTGGATGAAACCTTCACTGAGATTGCATCACAGCTCAACTTCTCCCTCTGCTCAATCCTGCTTCCTCTGCCTCTCTTCCATGGGTGTGGATCCCATTCGAGCTCCCCAATAAATGCCCTGCATGCTAACCCCCATCTCTTTCCATGAACCCCACTTGTGACAGCCCTAACATTGCCTGTTATATCCTTATAATAAACCCTTTTTACATAGGCCAACATAAGTGAGCCAATTAGACCATCCCATGATATTTGTGTTTGTAAAACCCATTTCAATTATGGTGACTCTTTCCTTTGTATTCCCAAGAGCATTTCTTACAGTGTTTTGCAAATTATGACAATAATAATAATAATGATAATAAGATAGAAGCTAACGTTTATTGCGCGAGTATTATATCCTGGCCTTAACCTTTGTGTCTCTTAGATAAAATGTTTAAGAGAGGCATTGTTCTAAGCTTTTTATGAGGATCATTTAATCCTCACAGCATCCCCATGAGGTAGATATTTTTATCCCCATTTTACAGATTTAAAAAGAAAAAACAGAGGCACACTTTTCTCTGTGCAGGAGTGAAGACAAAATGAAAACCTGCCTGACACAAGAATCCATGCCCTTAACCACATTCTACGCTGCCTCTCGCATCAAGGACACACAATTACAATGTCAAAGAAAGACTGGATGGATTTTAAGCTGGGTGGGGGTTTATAAATTATCTAGACCAGTCATTTTATTTTACTGAGGCTCAAAGGGATGATTTTTATGTTCAAGGTCATACAGCGTAGTCATATCATATAAGCACTTAACTTACACAAAATCAAAATATGCATGTGCAAAAAAGAGAGATCGATAAAAAAGATAATTTACACTGAGTTTCTGTTTATGGTTCTGGAATTTGGCAACAGATATTGGTGATGGCTGCACAACATGATTAATGTAATTGATGTCACTAAGTTGTACACATGAAAAAATGTTAAATTGGCACATGTTGTGTTATACATATTTTTATAACAATAAAAAAGCTGTTTAAAAGATAATTTACAGAGTGCAATTTTTTCCATAATAAATTATCTTGTTACATGTACTCTGTTATTTATGGCACATTACTGCATACATTATACACATGCATATTGCTGTATGGGGTATATACACTAAACCAAGTACATTCTATTTTGATAGCAAGTTAAGGAATTTTTGCCTGACTTGCTGACTTTGGAATCTAAGCCAGTAAAATGGGAACCACCTCTGAAGTAGCTAATGGCAAGAACAGGGCAGGAACCTGAGTCTCCTGACTCATGACCCAGCTTCACTCCACCACTCCCACCCACGTTCCCTCCATGTGTTTATCTGATTTTATTTCAAAGAAACCAAACTGGTCTTGAGCACTGCCACTGCCATTTAGCAAAACTCAGAGCCAGAGACTCAAGCAGTTGAGAAATCCACGTGAATTACCACACTGCAGCCACACTTTCGAGATCACTGTTTCTAATTAAAGGACTGGCTGACACATTACGTAGCTTCTTGGGAAGCATCCCATCACACCACACATTCTCCCAGATGTCTCTGGATCTCTCCTTCTTGCCTTTTTTATTGGCGTTCTCACCCTCATCACCAAAGAGTGTTCATTTGTTCACCACCACCATCCCTGGGGAATGATGTAAGACGCTCAACAATGTGACTCAAAACAGACCAGCCTCCAGCTCTCCAGGAGGACACAAGGATACAGGACAATATTCAAACATCTCTGGCCCCGAGCAACCTCGCCTCCTCCTCCCAAACCCCACTGCCATCAATTTCATTATTTCCCAAGACACTCCAGGTGCATGCCTACCTCTAGGTCTCAAGTGCCCTTCCCACTCCTCTCCACTTACTTAAATTCCATCCTTCCTTCAATTCCCAGGACAGATACCACCTCTGGGAAGAATTTCCTGCTCATGTGATAGAAACCCAGAGAGCTGGGGAAGAAAACAGTTGCTGTTGAGTTGGTTCTAATTAACGGAGACCCATGTGTGTCAGAGCAGAACTGTGCTTCACGGGGTTTTCAATGGCTGATTTTTTTTCCCCCCAGAAGTAGATTGCCAGTCCTTTCTTCCAAGGTGCCTCTGGGTGAACTCAAACTTCCAACCTTTGTGTTAGCAGGGATATTTAAATATTGCCTATACCTGAGGTCACCAACTGCAAGTTGAATGGCTGCCTGAAGTTTTATTGAACCTACGAAGTGCTGAAGAGCCTGGCATGCTAAAACTTATGAATTCCTGCAAATTCTTAAAAGTCAGGAGGTGTCACATGAAAGTTTTGACTTTCCAATTTGTCTTGAAAAACCAGTGATCTGGAAACACTGGTCTTCCATTTCTCATAACAACAATCAAATGAAAGGGAGTAGAAACTTCCCTCTCTATTGTATCTTTTTTTTCCCCAAGAGAAGTTTTGGTTTTGTTTTTTCACAATCAATAGGTATGTAACTTTGCAACCAATATGTTTCACCAATTTCTAGGCTCTGTTTTTTTGCAGCCTACTTTTTATCTCTATATTCATTTTTCTTCTTACTGAAGTTCATCCTTTTGTATTTCTTTCAGCAAGGATCAAAGGTATTAAACTTTCTTATTTTTGTATACTTGAAAATGCCTTTATATCATCCTCTCTCTTGAGTGCTAGTTTAGCTGAGTGTTGACTTCTAGGTTGACATTTTATTTCCTAAGCATTTTCGAGATACTTCTTCATTGTCTCCTGGCAGTTGTTGCTGATGAGAAGTTTGCTGTCAGGCTAATTGTTGTTCCTTTGGAGGTAATTTGACTTTTTCTTCCTGGAGCTTTTAGTGGTTTTTTCTGTATTCTTGAGGCTCTGAAGTTGTACTACAATATGTCTAGTTATGGATTTATTTTTATTTGTCCTACATGTGACTCACTGGGCTTTTCAATCCTAGAACTTATATCTTTCTTCAATTATGAGAAAATTTGCATCCAATATCTTATCAAATATTGCTTCTCACTCATTCCTTCTCTTCTCTTTTTTGGAACTCTGACTGACATATACCAGAGTCACTCAATCTATTCTCTGTGTCTCTTAGCTGCTCCTTCATATTTTTAATTTTTTGATCACTTTGTGTTGTGTCCCTGATGAACTCCTCAGTACAGACTTCTATTTCACTAATTCTTTCTCCAGATATTCCCAGTGTCAAGTCTATCCCATCTATTGAGGTGTCATTAATAAATTCAGAACTATATTCTATATTTCCCGACTTCTAATTGGTTCTTTTTATATCCCGTTCTTGTTTTGTTTCTGCCTTCTTTTTATTTCATTTTTTCCTATTCTAATAGATGCCATTCCTTTTCAGCCCTTTGAGGATCCTAGACATACATATTTTCAAGTTATTATCAGGATCTGCTTTTATTTTTTGTAGTCTGAAGTAAATTCATCTCATTATTGATTGTGTTAGCTATATTCCTTTCTTTCTCCCTTTTCCTTAGCACTAGTCTTCCTCACAAGGGTTTTGGAATTTGGCTCCTCTTGAGTGGAGGAGGTATGTTTCGTGTCTGTCACATTCTCTCTCTGATTCAGCACACTCTCTGAGGCATTTTGTGGTTGGCTTTACCTGGCCTACCACAGTCCCCAGGAAGAACCAGGTGGGAGCTCAGGGCTCCAATCCCATGGTGATATTGGGGATAGTGCAGGTCTTGCCACTGAGCTGCTGGGCATCTCGGCCAGTACTATCGGTGAGGACCTGTTAGTCCATCACTTTGTATTCACCCTGGACTTAAGTAGCAGTCAAGGGAATTTTCTCCAACCTCATTTTCCAGGTCAGGGAACCCCACTCCAGTCCCCAGTTTCAAGCAATAAGCCTGGCTCTGGAACCCTGCCTCTTATAGGACACTTTTAGACCCCTTTCCCTCCCCATAATGCCTTTAAGGGGGAGTTACCACTCAGCCTCATCACTGAAGCACAGGGGCTTCAGCCCAGGTGTAAGGAAGAGCTGCACTGGCCAGAGGCACAATATCCATTAACAAATTCCCCATTGGATTTCTACTAGTCCCGGGAAAGTGGAGGGCAGCAGAGAAAAGCCTGGGTATGCATTCTACCAGGCAGGATGTGGCCAGGCACAGCAGGGCTGAGCATCTCAAAGCAGCCTCCCCTGTATCTTCATTCCCCACGACAAATATTTATTAAGACCCTACTATTATTTTTACAACATTTTTTTAAAAAGATCCTACCATTCACCCCAAAGTAGTCCCTGGGTGGTGCAAATGGTTAAAGCACTGGGCTGCTCACTGAAAGACTGGACGTTCCAGCCCACCCAGAGGCACCACGGAAGAAAGGCTGGAAAAAATAAGCCATTGGAAACCCTATGGAGCACAGTTCTACTCTGACACACGAGTCAGAATCAACTCAATGACAACTGGTTACGCACCCCAGATACCCTGGTTTTCTTTAATGTTCCAATTATGGACTCATGGATTTATCTGAACCTTGCAAGATGTTTATATTTCTAGGGGGGATATTTTTCTTGGGGGTAATGAATACCATGTGTGCTACTTAAAAAAAAAAATAATAATAACTGACATTTATTGAGTGTTCACTATGCACTGGTTACTGTCTAAGCACTATGCACGCATTAGCTCCTCTCAGCTTCAAAACAACCCGCTGAGGCAGGTACAGTTTTACTCTTATTTTATGGAAGGGAAACCAAAGCTTGCCTAAGGCCAACAGCTAGCAATAGTAGAGTCTGTCCCCAGAGCTCCAATTTTTTGACCACTGCACAGTCTGCCTTCTCTAAATTATGCTGGGGGAATACCAGGCTTCAAGTAAGAGGACCCTAAGAGGAAAACGAAACCCAGGCCAAAAGGTATTTTCGCACAAATAAAGTGCGCCTTCTACATTTGTTTGCCAACCGCACCCTCACCCTGCGACATATATTTTTGTGAACCTGCTATGCCACTGTTTTTTCCTACAGCAACCTGTAAAAAAAACTGGCATAGTGGCGCTTACAAAAATACCTCGCAGGGGGTGGGGAGCGCAGTTGGCAAACAAACGTAGAAGGTGTGCATTATTTGGGTAAAAATACAGTACATCTATAACCTACACATACGTAAACACTGAACAGTTAAAATACAAAATCTTAGGCTGCTACAGGAGAGAGGGATAACCGACGATGTAACACAAGAAGCAATCCTAGAGGAGTGTTTTTAGGCATCAGGGAAGATTCTTCCAGCAGAAACTGAGACCCAGAAGTTGCTCTTTTACCATTCAATGAATAACAGCTATCATCCAAGTAAAATAAAAATCCAGGTAAAATAACCCTTTCCGGTATGATCAAGAAGTACTGAGCCCGGCTGGAGCTGGGCTGTCATGACAACCCTGAGGCTGGTGCTCCAAGGGGCCACTCCGGCTTTCAACAAAATGTGCAAGAACAAAGCTCCTTACTGGCTGCAGGTGGAACCATGGGGCCCAACTAGGGATTCTCTTTCTGGCCCTCTTGTCTCTGCACACCTGGGAGGGTTCTACATACTACTTTAACAGAAGACAGTAGTCCTTTACAAAGAGTTGGGAATGGGGAGAAATTCTGGTAGAACTGAAGGTTTACATTAACCAGGTTCTCCTTGGGTTTTTGCTCCAGAGTCAAAACAGGGCAGGATGTCATTTCTGCAGCTCCCCTGTGAATGTGACCGGGACATCCAGTTTCCATGTAATGAGGGATCCACTGACAATGCTGAGATCTTCCAGCTCTCACTGGGTAGAGTCTCTTTCACAGTAATATTCCCTCAGATTCACACAGCACACTGCACTGTTTGAACAATGAATTCGCACCTGTGATTTGAATTGCTTTTCACAAAAACTCCAAGAGGTGGCTGTCCCTTATCCCCATATCCCAGATGAGGAATTACTCCACGTCACCTCCCCAAGATCCCACAAGAAGCAAGTGGCAAAGCTAGGGCTCAAATCACTAACTTAAGCCCCTTCTGTAGAGAAATTTAAGAAGCTGTTATGTCTCTTTGCACAGTAGGAAAAGTATAGAATCCCAGGCAGGTGTCCACATTTGTTCTGTTCCTTGGGTCTCATCTGCAGTGTAGCTCTGGGTTTCTCCTAAGGAATTAAACATTAAAAATCCCCTGACAGCAAGTTAATCCTCACTCCACTCTGACCCATAACCCACAATTTGGGCATGCGAAGACCTCAGCAACCTGCAGAAAACACTGTGGTGGGCTGACCCAAATGAAGCCCTTTCCATCTTCCCAAGCCTGCATTCTCCCACCCTCAGCCTGGCCCTGAGCCCTGACAGCCTGTTGGCAACCACAAGAGCTCCCCAACTCACTCTCGTGTTCACATTGCTGAGAATGAGCCCCTCTGACACCAGTTCTGGCCCAAACAAGGTCAAAGGGCATCAAAGGTCAAAGGGTATCTTCCCCTGGCTCTGACTCACATTCTGTGTTCTGGTCCTGAGGCTGTAACTCTCTTTGTCTGCCCACCTAGATTCCAGGTGCTGATACCTGCCTGCTCCCTGAGATGCCCCTGCCAGGTTCCTCCTGACTTTTGGCTTCTTCCTGTCCTTGAGTTCAGCCCATTTCTTATTGCTTGTCAGTCTTTGTAGATCCCTGACGATGCCTCCTCTGCTATGAACATCTGCTAACTGTCCTGCCTAGTCCTACCTTCTCAGGCCAGATGCTCCATAACCTTTGCTTCCATGGCATAGTACACTAGACTATGTACTGTTCTCCAAGCACTGGAGAACACGTATTCTAAAATTAAGAGAAAAAAATTTGGGCATCAAAATAAATAATTATTGGTATGGATTATAACCCACTGAATGAAATAGGAATTCATGAGTTCACTATGATATACATGAATGAACGAGTAAATAAAGAAGAGGTGAAAGCTCTGCCTTGCAATAAAATTCCAAATAATAAACGTAGAAGGGATGATGAAATTATAAAATCACCACTTGGCACCCTCATAGAAGTATCAACTGATGATACCTAGAGAGTGAAAGTGATGAGGAATTGAATATTTACATAGTCTCAAAGCAGTTCCCACAAAATACTTATTAAATGCTGATTAATTAATGAGTACACAATACTTGTTAATTACCTTTGCAAGGGGAGAAACCTTGCAGATACCATCTTAATCAACCGATAAATGTCAGCATCACCATAATGGGACAAACCAGTATCATGTGCCTCCCGACTTGATACACTGAGAAGGACATAGCATCCCTTCTGTACTAACCCATCCAGAAAGGACTAGCCTGACTCTGATCATGAGAAGACATCAGACAAGCTCAACTTGAGGATCATTTTACAAAATAAATTTTCAGAAAAAGTCAAGGTCACAAAAGAAAGGAAAACCAAGAAACTGCACCAGAGTGACAGAGATTAAGGAGACATGACAACTAAAAACAATGATGATCCTGGACTGGATCCTGGACCAGAAGTAGAAAAGTGATTATAAAGGGCACTGTTGGGAATAATGGGGGAAACTTAGTAAAGACTATGAATTGGATAGTAGTATTGTATCAGTACTACCATGTGTCTGTCAGTTTGTCGCACTGTGGGGGCATGTGTGTTGCTGTGATGCTGGAAGCTATGCCACTGGTATTCAAACACCAGCAGAGTCACCCATGGCAGACAGGTTTCAGCTGAGCCTCCAGACTAAGACAGACTAGGAAGAAGGACTCATCGGTCTACTTCTGTAAAGAATTAGCCAGTGAAAAACCTTGTGAATAGCAGTGTAACATTGTCTGATATAGTACCAGAAGATGAGCCTCTCAGGTTGGAAGGCACTCAAAATATGACTGGGGAAGAGCTTCCTCCTCAAAGTAGAGTCGACCTTAATGATATGGATGGAGTCAAGATTATGGGACCTTCATTTGCTGATGTGGCATGACTCAAAATGGGAAGAAACAGCTGCAAACATCCATTAATAATTGGAACCTGGAATGTATGAAGTATGATTCTAGGAAAATTGGAAATCATCAAAAATGAAATAGAACTCCTAAAGACTGATATCTTAGTCATTAGTGAACTAAAATGGACTGGTATGGGTCATTTTTGAATCGGACAATCATATGGTCCAGTATGCTGGGAATGACAACTTGAAGAGGAATGGCGTCGCATTCATCGTCAAAAAAAACATTTCAAGATCTATCCTGAAGTACAACGCTGTCAGTGATAGGATAATATCCATATGCCTATGAGGAAGACCAATTAATACGACTATTATTCAAATTTATGCACCAACGACTAAGGCCAAAGATGAAGAAGTTGAAGACTTTTACCAACTTCTGCAATCTGAAATTTATCGAACATGCAATCAGGATGCACTGATAATTACTAGTGATTGGAATGTGAAAGTTGGAAACAAAGGAAAAGGATTAGTAGTTGGAAAATATGGCCTTGGTGACAGAAACGATGCTGGAGATCACACGATTGAATTTTGCAAGACCAACGACTTCTTCATTGCAAATACCCTTTATCACCAACATAAATGGCGACTATACACATGGACTTCACCAGATGGAATACACAGAATCAAATCGACTACATCTGTGGAAACAGATGTTTGAAAAGCTCAATATCATCAGTCAGAACAAGTCCAGGGGCCAACTGTGGACCAGACCATCAATTGCTCGTATGCAAGTTCAAACTGAAACTGAAGAAAATTAGAACAAGTCCACGAGAGCCTAAGTACAACCTTGAGTATATCCCACCTGAATTTAGAGACCATCTCAAGAATAGATTTGATGCATTGAACATTAATGATCAAAGTCCAGGAGAGCTGTGGAATGACATCAAGGACATCACACGTGAAGAAAGCAGGAGGTCATTCAAAAGACAGGAGAGAAAGAAAAGACCTAAATGGATGTCAGAAGAGACTATGAAACTTGCTCTTGAACACAGAGTAGCTAAAGCAAAAGGAAAAAAATGATTAAGTAAAAGAGCTGAACAGAACTTTTGAAAGGACGGCTCAAGAAGACAAAGTATTATGATGACGTGTTCAAAGACCTGGAGATAGGAAACCAAAAGGGAAGAACACGTTCAGCATTTCTCAAGCTGAAAGAGCTGAAGAATAGACTCAAGCCTCCAGTTGCAATACTGAAGGAGTCTATGGGGAACATATTAAACAATTCAGGAAGCATCAAAAGAAGATAGAAGGAATACACAGAGTCAGTATACCAAAAAGAATTGGTCGACATTCAACCATTTCAGGAGGTAACATACGATCGGTAACCGATGGTATTGAAGGAAGAAGTCCAAGCTGCACGGAAGGCACTGGCGAAAAACAAGTCTCCGGGAATTGACAGAATACCAATTGAGATGTTTCAACAAACGGATGCAGGCCTGGAAGTGTTTACTTGTCTATGCCAAGAAATTTGGAAGACAGCTACCTGGCCAACCGACTGGAAGAGATCCATATTTATGCCTATTCCCAAGAAAGGTGATCCAACTGAATGCGGAAATTATTGAACAATACCATTAGTATCACATGCAAGCAGAATTTTGCAGAAGATCATTCAGAAGCGGCTGCAGCAGTATACTGACAGGGAACTGCCAAAAATTCAAGAATGTATTTAGAAGAGGACATAAAACCAGGGATATCACTGCTGATGTCAGATGGATCCTGGCTGAAAGCAGAGAATACCAGAAAGATGTTTACCTATGTTTTATTGACTATGCTAAGGCTTTCAACTGTGTGGATCATAACAAATTATGGATAATATTGTGAAGAATGGGAATTCTGGAACACTTAATTGTGCTCATGAGGAATCTGTACATGGATCAAGAGGCAGTTGTTCAAACAGAACAAGGGGATACTGCATGGTTTAAAGTCAGGAAAGGTATAAGTCAGGGTTATATCCTTTCACCATACCTATTCAATCTGTATGCTGAGCAAATAATCCGAGAAGCTGGACTGTATGAAGAAGAATGGGGCATCAGGATTGGAGGAAGACTCATTAACAACCTGCGTTATGCAGACGACACAACCTTGCTCGCTGCAAGTGAAGAGGACTTGAAGCACTTACTGATGAAGATCAAAGACTACCGCCTTCAGTATGGATTACACCTCAACATAAAGAAAACAAAAATCCACACAACTGGACCAATAAGCAACATCATGATAAACTGAGAAAAGATTGAGGTTGTCAAGGATTTCATTTTATTTGCATCCACAATCAACACTCATGGAAGCAGCAGTCAAGAAATCAGAAGACGCATTGCGTTGGGCAAATCGGCTGCAAAAGACCTCTTTAAAGTGTTGAAAAGCAAGATGTCACCTTGAGGACTAAGGTGGTGCCTGACCCAAACCATGGTGTTTCCAACCGCCTCACATGCATATGAAAGCTGGATAATGAATAAGGAAGATCGAAGAAGAATTGACGCCTTTAAATTGTGGTGTTGGCGAAGAATATTGAATATACCGTGGACTGCCAAAAGAACGAACACATCTGTCTTGGAGGAAGTACAACCAGAATGCTCCTTAGAGGCAAGGACAGTGAGACTATGTCTCACATACTTTGGACACATTATCAGGAGGGATCAGCCCCTGGAGAAGGATATCATGCTTGGTAAAGCAGAAGGTCAGTGAAAAAGAGGAAGACCCTCAACAAGATGAACTGACCCAGTGGATGCAACAATGGGCTCAAGCATAACAGTTGTGAGGATGGCACAGGACCGGGCACTGTTTGGTTCTGTTGTGCATGGGGTTGCTACGAGCTGGTACTGACTGGACGGCACCTAACAACAACAACATTGTATCAGTAAGGAGACCTAGTGGTGCAATGGTTAAAGTGGTCGGCTGCTAACCAAAAAGTCAGTAATTTGAACCCACCAGTTGCTCCACGGAAGAAAGATGTGGCAGTCTGCTTCCATAGAGATTTACAGCCTTGGAAAACCTTTAGGGTTGCTGAGTCGGAATCAACCCGACAGCAATGGGTTTAGGTTTTTTGTTGTTGTTTTATTGTATCAATATCGATTTTCTGGTTTTGATGGATATACTGAGATGATGCAGGACAGTGTTCTTGCTTTTAGAAATACATACTGAAGTGTTTAGGGGTAATGGGCATGGAGTCTGCAACTTACTCTCAAATAATTCTGGAAAGTTATTTTAGCAAATTTGAAGTCATATAAATAAAAGTTCTTTAAATTTAGAGAAAGAAGATACCTTATGTATCACTTGATGCAAGTCTCTCATTTTACCTATAAAGATATGAAGGCTCAGAGAGGTTAAGTAACTTGCCAAAAGTTACAGTTAGTGACAAGGCCAGGAACTAGGACTCCAGACCAGAACGCAGGCTCTTTGCCTCCTGCACAGCACTACAGCTGTACAAGGTAAAAAGTTTTTACTTATATTTTTATTCCACTTCACCTTTGCTTAAACTGTCCGTTCAGCCTGGGACACCCTTCCCCATCCTTGCCCATGGAACCCTCTCATCCTTCAAGGCTCTTCCTCTGTAGAGCCTCCATCTGAATTAATTGTTCCATCTTCCTAGCCCACATCTATCTTGCTGGAACATCCTATCACTGCACTTAGTTCACTCAGCCTTGTATTGTACCTGACTGTTTTAGTGTCCACCTACCCATCATCTAGAACACTTCTATGGGCCAGAGTCTGTCGTGTTCATCCCTTTAACACCAACAGTGCCTGGTGAGTGGTGTCTCCTGTTTACTGGACACATGTCATGTGATAGAGACTCTGCACCAACAAGCACTGGACACGTGTCATTTCATCTGATCTTGCCAACAACCCTGGGCTCTGAGATGTGAAATGACTTGCCCAAGTTCACACAACCAGTGAGAGGCAGAGGCAGAGGACAAGCCCAGCTCTGTCCACCTCTATGCTGGACTGGCTCCCTTAGGCACTCATTAAATGTTGGAATCAAATCCTTCGTGTAGCTCCAGGGAAGCACAGGGCAGTGGCCCAAGACAGAGTTGCATCCTCCTTCCTTCCTTTGATAAACATCAGAACCAGTAACAGGAGAGAGAAGAAGTGCTGGATGTGGAGTCTAAAGTAGATTCTCAGCCCTACCCTTCACACCCCAGGCACTCACTCAGGCTTGCTGGGTCTTCATCTCCCCACGTTTGGACCAGGGCAGTGGTTTTCAAACTGCTTTTGGCAGCTAAATTCTTTTTTTCAGACAAACACCTTCCTAAAACTACAGGAAGCAAAAGTAGAAAGTGAGGTGTTAAGCGAACCCCTTAGTCATCCACTAAGATGCCCCTAAGGAATCCCCACCACTAAGGAACACATGGACTATTCTGATCCTAGCATCTGGGGCTCTGGGAGTGAGGTCTGCTGTGGAGATGGCTGCTGGCAATCTCCAGTCCTGAGGAGTAGCTGCTCCTGCTGCTGCACTTGCGGCCACTGTGATGAAGCCCACGCAGTGAGAACAACCCTCGCAACACTGGGGCAAGGGCTCCAGGATGATCTGGGAGGTTGGGGCACACACAGCTGCCTTTGGGGGTGGCTGGGGTAGCCCGCAAGGGCGGGCAGGGCTAAGTAGCAAGGGCTCTGCAACAGCCTCACAGGCCAGGCTCATTACCATGGCTTCCAGCCCAGGTGACCTTGGGCAAGTCCATTAACCTCTCTGAGCCTCAGTTTCCACATCTGTAAAAAGGGAACGATAATAGGAGTGTCTATCTCCCAGAGTCTGTTGAGGATTCATTGAGATAAAGTACCTGGCATTGTAAATGTTGCCCATAACAGGGGTAGGGGGAGGTATTACAACAGAGGCAGTGTTGGGTAGTGGTCGAGGTTTGGGCTTTGGAGGCACGCTAATTTCAATCCCAGCACTGCCATTTATCAGCTGTGTGATTTTGAGAAAGATACTGAACCTGTCTGTGTTTCACTTTCCACCTCTGTAAAGATGGTGAGAATCGTATCCATGGAGTCTCTGGGTGGTGCAAACAGGCAAATGCGCTTGCTGTTAACCAGTCTACCCAGAGGCACCTGAAAGAAAGCCCTGGCAATCTACTTCCAAAAAATCAGCCATTGAAAACCCTATGGAGGAGCACAGTTCTACTCCGACACAGATGGGGTCACCATGAGTTGGAGTTGACTCCTTGGCAACTGGTTTTTAATCATATCTACTTCTTAGGTTATTATGAGATTCAAGTGGGTTGATAGAGGTGAGGCTTTTAGAACAATGTCTGGTACATAAGACGCATTTGATAAATGTTAATGATTGCCAGTAGCATCATCTGCCCTGGGCCTCAGTCTGACCAGGCTTCCTAGGCAGCAGCCCTGGCTGAGACACAGGGATGGAGCCCACATGATGAGGCCCAGTCTGCCTGAGCCAAACCCAGATTCTTCCCGGCCAAACAAAATACAGGCCGTGGGGCCTGCTCCTACAGCCCTTCCCCCACTTCCAACCTGCTGCTCCAAGCCCAGGCGGCAGGGGCAGGAGGCCTCCCCAAGGGCAGTTCAACTGGAGAAGCAGACAGAAGGAAGTAAGATTGTTTTTCAGTCTTCCCTCAAAAACAAGCAGAGGGCGTGGGCCCCTCCACTAGTCTAACATTTGTTGCTTCTGTGGTCTTGACCAAAGGTATTTTGAAAATGTGGTCACCTCCTCACTTTCCCCTTGTCTTCACCTGCTAAATTTAGGCAACTTAGCTGAATGGCCCCCACTGAGAGGCCACCGCTTCCACAGCAGGGGTGGCAGGGGAGGGGGATGGCCTGTGTGGGACACAGGAAAAAGGAGGTAGATCCCAAAAGGCTTCCGGACACTGAATCTTGGCCATCGGTCTGGCCTGAACTACTGGAAGGCCCTCCCCTCCCAGCCTCCACTAAGCCCAGCCAGAGGTAGTTTGTGCACAGTCAGGGCTGGGGTGAGTCAGAGACCCTGGGACCCCATCAGCGGCAAACATCCTTCATAGGAAACTCTGACACAACCAGTGGAAACCCTTGTCACTGTCACCACTGGGGCAGACTCAGCCCATCACTTGCAGATGAGGAAGTTGGGGTCTAACCATTGTTTCCATTTAATGAGCACCTACTACATGCCAGGCATTGTAAGAAGCTCCTAACATGTAGCATATCTTATACAATGTTCCCAGCAGCTACTATTATTTCTATTTTACTTCTGGGTGGTGCAAACAGTTAACATGCTCAGCTGCTAAACAAAAGGTTGGAGGCTCAGTTCCACCCAAAAGCACCTCTAAAGAAAGGCCTGGTGATCTACTTCCAAAAAAGCAGTCACTGAAAACCCTAAGGAGCACAGTTTTACTCTGACACACATGAGGTCACCGAGAGTAGGAGTAGACTGAACTGCAACTGGTTTGTAAGTCACGTGACTGGTAAATGGCACAGGAGGATTTGAAACCAAGCCAATCTTTTTCAGGACCTCTGCATTTAAACACTATAATCTACCATAAAAATTGGTGAATGAAATTGCTCAAGGTCACCCAGCTTAGACCCCAAATCTCCTGACATCCAGCCCAGTTCACGCACATTCACACACACAGATTTACTCTGAAAAATATCTCTAAAGGAGACAACAGATGTGGTAAATGCTAATCCTGTCATTGCCAGCTCAAAACACATCATCTGTCTTGCTACACAGCATGTTATCGTGATTGCTGGGTGCTACCAAGTCAATTCCGACTCATAGCTACCCTGTGTGACAGAGTAGAACTGCCCCATAGGGTTTTCTTGGTTGTAATCTTTATGGGAGCAGATCACCAAGTCTTTATCCCACATAGCTGCTGAGTGGGTTCAAACCACCAACTTTTTGGTTAGCAGCCAAGTGCTTCACCATTGCACCACCAAGGCTCCTTGCTACACAGTGTAGGCATTTCAAACAAATTTCATAGCCATTCAGTACTTCAAATAATCTATATTATTATAATCAGTGTCCACAACAGTCATATTGCACTCACTGTTAGATGATCTTCCCCTTTGATCCTCTTAGAAACCCTCCCTCTTACAGATGGGAAAATAGAGAAAGTCACATGGCTGGTAAATAATCCACATGGGAGGGTACAAACCCAGTGCCCACAGCCTAAATCCAGACTCGCTGCCCCGCTCCTGGGCCTGAGGCCTGGACTCCAGGTGAGTGGAGCCCCATAATCCAACAGGTTTGGGAGCCACTAGGGTGAAATGCCAGGCCTTTGGACCTGGAGAAGCCCCCAGGACCCAGGCCCCTGCCAGCCACCAGTGCCACCTTCAGAGGGAGGAAGGGCCTCAGCAGAGCAGGCGTATCCCCACCCCCACCCCCAACCACACACACACTGTCTTGTCCTGCCAGAAGGGGAGAGTCAGGCCACCCAGAAAGGTGCCATGCTCGGATAAGGCACCCACTGTGCTGGCCAGAAAGTCTGGCAGCCATTGAGGCTTTCCCAGGGAAGGCCCCGGCACGCAGCCCCCCACCCCACCCCAGCTCTAGAGGGAAGACTGAAGTTAATGAGTCCCTTCCCTGTGCCGCTTATCTTCTCCTCAACTCCCCACCTCCATGGTCCCTGTGAGTCGCAAACCCCATCAAGCTGTCACTCCATCCTCCCTGATCCCTCACACAGCTCAGCTCTGCTCCATCTGCCCCCAGGACCTCTTTCTGACTGTTCTCCTGTGTCGTCTGGAGCCCTATTCTACTGCAAAGACTCTGCCTCACAGGCTTAACCCTTTTCAGAGTCCCAATCGTGTCACCCCTCCTGCTAAAAACCCTTCCATGGCTTCCCTTGTCTCTTAAGATAAAAAATCCATTGCTGTCGAGTCAATTTTGACTCACAGTGACCCTATAGGACAAGGCAGGACTGCCCAATAGGGTTTCCAAGGCTGTAATCTTTATGGAAGCAGACCACCACATCTTTCTCCCACAGAGCGGCTAGCGGGTTCGAACCACCGACCTGTTAGCTAGCAGTCGAACACTTAACCGCTGTGCAGTCAGGGCTCCTCAGCTCTTAAGATAAAGACCAAAATCCTTAACAGAGCCTTTAGGCCCTGCATGTGCTTGCCCTGATTCAATTCCAATGCCCTACTGCCCACCACACCTACCCTACTTCAGCCACACCTGCCGTTTTTCAGTCCCTCCACCGGTGGGTCCATGGCCATGTTCCCTTGGTCTGGAGCACTCCTTATCTAGTTAATAGTCACTCATCTTTCAAATCATCACTCCCTGAGCCCTCAGTCTAGGTCAGGTCCCTGTGTGAACTTTTCTCATAGATCCCAAATCTGCTCCTTCCAAGCTGTATCTCAGGTGGTAATTAAACATCCCATACACGTGATTATAGGATTAATGTCCATCTCCTCTGTTAGGAAGAAAACCCCATAAGAGGAGGCACTGTGTCTGACTTATCACCATACCCCCATCATCAAAATGCAATACAGAAAGTGCTCAATAAACACTTGTTGAATAAACAATGAATAAATGAATTTTTGTTGTTAGCTGCCGTCAAGTTGGCCCTGACTCATGGTGACCCCATGCACAATGGATCAAAATTCTGCCTGGTGCTGTGCCATCCCCATGGTCAGTTGCAGATCAGACCACTGAAATCCATAGGGTTTTCACTGCCTGATTTTTGAAAGTAGATTGCCAGGCCTTTCTTCCTAGTCCATCTTAGTCTGGAAGCTCCTCTGAAACCTATTCTGCATCACAGCAACACACAAGCCTCCGCTGATAGACAGGTGGTGCCTGCACATGAGGACCACTGGCTGGGAATCCAACCCAGGTTTCCCTCATGGAAGGTGAGAATTCCACCACTGAACCACCACTGCCCCCAGGAATTTTTCTCTATCTACTGCCTTAAGCCGCATCTAGCCTTGTCTGACAGGACCTTCCCCTTCACAGCCCTGTCCTACGAAGGCTGCTCATCTCCCTGTCTCATCTGTTTAACCTACAGCCTCCACTCAACAGGCTTCTCTTCCTCCTCTGAAGACCACACCATGCAGTTAAACCTTCCCCACTAGGCTGCAAGCTTCATGAGAACAGGACTGTGTATCTCTTCTGCACCTCTGTAACCCCAGTACCTAGCACATAATAGGTGCTCAATAAATATTTGTTGAATGAATGACTTCCCATCCTTAAAGCCATCTGTGCCAGGCTGCTAGATGGTCCCATGAATTTTATTCTCCCCTTTGTCCAGCAGGATAGAGTGTTGGATAGGCTCATAGCTGCCCCCAGACAAAATTTCCCAGCCTCCCTTGCAGCTAAGGATGACTATGTGACTAAGTGCTTCCCAATGGAATGTGAGCAGACATAATAGTGATCCAGCTTCAACATGTAGGTGAATACAGCATTCTAGAAATGGCAGAACAGCAATGTGGAAGGAATCCAGGTCCCTGAATGACTTCATGGAGCAGAATCACCCTGCCAGCTTGAGCCAGCTGGACTGACATGTGAGAGAGAAATAAATTTCCGTCATATTTAAGCAGGGTATATTGGGGTATCAGTACATAAATGAATAGTTTCTTTTTAAGGATTAGCACAAAGCTGCTTCCTATGAGGCGGAGGTTAAAGACGTTCCAAATGTCCAATTCTTCCAAGCTGCTATACCACTCCATCATCTCCAGCATCAACTACTCCATCTCCCCTCAGTACTTTCCTTCCTGTCTTAGGTTCCCTAATTCACTGCAACGTCTCACAGAACTCACAAACCGTAGGAAGGAAATGGCTCACGAGGTTGTGAAGGCTGGTAAGTCCCAAATTTGCAGGTTACGCGTAGCCTTCTTCCTGACCCTCAGTCTTTGCCCAAAGGTACTTAGCTTTCTCGCTCCTTAGGCCCAGAAGCCCACTGAAGCCCACTGTACCATCTCCTGCAGGTCTCTCCTGCCAGTCTCTCCTTCCTTGGTGGTGGGGGGCTCTTCTCTTTGCTCTGCAATTGGCTCTCTTTTAAGGTAAAACTGACCGATCCCCTTGGTGGGCCACAATTATCTTATTTGCACAATCCTGCCCAATCACCTGGGTGGGAGTTACAAGACCATGTAAGAAAGGCCATATTAAGTAATTCATTACACCGCACTAGATTAACACATCATCATTTACAGACCAAGCCAAACCCTCACGGGCAGCTGTGGCCTTGGTGCAGGTACACAGCCTTCCTCGAGACTCACGCTCTTATCTGTTGTCTGGGGCCATTTCAGTATCCATGCTGATGACCCATTAACACCCTGACTGTATTGCTTATCCTCACTAATCGGATAATCTTCAACTGCAGCATCCACTCATATGGGCCACCCCACTCTTGTCAACACCTGGGAACTGCCCTACCTCTGAAAGTGCAAACTTGGAAATCCCTTCTTCTGATTACAATGGTCTTAGTGACCTAAAAAAAACCCAATGCCATCAAGTTGATTCTAATAGCAACCCTATACCTAGCGCTGCTATAACACAAATACCAAAGGGAGGCATCTTTAAACTACAGAGATACATTTTCTCACAGTTCTAGAAGTTAGAAGTCCAAACCAGGGTCTTGGTCATGTTGATTCCTTCTTTGTCACTAGCCCCAAGAGTTCCTTGGTTCCTTAGCATTCCTTGGCTTACAGATGACCCTCATATGGCATCGGTCTTGCCTCTCTGTGTATTTCTGTGTCTATTCTGATGCTTTTATGACTCAGAAGTGATTAGGTTTAGGATCCACCCTACACTGGCATGACCTCATTAACATAACGAAAGAAAGACCCTCTTCCAAACAGGGTCATATTTATGGGTACTGGGGTTAGGATTTCAACACATATTAAATCCGTAACAACTTCCCAATCCTTTACTTCTTCCGCTACCTGACTCCCGACTACACTGTTCTTCAGCCTCCTGGAGACCTCTAGTCCTGGGGGCCTCAAGCCTTTTTGTGACACAGCAGCCTTGAGAGCTTCCCACCATCAGCAGAAGCTGACTGATGACAATGACCCTCACAGGCAGGAGAAAGGGGGAATACCTGACTCTCAAGGGGCTGTGTACAGTCCTCCTAGTGGCCAAAGCCAGTGGGCCTTTTCAGTAATCACCCTGACTGTCCTCACTGCAGCCCTTGCCTTGGCTGCCCTTTCCCTCCCACGATCCCAATTTGCATAAACCGCAAGAGGCCCTTACTCACCTCTTCCGGTTTTCCCTCTACTGCATCTTCACTCCCTCTCATTCTCCCTTGCTAGTTCCCCTTCTCTACTTAAATATCTGACACTTGGTGTTCCCGAGGGCTCATTTCTCTCACTCTTCTCTACTCACATTACATGTTCTCCTTAGGCAATCCCATTCATGCCTGTGCCTCCTCTTCACACATGTGCTGGCAACGCCCACATCCACATCCTAGTCTCTGATCTTGCTCCTGAGTTCCAGGTGCTGAAATTCCCCTGCCTCCAGGAGTTCCTGGCTCACACAAATGGTTAAGTGCTTGGCTACTAACCAAAAGGCTGGTGGTCTGAATCCACCCAGATGTGCCTCAGAAGAAAGACCTGACATGACAGATCTGCTTATGAAAGGTCACAGCCATGAAAACCTATGGAGCACAGTTCAACTCTGCACAGGTGAGGTCGCCATGAGTCAGAGTCAACTCAATGGCAACGGGTTTGGTTTGGTTTCAGGACAGCTGCCAGACATGCCTCACCCTCAATATATCCAAACAAAATGTATCATCGTCTCCTGTTCCCCCAAATGTGCACCTTCTCCTGTATTCCATGTTGAGTAATGGCACTTGAGAAATACCTGTGCAATGAATGAAGGTGTGAATGGCTCTGAAGTGCAGATTTGACATGTACAGGCATGGGAAGGGTGTGCTAGGTGGAGGGAACATCTGAGCAGGGGTGCAGTGGTGGGTGTGAGCATGGTGTGACTGGCAGCCCGCAGAGACCTGCCCTGATGGAGTGAGAATTGGGCCCTGCCTCCCTTTGCCAAGTCCTAGCTTTTGGCTGGATCATGCTCAGGATGTGCTAGCTTTAACATCAGGATGCATCTTAAGGAAGGAGAACCCAGCTCCTAATCCTACTCTACAGCATCTGCTGAAGCCCATCAGCAACTTTTCCCACTCCAGGCTGAAAGCAAAGGCTATTTTCTCCACTCCCAAACAAGAGGCCCAGCAGGAAACCCTCCCACTCCTCAGCTCGCCTGGCTGTTTTCTTCCCACCCTCCTCCTCCCTCAACACCGCCTCCAAGAACACTCAGCAGATGCAGCTGGGAGCAAAGTGCTCCTCCACAAGAATGGCAAGAAAAAAAACACCTAATGACAAATAACAGTAGTTAAGGCACTAGTGTGGCCCCTTCCAATTCACAAAGCACTTTTTTAATACACAGTAGCTCACTGACTCCCTGCCACAATCCTATGTGGTAGGTGATATTCTCCCAGTTCTGTCCAGAAGGGTTCAGAGACAAGACGTATGTCCAAGGACCCAATTAGCAAGTGGCAGCCCCTCTGGGTCAACAGGAGATTAGACAGAGTCAGAAGCTAGGTACAAAATGACAGGCTGACTTCTCCACCCAAAAGCCTATCAGAGAGAACTTTGCCCCCAGGCCTTCTCCCATCCCTTGCTTTGATCTGGACAAACACAGACATTCTGTAGACACTTTTCTCCTAACCAGAAGCCAGTTGCCATCGAGTGGATTCTGATTCATGCATGCACAGTAGTACCGCTCCATAGAGCTTTCAAGGCTGTGGTGCAGTGAATTACGTAACGTGGCCCTTCTAGGCATAGTCTCTGTGACTCCCACCAAACAACTGGATGGAACTATGCAAATAAGGTACTTGTGGACCACCAAGGGGATTAGATAGCTTGCTAATAATGCAAATATAAGGTGCATGGCACCCTCGTAGGGTTAAGACCATGCAAATAAGGTGCATGGAACTGTAACGAGAAGATTGTTCAGCTCTGCCATCCCATTAGGCTTAAAACGAGCCATCCCTGAGACAGAAAGGGGGGACCTCATTACCACACAGAAAGAAGAGCTAGGAGCAGAGCATGTCCTTTGGACGTGGATTACTGAGCTAAGAACCTCCTAGACCCAGAAGACAGAAAGAGAGAGAGAGCTGTAACACTGGAGATGGCGCAAGACAGTGAGAAGCGGTGGCAGAGAAGCAGAGGCAGCAGAACAAGGAGATCAGTGCGAGACGGCACAGTGAGCTTCCCAGCCCATAGAGTAAGGAGGTTATAGTGGGTGTGCCAACCTATGGAGTGAAAGCTGAGCACATTCAGGCTGAAACTTGCTGGCAGAGTGGGGTGCCCCCATGCACTTATTGGTAGAGATAAAGAGCTCTATAACACTTGTTCAGGCAGGGCAGAGGCTGGGCCAAGAGGTGGAGAGGCCAAGGACCAGAGAGAGGCCTGCCTGCAGGCACGGCTGAGAAGAGGCTGTCCTGATGGAAGAACTATATCCTGAGTCGTTCCTGATCCTGAATTGTAACCTGTTACTTCCCTAATAAACCCCATAATCATGAGTATGGTCTGTGAGTTCTGTGCGGCCATTGCAACAAATTATTGAACCCAGCAGAGAAGTACAGAGTGCCGTGAGAGGCACAGCTGGTGTCAGAATTGGTAAAAAGGTTGGAGAGGAGGTATGTCTGACCTCTGCTTCATAGGAATCAGCCTTGGGCTGATGTTAATGGTGATTCTCTCTCTGACTCGCAAAGTTAGAGGAGGTCAGACGCTGCCACCATGCCGTTTTTACAAAGACTGTGACCTTTTGGAGGCAGATGGCCGGGCTTGTCTTCCAAGGCATCTCTGGGCAGGTTCAAACTGCCAAACTTTCAGTTAGTAGTTGAAAGCTTAAACGTTTGCACCACCAGAGGTCGGATTATCAGCTGTGCTTTTAGCAGCCGCTCCTGGTATGCTCAGAAAGTCACCTGCTTCCACATCAGCTACCCCATTAGGACCCAAGCTGAGGCCCTGCTAGCCGCCCCAGAAAGAAGACTAGAACCAGGAAGTAACACATTTTGCAGAAGCATAATGCACAGTTCTTGCCTCTGGTTTCAAAACAAAGCCATTGTTTCGGCTCACCTGTGGCTTTTTAACACCCACTTAAAAACTTTCTGACGGTCCAAAGATGCCAGACTGAGTTTACTTAGAATAAAACATGCCTGTGTAACACAGCTCCGAACACAGCCTTCTTTCTGGATTTTCAGCTGTTTCTTTGTACCCACTAAGAGACAAGTCAACTAAAAGGTGTGCTTCTTAAAAGAAGTCACCTGTTGAGTGACAACCTGTTCCTGCAGATATGAGTATAAAGGGAAGAGAGACAAAGAAAAGCCTATTGGTTTATTATTTCCCTCTCATTTGGGAGTTCCTGGGTGGCACAAACAGTTAATAACTCAGCTACTAACCAAAAGGTTGGCAGTTCGAACCCACCCAGAGGCACCTCAAAAGTAAGGCCTGGTGATCTGCTTCTGAAAGGTCACAGCCATGAAAACACTATGAAACACAGTTCTCCTCTGATACACAGGCAGTTGCCGTGAGTCAGTCAACTTGAGGACAAATGGAACGAAAACTCTTCTGTGCCGGACACTGGCACTATGAATATGCACAGTTATATTCACAGTATGTTGTAGTGGTTAAGACATGGACCCTGCAGCCAGCCTCAGGGTTTCTGCCAGACCATAGTGTACCCCTGTGCGGGTTAGAAAAATATACCCCTTCCTCTCCACACTCACAGATCTGCACTAGGGTGTGAGTGTGATTTCAGCCCCAACTGGTTCCTGTACCAGATGCCCTTCTGCAGTACACAGCCAGCACAACTGTACATGGCAGCACTGATTTCCATTCCGACTCTGTCACCTACTATGTAACCTCGGGCAAGTTTCTGAGTCTCTCTGTGAATCTATAGCTTCATTAGGAAGTCAGGATGATAATAGCATCTACCTCATATGCTGTGGCCCCCACGCATCTGTCAGTTTGTCGTATTGTGGGGGCTTGCGTGTTGCTGTGATGCTGGCAGCTACACCACCAGTATTCACATACCAGCAGGGTCACCCCTGGCAGACAGGTTTCAGCTGAGCTTCCAGACTAAGACAGACCAGGAAGAAAGACCCAGCGGTCCACTTCTGTAAAGAATTAGCCAGTGAAAACCTTATGAATGGCAGCAGGACACTGTCTCATATAGTGCCAGAAGACGAGCCCCTCAGGTTGGAAGGACACTGTGGCAACAACAGGCTCAGGCGTAACCATGACTGTGAGGACGGCGCAGGACTGGGCAGTGTTCCGTTCTGTTGCACATAGGGTCGCCATGAGTCAGAATCAATTGTAAGGCACCTAACAACACAACCACGTATGTGGTGGAGGGTGAAATGAGATGCACGTAAAGTGCTTAGCATAGAGCCTAGGTGCCGGGAAGCACTTTGTAAGTATTAACGGTTATTAATTATCATTGTATATAAGACATAGTTCCTGCCCTCACGAAATTTACAGTCTAGTGGGAGAAGCCGACTGCAAAAATTATTACAAACCAAGGTGATAAAAAAATAGAAGTCCATGCTGCAGGAAATCCAGAGGGCAGAGCATCTATTTATGCCTGGGACTGGGGGTAAAGGTAGCAGGATATGAGTCAGGAAACGGCTCTTGAAGGATGAGTAGGAGTTCACCAGGCAGAGACTCCAAGGAGGTAGGGATTGGGAAGGAGAACATTCAAGGCTTTGAGAACAGTATGCACAAAGGCAATGAGGCATTACATGTCACTGCATGTTCTGTGAACGGTGAGAAGTTCCCGCACTATTAACTACTAATCATGAATTTTGCTGAGCTCAGGTGCATGGTAAGTGAGCAGATAACTCCCTCTGGGCACCAAGTTTATGAGTCCCGACACTTGACTTTGAAATCTCAAAGTAGCTGTACTTTGGGTCAATTAGGCCAAAGTCTTTTGCAGTAGACGGCAGCTTTGAATTAACGGATACCACATTTGCCAGGTTTAACTGGGATGTGTGAATGTAACCACCAGAGCATCGCTGAATTAAGGCTGCCTCTGGAACTCACTCTACCACCGATCTGTCAGTTGGTTGTACTGTGGTGGCACTTGTGTTGCTGTGATTCTGGAAGCCATGCCACTGGTATTTCAAATACCAGCATGGTCACCCATGGTGGACAGGATTCAGAGGAGCTTCCAGACTAAGACAGAATAGGAACAAAGACCTGGTGATCTACTTCTAAAAATTAGCCTATGAAAACTCAATGGATCACTGAAGTCCGAGACTTTGACTTCCTTACTTTGAAAGTGTCATCAGCAGAGACTGATGGCTAAAGAAGGACATCAAGTTGGGTAAAGTGGGGGGCCAGTGAGGCCGAGGGAAGCCCTCAGTGAGATGGAATAACACAATGGCCAAAACAATAGACCTAAACATACCGACGATCATGAAGGTGGTGCAGGACTGGGCAACATTTGTTGTGTTACAGGTGGGGTTGCCATGAGTTGGAGCCAACTTGACAGCAACTAACAACAACAACTGGAACTCACTAGGTAAGTCCTAGCAGTAGCTCAGTCCTCTGAAGGGGAGCAGGAAAAGCCCTGGAAGTCAGGATGCCTGGGCTGCAGTCCCACCTTCTAGGCATGTCACCATCCCCCTTCCTGAGCCTCAGTTTCCTCACCTGTAAAACGAAGGGGCTGGGTGAGAGTGTCTTCAAACAGGGAGACAGGTCACCATCATTGCTTAGAGCCTGGACTTTAGAGTCAGGCAGACCTGTGCTTGACATCTGGTATAAGAATAAAAGATGGCTTTAATATATGTAAAGGGACACAGCGACAGACTCATAGGAAGCACTGAATAAATAACAGAGCTTTTGGTCACTGCCACTGAAACAGTGCTGGTCTATGGCATGTGTCAATAAATGTTTGCAGAATGAATGACCCCTCCGTCTCACACCCCGCAGCTCTGCAAACCAAAAGTCTTTTGGCCTTTGGGAAGTTTTCAAGCCTGCAGGAGGCCTGCACCAGGGCAGTGCAATAAACTCAATAAACCTCTGACTCAGTAATACTGTCTTTCTGTTTGGCTCGAATGGATTTTCCAGATTTTTACATGGAAAACACCCACATGACAACTTCAGAGTGGTGGTGGGGAGGGATCAAGCGGAACAAAACTCTCTGGTGATGGAAATCAGAAGAGGTTTCTAAAGAGTCCAAAACTGCAAAAGAATCTGAGTCACACCCTGACCCAACAAGAGAGTCAGACGGAACAGAGCTGGGCTTCGTTTTGGGAAGTCACAAATGGCTCTTTATGGCTCCTTGCAGGGTGAAGTTTCTATGGCATTTTCCCTTAAGACTCATTCTCTGTTGTTATTACTGTCAATAACAATGAGATCAGCCTTTACAAAGGGCTCCGACATACACCCATCCGGGACTCCTCACCTCTGCCCAGCAAGGTGGATGTCCTTATGGAGCTCACTTCACAGGGGTGGGTGGAGGCTCACAGAGGTGAGGTGAAGGGACTTGCCTAAGGTCACGGTGCTGCAGAGGCTTGAACCCAAGGCCTAGGACTCCACACCCTATGACCCTTCGTCTCTACCAAGCCATTCGGGTGTTGGTGAGCAATGAGCACTTTCTCGCATCCTAAGGTGGTGCTACAAAGTGATCTGGGATGGCTTGTTGTTGTGGTTGTGGTTGTCAGTCACCATCAAGTTGGCTCCAGCTCATGGCAATCCCATGTATAACAGAACTAGACACTGCCCGCTCCTGCATCATCTTCGTGATCATCAGTATGCTTGAGTCATTGTTGCCTTCCAACCTAGGGGGCTCATCTTCCAGCACTTTATCAGACAATATCCTACTGTGGTCCATAGGGCTTTCATTGGCTAATTTTTGGAAATAGATCACCAGCCCTTTCTTCCTAGTCTGTCTTAGTCTGGAAGCTTTGTTGAAACCTGTCCACCATGGGTGACCCTGCTGGTATTTGAAATACCAGTGGCATAGCTTCCAGTATCACAGCAACATGCAAGACACAACATGACAAAATGAGACACAGGTAGTAGCCTAGAACCACACACTGTCATTATGGCCCAGCTTGCTGGGGGTCAGGGCCATGAAATTCAGTTCTGTCTAGGTCCCCCCAGCAGGAGGACAGTTCACTGGTCTGAGGAGTGTCAACCCCACTCCTGGGCAGCCTGCACACCTGGAGCCTCTCCTGAGCTGCCGTGTCCTCCACCGATGACCCCTTGAGGGCTCAGGTCCTACATGAAATATAATGTAAAAAGCTCTAGCAGGAGCCCAAGAACCCCTTCAGCCCCCACTGGCCACTCTGGAGACCCTCTGAGAACCAGAAAAGTCTCGGCAGGCTCATGTTCGCTCTCCTCACTGCAGGCCACCAGTGCTCACCTGCCCTTGAGCCATCCCACCTGCTCCCAGTTCAAGGGAAGCTTTGAGAGCATGGAAAGGATATAGGAGTGAAGCCAGAAGACCTGCATTTAAATCCCAGGTTTACCACTTAAGACAAATATTTAGCTTCCTTGGAGCCTCAGTTATCTCCTCTCCAAAATGGGAATGCTAAAAGAGCTAACCTCACAGGGTTGCCTGTAGGGTCAACCCAAACCAAAACAAACAAACTAAACCCGTTGCCATGGAATTGATTCCAACTCACGATGACTCCATGTGTTACTGAGTATAACTGCTCCTTAAGATATTCTTGGCTGTAATCTTAGAGATGCAGATCGCCAGGCCATTATTCTGTGAGACCACTGGGTGGATTCAAACAGCCAATGTTTGGTTAGTAGTCGAGAGCAAACCATTTGCATCATCCAGGGACTTCTTGAGGGTCAACTAGGATAATAAATAAGAAAGCCTTTTGTAAACTGGAAAGCCCTATAAAATATATATGGAATTATTAGCCTTAGCATACCTTGCCCAAGGAGTCCTGGTGGCACAATGTTAAGTGCTCAACTGCTAACCGAAAGATCAGCAATTCAAACCCACCAGCTGCTCCATGGGAGAAAGATGTGGCAGTCTGTTTCCGTAAAGATTACAGCCTTGGAGACCCTATGGGGAAGTTCTACTCTGTCCTAAGGGGCTGCCATGAGTCAGCATCGACTCAACAGCAACGGGTTTGGTTTGGTTCGTATCTTTTGCCCAGCTCTACATCAGTTGGAAGGATGTCAAAAGGTTTCTTATTAGAATATTATTAAAATTCTTATTAGAGTCTTATTAAGTTTTTTTTTAATTATTAAAATATTTGCCTGGATGCCTCAAAATAGCCCTGTAGGTCAAATTAAATACGATGTGATGGACACTGAAAGCTAAAGGCAATGGCCAATGACCAGAAGTGAGAGGCTCTGAAGGTATTCAATCCCTGCCCCCAAGCACCCCACCACCACCCCTCCCCCCGGCACTCACTTGGAGCCTGCATCCCTGGCTCAGTCTGCCTCCCCACGTGTCTGCCACCCTCATCTGTTTCCAGTCAGACTGTGGGCTGTGCCGCTGTGAAATGTTCATCCCATGACTTCAAGACCAACCCATGTCTGCCCCCCAGGAGCTGGTCCTCTCCTGGACACATCCACTTGATGGAGCAGTCACAGATATAATGGATCAGTTTACAGTAAAACACTGCACAGACCTCCGTTCACAGTGGTGGGGAGAGCTGGGGTAGGGGGAGAGGAATGCATGCTTGGAGGGTCAGCAAAGACAAGGAATAAACGCCCTGGAATCAGGCCACCACAGTGGGGCCACTGCTGAGGCTGTGCCAGTGCAGCTGCTTAGACGTGAGGTGGCATGGGGACGCTGCAGGCAGGGAGGCCAGAGGGAGAAGTAAACTGAGACAGAAGTCATGTGAGAGGAAGCTGTGGCCACCAAGGCAAACAGGAGAGGTGGCGGTGTGGCTCCTGGCCAAGAACTCCTGGGCACTGTGTACTGTGGCCTGGCTAGTCAGCCAGGCTGGCACAGCAATGCTGGACAACTGTGACTGGGGCAAACGCTACTGGGGAGGGTTGGCCACATCTGGCCCAGCTCTGTGCTCCCCACACTCCTGCTGGAGAAGCCCTTTGAAGGCAACGGAGCAGGAAAGCTTCTGCCAGCTGAAGCGGATGGCACTGCACACTGACGTTTGCAAGGGCTCTGAGCATCATCACATAAACAAAGAGGAGGAGCCTCATGTTGAGATACAAGTCCTGACGCTGGTTCTAGGCCCACCACTGGCCAGCCCTGGATGACAGAAGGCTCCCTTCTGCTTAGATGGCCTTGGAGTACTGCCAATAAAAGGGAAGACCTCCTGAGATTTCGATGCTATCTTACTCATCTCTGTATTCCCTGTGCCCATCATGGTTTATGACACATAGTTATAACCTTGACAAACGAATGTGAATAGGGGAAAAGGGGGCTGGCCTCCTCCTTCAGGGTCCCTGACACCTACCAGGATAGGCAAGGATGGCCAAAAAGCAAAATAAGATTGTTTCTGCACTCTAGCAAAGCTCACTGGTTGGTAGGAGAAACAGCCAAGTGAACGGGCAATGTTAATGGGATAGGATAAACGCCAGGGTGGATAAAGCTGTGGAGGGGAAGTAATAAACAGGCCCTGGGGCTGGGAGGACACTTCCCACAGGAGGGCAGAACCAAGTGGCAATCCAGGGACCAAACTTCTTCCAACTCCTCCAACTAGTCAACTCCGTTGCGTTTCAGCAACTTCATACATAATGCTCCTTCTGCTTGAACCTTCTCACCCCCTCACCCCATTTCCTGACACCCCTTCAACACCCCAACAACACCACTACCACCACGGTCGCCCCATCACCACATTATTCTCCCTCCCACAACACTGTTCTTTGCCTTCACAGGCATATTCTTAATCTTTACGTTGTTGTTAGCTGCCATGGAGTCGGCCCTGACTCATGGCAATCTCATAGACAACAAGCTCAGACGGTTGTGATCCATAGGGTTTTCATTGGCTGATTTTAGGAAGTAGATTGTCAGGCCTTTCTTCTAGTCCATCTTAGTCTGGAAGCTCTGCTGAAACCTATTCAGTATCATAGCATTACTCAAGCCTCCACTGACGGAAGGGTAGTGGCTGTGCATGAATGAACCTGGGTTTCCCCACATGGAAGGTGAGAATTCTACCACTGACCCACCACTGACCCAGCCTTTGTCTTATGTGTTTATTATCTTGTGTGTTTTTTAACTGTCACCCCTAGAGGCTATAAGCTCCTGAGTGTAGGAACCAAGTTCATTCCCCCAGTAGATGCTGAAGTGTTTATCAAATGAGTAAATGAGGAAGTAAGGGAGGGACGCGGAGGGAGCACCGAAAAAGGAGGGAGGAAAGTGTTCCAGGCAGAGGGAACAGAAGAGCAGCTGCAGGATCAGCACCACCACTGAGTCAGCACTTGCTTCCAGGCAGGTACCACACTGAAGTCTTCATATCGCAAAGCCCCAGAGGTGAGAGGTCACATAGGCTGTGAGGAATCATGAAAGAATTCTGGCCTCACCTGACCTTCCCATGTGGGCGCCAGAGTGAAGTAGGGGGCCACAGTGGCCCTAACCCTCTACTTCTCTTCCAACAGGACTCCTCTGGGTCCCTGGAGGTTTTTAACAACACGTAACAGTCGTAAAGCTGTTCTGCAGATTTCATCTCATTTGAGCTTCCCAACCACCTTGTGAGGAGGAATTTTTACTCCTATTTGACAGATGAGGAGACCAAGGTCCGTGAAGTGAAAAGCTGTGCTTGGCCCCATGTGAGTAATCTAGCGGGGGATGGGGGGCACATGGCAACTGGACAGCAGGACGCCATCCTTCAGGGGAATGACAAACACTGCACAGGGGCCATGGGGGATGGTATTCTATGCGTGCACAGCCCCCAGGGAGGCCCACAAGCCAGCAACTCACTCCCATGTTACTCCCCGACCTGCGAGGCAGGCAGGAGTTCCCCATGGTGCTCTGGAACACACAGTGTGTCAGCCGAACATCTGGGAGACTGACAAATGGTTTGCCCATCATCCAGATGTTCCGGCATCATTTCACCATGAGCTTAAATCCCAAACCAAAACTAATTTTGTTAATTAAGAAAAAGAAAGAAATCACTCATATCTCAGAACTCCCACAGCACATCGGTTTACTTCTTTAATGGGGCACTTATCAGTCTGTCTGGTACAGTATTTTGATTTATTATGGTTACTTATGCACATACCTGTTGCCCCCACTGGACAATGGATATCTCAGGAAAAGAGGCAGTATTTTATTTGCCTCTGTATCCCCAACACCTAGCACAGGTCCTGGCTCACAGAAGGTCCTTGATCAATGTTCACAGAGTAAATGTGCATTTTGTTCTGAATTGGAGGACGTGACTCAGAACAGTATTTCACTGAGGGAGGACATAGCTGGATGGTCCAAGGAAGACCTAGAGATAGGTGGGCTCTAGGTGGGGTAGCCCAGTGGCAAGACTCCAGTCTGCTATGGGGACAAGCTGAGGCACTTGGTGCCCCTGGGCAGTGAGGAGGTGGCTTTGTGCCTGTGCCTCCTGGCACTCCTAGCACAACACCTGGCACAGAGAGTGCTCAGAAAACATTTGTGGGATTGAGCCTGTGCCAGGCCTACATTCTTCTAGTCTTAAGTCCAAAAAAGAAAAAAAAACAAAACCAAGTTCATCACCATCAAATAGATTCTGACTCATAGCGACCCTATAGGACCAAGTAGAACTGCCCTACAGGGTTTCCAAGGAACAGCTAGTGGATTGAAACTGCCAAGCTCTTAACCACTGTGCTACCCAGGTCAACATAAATCAATACGTTACTAGCATGTCTCAAACTACGCACAATTCATGGGATGCTTCTAAACATTTGGAGAAAAAAGGTGTTCCATTATCAAGGAGTCCCTGGGTGGTGAAAACAGTTCACATACTCAGCTGCTAATTGAAAGGTTGGAGGTCTGAGTCTACCCAGAGGCACCTTGGAAAAAAGGCCTGGTGATCTACTTCTAAAAAATCAGCCTCTGAAAACCCTATGGAGTACAGTTCTACTCTGACACACATGTGGTTGCCATGAGCTGGACAGCAACTGTTTTTATTATTATTATCAACAAATATGGGTTGAACAAAGGCAAATTGGTCCTACCATAGGACTTCTGCCATCTTCAGTGGGAGGAGCACAGCACAGTAATCATGTAATCATATGAGCCTGGACACATATTAACTGCCTGAATTTGAATCCTTAATCCACTTCTTCCTAGAAGGTAGCCTGGGATTCTTAATCTTTCCAAGCATTCATTTCTGTTCTATAACATGGGGTGACTGACAGCATCTAGCTCACAAGGCTACTAGGAAATCACATGTGGAAATACACGTAAATGACCTAGTAAGGTACCTAGCACACAGTAAGCCCTCAATAAACAGTAGTTATAATAATGATAATTAAAAAATAAATATTATTATTATTAAAGCATGTTGTGAATCTCCAAGAAGAGGATATATTAGATTACACAGTATTTCCCAAACTTATTTGATTACAGATTTTCCAAGAACTAGTCATCCATGGGACTCCCTTATGAGACATCAACTTGAAGTCAGTAACACCTAGATTGTCGGGAACACTGGCCTGGTTGGGGGGTGGGGAGGTCCTCATTTGCATGGCCCTGCTTTAAATGAGCTGACTGTCCAATGTCTTGATTTTTCCATTTTTTAAATTGGAAGATCTGAAGTTCTTAATCTGAGGTTCAGAGATTCACTGTAGGGAAGCACACATCACTAAACAGTCATGGAAAATTGTGCATCTGAGGGCATACATTCACCCACCTGTTACTGAGCACCAACTATGTGCCAGGCACTCCAGTGGACACTGGGGACATAAAGGGCGGTAAAATTAGACCCTTCTTCTTCTGGAAAGAAAGACATCAATCAAATAATCATAGAAAAAAACGTAAAACTGCAGTTGAGTAGGGACCAAGGGAGGTTCACAGTGCAATGAGAACATATATTTGTTAGTTGTTAGTTGCTGTCAAGTTGGTGCCGACTCATGGTGACAACAGAATGAGATGTCACCTGGTCCTGTGCCATCTTCACGATCATTGGCATGCTCATGTCCATTGCTGCAGCCACTGTGTATTTTGATTGTCTTCCAATCTAGGGGGCTCACCTTCCAGCACTATATCAGACAATGTTCTATTGTGATCCATTGGGTTTTCATTGGCTTATTTTTGGAAGTAGATTACCAGGCCATTCTTTCTAGTCTGTCTTAGTCTGAAAGCTCTGCTGAAACCTGTCCATCATGGGTGACCCTGCTGGTATTTGAAATATCGGTGGCATAGCTTCCAGCATCATAGCAACATGCAAGCCACCACAGTACACAAGCTGACAGATGGTAAGACAACACACACAGAGTAAGCATTAACTAGGTCAGAGGGAACAGCAAGTCCAAGGCCAGTGTGGAGCGAGCACAGTGATTATAAGGAAGAGCAAGGAGGCCAGTGTGGCTGACAGGGGGAGCTGGGGGAGGCAGGATAGACCATGCAGCACCTCAGAGGCCATGCGAAGGAGTTCTGTCTTGTGCATTTTTCTGGGGAGGGGATCCATGACTTTCATCATATTCCCAATGGGCTACATGACCCTTACCCAGTTGAGAGGAGTCCCATTGTTAGAGGCCCAGGTTCTTGGCTTCATTAGAAACAATGGGACCAACCTTGGATGCTGACAAGGACATCTGTGATTTTTGCCTGCCGGACATTCATTCCCCTTCTTCTGGTATTAGCACTTCTATGTTCTTTGTGGAAATCACCCCTCCCATTCTTACTCCATGTGGTTTCTGTGGAGCTAACTCTACCCCCATCTCTGTGGTGGGGGATCATGTCACCCCAGTCTGGCCAGTAAGAGGCAGGCATAGACTCAGAGGTGGGCACGTGACCAAGCAGGACCAATGAGCAGCAGCCCCAGGACTTCTACAGAACTACTAACATATGTTCACTCTCTGCTGGGACTGCTAGGCTGGGAGGACGGAATCCTGGAGATCTCAACTGTGAAAGAGGCATCACAGAGGGAAGAAGAGTCAAAAGACAGAGACACAGACATCTGAAAATACCATTTGAACCTCTGAATCCAGCCTTTCCTATAATCAGAGATATTGCTGGGCTTTCTCATCCCATAAGCCAATAAATTCCTGTCTTCAGCCAGTTTGGATTGTGTTTCTGTCACTTGCAACCAATAGTTCCTACAATGTATGTCTCCAATCATAGTTCGAAAAATCAAAGCCCAAGCTGGAACTGATAGTCCAACTTCACAAAGCTAGACAGGGGCACGGCACCTGGGTCACACCAGTGCTCTTCCAGCTACACAACACAGGCCCTTCAGGAGCCTGCTGGCATCCCCTCTCCTGATGCCTCCATTCTTCTCCCTCCTTCTCTTCCCAGACTGTAGGGTGAAGCAGCTCTGGATTGCACTCTAGCCCTCTTCTTTTCTAACTTCAAGTCTCCGGAATGAGAAACAACAAGGAGGACATAATCTTTGTTCCACCCCAGACCAGGAGATGTCTCTGGGTACTAATATCCTCCTGTGGCTGGGGCGTGGGCAGCTGAGTGAACCCTCAGGCCACATCTGCAATGGTTGCTCAAACCAACTTCAGCTTCCTTGCTGCAGTTAAAGCCCTGAGCCCATACTCCTTGCGCATCTTACTTCCCACTGCTCCGCCAAACATTTTCTCAGCTCCCTTCCCCTCCAAATCCCCTGTTCACACCAGCCTCCGCCCTTCTAAGTTCAAATCCTGCCCATCGTTCAAGCTCTGCTTCTCCCAATAAATCCAGGCTGCAGGAAGCCATTCCTGCTTGACACCCACAGACCCTGCCATTTGGGTCAGACCTTTCGGTGGGGTGTGATTACTGCCAGTCTACCCTGTTGTAATGTAGTGGCTTGCATTTTGCTGTGATGCTGAAAGTTATGCCACCAGTATTTCAAATACCAGCGGGGTCACCCATGTGTACAGGTTTCAGCGGAGCTTCTAGACCAAGGCAGACTAGGAAGAAAGGCCTTATGATCTACTTCCAAAAATCATCCAATGAAAACCTTATGGATAACAATGGGCTCAAACATACCAACAATCCTGAAGATGGAACAGGACCAGGGCAATGTTTCATTCTGTTATACATAAGGTCACCATCAGTTAGAACCAACTTGATGGCAATCAATAATAATGACAACCCCCTTTTTATATTTTATAAATTTATCTGGTTATTTCAGGCACGTCAGTTGGGTTGCCCAACTGGATAGGTGGATAGGTGTGTGGCACAGAGGTTACAAGTCCAGGCTTTGGAGTTGGACACCTGAGTTTGAATTCTAGTTCTGCGTCTTCCTGGAAGAGTGACATCTGGCAAGTTACTTATCTTTGCTGAGCCTCAATTTTCTCATCTGAAAGTGGGGATAATAATAGGCATTATCTTCTCGGTTACGAAGAATAAAGCAGATAAGGCACGTAAAGGGTTTAACCTAGTATTTGACACATAGTAAGAACTCAATAAATGTGAGTTATTAATGTTGTTATTGAAAATGACATTAGACACTATCACCAGTGGGCTCTTTGTTGGTACAGCTACACAGTACAACAGAATAACACTACAACTAGGAAGGTGAATATTCGGTCTCTGTTCCTGCTCCTGCTCTTCAACCTCTCTGAAACTTCATTTGCTCATCTGTAAAATGGGTACCTATCTCACAAGGTAATTGAGAAGATCATATGAGGTAATGAATAACAATATCATCTCCACAGAGCTTTATAGTTTACAATACACGTTCAAAGTGCCATTTTATTCTTTGAAGACATGACTGTCACACAGTGACTAGCCCAGGTCACACATTTAGCAAGTGGTGGAACCAAGACTTGATCATGGTCTTCTGGCCATAAGTTCTTGTTCAGTGCTGTTGCTAAGGCCCAACACAGGGCCAGGCATATAGTAGGTGTTTACCAAATACTTGAATTCTGGTTTCAATTCTATGATGCCATGCTGGCCCTAGGCTGAAGGCTGCTGGGCCCACAATTCTGAGGCATCCCCACAGCCCCTTGTACCGTGCAGAGACACATGTATGTCTCTTCATAGAGATGTAACAATTAAATGGGCTGCCAGACAGAACAGCGCTCCAGGATGCAAGACAGACAGGGGAAAGGAAATAAGTGAAGCGGCTTCTACTGTCTCTTACAGCTCCCAGGAGCTGTGGCTTGGGGAAGACACACTGTAAGTCACCTCAGCCATCAGGGTACAAGACTGTCCCCATGCAGGAGACAAGAGGAGGGGACAACCCAGGCTAAGGAAGGACAAGTGGCTATCACTAAGGAACCTTTAATAGGAAAGCGTCGGCCTAGGCTGACAGCTGCCCTCAAAAGGCCGTTAGGTTCCCACCCACAGAAAGACAAAGAGAGCTACTAAGAGTTACAGTGGGGTAAGTGGGAAAGCCACAGGAAGTGAGGCAGGGTAGGAAGTTATTCTCGGCCTGTGTACTTCCCTACCCCTTGCCTCTTCCACCACTCTTCTTTCAGTAGCAGAAGCAGCAACCGCAACGTGAACCACCAAGATGGACTGGGAAGCGGGTGGGGAGGGCAAGTCCTAGAGGCCCTGGGGCACACTAACTTCAGATTTGACCCAGTTCCTGCCTGCAAGCCCCACCAAAGCAACTGGAGTCGAAGGCGTGGGCAAGAGACATACCCTGTAATCACACCAGAAAACCAAACCCAGCCATTCTCCCTGGTCCTGCTCACTCCTCAAATTCTAGCTCAGCTCTTCCTCCTCTGGGAATCTTGCTTTTGGACAAGTCGATTCCCAGCCAGCTTTCTCTAGTCTGCACTGCAGTACCAAAAGCTTATGCTACTTCAAGCTGTAGACCCTGAACTGAAAGACGCATCAGAAGGCACCTGCCGACATCCTCCCATGGATGGCAGGAATTCTTTCCTCAGCATCCCAGGTAAGTTGTCAGCCAGCTTCAGCTTGATAATTTCTCAGCAACAGGAAGCTCGCTACCTCACACAGAATCTACCCAGTTGGAGAGAACTATAACTGTGTTCAGACAACAGATGTTTTGGGAAATGGAGGCAGCCGTGTGGGCTGTGGTAAAAAGCACATGTGATTTGGAAGCCAGAAACCTGGCCTCCAATCCCAGTTCCATGGGGACTTGAATAAATTACTTACTTCTTTAAGTATCGTTTCCTCCGTTGTAAAATGGGGACAATTCTACCTAAACCTCACAGGGTTGTTGAGAGGTTCCAGTGAAATTATGTGTGTGAAACACACTGTGAAATGTCAAGTGCTGACCAGGTGGACTCAGGAAACTAGACGCATGGCCCTGTGGAATTTCTAACCTTGGCCATTTCTTTGACTTAAGGCACTGAAGGGCCAGTTCCATGGGGAGGTAACTGTATTCATTTTTTGCTATCATAACAAATGACTACAAACTTAGCAACTTAAAACAACACAGATTTATTTATTTATTTCTCACAGTTACGTAGGTGGGAGGAGTCCCTGGGTGGTGCAAATGGTTAATGCACTCAGCTGCTAATTGAAAGGCTTCAGGTTCGAGTCCACCCAGAGGTGCCTCGGAAGAAAGGCCTGGTGATCTACTTCTAAAAATTTAACCATTGAATAACCTTATGGAGTACAGCTCTACTCCAACACACAGGGTCACCATGAGTTGAAAGCAACTTAACAGCAGCTAGTTTTTTGTAGATCAGAAGTCTAGGCTGGCTGAGCTGGTTTTCTGCGTAGGTTCTCATAAGGCTGAATTCAAAGTGTCAGCTAACTGAACTCTTATAGGGGATCCTGGGAAGAACCTGCTTCCAAGCATACATGGTTGTGTAGAATCTAGTTCCTTGCAGTTGTAGGACTGACTGAGGCCACCATTTCCTGGCTAGCTGTTAGTTCCTGGAGGCCTCTTGACAGTCTGTGTGTGCAAACCCCTACGTGTCAGAGCCAGCAGTGGTGAGGGTGTGTGGAATCCTTCTTTGGAATCTCTCGTTTCCTCTTCTGGAACGCCTCTCTTCTGCCTCTAGCCAGAGAATGTTCTCTGCTTTTATGCCTTTTTTAGGGTTCATGTGATTAGATTGGAGTCCCCGGATGGTGCAAACTGTTAATGAGCTTGGCTGCTAACTGAAAAGTCACCGGTTCCAGTCCAACCAGAAGTGCCTCGGAAGAAAGGCCTAGCAATCTATTTCCAAAAAAAACAGCCATTGAAAACACTATGGAGTGCAGTTCTACTCTGACACACGTGGGGTCGCCATGAGTCAGAATTGACTCAATAGCAACTGTTTTGGATTTGGTTTTGTTTTGTGATGAGATTGGTCCCACCAGGATATACAGAATAATCTCCCTATTTTAAGGTTTTAACCTTAACTATATCAGCAAAGATCCTTTGAGACGTAATGGAACACATTCATAGGTCCCAGGGATTAGGGTGTATATGAATCTGGGGGCCATCATTCTTCCCACTACCAACTCATCCCTGGATTATCGGCCTTCAGTGCTTTAGCATACTTCCTCATCAGATCGCTGAGCAGAGTGAGCCCAGAGGAAAGACCCACAGCCTGGGAACTTGGGAGGAAGAGGAGGGCAGGGAGAAGGAAGAGGAAAGAGGGAGAAGGAGAAGGATCCAAGAAAGTGGCCAAGAACAAAAGCCAAGTTGCAAAAAAGACTAATACAATCCCACCTTGTTACAAACAACACATACATGGCTGGCAGGAAAAAGTACTCACCACGCAGCCACACTGCCTTTAATAAGCCCTTTGCACCTTACTAAATCTCACTTTCCTCACCCTTAGGATGGGGAATATAATATCTAATTTCATAGATATGCAAGAATTAAATGAGGCAATGAAAATAAAGACTGCCTCGCACTTATTATAAAATAAAAAATCCCATTGCCGTTGAGTCGATTCCGACTCACAGTGATCCTATAGAACACAGTAAAACTCCCCATGGGGTTTTCAAGGCTGTAAATCTTTAGGGAAGCAGACTGCCACATCTTTGTCCTGTGGAACAGCTGGTGGGTTCGAATCACTGACCTTTTGGTTAGCAGCTGAGTGCTTAACCACTGTGCCACCAGGGCTCCTTACATACCTATTATACAAATGTTTAGTTATGTATATATAACATCTTACACATAAACAAGAGTCTGGGAGAATACACACCACAATGTTAAAAGTGATTACTTTTGATGGCTGGGAAGAAGGACTTTCAATTTTTATTTTATATACCTCTATAATATTTTAATTTTTACAGCAAGTACATACCACTTTTATAATTTAAAACTATTTGTAATTAAAAATATATATTTCCAAGAAACTAGTTAAGCACATCTTTCTACATCCACAGTTGTGCTTTAATATTGAAACACAAGTTTGCTATCACATACACACACACTCCCACATGCACACACCAGAATGCTCACCTAAAGGCCTTCTCACTCACATCAGCCTTACGCCCCAGCCCCAGCCCTGGCCCCCTCAGCCCCGCAGTTGTACCCCAAGATGAAACTCAATCCTCTGCGGCTCGCCTCTTTTGTGCAGCCAGTTGCAGCGGTGCCTCCAGCCCTTCCCAGCTCTCAGCTTGCAAGCCCTCCCTTTCCCCACCCCCATCCCTGCAAGCTCCCCTCCTCCCCTTGGAGCCGCGTTCTGAAAGGCTCTTTGTTGCTAGGCAGAATGCTTTTGGGGGCCCTTTGAAAAACACTCTGCAGACAGTTCCATCTGCTCTCAGGGGTCCTCTCTCTAAGCGCTTAAGGAAGAAAAGTGCACTAGGCCAGGTGCCCTGGGCTGTGCACCACTGCAGCACCCCCCCCCCCCCCATCAATCAATCAACTGATTCACTTACAGAGATTGTGAACAAGGTGAGGCTGGAGGCCAAGGTGAGGAAGGAGCATGGTAACGCGCTGCACCGTCCTGGCCTTTAAACAAATAACCTGTTTCAACAAGTTAAATGATTTTGTTTCACAGAATAGCACAGGGATTAAAATGCAGGCTTTGCATCAGACTTGATTTAAGTATGGACTGTAACAGTTACTAGGTGTGTACCTTTGACAGCCGGTTTTAAGTTCTTTGAGCCTCAGTTTCTTCATTTGTCAAATGGGGATAAGCATACTTGAGGTTTAGCATGAGGATTGAATACATTATGCATATAAATGTCTTAGCACTCAGAGTGCTTACTAAATGGGAGCTGTTATTGTTGTTAATGTCATTATTATTATTGGAAATGCAGACACAGATACTGCCCTCAAAGTATTCACTGTTTAGAACAGTAAGTAGACAGAACTACGTGAAAGTTCAATGATGACTTGACCACAGTGTAAAAGGCATTCAGAGGCAAAGGACAAACGGTCAAGAGGAGAGCTTTGAGGAGGGAGGTCACCCAGGCCAGCCTGACTCTCACCCCTGCACCTCTCCTCCCAAGAGCCTTTCCCCCAGTTCTAGAACCATCCCACCAAACCACCACCACCAGTTGCTGTTGAGTCAACTTTCCGACTCATGGTGACCCCATGTGTGTCAGGGTAGAACCGTGCTCCACAGGGTTTTCAATGGTTGATTTTTCAGAAGTAGACTGAAGGTCTTTCTTCCATATTCTTGGACTCCCCTTACCAAACAGACAGTATGAATCAGCTCAGGCCCCAGGCCCCATCCTGTAATAAGTGACATGTGCATTTCCAGCATGACAACTAAGATTCACCTTGTTCCCAAGCACTGGTGTCGGTACTGATATAGCTTGTTCTTACTATGCCCGTCCCAGACTGAGGTCTTCCTCTGCGAGGCCCTGCCCTGGACTCCTCTTTGCAGTATTCCATCCACTACTGCTACATCCTTTGCTTGCCTGATTCCAACCTGTCATTAGCCCTTGGACACCATGCCATGCCTTTTCCACCAGGTTGTGTCCCTGTGTCCCCCAGTTGGAGCCCTGGTGGCTGGGTGGTCAAGAGCTCAGCTGCTAACCAAAAGGTTGGCAGTTCGAATCCACCAGACGCTCCTTGGAAACACTATGGGGCAGTTCTACTCTGTCCTATAGGGTCGCTATGAGTCGGAATCTACTTGACAGCAACGGGGTTGGCTTGGGCTATCCCCCAGTTACGTAGGTCTAAGCCAGATGCCAGCTGGTCACTTCCAAGAGAGAGCCAAGAAGATTGCAGCTGGCATGGTCAAAAAGGAATGCTCAGTGGAAGAAGGCACCATTTGTGAACTGGGCTGGATGTATAGGAGGAGAGGGCACACCGACGGCAGCCCCTTTGCAAGGCAGCTGCTGCACAAGTGTTGAAAAATACTGATGTTTGAGAATAGAGGGGCCAATAGACTAGAAACACATTGTAATGAGCCTTGGATGCTGTATTACCTTGGGTGTGTATAACAAAGTACCACAAACTGAGTGGCTTAAAACATCTGAAATTTATTATCTCACAGTTCTGTAAGCTGGAAGTCTGAATTCAAGGTGCTGGCAATGCCATGCTCTCCCTTCTGTCTGTGTGTCTGTGTCTCTTCTCCTCTTTTATAAGGACACCACTCAGATTGGATTAGGACCCACCCAGCTCTGGTATGACCTCATGTTAATTTAACTTATAACATCTCAAAAACCCTATTTCCAAAGTCACACTCACAGGCACCAGGGGTTAGACTTCAATATATCTTTTGAGGGGGATATAACATAATCCATAACAGATGCCAAGCTTGATCCCTCCCCAAGAGCTCCCTCCCAGGAGGATTAGATGGAGGAGAAGGAAATGGGCAGGCACACAGGATTCCACAATGCTGAGTGTTGGGATCGCCATACTTCCCAACCAAATTACACCACTCAGCACTCTCCAAATCCCTGGGTTGTTAGGAATAATTACCAAACCCCATTCTGCTCAGGCAGCACCCCACTACTTAAACTTCCTCGAAGAGCACCAAGTTGTCTCAAACCTCCCTGCCTTTGCATCTGCAGTCTCCTTGGCCTGGAATGCCTTTTCTCTGCTCTGCTGCCTTCAAGATCTAACTTGTGGGAGCCTTCCTACAGTGAAACCTTGTCTATCTCTCCCAGAGAGAATCCATTGCTCTCTCCTCTGGGTTCTTCTAGCACTCCGAGTACCCCTCTATTCCAATATTTGCCACACTGCCTTGTAATGACTTCCTGAGCATTACAAATCTCTCTTTATTGCTTCTAAAACCAGAATGCTCCTTACAAGCGAGGATGGCAAGACTGCTGTTTGCTTACTTTGGACACGTCATTAGAAAAGACCAATCACTAGAAAAGCACATCATGTTTGGTAAGGCATAAGGTCAGTGAAAATGAGGGAAACCTTCAATGAGACAGATTGACAATAACCACAACAATGGACTCAAACACACCAACGATCATGAAGATGGCTGGGCAACCTTTAAGACCACCATGAGTCAGAGCTGACTCAACAGCAACTAACAACAACAATAACTTTATGACTGCATTGTTAGTTCCCTACTACCCATTGCCACTGAGTCAATTCTGACTCACAGCAACCCTACAGGACAGAGTAGAACTGCCCCATAAGGTTTCCAAGAGGCAGCTGATAGGTTTGAACTACCAAGCTTTTAGGTAGCAGCCATAGCTCTTAACTACTACACCACCAGGACTCCTCCTTAAGAATGGGGGTGGGGGTCCTGTATTATTCATCCAGTCACAGCACCTGGGACACTGAATAGATGCTAGCTTGTAGTATTATTAATACTACCACTTACCCAATGCCTGCTGCATCCAGGGACTACACTAAGTACTTGAGATACAAAATCTCGTTTAATCCTCACTTAACTCTGCAAGATAAGTATTACCAACTCTGTTTTACAGATAAGGAGACCGGCCTTCAAAAAACCTCAGCTAAATGGGAGATGAAAAAAATGAACCAGTGAGCAGGTCAACTCCAGGTATCCCCAAACTCAAGCACTATACTCTGACCCTGGGAATAATTACGCCATGTCCTTAGCCCAAAGGAGATGTTTATTTTCAGTTATTGAAATCTACTCAACTTGAGTCAGTCTCCTCAATAAGCTGCTCTTGAATAAACATCAGGGCATCTGTAGTCCTACAGTGGAGCAGCTCATCATGTGGACAGCCCCAGAGCAAGGTTAATTAGCCCTTTCTACAGCCTGTGGGTACTAAATTCTCCCTGCACCTTACTTTTTCTTTAGCAAATAGAGCTTTAATGGCAATCTTTCTAACAGGCAATGTGCCTCCAAGATAAAAAATCACAGAGACACAACTCAGTCAGTGGATTAAGTGTGGAAAGAGCTAGGCAGGATTTAATCATTGTCGCCCAATAACTGAGGGGTGGTGGGACGTAATTAGGGGGGGCGCCATGCCAGCACACATACAAGCTCTGTGCTAAGTGCTTCACATCCATTATCTCTCAACCCAGGGAGATCTGCCCTCATCTCTTTAAAGAAGTACAGTCTTTGCAAACCTCTCATCACAAATCCAGCTGCCTGTTCTCAGCACTCATCCTCTTCATCCTCTCCACAGCCGCTCAAACAGCTGGCCACCCAGTTCTTTCCTCTGGAAACCTGCTGCTACCACCACCACCACCACCATCACCACCATAACTACCACCACCACCACCACCAATACCCATCTCCACTCCCAGACCCCTTAGCTTATATGAATCTAGACTCTACTGTTTCTTTCTCTTTCTCTGTTGCTCCTTGTTGACGAATCCCACTTTCCTCCCCTGCCTCCCTTTTCTCTGCCATCCTCTTCAATCTATCAGGGTGCTGCTCAAGGCCCTACCCTCAGTCTCTATCTCATTTCACTGGATGTTTGCTCCCTGGGTGACCTTGTCTAAGCCCATGTAAGATGTGGCTTACACCCATCAGTGATGCTCTCAAAACACCTGCAAATCTTCATATTTGCCATAACAATGAGGAGTGAAACAGAGAGCAACCGGATCTATAGCTAATCTCCCAAACTCATTTAGCAAACTACCCCCTGCCAGAGGCCTACAGAAGCAACAGACTGGGCACTCTTGCCCCAGTCCCTTTCTGTGTCCATTCCAAGTTAGAAGGGGGAAGAGTGAGAGAGAAGATACAAAACAGTGATCACCAAAAGCAAGGCTCGAGCTGTACACTAATCAAATGTGTACTTTTCTGTTTGTATATTATATACCCACTCCTCACTTATCAACATGGTTAGGTTCCAAAGATCAGGTCCTTATGTGAAAATTGACATCATTTGAAAACGGAGGATGATCACAACAGATCACAAAGTGGAGGATAACTACAGCATAACTAACTGCCAAATTACATCATTACATAACTTCCAAATCACATCATTACATAACTGCCAAACCACTAAGAATCATGGCCCAGCCAAGCTGACACATAACCTTAACCATCACAGCCAGCATTACTTTCGCCTCGTACTTCAGCATTCCTTACTGTCAGACGTTCATCATTAATGCAAAAAATAGATAGTAGATTTTTTACTATTGTCGTAAATGCAAAATGTCAGATAACGAGATAGTTGATAAATGAGGAGTAGGTCTTTACACAATTTTGTAAAGACCCACATAAAACAAAAAGCAAACAGTTGGAAAATCCATGGCCTAGATCAACAGCACTGGATAAATGAAGTAGAAGAGATATGTAGAAATATTAGTTCACTTTCCTACTCCTAATAATACCCAAGGGAAGGCTGAGCAAGGAAAATCTTATAGATTATAAGCAGGTAATTAATATGTCCTTTTCTATTGTTGCACAATTAAAATTCTCCAAAAAGTCTTTCACCAAGAGTTGCAGACCTAGAGGAAAGGACGTAAAAGATCATCTAATGCAACATTTCATTTTATAGAGGAGAAACCTGAGTCTGAAAGTGGGCAAGAGTTCTGTCTCAGTCCACTGATCATCCACCACAAGCCTCCTCTACCTTCTTATCCACTGAGACACTGACAAAAAGTGTGATGAGCAGGGCCGCAGAGGCACTACCAGTAACCAGCTGCTGTCGGGTTGACTTCAACTCATAGTGAGCCCGTGAGTGTCAGAGTAGAACTGTGTTCCACAGGGTTTTTTCAATGACTGATTTTTCAGAAGTAGGTTATCAAGCTTTTCTTCCAAGGCACCTCTGGGTGGATTCCAAACTCTAACCTTTCATTTAGCAGCCGAGTACATTAATCATTTGCATCACCCAGGGACTCCACAGAGGCACTAAACCAACAAGTTGCCATCAAGGCAACTCTGACTCATGATGATCCCATGTGTTGCAGAGTAGAACTGCACACCATAGGGTTTTTATGGCTGTGACCTTTATCAGAAGTAGATCACCAGACTTTTCTTCTGAGGTACCTTTGGTGGGTTCCAACAGCCAACTTTTCAGTTAGTAGACAAGCACTTAACCGTTTGTGCCTACTGGGGACACTACACAGAAGCACTAGAAGAGCTCAAATGGACCTTCCCATTTTTCCTGGGCTAAAGAAGAACTCACAACAGCCTGACAAGGGCAGTACAGCAAAACACGCCATGCATCTTTGGAGGCCAGTCTTTTTTTCCTTTGATATGTGATCACTTAATTCCCTCCTTGATTGCTTTTCAAAAGCAATCTAAATTAATGTGAACCCACAAAGGGCAAGGCTCTCTGTGAATAATTAGTACATGGTAATAAATGCAAATAGGGAATGATGCAAAGTTGGGCTAGGGACTAGTGGGGCTGTTCCCTAACCCACTCTCTTCTCGTTAGGAATTCTCTTTATACCATTAAAGAAAGAGTTCCAAAGAAACTTGAGAAAGGGCAGTATTTCCAGATACAACGAAACTGTTGAGTACATTGAAAGATGGCAGAAGGAAAAAAAACAGAAGCTGAAAGAATCAGAACAGTGACTGCTACAGGATCTTTTCCTTCTTTCTAACTTCTGCTTGGTCAAAACACTTGTCTAAAGTTCTGCCATTTAGAGGAGGAAATGTCATACAGTTAAGGGCCCTCCATCCAGGATTTCCTCCCACAAACCCTTAGTTGTCTCCTTTCTATCCTTGGCTAAAGACAAATGGTTTCCACCTCTAACCTTCACTTACGGTTTCCATTCTGCCGAGAATTCCCTCTTGATGTAGTCAAATCTTACACGTCTTTCAGAGATTTTCTCAAAGCCTTCTTTGACAACACCATCCTTTTTGGAAATCTCCTGTTATTCTACGTTGTGTGGCAGAAATTGCTGATGCTCAGCTTTACTGCATTTCTTCTCTTTTCCTGGCCACACAGCTCATCTACATTTCCCAGCCTTTCTTGTAGTCGAGCATGACCATGTGACTGAGTTCTGGCCAATAAAAGGTGAGCACAAGTGGTGAGCACCCCTTCTATGTCTAGTCCATAAAGAATTCTTATGCATGATCTGCACTCTCTTTCCCCATCTGCAGCTGAGTGGAGGCCTTGAGGAGGGACCAAGTCACAAGGTGGAAGGAACCTGGGTCCCTGACTGTGTGGAACAGAGGTTTCCCCACCAATATGACCAATTTCACCTCTCATTCCAGCTTAAAACAAACTTTTACTGTGTCAGGCCACAATAAAAGATATTTAAAGGTTTACTGTTACAGCAGCTAGCTTTACATATTTTAACTAACACAGAATGGCATATAGGTTTTATTTCAGATGCCAACTCTGACCTATGGTAGTGGCTACCTGGCACTCCATGTTGAGAAGGATTGTTAGGCAACATCTGGGCTCACTAAGAAAGACAGTCATGATTGATTACTTATGTCTGCCATGGGCAAAGTTTAAAAAAAAAAATGGTAGTGATGTTGTATTTTCCTATCTCTGATCTATAAGATATGGTTTGGTACTTAATTAGCACCTGATTTCACTGTTTTGTGTGCCTCAATCTTACCTCCTCTACAGTTATAAACTCCTGAGGGCAGAAACTAAGCCCTGTCCACAATGGCCTAAAACAGGACATATAGATGCAAATATTTATTAACAACGACAAAAAAGTTGCCATTGAGTCGATTCTGACTTATGACTACCTCATGTGTGTCAGGGTAGAACTATGCTGTATAGGGTTTTCATAGGTGTGACCTTTCAGAAGTAGATCATCAGACTTTTCTTCCAAGGCACCTCTGGGTGAGTTCCAACCTCCAACCTTTTGGTTAGTAGCCCAGTGTTTAACTGTTTGCGCGGCCCAGACACACCCTAATACTTACCAAGTTGAATTAACACCCAATTGTTTCCAAAAGTGAATATAAGGTGTGTTCAGACCGTCAGTAAGACTGTCTTGAATATCAGGCAGAGAAAACTGGACAAACTGAGGTTTAAGAAGTGCTGCATCCAACAAGGCAAGCCCCTGCCTAGCCTCAGCCAAAAGGTTTGTAATGAGTCCCTTCTGGAAGTCAGTTTATATCTACTGTCATACTTGACGGACAGAGTTGTGTGGGAAGGGAATGGATTATCTGTGGAGCCTGAAAATTGTGCTTCTTGCCACCCCCTTTTATTTAAGATTACAGACTGTCAAAGCTAGAGAGGTCTCTACACATCATCTAGTCCAGGGATAGAAAATGGATTCTAACTCTGGTGCCATCTAATCAATTTATAATAGCGGCTTGGAGGGCTCTATTGAGAACAATCTGAGATCACATCTAGAATCCATGTAAGAAAGTCCAAAGGTTCTATGCTCTTCACGTATTTGTCATCCCTGATCTAATCCAACTTAATCATTTTACTACGCCCAAATTAAGATGTTAGAGGAAGAGATGACTTATCCAAGGTCATAGAGTAGAACCAAGACTCAAGCCTAGGTTTCTCTGCATCTCCGTTTTTCCTATAATTCCAGGGCTTAAGATAAGAGATAGATCTGAGAGTATAATTTGGAAACATGTATAATTGCAACACCCATAATAATTTATTAGTGCTTATTATGGGCCAAGCACTATCCTAAGTGCTTTACCTGTATAATCTCATTTAATTCTGCCAGAATAGTGAGAAAGGTACTACAATCACTTCCACTTTGAAACTGAGACATAAAAGAGGTTAAATAACCCACCTAATATCACAGGACCAGTAAAGTGGCAAATTAGGAATTTAAACACAGAAGAAAAAATTCAGAAAAGAACTGGGTTTAGAAACATCCTCACATAGTTGATGGAAGATTATGCTAAATTCACCCACACATACAAAGTATACTCCTATTGGAAAAACACTCCATGAAGCCCTGGTGATCTTTTCAAAACTGCTAAAGGCTTCAGAATAAGGAGTGTAAAGCAGGGCTTCGAACCAGTTCAGTCGTTCCAGTTGGAACGAACCTGTTGGAAGCCCTGGTGAAAAGTTCCTAGTTACAGCTGCAGGGAAGAGCAGTGAGTGATTCAGAAGACAGGAGATGAGAGCAGGTGATTCAGCAGGACTCAGGAAGGAACTGAGCTCTTGGCATGAACGTACAAGTTGGCCCCAAAAGGTGCCATTTTGCTCAAAAGACTCCCTAAAACTAGAAATGTGGTACAATGGAACAGCACTGGCTGGCTCCTATCCCTGGGGCTTGCTGTTTCAAAACAGAAAGAGGTGCCCATCAACGTATTTAGAGGCTTAAAGCTGGCATTCCTTAAGCTACCTGGGGCTACTTGACATCTGTTTTAGTAAACATTTCCCCATTTTTTTGGTTTCATTTGGTTTTAATCAGCCAGCTATTCTGAGCCTGAATTAGGAGTTCACACATATCCAGAGCCAAATAACAAAAAAATAAAGAAGCCCCGTGACCAAAACAGAACTGGGGCCAGCAGCCCAGCAAGGACAGTCCCCTGGGGACAGCTCCTGCCTGGGATCAAAGGAAAGTCAAGTGGTGTGCCACATCTGAGGGCTGGGAACCCTGGGGGAAGGGGAAGCCCATGGCCTTGAGCTCAGCCAGCCCGGGCAGAACACGGCCAGCCATCCCTTTGTTCCTTGACCTTGGCCTGGAAAGCTTTTGCCTCCCCTTTCTGAGCAAAATCCTAAAGCATCCATCAAGGACTAGCCCAAATGTCAACTTCCTTGGGAAGACTTCACTAGCTCCATCCTCACACCATCTCTAAAAGCCAGAAACAAACCTGTTGCCATCAAGTCAATTCTGATTCATAGTGACCCTACAGGGCAGAGTAGAACTGCCCCACAGGGTTTCCAAGTGCACCCTTCTTTCATATTGCCAGAACCTTCTGTTCATGGTACTTTATCACATCATCATGAGCTGTCTAGAAACTATCTCCCCCACCAGACTGACCTCCTCAGGACAGGGGCTGAATTTTCCTCAACACTATGTCCTCAGCTCCCAGCCCATTCTGTGTGTTCCTGGAATAAAGAGGAAAGGAGGGTAGGAGAGAGCCCAGGGGTGGAGCCTCCCTCCTTAGGAACTTGGAGGCAGAGCCAGGTCCAGGCCCTATAGTCACTAGGATTATTATATGGTCACTAGGATTATTATTATTAGCACTATAAAACAATGGAGAGAAAAAGCTAAGAAGGAGTATGCTGCCCAAATTTTACTACCATGAGCATGTATTTATTTTATAATTGGAAAAAGAGAAAATAAGCTTTTTTTAAAATGTACTACACACTTCCCAGGGAGTGGTGGTTCAGTGGTAGAATCCTCACCTTCCATGCAGGCGACGTGGGTTCGATTCCTGACCAATGCACCTCATATGCAGCCACCATTCATCTGTCAATGGAGGCACGCATGTCGCTACCATGCTGAACAGGTTTTAGTGGAGCTTCCAGACTAAGATAGACTAGGAAGAAAGGTCTAGCAATCTAGTTCCAAAAATCAGCCAACGAAAACCCTATCGATCACAATGGTAGGATCCTCATCCAATTATGGGGATGGTACAGGGTCGGGCAGCGTTTCATTCTGTTTTGCATGGGGTCACCATGAGTTGGGTTGATTTTATGGCAGCTGACCACAACAACAACAACACCCAACTCTAAGGGAGCTTACAGTGTTTCCTACTGCATGGAAATAGACACTGAATGATCCATGAACAACAGGAGGCATTTACAAAGTCCTGGCACAGTGGTTAAAGAGCTCAGCTGCTAACCCAAAGGTCGGCAGTTCAAATGCACCAGCTGCAACTTGGAAATCCTATGGGGCAGTTCTACTCTGTCCTACAGGGTTGCTATGAGTTGGTATTGACTCCACAGCAACAGTTTTGTTTTTTTTTTTGGGGGGGGTGGGCTATTTGGGTGCACAGGGAGGAAGAAGCTTGGCCTGCCTGGGGGCAGTAAGGAAGGCTTCACCAGTGGTGCTGCCCTGGAGACAGGACAATGGGTGAGAGCTCTTCAGGTGGACTAGGGCGAAGGAGGCTGAAGGGGATTTAAGGAATGCAAAGGCTCACAGGCATGAGAGTGCAGGCCAAATGGTAAGTCTGAGTGTGAAGTACATGGGAGAGAGTGGTGGGATGGAGGTTGGATGGTGTCATGGATTGAACTGTGTCCCCCAAAAATATCTGTCAACTTGGCTAGGTCATGATTCCCAGTATTGTATGATTCGGTTGTAAACTCTATCACTATGACGAGGTTATACTGATGAAGTTCATAAGATTAGTGTCTTAATCCAATCTCTTCTGAGATATAAAAGAGAGAAGTGAGCAGAGACACATGGGAACCAAGAAAGCAGTGTCAGGAGCAGAGCACATCCTTTGGACCTGAGGTTCCTGTGCAGAGAAGCTCCCAGACCAAGGGAAGATTAATGACACGGACCTTCCTCCACAGCCAATGGAGACAGTGTTCCCCTGGGCCAAATTTGGACTTGTAGCCTACTGGACTGTGAGAGAATAAACTTCTCTTTGTTAAAGCCATCCACTTGTGGTATTTCTGTTACAGCAGCACTAGATGACTAAGACAGAGGGTCAGGCAGGAGCAGAGGAGGAAGAGCTTTGCCTGGCAGGCTAATGAACGTGAACTTCACCCTGGAGACAGCAGTTATGGAACCAAAGGGTTCTAACCTGGGCGTGATAAGGTCAAATGTACATTTCTGGAATATACTTCTGGCTGCTGGGGCAGGGCTGGAAGCAGGCTGAACCAGCCCAGGTAAGAAGAAATGAACTCAAGAGATATTACGCATCCATACTTGATTTAGATAATTCAGAAGACGAAATTTTTAGAGTTAGAGTGGATGCCAAAATGGGTTAAGACTTTTGGGGATGCTGGGATGTGCTGAATGTATTTTCCACCTGGGAAGCACATGAATTTTGGGGTTCCAGAAGGCAGAGTGTTATGGATTGAATTGTGTCCCCCCAAAAGATATGTTAAAGTCTTAACCCCTGTACCTGTGAATGTGACCTCACTGGAAACAGCATTTTTCTTTTGTTTTCAGTTAAATCAAATGAGGTCATACCACAGCAGGGAAGATCATAATCAGTGGTGTCCCTATGAGTGTAGGAGGATGTGGACCACACGGGGTGATGCTGTCAGAGGGGGTGACACCAAATGACTGTTTATAAAAATATCCGTTGTTAGTTATAACAACAAAAACATTTTTCGTATCACGTGTCAATATACCTACAAGGACAAAACTCTATGCTAATTTACTTTTTACCCTGTTACAATGATGCTTCAAATCACATGGTTTCATCTGCACGTGCTACAAGCATATGCTGTTTGTTTTCGTTGCTGCTGGTGTTTTTATAGTCATTGATTTTGTCAAATTGCTGATGCTTTGGCTACAATATTGTGGTAATTAGTATTTGTGAATCTGTATCAATAACTTTTTTGAGAATGAAGAAGTAATTAAAGGCAAAGAAGGAGTAACATACAGGAATTATGATTTATGGGTAAGATTAGTACAAAAAATATTATTAAGGATTCTGTATGGTCTGGTATGGGAGGAGGTCTAATGGGAGAAGGTGACACCATGAGTGACCACACTGGGTGACACCAACCCTAGCGATGCCACTGGTCCTAATCCTACCCACTTCTGAGTGGTGATACCCTGATTTGGACTTCTAGCCTCCAGAACTGTGAGACAATAAATTTCTGTTCTTTAAAGCCACCTACCTTGTGATATTTTTTATGACAGCACTTGGAGACTAAGATAGATGCAGTGATGCTTGGTAGGCAATTAGACCCGAGGTGAGGGAAAGAGTCAAGGACGACTCCCAGGTTTCTGGCCCGGGCAACTGGGCAGATGATGGTATCAGTTATCCTAAGGGGAGAAGCTGATGTTTGGGGGTGTCCCGACTCCCAAGCCCAGTCTGGCTTCTCTCACTGTATTCATTTCTATAATCCAGGGCAAACAGGTTGCTCTGTCCATTCTTTCTCATCTCCTTGAAGCCTTCTCTTCAGACTTACTCCTGCAGCCATCACTTAACAGGCAGTTCCTCCTCAAAAAACACTGAAAGGTACACTTGGCAGATCTCCTTGGGCTGAATTTCTCTGCTGGCAGGATCACAAGCAAAGCATTAGTGCCTTCTGTGAAATGGGGAGCCAGTGGAGGCATGCCCAGGTTGGGTGGCAGAGGCCTAAAGGAACAACTGATATGCGAGGAGATTTCAAACACCAAGACAGGGTCCTCAGCCAGATGTTGGGGAGGTGAGACCCAGATTGCGGTTACACTGGAGACAGCGTGCGGGGTCGCATGAAGCGGTGAGACACAAAGGCTCTTTGGTCTGAGCAGTCTCTCCGTGGTCTGGGGCTGAGCTGCACTTTCTGCATTTCCAGGCGGGGCAGAGTTAGTGTGAGCAGTGGTCTGTCCATGCTTAGCTGGGGACCAGACATCACGAAGACTGGCTGTGCCTTTCTGGGTGAAGGTGACTTGACCTGTCACTAAGTCTGAGGGTGAATCCCATGAATCCTGGCTGTGCTCTCACAACTCCATCGGCCCCAAAGGCAGTACAGAGGCTGCAGCTGCCTCTTGGGAGGCATCACTGGGAAACTTTCATTACCAGCCTTCTTGGCTCCCCCGCTCCATCGCTGTGCATCCCAGACAAACAGCTAAGTGCACAGCTGGCTTCTGTCCTCCTGGCCTTCCTCCTTCATTTGCTTATACAACAGTGACAAAGAAAAGCCTGAGCTGCAGGCGGGCTTGCAACCCACTTTCCCCAGAAGAGGCAAGACTGAGAAAGACAGGAGGTGGAGAGGGATAGAGCCAACCAGTCTCTAGGTCCCAAATGGAGACCCTGATGTTGTAGCAAGGGTCTCTTACAAATTTTTTTCCCAGTAAGGGAATATGGACAATGGTTGAAAGCACAGGCTCTGGAATCAAGCAGACCAAGGCTAGAATCCTAAACTGATCATTTACTAGCTCCATCAATGGGCAAGTCACTTAACACCTGAGCCTCAGTGTCCTCACCTATAAGATAGATAGGGAGGGGGAAAGAAAACCCTACCTCATAGGGTTCATGTATGGATTAGATGAGCTAAGGCCTAACGCACTTTGTATACAGTAAGTGCTCAGTGATCTTTACCTATAACCACTGTGCCACCATGGCTCCTGGGGGGGCCACCATTAGGGACTGCCCAATTGGAGGAGGGAGCATTTCCGTGGCTACAGCATGATGGAGAAAGTGAAAATGTAGGTCCATCGAGACGTGCGGTTCCCTGTCAAGGACATGCTGGTATCCAAGTTTGCAGGAGAAACATCATCTGCACCAAAACCTTTAGAGTTAGAAGGTCCTTCTCAGATCATCTAGTGCCACTGAGGGATGAAAGAGTTGAGGTGGAACAAGGATAAATTTTATTTATTTTGATAGTTATGTTTGGTTTGCCTTTATTTTTCAAGTGACCTTCAGTATATGGCAACAATACTTTTACAGAAGTATATCATATTTCTCTTGAATGTAATTTGTACAAAATGGGTCCTTTTAAAGAAAAATATGCAGAAAATAATAAAAGTGATAGAGATATGGAAAAATCACAAAGGTAAGACATAAAAAGGCTAAATTTGCAAACTAGCCTGACATTTTAAGATAGCCCACAGAGGGGAAGGAAGGGAACCGCCAAAGACCATACAGCCAATTAGTTGCTGAAATAGGACCAGAACCCATGTTTTCAAATTCCTAGTTCCATGTTTTCCACTCTGCAGTGCTTCTCCTTTAAATAAAGAAGAAATAAAAATGTGTCTTGTCTAAAAAAGTTTTTGTCCTCCCTGTAAAAGATACATAACAGAGAACCTACAGGTTCTTTTTCATTCCTGATATGGAAACCTATCTTCCCTTTTAAATCAACCTCTCTGATGGTTTTCAGAGTAGAGAAGGGATTTGTATGCAAAACAGTGTGTGCTGGCCTGGAGAGGCCACAAGTCATCTTGAAATCTGTCACTCCTGAATTCATCCTTCTGCTAACATCAGACCATCAAAGCCTGAAAGAAAAGAAACATTGACATTTTGATGCCAGTATCTGCCTCCAGCTGTTCCACAGGGGTGCCTATCAGACGTGGCCTATCTGGTTTCCAAATTAAAATCTTTGGCAGAGTTAATTTAAAATTCATTTTGATGAGAATTGTGAATCAGGAGATCTGAGTCCTAGTTTTGGCTTTGCCACTAAATGACTATGGAACTACAGACTCCCTTCTTAACCTCCCCAGGCCTCAGTTTACCCATCTCTCAAATAGAAATAATTGCTCCTGTTTATTTCAATATTGTTGCAACAACCACTAAATGTTTTGCATAATAATTTACAGCTTATGAAGTATTTCTTCAGATCTAGTGTCTCATTTAACAGTCTGTGGGTGGTTCAAATGGTTAACCCACTCGGCTGCTAACTGAAAAGTTGGAGGTTCGAGTTCACCCAGAGGCACCTTGGAACAAAGGCTTGTTGATCTACTTCTGAAAAATCAGCCACTGAAAACCCTATGGACACAAAAGGACAACTACTGTATGACCTCACTTATATAAAAAAGACAAGAAAAGACAAACATATACAGAACACAGTTTATTAGTGGTTACCAGGGGTTGGGAGGGAGGGGGAAAGGAGGGGTGATGGAAATATCATGTTGATTAAGGGGAGGGTTGCTCAGCCGATTATCGAAATTGTCAATAAATTGTACAGCTGGAAAAAACAGACTGGAAAAAGTTGTGGGATATATTTACAACAACAACAACAACGAGTAGCTGCTGAAGCTAACTGTGTACAACCAAAAACCTCATGGGATTCGGTTTCTTGGTTTGGAGGTTTAGGGTCATGGTTTCATGGCCCATCCCTGTTAATTGGCCGGATAACATGTTTAGTGCTTCTGTTCTACCTCCTAGTTCAATGCATAGTGCCTGAGGTCTTAAAAACTTGCAAGCACAACAGTAAAAACAACCAAAAAATATGTGTGTGGTTACATAGGTAAATATGGATGCAAATATGTGTATAGGAAGGCACATACATGTATAGGTATCTCTGTAGGCATGTGTATACATACATTTGTTTGTGCTGCATATATATCCACATATATAACAAACCACATAGTGGGCACAGTTACAGAGGCTTCCTAGACATATCCAAACAACTCGCAGGATTGGTTTCCTGAGTCAAAAGGCTTGGGACCACAGTCTCGGAGGACAACTTGGTCAATTGGCATAAGATAGTTCACCAAGATAATGTTCTAAATCCTAGTTTGGTGAGTAGTGTCTGAGTTCTTAAAAGCTTGTGAGTGGTCATCTATGATACAACTACTGGTCTCTACTCATATGCAGCAAAAGAGAATGAAGGAAATCAAAGACTCAAAGAAGAAACTAGTCTACAACACTAAAAGCCCACATGAACCACAAACTCTTTTAACCTGAGACCAGAACTAGATGTGCCTGGCTACCACTACTGACCGTTCTGACCAAGGACACAATAGAAGGTCCTGGATAAAATGGGAGAAAAATGTAGAACAAAACTCAAATTCCCAAGAAAGGACAGACCTAGTAGACTGAGAGAGACCAGAGAAGCCCCTGAGACTATTGCCCCAAGATACCCTTTGCACTTGGAATTGAAGCTATTCCTGCAGGTCATAGTTCAGCCAAATTACAGACCGGCTTATAAAATAAACAATATCACCCATGAGTAATGTGCTCCCTTAAACAATTAACTATATGAGAACAAACGGTCAACAGTTACTCAAAAGCAGAGATGAGAAGGCAAGGAGGGGAAGGGAAGCTAGATCAATGGAAACAGAATAAACAGAATGGAAACAATAAGAATGCTGACACATTGTAAAAACTGTATCCAATGGCATGGCACAATTTGTATAAAAATTGTTAAAGGGGAACCAAATTTGCTGTGTAAACTTTCTCCTAAAACACAATAAAATATTATTTAAAAAATTAAAAAAAAAAAAAAAAGCTTGCAAGTGGCCATCCAAGGCACAACAACTGTTCTCTATTCATCAGAGCAACAGGAAGAAGGAGAGTCAGGAACTGGAAAAGGATATGGAATATGTGGCTATTTGCCTCCACGAACAACTGCCTCCTTTGCCATAAGACCAGAACTGGATGGTGCCTGGCTACCATTACTGAACATTTTGATCCAAGATTCCATAGAAGAATCCTGATCAAAAGGGAGGAAATGCAGAAAAGGATTTAAAATTCTCATGGACTCTAGACTTTCTGGAGCCATGAAGGCTGGACGAACCCCTGAAACTATTTCCCTGAGATAATCTTTAAACCTTAAACTAAAAATATCCCCTTAAGTCTTCTTAAAAGCAAACAATAGTTTAGCTTAACTAGTAAAGAATGTCTGCTTTGAGTACTGTGCTCTCTTAAGAACTAGCTATATGGGATCAAACTGACAACAGTAACTCAAAAGATTTAGATAGGAACCTTAGCAGGCAGTGAATTTATGTTAATGGGGGAGGAATTACTCAGAAAAGGAGGGTGAAAATGGTTACCCAACTCGAAGAATGTAATCAATGTCATCAAATGGTGCATGTAGAAACTGTTGAATTGGTGTATGTTTTGCTGTGTATATTCTCAACAACAACAAGATATATATGAAAAAAAAAAAGCAATAGGGACAACACTAGGAGCCCTAATACATGGCATAAACAGAATACAAACCATAAGTAACAATGCACAAATGCCAAAATAGAAACTAGATAACTGGGAGCTCCTAAAAATCAAACACTTATGCTCATCAAAAGACTTCACCAAAAGAGTCAAAAGACAACCTACAGATTGGGAAAAAAATTTTGGCTATGACAAATCCGATCAGCGTCTAATCTCTAAAATCTGCAAGACACTGCAAAACCTCAGCAACAAAAAGACAAATAATCCAATTAAAAAATGGGCAAAGGATATGAACAGGCACTTCACCAAAGAAGACATTCAGGGGGCTAACAGATACATGAAGAAATTAGCCATTAGAGAAACACAAATCAAAACTACAATGAGATACCATCTCACTCCAACAAGATTAGCATTAATCCAAAAAACACAAAACAATAAATGTTGGAGAGGTTGTGGAGAGACTAGAACACTTATACACTGTTGGTGAGAATGTAAAATGGTACAACCACTTTGGAAATAGATTTGGTGCTTCCTTAAAAACCTAGAAACAGAAATACCATACAATCCAGCAATCTTACTCTTTGGACTATATCCCAGAGAAATAAGAGCCATCACACAAATAGATACAAGCATAACCATGTTCACTGCAGCACTGTTCACAATAGCAAAAAGATGGGAAAAACCTAGGTGCCCATGAACAGATGAATGGATAAACAAATTATGGTATATTCACACAATGGAATACTATGCAATGATAAAGAATAATGATGAATCTGTGAAACATCTCATAACATGGATGAATCTGGAAGGCATTATGCTGAGTGAAATTAGTCAGTCACATAAGGACAAATACTGTATAAGACCACTATTATAAGAACTCAAGAAAAGGTTCAAACACAGAAGAAAATGTTCTTTGATGGTTACGAGGGTGGGGAGGAAGGGAGGGGGTATTCACTAACTAGATACTAGACAAGAATTACCTTAGGTGAAAGGAAGGACAACACACACTACAGGGGAAATCAGCACAACTGGACTAAACCAAAAGCTAACAAGTTTCCTAAATACAACCAAACACTTTGAGGGATAGAGTAGCAGGGGAGGGGGTCTGGGGACTATGGTTTCAGGGGACAACTAGGTCAACTGGCATAACAAAGTTTATTAAGAAAATGTTCCACATCCCACTTCAGTGAGTGGTGTCTGGGGTCTTAAAAGCTAGCAAGCAGCCATATAAGATGCATCAATTGGTCCCAACCCACCTGGAGCAAAGGAGCATGAAGAACGCCAAAGACACAAGGAAAATATTAGCCCAAGAGACAAAAGGGCCACATAAACCAGAGACTCCATCAGCCTGAGACCAGAAGAACTAGATGGTGCCCAGCTACCACCAACGACTACCCTGACAGGAAACACAACAGAAAGTCCCTGGCGAAGCAGGAGAAAAGTCGGGTGCAGAACTCAAATTCTAGTAAAAAGACCAGATTTAATGGTCTGAGACTGGAGGGACCCCAGAAGACATGGTCCCCGGGCTCTCTGTTAGCCCCAAACTAAAACCATTCCCGAAGCCAACTCTTCAGACAAAGATTAGACTGGACTATAAGACATAAAATGATACTTGTGAAGACAGCGCTTCTTAGCTCAAGTAGATACATGAGTCTAAATGGGCAGCTCCTGTCCGGAGGTGAGATGAGAAGGCAAAGAGGGTCAGAAGCTGGCTGAATGGGCATGGGAAATTCGGGGTGAAAGGAGGAGTGTGCTGTCAGAGTATGGGGAGAGCAACTAGGGTCACGTAAGCAGTGTGTGTATAAATTTTTGTATGAGAAAATAACTTGAACTGTAAACTTCCATTTAAAGCACAATAAAAAATTTTTTTGAAAAAAGCAAAATGCATTTGGAGGGGGTGGAACAGCAGCAGCCACAGCTGAATGCTATTTGAATAAAAGGCTTTAAACAGGGGAAAAAAAAAAAACCTTATGAAGCACAGTTCTACTCAAACACATGTGGGTTGCCATGAGTTGGAATCTACTGAATGGCGACTAGTCTATGGTCTAGTGTCTCATTTAATCTGTGCAATTGTGTGACATGGTGTTATTAAGTAACAGACAGAAGGACAGGCTTCAAAAGACCATGTCACTTGCCCATGGTTGTGAGTCGCAAACTTCAATCTGATGATTCCAGGCCACAGATCTTAAAAATTTAGAAGTATATTACCAATGTTTCCCACAGCACATTCTTCAGAATCCCTGTTCCTTATAGATACTTGGCAGTTATTGCTTTAACAAGGTTTCATAGTCAAATAACACTATGTTAAAAGTTCACCTTGGAACTTTAATATGAATTATAAATCTCCAATAGAGTATGGAAGCATTTCCAAAACCAACTTGTCAAATTACTCAACTTAGATAGAAACTCTCTCTCTTAGAATAAATATTCCAAAGGACATTTTGGGAATTGTGAAACTATCCTACTGGAGTTACTCTTAGTTCTATTGTTAAAAGTCAGGACCCCTTTCAGTTAGGGTGTCTGTTGCTTTATAGAAACTGGTAAACCTTCTACTCTGTGTTGACATAGGAGCACAGGACTTTCTATGGGGCCTGTCTTCCAGACCTACAATAATAAGGACTATCACAGCCTATCTATTGCCTCCAGGGAGCAAATCTTTGAACGGCAAGGCTTTCCATCATTGTATTTGATTATGTCCAGAAGTCTGCAAAGAAGCTGAGCATTTTGTATATGTCTTCATGGCCTAGCTACATGTCTCAAGCAACTGGTGTTTATTTAACATTGATCTTGCTTCATATATCTGTGTTCTGTGGTCTCTTTGCATAGCCCCATTGAGTCAAGGAAGATACCCTCTTCTGAGGCTGCTCAATTCCTGCACAGAGCAATAAGGAGTACTGAGCCAATAAAGAAGGAATAATCTTTCTCCTTATAAAGGGTAGGAGTCCCTGGATGGTGCAAATGGTTAACATACCTGCTGCTAACTGAAAGGTTGTCGGTTTGAGTCCATCCAGAGGTACCTCAGAAAAAAGACCTGGAGATCTACTTATGAAAAATCAGCCACTGAAAACACTATGGAACACAGTTCTACTCTAATACATGTGAGGTCATCATGAGTTGGAGATGACTTGACAGTAACTGGTTGGTTATACAAGGTCCCCTTGAGAAATAACTGCAGGCTCAGCTTCCTGGGGGTGCAAGCTTATAGTCACATAGTGGCCAGCACTCAGAAGGGCCCTGCACTTGGTTTAATGCCCTGTTGTCATCACCTTGAAATTCTTAATTTTTAAACAATGGGCCCCATATTTTTATTTTGTCCTGGGCCCCACAAATTGCACAGCTGGCCCTGAACAACCAATGTTTAATTTTAAGTTCCATGAAGGCAAAGACCATATCTGTCTACTACACCACTGTATCCCCAGCATGTAGCATTGTGCCTAACACACAGAAGGTGCAAAATATGTACCTACTGAATGGATAGGTGCAAGGAAGAGTTTATGGAGAAGAGAGGCCCAGTCCTTCTGCTTATGACTTCCCTGGTCCTCCATGGCTTAACCTGTTGCGGCCAAGACAATTTCGATTCACAGTGACCCTATAGGACGGAGTAGAACTGCCCCATAGGGTTTTCAAGGAGTGGCCAGTGGATTCAAACTGCTGACTTTTTTTTAGTTAGCAGCTGTCGCTCTTAGCCACTGTGCCACCAGAGCTCCATCCATGGCTGAGGACTGCCCTTTTCTTCCCCCTTATTTTTTGAAGGGTATTCACATGAAAAACAGGATCAATCACTAAGCAAGAATGAAAATGCACACACAAACAAGCTGGAGGTATAGGCTAACACACAAAATTAAAAGCCCAGCTTCTAGGAAAGCAAGCAAGCGAAAGGCAGGAAATAGGCAGACACACTGTCCTTTCTCGCCCAGATAATGGTACATTTTCCAAAGCTTCTCCAGGGCAACGGCCAATTTCAGAAAAGAACACTAACCTGAATGTGGTGCACTTCCCTTCCTGTCCCCATCCAATATCTGCCCCCTCCCTTTCCTTTCTAAACCCACTATCTCCCATCCCCAGCACCTCTCAGCTTCTAAAAGCCTGAAAGGCTTAATCTCCAAGAAGGATGCTCAAGGGTTCTGTTATCAGAGTTACTTAATTTTGCATTTGCAGTGGGCTTAATCATCTGCATCAGACCACACTCCCAGGATGCACCGCACACACTCTGGGATTGGGGAGCTGTTCTCACTTCATCAGCACCTCAGAAGCATTAATAAAGTGCAAATGTGTAGTGGCAAGTGGGGGGGCACAGTGAAGGAGATTCAGTTTTTTTTGTGTTTTTGTTTTCAATAACACTAAAGGTCCAGTAACACAGACTCAAATTTTTCAAAAAGCCATTCTACCCTCTACCACAAATCAAGTATTTTTGAATGTCCCTCATTTCATTCCTTGTTCGTTTTATATAACTGCCGTGACAAGAAACACTTTTCCACATTGCTATATTGCCTTCAGGGCCTCCTTTCTAACAGCTGCATAAGATCTCATCAAATGGTTGTGACCATCCCATTCTCCTACTGTTACACATGACATGGGTTCTGCTTTTGTTTGTTTATTATTATAAATAATGCTGCAATGATCATTTTTGAGAGCATGGGATTTGGAGTAAGTAGAACCGGGTTCAGATTTTGGCTACATCTCTTGTAAGCTGTTTAGACACTAAAACCAAAAACTAAACCCGTTGCCACCGGTTGATTTTGACTCACGGTGACCCTATAGGACAGAGCAGAACTGCCCCATAGGGTTTCCTAGGAGCACCCTGTGGATTCCAACTGCCGACCTTCTGGTTAGCAGCCATAGCTCTTAACCACTACACCACCAGGGTTTCCAAGGGGAAATAATATATTCCCCAACTCAAAGCAAAGCTGATGAGAAAGTGCTTTATAATCTATATACCAGTAACTAGTTGCCTTCAAGTCGATTCTACCTCATGATGACCCCATGTGTTATGCACTGAATTGTGTTCCCCAAAAATATGTGTTGTGAATCTTAACCTCTATGCCTGTGGTTATAATCCCATTTGGGAATGAGCTGTCTTTGTTAGGTCAATGAGGCAGGATTAGTGTAGGGTGCATCTTGAGTCAATCTCTTTTGAGATATAAAAGAGATTAAACCTAAGCCAGAACCAGAGATGCAGTAAATTAGATGCCAAGACACGTGGCGATCTCCAAGGAACCAGGAAGCAGAAGCTGAAGAGACAAGGACCTTCCTTCAGAGCCAAAAGAGAGAGAAAGCCTTTTCCTACAGCCAGCTCTCTGAATTCAAACTTCTAGCCTTCTCAACTGTGCGAAAATAAATTTCTGTTTGTTAAAGCCATCCGCTTGTGGCATTTCTGTTACAACAGCACTAGATAACTAAGACACCGTGTACGTCAGAGTAGAACTATGCTAAATAGAGTCTTCAATGGCTGAATTTTCCAGAAGTAGATCACTAGGCCTTTCTTTTGAGGCACCTCTGAGTGGACTCAAACAGCCAAGCTTTCAGTTAGCAGATGAGCACGTTAAATGTTTATATTACCAAGGGACTCTGGGCTCTACCACAGACCCACTAAATCCCACGGTAAGGTCCAACAATCTTCACCTTACAAAACTCCTCAGTGATTGTGATACACTAAAGTTTAATAACCAATAACAAAATGGCAATTTCCAAACACAAACCAAGTCACAACTCCCCCAAGATAATCGGCTGTCAACAGTTTGGAAATGCACCAATGGAAGCCATGAGGCAGAAGTAGGGTGAGCGTGTTGGCACCTCCTTCAAGCCAATTCCAAAGGCTCCCCTCTGCCCTTGACAGCCTGCCAATGCCGGTCCAGATGGAGATATTCACTAATCAGGCAGACACCATTTTGTTGACTTATAATTGGTTTTCCAATATAAAGGCTCAGTGATGACAAACCAGACTTAAAAGACAGTGACAAGAGTCAACCATGCCCTGCTTTGCCCCCTCCTGACTACCACCTCTAACTCTCACAAATTTCACAGGTATATCCCAAGACCCTGAGTGAAGAAAGAGGAGAGAGAGCTGCTCTAAGATCCATTGGTGACTGAACCTGTGTTGAAGCTCAGGTGATGGAAAAGCCCAGAAGCCAAGGCAGATGTTCAGCCAAATTAAGTGGTTCCAGGAGAAAATAAAAGCTTGCCTGCCGAGACATCTGGTGTCCATTAACCTCCTAAGCAGAGATGCAGCAAAGCCATCTGCTGGAACAAACTCTCTGGAGGCAAGGAGCTTCCCCCACCACTGTCTGCCTCTGTATGCACCCAGCAAAGGCCTGCCCTTAAGGGAGAGAAAGAAATTGGTCCACTTGCATTCAAAGCCCTATAACTGATCCCTTCCAAACTTGGGGGCCAGCAAAGAGAATGGTCAAGAGGATTCCCAGGCTGCAGTCACAGGACTTGATGTTTGTCATCAAGAAAGTAAACTGACATCAAGAAGAGCCTATTCACATAACACAGTTTATAAAGAAAGTGTTCTACATTCTACCTGGGTGAGTAGTGTCTGGGTCTTAAAAGCCTGTGAGCAGCCATCTAGATATTCCACTGGTCTCACCCCTTCGGGAGCAAGGGAGAATGAAGAAAACAAGACACAAGGATAAGATTAGTCCAAAGGACTAATGGACCACAACTACCACGGCCTTCACCAGACGGAGTCCAGTACAACTAGATGGTGCCTGGCTACCACCACTGACTGCTCTGACAGGGATCACAACAAAGGGTCCCGGACAGAGCGGGAGAAAAATGTAGAACAAAATTCTAACTCACAAAAAAAGACCAGACTTACTGGCCTGACAAAGACTGGAGAAACCCCAAGAATATGACCCCCGGACATCCTTTTCCTCAGTAATGAAGACACTCCCGAGGTTCACCATTCAGCCAAATATTAGACAGGCCCATAAAACAAAATGAGACAAATGGGGCACAACAGCCCAGGGACAAGGACCAGAAGGCAGGAGGGGACAGGAAAGCTGGCAATAGGGAACCCAAGGTTGAGAAGGGAGAGTGTTGACATGTCGTGGGGTTGTTAACCAATGTCATAAAACAATGAGAAACTACTTGTTCTGAAAACCATCTAAAGTACAACAAAAAATAAAAAAATAAAAAAAGAGTCTATTCAGCATCAAGTGCATATGACCCTCAATGAGACACTGTACAAAAAGACTGTGGCTGCTCTTAGAGAAATGTGATTCCTAAGTGGTGCAACCAACAAGTAGAAAGTAGAAAGAAACTAACATTTAATGAGTACTACCACGTGCCAGGAAACCCTACTGATGTAATGGTTAAGTGCTACACCTGCTAACCAAAAGGTCAGCAGTTCAAATCCACAAGGTGCTCCTTGGAATCTCTATGGGGCAGTTCTACTCTGTCCTAGAGGGTCGTATGAGTCGGAATCTATTTGATGGCAACAGGTTTTTGGGTTTACCATGTGCCAGCCAATGAGTTAGGCATTTTCAGATAAATTTATCTCATTTAATCTTTAAGACGCCATTGGGTGGTGCAAGTGGTTAATGCGCTAGGCTGCCAACTGAAAGGTTGGAGGTTCAAATCCACCCAGAGTTGCCTCAGAAGAAAGGCCTAGCAATCTACTTCCAAAAAATCAGCCATTAAGAACCCTATGGTGCAGTCCTACTCTAACACACATGGGATCACCATGAGTCAGAATGACTCGACAGCAGCTGGCTTAATCTTTACAACAACGCTATGCACCGGGTATTATGATTTGCATTTTACAAATGACAGGTTTGGGATTCAAATCCAGGTCTTCTACTTCCAGAAGAAGTTGAATGCTTCTTTCACTAGATCACTGTGCCACAATTACGCCAGTTTATTTGATTTGGAGGATGGGTGGGAAGGATGAGAGCGAAGGGTTATAACAAAAGCTATTTGTGGGGATATAACAAAAGATTATGCATGGATGGGGTTTGCTGCCTTTGATGCTTTTGAAGATGACCAGACTGAGGCTTGAAATGTAACCATGGAAACAGCCATGGTGGGAGCAGCAGCCAAATTAGTTCACCCTTGAGGCAGTTGGGTTGGGGGACTCTGGAGACTCTTCCTTGATGAAGAGAGCAAGTGATGCCTGCTCCCACTTCATCTCCCCCAGCCTCTGCCTCCCCCGGTCCCCAGTCTGCTCCCAATACACCAGCCAATCCAGATCCCAGGCTTCCTGTGAAGCCAAGCAAGCCTAAATCACCCTCTAAGCCCCTATCCCAGGGTGCTGAACACTCTCCTCTAAAGCTTTCACTAGCCTGCCCTGCTCTGGCAGAGATCTGGCCCTACCCATGAACTCTTGCCTGAAGTAGAGGTTTTACTGCCTGGGCTCAGACCTCCCTGCCCGCCTGCCTCCCCCTTGGACCTTCCTCCTAGACTCCTGTCCCTGTGCTGCCCACCCTCTAGAAACCCTTTTCTACTCTGTGGGAACCTCGAGCTGACACTGGGCCTGAATCGCCACTGAGTCTGCCTCAGACCCCTCTTGCTTCTCCTGTACAGCGTCCGTTCCCCACTCCAGGGCCACAGTACCATTCTCTCAGCTGACCGGCATGTTCCCCCTCAGACCTTGCTCTAGGCAGAAGAAAGCCATCTCTCCAAGGTCACAGCCTCTTCTGTGGAGAAGTCAACTCGAGTGACGGGTTGTTGTGAGGGTATGCAGTTCAGCCACCGCCCCCCAGTTCGGGACCAGTGGAAGGGCAGACCCAGCTTCAGAGCTCCCTGTGAGGTCAGCTGAGGCTTTTCTTGTGACTATATCACACTTCAGCTTCTCCCTCTGCCCAATCCTGTCACCTTCTCTCCACACAGACATTGATGCCTAGAGCAATCCTCAGGAAACTTGCTGCATGAAAGTCAACTCAGAGACTGTTTCCCAGAGAACCCACCCTGTGACAACTCTCATGAAGACACATTTGTCCTCATGAAACCGGAGGGCACCCTATTCCATGCCCCTACCAGCTATCTCCCTGCACTGCAGCTTGTCCCTATACCAGAGCCATCACCCGCTCTCCCAAGCTCACGAGAACCACCCTGATCATTGAACTTGGATTCTACTCCTAACTCTGCCACATACTTGCTGGTCACCTCTGAGCCAGTTTCGTATCTATAAATTGATAACTCAACACTGGTGGCAGTTATCCTTGCAGCTCACAGGATTTTTAATTATTTTATTTATTCAACATTTATTGAGAATTTACTACATGTTTCAATCCCTCACATCCAGCTTAGATGTCACTTCCTCTAGGACCCGCTGAGCAGAGAGAGATAAATAACTTTCTTCTGTGCCCTGAAGCCCCTGAGCTTACCCCTTACTGTAGCTCTTACCTCCTGAGTGGTAATGACCTGCTTTTTGCCTTTCTCCTCCATTGGATCCTGAGCTCCATGAGGTCAGGGAATGTTTACGCACCTTTGTATCCCACCATCCCTAGCTCAGAGCCTGGTACATGGTAAGTTTCCCAAAATATTTGTAAACTAAGAAACTAATTAAATTAGGTGCTGCAGGAAAAGCAATAATATCTTATGTTCAAGTAGCCCTTTACAATATGCAAATTGCTTTCATACCCAGGATTCCATTTAACCCTCACAACAGCCTTGGAGGGTAGGCAGGTTAGGAACTGCATTCTATAGCGTGAGGCAGTGGTAGGTTCAGTGGTAGAATTTTCGCCTTCCATGTAAGAGACCCAGGTTCGATTCCTGGCTAATGAACCTCATGCACAGCCACCACCCATCCATCAGTGGAGTCTTGTGTGTTGCTATGATACTGAACAGGTTTCAGCAGAGCTTCCAGCTAAGACGAACTGGGAAGAAAGGTCTGGCGATCTACTTCCAAAAATCAGCCAGTGAAAACCTTATGGATCACAAGGGTCCGATCTGCGACTGATCATGGGGATGGCACAGGACAGGCCGTGTTTCATTCCATTGTGCATGTGGTTCCCATGAGTCAGACAACAACAACAACACAGATAAAGAAGCAGAGATTAGGGTGTGCCCAAGTGACTTGTACCCTGAAGGAGCCAGGTCTCCTCACTGCTAAGCCAGTATCTGTTTCCTCCCTCAAACATAAGAGAGGCAGCTGCAGCTCTCATACACTAGGAAGAGTCTGCCCCCAACCCCACCCCAGCCCACTCACAGATCTGTGATGTCCCTCATTCAGGGCCCACCACCCTAACAATGCATGAATCAGGAACCCATCTTGGAAACTATTTAGACCTCAAGTCAGACTATCACAGGTAACAAAAATCCAAGGGAGCAGGGCCCTGTGTGACACTCAGGGAAGCAGCAGGCAGCAAAGGGCCTTCCAGAAATTCTGCAGGACCTTTTTGGGGTGGAGGCCTGGGGGCTTTGCCTCCCTGCTCTGGGCAGGGCACTAGCTGTGGGTTTTACAGAAGCCTGGAGCAGGGAGGGAGCCAAAGATCAGCTGGCCACTCCCCGGGGCCTGGCAGCCCCAGCCACTACCCAGTGCTCCCCCTGAACTAGATGTGCCTTTGCAGAGGGAGCCCTGCTTCCACTGGCTTTGGCTCTGCGCTTATCTCTATTTTTGTGTTGAGCACTCACAGTCTCAGCTCCCTCAATATCTTATCAGTAGGGAGATAACATGAGGGGAGTGGGAGGAGCATGCACACAAAAGCTCTCTTCCAGCTGCAAAATAGAAATTCTTTTCTCCTCTGCCCCATGGGGAGGGGGGGAATCTATCCCCAAACACTGTACCAAACTGATCTCAACTCTCCCTTTTTTTTTTTTAAAGTCTTAAGTAAGTGAATGCATGATTTTTCCCTAAAGAAACTGTGATAATATAATTAGCAATACACAGAGGCCTAGGCTGGGAAATTGCTGGCCCTCCCCACCCCCCAGCCCCAGCCTCTGTAGGAGTTAGGCTTTGAAATGAAGAAATCTATTGTCACTTGGGAGCGCAATGCTGAATCACAAACCCCAGCAGAGTGGAAATGCTGAAACCCTCCCTTTGTGAAGGGAGCCCGAGGCTGCCATTAATGGATGGACGTATCTGCAGCAATGCAGGGCCTATTCTTCTCCTGGCTTGTTCAAGCTTCCACGGGCCATAAACATTGATCACCATCTAGACTGCAGCACCTGCAGGATGTAAATCATTTGTTGGCCTGAAGCTCTGGTAGAGAATCTCTTTTCAGATTCCAAAGGAACAAGGGGGGAGCACCCAAAAAAATGCTGACTATGATCCAAAAGTCTGTGAACTCTAGACCAGCGCTGTCCAGGAAAAATATAAAGCAAGCCACCTATGTCATTTAAAATTTTCTGTGGAGTCGATTCCGACTCATGGCAACCCCACGTGTATCAGAGTAGAACTGTGCTCCATAGTGCTTTCAATGACTGATTTTTCTGAAGCAGATTGCCAGGACTTTTTCACAGGCACCTCTGCATGGACTAGAACCTCCAGCTTTTCAGTTAGCAGGAGAGCAGGTTAACTGTTTGCACTACCCATAAAAAAAAAACGTTGCTGTCAAGTCGATTCCGACTCATAGGGACCCTATAGGACAGAGTAGAACTGCCCCTTAGGGTTTCCAAGGCTGTAAATCTTTATGGAAGCAGACTGCCACATCTTTCTCCCACACAGCAGCTGGTGGCTTCCAACCACCAACCTTTGGGTTAGCAGACAAGTGCTCAACCACTGTGCCACCAAGGCTCCTTTAACAGTCATAAACTCCTTTTAAAACATAAATCTGATCATGTCACTTCCTTTCTCAAAATCAACGTGGAATAAAAACTAACTTGGAATACAACCCAATGTCTTTATCAGGCTTCCTAAGACCCTGCCTGATCATGATCCCTTGGTGCCTTTCCAACCTCATCTTCTACTTCTGCCCCTCGGCTCACTGCGCTCCTGCTGTGCCAGCCTCCTTCGTCAATCTTCCTCTGCCAAGAACACCTGGGGCCTTGACGCAGCATGCGGCTCCTTTGACCTAGAATGTACCTCCACCACTATCTGCATCTCCACCAGCTCGTCCCTTTCTTTGCTCAAAGGACTGAATTGCTTCCACCCAAAATAAGTGTTGGAATTCTAACCCTATACCTGTGGGTGACATTTAATGTACTGTAATGTAATCACCTTCTACATGCAATCTAATGTAATGTAATCAATCAGTTGAGGTCATACCAGTGCAGGGTGGATCCTAAACCTCATCATACTGGGGAAAACAGATGCCATGTGAGGATCCCCAAAACCAAGGAACATCCAGGCCTACCAACATGGAAAGAGTCAACACAGCTGAGAACCTGGTTTGGATGTCTAGCCTCCTAACTGTGGGAAAAGGAATTTCTCTTCTTGAAGCCACCCATTTGTAGTATTTGTGTTACAGGAGCACTAGGAAACTCAGACAGGTCCCTTCCTCCCAGAGGCTTTTGTGTCCCTTCACCCTCAGCCCAGCACCCTCATCTCCCTATTCTCTTCGTTTTTCTTCAAAGCACCTAGCATTGATTGACAGGTACTTAGGTGTATATTTCATTACTGTCTGTCTTCCCCTGCTAAAAGGTTAACTCCATGAGGGGAGGGACTTCCCTTTGTTCCCTGCTTTATCCTGAGCTCCTAAAATGATACTGAACACATAGCAGGTGCTCAATAAAGATTCGTTGAATGAATGATTGAATGGATAATTCAGGGTGTTTCAGTTAATCCTCACATAGGGTGACCAACCATCCTGGTTTGCCAGGACTAAGGGGGCTCCTGGGATGTGAGACTTTCAGTGCTGATAATGAGAAAGTCCAGGCCAACCAGGACGAGTTGGTCACTATCATCACAACAATGTGTCAGTTAGGTGCTATTATCCCTATTTTCAGAGGAAGTAGCTCAGATCCAGAGATGAAGGAACAGGGTCTTTAATCAGGTGAACTTTGAGGTCCCTTCCAGCAATCTAATCTTATGACCCCATGGTTTCCACTATTTAAGATTACACACCTACAGTGTGCGTGCTCAGTGCCATCGAGTCGATTCCCATTCATAGCGACCCTATACGACAAAGTAGAACTGCCCCATAGGATTTCCAAGAAGTGGCTAGCAGATTCCAACTGCTGACATTTTGGTTAGCAGTCGAGCTCTGAACCACTACACCAAAAGATTGTGCTTTGGGCATAACTATAAATAGTCTGAACTCAAGATCTGCCACCTACTACCACCAGGCAACCCATTTAACCTCTCTACGTCTCAATCATTTAATCTGTAAAACAGGGTAGGTAATCCTAACACGGGGCGGTGTAAATGGTTAACGTGCTCTGCTGCTCACCAAAAGGGGATTCGAGTCCACCTAGAGGTGTCTCAAAAGAAAGGCTTGGTGATTTACTTCTGAAAAATCAGCCACTGAAAACTCTATGGAGCGCAGTTCTACTCTGACACACATGGGGTTGCCGTGAGTCCAGGTCAACTCAGCAGCAAATTTTTTTTTTTTTTTTAATCCCAAATCAAGGGTCTGTCATGAGAACACAATCAAATAACCTATGCATCATAGGCCAGAATCCTGGGAAGCAAACTTTGAGATGCAGATCGTCATGCAGGAAGTTTTCTTGTGTGCTCTTAGTTTCAAACCTGTGGAAGGGAGTATAGGAAGCAGGACTGGGCAGTAGGAGAAGCTTGGGTACTACGAAGTCTCAGTGAAGACCTTTGCAGACCCCACGGGGAAGCTCTGAAGCTGAGATGACACTTGGAAGTTGTCCAAAGTTGGGGTAAGGGGGCCAAGCCTTTATACCTCCATGTCCAGCAGTCATTGGACATATGCTTCCCTGGAAAGTGGTGTGACCTTGGGTGAGGCAGCTCTCTTCAGTGGAGGCAGCTCTTGAAGAGGGATGACAGCTAAGGGTATGTCCAACAGTACTCCAAACACCTAGCGGATATGTCCTTCAATCCTGAAGAGGGGATCGCCATGTCCACCACACCATGTAATGCAGAGAGTAAGTGCTCAATGAATCATATTGTTGTTGCTATTATTATAGGACGTAATTCAAAATCAGCTCTATCTCCCTGCAGTCTATGCTCCCTCTGCTCTGCCTCCTAGCTCTTTATCTGAGCCTCTTATGTCATCACTTCTATCTTAGTTCAAGTTATGTCTGAACATATCCCATCTCCCTACCCAGATCAGGAACCCTTAAGAGCAGGCCCTGGAACTGATTCATCTTTGTGCCCTATTCCGACAGTTGTCCTTGGCACACGAGGCTTTCTGGGTAACTAACGAATGAGCAAGTATATGTCTACCTCTCCAGGATCCCCAGGATTATCATGGATTTTGACCATCTTCTTTCTAGGTTTTCAGTATCTCCAGTTCTATCCAATTTTTCCTCCTCATCTACAGTATCCCCCAGGGTCAAAATACCTAAAGACCAGAAAAACTCTTAAAAACCATTGCAACTGTAGAGTTGGGGCTTGAAGCCCCTCTCTTCTCCCACTACCCTGTATCTCTCTACATTGGGCCAATACTCAATTGTCAACAGACCACTAATTTCTGCAACATAGCAAACAGAAAACCCAGAAGGATCTTAGGGACTCATCCACTTTTCCTGCCCACCCATGCCCCCTCCAGACTCTGCTGCAAACACATGTCTTTCTTTTCATTACAAAAAAAGAGAAGGGTTTTTGATGCAGTTGACACTAGAACTCACAGATCTTTGCGGCCACGCTTATGTCAGTGGCCTCCTCACTATACTATGCCACCCTCCTGTGGATCTTCGTCCTCACCTAAGACTCTTGTGAAATATCTCCTTGATGGTCAATGCTAGGTCAGTTCATTCAATGCTTTAGGAAGGGGAGATGGAGGACATCCTAGTTAAGCAAAGGTTATGGAGTCAAGCAAACCTGAGTTTGAATCCCAGCTCCAGCATCTGCTAGCTGTATGACTTTGAACAAGTTACTTAAGATCCTGTGTCAGTTTCCACAGGGAAATAACTGTACCTATCTTGCAAAGTTATTGCAAGGATTAACTGGAACAAATGGTGTATAGTATGCATTCAATTAGTTAGCTATTATTATTAGGCGTCCCTGGGTGGCACAAATGGTTAAGCGCTCTGCTGCTAACTGAAAGGTTGGCATTTCAAACCCACCCAGTCGCCCCTTGGAAGAAAGGCTTAGCAGTCTACTTCTGAAAAATCAGCCACTGAAAACCCTATGGAGCACAGTTCTACTCTGACACACATGGGGTCACCATGTCAACTCAACAGCAAATGATTTTTTTAATACATTCAATTAATGTTAGCTATTATTATTATTATTAGGAGCCCTGATGGCACAGTAGTTAAGCACTCAGCTGCTAATCAAAAGGTCAGTGGTTGGAACCTACCAGCCGCTCTGTGGGAGAAGGATGTGGCAGTTGGCTTCCATAAAGATTTACAGCCTTGGGAACCCTACAGGGCAATTCTACCCTGTCCTATAGAGTCACTGTGAGTTGGAATCAACTGGATGGCAGTGGGTTTGGTTTACTTTTTGTTGTTGTTGTTGTTTGTTATTATTATTATTACTAGCAAGGGGCTGGGAGACAAAAGATATCCAAATTCAACTCTCAGGTTTCACACTAATGGAGGCTGTGCTTATAAGACACCATAATGACTAAATAAAGGGTTTAAAAATCCATTAATCATCTAAATGTTTCATAGACAGTGCACATATAACATTCCTCAGCTTTCTCCCCTATCAATAGTTTACCTTCCACACCTCCTTCTGGGGATATTATAAATATCTAAGTGATACTTGTAAAATGTGCACAGATTTTTTTTCCTAACAGATGTGATAATTTAAAAATGCAAAACATCTGTATAGCACAAGCTATCATAAACAGAGTTTAAAAAAAAAAAAAAGGATAAGACAAGGAATAAAGCATTTTCAGTATGTTTTACAAGCCAATTTCCTAAAATACAAAGAGTTTTTTTCAAAGGCATATGAAAAGATAAACCAACCAAGAGAAAAATTAAGAAAACATATAAATGGTCAACAACCTCTCTAACAATAAAAGAAGTGCCAATTAAAATGAAAATGAGACATTTTCCACTTATGAGGTTAGAAAAGATTAAACTGTCCATTGTGGTCCACATTGATGAGTATGTGGGAAAACAGTCATTCTCATGTACTGGTGGAGGTAAGGGGGTGAAAACTGGTGCGATATCTCTTAGAAGACATTTTGACACACACACAAAAACCAAACCCATTGCCAAGGAGTCAGTTCCGACTCATAATGACCCTATAAGACAGAGCAGAGCTGCCCCATAGGGTTTCTAAGGAGTAGCTGGTGGATTCAAACTGCTAAACTTTTGGCTAATAGTTGAGCTCTTAACCACTGTGCCATCAATGCAACATAATTTATATCATCAAAAAAACCTGAAAACCAAGTAAATGGCCACCAATGGGTTTCAGCTAAACACAATATGGTAAAGCCATAAAATAGAACTCTATACAGGCATCCAAAAACAATGACATATTTGTCCACACAAAGACTTGCATGCAAATGGTCACCGCAGTATTATTCATAATAGCCAAACAACTAGAAACAACCCAAATGTCCAACAGCTGGAAAAGAGACAAAGAAAATAGGGTATATCCTGAAAGGGAATACTATTCAGCAATAAAAAGGAATAAAGTACTGAGACATGCTACAGCACAGAGGACCTCAAAATCATTGTGCTCAACAGTAGAAGCCAGGCACAACAGAGGCAGGAAATAAATTCCTGGATGCCTAGTATTGGGAGTAAGAACAGGAGTGACTGTGAATGGGCACAAGAAATCACTTAAGGATGATGAAAGTATTTTAAATTTAGACTACGGTGATAGTTGCACGATTCTGAAGATTTACTGAAAATCAATGAATTGTACGCTTTAAAATGATGAATTATGGTACGTATATTATACCTCAGTAAAACTGTTAAATTTTTTAAAAAATACAATGAGATCAATAAATTCTCACATGCAAAGATGCCCAAGATTCTTAAAATTTTAAAAGAAACAAAAGAGCATAAATAATATTATCTGATTATTAAAATAATCACAACAACATATAAGTTAGTATATACATAGAAAAAATTCTGGAGGAATATCTAGCACACAATTGACAATGATATTCTCTCTAGGAGACAGGACTAAAAGAACCTATCATTCTTTGTTTTTTTTTATGGTTCTTTCCTGATATTCTGATTTTTTTTAATTAGTTATTTTTGCTGTATGTTTGAACATTTGCTATACGTTTGAAGATTTTCAGGGGAAAGTGGGCATTACTTTTATAATCTGGGAAAAACAGTCTAGATATTAAAATAAATAGGTAAAAAAAAAGGCGGGTTGTTTAAAATTGACTTGTTCTGTTGATACTGCTTTGTCCCAGGTAAAGATACCACATCTGGTCACCAGATATACGTAATCTCTAATTCTCTACTGGCTCCACCACAGCCTGGAAAAAAAATCTGAAAACCACCCAGCTCCATCTTTCTCTGATTTCAAGCTCCCCAAACAAACTGGCTATGACTAATTCTATTTCCCAACCACCTTGAAGCTGGGAGAATGAGTGCCCTGGAGAGGTACATCCCCCTGTGTTAATCAGTCCATTGATACCACAGTTTATAAAGCAATTTCTTGTGAGTTTGGCTGGTAAAAAAAAAAAAAAAAAAAAGGATTCCTCAAAGGCTGATCAAATAACCTGATCATTCGGTTAAGTCAAAGAACAAGTCAAGGGCCCACGGACCCTGCCAAAGTACAGAGACTAATAAGGTCTGATGGACATGACCGGCCCACCTCCCTGCCTTGATTTCTCTGGGGTCAGACCCTGGCAGCTCAACATACTTTTTTTTTTTTTTAACTTTGTATTGAAGCATAATAGACATACTGAAAAGTGTACACATTTTAAGCAGCATTTTTAGAAAGACTCTTAAGATAAGGCTCAAGGACAACTCTCACCCTTTTTCAATGCAAACCACAGTGCCACCTGTTTTTCTTGCTTCTCCTTATCAGAGGTGAATGAAGGAGCCAAGCTAATTGCAGTCCATAAGCCAACGCTGGTCCCTCACCCTTAAAGGCTGGACTAAGGAGTTTTATGTATGTATTGTGGGTGGGGGGCATTGCTTCCCAACCGCTAGAGGTGCTCCACAATCACGTGCCAACATCTCATGTCTTCCTCAGAAATAAAGCTCTTCAGCTCCCATGAAGAAAGAAAGATGGAATGACCTCCACTAGGCTAGAAATTCCATGAGGGCAGGAGAGTGTGTCTGTCAGTTTATCAGTGTAAATCCAGTGTCTGGTACACAGTAGATACTCAGTAAGTATTTGTTAAAACAAATGTGAATTGAATAAAATATAGTAGGTTAAGACAGACTCTGGAAACCAGACCACATAGCAGAAATCTCAAGGGTTTGGGAAGGGCTACTGCTAGCCCAAGGAGCCCTGGTAGCGCAGTGGTTAAGTGCTCAGCTGCTAACCGAAAGGTCAGCGGTTCAAGCCCACCGGACACTCCAGGGGAGAAAGATGTGTCAGTCCGCTTCTGTAAAGATTACCAAACTACCAAACCCACTGCCCTCGAGTCGATTCTGACTCGTAGTGATCCTATAGGGCAGAATAGAATTCTCCATAGGGTTTCCAAAGCTGTAAATCTTTAAGGAAGCAGATTGCCACCTCTTTTTCCCATCCATAAAGATTACCGCCTTGAAAATCTTATGGGGCAATTCTGCTCTGTCCTATAGGGTCGCTATGAGTCAGAATCGACCTGATAGCAATGGGTACTGCTAGCCCATACGGTGCCTTTGTGAAAATTAGAAAAAGACATCCCTTTCTCTCCTCTGACACAGCTCCATGCCAGGGCAAATGGCTTGGTGAGGAGAGCCTGGGCTGAGTTTCAGGCCCCACTTACCCTCTCAACCAGGTGCACTTGTTTGGGGACAACCTGTACAGTCATACTGGTGGTCCTACACCAGACCACTGCTGTTCCTTGTGCTCAGTGAAAATACAAATCCTGTAGACTACTTCCTGCCAGGCTTCTGGGCAGATGCTCGGTTTGTCCACAGGAAAGCCTGGCCTGGAGTGAAAATCAAAGGCCCGGAAAAATCTTCCTATAATCAATAAATGTTGGTCGATTAATAAAAGGAAAACGTAGTCCCAAACACTGCATCATCTGAGAAGGAAATGCAGAATTCCCCCTGCCCACTTCCTCAACTCTCTCCATGCTCCTAAGAGAAAGCAAACCAGGTGGGCAAAAGGAAAAGGCAGAGCATCCTACCTACCCCCAGGAGACTATCATTTTCATATGTAAACATTTACATGAGCTTCATACCCAAAGACCCCAAGGATCATTTTATCTGTGCTTTTTCTGGTGTGCAGGCATTATTACTGCCATAGTCCCTAACTGCTTCCCCTTGCCTGCCAATAGTCTATTTTCCACGCTGTAGGAGAAGGGATCACTCTAAAGAAGAAAAGTGATCATGTCACCTCCATGCTGAGCTTTAACATGGCCCACAAATCCCTGTGACTGTGTTCCAGCAACCTCTCCTACTTCTTGTGACTTCTCCTCATTCACTCTGATCCTGCCATACCTGCTTTCTTTAAGTCCCCTCTTTTTCTTAATCCTCCAAGTTTGTTGTTCCAGCCCCAGGGCCTTTGCACTTGCTGCTTCCCCAGCCTGGATGCTCTTCCCCAACATTCAGTGTCAACTTAGGTTTTTCCTGATTTCTTATTAGCACTCCTCCCCCATCCCCCCAAATCCCTTCTCTATTCCATTACTCTGCTTTATTTACTTTGTAAGAGCTATCGTTATCTGAATTTATTTTATTTATTAGTTAACCTTGTTATTGCCAGTCTCCCTGCCTTCTGTCACTTCCCCACATACACACCAGAATGAAAGCTCATTTTCTACTCAGTCCCTGGTATCTAAAACACAGTAGAAGCTTGATAAATATTTATTGAAGGGATTACAATAACTATAATTGTAAGGCCCTTAACAGTTTGCAAAGTGTACTCATTCATTGCCTCATTTAACCTTTAAGATTCCTGTGGGGCAGGCAGCACAGGCCCATTTTACAGACATAGAAACAGAGGCTCAGAGAGGCCAAGCAGCTTGCCAAAGACCTCACAGCAAAAAAAAAAAAAAAAAAAAGAAGAAGAAGAAGAAACTTATCTGGACTCAAACCTAGGTTTTTTGCCTCCAAGTCCAGTGTTCTTCCCTCAATATACTATTAACATCCAATAGGGCTCCTCACTCACCAAGCAAAAACTTTGCAACACTACACAAGGAACAAAGCAGTTACTTGCAAGACTGAGTTAAGCTCCAAGCCAAAAGAATATATGAGGCTATGAAACCATTTTGGAAATCATCAAAATAGGCAATTACGTAAAATGAGCTCCGTCTGAAATCCATGGATGGAGAAGTTGCAAGGCATCCAGATGCCATATCTCAATTTTGATCTGTGCTTATGGAATTCTCTGATTCAAATGAATATCAAGGAATTTAGGAGAAGGGGAATATGAAGAGAGATGTAAAAGGCTGTATCTCCATCCAAAAGTTGCAAAAAAGAAACTATGACTAATAAGGAAAATTCATTGTAGGAAACTAACCACGCACTACAGGAGGATCAAATTTCTCACCCTTCAGACCAGAGAATTAAAGGCATAAAAAACTAAGGCATGTTTAAAGCTATCTTCTCAGTCCTGGTTCAAAGAAAACGAGAGTGAAATATCTCTGGGAGGATAAACTGAAGCGGCCGACAGGGAAGGCGGGCCGGGGGGATGGGAGGGAAACTTCCTTTTTACTGTATTTATTATAACTCTTCGTAACTTTTAAATATTATACTGCATGCCTATATTACATATTTTAAAAATGAACTACATTTAAACAAACAAAATAAACCAAGACAAAGAGAATGAGAGTGTGTCAGAAGCAATTTCAGCAGGTCAGCTCTTCCTACCCGCTCCCCCGCCTTCCTATTAGATTTCATCTTTTCCAACCCAAACAAAGCTAAGCAATCAGGCCTATGCTTCCCTCTTCCTAATGTGACATGTAGGAAGTTCTTCTGTTTTCCCTTCAAATCATGGAGCCATAAAGCTGAAAAGGGCCAGCTTATCTTACTGGGTTGAAGAGTATCTCCCCCAAAATTCATGTCTACCTAGAACTTCAGAATGTGGCCTTATTTAGAAATAGGGTCTTTGCAGATGTAATTGGTTGTTAACATGAGTTCATACCGGATTAGCGTGGGATCTAAATGCAATGACTGCTGTCCTTACAAGAAGGCCATGTGAAGACACAGAGACACCCAGAGGAAAGAAGGCCATGTGAAGACAGAGGCCACGATTCTGCTGGTATTTGAAATACCAACGAAATCACTTTCAGCATCACAGCAACATGAAACCCACCACAGTAGGATAAACTGACAGATGAGTGGTGGATATGCTGGATAAAAACCAAAAACCAAACCCACTGCCATCGAGTCAACTCCAACTCATAGTGACAGACATTGGAGTGATGTAGCAACAAGCCAAGGAAGGTCAAGGATTCCCAAGAACCACCAAAAGGTAAAGAGGCCAGGAAGAACCTTCCCCTAGAGCCTTCAGATGGAGCATGACCCTGATGACACTTTGATTTCAGCCTTCTAATCTCCAGAATTGTGAGAGAATAAATTTCTTGTTTTAAGCTACCCAGTTGGTGTAGTTCAGTGTTAGAATTCTTACCTTTCATGCAGAAGACCTGGGTTCAGTTCATAGTTCGTGCACAGCCACCACTGGTCTGTCAGTGGAGGCTTGCATGCTGCTACGATGCTGAACAGGTTTCAGAGGAGCTTCCAGATTAAGACAGACTAGGAAGAAAGGCCTGGTGATCCACTTCAAAAATCAGCCAATGAAAACCCCAAGATAACAATGGTCAGACCCTCAACCAATCATGTCAAAGGGCCATTCCATTGTGCATAGGGTTGCCATGAGTCGGGGGCAAACTCCACGGAAGCTAACGACAACAACAGGAAATTAACACATTCTGCAAACCTCTCATTTTACAGATTTACTTATGAGGCCCAAAGAAGGGAAGAGATTTTCTCAGTGCAGATCCCTGGCCTCCACGCTATCCTCCTTCAGCCACCTTCTCTGTTCGGCAATGAATGGACCCAAAACCCCTGGCACTGCGTATATGCACATTTTAGGAGCATCATCCTACCATGCCATTCTCTTCAGTCTTCTCTTTTCCATACTGAATACTTACGCCCTCTATTCCAAATGCTGAGCCAATGGTTATCACCTGGAGGCAAGACCATCCCCACTTCCCACTGTGTGTGTGTTTCAGGGCTGCGGGGTGTGTGTTTTGAATTGTCACAATGCCTAGAGAGCACTCCCAGCACTTACAGGGCAGAGGCCAGGGATGCTACAGGACATTCCACCCAGTGAAGAATTACCCCATGCAAAATGCCCCGTGGGACACCCGCTGCCACCTCTGCATTGCTTCTCTGAATCCTCTTCCACCTTCCTCCCATCCTTCAGGTTGGCCAAACTGAATGTCTGCAGAATAGAAGCCCTGATGAATGCTAGCTGAATGTTATCAGAAATCAACTGCAGTAATGAGCAGCGTCTGAACGGACCTTTCCAGCTGAACACTGTTACAAACAATAATTCTTACAAGAGCCCTGTGAAGAAGGCACAACTGTTCCTGTCTAACAGATGAGGAAACTGAGGCACCAAGTGGCTAAGTAACTTACCCAAGCCATGGCTAAAACTTGACCAAGTTGGCACTCATAAACCAAGTCTCCTGAATCCCAAATTCATTCTCCTTAAATTATACCCCAGAACTGGGACCTAGATGAAAACAATTGCTACCTTTAAAATAAACTGGGCTGTGGAAAATTTAAAATATTAATAAAAGTCAACGATCACCCAACCCTGTGCTTAAGGCAGCCTCCTATAACCGGTGCATTGTGATACCAGATGACGTCTTTGAGATCCTCACAGGAGACATGCCAAGTCCACGGACAAGGCTGTCGTGCTCAAACTTCAGATTTCAGTCCAGTAACATTCCCCCTCCAAAAACTGAGGCAGTCTACAAAGGGTAGACAACATTACAAAGAGAATTAAAGGGAAAAAACTACCCCAAGAGTTTAAGAAAGGATAACACCTCATACACATATACACACACGCTCAAGAAAAGAAGAACATAATTTCGAGTAAAGCACAGGCCTTTAAACACATACGGTCAGCTTTCTGGGACAATCCCTGCATTATCCTTCTTGTCTTCATGCTGCCGCAAACTGGGGGAAGCTTATCAAGGACTGACGGTGGTCCAGGGACTCCGGGGGCAGTCATTAGAGCGGACAGCCTTGTGTATGACAGAATGGGGCCTGTGTCCATTGCTCCCCTGCAGGCCCCAGACTTGCTGAAGCCAAGCCACCAAGAGAATCCCAGAGGCAAGGAGGGACAGGAGGAGATGAGACCTGTGATGGCAGAAAGAAGCAGCAGGGCAGTCCCCAAGCCGAAGCGGAGTGAATGCCCTTCCTCCCACAAGGAGCCAGTGGTGAGGAGGGAGGAGAGGAAGAGGGAAGCTGGTCCATGGAGGCAAGAGGAGATGTTGCCCCTACTGGGTCTGGCTCTCCTGCCCTAAGGGTGCCTGCCTCTACACCCTCCCCTCCCACCCCAGCCTGCCCCCAGAGACAGGGGATGTGCTAGAGCAGAGTCTCGGAGCTTCAGTTTCACAAACACAGAGGAAAAGCTAACACGACCTTTACAATGCATTCACAGGAACAAGGGGTGTATTGTCAGCCCACTGGCCTTCATATGAGTCAGGCTACTTCTGAAAGAGCTTGGGCTCCATATTTTAAGAGGGGCATTAATAAACGGAAAAGGTTATCAGTGGACTGCAGACCCCAAGAGGATCCTCCTTGAACTGGGAAGATTTCCTAGAAAACATGGCTCCAGGAGGCAAGCATGTGGAGAGATCCCAGCTCAGCTAACCGGATGGGTCAAATCTACCTATGAAACGAATTAGGTGGAAGACGTGGCAGCCAGATTGCTTTCAAAATGCTGAGAAGCTGAAGTGTGACAGGAAAAAGAGACCAGAGTATGAGAATAAGTCACTTAAAGCATGATGGAATAATCTATGCATAAGGATGCTTAGCAGAGAAAACAAATCCACTGCACATATACCACCACTCTTACCCCTGGGACCATGGTAAAAATGACACTCTTTCTTACTGACCCTGGAACACAGCTTCAAAATCCTTCTCAACAGAGTCCTCCATCAGCCACTGCCAATCCAACACAGTTGGTGCATCAGATATAAAAGATTTCCCATCCCTGACTTAGGAGCTATCTGCAAATAATGGAAGACTTGCCATGGGTCAGCTGACTTATTCTGGGTTGTTACAGAGGACAGAAGCATCTTGCAGTTCTGTTCTTGGAAGACATTTCTGGCAAGCCGTTCCAACAATGGTTTATGAGGCAGTCAGCCCCTCAGTACTGAAAGTTCCAATCAAAAGCTTCATGGCTGTCAGGAATTCTTTCATGGTGTGGCATTAGGGCAAATCCTGTGATTCTCAGTAGGACTCAAAGTTGAGATACAATACCTATGTACTGAGCACCAGATGTGTGGCAGAGAGAAGTACACATGTGATCATGATGGATATGACCGCCTCCATTTTACAGATGAAAATACTGAGGCTCAGGAGGACTGCATAACCCCCACATCCTCCCACAGTTAGGAAGTGGTAGATCAAGAATTCAAATCCAGATCTTCCGGCTCCAAGTCCTGCAATGTTTCCTACTGCCTCTATTAGACACCACAAGCATAAAGAGGAGGCACCCGCTGAAGCTCACTGGTGCTCAGATGGTGCCTACGTTGGCTGCTTGTCTTCCAGAAAGATGTTACCCAGATTGCTATGCAATGACCCAACATCTGCTACCCTAAAAGAGTTCAGCTCCATGAGTGAAGCTCCCTTGTTGCTGGACAGCAGGCATCTTGTTTGATCATTATATCCCCAAACAAGAGTCCTCTCCACAAAACAACACAGATGGAATCCTTGACATTGGGTTTAGCGTCCTTGTCCTGAAGTCTCAGGCACGTTCAGTCTTTGGGTTTCAGGCATTTAAGGCTTCTGTTCCAATGTAAATGTCACTAAAATGGGGTGACACATAAAGCCACATCAATCATGACCCTTAGAGTGCCTGGGTGATACAAACGAATGGTTAACGTACTTGGCTGCTAACCAAAAGGCTGGCATTTGAATCCACCCCGAGGCTCCTCAGAAGAAATGCCTGGCAGTCTACTACTTCCCAAAAACCAGCCATTGAAAGTCATATCGAGCGGAGTTCTACTATGACACATGTGGATGGGGTCGCCATGAGTTAGGGTGCCATGAGTTGGAGTCTACTCGATGGCAACTAGTTTTAGATGATTCATCATTCACTTCAAGGTCCTGAGCAAATGGGACAGAGAATGGGAAACTTTTAATAAGGGAAGAGGATGGTTTGAAGAAAGGCAAACCAACTTTGCACCAGCTCATTCTCACTGCTAGTTCTGCTGCAGACTCATAGCCCATTTCAGATGCCTGGGACAGTCTAATACACCACTCCCCACTCTCTCAAGTTCCTCCTTGTACTACCACTCTAGCAACTGAATCTGCCTTGTTTCCCATTCCTATGTCTTGTTCCTGAATTACCCCACTCCATGGCCAGGCCCTGCTTTGTGCGCTATTTTGCCTGCACTTTGAAATATCCCCATCACAAACACCAAACACTCCCACTTGAAAGGGTTTGCACCTGCCAGCCTGCACATGTGGTGCTAGGTGTCTTTCCCCAGCAAATCTGCTTCTCCAGGGTGAGTAGTTCTGGCTCCCAGCCCGTTCCACGTGCTTCATCCTGTTAACATTCACCAGACCAGTGTGGACTGCGTCTCAAGCTGTTTCCCACTTTCCTGAATATACCTCCCATTGCTCTTTAAAGTTACCTCTCTCCTCTTGTAAGGAACCTTTCTAAGTTTAATGCTCCCCACCCTTCTCTTTCATGTTTACTATTCTATGTCTTTATTCACATCAATCTCCCTAGTTAAAATTGTCTCCTTCCACTCACCCTTGTTGTTGTTAGTTGCCATCGAGTCAGTTCCAACCATGGCAACCTTATGTGCCATCCTCATGATCATTGGTATGTCTGAGTCCATTGTTGTGGCTATTATGTCATTTCATCTCATTGAGTTTCTCTCATTTTCGCTGATCCTCTACTTTACCAACCATGATGTCCTTTTCTAGTGATTGGTCTTTCCTGATGATGTGTCCAAAGTAAGCGAGCCAAAGTCTTGCCATCCTCTCTTCTAAAGAACATTCTGATTGTATTCCTTCTAAGAGTGATTCATTTGTTCTTCTAGCAGTCCACAGTTTATCGAATATTCTTCACCAACATCACGGTTTGAATGCACCAATTCTTCTGTCTTCCTTTTTCATTGTCCAGCTTTCCCATGCATATGAGATTGAAAATACCATGGCTTGGATCAGGCACACCTTAGTATCAAAATAATCTAACTTTGCCTTTTAAAACTCTAAAGAGGTCTTTAGCAGCAGATTTGCCCAGTGTAATACATCATTTGATTTCCTGACTCTGCTTCCATGGATGCTGAATGTTGATCCAAGTAGAACGAATCATTACAACACTTAGCAGTCATACACTACCCTGAACAAGGTATCTGAACTCTGAGCCACATTCAGCGAGTCATTGCCACCCATGCCAACTGCTCTCATGGCTGAGAGTGCAGTCTCTATCTATGACTCCCTTAAAGAAGCATTCCCCCAAGAATGTTCCTGCAGGATGCTTGCTCTAAAAGAAGGGTCGGCAAACTACAAATATGGCCCACAGCCTGTTTTATTGGCACATAGCCACGCCCATTCATTTCCACATTATCTATGGCTGCTTTTGCCCTACGACATAGTTGAGTAGTTGTGACAGAGACCATATGGCCCACAAAGCCTAAAATACTTACTATCTGGCTTTTTATAGAAAAAGTATGCTCATCTAGAAGATGCCAAAAGGTATACCATAAAGAAAAAACAGTGCCTAGGTTAATGAGTTTAGGAAACAATGGGTTAAATAGGTTTCTTTTCTACAATACTTCTTAGAGTCTTTTATATATAAAAGTGCACTATGACTCTCCAAGTAGGGTGTTTACTAGAATGTTTCCCACACTTATTTGAACACAGCACCCTTTTTACAGCAGACATCTTGAGGAAAGGGTGTTCCAAGGTCTAAAGGAGCTCTTCATCTGTAGAACAGAAGTAATAATAACGCCAACTCCATCTGCCTAACAGGGTTCTTAGGAAGAGCAAATGCAGCAAAGATGTGTGTGTTGTGCAAATCTACAAGGCAAAGGAGAATTATACCTTCATCCTAGTTACTTATCAGATGATCCAAAGGCATTTTCTCTCCATTTCCTACAAACCACTCTTAGGAGAGACACAAATGGCTTCAAGGAGTCAACTGTTTCCAAGAATCTGCTGATTATGAAGAACTTGCTTGGCCTTCACAGAAAAGTACATGACTGTAAGCTTAATGGGAAGGGCTGCTGAGAGATTTGATTTGTTTCCACTAAAGAACATCAATTAATCTTGATTCTGGATGGAAGACAGGCACTTCTCCTCTCGAAGTTTTGATTAGCTCCCCACGCTACATGGAGTGAAATGGATTCTAGATAGATTGTTCCCTCATGCAAAGCCATTTCACAAACCATCAAGTTCTGAAGGGGACAGATGCTCCTGCAGAGGAGAACGCCTGACCCCCTCCCACAGCAACAGACCCCTCTTCACGTTCAACACACACACAGTCCCGCCCTTAGCCCTTCCACGTAACACCTACACAACAATCACTAGAATGTAGGGCTTTGTCACTGAGTATCACCCAAGCTCAGTTAATGGAACAAATCATTTAGACAAAAAAACCAGTTGCTATCGAGTCGATTTCAACTTATGGTGACTGCATGTGTGTCAGAGAAGAACTGCACCCCTTAGGGTTTTCAATGGCTATGACTTTTTGGAATTAGATTGCCAGACCTTTCTTCTGAGGTGCTTCTGGATAGATGTGAACCTCCAACCTTTTGCTTGGTAGCTGAACACTTCACCATTTGTGCCACCCAGGGACTCCTCATTCAGACAAAAGACCTCTCTATTTCTGACTCAGATCCAAGAAAGTACCCAGAGAAGGCTGAGCAAGTCAGATAGGGAATGGTAAGGACCCCAAACCAGGAAGCAGCAATGACATTAGTGCTGAGATGTCATGCCACTGACAAATGGGACATGGCTATTTCTATTCCAAAACAAAAAGTAAGGGATTATGGGGTAGGTAGTGTGGGGAAGGGAAGAGAGAAATGAAAATGGGAAGGTTGATGGGCATATGGGAACACCATCTCCCCATCCACCATCCTGCAAGCTCAACTCTCTCAGGGCAGTTCACATGGTGCCTGCCCATCTTCTCCCCCACATACAGACCCAGCAACTTCCAGATGCCGAGCAATCATAGGGAGTCCCTGCTATTCCCAAGAGACAACATCTTCCTGAAATTCCCACAGTTCAGAAGTACAATTTCATATATGCAGACAAAAGGTCCTAATTAAAAGCAAGTCTTTAAAAAGAGAGATTAGGAAAAGGTGAAAAGGAAATAAAATTCAAAAGATGACTCAATGAAAGAATATGCTCAGGCAACTACAGTAAACACACAAAATTGCCACCAGATGGCTGTTCCATGGAGAGCCAGACAAGCCCTTTGTCTACACTAGAAATAACTCAGACCAGCAGAGCATTTCCTAAGTGATAAGCCCCAAGGTCCCACGCAGGGAGGGGCCGGCTATACAAGGAAGTAGTGCTGGATGGTGTCCCTCTGGTTTTGAAGTCCTGGCTTGGACAAATTTACTCTGAGAACCTAAGAGCAGACAGACAGGCTTAAGCAATGCTGAAGTCTAGCAAATTCTGTCTTGGAGTGGGAAAGTCAACTGAGTGACCTACAGGCAGGTCTCACTCCCCTTACCTCTTAGCCCTCAGACATTGAGTTAACAGCCCTTGAGGATTCCCCTGCTTCTGGGTGAAGTTCCAGCAGTTTCTATCACCAAATACCAAGGCTTCATAAAAAGAATCAGTCCTTCTCAGTCTCTCCCAGGCCCCACCAGCTGGCAGAAAGGTTCTGGGCCTGGCGTGGGGCAGCTTTGGAGAGAATGGTGTTTCATGTAAAACTAAGGGCTTACAAGCAGAAGCCACCCAGCTTTGGACTCATCTCAAAGCAACACTTCTCAATCACCATGTAGTCTGTCTGTTCCCCACCCTGCCCCATCCCTTCTTCCCATCCAACCTTCCATCTACCCTCACCCCCTCCTATCCTCTCAGGGCAAGTGTTGTCAGCAAGGTACCAAATGAGAGACCACAGTCTGCAAACCTCTGGAGGGCTGTGATGTGGGAGAGGAAGCCAATTGTCCTGCAGGGCTCCACAACAAGACTACAAGCATGGAAGTAACAAGGCTGAAGATCTGGGACAACAGAAGGAAAACCACCAGGAGACTTGGAGCAGTTCAAAGGAACAGCTGGGGTGTTTGCTGAGATAACAGAATTGGGGGCTGACTGTAGATGAGCCACAGGTACTTTTCAGGAGGAGCTGTAAAGGCACTTCTGCCCCCCTTTACCTCAAATCCCTTGCCTGCAGACTCCCAGCAGCCTGCCCCACTGTTGGGGCGAGAAGTGGAGTGTAGTCTGGGGCCTTACCTTAAGGATGTCTCTGACAGTGCAGAGCATTTTGATATGGCCTTAAAAATAAACCATCACGTGACACATGCTACAATGTGGATGAACTTGGAAAACATTATGCTAAGTGAAAGAAGCCAGACACAAAAGGACAAGTATTATATGATCCCACTTATATGCAATATTAGAACAGGCAAGTGTATAGAGACCAAAGTTTATTCGTGGTTACTGGGGGCTGGGTGGGGGGAGAATAACGAGTTGCTGCTGAAGGGGTACTGAGTTTCTCTTTGGGGTGATGAAAAATTTTTGGAAATAAATAGCGGTGATGGTTATGCAACATGGTGAATACAATTAATGCCAATGAAATGTACACTTAAAAATGGCCTAGAACAGCAAATTTTATGTTACATATATTTTACCACAATATAATAAATAAACAAACATTACATCTAGGGTCACAGACTCCAACACCTACAGGGTCCAGGTCAGGGAATCAGGAAAGCAGCAAGACGAGGGTGGTGAGACAGTGGCTGTGAGGACAGAAGCTCGAAGCAGGGCACTGGGAGCTCCGCTCCAGCCAAAGCTGCCACACGGAATGTAGGCCCAGCGCTGCCAGATCTTCGGACTTTATTAAAAGGTGCTGGAAATCCAGATTTTATATGAAATCTCCTAATTTTTACATGTTGGCATCTAATTCACATTTTTAAAAGTCACAGTACAGGCCAAATAAAACACATCTGAAGGCTGGATTTGACCTGTGTGCTGTCTGTCCATTTGAAAGCTCTGCATAAACGTTCAGCTTAAAAAACTCACAAGTGATGTGCAAAACAGATCCCACACACAGCCCTGAGAAATGAGGCAGGGTCAGGGATAGGGCTGGAGTTGAGACGGGACTCAGGGATGAGGTAGAGCTAGTGACATGGTTTGCACAAATTACCAGTAAACCAGTTGCTAGTGAGGTGACTGACTCCTGGCAACCTCGTGTGTCAGAGTAGAACTGTGCTCCATTTTTCAATGGATGATTTTTCAGAAGTAGATCTCCAGGCCTTTTTCCAATGTGCCTCTTAGGGGACTCGAACTTCAACCTTTCAGTTAGCAGTTGAGCATGTTTATCCATTTGCAACACCCAGGGGACTCCTAGCACAAATTAAACCAAACCCATTGTCATCAAGTCAGTTCTGTATAGGGTTTTCAAGGCTGTAAATCTTTATGGAAGCAGACTACCACATCTTTCTCCCGCAGAGCAGCTGGTGGGTTGGAAGTGCCAACCTTCTGGTTAGCAGCCGAGCACTTAACCACTGCGCCACCAGCACAAATTACTTGATTACAAATGGAAATTTCCATTTCCATTTTAACAAAATCTGGTGAAAACGGCAGCATCCAATCAGAAAGCAAAATTTTCACTTTTCCTATGGAAATTATCCTCTTCAACTGGGCTCCAGAAAGCAGAGACCTTATACGTCACCTAGAACAAATCTCCCCCTGATGCCTAAATCCCTCCTCAGACAATCCTTCGCAGGGTTTTATCACCCAGCCTTGCATACCTCCTACGCCAGTGAATTTAAGGCTTCCTGAGGCTGCCCGCCTGTCCCAAGACAGCTCTAATTGTTAGAAAGGTCTTCCAGACACTAGACTTCTAGAAACGCAGCCTAGAATCAGATTAGGGTTTCTGGCAGCTGCCTCACGATAAACTCACAGCAAACTCACGGTCAACAAGAACCTTAAGTCTTCCACAAGTGCGGCTGCAAAGCACCTCTCTCCCCAGTCTGTACTTGGCCAGCAGGGGTTTCAGACCTAAGGGCAGGACTTCACACTTTTTCCATATTAAATTTCAGCCCACCTACATGCTGTGATGAGGCGGCCATTCATTCACAGGTACAAAGCTTTGCTAGTTTTCCAGATTCTTTTAAGAGAACTGTGACCCTTCTTTCTCTGCCCCATGGACAGTGGGTGCTTAAGGCTCTGCATTTAATCTATCACCCAGATGGCAGCGTGGGAATGTGCCCGTAAATACAACCTGCTGTCTACCTTATCAGAAGCAGGAAATTAGATGGACTGAAGGTAGATCCATTCCTCTACATCAAAAACCTCAAATGCCCACAGGAGCCAAGCAGGCAACCTAAACAAGTGCCGTGGGCCAGGTGGGCAACGGAGCAAGGCAGAGCACAGGCCCCTTAGGAAGGGGGCGAATGATTTTTGCCTCTGAGAAAGAGGACGAGTGTTTCTAGATCTTCCCGTTTTGCAAGACATGCCAGATGTCTGGCTTTTTATGTGAACTCTCCTCATTTTTAAATGTTGGAAACAAATGCGTTTTTGAAAATGCTACAAAGGCCAAACAAAACACGCCTGTGGGTCTCACATTGCCGGCAAGCTGCCGGTTCTGCTGTGGATATTCTAAATCTCACTCTTGGATCAAATCAAACCCTCAGGAATCTGGGTAAAAATAATAATTGAGAGCACTTATTAAGTGTTGACCACATTCCAGAGATTGGGCTAGGCACTGAACATGGATTATCTCATTTAATCCTCACAAGAGTCCAATGAGATGCCCATTTTAAGGACGAGGAGACTGAGGCATAAAACAGTTAAGATGACTTGCCCAAGGTCAAGTAATTAGTAAGTGATGGAGTCGGGATTCAGTTCTGGGTCTGTCTGACTCCAGAGGCCAATGTGAAGTGCTTGGACCACACTGTTTTGGGCAGAACTGCTTTTACTGAACTGTGCTTTGGTGTTAAAACTATCAATTTACACTGAGAGATTTTTAACTACTAAAAATGTGTTGTGATGACTATTGTAAGATTGAATTGTATCCCCCAAAAATATATGTTGAATTCCTAACCTCTGTACTTGCCAACTGGAGCACTGGTGACACAGTGGTTTAAGAACTACAGCTGCTAACCAAAGGTCGGCAGTTTGAATCCACCAACTGCTCCTTGGAAACCCTATGGGGCAGTTCTACTCTGTCTATAGGGTTGCTATGAGTCAGAATCAACAGCAACAAGTTTTACAGGTACTTGTGAATGGGACCCTGTTTGGAAGTAAAGGCTTTCTTTTGTCGTGTTAATGAGGTCATACTACAATAGGGTGGATCCTAAACCTAATCCCTTCTGAGTGGTGTCTTAAAAAAGGAGAAAACAGACACAGAAAGATACACACACAAGGTGAAGACAAATGCCATGTGAAGATACACCTACAAGCAGCCAAGGAATGCTGAGAAATGTCAAAGAATGCCCAGGGCTACTAATAAAGAAGGATCCTCCCCTAGAGCTGATGCCCTGATTTGGACCTCTAGACTCCAAAACTGTAAGACAATAAATTCTGATCTTTAAAGCCACCCACTTGTGGTATTTTTTGTTATGGCAGCACTAGGTAGCTAAAACAACTATCCACCACATCACCAGGTCCTTAATGGCAATCCTGACTAAAAATTATTTCCCGCATCCAGACTTTTGGTAAGGTAGACAGCAGGTCATAGATACTGTATTTAAAGCTGAAGGCTCCCAACTCCTTACTTGCCCTCAAAAATGGGTCAGAGTCCAACACAACCCTACCTGTCTTTGGGAGGACAGCATCTTTCCCTTGATTCCTATGTCTAACTCATCCTTAAGGAGATGGGAATGATTTGCTTAATAATGATAGGGAGTCTCTACTGTGAACCTTCAAAAGGGGATGGTAAGTTGGAGGCATTTTTATATCATAGACACTGAATCATTTGTTATGCTGTCTTGTGATTCTCACTGAACAGCTGTATCTGATGAGCATAATTTGAGATAGAAAATAGAGTATGACTTCTCAGCCTAACCCAGGAGCAGCAAACCCAAGCGCCTGTAGAGAGCAGGCAGCTTAGGGGAAAGAGGGAAGGAACAGGTGTGAAACAAGGGAGCGGTGAGGACTCCACCAACAGTTAAGCACTCGACTACTAGCCAAAAGGTTGGTGGTTTGAACACACTCAGAGAAGTCTAGAGAGACAGGCCTGTCAATCTGCTTCTGAAAGGTCAGAGCCTTGGAAACCCTATGGAGCAGTTCTACTCTGCACACGAGGTCGCCATGAGTTGGAATCTACTCGACAGCAACGAACAACAACATAATCCAGGAATCAAGCTCCTAGGTATTTACCCAAATGAGATGACCGTGTATGCCCACAGAAAGCTGCACACGAATGTTTGTAGCAGCTTTATTCACAATTGCCAAAAATTGGAAGCAACCAAGATATCTTTCAGCAAGTGAATGGATCAACTGTAGTACATCAATACAATGGAGTATTATTTAACGATTTTTAAAAAAAACAAACAAACTGCACAATCAAGCTATGAAAAGATACAAAGGAATCTTAAATGCATGTTGCTAAGCGAAAGAGGAGTCCCTGGGTAGTGCAAACAGTTAATGTGCTCAGCTGCTAACTGAAAGTTTGAAGGTTTGAGAACACCCAGAGGCACCTCAGAAAAAAGGACTGGACATCTACTTTTCAAAAAAATCAGCCATTGAAAACCCTGTGGAGCACAGTTCTACTCGGACACACATGGGGTCCAAATGAGTTGGAATCAACTCGACGGCAACTCATTTGAATGGTGCTATCAGGCCGGCCTGTGCTTAAGAGAACTGGTGCAGGAGAGGGAAGAAAAAAGTGCAGATTCGTGGCGGTACATGAAAAGGGCCCAGAAAACCAAAGCTGAGGTCAGCCCCTCTCTCCAAACTGCAGGTCCACCCCAGGGCTCTGTTTCTAGATTTGGCTTAGGTCCTCCCCACACCCATTCAGATGATAATTACCAGGATCTTGGAGGTAGCAGAGCCACCCAAATAATTCTCCCAGTTTTGTCAAGCAACTGGAAGTTTTCCCACTTCCAGGGGAAATCAGGCACTTGGTGGTTTACCAACCAAGGTCCAGGGCAGAGGCCAAAGAGGAACTTTGTCTGAGGAGCCTATAAAAGGCTTACTCCAGCGCTCTGACAAACAATGAGTGAAACTGGCGATTCAGGGGGCACTGCCCTTTCTTGGGAGACTTTTCTGCAGAGTATCAGGATTTGCCTTTTCACGATCTCACTCCATCCATCTTGCCCTCCTTGGAAACAGCTTTCCCGCCTTTGACAGTAATGAGGATGGAGAGATGTGGCTCTCTTTAGAAAACCAGGCAATTAAATTTTCCTTAATGAAGTTCTTTATTTTCTCCTAGTAATATCATTCCTGTTGTGGACTTGGATGATTTTTTTTTTTTTTAATTCATTTAAATAGAAGTGGAAGGCAATGTTTTCTGGAAGAGCATTTTAATATTTTCATAGGCCTACACCAAACTCTACATGTATGTTTTCTATCCTTGATAGCTATTCCAGAGCTTGTTTTGCATGCCTCCTATGTGGCAGGCACTCAGCACAAGAATTCGGGAATGAATAAAACAAGGCCCCTGCCCTCAATGCGCTCACAGGGAGGCAGACACATAAACAATGCCACTGTAATAGCGTGTCCAGGGGAGGAACTGGACAAAAAATAGAAATAATTAACATTTCTGCAGCACTCTAGAGTTTACCAAGTGCTTTCACACACACCACCTCATTTGATTTGCACAGCAACTACCCTTTAAGATAGATAATGGCTTTGCCTTACAGATGACAAAACTCAGATGCCGAGTGCAGGCATGACTGCTCAAAAGACACATCACAGATGGAAATTCAGGTCTTATGACTCTAAATCCCAAGCCCTGGCCTCAGCACCAGATTTAAGCCCAATAAATTAAAAAGCTGGGCTTGATTACTCTACCCTTACGGAAATCTCAGGAGCCCTGGTGGCTCAATGGTTAAGCACATGGCCACTAACAGAAAGGTCAGCGGTTCAAACCCACCAGCTGTTCCACAGGAGAAAAGACCTGGTGATCTGCTCCCATAAAGACTACAGCCTAGGAAACTCTATGGAGCAGTTCTACTCTGTCCTATAGGGTCACTATGAGTTGAAATCAACTCCACAGCACACAACAACACACCAATCTCCTAGGATTTTGGAAGTGGGGGAGGGACACCTTCCTCGTCACAGGGGGGAATAATCCAGTAAAATATTACATTATATTTCATTAATCATTCTTACAATATGTAATGAACACCATAATAAGTTAAAAAACAAAAACAAAAACTTGTTGCCATCAAGTCGATTCCGACTCTATAGTAAGTTAAACATAACTTAAATATATCTTCCAGGCATTTTTTTTCCTTCCTTTCTCTTTCTCTTTCTTTCCTTCATAGTTTAGCTGACACCTAAGCATCCTCCATAGCAGAAAAATGTGTCAATAAATTCCTTACTTACTGCCAACTTTCTAGATTTTTAATTAGAAAAATAATTTGTGTTTGTTATTTTACAAGTCAATAAAAACTGAAGAGTATAAAGAAAAAACTCTCCTTTCCACCATCCCTGTCACTACCATCCTGGTGCGTCCCCCTACCTCCACTTCATTCCTAGTCCCCAGGAGTAAACACCATTAACAATAGGTAAGAACCATCAGCTTCTTTTTATTCATACCCAAATATGTAAAGATACACATTTTGGGTGGTGTTGTTCTCTTTTTTTTTTTGTCTGTTGGTTTGTTTAATTTCCCTCACTTAGCAAAAGTCTACTTCATTACTGAATGTTCCTTTGCCTTAAAAAAAAAAAAAAAAAAAGAAGACACACAGTCAAATTGGTGAGTTTATTATAGGCTAGGCCCAAGTACTTCAAGTTCTTGAAAACTAGGGTACTTGTAAAATGCAAGTTCCCAGGTCTTTCCCCCAGGGAGTCTGATTAAGAGGTCTGGGGTGAGATCCCAGAATCTGAATTTATTACAAGTTCCTCCCAGATGACTCTGAAGGAGGTGGTACAGGAACCACACTAGAAGAAACAATACAGTAGGTGAAGAAAGGATCATGCCTAAGACTTACTAGAACTCTGCTTTCCCAGTTGCCCGAGATGGCACCACCACGTCTACTGACGGCCCTGTAGTACTACCCATCTTACTCTCCTTTCCAAGAAGTGCACTTAGTAAAGGCTTCACCGTTAGACTCAGGTTCACTGTCCGGAACTCTGAATGCTGGTGACCCATCTACTGGTTTAGCTAACATTTTCATTGTTTAATGAATACTACATTAATCGGTCCACAGATAAACAACACCGTGATAAATGGAGAAAAAACTGAAGTTGTCAATGATTTCATTTTACTTGGATCATCAATCAATGTCTATAGAAGTAGCAGTCAAGAAATCAAACGATGCACTGCACTGGGCAAATTTGCTGCAAAAGACCTCTTTACAGTTTTCAAAAGCAAAGATGTCCCTTTGATGACTAAGGTGCACCTGACCCAAGCCACGGTCTTTTCAATTGCCTCATATGCATGTGAAAACTGGACAATGAGAAAGAAGACAGAAGAACTGATGCATTCAAATTGTAGTGTTGGCAAAGACTATTGAACATACTGTGAACTGCTAGAAGAACGAACAAATCAGTCTTAAAAAAATATAACCAGAATACTCCTTAGAAGTGAAGATGACAAGACTCACTTACTTTGGACACATCATCAGGAAAGACCAATCACCAGAGAAGGACATCATGTTTGGTAAAAGTGGAGGGTCAGCGAAAATGAGGGAAGCCCTTAACGAGATGGAGTGACACAGTGGCTGCAACAATGGACTCAAACATACCAATGGTCGTGAAGATGAAACAGGAACGGGCAACATTTCAGACTGTGATAGATAAGGTCACCATGAGTTGGAGCTGATTCAACAGCAATTAACAACTATGTTCCAGGGTGTGCTAGAAATTCTGAAGAGTACTGTATCAATTAACTCACACACACACATTGTACTGTGAGGTATCACACCCAGGTCTGTGTGATTCTGAGTCCAGAGCAGGCTCACCCATATCACAGCTGCCTCCTTCCACATTTCATATTCTTGTTGCATCTACTCTCTGTGACCATAGCTTAATTCCATCCAGCCAGGGTGAGTTTCAGTCCTCTTCAGTTGAGCCCTGGCTTTAATTTCACCCTCAAAGCACTTAACCCTCAATCGTATTTACCATCCTGAGTATAACTATTGTTTAACATTCCTTTTCTGGAACCACTGCTATCTTTTATGCCAGGAGTTCTGTGTTTCTCTCAAAATCACTTATGTTTCTGACCCCTTGAATATTTTGATGGCTCTCGCCCTTCTCTAAATGAACAGATGGTTCTGTCTGGATCCTAAATAGCTCAGGAAATAATGATGGTGAGATAAGCTTAGCCAATATGATTTCAGCTTTACAGATCCATATCAGAAAATCACCAACAACATTTTCAACCATTTAGATCTGTTTGCTGTATGCTCCCCAAGAACTTTACACCACCCCTTACATAACACTCAACATTTTTGTAATTACAAGTTACAATTTGTTCTCCCTCCACAGAAATTATAGTCTATGAGGGCAGGGAACATAGTAGGAGCTCAATAAATATTTGCTAAACTAAATCAAAGTGAATTGGCCCTCTGCATTCTCAGCATTTCTTTCCCACTAATCCCCAAAACTTACCGATTCTATGTTTCTGGCCAACAGCAGTAGAGCCTCTGCCATTTCTGGAGCAGAGTTTGGATGAGATGCCCAGGGTGGGGCCTGAACCAGAGGATCAGGCCAAGGACAGAGCCCTAGCTAAGCTGAGGGTCAAGGGACCAATAAATTCAAGATAACAACCAAGCAAACGGTCAGAAGTTCAGATGGTCAGGACAAGAGGACAAGGAGTAATCAATTATCAGATGTCAGAAGACAGGGAATGACTGTTGTTCTGTCTCAGCTTCTCCAAGGTGATAGATCTTTGGGAGACCCAAAACATACTGTCTGAAGAGGCCACTGAACAAAGTAAATACATTGTTATTGGCTAAATCTGCTTGAAAGTGTCCTCCTGAGACAAGAGGCAGAGAACAGCCATGTTGCTTGGCAAATACTCATTATTGTTGTTGTTGGGTGTCATTGTGTCGATTTCAACTCATAGCAACCATGCGTGACAGAGTAGAACTGCCCCATAGGGTTTTTTTTGGCTGTAACCTTTACGGAAGCAGAGCTGTTGGGTGGGTTCAAACTGCTAACCTTTAGGTTAGCAGCCGAGCACTTAAACTTTGCGCCACCAGGGCTCCTTTCCCATTCTTTAATACAGATTAAATCATGGAAACAACAACACTCCTTTGGATCCCTGAATGTTGCTAAGGTGTTTCATTGGTAAGAGTTGGCTTACGTCATCTCCCTCTCTGGTTTCTTTCAAGGCCCTATGAGCTATACAACACCCCGCTAAGAAGCCACACCATCCTGCCGAGATCAAATCTCTGTGACACCTTTACCCACCTAAAGGAAACCAGGCCTTTCTGTTTGATAAATCGTTGGAAAACTTACTGATCGACAGTAAATGTATTCTTAAAATACCCTCACCAGCCATCAGAAGCAAGGGCACAGCAGGTAACCACTGTTGGAAGCAGACCAGAGATCAGGAATCCAAAAAATACCACTGAGGACCTGAGAAGCCAGCAGATAAGAACAACAAGGACAGGAAACACGCTACCAGAGGAAAGGTACCAGAAGGTACTGAGGCCAAATTCTTTGCCAAGACAAGACTCTCCTTTTAATGCTTCCTGCCAAAGACAGGAACTGCTGCCTGGATCCCAACAGGGAAGTGAGACAACAAAGGGCTGGGAAGGGCAAAAATTCTAGCTGAAAGTGGCTGGTACAGCGATGGGGTTGGAGGAAGTTCTTGATGAGTAAGGTCAGTTTCCCCCACTTTTATACAAATCCACAGAGGTGGGAGAGAAGTGGCCAAAACACAACAGAATGGTTTCCAACAAACCAATCCCCTGCCCTAAGGGGCCATCAACACAGTTGGGAAGGTCATGCTTACTGACTGTCTTACTTGGCTAAATCTGTTTATTTTTAGGCTATACTTTGCCTATTTCAAGCCCTAGGCCTATAGGCCTGTGATTATTTTCCTGGCAGCTTTATTTTATTTTTTTATTGTGGTAAAAATATATATAACAAAACATTTGCCAATTTAACAACTTTACATGTATAATTCAGCGACACTCATTATGTCCATCATGTTGTGCTATTACCACTATCCTTTTCCAAATTATTCCACCACCATTAACAGAAACTCAGTACCTCCTAAGCAATGACTCCCTCCCCCACCTCCACTAATAAGCTTTGGTCCCTTTACATTTGCCTACCTCATATAAGTGGGATCATACAATAATCACCCTTTTATGACTTGACTTATTTCACTCAGCATAACATTTTCAAGGTTCATGTTGTAGCACATATCAGAACTCCACCTCTCTTTATGGCTGAGTAATATTCCATTATATGTATATACCACATTTTATTTATCCATTCATCTGTTGATGGACACTTGGACTGTTTGCACCTTTTGGCTATTGTGAACAGTGCTGCAGTGAACACTGGTAAACAAGTACCTGTTTCTGTTCCTGCTTTCAATTCTTTGGGGTGTATACGTACCTAGGAGTAGAACTGCTGAATCGTACGGTAATCCTATGTTTACCTTTTTGTAGAATCCCCTGGCATCTTTATAACTTTTCATGAGAGATTACACAAACCATGCTGTGGCATGGATCACAGAATCTTATTTTTAAGAGAATACATGTACATGGCAGAGTTCTACTAAAGCAGGAAACAACATTCCTTTAGGTAGAGCTTCTTTTAAACTGTGTACCCCAAATTCCTGTCAAAGACATTTAAAACTAAACCAAAATTTGGCAATATATGGCAATAGCCTTAAAAATGGACACCTCCTTTGTTTGACTCTGTGGGTCCACTTATTTTGTATTCTAATGAGATCATCATGAAGACATACAAAGACTTATCTACAAGAATGTTCATCTTAGCATTGTTTATAAAAGGGAAAACTGGGAACAATCTAAGCATATGTCCAGTATTAGAGAATGGGTTAAATTAATTATGCCACCAAATTACCAGTTTGAAGACTATAATCCCATTTTTTGTTATCTATAGATATAAAATAGATTTGGATAAGCAGATGTAGAGATCTAAACACTGGAAGGATATATATCGAATGTTTACAGTGGTTATATCATGTAGTGGGTTATTGATTCTTTTTGTTTTCTTTTTATATTTTCCAAACTTACTATATAATGAGCATTCTATACTTCCATAATAAAAAAAGTGTTATAAAAATAAGATTCCTGTCCCATCATCTCCATGGTCAGAGACTTAAATAGGATCCAATGGTTAGAAATGAACTTTAAGCTACTTCCTTCTCAGCTTCATCTCCCACCTCAACCCTGTTCCACCTACTCTGAGTTTCAGCCACATCAAACTTCCCACCATTTCCCAAGTACCCAGGCCCTTTCATGACTCCCATGCCTTCGCACATGCCTTCTATCTTCCTGAAATGCCTTCACTACCTGGAGATCAGGAATCCAAAAAGTACCACTGAGGACCTGAGAAGCTTCTACTCATCCTTTAAAACCCTACTCAAAAGTCCTTTCTTCTAAAAGAACGTCTCCAGCTCTCCCAGGCAAAGCTGTCACTTCCACTCTGAGTTTCCACAGTGTGTGGCTCCAGCACTGTCCCAGTACTTAATGCACTGTATTATAACTGATCAATCAATTTTTGTATCTGTCTTTCCTAGAAAACTACGAGTCCATCCAAGAGGCAGGGACTATATTTTACGAATTTTTGCGTCCGCATCTCAGATACACACTAGGACCTCAATCAGCTTAATGTATTAGATTCTCTGCAGCATCTCTTGCAAACTAGGGTGATGGTGGTCTGGGCTAGGATGGTGGAGATGGAGAAAGAAGGAAAGTGAAACATTGAGGGTTTTCCCTCCGTATTTCCTTGGACTTGTTGGGCCCTATTCAGTCAGTAAGAGCATTCCGTGTTCACTGCCTCGGAGATAATACCGAGAAGGAGTCAATTCTTGGCTTTTAACTTTCAAAAGCCCTCAGGGAGAATAAACGGAATACGGGGTATGGACAATAGCTTTGAGAGAAAGAGCCAGGATACCACCCCTAAAGGCCCCCCTACACACACAGACACTAAAGATATCCTGGGCCAAAGGGGAGAGTTGAGTACAGCAAAGTATATGTAGATATTATGGATCTATTGGGAAAAAACCACCACCCATTGTCAATTTGTCTATTGTGGTGACTTGCATGTTGCTGTGATGCTGGAAGCTATGTCACCAGTATTTCCAACACCTACAGGGTCACCCATGCTGGATAGGTTTCAGCAGAGCTTCCAGACTAAGAGAGTCTAGGAAGAAAGGCCAGGTGATCTACTTCTGAAAATCAGCCAATGAAAACCCTATGGATCATAAGAGAATATTGTCCAAAATAGTGCTGGATGATGAGCCCCCTAGCTTGGAAGGCACTCAGAATACACAGTGGTCACAACAATGGACTCAAGCATGCCAACAATCCTGAAGATGGCACAGGACCAGGCAATGCTGCATTCTATTGCCGTGGGGTTGCCATGAGTCAGAACAGACTCAATGGCAGGCAACTAATAACAAAAACAGAGAGGCGGTAGGTCACTTTCCCAGATAGAGCCCTAGGAAGGCACCCGAGGAGAAGCAAGAGCTGGGTGTGGCAGAACAGGCCCGAGACACATGTGCAGAGTCCCTCATGGCCCAGAGTAGTGGTGTGTGAGCTGCAGGATGACCCGGGGTGCCTGCAAATCGCTTGGGAGGAGCTGAGGGGAGTGGAAACATGAAGGAGCCTTGGGGCTGCGAACAAAGAAGGACTCATTGGCATCGACCAATCACTGAAGATGGAATAGGAAGGAAGACACCTCAGCAGTTGCCTAAGTAGACTGATGAGGAAGCACAGCAGATGTCCCCACAATAAGCTTGATGCTGCCTAAGTCTCCCTGGGCCTGGAGACACAATTCCTGGAGGAACAAAGAGAGAGCCTAAAACTGACTTAGCTGTATTTGTCATCCCAGTAGAACGGAGATGTGAAATGGAAACTGAGTTACAGAAAAATAAAAACATATTTCCTGTGCACCTGAATTTGTGGCTAAGGTTTGTTCACTTGAACATGCAATGGGCTATCATCTTCTATGTGTCCATCTGCACCAACTGTGTCATCTGGCATCCAAGGGGCAGAGCCCAGGTCCATTCAAGGCACAGGGAACACTGCCCTAAAGCAGAGGGCACCCCTTTACCGTTGCATACAGTTGCGCGTGCATGCACACGTAATGCATATTGATCAGGGGTGAGCTGTTTTCAAATTACCATTTAAATCAATGGTTGAGCACTCTGTAATTGGAAATGTCAAACCTACATTTTTCTAAGTGACCTCAAAACACCACACTGATATCACTTAACTAAACTGGATACATACTTACTTTACCTCTTTCCCTCTTCAAGCTCTTCTCTGAGAGAAGTATAAAAATTAGGGAGTTAGGCAAAAGGGAAAAAGAGAATGAACCTAGTAATCCACAAATTGTGTAGCCTGGCATTTCCCAAAATGCGTTATAAGGAACAGAGTCTGATGAGATAGTCCATGAAAAAGGTCTACAAGATTTAATAAGTTTGCACAATGAGATACCACTTCACCTCCACTAGGATGTCTATGACCAAAAAAAGAAAGAAAGAAAACAACAAATGTTGGCAAAGATGTGGGGAAATTGAAACCCTCATCCATTGCTGGTGAAAATGCAAAGTGGTGCAGCTGCTGTGGAAAACTGTCTGGAAGTTCCTCAAAAATTTAAACACAGTACTACCATAAGACCCAGCAATCCCACTCGTAGGTATATACCCAAAAGAATTGAAAGCAGGGACTCAAACAGATACTTGTATACCACTGTTCATTACAGCACTATTTACAAGAGCCAAAAAGTAGAAATGACTGAAATGTCCATCAGCAGATGAATGGATAAACAAAATGTGGTATACATTTGTGGTATACATTCCACATACAGTGGAATATTACTCAGCCATAAAGAGAAATACAATGCTGATACATGCTAGCTAGATATGGATGAACCTTGAAAACATTATGTTGAGCGGAATTAGTCAGACACAAAAGGACAAATACTGTAGTATAACCTCACTTGTGTGAAATAGCTAGAATAAGCAAATGTGTATAGACAGAAGTTTATTAGTGGTTACCAAGGGTGGGAGGGAAGGGTAAAGGGGGAGTCACTGCCTAGGGTGCACTGAGTTTCTGTTAACAGTGGTGGGACAATTTGGAAATGGATAATGGTGATGGTTGAACAACATGATGGACATAATGTCACTGAATCGTACCTGTGAAAAATGTTGAATTGGAAAATATTTATTATATACATATATATGTATGTATACATATATATATTATATATATATATATATATATACATATAATATGTATGTACACATGACTTTTTTTTACCACAAGAAAACAACACAAAAAACTGAATAAGTTTGAGGAAATTTTGTGTCCCCTTCTTGGTGATTCATACTTCACATATTAAAAGTTCCCAGAAGTTCTGTGGGAAACAAACCTAGTTAACTCAGTTTATCCTAGAATGTCCAAAATCTATTTGACCACAGAACTTTTTTTTTTGATTGAACACTTCTTTACATTCTATTTCATGAAATACACGTCAAGAAACATAAACATAAACATAATGATTCAACAGAATATGACAAAAGTCCCATCCCTGGCCAAACGATATACAAGTCATCAGGAATTAATCCTTTCCAACCGAAATCAAGCCCAGAACACAGCTTCCTGGGTCCTATATTAGTCCAAACGTTCTCAAGCTCAGCACCTTTAAGAAGTTAATGCCTGCCCCATTCCTGGCAGCTATACAGGAAAGGTCTCAGTTTCCAGAATCAGCCTACCTCATCCCCTCCTGACCTCTCCAGTCCTTACCCAGCCATATCCTTGCCTCATCCTTCTTTCCAGGGTACCACCTCAGCTCTGCCCCCTCAGGCAACTATCACCACCCAGGCTTTCCCACCCACCACAGCCATTCAACTCAACCAACATTTACTGACCACCAGCTAGCTGCCAAGCATTAGGATACAGCAATGAACTTAGCATATACAGCTTCTATCCTCATGGAGACAGAGTCTAGGACTAATCTGAAAGCCAGAGTCTCTCTCTGAGCATCAGTTTTTACATCAGAAAAAAAAAAATATGGGAGAGTTGGACTTTATGACACCTAAAATTTCTGGTTCTGAAAATCTGTATTTCTGGGTAGGAGGAGGAATGGGCTGGCAAGAGGTAGGGCTGGCAGCCCCCATCAGCATCATGCAGGGAGTGCTTCCAGTGGGCACTTTTCCAACAAAGACTCCCTGGGATGGGAGTGAAGGGATATGACGTGGCCTAGGTAACATCCAGGGGGACTAGGAGAGGTTGGATTAGAAGGAACGTGGAAGTTTTAGGAAGGGTAGGATGTCAAAGATTAAGACTGGTCCCAGACTGCGTCCCCACAAAGGAACCCCTGGTTACACAGCCATGTTGTCTTGGTACGCATCTTGCTTTCCTGTACATCTGGAAGTTAGGAAGACCAGTTTAAACCCCAGCCCTGCCCAACAGTCACTGTGTAATCTGATGCAATTTATTTATCTGAACTTTAGCTTTCCGTCTATAAAATGGGAATAATGACTATCTCACAGGGTTTTTGGATCATAAAGTGAGATGCCCCATATATGGCCGAGATATATAAGCTAAATAAAAATTTCTTACCTCCCACTGCTAAATACAGCTGTGTAGCCTGAAGCATAGCTTGTAACCGTCACCAAGTGAGTGAATGAATGAATAGTGGTTGCTGCAAATGGAAGATCATCCTTAACACACAAACTCTGGTAGTGAAAACTCCAGAAATGGTCAATATGGACCCCAGATCCACTGATTCCCCAGCCTGGAAGACACCTGCAGTAAACGTTCCTCAGACTGCACCCCACCGTGACTATCACAGGTGCCACCTTCTCAAGGACCGTTTGCTTTCAACACAACCAAACCAAAACCAAATCCATTGCTGTCGAGTTGATTCTGACTCATGGCGACCCCATGTGTGCACAGCAGAACTGTTCTCCTTAGAGTTTTCAAAGCTGTGACCTTTCTGGAAGTAGATGGCCAGGCCCTTCGTCCCAGGCACTTCTGGATGGGTTCAAACCACCAACCTTCTGGTTAGCAGTCGAGTGCTTAACCGTTTATACCACCCAGGGACTCCTTCACAGCCTTCACCAAATCTCCACTTATAAATATCTCCCAAACAAGAAATCTAGCACCATGAAAAATACTTCTTTTCCCAATAAAACTCCTACTTTCAATGGAACAGAAAGTATAGGTGTCAAAGAAAATAACTGCTTGAGCTATGAGTTATAAGATTAAAACTTCCCATTAGTAACTTATCAGTCACTCCCTCAACCAATCATTTGCCAAGCACATTAGGGAAACAAAGATGATCATAAGCATCTCCGCCCTCAAAGCTCATGGCCAAGGTTCTAAACACAAAATTTCAATAAAGGATAATAAGGTCCAGAATAGCGGGGCAGATATGAGGGAACCACTAATTCTGGCTAGGAGAGGTGAGAAGGCATATGGAAGAAGGTATTATTTGACAAGGTATTAAAGGATGATCAGGAGTTGGCCAGGAAAAAAGGGGAGCAGGCATCTTAAACAGGATAAAGTCTCAAATGGGGAATGGTATGGAAGTAGGAAAGGATATGGAGGATTCAGAGAAAAGGGATTGGTCTAGTGTGGTTACAAGAACACAGGCCTACTATTACAGTGAAAATGACTGAAGATGAAACAGGAACACAGGATGAGGCCCAATCACCAAGGCCTTTTATGGACTTCAACTTGTAGGCCAGAAGTTGCACACTGGTGGCCCATGATACTGCCCTACCAGCGTACTTGTTTAGCCAGTATAGTGTTTTTAAAAATTTGAGCCAACATTTAAAAATCAGGAGATTTTGTTTAAAATTCAGATTCCTTTGAAACACTGAAAGATCTGGCCACTCTGGACTCACATTCCTGCTTGGCAAAAACAGATGGGAACTGAGCAGTGGTTGCCTCCTCTAGATGAGCTCCCCAATTGGCCACAGTCCCCACCACTCCCCACTGTTTCCCCAATCCAGCTTGCTTTACTCATTTGACTCTACTGAGGGTTCCTAATGAGGTTCTTCAAATCACTCTATGGCATATTCCTTAAGACTAAGCTCTTTTCATCCTCATCTGGAAGGTTTGTATTTGTTTTCTCCCCCCCACTCCCCACAACTTTCTCATTTTATCATCATATTCCAAGAAAACTCTTAGAAAGCACAGAAGGTATCATATACTTCGCATTTCTCACAACACCCAGATCAAGATTAAGTACAAAGTAAATAATCAATGTTTGTTGAATGAATAAATAAATGCATCTCTGTGGTCTTCCTCAATACCTGCTCTTCTTTCCTGAAATTCTAGACTTTTGCTATCAAGAAGATGGCCTAAAATGAATATGAATGCGTAATAAGAAATAAAACACTAAAGCTAATCACTGCATTTCTATTTCAATTTTCTATTAGGTTGAAATGGAAATATGAACTCTGAATAAATGCAGAACAGACCATTATGTCTGACAGCAAGAAGAATTAGAGCCAGGATACTAAGAAGGCCTGCAAATAAGATCACCAAACACTATCAGCGATCTTTGAGGGAATTGTGGAGAATAGGATAGGTGCCAAAAATCTGGAGATGGGCAAATGCTCTTCTGATTTTCAAAAGGAGAAAGAAGTTATAGCTTGCCAGCTACAGATTAGAGAATGTGATGTCACTCTCAGGCCATGTTCTTGAACAGATTCATAAAAGGCAGACTTGTAAGCACCTAGGACAGGAAGCAATGTCCACTTGGAGCCAGCACGGGGGGTCACCAGGAACAAGTCATGTTAAATTCATTTCAGCTTCTTCACTCTGACAAGCTTCCTAGCCTAATAGATTGGAGAAGTATACCAGATATAATATATATGGTATAATGCAGGAGTGGGCAGTGAAAGAGCTGATTCAATGCTTGGGTTATATTAATGAGAGCATTAGGTACAGCATAAAGGAGGTTATAGTTCTTTTCTTTCTTTGACCACATCTAGAGAATTGCATTTAGAACTTAGTAGCATTCTTCAAGAAGGATACTGATAGTAAAATCTTCTGGAGCTTAATTTGGCAAAAACTATTTAAAAATGTAAAGCTCTCATCCAGATTTCTGGCATCTGTTGAAAAACTGAAAGATCTAGCTGGGCCTACATTCATTCCCACATGGCAATAACTGGTTGAACCCAAGTAGTGACTACCCATTCAGATGGGGTATGTGCTTTCTTGTCCACCAACCCCTCTCATATTGCCCTCACTAAGGTAGTGGGTCGACTGCCACAAATTATCTCACTTGTCCAGCTTCACTTATTTATTCTATTTGCCAAGCACCCTAAGGCATTAAGAGTTTGCAACCCAGGGTCAAGTGGATCCAAAAGGAAGTGAAGATGGTAAGTGGTAAGGAATCACCTTACATGAGGAAGTGAGGATAATCATAGTCCAGGACCTATAATCTGAGTCTCTAAATACCCAATGGGCAGTCATGGGGAAGAAGAGAGGCATCTGTCTTGTTCTATGATGTCCCAAGGGGCAGAAACTATAGGACCAATAGGTAGAGTATTTGTTGTTGTGTGCTGTCGAGTCGATTCCTACTCATAGTGACCCTAGATGACACAGTAGAACTGCCACACAGAGTTTCCTAGCTGTAATCTTTATGGGAGCATATCATCAGGTCTTTTCTTGCAGAGTGGCTGATAGGTTCAAACTACAGACCTTTCAGTTAGCATCCGAGAGCTTAACTGTTGCACCATAAGGGCTCCTTTTTGGTGGAGTAGAGACACATTCAATCTAACATTAGAAAAAATGCTTACATTAGCCAGAGCTGTCCAAAGATGGATATGTGGGCTTGGGAGGTGGTGAGTTCCCCATCACGGGAGATGTACAAGCATATAGTATACAAACGCTTTGTAAGTACATAACCAAAGGGTTTCAAGTATCCAATAAGGCAAGAGAAGGCATAAGTCTAGAAATTTTTATAATAGAAAAAATGATGTTTTAAAATACTTCTCTGTTAGGTTAGTAAATTCTTCAAACAGAAATAAAAAAGAGTAAGTCAACAAAGCACTCAGCATCATTTTTAAAAACCAAAAGTTCCCTTGACAAAATTAACAGAGTGCAAAATCTAACTAGGTGGAGTTTTTGCACCAAATTGTCCACATGATACCCAAGGAGAAAAGTAATTGGCATCACGCGTTATTTTCAGTGATTGGTCAATCGTTCTTCCAAGGCAAGCAACAAAGGCAACAGGATGAAAGTAAGAGGGTAAACAATGGAGCTCCATCAAGATGCAGCCAGTCTCCACCCCAAAACTGCCATCTGCTACTGACATTAATCCTTCAAGGGGCAGCTTCAGGCAAACAATGTATCAGGGAGCACTGTGCCTGGAAGGAAACCAAGAAAGGAGCCTTCACTTTCCCAGCCTTGTGACCTTGGGCAACTCTTAACATCACTGGGCCTCAGTTTCCTCACCTCCAAAACTGAGCTACTAACAACCCTTTCTGTACACTGCATGGGCCAACAGTAAGAATGTCTGGGAGTGAGCCATAGACGATGTAAAGACCTGTACACACATCAGTAACTATGAGGATTAACACATATACAACTGTGAAAGAAGAGATTTCAGACAGTTTCAGGCACAGTAGTATCCTGGCCTAAATTCTGGAGGTCGACTCTCAGGGGATAAAATTAAACTTCTTTAACCAGAATGCAGAGGAACTTAGAGTCTGGAAGAGACAAGATCATTTGGACAAATTTCCTGATGAAATTCATTACCTTGTATTTGCTAAGGAGTTATCAAAATAAAGGTGAAAGGTAAAAAGTAATAGAATCAGCCACAGCAATAAATCCTTAATTGATCCTCAAGTAAAGTTCACGGGCCCAGTGATAGCCATCCTTCAAAAACGAGACAAGCTCATTTCCCAGCAAGACAATGCTTATAAAACCCAAACTGTTCAAAACGCAACATCTCCTCTATTTCAGCATTTTTTTCATGAGAACCTCAGTTTTAGGAAAAAAACAATCAGCCAAATCAGTTCTATAAGACATGAACTCCCTAAAAAGTGCATAATCAAGGACTGACAATGGGTTTTTGTATAGACCACAGAGCAAACTGGGTGAATTCAAATCTCTGATCAATAAAAGGCATGCTTGCAAATTTTCAGCAACGCTGAAATATCAAAAGCCACTGTTCTCTACCTTGAGCTGAAAACTAAAAAGGCAGCAACAGGGAAGAGAAGGATTTTCCTGCTCATTTCACCCTGGGGTCCACCCAGAGGTGATCAGCATGCCGGGTTTGAACAGAACTAAAAGGCAAAAAAGACTGTTGGCGAGAGACTGGGAAAAAACAAAGGCCTCCCCTGGCTACTGCTCCCCTCCCAAAGTTTCCCAAGCATCTGAAGTGTGTACAGCAGCTGCGGACACCCAGCCTCCTGCAGTGCCTGGGGAGGCCACCCCACTTCCTGGGCCATCAAGTCTTCAGCTGGAGCGGCACCCGGCAGCAGGTGTGGCAACCTCAGGTCGTTTGAGCCCCAAATAGCCAACCTGCTTAATAGTCTGCAGGTGACCTCAAGGATGAGCCTGAACCGCCCGCTGAAGATGTATTTTGTCTTGACTGTATGAGAGAGAGAGACCACAACACACTCCCATATCGCAGCAAGGAGGGACCGATCAGAAAGAAAACAGACGGGAAGAGGCATGGGCCCAGGCTTCCCTGAACATGCATACTCGGAGAAAGGGCGAGCATGGTGAACAATGTTTTGATGTTCTCCCTGCCAAAGCTGAACCCAGAACTGGTGTGGGTGGGAGAAGCGCCCCTCTGGCCTGAATGAAGTGTCTGCCTGCATTTCTCTATGTGACTGTGCCCGTTTTCCTATTTTGCCTTGCTAGTATGGCTGTAGGGAGTTGACCGCTGCAGTAAGTGTGGACCCGGTGGCACCAAAGCTGGAACTAGCAGCCAGAGGTCATCTCACCCTCCTGGCAGGCTTCCCTACAGACTGCTGAAGCCAGGCAGCACCTCCGAGCCTGAACGGCACCAGAGCGGTTTGCCTTGAATGAAGGCTGCTGGCCCTAAACGTTACTGCACGATTGGGCTCAGTGCCACACACCACAAGATAATACATTTCTGCACTGACGCCTTCTTTCTGCCTAAATGCCTGCATTAATTTGGATCAATATGCCCCATAACAGTTCATCCATGGCAACCCAGGCCAGCTGAGACATTGACAAAGAAGTGCAGCCCCGCAATGCTGCTTCCCTGTACACATGCATGTGAATTCCAGCCGAGAGAGAGGCGGAGGCAAAACAACAACAAAAACCGACAAGGTGGGTAAAAGATCTGTAAAAAATATCCATCAATATCAATGGGCTTTTACCATCTGGGGGTGGGGGCAGTGAGTGTCAAAATGGCCTTAGAGTGACATGTCACTGCCAAGATGATGGAGTATCAGCGACACTCCTAAAGTCGGCTGTAGGAGCCTCCTCACACACCTGCAATGCAGTGATTACCGCCCGTTCTATAATCCATACTCCCAGCCCCAGCGCTATCTGCAGCTGAAACCAGTTCGGACTTGTGCGGCTGCCACCGTTCCTCCTCACAATAAGATTATTGATGCATAACAACATTTCATGATGGCAGGGAGGAAAAAGGAAGGGGGAAAAAAGGCAGAGAAAAGGGAAAGGGGAGGGGAGGGAAAACTCCCCAGCCCGCATCTCACCTTTTATTTGGGCTTCATATTCAGCAATGATCTCTTTGTCTTTCTTGAACTTAGTTTGAGATGACATCTTCGTGGCCAAAGGGACTGGCAAGCTGTTTGATTTATTTCTCCTTTTCTTCCTGAGTCCTCTCTCGAGCCCTGTTAATCACACAGCTCTGGTCGGTTTCACAGGTTTAAGGGCTAATCTCTTTTACTTGGCTGCAGAGTGGAGGAAAAAAATCCTTCTCCTTCTGTGAAGAAAATTCTCTTTACTTGCCGAAAAATGGCTCTGATGGCTTGCTCTGGTCAGCTCCTCTTGCAAAAGGAGAACCACCCTTTTAATACAGCAACCTGCCCTAGATTTTTAAGATTTTTCTTCCAAAAAAATAAGAGCTCAGAGCACTCACACACTTGCACACAAGCACACTCATGAGTGTACTCGCACTCATTCGGACACACGTACACACAGTCACAGCGTACACACACACCCTCACTCACACACGCACACACACTTGCTCACTCACTCACTCACACACACACACACACACACACACACACACACATCCACGAGAGGCGCCTCCTTGGTCGTGCAGGCAGCACCCGGCGGCTTTCGAAGGCTCTGCTAAGGAGATGGTCAGGTTGCCAAAGTGCCGGTCATCTCGCATCCTCCCTCCCTTCGGCGCCTCTGGTCTGATGTACAGTGAGGATCAAAGCCAGGAGAGCGAGATGGAAGTTCTCCTGCTGCAATGCTTGAGCTCCGGTGAACCCAGGCTGGACTGCTCGCCCTGCAGGGCTGGCTGAGCACTCCCCCACCCCTCTCGTCACCAGGCTCCGCCTCCTGGATTTTATAACAACTGACACATTGTAGCCTGCAGGAGAGCAGCACTCACTGCAAGCAAAAAGGGGAAGAAACATTCACAAAAGAGAAGACGGCCGGAAAAAAGAATCAGGTTGGGAAGGCCTGAGAAGCCCTGCAAACTCCAGCAACAACTCTTGTAGACATTTTTCTTCCAAAGGTTCACCTTTTCTTTGCACCATGCAATTTAATTCAATTTCTTGCAGCAACAGCTATGTGACAGTTTGTCACTCTGCCTGTCTCTAACAGAGGGCCTGGCCATGTAGGGATGCACATTAATATTTGAGCAATTACTAGGTGACAGGGACTCTGTCAGCCAGGCATTTTAGACACACAGCAGAGCAAAGAGGTTGAGAACACGGGTGCTAGGTCAGTGGCTTGCAAGGTTTTGGGCAAGTGAAAAATATACTGAGCCCCAGTTTTCCCACCAGTAAAATGGACTCTCTTTGGAGACTCTTTCATTTATTCTTTCAACAAATTTATTTATTCCAAACTTGCTGGTCTGACAGAGACTGGAGAAACCCCAAGAGGATGGCCCCCGGACACCCTTTAACTCAGTACTGAAGTCACTCCTCAGGTTCACCCTTCAGCCGAAGATTAGACAGGTCTAATCTTTGGGCCAACGATAACACACATAGGCAACGTGCTTCTTAGCTCAATTCATGCATACGAGACTAAATAGACACACAGGCCCAAAAACAAAGACAAGAAGGCAAGAAGGGACAGGAAAACTGGACGAATGGAAACAGGGAACCTGGGGAGTCGAGAAGAGGAGAGTGTTGACACATCGCGGGGTTGGCAACCAATGTCACAAAACAATTAGTGTATTAACTGTTTAATGATAAACTAATTTCCTCTGTAAACTTCCACCTAAAGTACTATATATATATATATATAAAATTCAAAACTTCCTATATGTCAGGCATCATTCTGGGCAGGGGGAGTAACAGCAGTGACCAAAATAGGCAAAAAAATTTTGCCCTCCTGGAGCTTACATTTTAATCAGGGCAGGGTCTCCATGTCGAAAAAATCTGGTGAGTCACCACCATTTGTGTTAATATTCTCAACAAGAGCATCCCTGAAGCACAACTCATAATAGAATCTGAGCGGTGCCTCCTGAAGTTGTGTAAAGCAGGAGACCCTGGAAGAAGAAGACAAAAAGAAAAACGTAATGAGTAAATTATATAACATGGCAGAATATAAGTGCCATAGAGAAAAAATATGGCAGGATAAGGGACATCAGGAATAACGGAAGCATTTGCTATTATAGCTACCATTTATTGAGTGCTTACTATATGCCAGGCAGTGTGCTAAGCTTAACCATTATATTACATATGGAGCACAGTTCTGCTCTGACACACATGGGGTCTCCATGAGTCAAAATCAACTTGACAGCAATTGGAACTGCAACTGCAATTATTATTATATAATAATATTATACAATATTTTATTATATAAATTATACCCCACTATATCCTCCCAACAACCTAACAGCATAGGTTAAAGTATCCTTCCTTCACAGATGGAGAACTGAGGCTGAGATATGGGAAGTGATTACCCAAGGACACATTCAAACCCAGGCTGCCTGATACCAGATTTTGTCTATGGAAATGCTCATGCATTCAAGATAGAATAAGATTTGTTCTGTAAAGAATGGAATCAAGCACTATAGGCCCACTGGCCACTGGGATGTCACATATTAAGATTTTCACTTACATGTATTTTCTGCTGAGTATGGTATTTTCAGAGCCCTGGTGGCACTGTGGTTAGGCGTTTACCTGCTAACCAAAAGGACTGCAGTTCAAATCCACCAGCTGCTCCTTGAAAACCCTATGGGGCAGTTCTACTCTGTCCTATAGCGTTGCTGTGAGTCGGAATTGACTCAACGACAACAAGTTTATGATATTTTCACACTCAAAATAGGCGTAGTCTGCAATTTGCCTTTTCCAAGTATATTAAGTATTTATATACTTCTAAGTATATACATATATAAACATACTTTTCTAAGTATATAAGTGTGGTGTAGTTAATTACTTAATATGGCCCTTCTAGCCACAGTCTTTGTGACTCCCACACAATGACTGGGTGGGACTATGCAAATAAGGTGTTTGTAGACCACCAAGGGGATTGGACAGCCTGCTAATAATGCAAATAAGGTGCATGGAACGCTTGTGGGGGTGGGTCCCTGCACTGAGAACCTCCTAGATCCAGGAGACAGAGAAAGCTGTAATACCAGAGACAGCACAAGACAGCAGGAAGCAGCAGCAGAGAAACAGCGACAGCAGAACCAGACCAGTGCGACATGGCGTGGTAGGCTTCCCGGCCCACAGATGTAGGTGGCTAGAGTGGGTGTGCCTACCCACAGAGAGAGCTGAGCGCATTCCGGCCAGAGGCTTCCTGACGGAGTGGAGTGCCTCCAGGCACTTATCGGAGGATCTCTGTAACACTTGATTGAGCAGGGCTGAGTGCCAAGGACCAAGAGAGGGAACCTGTCCTGACGGGGCTGGGAAGAGCCTGTCCTAAGGGGGCCAAGAGGAGTTTGTCCTCAGGAGGCTGAGAGGAGCCCTGCATGGCTGAGAGGAGCTGAGAGAGCTGTCCTTCACTGAAGAAGGAAGACTCTGCCTACGTGCTTCCTGATCCTGATCCCAAGTTGTAGCCTGTTGATCCTGATCCCGAGTTGTAACCTGGTACTTCCCTAATAAACTCCATAACTGTTTAAGTATGGTCTGTGAGTTCTGTGTGGCCACTGCAACGAATTATCGAACCCAGCAGAGAAGTAAGACAGTGCTGTGGGAGGTATAACTGATGTCAGAAATGGTAAAACAATTGGAGGATAGAGGGATGTTTGACTTCCACCTCATAAGAATCAGCCTTGGGCTGATAATCTTGATTTTCTCTCCCCCGCCTTGTGAAGTTAGACAAGGTCTGATGCCATCGTGCCATTTTTACAACAAGTATCATAGGAGTCCCTCAGTGGTGCAAATGGTTAACTTGTCAACTACTAACTGAAAGACTGGTGGTTCAAGTTCACCCACAGGCACCTTGGAAGAAAGGCCTGGTGGTCTACTTCTGGAAAATCAGCCATTGACAAACCCTATGGGGGCACAATTCTACTCTGACATACATGGGGCTGTCATGAGTGGGAGTCAACTTAATGGCAAATGGTTTTATAAGTATTATAAATATAATAAATGATTTGACTTGGGCTCAGAAATGAATAGGTTATCCACGCCAGCATAATGGGGGCAAATAGCACAGCTATTGAGGCTTTCTAGAGAAGGTGGTGGTTGTAATGGGTTTCCCCAACAGGCATGGGGAAGAGAGAGGGAATACAGGGTATTCTTACAGAGGGAACAGCATGAGCTAAGGCCTTCAGGTGGGAAAGCACAGGATCTGATTGGAGAAGTCCAGTTGGTGAATCACGGGGCTTATTAGAGCATTGTGATGGAGACAGGAGGTTGCAGAGTTCATAAATAGATGTGCCAGGCCCTCAATCATTGCCATCACCTCCTGTTCACCTTGCCCATGGCATGCTCAGGCCCTCTATTGTTCCCATCTGACTAGTCTAAACATGTTATCTGAGAAAAACGTGCTCAGAGATTGGCATCCCTGCCTCAAACCTAGATTCTTGAAATAAAATGGGAGTTAATACCACACACCTTAGAGTGGGGCAAACTGGATTCCATGCCTGGCTCTGCCATTAATGGCCCTGAGAACTTGAATAAAGAACTTAACCTGCTCGTGTGCCTATTTGTGGCACTGAATGCAGTAAATGTCAACTATTCTTACCATTATTAACATTTTAAATCCACAGATATTTCTGGAAGACCCACGTGTAAGTCACTGAGGCACAGAAATATTATCAAAAATTATATGAAACTAAAGCAGGGTATAGTATGGTGCTATGTGCTAAACGTCAGAAGGAGCTGGATTATGGTGATTCAAATTGTGGCTCTGCCACCTACATGCTCTGTGATGTGGTGGTGGGGTGGGGGCTTTGGTAACTTCTGTGCCTTCTCTGAGCCTCAGTCTCCTCATCTGTAAAATGGGGGTGATCTCATCCACCGCATAAGATCCAATGCGATAATGGATTTCATGTGCCTGGCATATAGCAGATCTCCCATGGATGTTATTTCTCTCTAGGGTCCAGCCAATCTGGGTCTAAGATCTGAGCTGGGGCTCCACAGACACTTGTTTTGGGAGCAGGAAGAGAGGGAAGAAAAAAAGGTTGTGCCCCTAGCAAACACTTTGCACACCATCAACACACATCATCCTGAATCCTCTTTTCCCAATAAGAGTGTGACCTCGTCAGGCCCCCTGGCAATTGTCCAGGCCCTGTCCCCACCAATCCTCCCCACAGCTCACCCCAGTCTCCCAGCTGCCCTTCTGTGACACCTTCCTCCACAGGGCTACTTCTTTCTTGCTGTATGAAAACCAATTGCTATTCCTAAGGTTGTACCCTTCCCATGATAGTAACAGAAACTAGATTTCTCTCCAAATAAACCTGGTCTAACAAGAGCCCTGGTGGTGCAGTGGTTAAGCACTCAGCTGCTAACCGAAAGGTCGATGGTTCGAACCTACCAGCCATTCCGCTCAAGAAAAATGTAGCAGTCTTCTTCCGCAAAGATTAGAGCCTTGGAAACCCTATGGGGCAGTTCTACTCTGTCCTGTAGCATCGCTATGAGTTAAAATCAGACTTTTGGTTAAATGTGGTTTGCAGCAGGGGAGGGGCTCTGTGGTATGATCTGATCTATGCCAACCCCTAAGGATGGGAAGACGCCCTGGAAGGGTATGTTCCCTTTCCCTCGGGTTCATTTCCTGAATTTGTTTAGATATTTCTGATTTAGGCTAAGAGTTAGTATTTATTAAGCCCTTGTTTCATGCGGGCACTGGGCCAAGCACTCTGTAGATTTTACCACCGACATCCTTCTACAACCCGATGAGTCAGGTGCTAAAATCGGCCCTGCTTTACAGAATGGGAAACTGAGGCACAGAGCAGCACAGCAATTTACCCCAGGTCATGCAATTCGCAAGGAGCCCTCGTCTGACTGATTTCAGAGCAAGGATTAATCAGTACACTATCCCAAAGGAATTGTAGAAATAATTGCTGTTAAGTTTTAACATATTTTTTAAATCTCTATAATTACATCTGTTTCAATATGGTGTTCAACCTAACGTTTACTATTAAAAAAAGAATTTAGGGTTAAAAAAAAAAAAAGGAAAACATGTCACAAAGGTCAATTGGTAAGGCTTAAGTTAGAATTACAGCTGAATAATACAAAACCCACTGAACTGGTTTCTTTTCCTGGTAGGAAAAAAAGGCTACAGTTGGAGGAAGTGTGACCAGAATAGTTTTTGGTTTAAGGTGATTTTCTTTTTCTGGTCAAATATGAACCTCTCCCCCAAGACGACTAACAATAGTTGAAATGAATCCTTCATGCCATTCTCCAAGTTGTTATCAACTAACGCATCCTTGCCCAGCTCAGGGAATGAATGATTCTGCCCTTCAATCTCTGCTCTACAAAATGAAAGCAACAACAGAACTCAGCTAGTTAGTGTCAGAATTTGATACAATTAATTAATAGTGATGATAACAATATGCCTTGTGTTTATATGTTGCTTTGTATTTCATATCATTTATTTTGTTTGATCCTCACAATAACCATGGGGGGGCAAGTAGGGCTGTTTTTAATCTCTGTTTTGCAGATAAGAAAATGAGTGGATAAGTAGAAGCTTTGATGGGAGAATTATTTTATAATCTCAAGTACAACTATAGCCTTTCTAACTGTGTCACAAAACTCATAAGCTGTGAAAGACTGACAAATTCAACTGCAAAAAAATTTTCTTAATTCTCCTGGGCAAAAATTACCATAAGCAAAGTCAACAGACAAGTGGTAAACTGAAAAACAATGTTTCCAACACCTGTCATAGTCCAACAACTTATTTTCCTAATACACAAAAATATTCCTTCAATTCAAACGAATATTTGTACATTAACCACACGGTGGAAACAACTCAATTTCCATCAATGAATGAATGGATAAACAAACTGTGGTATATCCACACAATGGATTATTATTCAGCTGCAAAAAGAAATGAAGTACTAATACATGCTACCACATGGGTAAACCTTGAAAACACTATGTTAAGTCAAAGAAGCCAGACAAAAAGGCAAATATTATATGACTCCACTTACATGAAATATCCAGAATAGGTAAATCCATAGAGACAGAAACAGATTAGTGGTTGCCAGGGACTGGAGGGAAGGGTTAATGGGGAGTGGCTACTTAATAGGCACAGGAGTTTCCTTTCAGGGTGATGAAAATGTTCCGGAACTTGATAGTGGTGGTGGTTGCACGATCTTGTGAATGTACGAAATGCCACTGAGTTGTACACTTTAAAATGGTTGATTTTATGTTATGTGAATTTCACCTCAGTGGAAAAAAATACAGTTTTTTAAATGTTCCTTCAAATCTATGAGAAAAATAACAACAGCCCAGTAAAAAAAATGGATAACGGATACAAATGACAGTTTGCAGAAAAAGAAATACAAATGGGTCTTAAGCATATGAAAAGGTAATCAACCTCACTCACAATAAAACATAAATCAGGCACGGCTGGATCCAGGGGCTCTAACAATGCAGAACACTGTATGTCTTTCTCCAACTCTCCAGTCTACTTTCCTGTCTGGGAGCAGGCTCTCCCTATAAAATGGCAAAGGTGGCCCCAGCAGCTCTGGGCTTATGTCCTCCCAACTTGGCAATCCCAGCAGGAAAGGTGAGGTTTTTCCCAGGAGTTCCAGCAAAAGTTCCAGAAATGGTCAATCAGCCCAAGCTAGGGCACATAAGTATCCCTGAACCAATCACCGTGGCCAGCGGGATGAAATGTTCCACTTGGTCAGGCCTGGATTGTGTGCTTGCCCCTGGAGCTAGGAAATGGGGTCAGCCCCAACCAATCCACAGGGACAGAGAGGTGGGGAGAGTTCCCAGAGGAGGATCAGGGTGCTATTCTGGAAGAAGGAGGAATGTATGCTGGATGTGCAAAACCAACACATATCTACTGTGAAAGGATGTGGCAAAGCAGGAAGGGGCTTCACAGGAGAAATCCACGGAAGACATAATGATAGCAGCTTGAAATTATCCAACTTTGTTTATAAAACACCTTCTCACACAGCTCTTTGAGATAAGTTATATTACCCCCATTTTACAGATGAGGAAATGAAGGCACAGGTAAGCTAAATGACTTTCCCAACATCACATAGCTAATAGATGGGAGAGCTGGGCAAGAAACAAGACAGCTGCCACCCATCTGGTGTTCTTTCCCCACCCATGCAGTCCCCAGACCCTACTGAGATACACACCGGGAACTCACAGGCCTTGGCACATGCCAACTTGGGTTGAACCGGCCCTGCCACACCTGAAAGCTGCTTTCTCGTTCCTGCTCTGCAAGAAAAGGGGGGACATCAGTTCTTGGCAATCAGGACCTCTCACTAACCCTGGGGAGGGCTGCTGGGTGAGGTTGTACAAGTCCTCTGGCTGGGGCCCCAGCAACAGCAATTTATCACTGGACAAGCAGAAGAAAGGGCTTTAAAACACCGAGCTCTTGACTCCATCACCGGTGGAGTTTGCTCACCCCCAAAGATGATGAGGCATTTGGTCCATGGTCTCCGCAGAGTTAGACAGAATTTTCCTCCCACCTGGAGAGAACTTAGCTAGAGTAACACTTCCAGCCCCTCTCCCCAGCCCTCACTCACTTCTCCCAGGGGAGAAGTGCCTTGGCCAATTGGTGAACTGTAAAGAGAGCAAGTTCACCCTTTAATCCTGTCTTTTCAGATGTACCTGCTCACAGGGAGGGTGCATTCTGCTCTGTTCTCTCAGCCTTGGCCTTGAGGGAAGAGTAGCAGGGCCAACTCTGTCCCTGTGGAGGAGACCTGTGATTGCCACAACTGGCTGGGAGAGGCTGTCTAGTTCAGGGATAGAGTTAGGAGCCTTTCAGGACACACACTTCCAGTCTCGCTTTTGTCATTAATAAAGCCTACATTTTGAGAAGCAGAATAGCAAGAACAGATTCTGGGGCTGGGTTTGAAGCCTGGCTCTGCTACCCACTGGCTATTGTGACCTTTGGCAAGTTGTCTGGTACCTGGTTAGTGCCATTTAAGTGTTTGTTAAATAAAACCAAATTTTTCATCTGTCTCCTGTATCTACTTTTCAGTTGGTTCTGAACTTAAAAGGAGAAGAAAAGGGTATTACATATTGACCCTATGAAAATCCAACACAAAGGAACTTATATCGTTCTACTTTTTTAATTCTAAGGCCTGGGGTAAGCAATGGCATAGTCCATGGGTACCTTGTCATGTGGCCAAGCTACAAGGACTCAGGTCAGAGCCTACAAACCAAAAGATGCCTGAATGAGCAAATGAACAAAAGAAGTGATAACAAAAGAAGAGGAACAGAAATCATGCAACAAGAGCATAGGGAGAATGTTCCAGAATCATGACAAAGTGACAGGCTAAACACTGCTGGAGTCTCAGCCTGCTCACCTCTGCAATGGGAGAATAATACAACTTTTCATAGTTCTTGGGAGGATTAAATAAGATAATGAATAAGAAGCTTTATCACATAGATATGGGAAATTCTTAAAGTGACCCACTGGCACTTGATAATAACAAACGGTATAGAGAAAGGAAGTAGCTACACCAAAGGATATAAATAGAAGATTTTTATTAATTCATTTACTCATTCATTCAACAAATATTTCTTAAGCACTTCTTATGGGCTAGGCATTGAGCTAGACACAGTACTGAACCAGACACACATGGTCCCAACTGGTGTGGAGATATAGTTTAACGGAGGATACAAACAATTGTTTGAAATTGACCAAGTGTTTCCTGACCATCTTAAGTGCCCTCTGTCAGGTGTTGGGAGAAGCAAAAGATGATGTGACTGGACCAAGATCTTACAATTCATAAATAAAGCTGGGCTCTGGCCCCAGGTCATCTGACTATGCATTGAAGATTGTCTTCACTACACCATGTAGGCCATCAACCACCAGTGGACTCATAAAAGATCTAGAGATAGTATAAGAAAGGAGGAAACCAAATTCTCATAGACTCATCGATTCATGTGCTCATATAAGCGGGTCCCTCTGGATTCACCTCTGCTCTCCGTCACACACCCATGTAGCTCACATACTTAGGATGCTGCCTCCACTCACCACCCTGGAGACTCTGAGAGCACACCCAGTGCGTGGTTCCCCTTGCATCCTGAGTACCTAGTAGAGCACCCACAGGGGAAAGGACTAACACACATTCGTTGAAAGAAACAAAGGGTCACTGATGAAAAAGCTGAGACATTTAGAGCTGGAATGGCTCTTAAAGGTTAAATAATCTCTCTCACTCTGCAGATGAGAATGGTGACTACAGAAGGTTAAGTGATTTGCTTAAGTCAAAACAACTTGTCAGGGGCAGAATCACAACCAGGGCCCAGTGCTCTTTTAGGTCCAGTCTCTTTCCACTTTACCAATTTGCCTAACAAGATCCCTGTACAGTAGGTGGGCTTGGGGGTGGAGAAAGAGCAACCTGCATTGTTTAATGCCAATTTGGATGAGTTTGGAACAATGAAAATAGAATAATGAACTAAGCTAGCATAAATAGCAAAACTGTAAAAATGTCATGGTTGCTTTTGCTTCTTTGCTAAATGTTTAACTTGCAAAATGCTCTCTCTGGCTAGAGAGAGGAAATCCATTTCAAATTATCGGTTCTCACCTGGTCTCACGTAATGAAGCCTGAAGAATAGTTGTTTCAAAAAATAACAATAATGGAGAAAAAAAGGGTATAGGAAAAGGAAGTAGCTATACCAAAGGATATGAATACAAGATTCTATTAATTCATCTACTCATTCATTCAACAAATATTTCTTCAGTAAAGGAACCCGAGTGGCACAAACGATTAAGCACTCACCAGCTAGCTGAAAGGATGGAGGTTCAAACCCACCCAGTGGCTCCACAGGAGAAAGACCTGGTGATCTGCTTCCCTAAAGATGACAGCCAAGAAAACCCTAGGGGGGAGTTCTACTCTGTCACATGGGGTTGCTATGAGTCAGAATCGACTCAACAGCACCTAACAACAACAGACCTGACATTGAATTAAGCATAACAGTGAAGCAGAAAGACATGGTCCTTACTGTTGTGGACATCCTAGTTTAATAAAGGAGACAATTAAGCAACTATAATTCAACATGATGGGGAAGTACAGGTTCCATGGGATTGAACAGTAAGGGCATTTGACCTAGACTTAGTCAGTGCCAGCTTCCTGGGGTCAGAAACTTTCAAGCTGAGCCTAAAAAGACAAAGAGCTGGGACAGGATGTCCAAGAGGGGAAGGGAAAGTATTCTAGGCCGAAGAAGCGCCATGAGCCAAGAACAGTCGGAGCCTATAGTTCAAAGTGGAGAGTAGAGAGAGAAAAGTCTAGAGGGAAAAGCAGGCAGATTCTGAAGACCCTCCTATACCATGCTAAGTTTGGAGATCAACCTGAGTTCAGTCAGGAGCCCCTAAAGGGGACTGACCTCATCAGATTCATCTTTTAGAAAAGGTGACTCCAGTGGCAATGCGAAAAATGGACTAGAACAGGTTAGAGAGGCTGAGAAAACAGCTTCGAGGCTGTTAACATTACTTAAAAGAGAGACAAGGGTAGGTTAGACAAGATAATGCCAAGTATCATTGTACTTTAACAATTACTATATTAAGCATTATCTCATTGTATCCTTGTATCGGTAACATCATAAATTAGGTATTATTATTGTCCCTGAGGCATTTGTGATCCAGTAGTAGAATTCTTGCCTTCCATGCAGGAGACCAGGGCTCCATTCCCAGCCAATGCACCTCATGCACAGCCACCACTTGTCATCTATCAGTGGAGTTTGCATGTTGCTATGATGCTGAACAGGTCTCAGTAGAGCTTCCAGTCTAAGACAGACTAGGAAGAAAGGCCTGGTGACCTACTTTCAAAAATCAGCCAGTGAAAACCCGATAGATCACAATAGTTCGATATGCCACCAATCATAGGGATGGCCTGGGACTGGGCATCATTTCATTCCATTGCACATGGTGTCACCATGAGCTGGAGGCTGACTCCACAGCAGCTAACAACAACAAAATTATTGTCCCTACTTTTTCAGATGAGGAATTGTCTGATTCAAATTCAGATTCATCTAGCCGCAGAGTACCACACCTTGAGTACTGCCGCCCTCAGAGGCTAGCTTCTGCTCTTTGTCCATGGTGCCAAGGCCCCATCTTCTCTCACCTGGACACTTTGAGTGGCCTCCTTACTGGTCCCTCTGCCTCGTCTCTTGCCTCCCTATAATCCATGATCAACCCATAGCCAGGCAGCTTTTAACATGTATATCTGCCTTGGTTAAAATTTTGCAATGGCTTCCCACCGCTGAGAATTAAATCCACACTCTACCCCGTGACTCTGCGTGATTGAGGCTCTGCCTTGCTCCTGACCCCACTCCTACTGCTCTCCCTCTTGCTCCCTACTCCCAGCTGCACCATCCTTGTTATATTTCTCAAATGCTCCAAGCACTTGCTGTTCACTAAGATCTTTGTGTGACCTGCTCCTCCCAGGATCTTGACTCATGTGTCACCTCCCCCAAGAAGCCCACCCAGACCACCCTATGTTTCCATAGGGCCACTTCAGCACATTTCTCCCTTTTGGCACAAATGGTTAAGCTCTTGGCTACTAACTGAAAGTTTGGCGGTTTGAATCCACCCAAAGACACCTCAGAAGAAAGTTCTGGAGATCTACTTCCCAAAAATCAGCCACTGAAAACTCTGTGGAGCACAATTCTACTCTGACACACATGGGAACGCCATGAGTTGGAATCGACTGAATGGCAACTGGTGGTGGTTTTTATTTTCTTCATAGCACTACCACATCTGAAGTTATTTGTTCGTTCACTTAATGACTGTTTCCAGACCCCAACACTCCACCCTACTAGACCAGTATGTCCAATAAGATGTTTTGCAATGACAGAAATGTTCTATATCTATACTGTCCAATCCAGCAGCCACTAGCCAGGTGTGGCTACTGAGCACTTGAAATGTGGCTACTGTGACTAAGGAACCAAATTTTTTATTTTATTTGATTTTAACCAGTTTAAACTGAAATTGAAATAGCTACATGTGGCTAGTGGTTATTGTATCAGACAGAGCAGCTCTAGGCTGTAAACTCCAAGAAGGGAGATTCCTTGTCTGTTGCTCTATCCTCAGCGCCTAGAACAGTACGTGACATAAAGTAGCTGCTCAATAAACATTTTTCAGTGAATGAACAAAGATATGAACAAACAAACCACGCAATTCCTCAGGCCAGCTCTCTCAGACCTACTAACCACCTCGCACTAGAGGCCTGGGAGCTTCCTCCCACCTCTGGGGTGGTTTGCTGCACTGATCTTAGGCATTTGGCAGAAACCACAGGTGCCACAGCCATGGAGTCAATTACCCCCTCCAATGCACTCCATTTGGAGCTGGACACCCCCTGTGAGAGGTGGGACGGTAATGAGGCCTTACCAGGCCCCAGTAAATGCTGCAGCTGTTTCCTATGCAGTCATTTGGGCTTTATGGAATGTGGAAGCAGCTCAGCCTATAAATCCACGTGAATCACTTTATTTGTCTATTCCTCCTCCTCCTCCTTTGTTTAATGTTGGAAGGCACAAGAAGGGAGAACCAAGTCAGTGTCAGGTCAAGAGGCTGAATTCAATTAAAGTGTTATTTGGACCCAATCTGTTTTAGGAAATGAAATCAGCATCGGGCTGAATTTTTTTTTTTTTCTTTTGCAAGCTAGGGTCCCTCCTGGGCTCCATTTAGGCAGAAAGATAATTCAGAACAGACATTCAGTCTGGTAATAGCTCTACGGAGCAAGGACAAGAACATCTACATCACTCCATGGCAATAAGACAAGGTTGTACTTACCCTTGTAATAGCCCCAAATGATGACTGAGGAAGATATGGCTTCCAAAGCCTCTGGAAAACACTGATTAACCTTAATTGTGCCCAGGATCGGATAGCAAGAATGGACATAGATGTTCTGAGATATTAATGAATATGGGACAGAGAACAGAGACAATGGTTTAAGGGATGGGACAAATCCAGATCAACTGCACAAAGGTGGCTCAAGTTGAACTTCCCAGAGACTCATGTCACGGCATAGTAATGGATGCTGTAGGGGGTCTGGTTCCCTGGAAAATGACAGGACACTCTTGAGCCTGCTGTGAGAGACTGAGTTGTGCTTGTATTAAGGAGGGAAAATTTTAAGTGTGACTTCCGTGTTTTCCATGGGGCTTGTCTGAGAACTGCCAGTCACGTGGTCTGAGATGCTTCAAGGAAAGAATGTATTATCTTCAGAGTTTAGCAACCATCCTTTACCTGGGTAAGCCTTTCTGCCACAGTAGGATACAAGAGACAACAGCCAGACCCCTGGGTGTCAAGTGTTGTAAAAACTGTAACAGTAATAATAGTTGCCATTTAGTAAGACCCGACAAAGTGCCAACCTCTGTGCAAAGCTGTTTTCTATATTATCTCGGTGAGTCTTCACAGCTCTAAGATAGTTATAACTGTACCCGTTTTACAGATTAAACAAAATAGGTATCCAGAAGGATTAAGTCTTCTGCCATGTTGGAGAGGCCTGTGTGGCAAGTGACCAAGGGAGGCTTCTGGCCACAGCCAGTAAGGAACTGAGGCCCTCCACCAAAAACCCATGAGGAACTGAATCCTGCCAACAACCACATGACTGAGCTTGGATGCAGATCCTGTCCGAGTCAAGCCTTCCGATGACACCTCAGCACCAGGTGACACCTTGACTGCAGCCTGTGAGACCCTGAAGCGGAGGACCCAGATAAGCCGAGTCTCATTCCCGACCCATAGAACCCATAGAAAGATAATAAATATGTGCTGTTTTAAGTACTAAGTTTTGGGGTAATTTGTTACACACAACAGATAATGAATACAGTCACACAGCTCATACATGACTCAGCTCTGATTCTAAATCAGGTCAGCCTGAACCCAGAGCCCACTCATTTTTGCACTGCATTCACGCTGCCTTTCACGTTCTCTTCCTTCCCTCTCCCCAAAAGTGCCCTACAGGTGTCTGTTCTCTGAAACAGTCTGATGCTGCCCCTTTTCCTGCCCCCTGTCTACCAGGGATAAGAATAAGACCATGCCCACTCCAGGAGGCAGCACCACAGAGTGGAAAGAGGGTGCAATCTGGACTGGGTGACTTGGGTTGGAATCACACACTATGTGACCTTGGGTGTGCCACTTCCCATCTCTGAGTCCTCATACATCATCTCTTGAAAGGCCATTTCTTGTAAAAAGCCTTCACTGTGAAGGCTGCACTCTGAGGATGATTGTGAATAAGCTCCCTTGCCCTCCTCTTGCAGGCTAACAAACATCTTCTCAAAGTAAGAGAGGCATTTTCCAAGGTGGACCAAAGTTAGGCCTGCTGGCCTGGAGTCTACCAATGGATGTAGTGCTCCCCAACAGAGGTGTGTTACGAGGCCACAAAAAAAACCCAAACCAAACCCATCGTTATCAAGTTGATTCTGACTCAGAATGAGGTCACAGGAAGGATTATTGTTTGACCAGACAAGCCCCTAACCAAGCCACCATCTTTTCTTCAAGATGTCTCCCCTCTCACTTGTACATCTGTGCCTGCCCACCTAGACCTCTTCAGTCAGATTCTTATTAGGGACCACTAGTCTCAGCCCTCTTTGCCACTTGCCTGGATAAAACTGTTACTTACTGATCAGTAAAAAAAAAAGTGTGTTGTCTATATACATGTATGTACAATATAAATATTATATATACACACATATACATAATACCTATAATCATAACTATGTACATGCGTAAGTATAAGGACCAGATAATAACACAGCAAGGGAAAAAAAGTGATTCAAAAGAGAGGTGGGAGTCTCATAAGTTTTTATTTCCATTTTGCTGTTATAATATTGTTTGAGTAAGGAACTAAAAAAAAAATCAACCCGTTTCATTTGTGCTGCTGGTATCTTGTGCTACCTTTCCAGGAAATGCCTTCCTTCTTGCGCCAATAATTCCTGAGGACAAAAGCAGAGGATAGAAGTATCTGAATGTGCCCCCAGTGGCATCACTAGGGAGGTGTAGGGCATGCAGACGGCACTGGGTGACACTGTCAGAGGGGGTGACACCAAAATGACTATCTATAAAAATATCCCTGTAGTTAGTTATAACAACAAAAACATTTTTCATACGCCCAGCTTACACATATCAATATACCTAGAAGACTAAAACTCTATGCTAATTTACTTTTTGAACCTTCTAATGCGCTCCAGTCAGAGCTGTCATTATTACCCAACTACAATGACGCTTCAAATCGCATGGTTTTGTCTGCTACAAGCACACACTGTTGTTTTCCGTGCTGCTGGTGTTTTTATAGTTGCTGATTTTCTCAAATATTCTGGTGTTTAGCCACAATATTGTGGTGATTAGTATTTGTGAACCTATGTCAATAACTTTTATGAGAACGAAGTGGTAATTAAAGGAAAAGGAGTGATAGTACAGGAATTACAATTTATGAGTAACATTAGTACAAAAAATAGTCCTAAGGATTTTGTATGGTCTAGTACAGGAGGAGGTCCATGGGGGGGTGACAACATGAGTTACTACACTGGGTGACATCAACCCTAGTGACGCCACTGTATGCCCCATCCCCCAGGTCCCCCTGCAAGACTGAGATGCTCAACCACTACCTGCCCAGGAGCGTCGGCTATTGAGAACTGAAAGGCAAGACTCTCCTTTAGCCAAGGAGAGTACCTCACCCCAGATTATGGCCCTTCCAGAGCAGACGGCAACCAATGACTGGGGCAAAAGACTTCACTCCTGGAGTTCCAGCAAAATGGCGCTCTAGGCAGAAGCACCACACCGTCCCTCCACAGCAAAGATCTGAAAAACTAAGCCGAACAGAGAATACAACAATCCTGAGACCCTAAAACAAATGAAGAGATAAAAACTCAGCCAAGCACCAAATGGAGTGAGAAAACCGACAGAGAACGGAGAGCAAGGAGAGATTTATGCAGAGGTCCCCTACCAGCTAATGCAGCGTGGATCTGCCATCTTGGACTCCTATCGGAGACCAGCAAACAGGGGGTACGAGAAAACAGCCTCACAGAGCTTCCAACAGGAGACAAACAACCAGTAATTGGCGATATACGCTTTCCCACCCCCCACCCTTCTTCACCCCCACTCGGCCTCCTCTGCTTCCCGCGGCCACAGTCTCTTGACCAGGAAACAGTGACTGCTTGGATTCCACACACCCGAACGGGTGACTCTCTGAGTGCCATTTGTTGGCTGCTGGTGTTGCTTTTTTTAAGGTTCTTTTTATTTCTTCCTTGCCTCTCCCCATCTCCCCCTCCTTTCGCTCAAGTACCTCACTCCGAGCGCCATCTTTGCTTCTTCCTGAGGGGCTGCAGAGCTCCGGTAATTTGAGATATACATTTTCCCACTCTCTACCCTTCTTCACCCACGCTTGGACCCCTCTGCTTCCCACAGACACAGTCTCTTGTCCAGAAACACCAGCCTGCACTAGCTGGCTCTCTGAATGCCATTTGCTGGCTGCTAGTGTTGCTTTTCTTTTTCTACTTCTTTTGATTTCTTACTTACCTCTCACCATCTCCCCCTCCCTTTGCTCAAGTACCTGGCTCCGTGCGCCATCTTTGCTTCTTCCTGAGGGGCTGCGGAGCTCCGTTCCAAGTGTGGAGCTGCTTCCCAGTTTGGGCTGCCGCACTAGTGGAATCCCGGGGTTTTGTTTGTTTGTTTGTTTTGAATTGTTTGTTTGTTTTCTTTTCCATTTCTTGAGTTGGGAGCCCTTTCTGGCCAGGCTGAGCTGCGTGGCAGTGAGACTCCCCTTTGGCTTCCACAGACGTGCAGAGGGATCCCTGAGAGCATTTCTTTTTACATTGGGTTTTTTTTTTCTTTTTCCCCTGTTTCTTTGGGGGCATTTCTTTTTTTTTTTTTTAAATTTGTTTTGTTTTCTTTTTCCTCGTCTTCCCTTTTTGTCTTTCTTCATTGCTCAGTTCCTTGTCTCTCTATACCTTCCTTCTCTTTCTGTTCCCTGAATACCTGGAGTTGTATACCTCTACACCTTCTAGCTAGGCTGTACTACAACACCTGAAAGCAACTTCCCCAGACCTCATAGCTGCACTGGTGGGATCCTTGGGAACTCTGCAGTTCTTTAACCTTTCTGATTCATATTTATTCATTCTTTTCTTCCTCCTCTCCTTTCTGTTTTTCTCCATTTCATAGTCTCTCCTCTCTCCACTCCACCGGCAAGCTCCCCTAGCATTCTTTTTTGTTTGTTTCTATGTTTTTGGCTCCTGTTCCTCTCTTCTCTCTACCATATCTATCTTAGCTCCACACATAACAATCTCCCCGCTGCATCCTACCTACCTGCACTGTGCGCTTGACATCACACCACCAAGCAGCACCGGCACGGCCTACTGGAACCTGCCCTGCACTGATTACCGACCCGCTCTGGTGGCTGTAGTAAGTGCCACAAACAACCCATACCAGTAACTCCTCTTCAGCTAGATCTGCCCTGCCGTACCATATCTGAGTGACTGACCCTGCCAGTTGAGGAAGGAGGCGAAAAATATTGTACCCACAGATGAGCAAACAACAAAGAACACAGTCTGCCTGCTCAGACATGGTCAAATTTTTTTTTAAAAAGGGATGAAACAAACAAATCTACAATCAATAAATGAGAAAAATAACTACTAAATGCCCAAAAGACAGCAGACAATAACAAAACATTTACAAAAATAGGACAGGATGGTTCCAGTAGGCGTCCAAAATAAAATACCAGATGACTTTCCTCTGGAAGAAAATGCACTAGAACTACCTGATAGGGAATTCAAATCTCTAATACTCAGAATTCTCCAAGAACTGAGGCAAAAGGCTGACAAACATGAGGAAACAATAGACAAATTCATGGGAAATACAGACAAAATATTGGAAGAATTCAGGAAAATAATGCAGGAACAAAATGCCAAAATAAATTCATAACTAGAAATTATACAAAGACAACAATTAGAAATCCAAAAGATAAACAAAAAGATTTCAGAAATGGACGATGTCGTAGAAGGGCTGAGAAGCAGACCTGAAATGGTGGAAGACAGGATCAGTGGAATTGAAGACAAACACTTGGATACAACTCTGTTTCAGGAAAACTCAGAAAAAAGAACAAAGAAAATTGAAGAGACCCTGAGAGTTATGTGGGACACAATCAAAAGCAAAAATCCGCAAGTGATTGGAATTCCAGAACAGGGGGAGAAAACATAAAACACAGAGAGGATCATTGACGAACTGCTGACAGAAAATTTCCCCAATATCATGAAAGATGAAGAGATGCCCATCCAAGAAGCTCAACGAACCCCATATAGAAGAGACCCCAAAAGAAAATCACCAAAGCATATCATATTCACACTCGCCAAAACCAAAGACAAAGAATCCTGAGAGCAGCTCGTGAAAAACAAGAGTCACATACAAAGGAGAAACAGTAAGACTAAGCTCAGATTATTCAGCAGAAACCATGCAGACAAGAAGGCAATGGGATGACACATATAAAATGTTGAAAGAAAAAAATTTCCAGCCAAGAATAATATATCCTGCAAAACTCTCGTTCATATTTGATGGTGAAATTAGGTCATTTGCAGATAAACAGAAATTAAGGGAATATGTAAAAGTCAAACCAAACTTACAAGAATAATTAAAACGAGTTCTTCGATCTGAGGACAAACAGCTTCAGCTCACAGGCAGAACCTAGGACGCAGGATCATACCAGCCAGATACCAACCTAGGAAATGAACTCTTGAGGACTATCCAAAACCGAAAGAAATACAACAGGGAATCAGACCAGTTAATCAGTAAATGACAACAACAGCAAAACAATAAAAGAGGGAATAAACGGCACAGGTATAGAATCTTCTAATGGAGAGGAAGGCAAGGCGATACCAAGTAATGGTAGACGACTTCAAACTCAGAAAGAGAAGGGTAAAATTTATGGTAACCGCAAAGAAAGTTAACAAACATACTCATAAAAAAAAAGAGGAAAAACATAAAGTCTCAGCAAAAACAAAACCTACAAAAACAAAAGAAATGAAAAAAAAAATCCACAAACAAAAGTAACTCAGCACAAGAGAGTAAGAAGAACAAAGAAAACGTCAGCACCACAAAAAAAAAGCACTACAAAATGACAGCAACAAACCCACATCTATCAATAATTACACTGAATGTAAATGGACTCAAAGCACCCATAAAGAGACAGAGAGTGACAGAATGGATAAGAAAACAGGATCCATCAATATGCTCTCTACAAGAGACACACCATAGAAACAAAGATGTGAATTTATTAAAAGTCAAAGGTTGGAAAAAAATATATAAAGCTAACAACTACCAAAGAAGAGCAGGAGTGGCAATTCTAATCTCAGATAAAATAGACTTTAAAATGAAATCTACTGTAAAAGACAAAGAAGGACATTACATAATGATTAAGGGGACGATCCATCATGAAGACATAACCATAATAAACATCTACGCACCCAATGACAGGGCTCCAAAGTACATAAAACAAACTCTAACAACACTGAAAAGAGAAATTGACAGTTCCACAATAATAGTAGGAGACTTCAACACACCACTCTCAGTAAAGCACAGAACAACTAAGAAGAAACTCAGCAAAGATACAGAAGACCTAAAGGGCACAATCAGCCAACTTGACCACATAGACATATATAGAACACTCCATCCAACCGCTGCAAAGTACACATTCTTTTCCAATGCACATGGAACATTCTCCAGAATAGACCACATCTTAGGCCACAGAGCAATCCTCAACAAGATCCAAAACATTGAGATAATTCAAAGTATCTTCTCTGACCACAATGCCATCAAGGTAGAAATTAACAATAGAAAGAGCAAGGAAAAAAAACCAATTACATGGAAACTGAATAATACCCTGCTTACACATCAGTGGATAATAGAAGAAATCAGAGATGGAATAAAAAAATTCCTAGAATCAAACGAGAATGAAAACACATCATACCAAAACCTTTGGGACACAGCAAAGGCAGTCCTCAGAGGACAATTTATAGCAATAGATGAACATATAAAAAAAAAAGAAAGGGACAAAATCAAAACATTAACTACAGAACTCAAACAAATAGAAAGAGAACAGCAAAAACAGCCCACAGCCACTGGAAGAAAGGAAATAGTAAAGATCAGAGCAGAAATAAATGAAATAGAGAACAGAAAAACAAAAGAAAGAATCAACAAAACCAAAAGTTGGTTCTTTGAAAGAATCAACAAAATCGACAAACCACTGGCCAGACTGACAAAAGAAAAACAGGAGCGGACACAAATAACCCAAATAAGAAATGAAATGGGGGACATTACAACAGACCCAACTGAAACGAAAAGGATTATAACAGAATATTATGAAAAACTATACTCCAACAAATTTGAAAACCTAGAGGAAATGGATATATTTCTAGAAACACACAGCCTACCCAAACTACAACAAAGTGATGTTGAAAATCTGAACAGACCCATAACAAGAGAAGAGATTGAAAAGGTAATAAAAAAAACTCCCAACCAAAAAAAGCCCTGGCCCAGATGGCTTCACTGGAGAATTCTACAAAATATTTACATAAGAGCTTGTACCAGTACTACTCAAGCTATTTCAGAGCATAGAAGAGGAAGCAACACTTCCAAATTCATTCTATGAAGCCAGCATACTGCTGATACCAAAACCAGGAAAAGATATCACAAAAAAAGAAAATTACAGACCAATATCTCTCATGAATATAGATGCAAAAATTCTCAACAAAATTCTAGCCAATAAAATTCAGCATCATATCAAAAAAATAACACACCACGACCAAGTAGGATTCATACCAGGTATGCAAGGATGGTTCAACATTAGAAAATCTATCAGTGTAATCCACCACATAAATAAAAGGAAAGAAAAGAATCACATGATCATCTCAACTGACACAGAAAAGGCATTTGACAAAGTCCAACACCCATTCCTGATAAAAACTCTCAATCAAATAGGTATAGAAGGGAAATTTCTCAACATAATAAAGGGCATCTATACAAAACCAATGGCCAACATCATTCATAATGGAGAGAGGCTGAAAACATTCCCCTTGAAAACAGGAACAAGACAAGGATGCCCTTTATCACCACTCCTATTTAACATTGTGCTGGAAGTTCTAGCTAGAGCAATAAGGCAAGAAAAAGAAATAAAGGGCATCCAAATTGGTAATGAAGAAGTTAAACCATCCCTGTTTGCAGATGATATGATACTATACACAGAAAACCCTAAAGACTCCAAGAGAAATCTACTGGAACTAATAGAAAGATTCAGCAGGGTAGCAGGATACAAGATAAACATTCAAAAACAAGTTGCATTCCTATACACCAATAAGGAGAATGATGAAAAGGAAATCAGGAAAACAACACCATTTTCAACAGCCCCTAAAAAAAGATAAAAGAGTTAGGAATAAATTTGACCAGGGATGTAAAAGACCTATACAAAGAAAACTACAAAACACTACTGCAAGAAATCCAAAGGGACCTACATAAATGGAAAAACATACCATGCTCATGGATAGGCAGACTCAACATTGTGAAAATGACAATTCTACCCAAAGCAGTTTACAAATACAATGCAATCCCGATCCAAATACCAACAACATTCTTCAAAGAGATGGAAAAACTAATCATTAACTTTATATGGAAAGGGAAGAAGCCCAGAATCAGTAAAGCACCACTGAAGAAGAATAAAGTTGGAGGACTCACACTACCTGACTTCAGAACCTACTATACAGCTACAGTAGTCAAAACAGCCTGGTACTGGTACAATGACAGATACATTGACCAATGGAACAGAATTGAGAACCCGGATGTAAATCCATCAACCTATGGTCACCTGATCTTCAACAAGGGCCCAAAGTCCATCAAATGGGGAAAAGACAGTCTTTTTAACAAATGGTGCTGGCAAAACTGGATATCCATCTGCAAAAAAATGAAACAGGACCCATACCTCACACCATATACAAAAAGTACTTCAAAATGGATCAAAGACCTGAATATAAAGCCTAAAACTATAAAGTTCATAGAAGAAAAAATAGGACCAACACTACAGGCCTTAAAACACGGCATTAACAGGATACAAACCATAACCATCAACGCACAAACCCCAAAAGATAAGCTAGATAACTGGGATCTTCTAAAAATCAAACACCTGTGCTCTTCAAAAGCCTTCACCAAAAGAGTAAAAAGAGAACCTACAGACTGGGAAAAAATTTTTGGACAGTAAAAGTCAGACAAAGGTCTGATCTCCATAATCTACAAGAAAATCCAACACCTCTACAACAAAAAGACAAATAATCCTATTTAAAAACGGGCAAAGGAAATGAACAGACACTTCACCAAAGAAGACATTCAAATGGCCAACAGACACATGAGGAAATGCTCACGATCACTAGCCATTAGAGAAATGAAAATTAAAACCACAATGAGATACCATCTCACCCCGGCATTACTGGCACGAATCAAAAACACTGGAAATAACAAATGTTGGAGGGGCTGCGGGGAGATCGGAACACTTACGCACTGCTGGTGGGAATGCAAAATGATACAACCATTTTGGAAAATGACATGGCGCTTCCTCAGAAAGCTAGAAATAGACATACCATTTGATCCAGCAATCCCACTGCTAGGAATATATCCTAGAGAGATAAGAGTCATCACTCAAATAGACATATGCACACCTATGTTCATCACAGCATTGTTCACAATAGCAAAATGATGGAAACGACCTAGATGCCCATATGGATAAACAAACTATGGTACATACACACAATGGAGTACTATGCAACAAGAAAGAACAACAATGAATCTGTGAACCATCTCATAACATGGATGAAAGTGGAGGACATTATGCTGAGTGAAATAAGTCAATCACAAAAGGACAAATATTGTATGAGACCTCCATTGTAAAAACCCATGAAAAAGTTCACACACAAAAAGTAACAATCTTTGTTGTTTACTAGGGATTGGGGTGGGGGGAATACTAAATACACAATAGATAAGTGGTATCTTGGGTGAAGGGTGAGACAGTACACAATACAGGAGAAACTAGCACAACTTGTACAAGGAAAGGTCATGGAAGCCCCGTAGACACATCCAAACTCCCTGAGGGACTGAATTGCTGGGCAGAGGACTGTGGGGACTATGGTCTCGGGGAACATCTAGCTCAATTGGCATGACACAGCTTATAAAGACAATGCTCTACATTCTACCTTGGTGAGTAGTGTCTGGGGTCTTAAAAGCCTATGAGCAGCCATCTGAGATATTCCACTGGTCTCATCCCTTCGGGAGCAAGGGAGAATGAAGAGAACAGGATACAAGGAGAAGATTAGTCCAAAGGACTAATGGACCACAGCTACCAAGGCCTCCACCAGACTGAGTCCAGTACAGCTAGATGGTACCTGGCTACCACCACTGACTGCTCTGACCAGGATCACAACAGAGGGTTCTGGACAGAGCTGGAGAAGGATGTAGAACATAATTCTAACTCACAAAAAAAAAAAGACCAGATTTACTGGCCTAAAGGAGACTGGAGAAACCCCAAGAGTATGGCCCCCAGACACCGTTTTAGCTCAGTGGTGAAGTCATTTCCGAGGTTCATTGTTTAGCGGGGGAGTGGACAGCCCCATAAAACCAAATGGGACTAATGAGGCACAGTAGCCCAGGGACAAGGCCAGAAGGCAGAAGGGGACAGAAAAGCTGGTGATAGGGAACTCAAGGCTGAGTAAGGGTAGTGTTGATGTGTTGTGAGGTTGTTAACCATTGTCATAGGGCAACATTTGTAGTAACTGTTAAATGAGAAACTATTTTGTTCTGTAAGCCTTCATCTTAAGTGAGAATAACAGCACAATTTGAAGAGCATAGTCTGTGTCACTGAACTGTGCATGTAGACATTTTTGAAATGGTATATCTTTGGCTATGTGTATTTTCACCGAAAAAAAAAGAGTTTGAGAAGTTAGAGGATTGCTATGTTGTGGGGTTGTTAACCAGTGTCATAAAACAACATGTGTACTTCTGTTTCATGAGAAACTATTTGTTCTGTAAGCCTTCACCTGAAGTACAATAAAAGAAAAATAGTAATAAAAAAAAAATTTAAAAAAAAGACTTCACCCCTATGCCTCACTTTGGAGGATTCTAAAGGACCATCCTAGCTTCGAGCTTCCCAGGGAATTGACTGAGGCCTCCCCTAATCCTGCTGCCCTTACTCCATCGTAGGTGTCGTTGCTGGGAGCAGACCCCATAAGCCTCCTGCACTCAAATCTCCAATTTGGAGTTTGCAACTGGGGAGCTCAGTTTATGACAATTGTTTTCCTCTTTGAACAAAAGGTGACACTTCTTAGGGCTGGGTTTCGATTACATTAGCCTTATATCAAGGTAAAATGAACTGGCAAGTCAAAGCATGGAGCCCAAAAGAAAAAGCACAGAGTTACAAACGATATAGCAAAGAATCAGTAACTTACTCCTCTGTCCTGTTGCCCAGAACATATTAAGTCCAGAGAAAGCATCTCAAGAATAAATGAACACAGGCAAAGAACTTTAATAGACATTTCACCAAAGAAAACATTCAAATGGCCACCAAACACATGAATAGATGCTGAACATCATTAGCCACCACAGAGACACAAATCTAAACCACAATGAGATACCATTTCACTCCCACTAGGATGGCTAGGGAGCCCTGGTTGCACAGTGGTTAAGAGTTCAGCTGCTAACCAAAAGGTCAGCAGTTCGAATCCACCAGGCACTCCTTGGAAACCCTGTGGGGCAGTTCTAGTCTGTCCTATAGGGTCGCTATGAGTCAGAATTGACTCAATGGCAATGGGTAGGATGGCTAAGATTTAAAAAATAATTTAAAAATAACAAATATTGGTGAGGATGTGGGGAAATTGGAACCCTTTATCCATTGCTGGTGGGAATGCAAAATGGTACAACTGTTGTAGAAAGCAATGTGTGGCAGTTCCCTAAAAAACTAAAAACAGAACGACTATATGACCCAGTAATTCCACTCCTAGGTATATACCCAAAAGAACCGAAAGCAGAGACTCAAGCAGAGACCTGTACACCAATGTTCATTTTAGCAATACTCACAACAGCCAAAAGGTGGAAACAGCCTAAATGCCCATCAACAGATGAATGGATAAACAAAATGCAGTACATACATACAATGGAATACTACTCAGCCAGCAGGAGAAATGAAGTCTTGATACACGCTACAGTATGGCTGGAGCTTGAAGACATTATGCTGAGTGAAATAAGTCAATCACAAAAGGACAAATGCTGTATAACCTCACATATATAAAAAGAGAAGAAAAGGCAAATGTATAAAGTTTTTTAGTGCTTACCAGGGGCAGGAGGGAGAGGGAAAAGGGGAATTAATGGTGATGGAAATATTGCATTGATTAGGGTAGGGTGGCACAGGCTAATTATTGCAATTGTTGTCAATAAGTTGTATACCTTTAAAAAGTTGAAATGGCAAAAGTTGTGTGATAGGTATATTTACGGCAATGACAAAAAAAATTTTAAAAAGTAGCTGTTGAGGCTGCTAATGTACAACCAAACACCTCACGGGATTTGGCTGCTTGGTTCGGAGGTTTAGAGTCATGGTTTCATAGGACGTCCCAGTTAATTGACCTAACAACGTGTTTAGTGCTTGTGTTCTACCTCCTAGTTTGTTGCATAATTCCTTTGGTCTTAAAAGCTTGCAGGCTGCCATCCAAGGCATGACAACTGGTCTCTAATCGCCTGGAACAACAGAGGAAGAAGGAGAGTCAGGAATAGGAAGAGGATATGGAATGCGTGGCTAATTGCCTCCATGAACAACTGTTTCCTTTACCATGAGACCTGAAGAACTGGGGTGGTGCCCAGCTACCATTACTGAACATTTTGATCAAAGATCCTATAGCAGAATCCTGATCAGAAGGGGGAAAAATGTAGAACAGAATTTTAAATTCTCATAGACTCCAGACTTCCAGGAGCCATGGAGGCTGGATAAACCCCTGAAACTATTTCCCTGAGATAACCTTTAAACCTTAAACCAAAAACATCCCCTGAAGTCTTTTTAAAACAATAGTTAAGCTTAACTAGTAAAGAATGTCTGTCTTGAGCATTATGCTCTTTCAAGGTCTATCTATATGGGATCAAAATGACAACAGCAACTCAAAAAATTAGATAGGAAACTTAGGGGGCAATGAGAGTAAGTTAATGGGAGAGGAACAACTCAGAAAAGGAGGGTGAGAATGGTTGTACAACTAGAAGAATGTAAGCAATGTCACTGAATTGTACACATAGAAACTACTGAATTGGTGCATGTTTTACTGTGAATATTCTCAACAACAATGACAAAATGAAATTTAAATAAAATAATGGGGACAAAAAAAGACAAAACAAAGAGGAACCCTACACCTATCTCTCCACCACCGGTCAGTTTGTTGTATCGTGGTGTCTTGCATGTTGGTATGATGCTGGAAGCTATGCCACCAGTATTTCAAATACCAGGAGGGTCGCCCATGGTGGAGAGGTTTCAGCAGAGCTTCCAGACTAAGACAGACTAGAAGGAAAGACCTGGAGATCTACTTCTGAAAATTAGCCAATGAAAACCTTACAGGTCATAACAGAACACTGTCCGACTCACTTGCTTTGGACAGGTCACCGAGAGGGATCAATTGCTAGAGGACAACATCATGTTTGGTGAAGGAGAAGGCCAATGGGGCGAAGGAGATCCTCAGTGAGATGGACTGTCACAATAGCTATACGATGGCCTCGAACTTGCCAGAGAGAGAAGGATGTAGCAGGACCAGGCAATGTTTCATTCTGTTGTGCAAAAGATCATCAAGAGTCAGAGTGGACTGGTTGGCAGCTAACAACACCACCTATCTCTACTTTTTATGGCACTTTTACATTGTATTGTAATCGCCACAGCAGGTCATTTGCCTGGAAGGTCTGAGACCTACTTCATTCTGGAACTACAGTAATTCTGGAGTTTGGACATCTCTATATGAAAAGACTACAATGATTTTAAAAAAAAAAAAAAGTCATTGTTATCTGCCAAAATAGATATACATCGAAAAGCCATCACAACTCGTGTTGCCATGAATTCGTTGCAGTTTCACTGCCATTGTCTGCTACAATCTGCTTTATTTGGGCTTACCCACCAGTCATTCACAGCCACTGGACAATGTCAGTTCAGGAGAGTGGTGTGATTTTTAAGTGAGTAAACACTTTTCAAAGGAGCCCTGGTGGCACAATGGTTAAATGCTCAGCTGCCAACCAAAAGGTCAGCAGTTCTAACCCACTAGCAGCCGCTACGTGGGAGAAAAGATGGGGCAATCTGCTCCCATAAAGACTGTTGTTATTAGATGCTGTCAAGTCAGTTCCAACTCATAGCGACCTTATGTTTAACAGAACAAAACACTGCCCAGTCCTGCACCATCCTCACAATTGTTGCTATGTTTGAGCCCATCGTTGCAGCCACTGTGTCAATCCATCTCATTGAGGGTCTTCCTCTTTTTCGCTGACCCTCTGCTTTACCAACCATGATGTCTTTCTCCAGGGACTTGTCCCTCCTGATAACATGTCCAAAGTACAGAACACGAAGTCTCTCCATTCTCGCTTCTAAGGAGCATTCTGGCTGTACTTCTTCCAAGACAGATTTGTTCATTCTGGCAGTCCGTGGTATATTCAATATTCTTTGCCAACACCATAATTCAAAGGCATCAATTCTTTTTCAGTCTTCCTTATTCATTGTCCAGCTTTCAAATGCATATGAGGCAACTGAAAATACCATGGCCTGGGTCAGGCATCTTGACTGCATGTTTGATCAATTTCAGACTGCAGAAGTTGATAAAAGTCTTCAATTTCTTCACCTTTAGCATTAGTGGTTGCTGCGTGAATTTGAATAATAGTCATATTAACTGATCTTCCTTGTAGGTGTATGGATATTATCCTATCGACAGTGTTGTACTTCAGGATAGATCTTGAAATGTTCTTTTTGACAACGAATGCAACGCCATTCCTCTTCAATTTGCCATTCCTGGCACAGTAGAACATATGATTGTCCAATTCAAAATGGCCAATATTAGTCCATTTCACCTCACTAATGCCTAGGGTATCGATCTTTATGGATTCCATTTCATTTTCGACGACTTCCAATTTTCCTAGATTCATACTAAAAGGGGAGCCCTCATGGTGCAGTGGTTAAGCGTTTGGCTGCTAACCAAAAGGCTGGCAGTTTGAATCCACCAGCTGATCCTTAGAACCCCTAAGGGGCAGTTCTACTCTGTCCTAGCGGGTCGCTATGAGTTGGAATTGACTCGACGGCAACGGGTTTGGTTTTGTTATACTAAAAGGTGGGAGGGAAATAAAGGAGGAAAGAATCTACTGCTAAGAAAATATGGTTTTCTCCATTGGGTTACAAAGATATACTGAATGAATGAATGAATGTCATCACTATCAAGCCTTAGTCAATGTCAAGATACAGATGCATTCCAGAAGTTGCAGACTCCTCTAATGTTAACTCCTTCTCGTGCAGGAAGTGGGGTGGAATGGAGAAAGAGTCTTCAGTTATTTAAGCACTTACTCTGTGCTGAGCATTGCTAGGTGCTTCACCATGTTGTGATTCAGAGCTCTTAACCAGCATGTTTGCTCTTTCCATCATATCAGGTCTCCTTCAAAGACAACTACCTCCAAGGTGTGCAGTGGGCAAGGCTCTCTTGAGGTAAAACTGAGGACAAGAGGCCACCAGCTGGGGCATGCCCAGGGTGTAATGTAGGGAATTGGAATGAATATTAAACCAGGCTTGAAATAAGTGGCCCCACTTTGTGACTCACTAGCTAGGTGTGCGTGCAATCCATCCTGAACACCCTCATCTGGAAAACAGGAATGATAAAACTGTGTTTATAATAATAGAGCTGTGCTGGGAGTACATGATAAGAACAGTAGATTTGTCACAAATATAAGACTGCTGTTTAAAGTCAGCACAGGATAGTGGAATGGACACAGTCTTTGAAGCCAAGAGAGCTGGGGTCAAATCTCAGCAGTTAGGCATGCTGGATAAGTTGTATCACCTCTCTGAGCCCTGGTGTCTTCATGAATGGAAATATATCAGAACTCTTTTGGTTGCCAGTCACAAAAAACCCATCTCAAACTGACTTCTGATGCAAAAAAGAGGGGGAGGAGTTTATTCTGACCCAGTTATTTGGACTTCAATTGAGGCGCACAATGTCATCAAGTTACAGGTGCTCTTGATCTCTTAGTTCTTCTCTCCTCCATACTGTTTCTTTCTCCTCAAATAGTAGCCCCAGAACATTAGGATTAAATCTAACCCTCTAAAAAAGCACGGAGCAAAAAACTTATCTTTCCCAAGAGTTCTAACAGACATTTCAGAGTTAATTCTCACTGGTCTGACTTGAATCATGTGTCCATCCCATTGGACATCATGTGTCCAATCATTGATAAGAATATTCTGACTAGCCAGGTCCCTGAATAACAGTGGTTGGTGAACAAAAATGGGCAAAGGATTTGATTGGACATTTCACCAAAGAAAATACACAAATGGCCAAAAAGCATATGAAAAGATGCTCAACATCATTAGCCATTAGAGAGACGCACACCGAAACCCCAGTGACATACCACCTCATCCCACCTTTGGTGGCTAAGATTTAAAAAAAAAAAAAAAGCAGAACAACAAGTGTTGGTGTTGGTGAGGATGTGGAGAAACTGGAACCCTTATCCATTATTGTTGGGAATGCAAAATGGTACAGCTGCTGTGCAAAATAGTTGGGTGATTCTTCAAGAAGTTAAACATGTTGTTGTTAGGTATTTTACAGTCAGTTCTGACTCATAACGACCCTATGTACAACAGAATGAAACACTGCCCAGTCCTGCACCATCCTTACTTACAATCGTTGATATGTTTGTACCCATTGTTGTAGTCACTGTGTCAATCCATCTCATCAGTGGTCTTCCTCTCTTTTGCTGACCCTTTACTTTACCAAGCATGATGTCCTTCTCCAGGGACTGGTCCCTCCTGATAACATGTCCACAGTACATGAGACAAAGTCTCTCCATTCTTACTTCTAAGCAGCATTCTGGTTGTACTTCTTCCAAGACAGATTTACTCGTTCTTCTGGCAGTCCATGGTATACTCAATATTCTTCACTAACACCATAATTCAAAGACATCAATTCTTCTTTGGTCATCCTTATTCACTGTCCAGCTTTCACATGCATATGAGGTGACTGAAAATATCATGGCTTGGGTCGGGTGCACCTTAGTCCTCAAAGTGACGTCTTTGCTTTTTAACACTTTAAAGAGGTCTTTTGCAGCAGATTTGCCTAATGCAATACATCGTTTGATTTCCTGACTGCTGCTTCCATGTGCATTGATTGTGGATCCAAGTAAAATGAAATCCTTGTTAACTTCAATATTTTCTCTGTTTATCCTGATGTTGCCGGATTCAGGAGACGACATGGAACAAGGAATATCATTGCTGATGTCAGATGGATCTTGGCTGAAAGCAGAGAATACCAGAAAGATGTTTATCTGTCTTTTATTGACTATGCAAAGGCATTCTACTGTGTGGATCATAACAAATTATAGATAACATTGCACAGAATGGGAATTCCAGAACACTTCATTGTGCTCACAGGGAACCTGTACATAGACCAAGAGGCAGTCGTTTGAACAGAACAAGGGGGATACTACATGGTTTAAAATCAGGAAAGCTGTGCATCAGGGTTGTATCCCTTCCCCATACTTATTCAATTTGTATGTTGAGCAAATAATAACGAGAAGCTAGACTACATGAAGAAGAACACAGCATCAGGACTGAAGGAAGACTCACAAATAACCTGTGATATGCAGATGACACAACCTTGCTTGCTGAAAGCTAAAAGGATTTGAAGCACTTACTGATGAAAATCAGACTACAGCCTTCAGTAAGTTAAACACAGAACTACCATATGACCCAGTAATTCCACTCCTAGGTATCTACCCAAGAGACCTGAAAGCAACAACACAGATACATGTACACCAATGTTCACTGAAGCACTACTCACAATAGTCAAAAGGTGGAAACAACCTAAATGTCCATTAACAGATGAATGCGCAAATAAAATGTTGTACCTAAATACAATGGAATATTACACAGCCATGAAGAGAAATGAAGTTTTAACACATAGATGAACCTTGAAAACATTATGCTGGGTGAAATAAGTCAGACACAAAAGAACAAATACTATATGATCTCACTTATATGAAATATCTAGAATAGGCAAATGTATACAGACCAAACTTTATTAGTGGTTACCAGGGGCTGGGAGGAAGGGGAAAGGGGGAGTCATTGTTTAGGAAGCATTGAGTATCTGTTAATGGTGATGGAAAATCTGCCAATGGATAGGGTTGATGGTTGCACAAGATGATTAACATTACTGGTGTCACTAAATTGTTCACGTGAAAAACGTTGAATTGGCAAATGTGGTGTTATCTATCTTTTTACAATTAAAAAAGAGGGATGGGATGACCCCACTAGAAACTTATACACTGAGAATGAGGTGGGGGGAGGGGTTCCCCAAAAGACAAGTAATATTACCTAAAAAGAGGGAAATGGATGCTGGGCAAGCAACAGCAGATGTCCTTGACAGAAGATGTGGATGTCACTTCACAGAGTTGTCTCCAGGTTTAAATGAGCCCTGTATACGCACAGGTAGTCATGATGATTATAGAGGAGGACAGGGCTCTGCTAAGTAAAATCCAAGCTACTGAGAAGTCAGTCTAATGGGAAGTAAAATGAGCAACCTGATTGAGGCAAACGTAGAGGGGACCAGAACCAGCAGTAAGGTGGTAGACCCTGAGCTGGAAAAGCGCTGGGCAGGAGTCTAGATCAGCCCCATGAGGAGTATGGGGCTCAGAACGGGCAGGTAACAAGATATGGTTGGGGCTGTGGCCAAAAGCCCGACGCTGATGGAGCTAGTGCCTCTGGCTTTTGGCTGAGGGGACAGCTTATACCCCTTAAAGGACCAGGCCCAGCAGGTTGAGGAAACCATAGCAACCACAAGTTAAGGAAGACAGATGAAAAGATTGTAAACACAGCCTCCAGCCATGTGGCATAGCTTTGGGCTCCTAGGAGACAGCCACATAAAGACCAGTCTGACTCATGAAGACGAGGCAAAAGGGGTATTTCTGGGCACGACTGTGGGCTGACTAGGAGTCTATGCACCAGACAAGCAAAAGGGAAACAGGAGGTACAAATACACATAGTGGTTACGAGGGCAAGCAGAGGCCTCGTGTGTTGCACTTCCAGCTGCTCAGATGTGCTGAGGGGCCATGTCCTTGCCACTGCTGCTCTGCTGTCACTGCCCTACACCAGTCCATGTCCATCTTCCCTTCTCATCTCTTTGCAAACTTCTGACCTGGCCTTCCCTGCTGGATGGCAAGTGACCATGTACACAGCATGGTGGCAACTGGGAAGCCTACTAATGAGCTCTGTGCTGCCTCGTCATAAATAACCAGACACAGCATGCAATCTCCGGAGTTGTACCACTGGCAATGCCAACCTTTGTTTCTATCCATCACCAGGCAGTGATTGTGGGTCCTCAGCAGGATGGTGATAACTCCATTTTTCAAGGCCTTAGCCAAGCTGCTTTTCACTGCTTGAGTTAATCATGATTCTGCAATGCAGGGTATGACAGTTCCCACCCAAACCAGACATTGAATAGGACATAAAACTTGCTTTCTCTCCAATCTGCTTTTCCAGAGGCAACGAGAAAAATCAGCAAACTCTTTTTGCCTGATAAATACTCAAAATTTTAGGTGCACAGAACCCAAACAGTTACTATGGCAACGCAAGCCACTCCAGGAAGACTAACACAGATTATTTCCAGCACAATAGCCTGGCTTGTGCTCAGAAGGCAGAGGTAATGCTGGCTGAAAGCAATTCCTGAATTGAGAAAAAAATCCTCTGGCACTGGAAGCTTCATGCTTGGGTTTCTAGTTCCAGGCCTCTAGGATTCAGTGGCAAGATGAATAACCCACTGCGTGGCTATCTTGCCTCTACACACAAATGAGCTGACAGCCTTTTCCTCCTCTCCTTGGGCTTCTTCACTCTCCAGCCACAAGACCATCCAAACCCCACGACCCACAGTGACAGCAGTGAGAATGTGGATTGTGAAAATTACAAAAGCAGGCAGATGTTAGGGATCACCCCGACTGAGGGCCTCCTGAAGGCAGGAGAGTGTGCTGTGTGTTCTGCAGAGAGCCGAGGACCTGGCCCACGGTGGATGAAACTTTGTCTAACCCCATTTGTTTTACAGAAGGAGAAACTGAGATCCAGGAAAATGAGGCGACTTCGCCATGGTCACCCAGGATCAGGAGGTAGCTAAGGCCAGTGGCTACGAAGTAGGACAGGCTGTACTCTGCATCTTGGCTCCGAGACCCTGGGCAAGTGACTGAACCTCTTTGAAGTGAGTTTACTTAAGAATAGTAACAATTACAGTAATGATAATGAAAGGACCTGCTTTTCAAGGTTGTTGGGAGGAATACATAAAGTTAGCCACATGGTATATTTAGCACACAACAGGTACCTTCCCCAAAATAGTAGATACTATTACCTATTATACAAGCCCTTGTGGCACAGTGGTTAAAGCACTCGGCTGCTAACCAAAAGGTCAGCAGTTTGAACCTACCAGCCACGCTGTGGGAGAAAGATGTGGCTGTCTGCTTCTGTAAAGATTTACAGCCTTGGAAACCCTATGGGGCAATTCTACTCTGTCCTAAAGAGTGGCTATGAGTTGGAATCAACTAGATGGCAGTGGTTTTGGGTTTTTATTTGGTATTATTAGTGGCAAAGCCAAAACTAGACCAATGTCTTCTTACTCCCCCGAAGACTTCTGCACCATGCACAGGAAATCCAACTTCTCCTTATTCCATTGTCCCATCTCTTTCCATACACCATCTTCTGACATAAACCGACCTGTTAACCAGCTCAAATTTAACAGTCTTTCTCTGTAAGGCAGCAGTTCTCAAACATTTTGTTCTCAGGACCCCTTTCTATACTTAAAAACTATTGAGGACTCCCCAGAGCTACTGTTCATGTGGGTTTTATCTATTGATGGTTAATGAATTAGAAATTAAAACTAAGTCATTTTTAAACTCTTTATTTATTAGCTTATTTAAAAATAATAACACTCAATTTGGCAGCACATACCCTAAAAATGGGATGATGCAAGGATTAGTGTATTAGTTTCCCGGGGGTGGCATAACAAAGTCCCACAACTTACGTGCCTTCTAAGAATAGAAATTTGTTGTCTCACAGTTCTGGAGGCTGGGAGTCTGAAATCAGGGTGTCAGCTGTGTTGATTCCTTCTGAGGATCCTGCAGGAGAATCTGTTCCATGCCTTCCTCCCAGCTTCTGGTGACAGCCAGCAGTCCTTGGCATTCTTTGGCCTGTAGGTCACTCCAGTCTCTGCCTCTGACTTGACATGGTCATCTTCCCTCTGTGTGTGTCTCTCTGCATCTCTTCTCCTCTTTCATCTAAAGACATCACTCAGATTGGAGGGACCCATCTTACTCCAGTATGACCTCATGTTACCTTAGCTGACAACGTCTTCAAAGACCTTATTTCCAAACAAGGTCACATTCACAGGTACAGGAGTTAGGACTTCAATATATCTTTCTGGGGGACACAATTCAAGCCATAACAATTAGTATGGCCCCTGAGCAAGAATGACATGCAAATTTGTGAACATTCTATATTTTTTAATGAGTACAGAGTTTCTGTTTGGGAGTAATGAAAAATATTTGGAGATAGTAGGAATGGTTGTATAACATTGTGAATGTAATTAATGCCACTGAAATGTACACTTAAAATGGTTAAAATGGCAATTTTTATGTTATATGTATTTTACCACAATACAGTTGTTTTTAATAGCAATAGTAAGCGCACTACATGTTAACATAAATTACATATTTTTTGAAAATTCCAAAACAAAACAAAACAAAATTCATGAGAAGAATGACATAGTTTTACATTTATGCAAATCTCTTTAATGGCTGGCTTAATAAAGGACAGCTGGATTTTCATACCTGCTTCTGTATTTGATCTACTGCAATAAGTTGTTTTGATTGAAATGTACGAAGAAAATCTGATCTCAGATATACAGTTGGAAAAGGAAGTCTGTATTATTAGACGAGATCGGGCGCATTCAAGGAAGTCTGTATTATTAATAGCCTTTTCAGATAATTGTGAATATTCTTCTTTGATACTACACCAAAACTCAGCAAGTAGCAGTTTCTTAAAGGTTAATTGGGTGTAGAAAATGAAACCATGCCAGTGAATATTTTGTACTCTATTTTAAAATTTATCTATCTATCATGCATTTTGAATAGATTTTTCACCTGTGCATGATTTTGTAACATCATGCATTGGTCATCTGGAAAATACTGAATTATGCAGATCTTCCAAATGCTTTCACATTTCATTATACAATATCACATTCATTAACATTATCACCAATCTCATAAGACAAACCAAAACCGTATTCATTGTTGCTGAAATCAATTCCAACCACTGTGACCCCACCTGTTACAGAGTAGAACTGCTCCACAGGGTTTTCTTGGTTGTAACCTTTACAGAAGCAGATTGCCAGGCTTTCTTCTGCAGTGCCACTGGGAGGGTTTGAACAGCTAACCTTTTGGCTGGTAGACAAGCACAGAACGTTTTCACCCCCCCAGGGACCTCAATCTCATAGGGTAAGTCTCTAATTATTGGGATGCTCTCAAGCTCATGGTGGCTGATACTCTAATTTCCACTTGAAAGCTTGACTGTTATCTTAGGCAACAAATACTGTCAGCTGTTTTCCTTGACAGGCTCATTTCATTTATTTTCTAGAAAATTTCCACCAGATACCCAAGCTGAAATAACCATAGTTTTTATTAAAAGATAAATTTCCAAAAAAGGCAAAACCATGACTTTCATATAGATATAAAATGAACACATACTAAAGATTTTATTTAGCTCATTATGAGGGAGCCAGGCAGATGTTATAAACCAGTTCAAAACAGAAGTTAACAAAGCACAAATTTATCTGGAGTAAAAGAAGGCTGAAATGAACGTGCAGATGGACACAAAACTGGCTTTTCCACAGAAGGAAAGATTGTCTCCCCACCAGCCAGGATTCATTTGCATGTCTATAGGCAAGAATTATTTTGCATTGCTATCAGAATCAGTTAAGGGTATACTATAGCTTTTTTCCTTTGAAGCATAAATGCAGTTTTCATCTGAGGCATAAATCTTCCCTACCGAGGTCCATCACTCATTCTTTCCAGTAAAAATAGTGCTCCATGAAAAAAGCAGCTAGTTCAGTTCACAACTCAACAGTTGCACAAGTGCTTTTCCTAAGACAACCGTCCTAATTCAGTATGCAATGGAAGTGCTTGATGTGTATTTCACATTTTATTACACAAAATGCTAAAAAGACATGTGCATTAAAGTCAAGATTTAATAAATAATGTGTACTCTTCACCAAGGACACTCTTAAGTGAAACTGGGGTTTTGTTTTGGTTATTTTGGTTTGCTTTGCTTTGTTTAATGAGTATCTAGCAAAGAAGAATAAAAAGACTAGTAGTAAAGTTTCCACCACCCGTCTATCAGTTTGTCATACTGTGCTGGCTTGCATGTTGCTATGATGCTGACCAGCAGGGTCACCCATAGTGGACAAGTTTCAGCAGAACTTCCAGACTTAAGAGAGACTAGGAAGAAAGGCCTGCTGATCTACTTCCAAAAATTAGCCAGTGAAAACCCTATGGATCACAACAGAGTATTGTCTGATACATAACCAAAAAAAACAAAACCCACTGCCATAACATCGATTCCAACTCATAGCGACCCTATAGGACAGAGCAGAACTGCCCCATAGGGTTTCCAAGAAGCAGCTGGTGGATTTGAACTGCTGACCTCTGGGTTAGCAGCCAAGCTCTTAACCACTGTGCCACCAGGGCTCCACTGTCTGATATAGTGCTGTACAATGAGCCCCTAGGTTGGCACTCAAAATACACAGTGACTGCAACAGTGAACTTGAGCATACCAATGATCACGAAGATGGGCCAGGCAAAGTTTTGTTCTGTTGTTCAAGGGGTCATCATAAGTCAGAGCCAACCTGGCAGCAACTAACAAGAACAGTAAAGTTTAGTGCCACTGCCTTGATTTGTGTTAAGGCGTCAGCAGCTTTACTTACCATTGTTTTTGCTCCATTAGTGCAAATGTCAACAAAGTGAAAAAGGCAAATGATGGCCTTAGAAAATCATTCTGACCTCGAGGATGCCCTGGCAGGGTCTCAGGGAACGCCATGGGCCTGTTGACCATACTTTTAGATCATACTTGTAGATCAAGGAAATGACCTAAAGGAGATTGAGCAAAGAAGTAGCAAAGAACAAACTGAATAATCAGACTCTAAATGGGTCATTGCTTGCAGAGGGAAAAGTCATCAGTGAGAATCTAAGAACAGTGGCATGGAGAGGGGGAATGGAGAATTTAAACACAACAATCCCATCCTAGTTGCCATGAGTCAATTCTGATTCATGGCAACCTCCACCCCATGAGTATAAGAAAAGAATTGAGCTCCACAGGGTTTTCAATGGAGGATTTTTTTGACTGCTAGGACTTTCTTCCAAGGCACCTCTGGGTGGACTCGAACCTCCAAACCTTCTGTTACCAGCTGAGCATGTTAATCACTTGCACCACTTAGGGACTCCAAACACAACAATAAAACCCATTAAAAATTGGCAATGCTTTTGTTGTCACTATGCACTGGTAATTCCAAACAATGCCAGTGATAAAATGCTTCTCCTCACAATCCCACTACTCCACCACTTGTACACCACTGACTAGCACTACAGACCTGAGACAGGAGTTCACTAACGTTAGAGAAGCAGAGTGTATAGGAAAGAGATGGCAACCATTCTATTTCTATCCTTTCAGTGACTATCACAGAAATGTTAACATGGATATTTATCAAAATCCAAAATTAATCAATACCTTAATTCTCAAAAAAAAAAAAATATGTATATATATAGGACTAGAACTCTTTAACTTTAATCACTTCCTCTCCCAACTTCTGGGCTATTGTTTTCATATATTTTAATTCTATCTTGGTTTTTTAAGCTTATAAGACATTCTTACCGTCTTATAAAGCTATTTGTTTGATTTTTCCATATATTTAGCACTTTCTTTGTTCTTCACTCCTTCTCACATTTCATACCTTCCTTCTGCCTGAATTCTATATTCTATAGAATTTTCTTTGGTCAGATCTGCTGGTGATGAATTCTCAGATTCTGTATGAAAAGAAAGTCTTTATTTCCTCCTCTTTTTGAAAAAATGCTTTTGCTGGATCTAAAATCCCAGATTCACACTTAGTTTCTTTTAGTATATTTAAGATATCTCAATGGTATCTATTGTTGCTGTTGAGAAGACAGTTGTCAGGATAATTATCATTCTTTAAAGGTAATCTGTCTTTTCCTCTGGTTATGTTAAGATCTTCCTTTTGTCTTTATGTTCTGCAGTTTAACTATGATATGTATAGGTGTCGATTTCTCTTTATCTTGCTTGAGATTCACTGGGCTTCCTGAATGTGTGGATGGGTGTCTTTCACCAGTACTGAAAAATTCCCAACCATTATCTGTTCAAATATTATCTCTGCATCATTCTTTCTCTTCTCTCCTTCTGAAAACACCAACATTGGCATATTAAATTATTTCACTCTATCTTCCAGATCTCTTAACCTCTCTTTCATATCTCCTATCTCTTTGTCTCTCTGTGTTGCATTTGGATTTTTTTTTCCCAGAAATCTCCCTGAGGTTAATTCTCTCTTCAGCTATGTCTAATTAATTGTTGAACCTGTAATTTTTCATTTCTAGAAATTCTATTTCATTGTTTTTCTTCAAATATCCTTAGTCATTTTTCTGATTCTTTTATTCATATTTTATCCCTTCTTCTAATTCTTTAAACATATTAGAATACTTCTTTTATATTCTGACTGATAATTCCACTATCTGCAGTATTCATGAGTTTGATTCTGACGTCTCGTTTCTGCTTGCTCAACACTCATGTTGCCTTGCTTTCTTATGTATCTTATAATTTTTAACTGTGAGCTGAAATTTCTTAAAATTTTATCATGAAGTACTCCTTGAGGCCGGAGGGAAAGACAAGTTCCTTTAAAGGGATGTGCATTTGGTTCTGCTAGGCAACTTGGGGACACTACTAATTTAGCATCACTTTGAATTGTTAGCTTGAAGTTTCTGAAATGGTCCAAGTTGTGTGAATTCATGTTTTAAATCCTCATGAAGGTTGACTTATGGTAATGAAAAGTTTTCTTTTTTCTTTTTTGCCCCTCCACACATCCCCAGTATTCATGACAGGAATTTTTTTTTTAATCCCTGAGGGGACAGGTCTATTTCTACATAGCTCTTATACTAAATCACCCTGATACATTAAAGTATGGTCATTTGATGTCCTCACTTTTTAGATGGGGTCCTATTAGACCTTTGCCTTGGGCAAGTGCTGAGCTTTATCTCCTGTCTCCCATGACTGAGGCCATGAAAAACTACCCAATTCAAGAAGTGTCTGTGAGGCAGAAGTTAGCTTCAGGGCTTGCTTACCTCTCTTACTTAGCTTTTAGTTTCTGAGGATTCCTTAATAATTTGCTGGCTCATAAACACGTTTTAAAACATGGCTTTATATGTTATCCAACATTCACAGTTGTTTCCAGCAGGAGGGTCAGTTGGGGTACCTATTCCAGCATACTGCTAGAAATGAAAGCCCACATAAAAGTAAGCTGTGTGTAAATGATAGCTGGTCTGATGTGGTTTGGTTATATGGAGCTGAAGTAAGGGAGGGCAGCAAGGTTGGAGCCAAGAATGCACCTGAAAAGCTCAACAGGAGCTAGGCAATGAAAAGTCTTCTACATCTGAACTTTATCTAGTAGATAATGGAGATGTTTCCAAATTTGGACCACAAGATTCATAACGCTTTTCATTTTAGGATTCTATTGTTGTTGTTTCCCTTTAAAGTAGTGTTTCTCTAAGTGTGATCTAAGTTCTACTTGTATCAGAATCATCAGGGTCATGTATCAAAACTGCAGATTTTCAAGCCCTAGCCCAGACCTACTGAATCAGTATCCCCAGGGAGGGAGTGAAGGGGGTATTCCCAAGACCTAGGGAGCTACGTTTTAACAAGCCTGCCAATAAATCTTATGTACTACTAGCTCTGAGAACCTGTGAGTCAGAGCAGTGCTTTTCAAACTGCTAATGAGACCCTCTAATGCATTAGGAAATCATTTTTTAATGAAATGGAATAGGATAAAAACTCTCAGAGTGTGTCTCTTGCTGTGAGTACTAGTTCATGAAACGTTTATTTAGGTGTTATAAAGTCTGTGTGTATGTGCTGGGTCAAGATGTAAAATGTGTTCCAAGTCTTTAAATAAAAAGAGTTAGAGAGGCATTGCATTACAGGTTGCCCCTTATACTATTTTTTCATTGTGGTAAAATATATATAAATAAAATTTTCCATTCTAACCATTTTTAAGTGTGCACACCATGGCATTAATTACATTCACAATGTTATGCAACCATCACCACTATCCATTTCCAAAACTTATTCATCATGCCAAACAGAAATTCTATACTTCTTAAGCAATACCTCCCCATTCCTCCCCTCCCCCAGTTCCTGGTAACCACTAATCTACTTTGGTTTCTACATATTTGTCTATTCTTGATATTTCATATAAGTGGGATCACACAATATTTGTCCTTTTGTGTCTGGCTTATTTCACTTAGTGTAATGTTCCTTTATATTATTTTTCATCAGACTTTACCTGCAATTAAAATATTGTGAGGAAAACGAATACAGTATAATTTCCTCCTGAATAACCCTGCCCATAGCATGCTGGGACACATCTATGTTTGTACATAAACCAATTAATTTCGGCACTTCCTGGCTCAAAATGAAGTGATGAAAAAGCATCTCCATGAGCCTGGTATGGGTGAAAACATGTTAATTGTCACCTATTCAAGAACTGTTTTCTTATTTTCCTCAAGAGAGTACAAAGCCTGTGTTCCAGCTCTCATTACATCTCAGCAACCCTGTATTTTAGGAGATGAAGTAGCACAAAATCCTGGCCCAACTAACTCAGTAGAGTCCCTTTGCTGTGCAGGTTTTGTTGTACTGACTATTGCTCCCGTAAGTGGGTTGTAGCCTGGAACACCTTTTGCTATTTGGATACTTTTCTTTGCAATTGTACTTACTGTAATGGGATTTGGTCAGCACTGGTGTATATATCCATGATCTATTCTCCAGAAAAAACAAACAGCAAGGACAAGTAAAGATCAAACATCAATACCACACACACACACACACACGCGCACGCACACACACGTTGCTTTAAATACATTTCACAAAATTCAATCATTCACCTAATGCCTTTATTATGTTTTCCATTTACACATACCTGGTACTACTATTTATTTCTTTAAACTGAATCACATTTTTATATAAATAAATTTATTTATGAAGAATACTTCAGAATTGGCAAATGTGTTTTATATATATGCGTAAACGTATACATTTACATACATATATATAACAATTTAAAAAAAATATATCTCTTCTATGAATGGGAAACTAGTATCACTTGCCAAAAGAGAAGGTAACTGTAAAATAAATGTGAGGGCAAGAGAACTGAGTTATGACACTCAAGCTAGACTCTGTGGCCTGCCAAGAAAGAGAGAGGCTTTGAGTGTTAAAGGCCTGTTGTTGTTAGCCGCTGTAGAGTTGACTCCGAGTCATGGCCACCCCATGTACAACAGAACAAAACAATGCCCTGTCCTGTGCCATCTGCACAATTCTTGGTATGCTCCATTGTTCTGGTCATGGTGTACTCTGAGTGACTTCCAGTCTAGGGGGCTCATCTTCCAGCAGTGTATCTCACAATGTTCTGTTGTGATCCATAGTGTTCTCATTGACTAATTTTCAAAAGTAGATCTCCAGGCCTTTCTTCCTAGTCTGTCTTAGCCTGAAAGCTCTCCTGAAATCTGTCAACCATAGGTGACCCTGCTGGTATTTGAAATACTGGTGAAATAACTTCCAGTATCACAGTAACATACAAGCCACCACAGTACAACAAACTGACAGATGGATGAGTGGTGGGCTAAAGGCCTACTAGGACCAAACTGACTAGAGCCCTGGTGGCACAGCTGTTAAGAGCTACGGCTGCTAACCAAAAGGTCAGCAGTTCAAATCTACCAGCAGTTCCTTGGAAACCCTACGGGGCAGTTCTACTCTGTCCTATAGAACTGCTATGAGTCGGAGTCGAATCAACAGTTAACAGGTAGGGCCAAACTGGGTCTTTTTCCATCATGTTATGAGAAGACATGAGAGATTGGAAAAGGAAGTAACTTTCTCAATAGTGATTCTATTTTATTTCAAGGCTGGATAGGCACCACTTAGAATCAGCTGTTTCATTGATATACCAAACTTCAGGAAACTTATAAATCTGTGGTTCTCAAACTGTAGCATGCATCAGAGTCACCTGTTAAAACATAGAAGGCTGGATCCCATCCCCAGAGTTTATGGTTCAGTAGGTAGGGCCCAAGAATCTGTAGCTCCAATGAGTTCCTGGAGTCCCTGGGTAGTGCAAATGGTTAACACGCTCAGCTGCTAACTGAAAGGTTGAAGGTTCGAGCTGACCTAGAGGTGCCTCAGAAGAAACGCCTGGAAAACTATGTCTAAAAAATCAGCCATTGAAAAACATTATGGAGCAGAGCTTTACTCTGATACATTTGAGGTTGCCGTGAGTCAGAGTCGATTTGACAGCAACTGGGAAAAAAAAGTTCCTAGGTGATGCTGATGCTGCTGGTCCAAGGATCACACCCTTAGAACCACTACATAGATAAAGCCTATATGTCTTTCAAAACCGTGTTTATGGGATCAAATTGAGAACAGCAACTTGAAAGATTAGACAGGAACCTTAGCGGGCAGTGAGTTTATGTTAATGGGAGAGGAACAACTCAGAGGAGGATGAGAACGTTGTACAACTCAAAGAATGTAGTCAATGTCACTGAATTGTACATGTAGAAACTGTTGAGCTGGTGTATGTTTTGCTGTGTATATTCACAACAAGAACAAAATTAAAAAAAAAAAAAAAAAAAAAAAAACCTGTTTAGGTCAATCTTTCCTCATCCATGAAGTCTTTGCTGTCTTTCTGTTCACAATAAGCTTCTCCTAAACTAGTTACTGACTGTCCATCACACTGATTCCCAATTCTTTCACCTAAATCGAGCTATTATTCTTTCCTCGAAAATCCCGGGCTTTGAAATACTTTTTGTCTACCAAACAAAAACACATTTATCAAGTAATAATTAATTCATTTTCTCATGTTTTATTTATCAAAGACAAGGGTAACTGACAATCAGAGCTTCCGATCAGCAGGGGGTAACTGGTATTGCTCTACTGAGTTGACATAATTCTAGCCCAGAGCAAAGAAACGTGATGTTTTAATTAGCCCATGCATCTAATCTCCAGTAAGTATGAGCTCTTTTGGTGAGTCTTTTTGAAGTACTGAAAATAGCTCACGGGCACCTCCCTCTATTACTGCTATCTAAGACCCTTGGGAGGCTGGGAAGCTAGGGTTGGGACCACCTGGTGTTGTAAATCGCTCATTTGGTAATTAATCACTGATTGTCTTCTGTCATTTCCAGATTTTGTTGTTCCCCAAAGAGCAGGAAGCAGCTGTATCTGACCCTTCTTGTAAGCTTATAGTACCTTGCTCAGGACTTTAGAAATGTTGTTGTTATTGGGTGCCATCAAGTTGGTTCTGACTCACAGCGACCCTATGTATAACAGAACCTAACACTACCCAGTCCTGCGCCATCCTCACAATCACTGCTATATTTGAGCCCATTGTTGCAGCCACTGTGTCAACTCACCTCGTCGAGGGTCTTCCTCTTTCTCGCTGACTCTCTACTTGGCCACACATGATGTCTTTCTCCAGGGACTGGTCCCTGCTGATAACATGTCCAAAGTATGTGAGACAAAGTCTCACCATCCTTGCTTCTAAGGAGCATTCTGGCTGTACTTCTTCCAAGACAGATTTGTTTGTTCTTCTGGCAGTCCATGGTATATTCAATATTCTTTGCCAACACTATAATTCAAATGCATCAATTCTTCTTCTGTCTTCCTTATTCATTCTCCAGCTTTCACATGCATATGAAGCGATTGGAAACACCATGGCTTGGGTCAAGCGTACCTTAGTCCTTAAAGTGTCTAACCAAAAGAGCTCATATTTACTGGAGATTAGATGCACAGACTAATTAAACTTAACACTTTAGAGAGATCTTTTGCAGCAGATTTGTCCAATGCAATGCGTCTTTTGATTTGACTGTTGCTTCCATGGGTGTTGATTGTGAATCCAAGTAAAATGAAATCTTTGACAACTTCAATATTTTCTCCGTTTATCATGATGCTTATTGGTCCAGTTGTGAGGATTTTTGTTTTTCTTGGGGCGTAATCCATACTAAGGCTGTAGTCTTTGATCTTCATCAGTAATTGCTTCAAATCCTCCTCACTTTCAGCAAGCAAGGTTGTGTCATCTGTATATTGCAGGCTGTTAATGAGTTCTCCTCCAATCCTGATGCCCATTCTTCTTCATATAGTTCAGCTTCTCAGATTATTTGCTCATCTTACAGACTGCATAAGTACAATGAAAGGATACAACTCTGACACACACCTTTTCTGATTTTCAACCATGTAGTATCCCCTTGTTCTGTTCAAATGACTGCCTCTTGGTCTATGTACAGGTTTCCCATGAGCACAGTTAAGTGTTCTGGAATTCCTATTCTTTGAAATGTTATCCATAATTTGTTATGATCCACACAGTCAAAGGCCTTTGCATAGTCAATAAAGCACAGGTAAACATCTTTCTGGTATTGTCTGCTTTCAGCCAAGATCCATCTGACATCAGCAATGATATCCCATGATCCACGTCCTCTTCTTAATCTGGCTTGAATTTCTGGCAGTTCCTTGTTGATGTACTACTGCAAACGTTTTTTAATTATCTTCAGCAAAATTTTACTTGCATGTGATATTAATGATATTGTTCGATAATTTCCACATTCTGTTGGACAACCTTTCTTTGGAATGGGCACAAATATGGATCTCTTCTAGTCAGTTGGCCAGAGAGCTGTCTTCCAAATTTCTTGACATAGACCAGTGAGTGCTTCCAGCATAGCATCTGTTTGTTGAAACATCTCAGTTGGTATTCTGTCAATTCCTGGAGTCTTGTTTTTCACCAATGCCTTCGGTGCAGCTTGGACTTATTCCTTCAGTACCATGGGTTCTTGATCATATGCGACCTCCTGAAATGGTTGAACATCGACAAATTCTTTTTTGGTACAGTTAACTTTGTGTATTCCTTTCGTCTTCTTTTGATGCTTCTTGCGTTGTTCAATATTTTGCCCGTGGACTCCTTCAACATTGCAACTTGAGGCTTCAATTTTTTCTTCAGTTCTTTCAGCCTGAAAAATGCCAAGCATGTTCTTCCCTTTTGGTTTTCTAATTCTAGGTCTTTGCACATTTCATTATAAAACTTTATCTTCTTGAGCTGCCCTTTGAAATCTTCTGTTTAGCTCTTTTACATCATTTCTTCCATTCGCTTTGGCTACTCTACGCTCATGAGCAAGTTTCAGAGTCTTTTCTGACATCCACTTTGGTCTTTTCTTTCTGTCTTTTTAATGACCTTTTGCTTTCTTCATATATGATATCCTTGATACCATTCCACAACTTGTCTGGTCTTCTGTCATTAGTGTTCAATGCATCAAATTTATTCTTGAGATGGTCTTTAAATTCAGGTGGGATATACTCAAGATCATACTTTGACTCTCGTGGACTTGTTCGAATTTTCTTATCTTCAACTTGAACTTGCATATGAGCAATTGATGGTCTGTTCCACAGTCGGCTCTTCGCCTTGTTCTGACTGATATTGAGCTTCTCCATTATCTCTTTCCACAGATGTAGTCAACTTGATTGCTGTATATTCCATTTGGCAGGGTCCATGTGTATAGTTGCTGTTTATGTCGTTGAAAAAAGGTATTTCCAGTGAAGAAGCTGTTGGTCTCGCGATATTCTATCATGCAATCTCTGGTGTCATTTCTATATCACCAAGCCCATATTTTCAACTACTAATCGTTCTTCTTTGTTTCCAACTTTCTCATTCCAATCACCAGTAATTATCAATGCATCTTGATTGCATGTCTGATCAATTTCAGACTGCAGAAGTTGGTAAAAATCTTCAATTTCTTCATCTTTGGCATTAGTGGTTGGTGGGTAATTTTGAATAACAGTCGTATTAATTGGTCTTCCTTGTAGGCGTATGGATATTATCCTATTACTAATAGCATTGTACTTCAGGATAAAGCTGAAACGTTCCTTTTGACAATGAATGTGACACCATTCCTCTTCAATTTGTAATTCCCAGCATAGTAGATCATATGACTATCCAATTCCAAATGGCCAATACCAGTCCATTTCAGCTCACTAACTCCTAGGATATCAATCTTTACTTGTTCTGTTTCATTCTGAACAATTTCCCATTTTCCTAGATATTACTTTCTACATTCCACATTCCATTTATTAATGGACGTCTGCAACTTGTTTCTTGTCATTTTGAGTCATGCCACATCAGCAAATGAAGGTCCCAAAAGCTTTACTCCATCTATGTCATAAAGGTTGATTCTACTTTAGGGAGGCAGCTCTTCCCCAGTCGTATTGAGTGTCTTCCAACTCGAGAGGCTCATCTTCCAGTACTATATCAGACAATGTTCCACCGCTATTCATAAGGTTTTCACTGGCCAATTTTTTTTAGAAGTAGATCACCAGGTACTTCTTCCTAGTCTGTCTTCGTCTGGGAACTCTGCTGTAACTGTCCACCATGGGTGACCTTGCTGATATTTGAGATACCAGTGACATAGCTTCCAGCGTCACAGCAACACACAAGCCACCACAGTACAACAAATTGACAGACAAGTGGTGGACTTTAGAGTTACCAACTGCCAAAAAAAACCCAAAAAAACCTATTGGCTACATTTATATGTTTTACTATACTAAAATTATATCCAGGGGAGAGTAATACGATAAAAAAATATTTGCAGTAAAACAGATCCGTACTGTAAACAGGAGAGTTAAACTTAAAAATTACCCTTTGGAAGAGGAAAATGAGTCAACAAAACAACTGCCTTTCCAGAGTTGGGAAAGACTTGAAAATAACCACCTGCCTCACTGTGTTCACAAATATGATTCCATTTGATTGTACTGCCTGGTACGTCTGGAAGGTTGGTAACTGGGAAATGTCTGAAATGAGTCTGACGTAATCACAGGAGACAGACTGAGGATGCAGAATGACAGTAAGACCAGAACAAGTCAGAAATACCTCTGCCTTCCTCAAGAGTATGCAACCCTTTTTTTTTTTTCAAAACTCTCCTTAAACTCCTATTCTCCTAGAAGCCACCCCTGGTGACCATCACCACCCCCCACACCTGCCTGATTCTGATCACATTTTCCCTCTGAATTCCCTTAGCAATATGGACTCACTGCAGGTCACACTGAAATTGCTATTAAGGCTTTTTTATATGTCTACCTTTGGGAAGGCATTCCCTCCCCCTCCAAGAAATAGTTCTCCAACACACCTGTGATAAAGATCTAAAACTTGACAATTGTAGAGAAATTTCTTTATTTGATGATCTTGCTTTTGCCAGGCATTTTCTTTCAAAATGCCAGTAACTGTAAGCTGTTATTCATCATTAATCTGTTAATGCTCCCTTTCTGCCTTCACTGATGTGGTTGTTGTTGTTGTTAGCTGCCATCCAGTCAGACCCTGACTCATAGTACCCCGTGCACATTGGAATAAAACACTGCCCAGTCCTGCACCATCCCCAGGATCAGTTGCTGATGTGACTGTTGTGATCCATAGGCTTTTCATTGGCTAATTTTTGGGAGTAGATCACCAGTACTTTCTTCCTAGTCTGTCTGAGACTGGAAGCTCTACTTAACCCTGTTCAGTATCATAGCGATATACAAGCCTCCACTGACAGATGGGTGGTGGCTGCACATGAGATCGATAGATGTTCAAATATTATTACTAGCACTGCCTTGAACACTTTTCCACAGGAAATTCTGAGGGAATCTTTTGACTACTGATAATGCTAGAAAAGATGCAACAAGCAAGATTTTACATTGTTTCACTTGTTCCAAAGACTTATTAGATTTAGCTAATTATACAGCTTATCAAGTAAAAGATCTTATGGGTGCCATGTGATGGGCTACCCCATCATTCATGCCTAATTGAATAACATGGTTAAAATCCAAGGAACTCTTCCTCTAATGAAGCTCCTGCTCTGGTCTGTTGCTACGGCAACTTAGGACTTAAATCCAAGATGACAGCAAATATACCAAATATTGCAACAAATCCATTTTCTCCCTTCTTTAGTGACCTCAGAACCAAAACTATATTTGATAGCATATAAGTTTATAAGTAATGTTATGCCTGTTATATATTTTTCTTCCTTCAACATGGAAGCCAAGCATAATTCTATTGTCTAGCATAGTCCCATTCATGTTACAGGCATTCAAAAAATATTTGAGGGGAATTAGTTATACCTGGTGGATTGACCACACATACTTTATTTCCTCTTTCCTGCAACCCCACTAAAACGACATTAAAGGTAATAAAAAAAAGTAATATGCTCACACAGATTTTAAAAAATGGAAAAAGATACCACAATGGGCAAGAGATTTCCATTCATTTTTAAAAGATGAAAAGCAGACGGAGAAATGGTAACCATCTTAGCAGAGGCAAGGCATTCATAAACTGAATTGGCTGCAGAGGGGGGTTAGTAAGCTTATTTGCCCCACAGAAGCTGTGGAAATCTCAAGACTAGTGGGGGGATGCACAGGAGTGAGGGTGGGTGCCAAAAAGATCCTCTGCCCCAGAGGCCAAGCAGTTACTCCTCACCGAGGCAGGAGACTAGAGGGTTAGTCCCTGGGGAATCTGACCTGCCAAGTCTCTGGGCACCAGTACAACTGGCCCAGTAGAGAGAAAAAGCGAGGTAGGGGCTCAAAATGGGGAGAATGAGTAAGTGGATACTGAGCAGAGGGACCCCCAGTTTCCTTCCTTTACTCTGATCTCAGAATGCAGGCAACCATCTGTTACTGCTGGGCAGATTATTAGAGGATTCTTTTTATAAGAAATTAAACTGCTCCAGTGGGGAAAACATAGATAGTGACATTTGGGGTTCCCCTAACAAAACAGCAAGGTGGCCAAAAGCCCAATAGCAAAGGTCTCCACTTGATAAGCAATGCCTATGTACACAGGCCACCACCCATCCTCTGTTTGTTGTACTGCGGTGGCTTGCGTGTTGCTAGGATGCTGGAAGTTATGCCACTGGTATTTCAAATACCAGCAAGGTCACCCATGGTGGACAGCTTTCAGCAGGGCTACCAGACTAAGACAGACTAGGAAAAAAGGCCTGGTGATCTACTTCTAAAAATTAGCCAATAAAAACCTTATGGATTACAACACAACATTGTTCAACGTGCTTGCTTTGGATGCATCATCAGAAAAGATCAGTCGCTGGAGGAAGGCATCATGTTTGGTGAAGCAGAGGCCCAGCGAGGACAAAGGAAACCCTCTGTGAGACGGATTGGCACAATTGCCGCAGAGATGGACTTGAACACGCCATTGGTCGTAAGGAAGACACAGGACCACCCAACATTTCATTCTGCTTTACATAAGGCTGCCATAAGTTGGAGTCAACTCAACAGCAGCTATCTACCTATCTATCTATTTATCTATGTACCCAGGGCTTCCAGTTAGGTTTTATGCCTTCTCTACAATAGGAAGTGATAACCAAGGATTGCCAGACATTTGAGAGAAGTTTCCACCGTAAAAAACAGAGATCAAAACAAATGGAAAAAAAAAAAGAACCAAGAAGAAACAGAGATGATACCAGAGACAGAAGCCAAAAACCAAACTCGCTGCCATCAAGTCGATTCCAACTCATGGCGACCCCATGCGTTACAGAGTAGAACTGAGCTCCATAGGCTATAATCTTTATGAAAACAGATCACCAGGCCTTTCTTCTGTGGCACCAGTGGGTAGATTCGAACTGCCAACCTTTTGGTTAGCCAGAAGAAACCTTCAAATAAAATTAATACTCCCAGAGAGTTGAGAGAAGATATTTCATCTATCAAAAAAAAAAAAGATGCTATGAAAAGTAAACAGAGTCCTTAGAAAGTAAACACAATAGCCAATATTAAAAAGTTAAACAGGATGGAAGTAATAAAAAGGCAAAACTAAGTAAATATTAAAGAGGATATAAGGAAAAAACACTTAGGGAATCTACTGAAATCAACATCCAACTAAGAAAAAAAAGGGGAGGGGTGAGATCATCAAAGACGCAACTTAAGAAAAATTTCCTGGACATGAGTCTCTGACTGAAAGCACAGTAAATGAAAAAAAACTCATGCCAATTTTCAGAACAGCAGGGATACAGAGAAGAACCTAAAAAGATAACAGAACAATGCCTATAAGGGAAAATAATTTTCAACCTAGAATTCTATGGAACCAAACTGTAAATCCAAAGTCCGGGACAGAAAGCAAGGACTCAAAAAATGTGTCTCCCTACCATCACTACTGCTCTGACAGGAATCACAATAGAGGGCCCCAGACAGAGCTGGAGAAAAATGTAGAACAAATTCTAAACTCACAAAAAAAGACCAGACTTACTGGTCTGACGGAGACTGAAGAAACCCTGAGAGCACAGCCCCTGGATACTCTTTTAACTCAGTACTGAAGTCACTCCTGAGGTTCACCCTTCAACCAAAGATTAGACAGGCCCATAAAACAAACACGTAGCTCAACCATGTATACAATACTAAATGGGCACACCAGCCCAGGGGAAAGGACTAGAAGGCAGAAGGGGACAGGAAAGCTGGACGAATGGAAACGGGGAACCTAAGGTCGAGAAAGGGAGAGCATTGACATATCGTGGGGTTGGCAACCAATGTCACAAAACAATATGTTTATTGTTTAATGAGAAACTAATTTGCTCTGTAAACCTTCATCTAAAGCACAATTAAAAAAAAAAAAAAAAAAGTATCTCCCATGAACCCTTTCTTAGAAAGCAACACAATATGTGTCACCAAACCAAGACATGGGATGCAGTAAACGAGTTCTAACACAGGAGTGAAGCAAAGGGAACTCCCAGAATAACAACTAGGTGGAAGGCCTAAAGAAAAACAGCCTATACTGGAGCAGGAAGGCTCAAAGGAGGAAAGTTCCAGATGGGGTATTCTAGAAATCTGAGCATGATAAACTATTGATAGGCCTGTGGAAGTTCTAATGGGAAAGAAAAGGACAGGTACATTAGAAATAATGCAAGTGAAAAAAAGGAAGGAAGGAAGAAAAAGAGAAAAAACATTATTAACTCCAGGAAAAAAAAGTTACAGGAAAGAAATACAATCACAGCACACTTTTGGCTTTGCAATGAACAACAATTACATAATCATAATATTATAAATGATAATTTTTTTTCTTTTACATTTTTTTTTAATTGTTACTTCAGGTGAAGGCTTACAGAACAAATAGTTTCTCATGAAACAGAAGTACACATGTTGTTTTATAACATTGGTTAACAACCCCACAACATATCAACCCTCTAACTTCTCAACCTCTTTTTTTTTTTTTGGTGAAAATACACATAGCCAAAGATACACCATATAAATGATAATTATTGATTCAACTACAAAAATGTAATTTGATTAGAGGAGTCTATAGGAGCAAGTAACAGAAATCTTTACCTCAGGTAACAGTTAATAGGTGATTGCTAAAACTGATAAATCAAGAAATAGCAATATCAATATTTTATTTTGATATGCAGCAATAAATAACTTGATGGTTGCAACTGAAAACTTTTGGGAAAATGATGGCCTGCTGAGTCTTCTCTGACTTAGATCCTTTTTTGTGGAAATGGTATAGATTCACTCTTTACCAGGTTCCTGGCGGCAGCACGGACATATAATTCTTCGGAACAGTACAGATTCTGGATTCAGACTGCCTGAATGCTCAGCTTGACCTTGCCACTTCTAATTAGCAGGATGAATCTGGGCAGGTTAACTCACCACTCTGCCTCAGTTTCCCATATGTAAAATAGAAAACATAATAGTACCTACCTAACAGAAGGAGGGGAGCCCTGGTGGTGCAGTGGTTAAGAGCTCAGTTGCTAACCAAAAGGTCAGCGATTTGAATCCACCAGCAGCTCCACAGGAGAAAAGACGATCTGTTTCCATAAAAATTACAGCCTAGGAAACCCTGTGGGGCAGTTCTACTTTGTCCTGCAGGGTTGCTATGAGTCGGAATCAACTCAAAGGCACAAAATAACAATGACAAACCTAACAGGATTATTGTGAGCATTAAATAACACAGGTAAAGCACTTAAGCATCATACCTGATGCACTGTACACATTCATAAAGTACTAGTAATTATTTACTATTATTCCTTATGATGGTTCTAGTAGGATATGCCACACTTGTCACCTTTCAATGTCCTTCCAGAAAGATCACTACAACAGAATTACAGGTGAAAGGACACAAAACAAGTAACTGGAATTCAACCCCTGATCCTTCAAGTTATAAATAACTAAATCCTAAATGTAAAGCTATGCAGGTCCAGTGTCTTCCTCTACCTTGCTATTTTTCTGCTTGTGGCAAGAAATGAACACAACTGCAGGTAGTATGATAAGGAGTAGTTAACAGCAGGAGTCCAAAGTCGGGCAGACCTGGGTCAAATTCTGACTTTGCACTTACTACCCACATGAGCTTAGTTAGGCCAATTACTTGACCTCTTCTAGCATCAGTTTCCTTAAAGGTACAATAGCAATATACATACCTCATGAGATAAGTGGAAGATAAATTATATACATAAGTGCTTACCATAATGCTTGGCACGTAGTACGTGCTCAATAAATGCAGTATGATTTTTTTTTTAAATAAAGCACAATTATTCCAGTCTTTCTATAGTAACAGAAAAAAGAGTAAAGAAAAGCTGAATAACCAACTCAACCAAATTATCCAAGCTACTACAATAACATCACAATTCATTTTCTTGTCTTTAGTGTTGTCCCTTTTAATTCACCACTCACAATGCTGCCAGAACATTCTTTCTGAAATAAAAATCTGGCTGTAATAGCTAGAATCCAAAGATGGCCTCCAACAATCCTACCCCTCCCTGCATGCACATGTCACTCCTCCTATCAGGTATGGATGCTATGTCCCCTCCCCATGAATCTGGACTGTGCCTGTGACAGCTTTGATCAATAAAATGCACAGTAAATGACCTCCTGGGACTTCCGAGTCTAGGCATTAAGAAGACCTGGTAGCACAGCTTGACCAAAGTAAATGATGCCACTAAGAAGCTCACAAGAGAAAAGGATGTTTGTACTAAAGAATATGACATACAATTTGGCAATAACACTAAAAATAACCAAAAAATGAGTCTATGTCACATATGTATGTGTACAGGCATATATGTGTATAGGTAGGTACAGGTGAGTACATATATGTGCACAAATAGAAGTATCTATATATATGTACATACAGATATGTGTGTGTATGCATACATATTCATAGAGAATGCAGTTACAAATACTTCTCAGACGTAACCAAACACCTTGCAAGAATGGTTTTCTGGGTTGGAAGACTTAGGACCTTAGTTTCACGGGACAACTCAGTCAATTTGCATCACAAAGTTCATGTTCTGCATCCTAGTGAGGTGAGTAGCATCTGAGGTCTTAAAAGCTTGCACGTAGCCATCTAAGATACAACTATTGGTCTTCACTCGTCTGGAACAAAAGAGAAAGACGAAAACCAAAGTCTTGGAGAAGAAACTAGTCTACAGCGCTAACAGCCTACATGAGCCACAGCCTCATCTACCGTGAGACCAGAAGAACTAGATGGTGCTCGGCTACCACTACTGACATTCTTATCAGGGCCACAATAGAGGGATCCTGACAGAACTGGAGAAAAATGTAGAACAGAACTCAAATTCTTAAAAAATCCAGACTTAACTGGACCAGTTGAGACTGGAGGACTCCCCGAAACTACTGCCCTGAGATGCTCTTTAAACCTTGAACCGAAACTATCCCTTGAGGTGACCTTTTAGCAAAATAACGTACTATCACACAAAATAAAGGATATTATCCGTGAGTATGCTGCTCCATTAAAAAACATCTACATGAGACCAAAAGGTCAATAATTACTCTAAAGCAAAGATGAAGAGATAAGGGGGAAGGGAACTGGAAACAGAACAACCAGAATGCAATTAAAGAGAATGCTGACACATAGTGAAAAATGAAACTAATGTTGCTGAACAATTTGTGCAGAAATTGTTAAATGGCAATCTAATGTCCTGTGTAAACTTTCACCGAACACACAATAAAATATCATTCAGAAAAAGAAGAAGGTGGCCTGACAGCTTCTGCTTTCTGCCTCCTAGAGCCCTGAGCCACCAAGGACAAGCTACTCTGCTAGAAAGAAAAGCCACAGGGCAAGGCCCTAAAGGATGAATACCAAATGGAGAGAGAAAGAGAAGCCACATAGGGGAACACCAAAACATCAGACATCCAACCCACTGCAACTACATGAGACAACCCAAGCCAGACCAGCAGAAGAACAAACCAGCTGAGCCCCAGCCAACCCATGGACTAATGAGATATAATAAAATGGTGCTGGTTAAGCCAGTAAATTTTGGGTGGTTTGTTAAACGTAGCAAAAGAACTGAAACACTGAAAATGTCACTGCTCTCCTTAAAACCCCTGGCTCTCCATACTACATTTCTTAGCATGGCTTACAAGGAACTTTCATGAGCTGTGTGACTTGTGCAAGCTATCTAATCTCTCTGTGCACCTTTTTTCCCATGCATAAAATGAAGGTAATAATCCTCATAGGATTGCTGTGAAAACTAAGAGATAATACACATAAGACACATAGGAAAGTGTCTGGTATACTGTAAGTGCTCAGTATGTGTTAATTATTATCATTGGAGTCCCTGGGTAGTTAATGCACTTGGCTGCTAACTGAATGGTTGGCAATTCAAGTCCACTCAAAGGCACCTCAGAAGAAAGGCCAGGTGATCTACTTCTGAAAGATCAGCCCCTGAAAACCCTATGGAGCACAGTTCTACTCTGACACACACGGGGTTGCCATGAGTCAGAGCTGACTCAACAGCAACTGGTTATCATTATCATCACCATCATCATCATCATCTTGCCCCTGCCTATCTCTCTAGCCTCATCCTTGTCCACCCCTCATGCTCACTCCAGGGTACCAAAAAAAAAAACATCGAATCAGGCCCCCTACCCATGACGACCCCATGAAAATGAAAAGAAATGCTGCACAGTCCTGTGCCATCCCCAGGATCAGTTGCAGATCAAACCATTGTGATCCATAGGGTTTTCACTGGATGCTTTTCAAAGCAGTATTGCCAGGCCTTTCTTCCTAGTCTGGCTTAGTATCCAAACTCCACTGAAACATGTGCAGCATCATAGCAACACGCAAGCCACCAATGACAACACGAGAGGTAGCTGCACATGAAGGTGGGGAATTGAATCCAGATCTCCTGCATGGAAGGGGAGAATTCTACCACTGAACCACCACTGCCCCCATGGGGAAGAGTACTGTGGACAAATAAGGGTTTAAATCTGGTCCCATTTTCCACATCCTCTAGTCCCCTCCAGCCCTGACTGATAGTCTATGGTTCTGTAGTTGTAGGACAGTGTCTGCTGTTTCTTTCTTGGCCGAAAGATGTTCAATCAATGCTGCATAGCCTCTCTCATGTGCCAAGAAAGGAAAAACCCCAAAGAGGCTGGCCTGAGCCATTGAGGGTTTGTATTACATCCTGGATCTCTCAGAACTTAAGTGAGCTTGCATGCCTGAGAAGCAGGCTCCCGGCCTGTCCAGGTAGGCAGCCAGCAGACTGCAGAAGAAACAGGATGGGGCAGGGAGAGATGGCCCTTGAAATCTCTGCAGATAACTTAGCTCTAACATGAAGAGGACTCTTTGTCAGTCAAAGCACATTGTGTCTTTGCCAGGGATCAGGGAGAAGTCCGTGACACCTGCTCACTCCTTTGTTCCCCGGATACAGTGGTAAGAAACCTCACCCTGCTGAACAATGGCTTCTGTGAGAAAGAGGTCCGTCAGAAAAACGGTGAGCATCGCTGAAGCCTGTGGCTCTTCTGGAGGGCTTGGTTCTGCTGTTTTTAATTGCCTTAAAGAGGAGGTATGAGGCATTGGTGGTTAAGTGGTCGAATTCACACCTACCATGCGGGAGACCCAGTTCAACGATCATGGGGATGGCACAGGACTGGGCAGCATTTTGCTCTGTTGTGCATAGGGTCCCATGAGTCAGAGTCAACTCGATGACAAGTAACCACAACAACAACAAAGGAAGTAAACTAGCATAGTGGTAAAAAATCTAATCTAATCTCAGCTCTGTCACTGACCAACTGCATGATCCTGGTAAATGACGTATCCTGTCTAAACCTCAACTGTGAGATGGAAGCAATAATAGTACCTGCTTCATAGGGTTGTTCTGGCGATGGACTGAGATAATGAATATACAGTAAAGTTTATTATATAAAGCAGTTATTACTATGAAAGTATGTTCCAGGACGAGTGAAGAGGCGAGGAATATGATGAATCATAGTGAAATTCTGGCATAAACTCGTATATCCAGGTGGGATGCTGATGAGTTAGAATACAGAGAGCTAACACCGTTACAGCTCTCAACATGTGCTTACAACTCTTCTACATGCTTTACATGCATTAACTCACTTGATCCTCACAGTGAGCCTAGGAGATAGATACTTTATTATTTCCATTTTATAGAAGGGAAAAATGATACACAGATGTTAACTAGCTTCCCAAGACACACTGCTGGTAAGGGGCAGGACCAGTGTTTGCACAAAGGTGGTTTGGCTCTAGGGCCCCTGCCCTTAACAGTAGACATGTTGTTGTTGTTGTTGTTAGCTGCTGTGGAGTTGGCCCCAACTCATGTCGACACCACACACAACCAGATTGTACCATTATGATCCACAGGATATTCATCGGCTGATTTTCAGATTGTAGATCACCAGGCTTTTCTTCCTAGTCCATCTCAGTCTGGAAGCTCCCCTGAAGCCTGTTCAGCATCACAGCAACACACAGCCTCCACTGACAGACAGGTGGTAGCTGCATATGAGATTCACTGGCTGGGAATCAAACCCAGGTCTCCCACATGGAAGGCAAGAATTCTATCACTGAACCACCACAGTCCTCCAGCAGTAGACAAACTGCCCCTGAATGACTATTGAGAAGGGTAAGGAATGGGAGGAGTGACCCCCCCGCCACCCCCCAGTCTGCCTCAAACCCTTGCTCTGCTCCCAAACATCTTCTCCACTCCCTGAGGGCAGTTTTTTGCAACTGCCCAGCAGGGAAGCACCTAGCTCCAGGTGGGTCCAGCGTGGGATAGTGTCTGTAAGGGCGGGCCCAGAAGAGGCTGTGGGGGATATGGGCAAGAGATGCCACACAGTGGTAGGAAACAAATGGGACTCTTAACTGGACAAACTGGGACTCCACCCCAGCACCACCTAGTGACTGCGGGTGACTCTGGGTCCAGAGACATACTTTCTCAGTACTTTATTTATCTCCCTCTAAAACAAGGGCTTAGACACAATCAAAACCCCTTCTAGCTCTAGAATTCTTATCCCACTTTTAGAGAGGAAAGGCTGTCTGCAGCTGGGGCTTTAGTCGGATCCTATCTTAGGGGAAAGAGCGCCACCTACTGAACCACTGTGAGAATGTCTCACAGCATTAGGCTGGGACTCAGGAGACCAGGCTCCCAGTCGCCGCTCTGTTCCTATTTAGCTGTGTTGATCTTCAACTATCTAAATCTCAGAATTTCTGATTGCTAAAATGACACCAAAAAATGGTAATGCTGATAATATTTATAATAGCTAACACTTTTTGATTGTTTATTACATTAATGGCCCTATTCTAAGTACCTTATTTGCATTAACTCATTTAATCTTCAAAATAACCATGTGGGGAAGGTAAAGACAGGCTAAGAGATTTGCCCCAGACTGTGTAACTGCACTCAAACTGTGGTGTTGGCAAAGAAAACTGAATATCCCGTGGACTGCTAGAATAACTAACAGATCAGTCTTAGAAGAAATACAACCAGAATGTGCCTTAGAAGTAAGAATGGAGAGACTTCAGCTTATTTACTTTGGATATATCACCAGGGAAGACCAATCACTAGAAAAGGACATCATATTTGGTAAAGCTGAGGGTCATGGAAAATGAGAGAAACCCTCAGTGAGATGCACGGACACAATAGCAACAACAATGGACTCCAACATACCAATTATCATAAAGATGGCATCATAACAACAGGGCAAAGCTTCGGTTCTGTTGTACATAAGGTCTCCATGAGTCAGAGCCTAACAATAATGGCAACTAAGAACAACAACGACAGCACAGCTAACTAACTACATCAATGCACAAAAGACTGCACCGATTAGGAAAGGGGACAATAATAACATCTGTAAGGTGATTTACATGTGATAAAGAAATCCCCTCATTTAATCCTCACAACCCCCAGTCAGATGTGGTTATCCTCATTCTACAGTAAGGAATTTGAAGCCCACTCAATCAGCAAACATTTGTCTACTGTATGCCAAGCTCTGTACTAAGCCCTAGGAGTGCCTGTGAACAAGGGGCTCAGAGACCACATCTTCATGGAGTTCTCTATCTCTCAGAGGAGGGAGACATGACTAAGTACTCCTGTGATGAATAAACAATATGGAAAAATCTAGGCACCAGAGGACACAACTTGACCTGGGAGGGGAGGAAATGTCAAAAACAATTACACCCAGGGTCACATTGTTCCCAAGCTCTTCATGAATGCCTCGTCATGGGACGCAGCACACTGTTTACAGACCTGTTTGTCCACATCTGTCTCCCCCTGTGGCAACTGTGCTCCTTGAGAACAGTGGTTTATGCCTAAGGAGACTTGAGTGCAGAAAAGTTGCATGACTTGCCCAAGGTCACATAGTTGGTAGGCAGCCCAGCCAGGATCTCAGCCCTGGCTTTCTCACTCTAAAGCCTGTGCGCTGAGCCTCCACGCACCCCTGTGCCTTGGCTTTCTGCCTCCTCCTCTTTCCCGACACTGAGCACCCAAGCATTGCCTGGCTGGCATGTCAGCTGTCACGTAAGAAGGCTGGGCAAGACTACTGAATGATGAGAAACCATGTGGGGAGGGAGACCTGATCACCCTAGTGTCCTCGCTGAGCAGCCACAAGTGACCTCAGGTGAGACCAGCAGAACTGCCTGATCAAACCACAGAATCATGACAAAGAATACATTATTGTTGTTTCAAGCCACTAAATTTTGGGGTGGTTTCTTATACAGCACTAACTAACTGCAATAGCCTCCAGTCCCTATTTCCTGATCAGCTCCACTACCCTGTTTCCTCCTTTGCTTCATGCCCTTCAGATAACCTTGGAAATAATGGCCCTTCCTGCTCAGCTTGACTGCCACCCTAACATTTCACTGCCCTACAGAGTAGCCGCCAACCTTGAGTTCTCGGGGAGAATCTAGACAACCAGGACCAATGCCATTCACCAGAATTTGAAAGAAACTGAGATTAAACTACAAGGAACTGATAGTGGACTAGCGTAAGTGTTCATTTATTCATTCCACAGATATCTGCTGAGCACCTATCATGTGCTAGGCACATGATACTGTTAAAAGATTCTATAGAGAACCTTGAAATCTACTCACTGAGTCTCATAATTTAACAATTGATTAACTGGAATTAATACTATTATAGACTCTTTTTAACAATCTCTTGTTATAAAGAACACTGAGGACAAGAAAAGTAAAATAATTTCTCTGAGATCATTAAGCTAACTAGTGACAGAACCAAATCAGGGCCAGGTAGGGATAAACAATCACTTCCCTGGATGAAGGTGGGTAAATATCAGAGTTGCTCCTGGGCCAGAGTTGTGTATCATTTTTTATAAACAAAAAGATACAATGCCCAGTCTGGTGAACATTTATGGGTTCCTTTGCTAGCATCCACTCCCTCCTTCTCCCGTCAACAGTTGCCTTAGTTCTTGTCCTCTGCCATGCAGTTTAGGTGGGATTGGCCCACCTGTAGCTCCAGAGCTGGACTATGGCTGGCTTAAGCTAATCAGTGTATCCCACCATTGACCACAGTGATTGACTTAGGGATGGGCATGCAACCCAATCAGAGCCAATGGCACTCAGGAGATGTTTGCTAGATGATGCTTCTGGAAAGAGGAGCTTCTGCAGGAGCTAGTGAAAGAGATATCCCTTCTTCTCCAAGGTTATAAGGTCTGGAACTGCTACAACTAGTTGGTACCACAAGACAAAAACCTGCAGTCACCATGTGGAGCCTAAGCCTGAAAAACCACTGAAGGCTGAGCAGAGGGATGGAACGAACTAGGTCCTTAGTGACATCATTTGAGTGGTTGGCTCAGGCCTTAGCTGAAACTAGCCCTAGCCCTGGACTTTGTGGTTCTTTTTGGTTATAAGAGGTAATAAATTCTCCTGACTGTTTATACTGCTCAGATATGTTTTCTGTCACTTGCAACCAAAAGATTCCTAAATATATACACAGTGACACGCTGAGGTTTAAAAAAGATACCTGAACTTCCAGTTGGTTAACAGATAATTGTGATAAACTCTAGGAAGATAACTATTAATAGGTAGAAATATGAAGAAAAGGGGCAGATGAATATTGATACCCACAAAATGCAAGGTAAAAATCCACACTAAATGATACAATGTGAACTATTAATAACAACTCAGGAAAGAGATCTTGGCATTGCTGTAAACCACTGGTCAGCAAACTTCTTCTGTAAAGAGCCAGCTAGTATATATTTTGAATTTCACGGGCCATATGGTCTGTCAAAACGATTCAACTCTGCCTTGTAGTACAAAAGCAGCCAAAGACAATAAGCAAATGAATGTGTGTGGCTGTGTTCCAATAAAACTGTTATTTATGGACACTAAAGTTGGAATTCCGTATCATTTTCATGTGTCATGAAATATTCTTCTTTTGATATTATTTTTTTAACCTTTTAAAAATGTAAAAGCCATTCTCAATTCACAGGCCATACAGAACAGGTGGCAAAGGAGCCCTGGTGGTACAACAGTTAAGCACTCAGAGATTGATACATTTAAAAAAAAACCAGAAAGCCAGAAACAGGCAGCAAGCTGGATTTGGCCCATGGGCCACAGTTTGTTGACCCCTGTTCTAAAATATTTCCTAAAGTTAATGATGCTGGAACTGGGTGGGAGGTAGAGGGGAGCACCCACACATTGCCACAACCTGCCCTGCTAAATAAACCAAAACTACTAATCCAGTTGCCCTCAAGTCAATTCTGCCTCAAGGCAACCCTGTGTGTGTCAGAGTAGAACTATGCTCCATACAGTTTTTAATGTCTGGCTTTTTCTAAAGTAAATTGCCAGGCCTTTCTGTCAAGGCACCTCTGGGTGAACTCAAACCACCAACCTTTCCATCAGCAGCTGAGCGCATTAACCATTTGCATCACCCAGGGACTTCCCCTGCTGCAATACCAGAACATTCTGTTTGTTGATGCTCTGCCTTTAGGATTGAACAGATTGTAACTGTAACCTCTCTACTATTTCTAAAATAATTTAAATGAGTGCTAACGCCACCACTTACTAATGCATACAGCTCAGTTGGATGGGTAACTGGAAGTTCAGCAAGTGTCATGATTCTGTATCTAATCTGCACAAATGTCTGCACATATGGGTCATGGAGCTGCAGCTTTCCTCCATTACCCTGAAAAATTGACACTTAGCTGGGATTGAATTTTTGCTGCCTGTTACTTTACTACAAGCAACGACAGTGAACATCTCTGGATCTAGCCAAGTGCTTAAGCCTTCATTTGTTCATTCAACAAACTTTCACTGAACCAGACATTGGGCGGGACACTGGAAGCAACCGTGACATGACTATGGTCTCTGCTGTCATGAAATGAACTGAATAGCAGGGGAGACGGATCGCTGAACAGGCCATTCTCAACCCAGCAGCTGAGTGATCTTTTAAAACAGAAAACAGATCATGTCGCTCCTCTGCTCAAAATCCTCCATTGTCCCCCATCTCACTCAGACCTACAAAGCTCTGTGTGATCTGCACCCTAACCCCAAAGCCTCTCTGATCTCAACCTCTCCTTCTCTCCCCAACCCTTAAGCCACGGCACCCACATTTGCTTCCTTGCCCTTCTTCAAACACACCAAGCCCTGACCTCAAGGCCTTTGCACTTACTGTTCCCTTCACCTGGAATGCTTTTCCTTCAGATATTCACATGGCTTGTTCATTCACCTCCTTCAAGTCTTTGCTTAAATGCCACCTCTTCAATGAAGTCTTCCCTCACCAGTCCATTAAAAATTGTAACAATATCCCTGTCACTCCCTATCCTCTTTCCTTGGTTTTTATACTTTGCACTTACCTACTTATAATATAGCTTATAATTTACTTATTTCATTTATTACATATCTCCACCCATGTAAGAACAAAACTCCTTGAGGGTATGGATTTTCATCTGTCTTGTTCACTGCTGTACATTCAATGCCTGGGGCAGTGCTTGGCACATAGTAAGCTCTCAATAAATAGCTGCTGAATGAAAATACAGGATGATAAATGTGATTATCTGTACATAAAGGAGCCTATGGGAATATTGAGGGGAAATGTCTAACTCAGTTGTGGAAGCTAGCCAGTCAATAAAAGGATGGGTAGAGATTCAAAGACACATTTCTGTTCTCGTGAGCACACAGAGCAGGAGAGGAAAAAAGGACAGACACATTGAAACAGATGCAATATAATGTGGAGTTTCTGTCTTACTATAGGCCCCTCACGATATGTGCCTCACCTGCTGCTCTTCTTTCCACAGCTGAACGGCTGTGATCTTGACCTCCGGGTCGTTTCTGCTCCCAGTTCCCAGAACCAACTTGACCTGAAACAGCAAAGACATAAGCAGTTCCAGCCCCCTTTACAGAAACTGACATCAAGTTACCCCTCCTTGCCATAGGGGCTGAGGAGGCGGCCTGGCCTTGGGGCCTGGCTTCTGATAACCAGACTTTGGCCTCATTCCCAGTGCCAGAGCCTTCTCTTGGGAAATTCTCAGCCACTATGGACTCCAGCTGGCCTTGGTGTGACCAGTTTTATCAACATGTCTCTCCATCATAAGTAACAAAATACCCAACCCAAATGGCTTCAGCACTAAGAATATTTGTTGGCTTTGATAACTCAACACTCTTGTTGTCAGGCTGGCCTCAGGCACAGGGTTCAAACGATGTCATGGGGACTGTTTCCCTCCCTTTCTCAGCTCTGTCTTCAGCTAGGTTGGCTTCCTTCATCCTCAGGCTTATCAAAGGTCCCCAGCTTCTGCCAGCCATTTCAGGCTTTCACGGTGGGATGTCAAGCTTGTTGCAGCACCTCCTGCCCCACCTTCTCCCAAATTTAAGCACCAAAGGGAAGAGAGCAGCTCCTCTCTCCCAATAATCCCATAAAAAGCCCCATTGCATTTCATTGGCTCTGGCTGGGTCATGTGTCCATCTGTAAACCAATCACTGTGGCTTCTCTCCCACCCTCCCCATGTTGGGAGGCGGGGAAGAGGAGCTGATCATTTGATTGGCTAGGCAGGAATCATGAATTCCAGACTGGAGCTAAGAATGAAGCCTCATAGAGATCATGTGGACTAAGATGAGAAGAAAGAACAAATCTGGCCTGGAACACGAAGAAAGGGGAATGGCTGCTGGGGAGGCAAACAATAACTTGTTTTAACTAGTTCCATAGCCCTGCCTCTAGTAACCCAGCCAAAGAGATTAATAATAGTCCTTGATTGAATAACGTGTTACACTGTAAAAATGGCGTAGCGGGGGCATCTGATCCCCTCTAACTTCACAAGGGGGAAGGAGAATGAATCAAGGTCAACAGCCCAAGACTGATTCCTATGAGGCAGAAGTCAGACATACCTCCTCTTTCCAACCTTTTTACCAAGTCTGATACCAGATGTCCCGCCCACAGCACTCTCTGCTTCTCTGCTGGGTTCAAAGATTTGTTGCAGTGGCCACACAGAACTCAAAGAGCATACAGTTGTGGGGTTTATTAGGGAAGTAACAGGTTACAATTCAGGATCAGGAACGACTCAGGATACAGTTCTTCAGTCAGACAGCCTCTTTTCAGCCATGCCCATAGGCAGGCCTCTCAGCCTGGCTTCTGCCCTGCTTGGACAAGTGTTACAAAGCTCTTTAGCTCCACCAAAAAGTGCCTGGGGGTACCCTACTCCAATAGGAAGCCTCCTGCCCAAAGGCGCTCAGCTCTCTTGCTCTGTGAGTCAGCACACCCACTGTAACTGCCTTGTTCCGTGGGCCAGGAATCCCACTGCACCATCTCTCGCTGGTCTCCTGATTCTGCTGCCACCGTTTCTCTGCAGCAGCTACTCACTGTCTTGCGCCATCGTACAGCTCTCTGTCTCCTGGGTCTAGGAGGTTCTCAGCACAGGGACCCCGGCTGTTTCTGGACCCACTCCGCTCCTGTCTCTTCATCTTGGTAGTAGTGAGGTCCTCCCTTTCCCCCTCTGAGATGGCACATTTTAAGCCTAGCAGGATGGCAAAACTGACCAATCCCCTCATTACGATTCCATACACCTTATCTGCATGGGTCCACCTCCATGGTATTTTCAATCGCCTCATATGCAAGTGAAAGTTGGACAATGAATAAGGAAGACAGAACTGATGCCTTTAAATTATGGTATCGGCAAAGAATATTGAATATACTATGCACTGCCAGAAGAACGAACAAATCTGTCTTGGAAGTACAGCTAGAATGCTCATTAGAAGCAAGGGTGGAGAGACTTCATCTCACGTACTTTGGACATGTTATCAGGAGGGACCAGTCCCTGGAGAAGGACATCATGCTTGGTAAAGTAGAGGGTCAGCGAAAAAGAGGAAGACCCTCAATGAGATGGATTAACACAGTGGCTGTAACAATGGGCTCAAACACAGCAACTATTTTGAGGATGGTGCAAGACCAGTCAGTGTTTTGTTCTGTTGTACGTAGGGTCGCTATGAGCCAGAACTGACCTGATGGCAACAAACAACAACACCCCTACAAGGGTGCCATGTACCTTATTTGCATTATAAGGTGTCCAATCCCCTTGATGGGCCACAAGCACCTTATTTGCATAGTCCCACCCAATCATTTGGTAAGAGTTACAAGACCATGGTGAGAAAGGCCATGTAACAGCAATCCATCACACCCTGCATACAACTTACTGCCACATTCTAAAAATAAATGGTGAAATCAATTATGTTGAAATGAATAGCAAAGATGTACAAAATATACTGAAACCACTGAAACATATGGGGACCTAAATGATGATGACTTTTTGATATAATTTGCTCTTGAGATTAAAAAAATAATAATAATAAAGCCAACTATGTGCACCTAGAAGAACAGGAAAAACAGGATAAAATTATGGAAGGGAAAACAGATGATATGCCTATTCCATGGATTGAATTCTGTCCTCCAAAAAAATATGTGTCAGTTTGGCTGGGCCATGACTCCCAGTATTGTGTGGTTGTCTTCCATTTTGTGATTTTCCTCCATTTTATGATTTGTTGTAAATCCTGACCTCTGTGTGTTAACTGGAGCCCTGGTGACACAGTGGTTAATAACTTGGCTGCTGACCAAAACATCAGCAGTTTGAATCCACCAGCCACTCTTTGGAAACCCTCTGGGGCAGTTCTACTCTCTCCTTTAGGGTTGCTATGAGTCGGAATCAACTCCACAGCAGTAAGTTTGTTTTTTTTGGTTTGTGTGTTAATGAGGCAGGATTAGGTTACATTAATGAAGGTTTGGTTATGTTTGTCATGTTAACGAGGCAGGATTAGGGTGAGATTTAACACACATACTCAGTTCACAGCCCTGATGTGATATAAAGAGAGTTTCCCTGGGGTGTGGCCTACATCACTTTTTATCTTATAAGAGAGAAGTGAGCAGAGAGAGGAGGGACCTCAGTACCACCAAGAAAGAAGAGCTGGGAGTGGAGTGCATACTTTGGACTCAGGGTTCCTGTGCTGAGAACCTCCGAGACCCAGAGAAAGACTGATGCCAAGACACATGGAGCTGTCCAAGGGATACCAGGCCCACCAATGTTGAAAGGAGACAAGGACTTTTCCCCAGAGGCGACAGAGAGAGAAAGCCTTCCCCTAGAACTGGTACCCTGAATTCAGACTTCTAGCCTCCTAAACTGTGAGAGAATAAATTTCTGTTTGTTAAAGCCATCCACTTGTGGTATTTCTGTTATAGCACTATATAACTAAGATACCTATTATCAAAACCCCATTTCAACAGACTCTAAAGGCTATCTGAATTCCTCTCCAGTAATGCAACTGTGCTCTGTAAAGTATTTCATGAAAGTGGGTCACTGACTAGAGCCAAAAACTGTTATATAAAGATTTTCCCCACATGATTTTTTAAAGCTAGATTTTTAAGTTAAGCTAATATTTTGGCCATCTCAAGAAATGCATCAAATAAAATTGTTTAGAAATCAGCTATCCAAACCATTTCTAAAGTTATTTTAAAACATTTGATCTAGTCATTGTTCTGCCCTGTAACTACTCCCTGCTAAGCATCTTGAGGTGGGAGAGGAGGCTGTATGAAGGGATTTTTTTTTTTTTTTTTAAAGCCTGAGAAACTGAGACTTCCCTGCATTTCAAAGCACAAAGGCCTATTATTCAAGGAAAGGGGACAGAGAGACAGAGCAATTCAATTTTGTAGGCCACCGTGTACTTCTGCCTTTCTCCTGCCAAATCAAGGATCACACCAATCCCAAAGGGACCTCAATGGGGCAGTCCTCTGTGAAAAAGTGAAAGCAGTCGAGGAAAAAGAAGGGGCCAGCCAGAAGCCTTGCTCTTCCTAGAGCCTGGGGAGCACTCATTATATTTGAATGGAGCCAGTGAAAGGAACCTTTGCTGAGTGGCCTTGGGGGAGGGGAACGTCGGGCTGATGTGGACTCCATTCACACTCCTATTGTAAATTCCATCTGTGTACTATCATTTCCTGACCCAGAAACAGGGAAATGTTTTGGCCATAAAGTTCCCAAAGCGCTTGCCTGGCCAAAAAATCATTTCCTCTGAAGTTGACCAGCTCCTCGGAGATTTGATAAAATTTTAAGGCCATGTTTGCCTCTCCCCATTTACTAAAGGGTCTTCTCCTCATCTCTCTGTTTTCCTTCCAACCACTGGATTCTCAGTGAAGAGAAGTGAAACTTGGATGGTTCTGAGGAAAACTCTGGGGAAATCAGAAGCTCTTCTGTCCTCATATAAAACCAAAAAACCAAATCTGTTGCTGTTAAGTCGATTCTGACTCATAATGATCCTACAGGACAGAGTAGAACTGCCCCATAGGGTTTCCAAGGAGTGGCTGGTGGATTCAAACTGCTTATTTTTTGGTTAGGAGCCAAGTTCTTAACACTATACCACCAGGGCTCCCCATCCTCTTATAAGAAGTGTAAAATATCTGGCCGGCCCAAAGGGTATTATAGAGCTGAAGCTAGCCAAGCATCAAGCAGTAACCATAAGTCTGGGAAACAGAGGGTGAAAGTAAGGGAGAAAAGCAGGAAAGATGGAGAGCAGAGCAGTGGTTCTCAGACTCTAGTATGCATCAGAATCACCTGGAAGAGTTTCTGATTCTGGGCTGGGGCCTGATAATTTTCATTTCTACCAAGTTCCCAGTGATGCTGATGCTGCTGGTCCAGGGACCACACTTTGAGAACCACTGATATAGGGAGTGGCTATACCAGGCCTCACACGTCAAGTAGGACATTAGATGCAAGCTCAGTAAACATGATCTCCATCACCTGTCTGTCAGTTTGTCGTATTGTGGTGGCTTGCACATTGCTATGCTACTGGAAGTTATGCCACCAGTATTTCAAATACCAGCAGGGGCTCCCACAGTGGACAGGTGTCAGTGGAGCTTCCAGACTAAGACAGACTAGGAAGAAAGGCCTGATGACCTACTTTCAATAATTAGCCAGTGAAAATCTTATGGATCACAACAGAATGTAGTCCAATTCTCTTGCTTTGGATATGCCATTAGGAAGGAGGACATCATGTTTGGTGAAGCTGAGGGCCAGCAAGGGCGAGGGAGACCCTTGATGTGATGGACTGGCATAATAGCTGCAGTGATGGACTCAAACTTGCCAGTGAGTGTGAGGATGATGCAGGACAAAGCAACGTTTCATTGTTGTACGTAAGATCACCATGAACTGAGGTCGATGGCAGCTATCTGTCTCTATCTAAATGTGAGCTAGACTTAGTGACTCACTCTTAAGAAACAGAATGTGGCAGAAGGGATGTTTTGTGACCTCCACCTGGCATTCTCTTGAGATGCTAGCCTTTGGAACTAAGGAACCATGTTGTAAGGAAGCCCAAGCAACATGGCGAGGACACATGTGGGTATTCAGTCAACATCCCAGCTAGGTCATCAGCCAACAGCCAGCACCAACTGCTAGACAAGTGATTGAGCAAGCCTTTAGATGACTTTAGCACCCAGCCTTCCAATCTTCCAACTGAAGACTGTCCCAGGTATGGAAGCAGAAAGTCATTCTGCTGTACCCCGTTTGAATTCCTAACTAATAGAAATCATAAGAAATAATTTTTACTATTCTAAGCCACTAAGGTTTGAGGTAATTTGTTACATGGCATTAGATAACTAATATAAAGTCTAAGAACAAAACAGCACTTGCTTATTAGCTGAAGTGTTAAATCTCATCAGCTGATAGTTGTCTGGAGAAAGTTGTATCTGGGTCATGCAAGACAGAGTAGAGAAACTAAATTAGCTATGTCTGCCCATGAGCATGTAAGTGGGAAGTGACAGCACGTGTATTTTTTATTTGCCAACCCTGGTCTAAGACAGAAACCCTGGTTGCCTAGTGGTTAAAAGAGTTTGGCTGCTAACCAAAAAGTCGGTAGTTTGAATCCACCAGGCGCTCCTTGGAAACCCTATGGGGCAGTTCTACTCTGTCCTATAGGGTCGCTATGGGTTGAAATCAACTGAACAGCAATGCGTTTGTTTGTTTGTTTGTTTTGGTCTAAGACAAATGACTACAAACCAGATAAAAATGTTCCAAGAGGGAAAGGGAGGAAAAAAGGTGGAGAGAGAAGGGTAGCCAAAAAAGCACCGGACTTGGAGATAAGACAGAGGTTCAAATCTCAGCTGCTCACCAGCTGTGGCAACTTAGACAAGCCACTTAACCTCTCTGGGTCTCAGTTCCTCATCTGAAAATGACGGGGTTGTTTTGATGGTTAAATCAAATGAGATAATGATACAAACGTCTGACAGTATGTCCTCAACAAATGGGAATGTGGTGGGAGTCCTGGCTGAGCCTAAGCACACCTGGGGTGTGTGGGATGGATCTGAGGTCAACTTGACTTTCAAAAACATTATTTCAAGGCTTTACTTCCCAAAGTGGGTTTTGTGAAATACTAGTTCTGTATGATGTTAATGGTATGTTCTGTGTAATACTAGTAATGTAGGATATTAATAGGTATTACACAAATAAAGAGAGTTCACTTATATATACTTACCATATGACCAGCAATCCCATCCCTGGGTACTTACCTTAGAGAAGGAAAACTTATGTTCACACAAAAACTTGTACATGAATGTTTATAGCAGCTCTATTCATAATCACCAAAGACTGGGAACAACCCAAATATCCTTTAATGATATAAACAAACTGTAGCACATCCATATTATTACTCAGCAATAAAAATAAACTATTAATATATACAACATCGATGAGTCTCAAAGGTATTACCTGAGTGAAAGAAACCAGTCTCATATTACATGATTCCATTTATTTGACATGCTTGAAAAAGAAAGAAAACTATAGTGGTAGAGAGTAGATCAGTGGTCGCCAGGGGCTAGGGGTGCTGGAGAGGGTGTGACTATCGAGGGAGAGCACAAGGGAGTTTTGGGGAGTGATGGAACTGTTCTGTATCCTGATTGAGGCTGTAGTAGTTAACAAATCTACATATGTGTGAAAATAACTTTACACACACAAAATTAATTTTACTGTATGTTATTTTTCAAAATAAAATTTAAAAGCGTTTGCTTAAATTTGGGAAATATTGGGTTAAATGATTTTTTTTACAACCAGACTTCTCGAAGCCTCTAATATGTTAATGAGTATTTGTGATTCTCAGAGACTGGGAGAGAATATGCAGCATTTTCCCTAATTTCTTTCTCGGAGCATCACAACAGCCTGGTATCTAATAGCAGGTATGAGCTGGTACCTAGATATCTGGGCTCCAAGGCAGACTAAAATGGCAGTTTGTCAATCATGTGCTACCTGACACTACAATCTCAGTGCCTCATACTAATGCCAGGATGAGGAGGTACAGAGAGTAAAAAGTAATGGGTATTTCTATCTTTTAAAATTATACATATATATGTATCTACAAATGCAAACAAATGTCTCTGTCTTTCTCTTTCTCCAACACACACTTATTTATATGTGCATATGCACTGGAAAAAAGTCAAGATTCTAGATAGATTTCACCAAAAGATTGATAGCAGTTAAATCTGGGTGGTAAAATATTGGGTAACTTGATAATTTTTTCTCCTTTTGCTTTTCTATATTTTCCAATTTTTCTGCAAGGAATACAAATTACTTGTAAAATAAACACACACCAAAAAAAAAAAAAGAAAGAAATTAAAATAAGTAAAATTAGCTATCATTCATTGACTACCTACCACATGCCAGAAACGGTGCAAAGCACTTTTCATACATCATCTCTCTCATTTAATCCTCACCATTTACGTAAGAGGTACTATTACTATTCCTATTTTAAAGATGAGGAAACAAGGCTTGAGAGTAATCTGCCCAGCTAGTATGACATGGATTGACTCTGGAATATAATTATAGATGCACACACCCTGGCTACCCTCATATGCACGCCACTCTAGGGATGGCTGGCTTGGATTGCAACTATCTAGGACTCAGAACCAGATATGACCACTTTCCCCACTCCCAAATATCTTAATAATTTTCTCCTAGACAACTACCCATGTGGTAGGTTGAAAAAAACTTGGCCACGATGTTTTGGAGCTCATCCTTTCAACAATTATTTCCCCATTCCTAAAATCTGAGCTGGCCTTGAGACTTATTTTGACCAACAGAGTATGGTAGAAGTGGCACTGTCTAAGTTCCAGAGGCCCTGCGGCTTCCACCTTCACTCTCTTGAAAGAATTGTGTGAAGAAGCCCAAAATGAAATGCCACATGGAGAGGCTAAGCCATTGCTGCTATCCCAACAGAGCCCAACCCCAAGCCAACCTTCCAAATGAATGTAGCCATATATGTGAGCCTAGGCAAAGCCAGCAGAAGAACTAACCACTAAATCCATAACCCACTGCCGTCGAATCAAACTGCCGCATAGGGTTTCCAAGGAGCAGCTGGTGGATTTGAACTGTCGACCTTTTGGTTAGCAGCCAAGCTCTTAACCACTGTGCCACCAAGCTCATAGTAAAAAGTAATATACTGTTGTTGGTTTCAGCCACTAAATTGTAGGTTGATTTGTTATGCAGCAACAGCTAGCTGATACAACTCAAATTTACAAAGTTGAGAGATCTCAAGTCATTGAAGTGCCTGTACTGGTTTAATGTTACAAAGAAAATATTAAAGTAACACAACGGGTTAAGAGCCCTATCAGTGAGATTCTATTGTACCTCCTTTCCTAGTACACAGATTAAACCCACACTCTGTGCCCAGAGTGATAACAGATCTCACACTCTCTTCCAAGTAAATCAAAGGTTTCTTCTTCTCAAAGAAGAACTATGTACAACTGAACAGATACTTCTAAGTGTAGAAGATAATGCAAAAAAGAGTGGCAAGAGAGCTCTTCTATATGAAAACAAGGAATTGTTTGCATAAGAAAATGTGTACTGAAACCAATTAATATTTTTTCCTTTACTTTTACAGCACATTAGGTTCTTCTTCCAAGATTTATTGAGTCATAAAACATATTAACTGTGGCAGGCTGAGTTTCAATTAAAGACAGAAGGCGAGGGTCATTTACCTACAATTAAACGCTTCTTCTATAATAATAGGCGCATGAGCAAAAGGAACCAGCTGTCATTTTTACTCGGATAGAAATGGCTCTAGACCAGAAAATCATATTAGCTCAAAATATGATATGAAACATGCTGCTAATACCACGAGATGTCTCTGGTATGTGGGTAACTGCCTACCAGAATCAGCAGTCCTAATGAAAGAAGAAGTCCCTGGGTGGTACTAACACTTAATACACTCACTACTAACCTAAAAGTTGGAAATTTGAGTCCACCCTGAGGTACCTCAGAAGAAAGGCCTGGAGATCTACTTCCAAAAAATCAGCCATTGAAAACCCTGTGAAGCACAGTTCTCTGACACATGTGGGGTCACCTTGAGTCAGAATCAACTGGAGGGCAATTGGTTTTACTGGTTAAATGATAAGAAAAACAATAGCTTCTTTATTTATCATCTCTCTTGACAGAATGACTTAAAATATTTTAATTTTACAAAACACCAGGATGTCATCACAGATTAATCAAATTCTTACAATAAAATCATAATCTGCTTTTTAAAATCCTTTTTATCATTCTCAGAAAGGAGGAACCCAAAACAATAATAAATCCATCAGCATCACTGGTATAAAGCTTCGTGATTCATTAAAAGCAACACCACCAGCAAAATACTGCAGCAGTGTTTGCGGTTTGATGATGACAATCCTTTTTGGAAGAAAGCGTCTCAGAGGGAAAGAATACAGATGGTATCTCTAGCTCCTTCACAACAGGTCACTTTGCATTCCTTACTCTTTTAAATGCTATGGAAGTAACACCCTCTCAATCCTTCCTTCCTCTCCATTTCTCATATTTCTTGGCCTATTCCCTTTGTTGATTTCAATCACTTGGCCCCTTCTAATTCCTCCTTTCCTTGTACCTCAGTCCTCTCCTTTCTGCCTTACCTGATACACAAAGACCATAACTGCTACTCACATGACCCCTCTGCATTTCTCTGCTGTTAGCACAAAGAAAGAATTCTCTCTCAAACAGGGTCAGGTTACCCAGCAATTTCCCATGTCCTTCTTTTCTCAAAGATACAGGGTCTCTCTCTCTCCCCGCCCCCCAGGCATCTGATCTGTGATAAAAGAATGAGTGCCTTTGGTCAATGTTAAGCTGGTGAGAATCTAGACTTAATCTTAAGCAACTCTGTGTGTGTGTGTGTGTGTGTGTGCGCTTTAAGTGAAAGTTTATAGCTTGTTAATTTCTCACTCAAAATTTATACACATATTGTTTTGTGACATTGGTTGCAATGTGACAGCACACTGCCCGCTTTCCGCCCCGGGGTTCCCTGTGTCCATTCATCCAGTTCCTGTCCCTTCTTGCCTTCTCATCTTGTTTTTGGGCAGGAGTTGCCCATTTGGTCTCATATGTTTAATTGAACTAAGAAGCACGTTCCTCACGTGTTATTGTTTGTTTTACAGGCCTGTTTAATCTTTGTTTGAAAAGTGGGCTTCAGGAATGGTTTCAGTTCTGGGTTAGCAGAGTGTCCGGGGGCCACAGTCTCGGGAGTTCCCACAGTATCTGTCAGACCAGTAAGTCTGGTCTTTTTTCGTGAATTTGAATTCTTTCTACATTTTTCTCCTGTTCGGTCCAGGACTCTCTGTTGTGACCCCAGTCAGAGCAGTGGGTGGTGGTAGCCTGGCACCATCTAGTTCTTCTGGGCTCAGGCTGGTGAAGTCTCTGGTTCATGTGGTCCTTTAGGCCTTCGGTCTAGTATTTTCCTTGTGTCTGGTTTTCTTCATTCTCCTTTGCTTTGGACAGGATGGGATGTATCTTAGATGGTCACTCGCAAACTTTTAAGACCCCAGACTTAAACAACTTTTAAATGGTTCTTTCACACATTTCCCTAGAGTGGTAACAGGTATCACTTCTAACACACATAAAACCAAACTCTTTGTTGAGTCGATTCTGACTCATAGTGACCCTATAGGACAGCGGAGAACTGCCCCACAGGGTTTCCAAGGAGTGGCTGGTGGATTGGAACTGCTGACCTTTTGATTAGCAGCTGAACTCTTTAGCACTGCATATTAAAACCAAATCAACCATTACTTAGTGTCTACCACCCGCCAAGCCTCATGCTGAGGATAGAAACCAACAGAAGACTTGGGTCTTGCCATCAAAGAGAAAACACTGCAGAAATTACAAAGAAAAGCAAAGAATAATAATCAGCTGTTTCATGGAAATCTAGCAAATATTACCTCAGCATCACCAACTGGAAAGAAATTCTCAGGGTACCAAGCTTTTCTTTCCTCATTTATAATATAAATATAATAATATTAACAATATTTGCTTTGTAGGATGACTGAGTAGGCATCAAATTAGAATGTGTTTGAATGTATCTTGCAACTGTACAATATCAATTCCATTTGATCAGCACTTATTCAGCATCTATCTTGGGCCAGGTCCTGTGCTAGAGAGATTGGAAACAAAAAGAAAATCCATAATCCCTGAAACTAAAGCTCTCAAGGTCTGGTGGAGTACAAAGACATGCAAAAAATAGATAATACAATGTGATAAGTGCCATAATTGCTGTTGTTATTAGCTGCTGTCAAGTTGGCTCATGACTCACGGTGGCCCCATGCACAATAGAACAAAATGCTGCCCAGTCCTGTGCCATCCCCATGGTTGGTTGCAATTGGACTATCGTGATACATAGGGTTTTCATTGGCTGACTTTTGGAAGTAGATCACCAGGTCTTTCTTACTAGTCTGTCTTAGTCTGGAAATTCTGCTGAAACTGTTCAGCATAATAGCAACACACAAGCCTCCACTGCCAGATGGGTTGTGGCTGTGCATGAGGTGCACTGGCCAGGAATCAAACCCAGGTATCCCACATGGAAGGTGAGAATTCTACCACTGAGTCACCAACAACCTAGGAATATCTAAAATATACCACATCATAGGTGAGAGATTAAATAATTCAGCCAGGAGCATGAAGAGTAGGAAAAGAAGGGGCATCAAGGGATGCTATGGAAAAGAAGAGATAATAATAACTGAATAAGCTCCTTCTCTGTATGAGTTACTATACTAGGCACTTTACGTACAATATTCTCAATAAAGACTGAACAGAGGATTCTCCTTCCTGAAAACATCCTATCCTGTTAACTTACAGAATTTGGCTTCAGCAGGAGGCTGCCAGATCTAATGGCCTGGGGAGACAAATAGTTGACTGCCCAGATGGAAGGCAAAAATCACTGAACTAGAAGTGAAAAGTCATGGGTTTTCATCCTGGCTCTGTTACTATGTGGCTCTAAGTATGTTCCTTGGCTCTCTGGCTCTCTGTTTCCTCATCTGCAAAATGGAGCTTTAATATCAACTGACCTTGCAAGATTTTTGGAATAATGGATGTGGAAAAGGCTTTGAGATCTGTCAGTGCTCTTCAGTGCAAGACCTCAGCTGTAAATTCACCTGCCTACAGGGCCAGGGAGGTAACATAATTGAGCCAAGTAGGCCTGCAGGGACTCTGCCAGTTGGGGGCACATGTGCCATCCAGGCCCAGCAGCTACTCCTTGCTATCCAACCCCAGCTGAGTGTTGCCATATAGAAAATTGGGCCTACTGCTGCCAACCTATTTTTCTTAAAAATTGAAAGGCGTGTATAATTCCCTGATTTTTTAATAATAACTAGTTTTTTTTTAATGGAAAACATTATGTGGCCCTACAAAATACATTCATGCATGAGCTGGATTTGGGGCTTGGACCACCAATCGGCTCCATGTAAAGCGATGTTTTCAGTAGTCCTTTACTTCTGCATCCATTCTCTTAGGTTTTCCTTAGTCCCAGAGGGTCATATCAGGCCCATCTGGGCTCTTTTCCTTAGTCCTGATCCTCTTGGTCAATGGTTCTCAAAGCATGGTCCCTGGACCAGCAGCATCAATATCCCCTGAGAAGTTGCTATGGATGCAGATTCTTGGGTCCCACCTTAGATCTACTGATTCAGAAATTCTGGGTGTAAGGTCCAGTAATCTGTATTTTTAACAAGTCCTCTAGGTGAGTCTGATGCACACTAGAGAAACACTGCTGTCCATATCTGGGAAGAGAAAGGATGTGAGGAATATATAGACTGCCTTTCAGATTAGAGAAATCCTCTTCCTTGCGCACCACTAGCAAGCCAGAGGCTTCCATTTTTACTAAAAGGGCATCATAAAGTGCCAGGGTGTGTGATAAAGACCTAAGAGCTATGGAAGAGCTCAGTGCCTCGGGAAGGTTCTCAACTCTAGCTGTGTACTGAAATCACCTGGGGAGCTTCAAACAATACTAACACCAGGGTCCCAACCCCAGAGATTCTGATTTAAATCATTTGGGGGTGCAGCCTGGGCTTCAGGGTTTTTAAATGCTCTGCAAGCCATTCTTGTTTACAGCCCTGGTGCTTCACTCAGGCCTTAAAACAAGGGAAAAAAGAAACTGGTAATTACAGATACCCCTGGGGAAATGCACTGGGGAATCAGAAGACTGGGAGAGAGACTCACATTCTATCTACTTGTTTGTTATGGGTGCTTAGGGAATTTCCTTTGGTCTTCCTCCTTTGACCTCCCAGCAGGTTAGCATTCTAGTTACTTCCCACACAGTGCTCTGGAATGGATGTGATTCAATGCTTTTCAGGACTTGTTTTTGAGAAGTTTATTTTCTAATATTTAAAAAAAAAAATTGAGAGAGAAAGGGAAGGAAGGAGGGAAGGAAGATGGGTAGAACACGAACATATAGGGAAATCAATCAGTACCAGTACCAATTGCCACGGAGTCAAAGGGAGGGCCACATTTCAAGCAAAAGAAACAACCTGGGCAAAGGTTTGGACGTGAATTCTGCAAGGTTGTGTAGAGATAATGATGTCAGCCTAACTGGAGCAAAGGTACGAAGGTACATGCTGAGAAATGGAAGGAGATAAACTCAAACTGGTAGGATGGGAATATGACTGTAAGCAGACTTGAAGAAGAGGAAGACAGATTTAAATGTATGGACCCATATTTCCAAACTGTAACTCATAAAGACCTAGGCCAATGAAATACTCCACAAAAAAGGGGGGATTCTGTGGAAATACAAGTTTTGGAAAGCACTGCATATTAATATATCCACAGCTATGAAATCACCCTGCAGGAAAGAAACAGATCATAACTTTGTCAACCTAGCATTTCCCTGGCGTTTCATCACAGAACCTGTTTTTCACTTGATACCTATTAATTTCCCATGGAACTAAAGTTTCATTCATATAACTCACTTTTGGCAAAGCTACTCTGAGCCACGAGAACATAATATAAATTCGAAAACTGAAAAGGGATGTGAAAGCAGGATTTTAGTAAAGTAAATTTGACAGTAGTGTACAATGAGATTAGAGGTATGAACCTGGAAGCAGAGAGACCAATTAGGAAGCTACTTTAGCAATCAAGGTCTGAGACGATAGAGGTTCGCACTTGGGAAGGAATAGTATATCCTCAATTTGCTTACAACCTGATTGGTAAAATCAGACAAACCCAGGTAAAACAAGAGGAGAAGAATTAAGATCCAAGCTAGGACGCACTCTCTGTTGACTCACAAGGAACTCCACAGGAGAAAAAGAAAGCCTCCATAAAAACAAGGAACTGGCTCCAATCCATATGGTTAAGTTGTGAAGAGAAGGGATGGGAGCATGGGACATTCCAGGTAAAAGAAAGAGCATAAGCAACGCTGTGGCTGACCATGGTGTATGCATAGGGCAGTGTTATTTTCTTTATAACTGAAGTTAATAGTATACACATTGGGAAGGAGCAGAGACAAAAAAGAACATGTCCCATCCTGAAACAAGGATGTCCTTCACCCGTCTCTATTGACTCAGGGAGACAGAGCAAGAATCCATGGAATAAAAAAGAAAAAAAAAAAATCAATTTGGGAGTCATCCAGAAAGTTGGGAACTAAGCCACAAGGATAAACTCAGAACTTCTTCCTCATTTTCCTGAGCCAAGCCAATCTCTTCTCTTTGTATGGGGCTTACTTTTGAGGGGCATGTTTCCTAAGCCAACTTCAGATCCTCTTGATAAGCCTGACAAAGCAGCATTGAATATATTGAATTTATTCCTGAGCACAGCTCTGTGTTCTGTGGTGGTAACCAAGCACCATCAATAGGAAGTTTAAGGAAATAAGTCCTGGAGGAAGTGTCTTAGATAGGCAAAGAAAATTAACTTTGGCATTTCACCACACTTACATAGCACAAGTCAATTGTGAACAGAAACATTAAACAAATGCACCCTCTCCTACAAAGCTTCAATATTACAGGTATCAGTAGCTTTTAGACAAATTTCCGAAACTAAAATACATGCTTGCCATCTTCTGGATGCTTGTACCCATGAAAATATGTTTGAGCACTGTCAATCCAGCAAGTACTTACAAAGTGCCTACTATGTGCTCAGCCCTGAAATGACCTGCAGTCTTCTCCCTTTTCCTTCACACTAGACCTCTGGAGTCGCACTGTCCCATGTTTGAATCTCAATTGCTTTGGGCCTTGGCTTTCTCATCTATAAAAATAGGACTAAAATATCTCATTTGTTTATTTATATATTTAATGCATACATTCACTCATTCATTCAACAAGTACTTCTGAGCTCTTACCATGTACCTATGACAATGCTAAGTGATAGGCACTCTCACAGTGGCCAAAGAAACAGGTATGGTCCGTATACTCGTGGAGCTTAAATCTTATTGGATGATTAGGGAGATCAAATAACATGGGCCAATTACAAGGCACTGTGCTTCATACATAGAATGCACTCAATAAATGCTAGTTTCCTTCCTTCCTACAGACAAGGGGACATAGACTCATGTCTATGGTAGCCAACATAAATGAATGCAGCAGCTGGGTGGGGACTGTGGCAATCTGGAGAGCTCATGCTCCCACGAAAGGGCAGCCACCCCCACAAAAAAAAAAATAATAAAGTTGTCACTGAGTTGACCCCAACTCATGACAACCCCATGTGTCAGAGTAGAACTGTAGAACTGTGCTCCATAGGGTTTTCAATGGCTGATTTTTCAGAAGCAGATTGCCAGGCACTTCTGGGTGGACTCAAATCTCCAACCTTTTGGTTAGCAGCTGAGCATGTTAGCTGTCTGTACCACCCAGGGACTCCCGCCCCCAACTCAGGGTCTGCTAATTGTTTCCAGGACTGGATGCAGGTCTGGTGTAACCAGATCCTCCAGAAACCTGAATGTGAAATATCCCTATTTTTAAATGTTAGCAACTAATTCCAAACCTGGTGTAGACAAAAAAAGTACATCAGATCTAGAGGCTGCCCGTTTACAACACTGGTTACAAACTAATCCCAAGAAGGCAAGGCACTTAGATAACTCCCGGTTTTAAGCATCCTCTGTGGCCCCTCCAGTAAAATCCTCATTTTACCTCCAGCTCGGGTTCCATCAATCAACATAACTCTCTTTCTTCATGCTCTGCTGAAACAGGAACCTGGTGCTACACAATCATTACCACCAGAAGACAGGAAGATCTCACCATGGGTCATCAGCTTGCATTATACAAATGAATATAAGGGCTAGCTAAGAGGAAACAATGAAAATGCACTCGACAGAGCAGTGAGGCACAAGCAATTCGGAACCAAACTGTGCTGATGGGGTTTAAAGGTATCCACAGATAAAGGTGTTCAATCACAAACATACCAGAAGCACTTGGTCAGCACTTTCTGGTGATATTTTCCCTGTGTTCATTGCTTTCATGTTTCCTTCATCTCTGACTCACTCTTTCCAGCTCAATCTATAGCTTATAGATTTACTATCTGGCACCATTCCTCCGCAGAGCTTACCCTTTCCCTCCATCTTCTCTGTCCCCTCCTGCTTCAGATGGAAAACCAAATAATGACAAATGTAAAAAGATGTGGATATTTGTATTCCTTTGATTTGAGGTCCCAAATGAAGCTGGCCGAACAGACTATAAGAACAGAGCTGCCATATCTCCTCCAGAAGAGTCTAAGCATTGTTAACTCTGATATTCTCCTGGCTTTATAAAACCTAGTAACTATAATTCTCTGCTAGAGACTCAAACTTCCCCCTTTAATGTGTTCCTTTTATTCAGCCACATAAGGGTAACTGAGCATTCTGTGAGTCAGAGATGACCCTGGTAGGCCTGAGTCATCCCAGAAGTCCATCATGTGCTCTGGGAAGATCAACATCCAATAGTCTTCTTACCCGCTGAAAACGTTTGGGGACACTGAAACTGGTACCCAGACACATTCCTTGATGTGCATGGAACACAAGAGTCCTATTGTTATGGATTAAATTGTTTCCAAAAAAAAAAAAAAAGGATGTTGAAGTCCTAACCCCTGGTACCTGAGAGTTTGATCTTGTTTGGAAATAGGGTCTGAAGATATTATCAGTTAATTCAAGGTCATACTGGAGTAGGTTAGGTCCTAATCCAGCTGAGTGGTATCTTATAAAGAGGATAACAGACACACAGAGTTAGAAGGACAGCCACGTGCTTACAGAGGCAGACGCATGCCAAGGAATGCCAAGGATTGTTGGGAGACACTGGCAAGAAATAGTCTCTCTCTCAGAGCCCTCAAAAGGAATCAACATGGCTGATATTCTGATTTAGATTTCTAGTCTCCAGAACTGTGATAGAATAAATCTATGTCCACCTTATAGTATTTTGTTACAGCAGTCCTAGAAGACTTAAGACACGTATGGAAGGGAGGTTGAACTCAGCCCACAACTGATATTTATAAACCTCTGTGATGGACTGGGGAGTTCCTAAAAAATGCTTGACTGTTAGATGAGACACAGGGCCCTAAGAGAAAACCATCATGAATGAAGAAATCTGGCAGGGTGGGCACGACAGAGCAGCATGGTGTAGAGGTTGAAGGGGACAGAGGCTCCTATAACAGTGAGGGGCTGTGCTGATATCCCCCAATCCAGCATTATTCTCTTTCCTACCTTCTACCTTCATGTTCTTTTGCTTTGGAAAGAGAGGGCAAAAGCATAAAGAAGATTATGTCACTAGGCAGTGCAATGAATCACTTTCATATGGCCTTTCTAGCTATGGTCTTGTAACTCCCATGAAACGACTGGGTGGGACTATGCAAATAAAGTACATAAACTCTTGCTGGGGTTAGCTGGGCTATGCAAATAAAGTGCCTGTGGCCCACTGTGTTGGTTATGGTTGTGTGTCAACTTGGCTGACCCATGATTCTCAGTGGTTCAGCAGTTATGATGTAGTTTGGCAGCTATGTAATGATGTAATCGCCTCCATGATGAGATATTCTATGAGCAGCCAATCAGCTGAAAGGGAGTTTCCTTGGGGATGTGGCCTGCATCCAATATATGAGGACTTTCTGGCAAAGCTCCCTGACTTTTGCTCACTCTGGATCCTGTATCTGGCTTATCATCTGACCTCTGGTTCTTGAGGCTTGAGCTAGCAGCTTACCTGCCAATCTTGGGATTCATCAGTCTCCACAGCCTGTGAGCCAGAGGCTTGCCATCTGACCTGCCAATCTTGGATTCATCAGCCCCTGTCGCTACGTGAGTCAGGGAAGCCTCCGGCCTGACCCATGGACTTGGGACTTCCCAGCCTCTACATCCATGTGAGTCATTTCCGCCACACACACACACACACACACACACACACACACATACATATACACACTTCAGTGGTTTTGTGTCTCCAGAGAACCCAGCCTAAGACACCAACCAAGGGAATCGGTCAGATTTGCTGTCCCACTAGGCTTAAAAAGAGCCAATCCCAGAGGTTGAGGGGGGACCTCACTACCATTAAGAAGAGCTAGGAGCAGAGTGCGTCCTTTGGACCCAGGGTCCCTGTGCCGAGAACCTCCTAGACCTAGGAGACAGAGCTGTAACACTGGAGACAGCACAAGATAAGAGTGGTATGGGACCAGCAGACAGCTGCAGTTGGCTAGCCAACTCATGGAGGAAGAGAGCTGAGTGCCTTCAGGCAGGAGGCTTCCTGGCAAAGTGAGGTGCCTCCAGGCACTTATAGTCGGAGATAAAGAAAGAGCTGTAACACTTGCCTGAGCAGGGCCTGGCAGCAGCAAGTCCCAAGCAGGGCCCAGTGGCAGCAGCCAAGAAGCAGCTGTCCTGATCAAAGAACTGTATCCTGAGTTGTTCCTGTTACTTCCAAGTTGATCTTGATCCTGATAACCTGTTACTTCCCTAATAATCCCCATAATTGTGAATGTGGTGAGTTCTGTGTGGCCACTGCAATGAATTATCAAACCAAGCAGAGAAGCAGAGATTACTGAGAGGGACGGATGGTGACAGAATTGGTAAAAAGGTTGGAAAGTGGAGGTATGTCTGACCTCCACCTCATAGGATTCAGCCTTGGGCTGATGCTAATGTTGATTCTCTTCTCTCCCCCTAAAGTTAGGGGACCTCTGATGCCACCATTTTACACTAGAGCTCAGGAGCTCTACTACAGGAACCTCCTCTAACGTAACTACTCATGAGAAGAAAAATGTTTCCTGGCTATTTAAGGATGTGGAAGAGCACTGTTGTTGTTAGCTACCGTCAACCACTGTGATCCATAGGGTTTACATTGGATGATTTTCAGAAGTAGATCACCAGACCTTTTTTCCTAGTCTGCCTTCGTCTGGAAGCTCTGCTGACACCTGTTCAGCATCATAGCAATGTGCAAGCCTCCACTGACAAACAGGTGGTGGTTGCTTATGAGGTACATTGACCAGGAATCAAACTCTTGCATGGAAGGCAAGAATTCTATCACTGAACCATCACTGCCCCCCGGAAGAACACTACAGATTGGTATTTTGAAGAACTGTTGGTATAACAGGGGTCAGCAATCCAGCGGAGGACAGCAGCAGCACAGGCTACATCCACGGGCAGGGTGCATGAGCATCAAGAGGAGGTGGACATTTGGAAAAAGAGGGCTTTTCTTTGCAGACGTTATCAATCAGGACATAATACCACAGTAGTGCCAGTCCTAGTTTCTTCTGAGTTGTTGTCGTCGTTAGATGCCGTCGAGTTGGTTCCAACTCATAGTGACCCTATGCACAACAGAACAAAACATTACCCTGTCCTGTGCCATCCTCACAATCGTTGTTATGCTTGAGCCCACTGTTGTAGCCACTGTGTCAATCCATTTAATGGAGGGTCTTTCTCTTTTTTGCTGACCCTCTACTTTACCACCTCTGAGTAGTGCCTTACAAAAATGGAGTCATACATACACAGGGAAGACAGCACGTGAGGACCTGTCTACAAACAAAGGAATGCCAAGGATTGCTGGCAGCCACTAGAGGCTAGGAGGGAGGCATGGAAGAATTCCTTTCTCAAAGATCCAGAAGGAACCAACACAGATGAGACCCTGATTTGGACTTCCAGCCTTCAGAGCTGTGAGGCAATAAATTCTTGTTTTTTAAAGCCTCTCATTTGTGGTATTTTGTTATGGCAGCCCTAGACAACTAAGACACTATTTGTATATCTTTCTCTGTGCCTTCTTTGTTCTTATCCTTTGTTCAGTGTTCTATTGGGTAAGTCATCTTTTTCTTTATTGACTATACTCATTTTTTGTTAGGAGTTAACCCTTTGTCTACAATATGAGTTGTACATAATAGTTCGAATTTACCAACTGTCTTTTGATTTTGTTCATTCTTACTATTTTTTATTGTACAGAAATTTTAAATTTTTATGTAGTCAAAGTTATCAACTTCTAAGCTTTGTGTAGGAAACCCTGGTGGTGTAGTGGTTAAGAGCTATGGCTGCTAACCAAAAGGTCTGCAGTTCAGATCCACCAGGTGCTCCTTGGAAACCCCATGGGGCAGTTCTACTCTGTCCTACAGGGTCGCTACGAGTCGTATCAACTCAACAGCAATGGGTTTAAGCTTTGTGTCATTCTTAGAAAAGCCTTCTCCATTCTAAGATTATAAATAAATACACATAGTTTTCTTAAAAAAAAAAAAAAAGAAGAAGGAGGTGGGCAGACAAGGCAGCTTGAAAATCAGTGGCCCGAAGAAGGCTGGCAATGACACAAGATGAGCACAGCACCATCCCTACAGCAAAAAAGGTGAAAAGACTCAAGAAGTGTGGGCTCCAGCAGGACTGCAGCTCTGATCATATATGAGAACCTCCCGACCCCATTCCCTCATGCCTGTTGTTACTGTTGTTAGTTGCCATCGAGTAGATTCTGACTCACGCCAATCCCATGTGTGCCGAGTAGAACTGCTCCACAGGGCTTTTAAGGCTATGACCTTTTGGAAGCAGATCACCAGGCCTGTCCTCTGAGGCTTCTCTGCATGGCATATTCAAACATTTCGGCTAGCAGTTGAGCGCTTAACCATTTGTGCCACCCAGTGAGTTCTTACCCTGATGCCTAGAGGGAATCATTTGAGAGAAGGCGCTAGGAAAAAGACTAAGTTTTCTGCTAATCATGGATTGAAGTCTGCTATAACTGTCACATTGGTATTCACCAGTGGGTGAAATCAAGGGATATTTGTGCTACCCAAGTTCTCTTATCATCCTAAAAAGCATACATTCCAATGAGATACCATCTCACTCCGACGTTACTGGCGCTAATCAGAAACACAGAAAATAACAAATGTTCGAGAGACTGCTGCGGGGAGATTGGAACTCTTATGCACTGCTAGTGGGAATGCAAAATGGTGCAACCATTTTGGAAAATGATATGGCACTTCCCTAAAAAGCATACACTCTTGGGGTCCTCTTATTCCAAACTGTGTAAGGATCTAGGTACAGACTTAATTAACAGTTTGCTAACAATAGTAGCTTTCGTTGGAGTTTAAATTAAAAGTCAGGTAGTATATTAATCAGGATTCTCCAGATAAACAGAACCAACAACATATACACAGTCATGTGCTGCATAACATCCATTCAGGCAACATCTGACCGCATATACGTCCATGGTCCCATAGGTTATAATAGAGTTCAGAAATCCCTACTGGAAAACAGGACATAGCAGATGTAAACAGACTTAGCGAATGCAACAGCTTCCTGCATGCAACACACGTATCTCATGTCTCTTATATACAAAGCGATTGTGCTGCCAGGCATATAATGGTACAGTACATATATAACACGTCTTGATAGTCATAATAAATGGCTATATTACTGGCTTACATATGTACTGTACTTTCTATCATTATTTTAATGTGAACTTTCCCTATTTACAAACAGGAAGTTTACAGTGTATGCTCCGACTCACAGGCAGCAGCATCCAATCACGTCTCGAGTGTTGTAGCGTTATCTGTTTAGTTTTCTTTTGAAAATATTACTGTGAAGTGCATCATGGCTCCCAAACGCAGCAAAACCAGTGCTACAGATAGCAGTAGCAAGAGGCAAAGGAGAAGTATTGATCTGAAAGTGAAACAAAAGGCATCTCATACAGTTCTGCTGAGTATGCAGTATGATGTTTGCACAACATCCAAATCACATGTCCTATTTCACAGAACACGTTGTGGATGTTAAGCCACGTATGACTGTATATACGTATATATATACATACGTATATACGTATGTATATATATATAGCCGGCCCTCTGTATTCACAGGTTCCACATCTGCATATTCAACCAACTGCAGAGTGAAAATATTTTAAACTTTTTTTCTTGTCATTATTCCTGAAATGATACAGTATAATAACTATTTACACAGCATTTATACTGTATTAGGTATTATAAGTAACCTAAAGGTGATTTAAAGTATATGGAAGGATGTGTGTAGGTTATTTGCAAATACTACCCTGTTTTATATATGGGACTTAAGTATCAGCGGATTTTGGTGTCCGTGGGGGGTCCTGAAACCAATCTCCCACGAATATCGAGTGACAAGCAACCCCCCACGGATATTGAGGGATGACTATATATGCATATGTGTGTGTGTGTGTGTGTGCACGTGTGTGTGTGTGTGTGTGTGTGTGTGTGTGTAGAGAGAGACAGATTGATTTTAAGGGATTGGCTCGCATGACTGTGGGGGCTGATAAGTCCAAAATCCGTAGGCCAGGCAGGCTAGAAACTCCAGCAGGATTTCTACATTACAGTTTTATGCCCAGGAAACCTCAGTTTTTGCACTTAAGGCCTTCAACTGATCAGATAAAACCCACCTACATTATGAAGAGTAATCCGTTTTACATAAGGCAACTGATTGTAAATGTTAATCACATGTAAATACCTTCACAGCAACATCTAGACTAAGGTTTGACCAAACAGTTGGGCACCATAGCCTAGCCACGTTGACTCATAAAATTAACCATCACAGGTAGAAAAGCTAAAATAAATATTTTGATATATTTCATAAGAATTAAAGTGATTTTTGTGGAAATCTGAACTTGATTGTACACTATGTACATGGTTGCAAATACCCATTAAATATCCAAACATAGAGGGAACTTCTCAGCACCAAGATTGCTTGGCTTCTCTGACATCTGATATTGATAACTCCTTCCTTGAAATTCTCTCCTCCCTTGACTTCCTTTATCCTCTGGGCCGCTCCGGCCACTTTTGATATGCCATGGCCTGCCCGCTGCAGGTGAAAAGGCAGTAGGAAAAGAGAACACACGAGTATGTGCCTGTGGCGCAGCAAGGAATTGCCTTAAGTGGTAGTAGGTAGATCGCTGAGGGCTGCTGGGCCCCTTCCCCAGACTGAAGAGCAATGAGTTGTGGATCAGACCTGAGTGGGGCTACCCTGATCCCTTAACTTTGGTCACAACTCCTTGAGGAACAGGAGACACTCCAGAATCTGCACGTTCTCTTTTATTCTCATTTCCTATGCCTGTTGCATTACTTGTTTGCAAGTTGGTAGTAAGCAAAAATGAAAGCAACCTTGAACTTGTCCAGCTGGTCATTCTTGCCAGGCTTTGAACCTGGGCTAGTCCATCACAGGCTGGCCTATCTCACCGTTCCTCCTCAATCTTTTCAGTGGCCTCCTCTTCTTTGTCCTGCCCCTGAACTGTTGCTGTTGCACAGAGTTTTCTCCACGGCCCTTTTCTTACTATACACTCTCCAGGCAATCTTAACAACCACCCAGTTTTTTGTATTGTGGTTTTTTTTTTTTTGGCTTTAACAAACAGAAATTTATCTTCTCACAGTTTAGGAGGCTAGAAATCCAAATTCACGGCACTGGATCTAGGGGAAGGCTTTCTCTGTCAGCTCTGGAGGAAGGTCCTTGTGTCTTGTCAACTTCTCCTCCTCTGTTCCTTGGCGATCTTCATGTGGCCTGGCATCGATTTCATGTGGCCTGGCTTCTATCTTCCTCCATCTCTGCTTGCTTCTCTGTGCCTAACCTGCTGATTTTATATCTCAAACATGACTGGCTTAAAACACACCCTACACTAGCCTTATTACCATAACAAAGAAAACCCTATTCCCAAATGGGATTATATCCACAAGCATAGGGGTTAGGATTTACAATACATATTTTGAGGGGACATATTTCAATTCATAACAGTTTCTTTCCAGTAGATTCCAACTCATGCAACCCCTCATGTGCAGAGTGCAACTGCTCCAACCCTATCACTATTATCTGCTAAAGCACAATTTTCAAAAACAAACAAGAATAGCCTAGACTCTAAGCCAGTTACATCCTAGGTGAAATTCTGCATTTTTCTGCTGGTCTTTTTACCATTTTCTCAACCTTGGAGGTAATTTAAGATGGTGTTACCAAAGAGCCAGAGTTAGCCTAGTGACCAAATATTAAGCTGTAAAGTTCTTGATGTTACCTAGGGAACTGAAAGTTTATCTTTTAAGAGGGCGGCACCTCTTTCGAAAAAGCTTGGTCTCTCTCAAGTCCCTAGGCTGATGTCCCATTTTCATGTTTCTTTCCCTGGCCTCTGCTGTTCTGCAACCCCTATTTTAAAGCCGTCTGAAAGGCTCTGCTGCCAAAATCTGAACGATTACCCCATGCAGCTTATTATTTAGGCAGATCCAAAGGTCAACATGAACCTTTTTTTTTTTTTTTAATGCCACCAGGCTCACACGGGATTTACTGAAACCTAAACTTATTTTGTTTGCTCTAATATTCACAAGGCTTAAGAGTTCAAGGGAGTGTTAGATACTTCCTCCACCTCAGGGAGTACTGTTAGGGAGTCATTATGGATTGAGTCGTGTCCCCCCAAAATGTGCGTCAACTTGGCTAGGCCATGATTCCCAGTATTGTGTGGTTCTCCACCATTTTGTGATCTGATATGTCTTGTTAATCCTACCTCTATGATGTTAATGAGGCAGTATTAGAGGCAGTTATGTTAATGAGGCAGTATTAGAGGCAGTTATGTTAATGAGGCAGGACTCAATCTACAAGATTAAGGTTGTGTTTTAAGTCAATCTCTTGAGATATAAAAGACAGAAGCAAGCAGAGAGACATGGGAACCTCATACCAGCAAGAAGGTTGTGCCAGGAACAGAGCACGTCCTTTGGACCCGAGGTTGCTGTGCTGAGAAACTTCTAGACCAGGGGAAGATTGATGACAAGGACCTTCCTCCAGAGCCAACAGAGACAGAAAGCCTTCCGGAGCTGGCACCTTCAATTCAGGCTTCTAGCTTACTAGACTGTGAGAGAATAAGCTCATTTCTTAAAGCCATCTACTTGTGGTATTTCTGTTATACCAGCACTAGATAACTAAGACAGGCATGAATATCAAGTTTTTCCCAAAAAACTTACTGTCATCAAGTCGATCTGGACTCTTAGCAAGCCCAGAGGACAGAGTGGAACTGCCCCACAGGGCTCCCTAGGCCACAGTCTTTACAGAAGCAGACCGCCACATCCCTCTCCAGTGAAGCAGCTGGTAGGTTCAAACCGCTGACCTTCAGGTTGGCAGCCCAGTGCTCAACCACTACGCGACCAGGTCTCCTTCAAGTCATTCCCACTGGTCTCTAAATCACAAACACCACCATCAATCTGTGAGATTATGTAGACCACTCCAGTTTTAATGGTCACTCACATACTGATCATTTCCAATTCTGTATCTACTGACCAGGCCTGAGCTCCAGACTCATGTACCACAGCTTAGTACATGTCCCACAATCCCCTCAAACTCCACGTCTCTCAATTAATTCCCTCCCTCCACATCTGGTCCTCCTCTTATATTCTCTTTCTTCATCAACTGCACCTCTATTAAATTAGCTAAACAAGTTGAAAGTCAAAAACCTATCATTAGAGTTGGCTGTGAGTTTCTTTAAATGGACAATTGAAAGTATTACAAGGATATGGATGAATAATGTGGACTCTTTTACAAGATCAACTGAATTACTGACTTGAAGGTATGGTGTGTGTTTATAGTCTCACAGGACTATTGAACACATCTTAAATCACTTTTTCCTTCTCCATCTACATTGCCATGGACTTGGTTCCAACCTGCATTGTATTTTGCTTAAACCACTACAATAACCTTTTATCTAATCTCCCTCATTCATAATCTTCTAACCACTGCTTCCAAAGTGATTTTTGTTTCAAGTATATTTAAATGTCTTTTTTCTTATTACAGGAGTAATATATGTTTATTGTAGATATTTCAGAAAAATTCAAAATAGTATAAAAAGATAATCACTGTTAACACTGTATTATATATACTTACAGCCAATTTCTATGACTATACATCTTTAGATGAAAAAAGTTTATATTATGCATATTCTCATATGCCTTACTTTTTAAAATTAATGTTGTGAACAATTTTCTATGTCAATAAATCTTCTCATTATCATCATGTATAACAGAAACATAGTATTATATTAGGTGGGAATACAATCATTTGTTTCCTCTATTATTAGGACCTTTAGGTTTATTTCTATATTTCCTAATACAAAAAATACACTATAGTAAACATCTGTGTATATACATCTTTGTGCATATTCATAATTATTTCTTAGGAATCGCCAAGCCCATAGGGATGTACATTTTTAAGACTTTGAACCTGTTGCCAAATACCTCCCTGGGAAGGTTTTCTTCGTTTATTATACTTTCACCAGTTGTTGTTGTTGTTAGATGTCATCAATTCAGTTCCGACTCATAGCGACCCCATGTACAACAAAACGAAACACTGCCCAGTCCTGCGCCATCCTCACAGTCGTTGCTGTGTTTAAGCCCATTGTTGCAGCCACTGTGGCAATCCATCTTGTTGAAGGTCTTCCTCTTTTTCACTGACCCTCTACTTTAGCAAGCATGATGTCCTTCTCCAAGGACTGGTCCCTCCTAATAACATGTCCAAAGTACGTGAGATGAAGTCTCACCATCCTTGCTTCTAAGGAGCATTCTGGCTGTATTTCTTCCAAGACAGATTTGTTCATTCTTCTGGCAGTTCATGGTATATTCAACATTCTTTGCCAACACCATAATTCAAAGGCATCAGTTCTTCTTTGGTCTTCCCTACTCATTGTCCAATGAAGTGATCATTTTAATTTAGTAATCAGACTGTCACTCAAAGTCTTGGAAGAAAGTTACAGGTTCAAGAACAGAAGACCAGAGAAGGTCCAGAAAACAAGGCTGTCAGAGTCCTTGAGGCCAATGTGTCTGTAAGCATAGTTGTGGCCCACTAGATGAGCCACAAACAGAAAAAAAAAAAGCAAGTTCTTTCTTCAATCCTCACGGCAAATGCCAGGCAATGCCAGGGACTTTCATTTTTACATATGCCTAAGTACTTAATAGCTTCGCTCGTTAATTATTAAAAGTAATTAAAATTTAATATTCACCCATAGAAGTGTTGTACTGCTGATTACTGAAAACTTTGGCTCCTACAGAAAGCTTAGCAATGACACAAATTTCTTGCTGCACACATGACAACACAAATTGCTAGAATTTCAACTTTTTTTCAGTATCTCATGATGTCTTGAGTTTCAATTACAGCTCTTCTTGCATGCATTATTTTTAACATGTCAAATATTATTGTTTTAATGTTTTTGATAATTTTTTTCATGCATAAATTTTATGATGTTGGCCATTTTGGTTGTTATTTTGTTCCTCTCTAGTTCTTTGGAGCCCTAGTGGCGTAGTGGTTAAGAGTCTGGCTGCTAACCAAAAGGTCGGCAGTTCAAATCCACCAGCAGCTCCTTGGAAACCCTACAGGGCAGTTCTACTCTGTCCTGTAGGGTCAGTATGAGTCAAAACCGACTCCATGGCACCTAACAACAACAACTAATTCTCTGTTATCACCAAGTTCTTTTCTGACCAGAAATGGAGTGAATGGGGTAGGTGAATCTTGGGGTCTTTTGTCCCAAATAAGAGAGCGATGTCAAAAAACGTTCAAGAACCAATTGTTTGGGTGCTTCAGAATCTCCATACTGTGAGTCTAGGTTGAGTTAATAAGTTTACTGAGTTGGATTACTATTAAAGAGACCTGGTAAATTATTGCCTACAAGACAATCAGATGCTTGAAGGAAGGAGAGAGGAATAGAGCAGCTGAAAGGAAGCTCATCCTTCCTCCTACCAACTCTCAGTTTTTAAAGCACCTGTCTTATGTAACAGAAGAATACAGGCAGGACTCTATTAAACATTAGCAGGGCTAAGAGGTCTGAGCTACCTATTAGTCTAATCTAAACATAAGGAAGGCTGTATTGAGAGCTGCATCAATACTGTTTTGCACTCAACCCAAGTTACCTAGCCACTGGCTTGCAGATTCATGATACTCCTAATTTGAATCTAAAGTCTAATGGGAAAAAGGAGAGAGATCTTCCAAGCAAATGGAGACATCTGTATAATTTGTTCTGGTGACAGATTCAAAACTTCTTATTTTCCCATCTAGCCCTGGGAAGTCATGATTTTAAAATGTACAGGATTTACCTTGACAGCTTACGAGAGGAGATGGAAATCGAATTTCCACCACCCCAGCTTGCATTTCAACAGGGATTCCGTAATGTTACCGGCCTAAGAACTGGTTAACTGCGTGGCAGTACATTTCCACGCCCTTATGGACGAAGAGGGGAAGAGAAAATCAGCTAAATCAGTCCTACTTGATTCTGCTCACATTTCTACTGCCAAGACTAGCACAGTTACTCACCAACAGGCACTAGAAAACACCCACACGCTCACAGACATGTACAGTCAGGCATTTGTTAGGCTATTACTTAATAAACTCACTGTTTTCTATAATCTAGGCCTCTAACTAAAATATTCAGTAGCACCAGAATTGGGCTCACCTCTATAGCAGGTTTGAGGGGAAATAGATTCCACTTCTTGTTGGGAGGAGTGGTGATACTTACAGGGATGAGATGAATTGTTGGCCACAGTCTCGGCAGGCAATCTACCTCATTTACCACATGCCAGAAACTGTACATGATCTCAGTTAATCTTTACAACAAGCTATAAACAGTCACCATTTTATCCGTTTTACAAATAAGGAAAATTAGTTCCTGAAAGCAGTGGAGTCACTAGGGTTGGTGTCACCCAGTGTGGTAACTCATGTGTCACCTCCACCCTCCATGGTCCTCCTCCCATACCAGCCCATACAGAATCCTTAGTTATGTTTATTATACTAATGTGACTCATAAATCGTAATTCCTGTATATCACTCGTTCTTTTCCTTTAATTACTACTTCATTCTCAAAACAGTTATTGATAAAGGTTCACAAATACTAATTATCACAATACTGTAGCTAAAATACCAGAAAATTTGACAAAATCAGTTACTATAAAAACACCAGCAGTAATGAAAACAGCGCGTGCTCGTAGCGAGTGCAGATGAAACCACGTGATTTGAAGCGTCATTGTAATTTAATAATGACAGCTCTGACCAGAGTTTATTAGAAGGGCCAAAAAAGTAAATTAGCATAGTTTTAGCTTTGTAGGTGTATTGATACATGTAAGCTGGGCTTACGAAAAATGTTTTTGCTGTTACAACCAACTACAGGGATATTTTTATAGACAGTCATTTTAGTGTCACTCCCTCTGATAGTGTCACCTGGTATGGTCCACAACCCCTCACCACCACTGCCTGAAGCTTAAATATCCTCCTGCGAGTAGGTGGCAGATCTAGGACCAGATCTTAACCACCTCAGAGTTCCAATTCACAACCAGTTGCTATCAAGTCAGTTCCGACTCATGGAAACCCTACATGTGTCAGAGTAGAACTGCACCCCATAGAGTTTTCAGTGGCTGATTTTTTGGAGGTAGATTGCCAGACCTTTCTTACAAGACAACTCTGGGTGAACCTGAACCACCGAACTTTCAGTTAGCAGCCGCTTAACTGTCTGCACCACCCAGGGATTCCTCCAATTCAAAACCATCCTCGATATCAGGGTCATCCTATAGGGTCACTGTAAGTCAGAACTGACTTGATGGCATACAACAACAGAGTTAGGATGGTTGAACCCCCCATGTTCCCTCTCTAAGGGAAGTAGGAAAGTGTAGCAGTTACGAGCTAGAACTCTGGGCTCAAACTGCCTGGGTTCAAATCCTGGCCATAAAACTCATGAGCTATGTACCTTTGGACTGGTTACTTAGTAGCAGTTTCATCGCCAGTATAATAGGTCTGATAATAACATTTACCCCCACAGAACTGTAATGAGACAGTGCAGAAAAAGCACGGCCTGGATATAGTAAGTTCTCTATACATGTTAATTATCAAAGCTGTTCCCTGAGTGTCCTGATTTGTTTATCCTGAATCAAACAGAACTTCGTTCACAAGACCATGGTCCTCACGGCTGTTGAGTCTACGTGACTTTATCATCATCACTGTCCCTGCTGACCTTACTTCTGAGTCAGCTTTGCCTCTAGACCCATGGTGCAGCTGTAGTGGCCACTGCTGAGGGATCGGGCTCACAGCTGTCCCTCTCTTAGTTCATTTGTTCATTAGTTTCTTAGTTCATTCCTGCCACCTCATGCCTGAGATCTGGTGGCCGTCTGTGTTTACGTACAATATTCTCCCTTTGTCAACGCTCTTTTAATTCTTCTGATGACACAAACGGAGAGCAGCTCTAAGAAGCTAATCCCATTACTACCTTGTTTCATCTTTGGGTATTTACAAAGAGGCTCACTAACATCCCTTTCTAGCAAGGGAGAGAGAATGGAAGTATCCTGGGTTTAGGACATTTGCTGAATATGTTTCCTGTATAACTCATTCCTTTTACGTTTTTCTGTGTTTTGGAAGCACTGCAATGTTTCAGCATGAGTAACCGCTAGGTGGCAGGAGTGTTTCAGTCCCGAGTTCACTACCTTCCTCCTAGCAATCTCATTTACAGCAAACATACAGTTCCTTTCAAAATGAACGAGTTGCTTTTAAATCAACTTGCTTATCAATATGAATTCACGGGGAACAATAAAATTCATGTACATTCTCTTGAAAATGCGCTGTGAGGTCACTAATCCCATAGGAGAACTCTCACGAGGGTTATATTACTGAAGCAGTTTTATAGTCTTTGGCTTGAAAGGGTATGAGAAAAGTAAAACCTCAGCTTGTTTAGGGCATGGCCAAAGATGATTGTTTTTCCTCTCAATTGTTAACACTCAACTGGACAAAGGTCTGTAGGGCTAGGGGTTCGTGGACTCCTAGGCTATCATTTCATTAATAGAATTGGAGATGCATCTTTCACTTCCCAACAAGGTCCCAAAAATTTTTCTTAGGAGAGTGGAATTTCAGTAGCGCCTTGAGTGAGAAGCAGGTGTAGGGCATCCCTCTTTCAATTACATCCCCACAGGAATCCAACCTGCCAAGTGGTATCCTCTTTTAACAAAACAGGTTGGGAGGTAGAAAGAAGGGAGGACAGGTAGAGAAAAGGGCAGGAGTGCTAATAAAGGCCTCACCTTACAGTGTGGAGGATCAAAAGATGCTGTCTATAGTTGACTGAACACAAAGAGGATGTTTAAGATACCACTCAAATTTACAAAGGTAAATTTTACATAGAGGAACAAACTATATCAGGCTGTTACACAATGGGAAGAGAAAGAAGGGGAAAATAGGACGGTGGTGATGTTAGTAGGCTAAACTTCAACTACCATAACAGAGTATACAGATAATACCTAAATTTGAAAAAGCAAGAAATAGCACTAAAAACATGTTATTTAGAAACATGGAGGTAATTACCATATGAACTAAAAGCAGAAGTGGTTAAAAGTTCTTGTCTCTGTAGAATACAGGAAGGGACTGGAGGAGGGGAAGGTGGCTATACTATTTGACTTTCTAACCATGACCCTGTTTTAAGAATAGGCAAGGACAGATAGACATTAGGGTAAAACAGGTATCTGGGTTAATAGGAATAACTATCACTGAGTTCCTAACTGGGGTCGTTATATCTGATATAAGGAGACCTAGTGGCACAACAGTTAAGTGTTCAGCGGCTAACCAAAAAGTTGGCAGTTCAAACCTACCCAGTGGCTCCACAGGAGAAAGAACTGGCAATCTGCTTCCGTAAAGATTACAGCCAAGAAAAGTCTATGGGGCCATTCTACTCTGTCACATGGGGTCGCTATGAGTTGGAATCGACTTAATGGCACCAACAACACAACATATCTGAGATGAATTACCAAGCTTAAGCATTTGCTAGTTCACTCAGGGGTCACTTTAATATAGCCACTACTGCCACTTAGAAAGATATTATAATTTAAAAAAAAGTAGTTGCTGTTGAGTCAATTCCAACTCATGGTGACCCCATGTGTGTCAGCGTAGAACTGTGCTCCACAGGGTTTTCAATAGCTGATTTTTTCAGAAGTAGATCTCCAGGACTTTCTTCACAGGCACCTTCAATTCCCCTCATATATGACAATTGTCCAAAACTGGCATTTTCTAGCAAGGATCCGTTTTAGTCAATATTTTCACAGCAGATCACCAGGATCTTTCTGATATAAGTGAAAATACTATTACTCTTTGCAATAAACCAAAACTCTAAGGAACAAATGTGTCCATTTTTATTTCGTTTGTGGTGTGTGGTGTTCTAGCCCAAGTTCTTTAACATGCATCCATCACAGAATATGGTTACTCATGTCCAGCAAGTCTGCTACATCTGATCTTTAAACTTCCTGTTCTTTTTCTTCTCAAACCCCACATCTAATCTACCAGAAACGACAGCTTATCCTTCAAAATACACAAGGACTTGACAATTCACACCACACTCATCCCTAACATCCTAGTTTGAGCCATCATGACCTTTCACTTGGATCAGTGAAATAGACTCCCTTCCACTGCTCCCATCCCTGCCACTATTCTCCACACAGCAGCCAGAGTGATCCTTTCTAAATGTAAGTCATGGTGAACAGTTTGTAAAACATTGGCCTGTATGCTCTATCCCCCCTTCCCCATCTCATCTTCTCCCTCTCTCCCCTTCACTCACTCTATCCAGCCACAATGACTTCCTGGCTATTCCTACAACCCGGGAGCATGGCCCTGCCTCAGGGCTTATGCACTTGCTATCCCCTCAGCCTGGAATGCTCCTCTCCCAGATGTCTGAATGACTTGCCCCTCATGTCCTTCAGGTGCTGCTTTGTCTTCTTATACAACAGGCCTTTCCTGACCAGTCTATATAAATTAGGCATTCCCCTCCATCCCTCTAGCATGCTCCATCTCCCACACTTGCTTAGTTTTTCTCCATAATACTTGTTATCACAGGAACTTTTAATTTTACACACACACACACACACACACACACACACACACACACACACACACACGGAGCCCTGGTGGTGTCATGGTTAAGAGCTCAGGCTGCTAACCAAAAGGTCGGCAGTTTGAATCCAACAGCCGCTTCTTGGAAACCCCATGGGGCAATTCTACTCTTTCCTATAGGGTCGCTATGAGTTGGAATTGACTCAACGACAGTGGGTTTGGTTTTTCTTTTTTTCTGATATATATATATATGTGTGTATATATATATGTGTGTGTGTGTGTGTATATATATATATATGTACACACCCCCGGGTGGCACAAACAATTAAGCACTCGACTACTAGCTGAAAGGTTTACAGTTCAAACCCACCCAGAGGTGCCTCGGAAAACAGGCCTGTGTCAATCTTTTTCAGAAAGGTCAGTCTTGTAAACCTTATGGAGCAGTTCTAACTCTGCACACATGGGGTCACCATGAGTCGGAACAGACTCAACAGCAGCTAACAACAACCTATATATGTATATATCAAACATTGTAAGCTGTGAAAATACTTTTGTCTGTCTCCTGCTCTTCCATAGTACCTGTATTGCTTGTTTAATAATAACATCATGTTTTACAACCTGTTCTCTGTGCCCATAGTCATTCAATCCTTTTTATCTTTAAAACAAAAAAAAACCCCTTTTTTTTTACTGCTGTGTTCCCAGTACCTAAAAGAGCGCCTAACACATAATAGGTGCACAATAAATTCTGTGCCTAAGTGACAGCCCCCTCCCCATTAGTCAGTTTGTCATACTGTGGTGTCTTGCATGTTGCTATGATGCTGGAAGCTATGCCACTGATATTTCAAATACCAGCAGGGGCACCCATGGTGGACAGATTTCAGTGGCACTTCAGACTAAGACAGAGTAGGAAGAAAAGCTTGGCCATCTACTTCTGAAAATTAGCCAATGAAAACCCTATGGATCATAACAAAATATTATCCTGGAAGATGAGTCTCCTAGGTTGGAAGACACTCAAAATATACAGTAGCTTCAATAACAGACTCGAGCATATTCAAACATCTTGAAAATGACACAAGACCGGACAATGTTGCATTCATACATGGGGTCCCAGTGTGTTGGAGACAACTCAACAGCAACTAACAACAACAAAAGTGGCAACCCTAAGATAATACTCGTAGAAAATATGGCTTAATGTTTCCCTAAGTGTGAGACCTGTTTATGGGAGATGGTTTTAGATAGTAAGAAGGTGTGCATTAAATAACACCAAATCAAGTAGAGAGAATTATGTTTTCTTTTCAATGTTTAAATCCCTCTCATCCCAACAACTCTATAAGGGAAGTATCATTTCGCAGATGAGGAAGCTGCAGATGAGTTTTCATGATGACCAAATTTTCCTTTTTAAGAAAAAATTCACATGACATAAAATTCACCACTTTAAATATTTTTAAAGTATATCTTTAATGTACTCACAATGTTGTGTAACCATTACCACTGTCTAATTCCAGAACATTTTTATCACCCCCAAAAGGAAACCCATACCTATTAAGCAGTCACTCCCTATTCCTCCTCCCCACAGCCCCTGGCAACCACTAATCAACTTTCTGGATTTATCTATTCTGGCTATTTCATGTAAATGGAATCACACAATTATGTGGCCTTTTGTGTCTGGCTTCCTTCACTTAGCATACTCTTTTCAAGGTTCACTCATGTTGTAGGCATGTATTAGTATTTCATTCCTTTTTATGGCCAAGTAATATCCCATTGTAGGATTATACCAATTTTGTTTATGCATTTATCCGCTGACATGGACATCTGGGTTGTTTCCACTGTTTGGCTATCGTGAATAATGTTGTCATGAACATTTGCGTACAAGTTTTTGTTTAAATATCTGCTTTCAATTCACTTGGGTATATACTTACGGGTAGAATTGCTGGGTTTTATGGTAATTCTGTGTTTAACTTTTTGAGGAATGATCTGTATTCCGCAGTGACTGTATCGTTTTACGTTCCCACTAACAATGTATGAGGGTTCCAGTATCTCCATGTTCTAGTCAATACTTGTTACTGTCTTTTTTGTGATAGCCACCCTAGTGGGTCTGAAGTGTTATAATTGTAGTTTTGATCTGCATTTCCCTAATAAGGAACGCTGTTAACCATCTTTTCCTGGGCTTATTGGTCATTCGTGTACTTTCTTTGAAGATACGTCTATTAAGTCCTTTGCCCATTTTTTATATTGTATTTTTGTTGTTGAGTTGCAGTAGTTTCCTTTTAAAATAAAATTTTATATGTTAAAACAATGTAAAGAAAAACATTAGGGAAGCAATAACGCAACTGGGCAAAAACAATGAAGGCAGTATCCGAGTGACTCATAGACAAGTTTGAGCAACACTTGCTCAGGGGTTAAGAGCGAGGATTCTGGAGTCACACCACCTAGCTTCAAATTCCAGTTCTGCCTTTAAAATACAGTGCATGACATTTTGGGCAAGATATTTATAACCTCTTTGACACTCAGTTTCTCCGGGTTAAAATGGTGCCACTTCATGGATTCGTAGGGAGGAACAAATGGGATGTCGCAATGCAGCGCTTACACAGTGCGTGGCACAGCTTAAGCGCTCTATAAATGTTACCTATTACACAGCATGCTCTTTGCAGACTCAGCTTGCAGAGTACCCAGACCCGGACGCGGGGACAGTTCGTCCCTCCCTCGCCGACTCAGCGCAGAGTCTTGGGCGCATGTTCCCCTCTCTACGACCTTGTCCTGGCGCCCGCCTGTAGCACAGACGCGCCGTGATCGCGGGGCCTTACTTCCGTTTCCGGGGGTGGCGAAACGGCTTCCGGCAGCGTGACCTGAGGGCGCTGTGCCGGTCGGGTTCCCGAGCCGGAATGGTTTGAGCTGCAGCCGGTAACCGGGCGGCGGGTGGGAGTGGCCGTGCGTGGTGGCCTATGCCCTTCAGCCTCGGGGGAAGCTAAGGGCGGACCCCGGCGCCCGCCGGGAAGCGGCCTTCTCCTTGCGGCTCGGCCACGGGCCACGGTGCTGTTGCGAAGGCCGCAGGCCGGCCTTGGACCTCATCCGGTCCCGCGTGGATCCCTTTTCGTTGCCTCCTCGGCCATCGCCCACTCCCTGAGATTCCTGTGACCGCGGGCCGGGCGGGTGGGAGTCAGGAGATAGATTCTATTCCATTCTCGCCACTGATTGGCTCTGTGACCTTGGGCAGGAAACGTAATGCCTCCGCTGCTTTATTTAGAAAGTGGAAATCGTATTCACAGTGATTGTGAGCTCTTTAAGGACAGGAATTGAGTTTTATTACTGTTAAACCTTGTTGCCTGTTTCTGGCACAAAACAATGCACATATAGGTACTCTTTCGCCTACCTAAGTTGTTTGGGTCACAGACCCCTTTGAAAATCTGTTGAAAGCTATTGATTACCACCTCTCTGCACGCCCCCACCCGTGTTCAGATACATTTAATATGGCTTACAGTTTCAGGGGAGCCCTGGTGGCGTACTGGTTAAGTGCTCCGCTGCTAACCGAAAGGTCGGTGGTTCGAACCCACCAGTATTTCACAGGCCTCGCCTGAAACCCCTCCGTGGACCCCAACCCAAAATCAAACCCACTGCCGTTGAGTCTATTCCGACTCATAGCTATCCCGTAGGACAGAGTAGAACTGCCCCTAGGGGTTTCCAAGGCTGTGAATCTTTACCAAGCCGACTGCGACATCTTTCTCCCGCAGAGCGGCTGATGTAACCGCCGACCTTAAGGTTAGCAGCCCAGCGCTTTAACCATTGTGCCACCACGGCTTTTTCCATGGACCCTAGAGCCTGACATGTAGGCAGTCAAATATTTATAGTTGTTGAGTAGTAGGTATTTTTAAATGTAGAAATCCTTATCTACTTCAAATGAAGGAGGAAGATGTATATCCTGTTAGCAAATTTTAATCATGTGTCTGTCAGTGTGCTCATCTCATTTAAATCTCTCAACACTGAGGGAAGTATTATTTAATTCCCATTTTACAGATAAGGAGAATGAACTTGTTATTGGCTATTCAACCACATAGTGATGGGGGCAAGAATTCAAACCCATGTCTCTGAAAGTTCAAAGCCCCATGTTCTTAACTGGTAGATAAAAGTACTAGATGCACAAACGGATTTGAATGTGCTCTAGTAGCCTCTGTGTTTGAATTAGTAATGTTATAGTTATCAGTTTGTCAGTTATCAACATAGATGTCCACAAATCAAACGTTGCATGCTGTGAAAATACTTTCATTTGTCTCCTGTTCTTCCATAGTACTTACTGTATTGCTTGTTCAACAACATCATGTTTTATAACCTGCTCTCTGTGCCCATATTTATTCAATTCTTTTATCTTTGGTGAATGCTTAATCAGGTGTGTTGGCTGAATATGACTATATCAGTTATGTTACTTTGTTCTGCCTGCCCTCCAAAACAGGTGTAGTTGATATGAGGTGATTAGGCTTTTATTTCTTTTCTGTACTGCTTTTTAAGGGACTGTATTAGGGATCTTGGAAGTGCTCCAGCATGTCTGACATTCAAGAAGCCACTGACCAACTCTTGGATGTGAACCTGTTTGAGAACCAGAGGTTTGTAAAAGTGACAGAAAGTGGCCACAGAAGTGAGTCTGAGCATCTCCAAGTCACTATTGGAGCCACTGTACCTACTGGCTTTGAGCAAACAGCTGCGGATGAAGTTAGAGAGAAACTGGGGTCATCATGCAAAATCAGCAAAGACCGGGGCAAGATATATTTTGACATTTCAGTGGAGAGTCTCGCTAAGGTTTGCATGTAGCAGAATTTAAATAGTTTTCTAAATTGTTCGATTTATGATTACTCTTTACTTACAGATCCCTTTGGAATCCCTTGTGCTTTTCTTTGCCCTAAATCAGGTGATTTTAAGATATACTTCATTTTCTATTAGGTACTGATTTGTAAGTTTGACTAGTAGGTTTGCTCTATTTTTAGAAGTAATTCTAGTATTCCCTGAGAATGAATTCACCAGAAAGAATCCTATGTGGCTTACGAAGAAATTCCAAGTATGTGCTGCACATCTTTGAATTTATTTACTTCAGCATCTAGCTCCAGATTTTGGTGATGAAGCGACGAATAAGAATTTTCTTCTTGTTTTTTTAGTCTGTGTCAAAGAAATTCTTGCACAAAAGTAGTTAGGAATCACTGAAAGTGAGAGGTGAAGGTCAGCAAACTGCCATCTCTCTATAATAAAAGCTGAAATATTTTTCATTACCATGTAGCATGAGGGCAGGGGTTGTCTAGTTTTTTTGTTTGTTTTTTAACTGTCATAGTCCCAACTCTCAGACTCTAGCATATAGCAGGCACCCAGTAAATATTTGGGATGAATTGGTGAGCAGATATTTTCCATACAGTATTTTAGTTAATATCCTCAACAGCTTTGTGAACATAGGCACTAGCACTATTTTTATTATCAGTAATCATTAGGCTTAGGAAAAATAAGTAATCTTCCCAGCATCACTCAGCTAGTAATCACAGCTGGGTCTCAACCCAATGCTCTTAGTCACTGCAGTATACAGTATACCACAGAGAGCCGTGAGGAAATCACGATAAAGTCCCCCTTGATTGCTTTGTCTTCCCCTTCCCCCTCATAACCCTGTTGCCCACATAATACTTCAGCATTCTATCTATCCTTCTTCCCTTTCTGTTGGGGAAATGCAGAAGCAGATGGGTGATGAAGCAGATGGGTGGCCAAACGGATGGGATACTGGCAGTATTTTTTTTTTTTTTAATTTTAAACAGAAATGATAGGTATTAGCTGCCTTAATACTATTGTATCTGATTTGTATGTTTAAATGTTGATAGTTTGTGTTTTTTAAAAGCTTTCTCAGAAATTTATTTCTAACATTTTTTTTCCTCCCCAGGTTCATTGTTTGAGATCAGTTGATAACTTATTTGTAGTTGTTCAGGAGTTTAAGGATTACCAATTCAAAGAAACAAAGGTGAGCGATCCCAAACATGGTAGGTGATTTTCAGTCACCTTCCCCAGCATTACTGTTGCTTTTTTATGATACAGAATGCTGGGAGGCATTTACAATAAAATCCAAAGAGATTTGCTAACAGCTTATTCCAAAGTTATTCTTACAAATCAATATTGAAAAACATCAAAGTCTATAAGAATTAAAACAAATTGTTGGACTTACTTACAAAAGATATACACTTTAGATTAGCTTTGCTGACATGTATAGTTCCAAAATAGAATTCCTTCCAGACTGTGAACCAAAGAGTAAGTGACAGTTTATGTCATCTACAAATAACACTTTGTCAACATTCTGCTTTTGCCCTGCTTTCTTCTTTAACTTCATTTTTTGAAATAAAGCCAAAGTAATATCCAAATACTCCTTCAGTTGTTGGGACAACAGCTTTGTCTCCAGCTTGAATTTAGCTTCTGATTCCCAAATATTCAGCTGCTGCCTAAGTTGAAAGTTGAAACTAGATTGCAGTAAGATTTTAGTATTTTTCCACATTTCTTTTTGGTCAGGTTTTCAGAGTCAAATGCTTAGAAACTTTTTTTTTTTTTTTTAACCAATTGTATTGCCTGTCTAGGAAAAGTCTTTTTTTAAAAAATTATGATATGCTACTTAATTCTCTAATTTTTGTTCATTGGCAGCAGGTTGGTTTCCAAAACATTATTCATAAACCAGTCAGACAAATTGATATGACTCCACAGCTTAGAAAGTTAAAACCAGACCTAGAAGAATTCAGACTGAAAATAGTTAAGAATCTTATTAACTAAAAATGTAACTTTCAACACTAATATTATAACCCTTCGGACTTCTGATGGCCATTGCCAACTAAATCATACCTGTGAAACTAATAAATAATAGGCAGACTATTAAATTTTGCTGGTGAGTATTTTGAAATTTAAATAGCCAATTCTATAAATGAATAAATGTTGACAGATATTTTGAAAAACTAAGTTTTTGTCTTAAATTCTTGTCTCTAGCTTACCAGGACACATTCTTAAATTCTTGTGTTTTTGCCATCTTAGAGTTTGTATTCTTTTGGGCATTTTTGATATCTAATTAGAGGTGAATTTGATTATTATGAAATGATTCTATATAAGCCATGTTTTCAGAGTTGCCTTGTAAGTGACTGCAAAAGAGGTTCCTGGTGGAAGTCCTAGAAGAAGAACAGCAAAGATTAAGGCAGATTTTCAAATCTATGCAAGGGAAACATGTATGAGTCTGACCATAAGAAATTGTTAAACCCTTGGCTTTATGGACTTAAATTGCAACATACTGTAGTAAAACTCCTTTTTAAACATTTGCTTCTAGCTTTCATTCTGTTGACTGAGTTTATTCTTTGTGGAGTTAATACTTTTCCTTCACCTCATAAAAAGTCTGTTTAAGCATTCTAACAGGTTTTTTTTTTTTTTGACTCTTAAGTAGTTAGATCATCTCATGAATTTATTAGCCTTTTTTTGCCCCGAGGCTAACGAATCTGATTTATTTATCTTAACTAGGTAAAACATGTACATAGAACAAAATTATAAAGACTGAAAAGAATATAGAGTGAAAACTAAGACTTTGCTCCTATATCCCCATGCTATGTAATTCCCCGTCTGGAGGCAACAGCTATTACTAATTTCTTGGGTATCCTTTTAGAGATATTTTATGAGTACATTTATTTTATTGATTTATTTAACGCAAATGGAGCATACCATAATACTGTTCTGTGCTGTGCATTTTCCCATATATTTTGGAGATCATGTCAAAGTCATTATTGGAATTAATTACATGCATTCCATTGTGTTGCTGTACCATGCTTTAATCAGTCTCATTTTAGGACACTAGGTTTTCCCAGCCTTTTGCCATCACGGTGCAATGAGTAGGCTATGTATATCCTTATATGTATTCAATCTGAGGGTCGTTTCTCTGTTTAATAGGAGAGTTTATTCCATTGATATTTGTTAATATGACAAATGTTTGGTCTTCTGTCACATTTATGTTAAACTTTCTGCTTTTTTTTTTTATCTTTACAATATATATTTTCTTTGCTTCTCCCATGTCCATGTGTTTTATAATAGTTTGCTAGATTTATGTTTGTGCACTAGCTGTTACTTTTATAAGTACAACTTGATATTATGTACTTAATCTACTATATACACAATATTTCCCGAATTCATACTAAGAGCAATGATGAAATTGGTATTATTTCCACGTCTTCCCTCTACCTCCCAATTGTAGTTAATTTTATTATTTTTCTTAGTGTTGATGTTTATGCCTTTAAATATACTTTTATTTACCAGCTTTAACTTCTGTCTTTTGACCTCTGGGTATAAAAGATGAGGATAAACAGCATGGTTAAATTACTTCCGTGTTCCTAACTTCGCCCTCCCTACTGTAGGCCACAGTTTGTAACATTTACATCCTGTTTGTAATCTTTATCCCTATATTTGTTTTCATTTTTCTTCTATAGTTAAATAGATTGTAGATTCTTTGTCATTTTGTTAGTTTTTCTTTTCATTTCTTGAATGACATAAGTTCAGAAATATTTGTCTTTCATCTTTATATCTAATCAATAGTTTGGGTATAAAATTTGGGATCACACTTCCTTAAGGATATAGTAGGCAGTGTTTATTCTTGTCTGGTATTAAATCTTGCTATGGAAACTCCTGAGGCTCTCCTGATATTTTTTTCCCCCTTATTTATTGCTTTCTTGATGTGTTTGCTTGATGCCTAGTTTTTTGTTTTTTTTTAAACCTTTGATGTCTACCAGGATATAGCTCATTGCTGACAATTCCTTGTCAGGACATGTCAATCTGTAGAAAGAGTCACATCCACTTACATTTCTGGAAAATTTTTTTGAATTATTTGGGGGGAAAAAAGGGTTTTTTTGTTTCATTTTAATTCCATTCTTCAGGGATACCAATAATGCATATGTAAAATCTTTTTTGACTTTCATACTTATGTTTTTCTCTCAAATCCTTTTTTAATTTAATTTCCATTTTATTTGTCTTGCTTTTTTCTACATCCCTTACTGTGTTTTCAGCAGTGTCTTTTATATATGCCGCTTTCAAAATGTTCTGCATTTCTGTGATAGTTGTATTTTTTTATTCCACTTTTTCTTTGAACTTGACAAGCTCCTATTTCATCTCCTTCTGGAGGCTCATTTGATCTTCTTTCTGCTTTTATATCTCTCCTTTGAGCTGTTATTTTACAAAGGTATTTCCTCATTACATTTTTGGTGTCATATCAGTGTGTTTGATCGTAGTTTTAAACTGTTCTGTGGCAGTGTTTTTCTGATCACTGTTTTTTGTTGCCTGTTTATTTTTCTGTTCCTTTCTTTCACTACTTTTGTATAAATTCTGTGCTGATACCTCTTAATAATTGCTCATGTTTGAACAAGGTAGTTCCTCTTGGACTTGGTGTTTATAGGAGGTTCTTATAGTGGGAAAAGCCAGGAACATGCACCAGGCTAGCAGGAAGTTTCTTTGGTTCACAATTCTTTCTGACTAAGAGTTGTGGGTGAATGAGTTCTTCTCCTTTTTTTACTGCTTTATTGAGGTATAATTTCAATATCACTGAATAAGTTCTTTTAACCTTTACTTTTCCCTAGCCTCAAGGGATCAGCAGCTTCAGTGTTACTCACAATGCAGTGTCTCTCTTTCCCACTCTGCCTCACCAACAGACAGTTTTCAGCACACAAGCACACATAGCATGTCTATGAGATTCCTTGTTCTGCCCCCATTTCCCTCCCCTGCTTCTCCTTGGTACAAATGAGGTCCAGGGAAGCTCCTACCATCAGTCCATATAACTTCTTTCTGGCTGTTCCAAACAGGAGTTGATTTGCCACCTACTTCACAGGCTGTGCTTTGTCTGAGGTCTGTAGGCATTGTCTCTCATGTCTTCCTGTACTGTACCTTTGTTTGACCTTCACTGCATTTGGGGATTCTTCTTATGTTTTGGTTCAAAGTTACAGATACCATCTAGATTCAGTAAAGATGAGTTGGTGTTTCTGTTTCTTTTTCTTAGACCAGTTTCTGAGGAAGGAAGGGGACAGGGGGCCGAGAGAGTTTTATTGAACCACGTTAAAGCTGCAGGTCCTCTAGAGGCCCTTTATAAGGAAATTGTTTGTAAATAGAATTGAACTTGTCAAACCTGTAGTTTCACATTATTTCAGCAGGTTTCAAGTAGTATCAAACCCTCACTTCCATTTCAAGTATTAACTCCATCAGTCAGCACTGATTCTTTCTACTTTGATCTTTAGTAACATATATTGTCTGTACCAGTCCTTTGCTATACCAGCCCTTCCCTGTGGAAGTGTTCTATGGCTGCTGTCCAACATGGTAGCCACCAGCTATTAGCACATGAAATGTGGCTAGTACAACTGAGGACCTGAATATTTATTTAAATAGGTACATGTGGTTCATGGCTGCTATATTGGACAGTGCAGGTCTAGATCACACAACTTTTAACATTTAATCACATATTATCCAGTAGCTGTTTAACGAGCAGGCATTTTTATACATGTTTGGCTTGTAGCAGTGATCAAGACAAAGTCCTTCCTACCAGGCACTTACCTCCTAGGAGGAGCCTTGATAACAAACAAATACATAAACCTTCTAACTTCAGATACCCAAAAAAAAAAAAAAAAAACAGTTGCCATCCAGTTGATGCCAGTTCATGGTGACCCCATGTGTGCACAGTAGAACTGCTCCATAGAATTTTCAAGTCTGTACCTTTTAGAAGCAGATCACCAGGCCTTTCTTCCAAGGTGCCTCTGAGGGATTTGAACCACCAACCTTTTGGTCAGTCAAGAGTTTAACCATTTGTGTCACTGAGGGACTTACTAACTTCAGACAATGCTAAAGAAATAAGACAGGAAGAGAATGACTTGTGAAGACTTCTTTAAATAGAGCAGCTCTTGGAGGACGTGCCTAGCAGTGTAGAGAGACTAAGTGAAACAAATACGTATCCAAGCAGAGGTAGGAAGTAAGGGAGAGAATAGTCCTAAGGTGGTATAAGGCAAATAGGCAGAGGTCAGATTGTGTTGGGCTTTTTAAAGAATTTAGATTTTCTATGCACAGTGCAAAGCTATTGAAGGCTTTTAAGCAAGGGAGGGGTGTGACCAAATTTACTTTTTAAAAAGTTGACTCGATACTATATAGGAATTGGATACATAACGTTAGCTGATAAATTTTTTTTCTTTAAAAGATTTTTATTTTCTAAAATAGTTTATTTGTATACTCATTACAAAATTTAAAAAAATACAAAAGGAATTTAGTCAGTGAGAAGTAAATCTCCCTCCCATCTTTTCATCCGTCTACTTCCCCTCCGTGTGGAGGTAACCACTATTACATTGTGTCTTACTGCTTACATTTTAATCTTGAAGTTCCAACTTCTGATCTACCATTCTATCTTGTGTTATTCTTTAGTGGCTTAATTTGTATATATCTAACTTACCAGTTCTATTTTCATTTCCTTGAGCGCAGGCATTATTTTATTTACTCTTGTTCTGTACTCTGACCACCTGCAACATAGTGATTTAGCGTAGTCTGTAGCAGACTAGGGGTTTAATTGTTCAATTAAAGTGATGAGAAATGAATGGATTTCATTCTCTGTCCTTTATAGGAAGAAGTTCTAAAGGATTTTGAAGACTTGGCTGGGAAGCTCCCATGGACAGACCCTTTAAAAGTGTGGAAAATTAACACCAGTTTCAAGAAAAAAAAAGCAAAGCGCAAAAAAGTAAATCAGAATTCAAGTAAAGGGAAGATTAATAATGGACAAGGAGAGAAAATAGATGAGAGAGATGTTAAAAAAGAGTTCACTAGCAATGCCGGAGAGCCACATATCCTAGACTATTATGAAAATCCTGCCATTAAAGAGGAGATATCAACATTAGTAGGTGATGATTTGGCATCTTCCAAAGAAGAGGAGGCTGATGAAAGCTCAAAAGAAGAAACTGACCATCGAGTGCTAAAGTTTAGAGTCACATGCAATAGGGCAGGGGAGAAACATTGCTTTACATCAAATGAGGCCGCAAGAGATTTTGGGGGTGCTGTTCAAGATTATTTTAAGTGGAAGGCTGACATGACCAGCTTTGATGTGGAGGTAGGTAGAGAATGTTATGATTTAAGAAGGCTGTTTTAAAACTTACTGCCATTGAGTCAATTCTGACTCATAGTGACCCTATGGGACAGAGCAGAACTGCCCCATAGAGTTTCCAAGGCTGTAATCTTTACAGAAGCAAACTGCCACGTCTTTCCCCCGAGGAGTGGCTGGTGAGTTCAAACCACCGACCTTTCAATTAGCAGCCAAGCACTTAGCCATTGTGCCATTAGTGCCCCTAAGGCTGTTATAGATGTGTAAAATTTTCAGACTAACCCAGTCTTACAAACTGAGACCACAGAGCTAATAGGGTGTGGTTAAGAAGAGCATCAACTATGGAGCAAGAGATCTAGCTCCAAATTTTGACTCCACTACTGTGTAACTAAACAATATAGTCTCTTCTGTGCCTCTGTTTCAAATGAATCCAATGATAGTATCTACCTTTCAAGGTTGTCCTGAAGGTTAAACAAGGTGATACATTTAAGTACTTGGCACAACACCTGGTACAGTGAAACCTGTGAGAGCTGGAACTTGACAGGACTACCTTGTTTTTCTGAGTCTTGCAAATTTCACACTTTTGACAGGGTGCAGCCTTACCACTTTTCTGTCACTCGTTTTAGTGGAAAATATTTGAGTTTTCCTTCTCTGGCAGGTTTCTATCTTACACAAGCTCCAGTTTTTGCAGGTTTTACTGTATAGAGTAAGTCAGTAGATGGAAGCTATTGGGACTTGAGTTTTCTAATTTCGAATCTAGTACCCTTTACTACATTATGATGACTTTTAAATTACAAAGTTCAACCAGATTAAAAACAATTATTTTGTTTTTGTGTGTCTTGGTTGTACAGTTTTGTTACTAAAAAAGTGGAGCACATTTTAAAAATAAGCTTTGACCTTCTCCAGTCAGAACATCAGTGCTAATAGCATCCTAGAGCCAGCTTTCCTCTTTCTTAAGTGCTGCTAGATTCCCACACTCAGATACTAGCTCATAGTACTTCTTCACATGTTTACTCTCTTTGGTCCCAGTACTCTGCTACCCACGTGATTCACATGTGGGCAGTACAAACCAGAATCTTTAAATCTCTGACAACTTAAAAACACCTCTAGAAGATGAGATTTCTACCAAGAAATCATTTTCTATTGCTTTTGGGGCTCTAGAACCTGGAGCAAGTCACTTATTTGTGTGCACACTCAAGTCTTCTGCGTATCTCATAGAGCTTCTGGGAGAATGAGGAGGCTAACTAGGTAACTAGAACAGTGATATCTAAAAGTTAGCAAGGGGGCTTAGAGCACAGACTCTGGAGGCATCCTGCTTGAGTTCAGAGCCCAGATGTACCACTTACAAGCTATCTGGGGTTCCTCATTTATAAAAAGGGGGTACTAAGTACTTAGCTCAGAGGTGTGACTATGAAATGAGGTAATGAATGTCAAGTGTGTAGAACAGATCCTGACATGTAGAAAGGCTGTATAATCATCAGCTGCTGCTGCTGTTAAGATCATGAGGAGGAGGAAATGGAAGTGATTTTAAGTGGAAGATTGAGGAACGTATCTTTATTTGAATAGTTTATATTCAGTGTTGTATGTGTGTTTGAAAAAATTATAACCAGTATAGGAAATCCTTATTCTACAGACATTACTTGAGTCAAATTAAAATGAAAACAGTGTAATAGATGATAAAGCAAACGTGGTATAGCATTAATAATTGGGGAATTCAGTGAAGGGCATATTTAGAAGTTCATTGTGCTAGTGTTCTTGCAGCATTTTTCTGTGTTTGAAATATTTTCCAAAGTTTTCAGAAAATTTTAAGTATATTAAAAAAAACAAACCTTCAAAATATATTTGCATTTTAAAAACTTGGAGAAATATGGTTATACTCAACTTATAGTGAATGAAAAGAAAATAATAAAATCAATACAAAATTAAAGAAGATAATATTACATACTTTATGATTCCATTTATATGAAGTTCAAAAAGTGGCCAAACTAATTTATGGTGCTAGCAGTCAGATTAATGATTACCTGGGGTGAGAAGTATTGACTGGGAGGGGCCAAAGGGAGTCTTTAGTGGGTGCTGGCAATGTTCTCTATCTTGATCTGGATGGTGGTTGCACAAGCGTATACATACAGATAAAAATTAATTGAGGTATATACTTAAGGCTTGTGCACTTTACTGTATGGAAAATATAACCTCAATTAAAAAGTTTAAAAAAAAAAAGCCTCAAAAAGAAAATCTTGTAAGTGCAGTTTGAACAATCCTAAAACAGTTTTCTTCTGTCTTGTTTAAATTTCTTATAGGTTCTTTTGAATATCCATGATAATGAAATAGTTGTGGGCATTGCACTGACAGAAGAGAGTCTCCACCGAAGAAATATCACACATTTTGGACCCACAACTCTTAGATCTACTCTTGCCTATGGGATGCTCAGGTAAGAGAATGGTTTGCCATCCAGATTAAAGTGGCACCTGGTTTGAATTTTCTCTTGAAAACACTTGAGTTTGTTATGAAGTACTGTGTTGGAATTTAAGGAGCCCTGGTGGCACAATGGTTAAGTGCTCAGCTGCGAACCAAAAGGTTGATGGTTCAAACCCACCCAGCCACTCTGTGGGAGGAAGACCTGGCGATCTGCTCCTTAAAGATTACAGTCTAGAAAACCCTGCGGGACAGTTCAGCCTGTCACATGGGTTCGCTATGAGTCAGAAATCAATTTGATGGCACATAACAACAATAACATGTTGGATTTTAATTGGTAAAGACGGAGTAAAAAGCTAATGATTTTTTTCCCCAGTATTCAATATTGATTCCTTGTGATCCTGAAAATATCACTGAATTCCTGTTTCAATTTTCTTAATTATAAAATGAGAACAATACCTTTCATCTGCCTCTTGAATGCGGCTTCCTCAATTTCTGTTTAGAATGCTGATAAAATATTTTATGTTGGGAATTAGAAAAAGATTTTGCTTTTTTTTTTTTTTCATTTCTGTGCAGATAGAAGAGATTTTAAAAACATGTACAATGTATAAATGAACACATAAGGCTTTTACTTTTATTTTTTAAACTTTTTACTCACAGCAACCCAGGAATCATCCTGAAATTTTCTACTTTTCAAAGTATAAGATGTAGCTTTCCCTCTTTTCTTTTGTCCTTCTCCCATTTTTTTCTGGATGCTTCTTTCCACCACTTAGACAAGTTTTTCTTCTCTAAGTTTCTGTTTTCCAGGCAGCAAAATGGGTTTGATACTGGATTTAAAGGATTATTGCTGAAGATTGAAAACAGAAACATATGCAGATACCTATTATATACAGTTCCTGGTGTGTACTGGTGATTAAACAGTTTAACTTCCTTTTCTTCTGATCTTTGCTTCCTTTTTTATCCTGCTTATCCATGGATTCACAGTTCAGCACAATAGGAACTTATTAATTCAATACAGTAATAGCAAACTGGGTCCATTTGATTAAGGAAGAACTCCTAGTCTTCATTCATTTAACAAACATTATTTACTACTAGGCCATTATGGTAGGAGCCAGAGATATGGAGAGCTATTTTGGGTAAAAATATTAGAAATCTAAGTAAACTAGCTTAAGATAAAAAAGTGATGACGGGGGGAGGGGAATTTATTGGAAAGATATTGAGGCATCTTGGGGAATCCAAGCAAAAATTGAAAATTGAGTTCTCAAGGGTAGTATCAGATCCTGGAAACCACCAGAAAACTAGGCAGCCACTGTTGTCTCTCTAGGAGTCAGTAGACTCTTGTCTCTGCTCATCTGTGCACACGACTACCCTTCATCTAACCAATTGCCATTGAGTCAGTTCCAACTCATAGCAACCCCGTAGGGTTTCCAAGGCTGTAAATCTCTATGGAAGCAGACTGTCGACTGCCACATCTTTCTCACGGAGCTGCTGGTGGTTTCAAACCACCAACCTTTTGGTTAGCAGTCGATAGCTTTAACCACTGTGCCAAAAGGGCCCTTCATCTATATTTATTTCTAATTTCAAACTACCAGCCCACACTGCCTAGAGCTTCTAGTTCTTTATTCCAAATTCTTGGAAGAGAGGATCTGATTGACATTTCAGTCAAGTGTTCATCCCTGGACTCATCAGCTATGGCAAGATTAGAAGAACAAAAGAAGGAAAGAGAAATTAGTGACCTGGTTAAGGAGGGGGTACTTCATAGAGAGGTAACAGTTAAGCCACTAACAGTCAAAAATGCCTCTAGTCCTGAGTGTATCACCTCTTAGTTTGTGTTCATGGACAAGTAACTTAATGTTTTCTTGTCAGCTTCCTTATCTGTAAAATGATAATGAGAAGAAGTATAATAGTAATCTCCCTGTTATGGATTGAATTGTGTCCCCCCAAAATAGGTGTTGTAAATCTTAACCCTCTGTGTCTGTGGTTATAATCCCATTTGGGAATGGGTTGTCTTTTTTATGTTAATGAGACAGGATTAGTATAAGGTATGTTTTAAGTCAATCTCTTTTGAGAAATAAGCGATTAAATAAGCAAGCAAAGAGAAGCAGAGATGGCGGAAGAGAGATGCCAAGCCACATGAAGATCGCCCAGGAGTAGAAGCTAAAAGAGGCAAGGACCTTTCTCCAGAGCCAACAAAGAGAAAAAGCCTTCTCCTAGAGCTGGCACCCTGAGTATGGACTTGTAGCCTCCTAAACTGTGAGAAAATAAATTTCTGTTTAGTAAAGCCATCCGCTTGTAGTATTTTTATTATAGCAGCACTAGATAAACTAGGAAACCCTGGTGGTCTAGTGGTTAAGTGCTGTGGCAGCTACCCAAAAGGTTGGCATTTCGAATCCACGAGGCGCTCCTTGGAAACTCTATGGGGCAGTTCTACTCTGTCCTGTAGGGTTGCTATGAGTCCGAATCGACTCGACAGCAGTGGGTTTGGTTGGTTTTTTTAGGTAAACTAAGAATTTGGTGTACCGAGAAGTAGGGGTGCTGCTATAAACAGATACCTAAAATGTGGAAGTGACTTTGGAATTGGGTAATGGGTGGAGGCTGGAAGAGTTTTAAGGTGCCTGATAGTAAAAGCCTAGATTGCCTTGAAGAGACTGTTGGTAGAATTACGGACATCAAAGGAGGTTCTGTTGAGGGCTCAGAGGGAAGCAAGGAGAGCTACAGAGGAAGTCTGTATCATCTTAGAGAATACATATGGCGCCAGCAAAAAATGTTTCTAGAAATGTGGACATTAAATGTGCTTCTGGTGAGGCTTTAAACGAAAATGATGAACAGTGTGATTGGACAATGGAGGAAGGACGATGTTTTATGCAGTGGCAAAGAACTTGTCTGAATTATGTTGTAAGTGATGAATCTGGATATTTGACTGAGGAGATTTCTAAGCAAGATCTTAAAGGGGTCTCATGGTTTCTCCTTGCTGCTTATATTAAAATGCGAGAGGAAAGAGATGGACTTAAAAATGAACTGTGCAAAATGAAAACAAAATTTAAATATTTGGAAAATTGTGTTGTACAAACTAAAAACACACGTCTTAGAATGTTCACCAAGAATGTGACTACGCAGTCGTTTGTTAAGATTAAGCTTGTGACTGATGGATCTAACCAGCAACCACAAAAGAAAACCCATCAGCTTAGACTGAAGGGGACAGAGAAAGAATGAAAGGAAAGCACACTGTCTGCCTCTTGGAATTCTACAGGCAGGAAACAGACCAAAGGAGTTACATTTGTTATCCTCCAAGAAAATAAAAGAACCATCCCTGGAGCAGTTCAGATAGCGGCAGAATTTTGGAAGGAGCACTCTGCTTCCTCGGTCTCAAAGGGTGGGGCTGTGATCTCTCAGGTCACAATGGATGAGACCGTGGACTCCTAGATTTCAAAGAGTCAAATCTTCACTAACTCGGTTCCAGAGTGTGGGGCTGCCATTCAGTTTGGCCAAGAGGATGGGGCCGCTACCCAAAGTGAGGGGTCGGGTTGCCGTTCCCAAGGGGCAGAATAATGGGGCCTGCCAGGGCTGAGGGGGTGGGGTCACCATTCAGATGGACTAGGAGAATGGGACCTCCCAAAATTGAGGGAGCCAAGTTGCCATTTCAGTGGGCCTGGAAGGCGGAGCTGAAGCCGAGGGCCCAGGGTCCTCTACCGAGAATCCAAAGAGCATGGCCAATAGCCAAGAGCCTGGAGGGCAGAGCCATGTCGAGATGGTCCCAAAGAACAGGATTATTTTCAAGCCTTGAGAGCTAAGTAAATTGTTCTGCTGGGTGTTGGACTTGCTTGGTGCCTGTTAACCTTTCTTTCCATCCATTTTCTCTTATTTGTAATGGAAATGTCTGCCTTGTGCATGTTCCACCATTGTACTTTGGAAGCAGATAACTTGTATTCTAGATTTCACAGGTTCGCAGATGTAAAGAGGAATTTTGCCCCAGGATGGAATACCCACATTTGATTTCGATGATTCAGAAGATGAGATTTGGGTTGACTTAAGACTTTTGGGATGATGTGATGGGGTGAATGTGTTTTGCATGTGGCAAGGACATGAATTTGGGGGGGCCAGAGGGTGGAAGGTTATGGATTGAATTGTGTTCCCCAAAAATATGTGTTGTAAATCCTAACCCCTATATGCCTGATTATAATCCCATTTGGGAATGGGTTGTCTTCGTTATGTTAGTAAGACAGGATTCATGCAGGGTATGTTTTAAGTCAATCTCTTTTGAGGTATAAAAGAGATTTAACAAGCAAGCAAAAGAAGTAGAGATGGGGTAAGGTAGATGCTAAGCCACATGGAGATCTCTAAGGAATTGGGAAGCAGAAACTAAAGAGACAAAGACCTTCCTCCAGAGCCAACAGAGAGAGAAAGCCTTCCCCAAAGGTTGGTGCTCTGCATTCGGACTTGTAGGCTCCTCAACTGTGAGAAAATAAATTTCTCCTTGTTAAAGCCATCCACTTTTCATGTATCTGTTGTAGCAGCACTAGATAACTAAGACACTCTCTCATATGGTTGTTATGAGGATTAAATGAGATAATGCATGTAAAGAGCTTAAATCCACGCCAGGCAAATACTAAGGGCTCAAAGTACAGTAGTCCCCCCTTATCCACAGGGGATACGTTCCAAGTCCCCCGTAGATGTCTAAAACCTTGGATAGTACTGAACCCTGTGTATACTATGTTTTGACCTATACATATATACCTTTGATAAAGTTTAATTTATAAATTAGGTAGAGTAAGAATGATACAATAATGAAATAAAACAGTTATAATGATATACTGTAATGAAAGTATATGTTATATGAATGTGGACCCTGGGCAGGAAGGTGCGAGATTTCATCATGCTACCCATTTAACATTTTTGGACCATGGTTGACCATGGGTAACAGAAACTGTGGAAAGCAAAACTGTGGATAAGGGTAAGGGGAGGCTACTGTATAGCAATTACTTTTATATCAAGGTTTTTATCTTCAAAATTAAATTCATCAGGAATACTGAATGTCTTAATTGGCAATAAGTTTATATTGATACATGTTTTACTTGAGATGTGTTTGAGCTTTTTCATGTAACAATAGAGGTTTATGTACAAAACAACACTGTTTTCTAAAGACGTAAGTGCACTTTAAAAGGTCTAGACGGATACAAGCTAAAATCCCATCTGTGGAGTAAAATGGGATTTCAGATGACAGAAAAGACTTTTAAATTATACAGAACCGGTTTTTTTTTCCCCCAAATGTTAGAATATAGAGTCAACATGTAATTAAAAATTTGATTTTTAAAGTGAATATAGATTGGTGTTCCTTCGTGCTAGCATGATAGGTTCTTGATCTTACAGCTTCAGGAATAGTCATTGTGGAAGCCTTGGCTTTTGATTAAGTCTCTTCACATAGGCTATTTTCTTCTCTTCTCCAGGCTCTGTGCTCCTCAGCCTTCTGATATAATAGTTGATCCAATGTGTGGAACAGGGGCAATACCAATAGAGGTAGGTAATAACTGTCCTTTAACTTTTAGGTAAACAGGTGATACATCCAGAATGTTCTAGACCTAATGTGTAAATTAGACATAATGAAATTATAAAGGTTGAATCAATGGACCCAAGAGTCTTGAAAGATTACAATAGTAAAGCTGTAACTTATGTGTAAAGGGAGTAACCACTCATTACAGATAGCCAAGTGCCAAAGGACTAGATAGATTGTTAGTGATATCTATTCACTGGGTAGCAGAGAAGACTGAGAATTACAAACTGGTGAGTCCCTTTTCTATAACAAACAAGCTGGTAGAATTGAGAGGGAAAGGATAATTGAAGACATAAGCCTAAACTGGAGGAAAGCCAGTTCATCTCTGTAAGGTGAGATCATGCTTCTCAATCCACTCAGATTCTTGGAGGGGTTAAGTATAGTTATAAAAAGGGAAACCCATAGACATTACTTAGATTTGGGGGGAAATCTGACAAAGTTATATACCAGATGCTCTTAAATAGTTTTCAAAATTACTATGAGATTGGGAGGACTCATAAAAACTGCCTAAAAGCAAAGCAAAAAATGGAAAGACATTCTCTAGGTGGAGAACGTGTAACAATAGAGTCTCCTTGATAATGATACCTGTACTTTTATAAACAATTTGAAAGTGGGAATTCCCAGTAAAAATCACTTAAATTTGGAAAGCATGTTAAGTTTTCCCATATAGTGTACCTAAAGCCAATGGGAATAAACTGCAGAGAGATAACCACAAGATTCTGAGTGGATAGGAGCTAGACGGATGAGCAAGTCTAGAGCGACCCATGAAGGGGAAAATAATCCAGACTGTAATTAGAAAATGACATCTGTGACCTGGGAGTTAAAATCCAAGAAGGAAATTACAGTAGTCTACATAACTACCATTTCTTGCTAGTGTCAGCTAGATAAATTACTCTGGCTAAGGAGACTCACACAAAGAAATCCCAATTATGATCAAAAAGAATTTGGGGAACAAAGCAAGAGTGTTCTCCGTCCCTAGCATTAAGCCATGATGTGTCTGTGTCTGAAACAGCAAGTAAGGTCAGTACATGTCAAGAAAGATACAACAGAGCTAGAAAGAGGCCAGAAGAGGGCCCCAAAAATGATCACAAGTTTAAACTATTTCCATATAAGGATAGATATGTGGATGCCAGTGTAGAAAAACCAGTGTAGATGTATGATCAAAATTTTTAAAATTATGAACAGTATTGACAGAGTATATGTAAAGATTTGTTCACCACAATATAAAATACTTGATCTAGAATACTCCCTTTAAAATTTGGAAGTACTATAAAACATATCTGTTTCCAAGGCTGAAAATCTAAAACAGGTGTAAAAAACCAAAAAAGTCAGAGAATCAATCTCTTGAGAGGCTTTCGTTAAACTCTCCTTCCCCTTTCCACTCCACCCCTCTTCCCTCCAAAATGCTGCATACTTCAACTTCCCTTTTGTCTGAAAGTCACTTCTGTAGGATTATAAATAAGACTGTATCATCACCCTCAAGTGTCTAGGCAAGAGAAAAATTTACGAAGCGCTGTGTTCATGGATGACAGGTGTATTACTGTTTACAAAGGAAGAAGTGTTTGCTACTCATACCTAAGTCGAGGGCAGAGCCTTTCTCTGCTTTCATGTAAGAAACCTGTTAATCTGCTTAGAACATTGTTCTAGCCTAGGAAGATCTGTCACCTCATTCCATGAACAACTGCTGACATTTTTTAACTTAGAATTGCAAAATCCTTTCAGGGATATGGTGGTTATCATTCAAAAAAATATACAGCCATCCAAAGGAAATTGTATTTTATTTTGAAATTCTCAAGTATTCCATATAGCAGAAGAAATACATTTGCCCATAATCACAAAAGGGTGTAGGTTTGGTTGATTTGAGTTGGTTAATTTTTTTCAAACCATGTTTATTTAAAGTCTACTGCTAAATGTGTCAAACACTGCCAGGTGGGGTATTGAATAAAACACCAGATTTGTCTTCAGCAAGTTCCCAGATTAGTTGTGAGGCAAGTGTAGAAATAATTTAAAATAGAACAAGTGCAGTGGCAGAGGTACGTACAAAATGCTTTTGGAGGGGCAGATGAGAGACAGTGTGGAGATGTGGGGTTGATGTCAACAGAGAGCGTGATATTTGAGCTGGATCTTGAAAGATAAGTTCAGCAAGCACAGAGGGCATTTCAAGCAATGTTTTGCCACTTTAGAAAAGCATTGGATTGGATTGTTTATTGACAGTTGGCTGAAATGATTCTCCCTTAAATCATTTTTTGCAGTTTGCTACTTCTGTTTTAATACATTCTCTTGTCTTTTAGGGGGCTACTGAGTGGTCTAACTGTTACCATATTGCTGGTGACAATAATCCATTGGCTGTGAATAGAGCAGCAAATAACATCTCATCTTTATTGACCAAGAACCAAATTCAAGAAAGGTAAAAATCTAATTTAAAAGACTCTGTATCATCTCTTAATCAGTTTTCATGTTGTCTTTATGAATGGCCCCAAATGCATTGTGACATTGATTTTAATCTAAATGAAAATATTGTGAGATGCCATTTAAATTTTAAAGTTTATTGAAAATAATTTAAAAAACCAGTTTTTTAATTTAACTAGAATTCCCCATCATAATGCAACTTTTTATTTCTGTCTTCCTTTTTCTGTTCCTTATTCATACTTTTTTCCCCCACATACTGGAAGAATATTTTATAGATTCTTTTTAATTTCACAAATTTTCAACTTTTTGTAGTTTTGCACAGTCTTATTTTTTTAATGACTGCATAATATCCCATTGTATAGAAATACTAAAGTTTATCTATTATTTGGCACTCAAAAGAATCTCAAGAGTTGGAAGAGATCTGCCTAAATCTTATTGGAGATCCTGACTAATGGCCTTCCAGCCTGTTTAAACGCCTCTAACAACTTTGCCTTTGAAGACTGTTGATTTTGTCTTTGCTTAGCTCTCAGACCTAGTCATATCTTTTAGTGAAATGAATCTCTGCTTTCCAGACTTGTTTTTATTTTTTCCTATGAGTCCATGAAGAAAAAAAATCTTGTCCCTGTGTCACACGATTGACAACAGATAGCCTGTGTCACATGATGATTGTCATCAGATGTTTGACTGACTACCAAAGCCTTCCCCTCCATCACTTCCCTCCAAGTCCTGTCTTCTCTAAGCAAAATATTCCAGGGTCCTTCAACCATTCTCCTTTGACATTCATGGATTGGAAGTCCTTTGGGAAAATGTGTCATTTTCCATCCTTTTGAGGTGTACTTTGTTACAGTACATTATCTTAAGACTTAGCCCACTACTGCACATTTGAGGACACTGCTGGCCTTGCACCCAGTTCTTTGGGAAGAACTGATTGAAATGCCACTTGGTCTAAATTTTCATAAAATTGCTTCTCTGGTCTCGCTCTGTTAGTGTCGTTTATTCTCTTGTAAAGCACCAGAAGTAGGTAGTGGTCAGCAGATTTGTTAGGTCTTATAGGCGCTCCACATCCTAAATACATAGCCCAGGAATTCATTATATCCTGATTGGCCTTATGAGATCTAGAAACAGGTGCTTTCATAACCCTCAGTGTGAGGTTTATATTCGTAAATATAAATCAGTTGTTTTAAAGAAAGTGTTAATTTTACTCAAATATTTAAATTTATTGCTTATACATGGTATGTCTGATCTTATGACTATAATGATTAAATCCTTTTCTTTGCTAATTTTGTCTTTTTTTTTCCAGTTAGGATTACTAGTGCCTTGTTTTTTATTCCATGTATTAATGTTATCTGTTCTATGGTTTTGTCATGCTCAGTGCTTTTTGTTATTTCTGTTTTCTATTAAGATTATTTTCTAAATTTTAAGTTATATGTTCTAACAGTTTTCTTTTTAATGATAAAATTTTTTCAGTATAGCTGTGAGTTTTATTCTAAGGACTGTTGTCGACTATATCCTATAGATTTTTATAATGCTTTTGATTTTTGTTATTTTCTAAATCATTGGCTGTGTGCTTGTCTCTCCAATCTAGTTGTTTAGGATCAAAACGAAAAACCAAACCTGTTGCTGTCAAGTCGATTTTGACTCATAGTGACCCTATAGGACAGAGTAGAACTCCCCATAGGGTTTCCAAGGAGCAGCTGGTTAGCAGCCATAGCTCTTAACCACTGTGCATATGAGTCACCTGGGAATCATAACATAAAGATAGCTAACATACAGATTTTGAATCAGTAGGTTTGAGGTTGGCCCTGAGTCTGCATTTCTAGCCAGCTCCTAAGTAATGCTGATACTGCTGGACTATAGACCACACTTTGAGCGGCAAGGGTTTAGGAGATCATTTTTTATACTCAAGTGGTTGGAAGATTTTGGTTTATATTTTTATATTATATTCTACTGTGATTAATGAATTTTTGTGGTATATTTTGTTTCACATTTATTGAGGTGTTCTTTGAGACTTAGTATATAATTTTTTTTTAAACTTGATAAACATTTTTAAACAATGTATTGCTTTTCCAGCTTTTAAGTAATTTTGTTGTTCAGACTTTCTGCGCCTTCGCTTTTTGTCTATTCAACCTGTACTATCAATTTTACCTTGATTTTTAGTGTTTTGTAGCTTATGTCTTTTGTTTTGTTGCAGTTATTGGTACCTGTGGTTGTAATACTATATTTTTAATATCTGTGTTTTTTAAATCATTAGTGACTGCCTTTATTAAAATTATTAAATATTACTGTAACAATTTCTGCTCATATCGTTTTAATCTGAAAACAAATACATTTGTATTTACCAATTTTACGTTATCTATATGTTTCTTTAGGTCTCATCATTACTTTATAGATTTGCCAAACTATCTTTCAGATGTGTCATCTTGTAATCTTTTTCTCTTTAGTGTTCTGGTTCTGATTCTTCCCAATGAATATTTCACTGGTAATTTTTTACATCATCAGTTATGTAATTCACTGCTTCCCTTGCACTGTAATCTTGTTTTACCCTACTATATGCATTCTTAAATTGTAGGTGAAATATGTCTACATATACGAAAACCAGTCTTAACCCTTGTTTAGATTTGTCAAACTTACGGGTTTTCCATTTCAGCCATTATTAGTTTTATCTTTTAAGATTTTCCCTATTCATCTAACTTGTTGATGTTGTCACTAATTTTCATAACATTTTGTACTTTATTAGCACAGTCTCTTTTCAGAAAGTTTTTTTGTTTTTTCATTTATTTCATATTTCTAAATGTGTTGAAGCACTTTGCTCTCTCCCCATAGCAAATCCTGGGGCCTACCTATAGATGCTGTTCAGTGGGATATCTGCAGTTTGCCTTTAAGAACTGGCTCTGTGGATATCATTGTAACAGACATGCCATTTGGTAAAAGGTAGGAACTGGTTTTAAAAAATAAGTTTTACTTTTAGCCGTTATACCCCCTTGTCTTCTGAATTTGTATTTTCTTTGAAGTTGTTCAAAGTCCGAAAAAGAAATCTTCAGTTCCTTTTAGCAGACTTCCTCAGCAGAGCTACTTTTCACTTAAGAATTAAACCAGTATGATGGATTCACCCATTTTGTTTCTTTTTTGATAACTCACAAATGTATTGACTACATTTTTATCCTAACCTTCAGTTTCATTTTAAAATTATGTAGCTATAATTCACTTTCTACCACATTGTTGAGAAAAATTTGGTTCTATTTCTCAAGATAAATGATTTCTGACATGTTTATATAATTTGCTTATATTCATTGAGAACAAGTTATAAAACTATTATAGTTGTCACTTTTTTTTTCATTTTATTTGAAACTGAAGAATTCCAAGCAGTTTACTAACTGGTAGTTTATTTCATTGACATATAATAGTTAAATCTCTGGCTTCTGAAACGTAACTATTTTTCATGCTTCAGGATGCATCAAATACTTTCTTACTGCAATAAGAATGAATTTTTAATTATCTAAATTTATCTTCAACAGTAAGTGCTTGACTCATTAGACCCTCTTTTATAGGATGGGCTCCAAGAAGAGAAACTGGAACCTTTATCCAGCTTGTCTACAGGAGATGAGCCGCGTCTGTAGACCTGGGACAGGCCGAGCTGTACTACTTACCCAGGACAAGAAATGCTTTACCAAGGTGCTCTACATTAGCTCAGAAAGTCAGCCAATGGCAACTTAAAGTAGAACTTGGGATATTAGTTTAGATAGGATTGTTTTCTTTTCCCCTGATATTTCTAACTGGCAAACAAGACTGCTGGTTGGTTTAGAAGTACATTGTTAAGCCTAATTACTTCTATGTTTTTTGTTTGCACACAGGCATTATCCAGAATGGGACATGTGTGGCGGAAGGTGCATACTATCTGGGTGAACATAGGGGGTCTTCATGCTGCAGTTTACCTTCTGAAGCGTACCTCTCAGGGTTTTGTTCACCCTTCAGAACAAGACGAAGAGAAAAGAACTCCTTGGTAATGCAAAGAATGAAGATGACTAATAGTAGTTGTATTTCCCAACACTGGAAATGTAAGCATGAAGAACTGGAGATAAAAATAGTATTTACAAAAGTGCAGTTTGCACTGAATTTAAACTGGTCTAAAGTTTTTCACCTTGCTTTGCAAAAGATGTACATGTAATGTGATGGAATTGAAAAAAGTCTTATGAGAAAGTAGAGCTTTTCTTTAGAGCTGTTTTGAAGGGGCAGCTGAGCAATCAGTTATTTTTCTTAAAATGCTTTAAAGATGCTTAGTGAAAAACCTACTAAAATGCTCTGGGATTTGGGTTTAGAACAGTTTTCAAGCTTTGCAGCAGTTCCTGTTTACATGGTGGCAGGTGGAAAGCCACCTTGGTCTAAAGGAAAGGCAGAGCGTCTTGGGTCACGTCTGTGCTGATGAAGCTTTGCTTTTCACTTGCTTAATTTCTCATTACCTCAGCCTCAAACAATGAACTGTTATTACACTTTGTGACCAGTGTTTGCCCCACCAACAAGATGAAATCATAAGACCTGTAGGCAACTTTACTATCTGCCTTAAAAATTAAAATATGCATGTTATTCAGATTAATACATAGAACTAAAATAGTACAAGGATTTATCAAGAAGATGCAAAGATACTGGGCTGTTAAGTATGGAACATTTCTTTTTGTAAATAGTAGCAAATAGATATATATATGTAAAGATGAGGCGTCGGACCAACAAGCCAAATTAAAATAAATTTTATTTTTCCTTCAGTACACAATGGTGTGTTGTTTTTCAAAGCCAAACATAAATTTCTCAATGTATCTTTGTTTGGTTTCTTAAAGGAACTAGGTAACAGACTGATACATCTTTGAGAGAAAAACTTAATTTTGGGGTCATGTAAAGTTCTTTTATTATTGTTTTCTCCTGGATAGCTGTTCACATTTAGCTGCTTTTCCAATTACAGATTAAAAGCTCTTCCTGAGACAGTTTTGTGGAAAATGAAATGACCTCAACATTTAGTCCTTGTGAAAATGGTGCCTTCCCGGGGCAAAGAGCAGTTGGGCTTGGTTTTATGTGTGTGTGTGTAATTCTTTATCCTACTCAAAGTTTTCTTTGGAGTTCCTCTGCATTCAGCTTAGATTTCCAATATCATGTTAGTGATAGAACAGTATTACTCGTGTTACCTTTTCATGTCTTACATGTTAATTTTTTAAGACACAATATTTCCTTCCTTTGAAAGAATAAACAGTTCACATTAGCAGCACAGCTAACAGCTTTTGTCTGGTTTCTCTCTAATATAGTATCCCACATTTAAGACTTAACTGGAAATAAATAAGACATTTATAAAGATTTTATATCTTAGACTGGAGTTTTTATCATCAGAATGCATAGCTGCATTTATGGGCTAGACATTAAACCTTTAATCTCTGGCAAAAGAAACCATTTAAACCTCATACTAAATAAGGGTTACGGTGCAGAACCAGGAGTGTGAAGACCGTGTCTGTTTTTATTGCTGTTTACCAAGTACCTGGCACAGTACCCCAGTGGCACAGTAGTTGAGAGCTATGGCAACTAACCAAAAAGTCGGCAGTTATAATCAGCTGCTCCTTGGAAACCCTATGGGACAGTTCTACTCTGCCGTATAGAGTCACCAAGTCAGAACTGACTTGACAGCAATGGGTTTTTTGGCATAGTACCTGCTAGAGTGGGCATTTAATATTTGTTGAACAAATGATTATTTTACATACTAAGTTTAGAATAATCAAATTTATGCTTGACTCATCATACCTTTACAATAAAGTGAAGACCACAGTAAAAAATACAGGCAGACTGAATTCAGATAATGTGACTTAAAATGGGCATTGTCTGCATACTTTGCCATCTTCCTTCCTAGTGTGTTTTGTAATCTGGAGACAGAACAGGAAATGGGCTGTAAGCAGGATGAAGGGCTGCATACTGGTTCATAATCAAGGAGGTCAGCAGGGCAAAGAGCATCAATCTGGGGAGGGAAGCTTGTATAGGCAGAAGGGAGCTGGCAGTCCACATAAAGTGGTTCCCTGGAAGGACAGAAAGCAATTTTGAGAGGGGTCTATGAGTGGGATATAAAACTAGTTCCAAAAGCATCATTCCAGGAAATCAGAAGACCTGTGAATGAGTTATATATGACACTGCCACTTAACTAGTTGTGACCTTGGTTTTCAACCTCTGAAGCCAGTCTTCTGGAATATAGGAATGTGAAGAGATGGAGAAGGGAATCTATGAAATCTGAACTGAGTTATGGACCAGACATCCTGTTACTGGGAATGAGAGTCAAAATATTCTTAAGGGAATGAAAAAAAACAACATAAACATTAAGAAATATAAGTTTAATGACAGGAAGACAGTTACCTCCAGAGACTGACAAAGTACTACAATGGTCAAAAAGGAAAATTTTGTTTAAACATGACATGAAATAAGCCTTTTAGCAAGATGTGCCAAAATTATAGACCCCCAAAAGAACTATTAAATAATCTAAAGATTGGATGTGGTTCAGATCTCCACTGCTTCCACCAAAAGGCTAAGAAAGGAAATATTTTCAAGGGTCTGTAAAGCACCTAAAGTACAAAAGAATCTACAAATGTTTAAGATTACTTAACTATTGGGATAAAAAGCACTGCCTTGATTTGTGCTAAGCTGCTAGCAGTTTTACCCACCACTGTTTTTTAACCATTAATGTAAATTTCAATATAGTTCTGGATAAATCATGAGATTGAAAAAAGTTATTCAACATTTTGACTATTACAGGACAAGATGTGCTTGTCCTGAGTATCTCTGATGATTAGGAGACACTTATACCAGATAAATACAAGCAAAATAACCAGTTCAGGCATGTTTGTAGATTCATCCATTTTTAAGGCAAAAAGTAGCTTCTAAAGATAAGCCTTGGTGGCACAGTGGTTAAGAGCTTAGCTGCTAACCAAAAGGTCAACAGTTTGAATCTACCATCCGCTCCTTGGAAACCCCACGGGGCAGTTCTACTCTGTCCTATAGGGTCCCTATTAGCCAGAATCAACTCAGTGGCAATGGTTTTTTTAACAGATGAGATACGACTTTATGTCTGCGTACAAATCTTTAACATGACAAATTCCTGTATCATTAAAAAGTGTCACTACTGAGATCTTTTCATCTAGCAGCGTCAACTGTATATGGCTTTTTTTTAAGTTTCTCAGCTACTGTGTATATTTCTCCAGCCAATGAATACACTTACTCTTTAAGATACTTCAGCAGCTTTTTCATTTCTAGTTTGAAAACCTGTAATGGATTTTTGGATTTGAAGGAGCTAGTCACATCTACATTTAAAATCTTTTTAAAAAACATAGATTAGTTTCAAAGTAATGCCACGACATAGCTGGTACCAAAATACTATTCAAAATTACTGTATTTCACTAAGATATGATAAATTATTAGCATCTAAAAAGTAAAGAGAAAGATAACTTTCATATTTTCATTTCTTAGTTTCCTTCCCAGGAGTCAGAACTTTGTGATATATTAGTTTCATCCTTTACTTCTTGTGTTTATGCTCAGGCATAGAAAACTATGGGATTTCAAATGAACAATTGTATAGTAATGAGATTGCAGAGATTATGGAAGGTATAATGTAAAAACTGAGTTACTCTCTAAAAAATACAAATATTCATACCATATACCTACCACCTTAAAAAATCCACGAATATACAGCACCATCAATTAGCATTAAAAGGAGCCCTGGTGGCACAATGGTTAAGCACTCAGCTGCTAACTGAAAGGTCAGTGGTTCGAACCCACCAGTGGCTCCAGGAGAGAAAGACCTGGCGATCTACTCCCATAATTTTACAGCCTTGGAAACCGTTTATGGGGGCAGTTCTACACAAATGGACAACACACATCCATTAGCATCAGCAGATGATGTCATCACACATCATGTAGCCTCTATACACTTGAGAATGAGGGAAAAAGGCAAGTAACTTCTTGTTGTTGTCTTAGTATTATGAAAATGGTTTTGACCTCGTGGACTCCCTCGCAGACCTCCCTGTACTGGTCAACAGGGATACAGCCATAAACATGCACAGTCCTGCCCTCAAGGAGCAACCTAAAGTAGTAGAAAAAAACAAATTACATAATTACAATTGTGAGAAGTGCTACGATGGAGAAATTCAAAGTGCTATGAAAACATTCAAGTGGGGGACCCGATATAGTGGCAGTGAGGGCATCAGGGAAGGCTGCTTTGAGAGTGAATTTTCTTTCTTTTTTTAAATCTAAATTCCCCTTGTGATTCTTTTTTTTTTTAAACACTCTTATCCAATGTTTCTTGTTTTTTTTTTTTAAACTCCCATTCCTCCCTCCCTCAGCCCCTGGTAGCCACAAATCTAATTTTGTCTTGATGGATTTGCCTAGTCTAGGTATTTCATAAAAGTGGAATCATAGAAGTGATGTTTTTGAAAGTGCCCTCCCTCTCAATGACTGACACTGTCACTGAATCCTTTAACTTCCTTGCCATTTTGATTGTCATCACTCTATACCAGACCTCCTAGAACTTCCTAAGTGGTATCTCCACCTTCAAATTTCTCAGTCCCTACGATTCATCCTGTATCCTGCATCCATATTAAATTTCCTTAAAAAATGTTTTCATCAGAGAAGCACAAACTGGTTAGGAATACAACTAAGCAAATCAGACCAGCGTTAGAATCCCAGGCCTTTAATTTGTTGGTGTGTCTATGGAAAAGTTGCTCAACCTCACTGCATTTTAGTTTCCTCTTCTGTAAAATGGGGTTATATAAGAAGATCACACTAAATAACACCATAAAGAGTTTCGCCCACTACCTGGCATACGACTGGCATTCCACGAACATTAGTTCATTTTTCTAACACACCCATGTTTCCATTTTTTATTATACTGAATAATACCTTGAAGTCTGGGATGAGATTTTAACCAACAGTTAAGACTATGAAGACTGTTAACTTAGTTGACCAGCATACATACGCTAGAGGTGGGATTAGTTAGATGATAAAGTAACCAATTCTATAAAAGTAATCTGAAAATGTGTTACTGTTGTCAGTAGGAATACCCAATCTTAAATATATTTAAAACAAAACAAAACAAAACCAAAAACTACAAAACAAAGGGTAACAAAGTACCAGAACAAATTAAAGGTCAGAGATAACTGTCAAATTTAAGAAAAAAGCTGGAAAGCAGGATTATTAAATGTAACATGACTCTGCAGATATAATCAGAGATGCAGAAATAGTTTCTCTAGCCACAAAGAAGGTATACTCCATAACAAAGCAGGAATAATTCATCAGGTTCAACTCTGGCCTAGGTAAAATAAACCTAAGTATTTGATTCTATGCTCATTAAATAGCTCTACAATAAGGAGGAGTCCTGGATAAGGAAGGAAAAAAAAAAGATTCTGGGTGAATGTGTCCTCCAATATAAACTAGTAGGCCACTGGGTAAGCTAACAAAACCAAGAATTTTCAACCTGCAAAGTACTAGATTTCTAGATTTGTGACCTAACAAAATGCTCTATAAGATTAGCACAAACAAACTAGTCTATCCTTATGATGCTGATGCCCATCACATTCTGGAGTTGGAATCCATAATTACAGAATTATATCAAGCCTCTATTTAGTAAGAAATACATGGAAGAGGCCTTATGTAGTTCAAATTTTACAAATCTAGATAAAAAATTGCAAGCCTTCACAAAATTTACCAAATCCCTCATGCAAGTAAACATATATGTTCAATGTAGTTAGTAAATTTTTGTCCTAGAAGTATAATAAATAATATAGCACTACTTCAAAAGGAGATAGGCAGCTGGTTTATTGGGGGAAAAAAAGCCTGCACAAATAAAGCACAGGAAGAGGTTAACTGAAATGGTTACAACAGGAAACCCAAGGAAGGGCTGAATGGTAGACAGATGGATTCAGAGACCATGAGGCATCAGTTTCCTTTATGAATAGAATACTAGGAGACTTAAGTATGACCCTAAAGTTCCTCCAGGAAAGGGGCCTTGTTTCTATGTTTTGTGGGCTTAAGCTATTATTTGAAAACCAATTTCACATATAAGTCAATAAAATCAGCATTTACTGAGTACTGAGCTCTGTACTTAGGCATTGGGGACTCAAAAATAAATCCCTGTGTCCTTGAGGAATGCAATTTAGCAGGAGAAACAAAACAATGTAGAACTTCCATTTCTTGCTTAAATAATTTGGACTATTTTAACATCCTTTTGAAAAGAAAAACAATCTCACCTGCAAGTTTCCAAAAATATTACTACTCTTTTGTCTTTTTTTTGAGGGGAGGAAGGACAGAAAATGCTCAGTTGAAAAATCGAGGGACCAAGAAGAGGGGACATAAAGTGTCATTAAGTTTTTCTGAAATTGTAATCATTTCAGAGAGATTCTTTTTGTCAGGTAAATAGATATAATGCAGCCCAGCCCCCAGGCTGTATATATGTAGTGTGGCTTCTGGACTACCAACATCAGAAGCAAATAAGGAGATTAAAAAAACACACAGAATTCTAGTATGTTCCCCACCCCATCTTAACTGGACTCAATCTCTGGGGTGGGATTTGGCAATCTGCATTAAACAGCAACTCTGTGCACAACGAAGGTAGGAGATCCTGGGTGGCACAATTGGTTAAGTGCTGGAACTAACCAAAAGCTTGGTGGCTCAAACCCACCCTCATGGGTGCCAACACAGGGTCGCCATGAGTCACAATCAACTCGACAGTAACTAACAGCAACACTGAAGGTTGAAGACCACTGTCCTGAAGGTCATATATTCTACGTACAAGTTTTAAGTACAAAAACTTAACCCTAGACCCTGGTCTCAGGAAACATCTAGCTCAACTGGCATAACATAGTTTATAAAGAAAATCTACATTCTACTTTGGTGAGTAGCGTCTGGTGTCTTAAAAGCCTGTGAGTGGCCATCTAAGATATTCCACTGGTCTCAACCCTTCAGGAGCAAGGGAAAATGAAAAAAACTAAAGATACAAGGGAAAAATTAGTCCAGAGGAGTAATAGACCACAACTACTATGGCCTCCACCAGACTGAGTCCAGCACAACTAGATGGTGCCTGGCTACCACCACTGACTGCTCTGACAGGGATCACAATAGAGGGTCTTGGACAGAGCAGGAAAAAAATACAGAACAAAATTCTAACTCACAAAAAAAGACCAGAGTTACTGGCCTGACAAGAGACTGGAGAAACCCTGAGAGTACGGCCCCCAGACACCCTTTTAGCTCAGTAATGAAGTCACTCCTGAGGTTCACCTTTTAGCCAAAGATTAGACAGACCTGTAGGACAAACGAGACTAAAGGGGCACACCAGCCCAGGGACAAGGACTAGAAGGCAGGAGGCGACAGGAAAGCTGGTAATAGGGAACCGAACGGAGAGTACTGACATGTCATGGGGTTGTTAACCAATGCCATAAAACAGTATATGTACTAACCATTTAATGAGAAGCTAGTTCTGTAAACCTTCATCTAAAGTTCAATTAAAAAAAAAAAAGACATCCCCCACCCTCAACTTCTGGCAACCACTGATGATCTGTTCTCCATCACTACTTTTGTGTTTTCAAAAATGTCATACACATGGAATTGAACAGTATTTAAAAAAAAAAAAAACAAAAAAAAAACTTACCCCTAAAGTATCTTTTTAAATATATAACCGAAATTGATAAGATGCTATATTAGCCATGAATCAAAAAGTATTTTTTATATTTATACTTAATCAGGATGAAACTTACTTAGTGATAGTTTCCTGTAACTCAGATACGATGCTTAGGGCCTCTTGTTTTCCTCAAAACTGAAAACTTGGAGGACTGAAATTTAGGACGAGGTTCGGTAACATTAGGTACAATCCTTTTCTTCATTAAACTTTCTCACCTTTCATTTATTCTGCACTGCCCATTACAACAAAATCACACCTTCCTAAAATTCATAATGTGTTTTTTGAAATCCAAACTGGTCAACACTTGCCTTCTCAACACATTGTTGTCCAAGGCAGGTTCAACTTCAGTAATGGTTTGTTGGATTTAGCTCTCAGCTAACTACAGCTTAAGTATAGAAATACATATAATAAAACGGGGGGGAAAAAGTAAATGGACCAGCAGAGTTCAACTTTTATTTTCACACTGCTCAGTACAAAGAGAAAATTATCAATGTCCATATGAAGTATTCTGCCATCCACAACAGAATTTTGTGGCTATCACCTACACCTACACTGCTGGCAAGTGGTTATTTAAATTTAAATTAAATAAAATTTAAAAATCAGTTGTTTAGCCATTTGGCCAATGGTCAGCATCACTGGACAGCATACTGGATAGCAGAGATAGAACATTTCCATCACTGCAGAAAGTTTCATCGGACAGTGCTAATCTAGAGGCTAGCAGACACACAAAATTGTTCAAGAAACCAGCAATATATCAAACCTTACAAAGACATATACATACAGATTCTATTTTATTTAGGGTTGGCTATGGCTAGCATAGTGGTTAAGAAATCGGCTACTAACCAAAAGGTCAGCAGTTCAAATCCACCAGCTGCTCCTTGGAAACCCAATGGGGCAGTTCAACTGTCCTACAGGATCACTGTGAGTCCCAATCGACTCAATGGTAATGGGTTTTTTTTTTAATGTGTATGCATCCAGTAACATACAGTCATGAATCGCTGAACATCCACAATACATTTGTGAAACAGGACGTTACGTGATTTGGATGTTGTGTGAACCCTGTATTATATACTTAGCAAAGCTATAAAGGATGCCTTTTGTTTCACTTCCAAATTGATAATTCTCCTTTGCCTCTTGCTGCTGCTATCACCAGCACTGGTTTTGCTGTGTTTGGGAGCCATGATGCACTTCACAGTAGTATTTTCAAAAGAAAATTAAACACAGAAATAATGCTACAACTCAAGAGACGTGATACACAAGATTGTATGCTGCTGCCTACGAGTCAAAGTATATACCGTTATACAGTAAACATTTTATTTGTAAGTAGGAAAAGTTCATGTTAAAATAATGATAGAAAGTACAGTACATACATAAACCAGTAACACAGGCATTTATTATGACTACCAAGACATATGTATTATAGGTTATACATGTACTGTACCATTATGTGCCTGACAATGCAACTGCTTTCTATACAAGAGACATAAAATACGTTATGCACAGAAAGCTGTTGCGTTCGCTGTGCCTGGTTATGTCTGCTGTGTTCCATTCTCCAATCAGGATTTCTGAACTCTATTATAACCTTATGGGACCACAGACACATATGTGGGTCACACATTGCCTGAACAGACATTACGCAGCTTAAGACTCAACAAGAAACTGTACCTTCAAGACACTTGCAATAGTGAAGAGAATTTAAATCAACAATAACAATGACTTGAGAACTACAATTCAACCAAGCATAAATTGCTATGGGATTAGGAGAAAGCACTGCTACTTCTTTACAGGGGAGCCTGGCTTATAGGACAATAGATCATGGAGAAAATATTTGAGTCTTGAAGGGTGCAGCAGGGGTAGCATTCCAGAAGAAACCCAACAAAGAAGGATGACAATGTCACTATGATTTGGTTAACAGCAGTCAATTCAGTGTGGAGAGAGAGAGTTTGTATATGTGGAAAATAGAGGCAAATAAAAAAACTGTAGATAAAAGTTGAGGTTAGCCCACTGAGGGACCTTGTGCATCACACTCATGAGCATGTAACTCATCCTGTTAGTTAAGGAGCCAGTAAAGGAGTTTAAGCAGTCATTTACATGCTCTATGTGACAGACCAGTTTGGAGGCTATTATCCTGGCAACCGAGCTCAGATATTAACAATAAGAAGAGAAACAAAGGAATGGATTGAGAGGTATTCAAAGCAGAGAGAATCAACATCAGGACTGAGGGAATCACTTGGGAGGGGGGCAGGGAAAAGAACCCAGTATGACTCAGGTTTTTATCACTACTAACTGAGTGACCTCAAGACTAGGAACAAACGGGAGGGTCTAAGGGGATGGGAGAGTGCAAGAGAATGAGTTCAGTTTACACATGTTGAGTTTGAGGCAGATGTTATCTGTTGTTGTGTGTCATCAAGTCGATTCCGACTCAGCAGCCCCCTGTGACACAGCAGAACTGACCCAGAGTTTTCTAGACTGTAATCTTTACAGGAGCAGATTGCCAGGTCTCTTCTCCCATGGAGCAGCTAGTGGGTTCGAACCACTGACCTTTTGGCTAGCAGCCGAGCACTTAACCATTGTGTCATCAGGGCTCCTTAGATGTACCTAACAAGCAAAAATACAAGAGGCAGTCAGGGAAGGCTGGCTCTGGAAATAGATTTGGTAGTCAAAGGCACTTCGGTAGATATATTTCTCCATGCAGTGCATAATGTGCAAATATTTAAGTATGAATTGTTCTGGGAAAAAATTTAAAAAAAAAAAATTAAAAGTTGTAGAAACTGGATCAAGTCACACACCAGGAATGGGGGGAACCTGAGGATATAGGTAAAAGGTTGCAAATTGGTAGCCACTAATTGTGCTTCGTATGGTACACTAGTGTTATAGAACAGTTGATTTCACTTAAAAATCCCGATTTCCAGTTTCTCTTGGAAAATACCAAAATGAGCAAACTTGGTCCCAAATTCTCCAGATTCAGCTGAAGTTGAGTGGCTGCTTCCCTCTTTGGGCAGAAAATGAACTCCCCAGTTCCATAGCATTCTCACCCCATTGTCTTCCAGGCAGTCAGCGGTAAATATCACTTGTCATTTATCATCTGGCTCCCATCATTTCCAATATCAGGCCCATTTCTCCTATTTAAACTCACCTGCCCGGATTCTGTAGAACTGTTTACAACCCCTCATGTAGGTTAAGTAGAAAGCCAAAAGAAGTTTCAAGAAAGTGGACCAGTCACAGGGCCTAGTTATAGAGCAGTTGGCTAAGAAAAACTACTGGATTTGATGGTGTTCTTCACTTGCCCTTCCAGAATGTTTTAATGGCATGGTGTGGTCAAAAGCCGTATCACTGAAGAACTATGCAGTAGTAAATGAACCGTCTGGGCAAGAAGCAGCATGGTGAATGCCTACTCTTAAAGAATTTGTTGGTAGAGAGGAAAAAGGAGGGATAACTTGACAAGATAGCAATACCAAAAGAAAGCTTTCAAGGACAGGTAACTTGAATACACTCTGGAACTGAGAAAGTTAAACTGTAGAAAAACATAGAAAATATGATAGGCAAAAACTGGGGGAGTAAAGTCCTGGTTCAATGGCTCAGATAGAGGAGTTGGCTTCAGGAAAAAAAGATTAGGAAAACAATAGAGGACAGAAGACAAATTCTAAGGTAAAAGGAAGATGTTGCTGAACTCCATCATGTCAGATTCTCAAAGCAGGCATCAAGGACTATGAAGTAGGATCCCAGCTGAAGAAAAACCAACAAAACAAAAATCAAGGTAAACAGCCAATAAAACCCATTAGGAATGAATAAAGGCACTGCAGGGTAAGAGTGAGGCCAGCTCAAGTTGGGCAGCCTTAATTTGTGCTGGAACCAATCTGTCTGGTTCCATGACTCACCGGGCTACCCAAGAACAGGAGAAAGCCTGGACTGGATGGGCAAGTGAAAAATGGGATCAAAGTATGAGTGAGAGCAGTGCTAAGATGCCTGACCAGTGGGCTGAAAGAAAGCTGGGGAGAAGGGCGACGGAGAAAGGGAGGGAAACACTGGGTTCTGAAGCTAATGCTAAAATTTTAAGATTTAATCTAGGAACCTATACTTCGGCGGTATGGCAAAGCTTTCATATGAAGTACAAAACTCAGGTGATCGTGCCTTTAATCATCTCTATCTCCAGAAAAACTGCTCCAAAAAAGATCTTAAGTAGCAATAAACCATAGTCCCGCTGCATAAAATCAGCCCCAGGTGAATGCCTGGAGTATATCCCCTCCAACTTTGTTACGTAGTGACACCTGCTCAAATCTGCAGGAACGATATAGAAATTGGGTTTGCCCTCAAATCTTACATCCGCTCTATTCCCCCGCCAAGACAACGCCCAGACACTAGGTTAGCCCTTAAGCCTGGGCAAAAAAATCACGCCCACAACCGAGAAGGCGCAACTCGACGTGGAGGCGATGACGAGATCACAGAGAGGGAGGGATTCTTCTAGGCCAGGGCGGTCCTTGGGAGACAGGAAGCAGCAGAAAACTCCCATAAAGGTACTGCGGCACTCCCCTCCCCCTACCGAGAAGGGTGCGGCCTTCTCTCCGCCTCCTCCACTGCAGCTCCCTCAGGATTGCAGCTCGCGCAGACTTTTGGAGAACCTGCGCCTCCCACCTACAAACCAGCCAGACCGACCCCCGCTCCCTCCCCTACCTCCACGGGTCCCGGGAGTAGGTCGGGCTTTTCACGTCCTTGAGGCGGCGGGAGCCCCGGGCGGAGCCGTAGTCTCCGTCACCCAGAAGCCTTGGCCCGGCAGCCTGCTCCCGCCTCCCGCGCGCGCTTCCTGCCACGTTGCGCAGGGGCGTCGGGCCAGACACTGCGACGCTGGGCCTTGGGGAGGACCCTACCAATGACCACCTCCACAACACCCCCGCCACCCAGCGCAGTGGTTTCGCTCATTTGGGACCCGAGCCAATAGGAAGGGGCCGTTCCCCGAGTTCCAGCAGCCAATCATATACCGAGGCCGGGTAGGCGGCGGGTAAACCGACTCCCCGCAAAGGAAGGGAAAGGTGGGAAGGCGCGCGCGCGCGCGCGCGCGCGCGCGAACCACTTTCACTAACCCTACCCTTCCCCCAACCCCCGCGGGAGGCCGACCGCGCCCGCACATCCAGCTCTCCCCATCCCATCTACCTACCCACCCCACCCAGGGGGCAATGCGAGAGTCCCGAGGCGACTGCGCTCTCCCGAAGCTGTAACTGACAGGAGCTTTACTCCAGCCAAAACACGCCATTTGTGTTTTCACACACGGCGGGAGCAGAAGGGGCCAATCAGCAACAAGAGGTAAGCCGGAAGCACTCCTCCCTCTGCGGGAGCAGCGCTCCGTCCGGTTTCAAGCTTTTTCCGCTCCTTCCTCCCTCCCCCTCCGGTTGCCGCAGGGCGGGCCGCCCTCCCTTATGCGTCCGACCTTATTTTTCCCTTTCAGCTTAACAAACGTTATACTCCCAGCTTCCCGGGGGGGAAGGGGACCCCCGGCTACCAGAATGTCCACCTCAGCCACCCCATTCCCCCAATCCACCGGACCTCCCTCCCACCAAAGTTCCGCTCCCCTACCTAGCCGAGGCTCTCTGAGGAGTCGGAGCCCTAGAACACAGCCTCTCCTCCAGGCAGCCGGGCGGCTTCCGCTGATTGGCGGCGAACTGGCCAATGACTACGGGGCGGTGGGCGGAGAGGCCAATGGCGCGGAGGGAGGGGGCGTGTCCCGGGTGCCCCTGGCGCCGGCGCTGGGAATCCCCGTGCGGTCAGTGGCGTTTCCGCTCGGGCAGCGGCTGAGTGAGCTGCCGCCGCTACTGCCGCCGCCGCCACTGCCGCCGCCGCCGCCGCCGCCGCCGGGGGAGGGGCGGCCGCCGCCCGCCTGCGCTCAGAGACTCACGCAGCCCCAGTCCCGCCAGTCAGCCAACACAGTAGTGCCGTCCTCTCCTCCTCCCCTGGCCCTTCCCCCTCCCCGCCTTTGGCTCGCTCCGCCTTTCTGCCCCCCCACCCCCACTTCTCGGGCACGGGCCATTCCCGGCCAGGAAACGCCGTGGCGCCGCGTTGGGCCTAAATCGAGTCTTGCTGCCTCCCGGGAGTGCCGTGCGCCGCAGGCCGGGCCCGGGCCCCGGCAGCGCCTGGGACAAGGTAAGGGTCTGATAGGGAAGAGAGACGTATCCTCACGACCGGGCCTCGAGGAAGGGAAGGGTGACCTCCTTCGTCACCGCTCGCTCTCATCGGGACGACGTGCGCCTGGCCCTCCCTAGGTTCTTAGCAGGAGGATGCTGTCCCTTCTCATCCCCCTCGCCGCCCTCTGTACACCGTTGCACACACCTTTTCTAGGGAGAGAGCCCCCCCCCGGAATCTAGTCGACCCCCACTATCCTTTTCATGGCTTTCCCGGGTCAGGACGCTTCCCCTCCCCCCACGCCTCTTCACTCCTTTTCCTGAGAACTGCCTACTCCAGGTTTATCTTTTACTTGAGGATAGGCCTCTCGCTGCCCTCCTCGCAAAATACACAGGCATACTTTTTTTCCCCCCTTCTCTAGCCTCCCCACTCCCGTTCTCTCGGCCTTGTGGTAGCTGATCGCTCTGGGGGCCTCGATCTCCCCTTCATAATGTTCCTGGACGCCTTCCCTCTCGTTCTCAGATCCCCATCTCAGATGGCTGCTTCCTTTCCCACACTGAAGATATTACCTTCGCCACCCCCACCTCACATTCTTCGGCTCCCAGTGGCGTATTCCCCAGTATCTCTGATACAGCCGCATTGAATTTGTAGGGTTCGAGCCTGGAGTTGAGCCAGATTGTGTCGTTTTTCCTGCCTTGGGCGTGGAGTGCGATCATTTGAGAAGGTCTTTAAAGGCAAAAGAATTGACTCTTTATGAATTCCCTTTCCCTCAGTGTGGAAGCCTGGGATGTGAAGTGAATGGGGGTGGTTAAAAGCCCTGGTTTAAGTAGGTGAATCGTGCGAGAGGGAAAGTTTAACTGTTGGGAAAGCCCCTTCTATGCTAATTTATTCTGTAGAGCTCCTTTGCTTGTCTCGTTTCTTAGGAGTGTAAGTGGTCTTTCCTTTGGGTACTGATGCTGCAGCCACCTCTGCTGGTCTGGGTCAGGGGTGCGTGTATGACCTGCATTTTCTGCTTTCTCATGTTACTTGTGCAATGTGTTCACCCGTAACTCATTTCTTGCTCAGAGCTCTGGGTTCCATTGGGCTTTGTCTGTACTTAACGTTCATTTCTCCAATTTTCCTTGTGCTCATAGTACTGGAAGAATCCAGGTTCGCTGCTGATTTTCTTCATCACTTGACTAAACAAGTTGTTTAATGACATATTTGTGACCAAGGTCATATTTACATTTCTTTGTTGGGCAGATGTTACATACTTTTGAATGGGCAGGAGCCAGCTGAGTTTAGAATAACAAGCTTTTCAAGAGAATGTTTATGTACTCCTTATTTGGGAAAAATTATTTTTGGTAGTTAATTTTATGTTGCTAATGTTTTTAGATCACTCTGAGAGAAAAGTTATAAATGGTAATTTTAGATGTATGGAATTCGAGCTAGAACTAAAGCACAGAATACTCATAATCAGAGGTTTCTGGGCCTCTTGGTGGACACAAGAAATTTTTTTTTAATTGGATTTCTTCCAGTTTTCTCAGGAGGATCATTAGTTTTCTTCCAAGGCCAAAAATTCTGGCCTGTTAAGGGATTTGAGTGTTTAAGGTTTACTCAGACTGTCACTATGTGTAGAAAAATGAATTATGTCCTTTGGTAGGACATGACACAAGGCCTTGTCTGTAGCAGCAAATTTAAACTCCGACTGTAGAGTCTTGGGAAATTGGCCTTTTAAAGACTAAAGCTTTATCTTAGCTCTTAAATTGCTGGCTTAATTAAAATGGATGTTTCAAACTTGGTAAATGTTGATTTTTCTAATAAAGGACCTTAATTTAAAACTAAAAGGATGACCTTAGGGTTGTTTCTTTCTAAAAGCAGAATTCCAGCTCTTCTGGCATGGAGTACTGGTTTTTTTTGTTTTTTTTTTTTAAAGAAGAATGTGTAAGGAGTGGGGGTGGGTAAGGAGAAGGTTATTCCTTTGGGTTGGATCGCAGGGGTGAGTATACAAGGCGGCAGCAGCTGCTGGCTCTGGAGCTCTGGTTGCTACGTGAGAAGCTTGAGTAGTGCTGGCTGCTGTCTCCAGGGAAGGACAGCAGTGCAGCGTCCATTAATGCTGTTGGCTGCAGGGAGCTGCACTTAGGCAATGGCTGCCTTAAGACTAAGAAGAACCCTTGCTTTCCTAAGAATTTTCACTGCTGAGCTGGTTTGCATTTTATTGGTGGGGAGATGGGAATTAGCAGTTTATAATCTTTTTCTACCCATTTATAGATATCAGGATCTGAAAACTGAATCGTAGTTAAAGACTTTTTCTTTTTTTGCTTGTTTTTTTTGGGAGGGGGGCAGATTTTTGTTTTTTATCTGGGGAGTTGTGCTTGCATAAAACTGAAAGGTCCAGTAGAGTTTTAATTTTTGAGTCCATTTAAAACCAAAGCAGTAAGAATTTAAGGATCTTCCTGAGAACCACATGTGGGAAAATCAGCTTTTTTTCTGCCTAACATGTTTTCCTCCATCTCTTTCTTTAATCAGAATCAATCTTCATTTTTTTCTTGTTGTTGTGTGTGTCTCTTTCCTTCCTTCCTCCCTTCCATTGGTTAGGCCTTAATTTACCCATTGAGTAGATGTTTTACTAAACTTAGAACCTTAAACGATTTAACTGTAAAGAGAACTGTCGTTTTTGGAGTGATTTCTAAATAATAAATCTCAGAAATACTTTTATTTTTAATTTCTGTATTCATAGTAGACTTCAGTTTAGATTATTTGTTTGGAGTTTTGACCTACAAAACTGATTCATTATATATTGCTGGATATAGTCTTCTCACATCACAAAGACATGTTTTTGGCCGTGATCAATCTGAAATATAGGACAGACCAGAAGGAATATTCAGAAAGCAAATAAGTTTAGTACAGGATACTTGAAAGGACAGCCTCTAAGCCCCTTATGTGGTCCCCACTCCACCAAAGCTCCAGGACACGGGAAGGTCTCTGATTAAGCAGAGCAGTCTGTTGAGTTTGGAAGTACTGTGAGAACCACTACCCAAACGTACCACCAGTTACATGCAATATTTAACAGATGTCCAAATGTTAGGTCCCCCCCCGCCCCATAACTTGCATCTTATACTTTTTTCCCTTAGGATTTTTATTTGTTCAGTTTTGTGTAACTGCACTTGAATCCCACAAATATCTATAACGTGTAGTATGACTCTGGCATTTGTGGCAGGGAACCAAAAGGAATGGAAATGAGTTTTGCCATTCACAAGTGTGGCTTTCATTGTCTTTCCAGTGATAAAAGCAGACCAATGAGATAACTTTAATGGAGATTATGTTAGATGGTTCTAATTTTTATTATCAAATATATGACACACCATATCAGATAAACATGCTTTCGCTCATATTGGTTGACACATTTATAGTTTAAGATAGAAACGTTTTTAGTTTAAATGACTGTAATGTGAAAGTTACCTTGTAAGGTAATTGCTTTTTCGCTTGTTGTTTGGAACTCGTGGTCTTGATACAATAATTTTCTGAAGGATCATAAAGGCTCTTTTCATAGGATTTATTTAACGAGTATGCTTGAAATTTTTTTACATTTTCTGATTCTGTTTTGTGTCCCAAGATTTAACATATTTTCTGAAATTATTCTGGCCTTTCTAGGGGAGTGGCTATTTCATTTCTGCCTTTGGATGGAAAAATAATATAGTGCAAAATGCAGATACCACTTTTGTTTTATCCTCTTTGCATTGAAGTAACTTATGAACTATTAGGCTATAGTTAACCACAGTAAGTGATCATTGGATACATTTTTCAGAGAGAAATTGGATTATGACAAGAATAAAATTTTCTTATAACATCTAGTTCAAGTCTGGTGATTTGTGAGTTCCATGTGAAACTAGGAAGCCTAGCAGTGAATTTTATTTTTTAAAATGTGTTTCAGGTGTTGAAAACTGAAACTTCTTGATGCGATATTTTAAGACATAAAGCTTACTTTGACTCTGCAAAATGGGTCAGTTGGTATATACTTAGTAGTACGTACAACTGGTGATCATTTGTAATTTCATCAAAACATCCTTTCAGAGACCTTAGAAAGTAAGTGTAATGGACGTATGATAGATGGGGATTGATAGCATTCCTTACTGCCCAAAATTCCAAAATATGTGGTAAAATGGCATTTTAACCTTTCAGTTGATGTAATTAATGATTGATTTCTCTTGTGGTAAGGATTCAGGAAACTTCATGAAAGGCAGAGGGAGTATCATCTATACATACATTGTCAAATCAGTTTCTTATGAAAGTTGCCATATTTTATATTCAATTCTAAATTGGGTGAAAAATACCCAGTAACTCCTGGGGAGAGGGGCTGTTAAAAAAACATTGTTTTAGAAAGTTCCCTTATTCTGGCAAAATATTTTCAAGCTCTTAACATTTTATCAAAGGAGCTATGAGATATAATAAAGAAATAATGAAGCTAAGTCCTAGTCTACTTTATCCGTGCCCTCATTGAGCAAGGAATTTGTAATCCCATCCTGCCTCACTCAGTTTTTCCATCATATTGATTTTGTTTGCTGAATGCTTGAGGGAACAATATAAGAGTCACATGAAGTATTTTTGATATGAAGACAGGGAAAAGGAATTTTCTGCTTATTGGAATAACATCTTAGCATTTTAAAACCCTAAGATTATTTGCCAGTTTTGCTTGATGGATGTTACTGTTGGCTTGATCTGATTCTTTTCTGTGCTCTTCAACCTTCCTTGAAGCATGAGAATTCCCAGAGTGTTGATGGCAGATTGAAGTAATAATCCTTTCCTTAGCTCCAGAGCTTGGGATACTCTTTTGCTTATGTTATGAACCACAAAAAAACAGTAGCTGTAGGAATTTTTACAGAGTCGGTTTCTATCTAGGGATTCAAGGGTTTTATTTGTGCTACCTAATCGAGAGACTCCTTGCTGCTTCTGTTTGTGAAATAGATAGAAGCATGGGAGGAGCCAGAGACCTCTGCAGCAGGATTTGGTCTTAGTAGAAAAGGAAGATTTTTGTTTCAAATTGCCAGCTGCTAATGTCAGACTGACTCCCTTATTATGCCTTCAGTAGGCCTGTCAATATGGCCAAACAGCTAGATAAGTGCAGGGCAGGACAAAGGGCTCTTTGCACAGCAGGGAGGCAGTGTTGGTGGGGGAGGGACAGGAGGTAGGAAAGGCTGGAGGAGGAGGAGGTTTTTTTCCTTGGGAGATTATTCAGCTTGGCATACAATTAAGAAATCATTTGTAGTTTCCACTTGAGCGTTGAATTTGTGCCAACCATATACTGTTAACCCAAAATTTAGTATACCCTAGAACATCTGATAGGGTCTCAACCTCTATTTCTGCAAGGAAAAATATAAAACCAAAGCTTGTGTATGTTGAAATAAGATAAATCCCATACTGTCTGCCCTCCTAAATACAAGTCACCTCTTGAGGAGACCGTTCTAGAGCATCTGACAGCTGAGTTCTCATTAGGAGATGGAAAAGGATATTCTGTCTGAATAAAACATACTTCAAGGCATATAGTGTCTTTATTTTGGTTGGGATTAGACTCGAATTTGTAGAATAATTTGTTTCCCTTTGTGAAATAGTTGCATATTGTTAAGCTCCAATTTCATATCAGTGAGATGGAGAGCTCCCTCCAGCATTCATGTGTTCGTTTACCACCATGTAAGATGCTAACCGTTGAAGGCTACTTATTTTTTCAGCCTCATCCCTGCTTCCTGGAGAACCTGATATTTCCTGGAAGTTGCCCCCACCCCCACACCACGACCTTGTAGTTTGGCCCAACCTTGTTTGATACATTTGTGCTCAGCTCCCAGCTGAAAGTGGGATGGTTCCATCCAGTTTATTAGAATTAAGATGAATCAGAGAATTGGAAGAGATCTATCGGTTTATCAAGTCCTTTGAAACATTTCAAATTTTGGGCCCCTATTGAAGTTTACATTACGATGTTAAAAAAGATCAGTGTCCTGAACAATACTTTTTTTAGTTCCTTAAGATAAATGTCAAACAATACAGGTGTGCCTTTTCTTTAAAAAAAAAAGTTAAGGAATTGCATTCACAAATTAGAGAGCAATTGTTTATATTACAAAAGGATTTTCCTTTATAAAGGAATGTATGATGAAGTTTTTTAAAATACTTAATATATTTTAAGAGAATTTGATTTTTAGAAATAATTACTTTGAACTCAGTTTTCCAAGAGCACATTTGTTGCTTGAATGAGCTACCACCTGTATTGAAATGTTATTAAACCAGGGCTTCAAACCAGTTCAAACCGGTTCAGTCACGGCTGACCAAGTGAAACCAGAACAGACCCTAGTTTTTAAAATTTGGGTGATCCGGAACCATAACTGGAATGGAAAAAATTAATGGGTCGAAGCCCTGGAATGGGAGACTTGGAAGAGGTGTAGTGAGCCCTTTCAGGAGACTGATGGTGTGAGATTGGATTATTGCCAGGACTAAGGAGAGTGACACACATTCAAAGCAGCATGCTCAACTACCATTTTTGAGCAAAGTGCTGCTGTTTCCAACTCTGAGCGAAATCCACTGGGCAAGAAATTTGGTTGCTGTGCAACACATTTGCTGCCCTTGTTTTCTAGAAGGGAGGTTAAGTTTCTAGCAGGGCTTCAGCCTGTAATTTTTCCTGTTGTAGTTCTGGTTCACCCAGATTTTAAAAATTCGGATCCGTTCCAGTGTTGCTTCCCCACCCATGATTGAACCAGGAAGAACGGTTTCAAAGCCCTGTATTAAACTAGCTTAAAATTTTCCCTTCTATCCAGACTGCATGGGAAATTGAAAAGTGAAATTGAATGCTAATTTTTGCTGATGGATTGAGGGCTTGTGGTGGCTGTTAGGAAAGAGATGTTTTAACCTAATGGAATAATTTTTTTAAACTGCCTTTAATGCTCATTGTAATAATCAAATGTGCCTCATTTTTATCTTTTCTCTCTTTAAAAAAAAAAAAAATGCCCACTTAACATTATATGTTTATGTGTAATGGTTTTGGCAAAAGTGATAAAATATTTAGACCTGAAAAAGAAAATCTTAGTAACTAATTATTGAAATTACCATCAGAAGTTTCTCTGCTTATGAGTAAAATAACAACAGCATTAACATGCAGCTTAGTGAGCCATATTTTGTTAGTAAAGAAATTTAGGGTAGGTATTTCTTAATAATTTATTCACATGGATTTTTTTCCATAGATTTGTGGTACTAAAATAGAAGCCGTCTAGCTCAGTGGCCTCCATTCCAGATAGTTTCTCTACATGTGCTAAGACCGAGTAATTAGCACTAGGGTAAACATCCAGGGGAAGGGAGGATATTCTACTGCCTCTTTTACCTAAATCTTGCCAGAGGCCGGAAAAAGTTCTCAGCAAAGGTAAAAGAGTAGAGGCAAGCACATCTTGGTCCAAAGAATTTGATAACCGCTATGGCTCCCCAAGCAGCTAATCTCATTTTGAATAAGACCTAGCCAGCAGTAGGCTAGAATGGAGTGAATCATGGCACTGTACCTCATCTTGTCTGTGCAGCTGCTCCACTTTATTTCCTGCTATTATTATCCCACAACGCCTCTCCCTAGCAAAAAAGAAACTAGAACAAAGGGGAAAAATTGGATGGGCTAATGTGACTTTTATTATGGTTAGGTTGTGGATATACTTATATATACATAAGTACAAAGCTAATTTGTCCTAGTCTTAAAAGTCTACAGTGGAAAGAGATTTTTATAACTTCAGTATCCTTCACTTTCTTTCCTGATAAACCATTTTAGATGCTTAGTCTTACAGAAAGGTCTTTAAGCATTCTTAATTTTCATTGGCTGGTCACACATTCATTATTACCACCAGATGCTACTGTGAGTATTATTAGCTTGAAGAAAGGTGAAATCTCGTCTGTAGATAATACTTGAAATTTGTATTGGGAATTGCTAATTTACGTAACTCAGATTTATGATTAAAATAAGGTTTTAAAAAACAAGATCTTTACCCCTTTATACTAGTGGGTGAAATTGGTTAACTGTTAGCGTACAAATTTTTCATGCCTTAGAGTTGTTCTCCAACATGCTTGATCTATGTTCTTCAAGCTCTCTTTATTACACACCACCCTCCAAAACCAAGAAATTGTATTTTTATCATTGTTATTATTGTCTTCTTATGCTGAGATTTTCCCCTCCCCACATGTGAAACGTGAAGGCTTAAAAGAAACCCAGTAATCACATAAGGGGTGTGCACTGCTGAATATAGCAAGAGGATTATTTCATAATTCTTAGAAATTATAATCTGGTTAGGATATTCCAGTATCATGTTAGCATATTTAATAGTGCTGGCATGTTAATTTTAATACATGTCCAGGTAGATTTCAATGTTTTACATTTCCACCTGTTGTTCCTTGTTTTCTATGAGGGTGTTTTTTTGTTTTTTTCCCTTCCTTCTTTCTGTCGTCACAGTTTATTCCTCGTCCTGTTACGTTCTTTGGTCCGTGTTGAAAAATACTGTTTCCTACCACTAACCTCTGTGATGCCACAGCACATAAAATTGTGTACTCTCATAGCTCCTGTGAAGGAGGAGGATGGTCTGAAGTTAATGATCAACTGTTTCGGCATTCTTGATATCCAAATAAAGTTTTATTTAGGAGAAAGAACCTAGAAGGACCTGTTGGTAATTAGACTGCCTCTGCTTTTGTTTATGTTATATTTGCCTTTATTAACATGGGCTGTTGAGAGTTGACTTATTTTATAAGAGGGAAGCAGATAGAAAGGAAGACCCACACTTAGATATGATTATTTGAAATTAAATGTGTTTATTATGATAATATTTTGGATAGAATCTAAAGGGCACATTAAAAAAAAAATTAGTTCTAAAGACAAAAGAGTTTAACCTCAACATAGAACAAAGGGAAGGGCTTTTGAGGCAGCATGATTGATTGCATGCTGAATATAGAATCAGATTGTTATATGACTGCATAAATTTTTATTTTCTCAGTTTCTGTGGTGCAAACTACTGTAACCATGCAAGTTAAATATCTCTTTATGCCATGATCTGAAAAATATAAGGTGAAATTCCTGCTTAAAAAAACAAACCGGTCTGAGGAAAATATAGAAGCAAGTGTAAATTTTTGAAATCCCTTTTTTTTTACATTATTTTTGTTCTTGTTAAATGAATTTAGTTTTCTTTGTGGCACTCAGAACAATAATGTTATAGCCTTAGTAATAAAACAAGAGTAGCGTGACATGGTATCAGTGCACGTTAGCATAAGGATAAAAATTTCAGAGTCTACATACCAAATTAATACATATTTTCATTTTTAGGCTACTTTTATTGAAAAAGCTTATCCAGTATTTAAGAACCTATAAAATGGCATAAAATATTTATAGATTAAACAGGCAATCACCTTGGTGGTACATTATGTGGGTAGTGCTAAAACCACTTACTTACTAAAAATCAAAAAAAATGAAAATCACACTAACATCATATATATAGCCATAATACTTATACCAAGTAGGTGATAATGCCAACCTTAATGCTCTTACTTTGGAGCCTGGGCTAGTTGATCTGACCCAGGTGTTTTTACCTCACTCCTCTTTACTTAACCCATAGGCCATAAAGACTTAAAGTGTTGTTTGGAATAATGTATTGAATAGGAGCCTGGCTAGGCCATGTTTGGAGGCCCATGGGAAGACATGTATTCTTTAGAGAAGCAGGACTCTGGGTAAGTGGTAATGTTCCTCGTAGAATTTTATCATGACCAGTTGGTGTAAAAAGGAATGTCTGGAAGTTTACAGAGTACTACACTGTGCAACCAGAAGAGGAGTAGACATCTCACTTTATGAAATAACCTTGTACCCTCCAAGAGAGATGAAAAGCAGTTTTTTTTTTGGAGCATACCTTAGTTTTTATCAGCTTTATCATGGAAAAAGGATTGAGTTAAATATCTTTTGTGAAAATGGTAGAAATTTCAGTCTTTTATAGCTGGAGCGACCATAAACGTCATGGTTTCCCTGCGTCAGTTCTGGTTTATGCCTGCCGTCATGGCATAATTAGTAATAACACCCTCCATCACTCAGAAATATTCCAGTTTAGATTATAAATTATATGCTCACCGTAATTATAGAGAATCATGGAACTTTAAGCCACTACCTAGCAACCCAGTTTTCCTTTATAGAGCTCTTTTGATTCTGGAGTCTCTTCTCTACTAGGATTTATCTGTTGGCCTCTCTGAACCCCCATTGCAAATGAGCAGTTCTTAGAATGATTAACTTTTTCTTTTCCTTTTAGTTAGTGGCATGGGAGGGGTGGATATAGATTTAATTTTTTTTTTTTTTTTTTTGAAAAATTCCAAAAACAACAAAATAGAGGGAATAGAAAACTGGACCCTCCCCCATTGGATTTTATTTAAACCGTTAAAAAGATTTCACTTGGGACAAGAATTATCTTAGGTGAAGGGAAGGACAGCACACATTACAGGGGAAGTTAGCACAACTGGACTAAACGAACGCTAAGAAATTTCCTGAATGCAACCAATCATGTCAAGGGACAGAGTAGCCGGGGCGGGGGTCTGGGGACCATGCTTTCAGGGGACATCTAGGTCTGTTGGCATAACAAAGTTTTTTAAGAGAATGTTTTGCGTCCCACTTTGGTGAGTGGCGTTTGGGGTCTTAAAAGCTAGTGAGCGGCCATCTAAGATGCATCAATCGGTCCTAGCCCACCTGGAATAAAGGAGAATGAAGAACACGTGGACACAATGAAAGTATTAGCCCAAGAGACTTCATCAGCCTGAGACCAGAAGAACTAGATGGTGCCCAGCTACCACAATGACAGCCCTGACAGGGAACACAACAGAGAGTCCCTGATGGAGCAGGAGAAGAGTGGAGTGCAGAACTCAAATTCTAGTAAAAAGACCAGACTTAATGGTTTAAATGAGACTGGAGGGACCCTGGAAGACGTGGCCCTTGGGCTCTCTGTTAGCCCAAAACTAAAACCATTCCTGAGGCCAACTCTTCAGACAAAGATTAGACTGGACTATGGGACAGAAAATGATACTCGTGAAGATTGTGCTTCTTAGCTGAAGTAGATACATGAGATTAAATGAGCAGCTTCTGTCCGGAGGTGAGATGAGAAGGCAGAGAGGGTTAGGAGGTGGTTGAATGGATAGGGGAAATCCGGGGTGAAAAGGAGGAGTGTGCTGTCACAGTATAGGGAGAGCAAGTAGGGTCACAAAACAATGTATGTATAAATTTTGGTATGAGACACTAACTTGAATTGTAAACTTTCACTTAAAGCACAACAATGAAAAAAAAGATTTCATTTGATCATGATAAGGTACATACCTTGCACTTGGTTGATAAGTGTCTTGAGTCTTAATTTATAGGTTCCCTTTCCCTCCTTTTTTTTTTCTTTCATCTAGTGTACTTAAAGAAATTTATTGTCCTATAGAGTCTCCTACTTTTTGGATTTTGAAGATTCCAATTCTGTGGTTTCATTTAACACATTCCACTAATAGGATCCCCCCCACCTTTTATGTAAGTTAGTGATTTAGTGATTAGATCGATTGCAAGCCTACTTTATAGTAGTACTATGTACTTCCATTAGTAGTTATATAGTGTCTTCTTGTCTGTGTGATGCTACCAGTTCATATTCATTGCCTAGATCAGCCATTCTCAAATTTAACAGTCTTAAATTAAAACTAAGAAAAATTTTAAATAATTATTTATTGAGTTTTGAAATAAGAGCAATAAACTATAATGTAAATAACATGATTTTTATGAAAAATATATTTTAAAAAAATGGTGACAGGAGTAGCATGGTTTTACATTTTTGCAAATCTCTTTAGTGTCTGGCTTAATAGAAGACAGCTGCTTTCTCATAACTGCTTCTGCATTTAATTTGTTGTAAGTTTTGATTAAAGACCATAAAGAAAATCTAGCCTCAAACAGGTAGTAGTTGAAAAAGGGAAGACGTCTTATATATCCCCTGAAAGAATCTCAGGAGCTTCAGGGGTTCCTCACACCATTGGCCTGGGTCTGTCATTTCCTTCATGGTTGCAAAGTGATGGTATTTTATCACTTCATTTATTACCTGAAATACTTCCTTAAAGAGAAACTCTCCCTCATTTATTACTTGGTTACCTTAAGATACAGTTTGGATACAGAAAGCAAGATAAATGCTTGCTTTTTCCCTTTTATTTATCAGTTTTCAAAATAATGAATTGGTAACCTAGCAACATCCAGAGATGATCAGTGAAGTGGGTTGTCCTTGTTTCTAGACGTTTCCAATGGACAGAGCTAGGAAATGGTTTCTTTTTTTAAAATATCAGTAGTTGGTACTTGATGGCTACCATTTTAGATTCAGTACTACATGATATGTAAATTTAATCTATTTCCTTTTCCCCACACCCCAAATCCCAGTTTCCACTAACACCAACACAATTATTCTTTTGCTTTGTCCAACAATACATAATGCAACAATTTTAGAATAGCAGAATATGATTACTGAAAAGTGGGTTTTTTTTTTACATTTCTTTTTGCCCTTAGGATATATCCTTCTAATGATATACCATCAAATTACAATGTTTTAAAATCATTTGGAATAGTTCTCTCTCTGTGTGGTTATGCCACCAGCACAGTAAGGTTAATTTGTTCCATTTTGCTTTAGGATTTTTCAGGGATTATTTCTTGCTTTATAATTATGTAAAATACTTGAATGGTTGCTAGGTGAAGTTTATGAAGCTGGATATTCTCAGAAATCTAGTTTCTGTTTTAGGCTCTTCTCTTCCTGTCCTTATACCTAGGAGTTGACAAATTCATCATGAGTATTCAAAGTGATATTTTGTCATTATACTTGTCTTGCAACACGCTAAGCATAGTAGTTTATTTACTAAAACTATGTTTCTAGATTTTCCAATAACAAGGTATTTTTATTACATGGAATAGGAAGATGGACTATTCTATGCTCTTTTAGGATGCAGAATTTCTTGACTTAACATAAATAGTTCAAAATAAGAAACTTCTTTTAAAAAAAAAAAAAAGTAAAAATTATCTGTCTTTAAATGCTAGATCATTTTCCATTTGTTTCTAATGATTCAAGTATTTAAACATGACTATCAACTTGGGACACAGGTGCTGCTTATAGTAGAGAGCTCATCAGTTAACATTTCTTGAATGGTTTGCCCTTAACCTGGAAATTTCGATGTTATCTTAGGATGCCATCTCTGTGTGTGTGTGTGTGTGTGTGTGTACACGCACGTGCTTTAGGTGAAAGTTTACAGCTCAAGTTAATTTCTCATTCAAAAATTTATACACATATTGTTTTGTGACATTGGTTGCTCCTTCTTTCCACCCTGGGTTCTCTGTGTCCATTCATTCAGTTCCTGTCCCTTCCTGCCTTCTCGTCTTGTTTTTGGGCAGGAGTTGCCCATTTGGTCTTGTATATTTGATTGAAGAAGCGTGTTCCTCAGGTGTGTTATTTTTTGTTTTATAGGCCTGTCTAATCTTTGCCTGAAAAGTAGGCTTCAGGAATTGTTTCATTTCTGGGTTAGCAGAGCATCTGGAGGCCGTAGTTTCAGGGGTTCCTCCAATTTCTGTCAGACCAGTAACTCTGGGTTTTTTTGTTTTGTTTTGTTTTTTGTTTTTGACGTGAATTTGAATTCTGTTCTGATTTTTCTCCAGCTCTGTCTGGGACTTTGTGTTGTGATCCCTGTTAGGGCAGACATTGGTGGTAGCCAGGCACCATCTAGTTCTTCTGGTCTCAGGCTGGTAGAGTCTTTGGTTTATGTGGACCTTTCGTCCTTGGGCTAATATTCTCCTTGTGTCTTTGGTTTTCTTTATTCTCCTTTGCTCCTGGTGGAATGGGACCAATAGATGTATCTTAGATGGCTGCTCCCAGGCTTTTAAAACCCCAGATGCTACTCACCAAAGTGGGATATAGAACATTTTATGACCTATGTTATGCCAGTTGACCTAGATGTCCCCTGAGACTATGGTCTCCAGGCCCTAGCTCCAGCTACTCGGTCTCTCAAAGTGTTTGGATGTGTCTAGGAAACTTCTCTGCTTTTGCTTTGGTCCACTTGTACTGGCTTTGCCTGTATTGTGTGTTGTCCTTCCCCTCACCAAAGTTGACACTTGCCTACTATCTAGTTAGTGATTTCCCTTCCCTCACCCTCATAACCATCAAATCATCTTATCATTTAAGATTCTGATTATTTGATTATATGATTTTTAAATAAAATAATAAATTTGTTTTATTCTTCCTAATTACAGTATCTAAAAGAGGTTGCAGTGTCATTTCAACAACATATGCCACATTCTAATATGTAATGTAATTATAGGCTAAAAAGTACTAAGTCAAGATATGTCAAATGATGAAGGAAGAGTATTAGCATTCTGGAATCGAATTGAATAGACCTTGGTTCAGATTCTAGCTTGCTGTTTCTTGCTCTGTCCTTGGACAGGTTTCTTGTACAGTTTAATTCTTTGGCCAAGTAGGAAGAGTACCTTCCTCATAAAGTTGTTGTGGGCATTACATGAGATAATGCAGATAAAGTGATTGAAAACACAGTGGCTGGTAGAAAGTAAGTATCCAGTAAATAAATGTTAGCTTTTATTTTATGTTGTTATTATTATGAATTGTTTATTATTTGATCAGTTCTCCAGGCTCTGCCCATTATTTTGGATAAGTAACACTTATTGTAAATAGCACCTGATTTTCATGGTTCTGTTGATTGTATGAAAAGAACCAAATTGTTAAAGGAGTAATTGGTGTCTTGCTAAAATTTATTGGAGGCCTCCGACTTTACTATGTTGCTGCTTACTGTATAAATATATAACCATTATAATCACATAAAAATGCTAATAGAAAAGGAGTCTTTAAGAAAACAAGGCTCATTTTCAGGATCTAGGAGTCTTTTCAGACATTAGAAATTGTATTCTTTGAAGTGGCTTTAGGGCACTAAGTATTCTGATTAGCATTAAAGGAATTTTTTTTAAACTCTGAAGGTTTAAGGTACATCTGCCTTTTAAAAGTCTCCAGGTAAAGCTGTATAACACCAGGCTGTTCATTAGTTCAGGTCTTTTGTGTTTTTGTTTAGTTGTTTGTTATGTTTTTTAATACTTTTAGTTTGCAGTAAGATGGAAGAGTGATAAAATGAATCCATATTGGATAGTAGTATTTTACATGTGGGAATGGAAGTTTGTAGGAAAGGACAAAAGAGTGGACTGAAGGTATCTGCTTTAAAAAAAAAAAATTAAAAATGCACGTGTTTTTGTGTTTTAAAGATTTTTTATTTTATAGGTACATACTGAAATACTTATGGATGAAATGTCATCTGGGATTTGCTTTAGAACGGCGGGGGGGCATAATAGATGAAATGAAGCAAGGTTAACTGAGTTAGTAATTGTTGAAACTGAGTAATGAGTAAATGGGGGTTCTTTACATAGTTCCACTTTTATATTTGTTTGAAATTTTTGTAATAAAGTTTTTTTTAATTAGCATAAGAATATCCATAGACTTGGCTATGGTGGTTACTGTTAAAACAGACTAGTGAACATACTCAGTTGTTTCAGTCTCCCTGTTGGTGCTACTTGTCCTCTGAGCACAGTTTCTCTTATTACCATGACATGATATTTCCAATTCACAGAACAATAGGGTGACTACTATTAGGCGAAGGAGCACATCACCGTTAAACCTACCTGTGAAAGCAATTTGTTTTCTTACCATAAGAAATAATCTGTTAATTCAGTTTTTGTTTTTGAAAATTCAGATAATTTTGCTGCTAGAGATTGAAGCCTACTCAGTTTACTTGTATCAACTTGGCATAGGTGCACACTCAGCTGTGCTTGGTAGGCTCAATAATTTCTTCTTTTTTTTTTCCAAAAGACAGTGCTTACAAGGGAATTTTTTTTTAATTGTACTTCAGGTGAAGGTTTACAGAACAAATAGTTCCTCATTATACAGTAGTACACATATTGTTTCATGACGTTGGTTAACAACCCCACAACATGTCAACCCTCTGCCTTCTCAACCTTTTTTTTTTTTTTTTTTGGTGAAAGTATACATAGCCAAAGATACACCATTTCAAAAATTTCTACATGCAAAGTTCAGTGACATCGACTATGCTCTTCCAGTTGTGCTGCTATTCTCACTTTAGATGAAGGTTTACAGAACAAAATAGTTTCTAATTAAACAGTTAGTACACATGTTGCCCTATGACGATGGTTAACAACCCCACTACACGTCAACACTGTCCTTACTCAACCTTGGGTTCCCTATCACCAGCTTTGCTGTCCCCGTCTGCTTTCTAGTCCTTGTCCCTGGACTGCGGTGCCTCATTAGTCCTGTTTTGTTTTATGGGGCTGTCCAGTCTCCAGCTGAACGGTGAACCTCGGAAGTGACTTCACCACTGAGCTAAAAGGGTGTCTGGGGGCCATACTCTCGGGGTTTCTCCAATCTCTTTCAGGCCAGTAAATCTGGTCTTTTTTGTGTGTGTTAGAATTGTGTTCTACGTCCTTCTCCAGCTCTGTCCGGAACCCTCTGTTGTGATCCCGGTCAGAGCAGTCGGTGGTAGCCGGGCACCGTCTAGCTGTACTGGACTCGGTCTGGTGAAGGCCTTGGTAGCTGTGGTCCATTAGTCTTTTGGACTAATCTTTTCCTTGTATCCTGTTCTCTTCATTCTTCCTTGCTCCCGAAGGGATGAGACCAGTGGAGTATCTTAGATGGCTGTTCACAGGCTTTTAAGACCGCAGACGCTGCTCACCAAGGTAGAATGTAGAACATTGTCTTTAAAACTGTGTTATGCCAATTGAGCTAGATGTTCCCCGAGACCATGGTCCCCACAGCCCTCTGCCCAGCAATTCAGTCTTTACAAGGGAGTTATTTAAAAGGAAGGTATTCATAGCAGATCTATAAGTGTCAGAAGTCCCTGGGTGTGGTGGAAGTGGTTAAGCACTCAACTACTCGCCAAAAGTTTGGCAGTTTAAACCCACCCAGAGTTGCCTCGGAAAACAGGCCTGGTGATCTGCTACCAAAAGGTCACATGTAGCAGTTCTACTCTGCACACATGGAATTACCATGAGTCAGAATCCACTCAAGGGCACCTAAAAACAGCAACAACAGCAGAGGTATCAGGTAAGATTTCCTAAATTTAAAAAAAAAAAAAAATTACATTTCAGGAGAAAAAGAAATGGTGGCAGGTAGCTCCTAAATATTTTTCTTTAGAACTTTTTTATTTGTAAATTAGTGTTTTGTATGGTAATAGGTTGGTAGCCCAATAAATATTTATTCCGGATCCTCTGAAAGAAGAGATTAAGGCAGATATTGCATCCTTTGAGCAGTTCATCAAAGCAAGATTGATAGAAATTCACATGAGTATGTGTACAGAAGTATTGTCAGTCCTCTGTAATTATTATTCTTGGACGCTGGTTTCCTGTTGGTGGGCTAGGAGCCCCAGTTGCAAAGGATCTAACATGTTAACCGAATTCATAAATGTATTTTTTTACAGTATTATGCTAATCAACAGGTAAACATTTTTTACACTTTTAAAAAACAATTCTTTAACCCCAAAAGATTGGGAACCACTATGTTCAACAGGTAACCAAAAGATTGGCAGTTTGAATCCACCAGCCGCTCCTTGGAAACCCTATGGGGCAGTTGTACTCTGTCCTATAGGGTTGCTATGAGTTGGTATCAATTCAGCGGCAACGGGTATAACAGGTATACAAGAGATTTGCTAATTTATTATAATAATTTTTTAAAAAGTACTTTTTTTTTTGTGTTGATTACCAGATATTGGGAAAGGAAAGCCAGTATTCAAGAAAGTGATGTTCAGCATTTGGAAATATTTTGGTCAAGAAAAAATAAGTTTGTAAATAAAAGATGTTTAACAAAAAGTAAAGGAACAGGCAGGTGAAAAGTCCTAAGATACTTTGTGTTTTATTCCACACTATTCATTGTCACAGCCCTGGTGGTGCAGTGGTTAAGACTTTGGCTGCTAACCAGAAGGCTGGCAGTTTGAATCTGTCAGCTGTTCCTCGGAAACGCTATGGGGCAGTTCTGCTCTGTCCAGTAGGGTCTCTGTGAGTCAGATTCGACTCGATGGCAGTCGGTATTCAGTGTTACAATTCTAGGACTTGCTTAGGGTTACACATGTTGAGAGATGTGATAAACTCTAAACAGGAAAGCAACGGAGATGATTAAAGGAGACAGTAAAATAACTGGCAAAATTTAAGTGGTTCAGTGGTAGAATTTTCACCCTGTGTATGGAGACCTGAGTTCAGTTGCCAGCCAACACGCCTTACGTGCAGCCACCACTAATCTGCCAGTAAACACTTGCATGTCGCTATGATGCTAAAGTTTTCAGCGGCACTTCCTAGACTAAGGTGGACTAGGAAGACAGGCCTGGTGATCTACTTCTGAAAATTAGCCAATAAAAACCCTATGGATCACAACATTCCAAAGGATGGTGCGTTTCTTTCTGCGGTGTGTAGGTCGCCATGAGTTGGGGGCAACTCAACAACAGCTAACAACAACAACATAGTTTGATTTTATTTACAATATATATATTTTTAAATTTTATTTATTGTTGAGGATATACACAGCAAAACACACACCAGTTCAACAATTTCTGCATGTACAGTTAAGTGACACTGATTACATTCTTCGAGTTGTGCAACCATTTTCACCCCTTTCTCTGAGTTGTCCCTCCCCCATTAACTTACTGCCCCCTAAAGTTCCTATCTGATCTTTCAAGTTGCTGTTGTCAATTTGATCCCATATAGATAGTTCTTAAAAGAGTATAATGCTCAAGCAGACACTTTTTCTGGTTAAGCTAAACTATTGTTTGGTTTTAAGAAGATTTCAAGGGATATGTTTGGTTTAAAGCATAAAGCTTCTCTCAGGGCAATAGTTCTAGGGGTTCATCCATCCTCCATGGTTCCAGAAAGTCTAGAGTCCATGAGAATTTGAAATTCTGTTTTCCATTTCCCCCTTTTGATCAGGATTCTTCTATACACTCTGATCACAATGTTCAGTAATTTTAGCCAGGCACCATCCAGTTCTTCTGGTCTCATGGCAAAGGAGGCAGTTGTTCATGGAGGCAATTTGCCACACATTCGGTATCCTCCTCCTATTCCTGACTCTCCTTCCTCTGTTGCTGCAGGCAAATAGAGACCAATTGTTGTGCTTTGGATGGATGCTTGCAAGCTTTTAAGACCCCAGGCACTGCACATTGAAATAGGAAGTAGATCAGAGGCACTAAACAGGTTATTAGGCCAATTAACTGGGCTGTCCCATGAAACCATGAGTCTAAACCTCCAAACCAAGGAATCAAATCACATGATGTGTTTGGTTGTACCTTAGCAGCCTCAGCAGCTACCCTTTTTTTTTGTTGTTGCTGTTGTTAATATAAGTAGACCCCAAATTACAATGTATTCTAATTATGACAAACCACACTTATGACCTCTGTTTTTGTTTTTTGGGTTTTTTGTACATCTTACGGTTAGTAATATATACTGCATACAGTGTTGCAGCATGTAACTTGTCAGTGTTGTCATTCTCAGATTTCACTCACAGATGTTTATATGTAATGTTTCCAACCCCCAAAGACAAAGCATTTGGAAATATTTTATAAAGGTACTGATAATAAAAGACAATAATAATGAAAACTTAAAAAAAACAATTCAACTTAATGTCAGAACCGACTTAACAACAGAATCATCGGAACAGAACCCCATCACAAGTCAGGGACTACTGTATATCTATCAGCACTTAGAATAATCACCTCTGCAACCCTACCCTTAATCAGTGTAATTTTGCCATCACGGTAAACCAAAACTCAGTATTCCGTAAAGCAATACTCCCCTCTTCACCCTTCCTTCCCGCCCCCTGGTAACTGCTAATGAACTTTAGTTTCTATATATTTGTCTTTTTAAAAGTGAGGAGATGCAACATTTGTCCTTTTGTGATTAACTTATTTCACTCAGCATAATGTCTTTAAGTTGTATCCATAGGGTAGCATGTATCAAGACTTCATTTCTCCTGCTGGCTAAGTAGTATTCCGTTGTGTATATGTACCACATTTTGTTTATTCATTCATCTGTTGATGGGCATTTAGATTGTTTCCACCTTTGGGCTATTGTGAATAGTGCTGCAGTGAACATTGGTGTAGGAGTCTCTGTTTGAGTCTCTACTTTCAAGTCTTTTGGGTATATACCTAGGAGTGGAATTGCTACATCGTTTGGTAGCTGTGTTTTTAGTTTTTTGAGGAACCACCACACTGTTTACCACAACAGCTATACCATTCTGCGTTCCCACTAGCAATGGATAAGGCTTCCAGTTTTCCCACATCCTTGCCAGTATTTGTTATTTTCTGTTTTGTTTTTTTTTTTTTTTTAAATCTTAGTCATCATCGTGGGAGTGAAATATGGTATCTCACTGTGGTTTTGATTTGCATCTCTTTTATAGTTAATGAAGGAGCCCTGGTGGCACGGTAGTTAAAAAGCGCTTGGCTGCTAACTGAAAGGTTAGTGGTTCAAACCCATCAGCTGGTCCATGGAAGAACGATATAGCAATCTTTAAAGACCACAGCTTTGGAAACCCTATGGGGCAGTTCTTCTCTGTCCTTTAGGGTCACTGTGAGTCAGAATCAGTGGGTTTGGTTTTTTTTTTTTTAGGGGATGGCTAATGATGCTGAGCATCTTTTCATGTGTTTGGTGGCTTTTGAATGTCCTCTTTGGTGAAATGTCTTTTCCAGTCCTTGGCCCATTTTATGATTAGGTTGTCTTTTTGTTGTTAAGTTGCAGTTATATTTTGCATAAGATTTTGGAGAAGCTTACTAAGCAAATTGTATTCATTATCTAAAAAGCACTATTTTGTCAGAGTCCTGGGGCCAGTTTATTATAAGTATGTATTAATGGCATGAGAATTTGGGTCCAAATACGGAAGAAATGTTTACTGAAACTGGATCAAAGATGAGCATCTGTGTCAAGATTTTAAAATCATTTTTGATATTAAAATCTCCAGAGAAAAGTTTTGCTTTCTCCGTAAGTTAAATATTTTTGATACTTTGGATGATAAGAACTGTTGAAATACCTGGATCTCATAACAAGCCTCTAGGTGGTCCACAGATGTTGATTCTCATGGGCTTCTACGGAAATAATGCATGCACCATTCCAAAGATTTTCTTTCTCTCAGTGACCTTTTGTATGAGTAAATATAGGTTACTAAGCAAAACTTACCAGTGTATATCTGTGTTTCCTTGAGTTGGTCATTTTTTTCCATTACTGTTATTTAAATTTAGTTTTATTGTTACTGATGTAGCTTATAGTGAGTGAGTGATTTGATACTAGAATGGGAAGGGGTGTATATTTGTATTGATAATCATTTGGGCCTGTTTTCCAGTAACTGGACTTTAAGATAAGTGTGCATTATGGTTCAACTAGGAATCATCTATATACATCCCAGATGTTTGTGTTCAGTGACGTTCATTGTTTTTACTGAGTCATTTTTCCACTGGAAAATGGGCTTCAGCGGAGAAAGATTGTATGTAACTAAGACATTCCTCCTAGTACTCTAAGAGATCACTCACTAAAAATAAGGAGAACAGCTGGTCACTGGGCTCAGTTATGAGCCATCACTTGTGTGATGCAGTCAGCCCTTGTCTGTAATACACAGGTATATGGAATATCACACCCACTTTACCTGCTTTGGTGTGTTTCTCTCTGTTTTATCTGTTTTTATATATTCACATATAGTATATATAGGAATGCTGTGTCACAGCTGTGGGTCATGTGTATATTTGCAGTTATACTCATTGCCAATTCCAACTCATAGCGACCCTATAGGACAAAGTAGAACTGCCCCATAGGATTTCCAAGGAGCGGCTGCTGAATTCGAACTGCTACACTTTTGGTTAACAGCCAGTCACTTAACCACTAGGCCACCAGGGCTCCATATTTGCAGTTAGCTCTGCTGTAAGAAGAAATCTGCATTCTCAAGAACACAGTAAATTTTATTAGCAAAAAAACTCATGTCATAAAAATAATTTTTTACAATGATTGCTTTTTTTAAGATGTTTAAATGATTATGACATTTTTAATAGCTACAGTATGCAGTTATAAAACTTATAACATTACTCAGCAGGTCTAGCAATTGATGGATTACATTTAGTGTTTTATCCATCTTTGTAAAAGAATAATGGCCTCTCCCTATCACCACCACCTATCACTAATAAGCAAAATCTCTTTTATATATTCATACCACCTGTTACGATAAACAGAGGACAGCTCCACTCAGCAGATGAGATGTGCACACTAATATTTCTGGGATTTGCTGTAAAATAATCCTGGAGGAGGGGAAAGATTATAGATAAAAGAAGATTGGCCATGAGTTATTGATTGAGCTAGTAGGGGCCTTGGTTTCCTCTTGTTATGTATTTGATTTCAGTTTCTCATAATAAAATTTTTTTTAAGATTTTAAAACAGCACATCAGACAGAATAAACAGTGCGGACAAAATTTTGAAGGAGAAAACCAAAAAACTTGTTGCCGTCGAGTCAGTTCGAACTCATAGCAATCCTATAGGACACGGTAGAACTGCCCCCATAGGATTTCCAAAGAGCGTCTGGTGGATTCTAACTGCTGACCTTTTGGTTAGCAGTGGTAGCTCTTAACCAGTACGCCACCAGAGGAAACAGGTGAGTAGCTAATTAACGCAAAGGTCTTATTCCACTCAGGCCAAGGAGTTTGTGGTGTCTTTACTTGGTTTTGGTATCAGTATTATGCTGGCTTCATAGACTGAGTTTGGGAGTATTCCATCCTTTTCTATGCTCTGAAATACCTTTAGTAATACTGGTGTTAACTCTTCTCTAAAAGTTTGGTAGAATTCTTCAGTGAAGCCATCAGGGCCAGGGCTTTTTGGGTGGGGGGGTTATTAGGTCTTTAATCTCTTGTTTTGTTATAGATATAGGTTTATTTAGTTTTTCTACCTTGGTTTGTGTTAGTTTAGGTAGGTAATGTGTTTCTAGAAATATGTCCATTTCCTCTAGGTTTTCAAATTTGTTGGAGTACAGTTTTTCATAATATTCTGTTATGAGTCTTAATTTCAGTTGGGTCTGTTGTGATATCACCCGTTTCATTTCTTATTCAGGTTATTTGCTTCCTCCTGTTTTTCTTTTGTCAGCTTGGCCAGTGGTTTATCATTTTTTTATTATTATTATTATTATTATTGTTTACAGATGTATTTTTTTTATTGTGCTTTAAGTGAAAGTTTACAATTCAAGTTAATGTCTCATACAAAAATTTATACACACATTGTTATGTGACCCTAGTTGCTGTCCCTATCCTCTACTGCATACTCCTCCTTTCCACTCCAGATTTCCTATGTCCATTCAACCAGTTCCTGACCCTCTCTGTCTTCTCATCTTGCCTCCAGACGGGAGCTGCCCATTTAGTCTCACGTATCTACTTGAGCTAAGAAGCACACTCTTCACAAGTATCATTTTATGTCCCATAGTCCAGTCTAATCTTTGTCTGAAGAGGGTTTATCGATTTTGTAGACCTTTTCAAAGAACGAGCTTTTAGTCTTGACTCTTTCAATTGTTTTTCTGTTCTTTGTTTCATTTATTTCTGCTCTAATTTTTATTATTCCCTTTCTTCTGGTGCCCGAGGGCGGCTTTTGCTGTTCTCTGTTTGAGTTGTAGGGTTAATGTTTTGATTTTGGCCCTTTCTTCTTTTTGGATGTGTGCATTTATTGCTGTAAATTGACCTCTGAGCACCGCTTTTGCTGTGTCCCAATGGTTCTGGATTTGTTTTCATTCTCATTTGATTCTGTGAATTTCTTTATTCCATCCTTGATTTCTTCTGTAACCCAGTAGTTTTTGAGCAAGGTATTCTTCAGTTTCAATGTATTTGATTTTTTTTTTTTGGCTTGCTTTTTCTGTCATTGATTTCTACTTTTATGGCTTTATGGTCAGAAAAGATGCTTTGTAATATTTCCCTGTTTTGGATTCTGTTAAGGCTTGCTTTGTGGCCTAATATGTGGTCTGTTCTGGAGAATGTTCTGTGTGCGTTGGAATAGAAAGTATACTTGGCTGCTTATGGGTGGAGTGTTCTGTATATGTCTGTGAGATCTGAGGCTAAGGAGTTAACTCACATAGCCCAAACTTAGTGAAATAGCAGGTGAGGTATATATGAGTTTTAGAGGGTAAGCCTGCTCATAGCGGCCCTGTAGGACAGGGTAGAACTGCCCCATAGGGTTTCCAAGGCTGTAAATCTTTACAGAAGCAGACTGCCACATCTTTCTCCCAAGGAGTGGCTGGTGGGTTCAAACCACCGACCTTTCAGTTCACAGCCGAACACTTAGCCACTGCACTACCAGGGCTCCTTCTTAGAGGGTAATAGAGCATCCAATCAGTAGTCTTAAAAGTGTATCACATAATTGTTGTGAATTTGACGTTAACTTGTGTTTCATGGTTTTCTTTAAGATTACTGAGAATCTTCTAAGGAGAGGACTGTATGAGGACAGTTAGAATTGAAATTACTTTAAATTTTACAAGAAAATTTAACCTTCCCATCATGAACTTGAATGTTTGTAGAAGTATAAAATGGTTTTAACTTTCTGGAGGGTGGATTGGCATCCATAGTAACTATGCGCATGCCATTCTAGTAGTTCTACTTCTAGGAATTTATCCTAAGGAAATGTTTGTACACATATATAAAGAAAGGCATATGTACATGACCATTCAATGTAGTGTTGCTTGTATTATGGAAAATTAGCAATTATCCAAACATCCACCTACAGAGGATTGATTTAAATTATAATAAATTCAGAGGATAGAATACCGTGCCATAATTTAAGAGAAGTATATTTGTCCGTAATCATATAGAAAGATGTCCAAAACCTATTGCCAAATGAAAAAAGCAGATTACAGAATAGTAGGGTTATCACTTTTATCTTTGACTTATCTTTGTAGGGGAGGAGGGTGGAATTGCATGAGAATTCCACTTCTATTTTTTACACTTTTGTAATGTTTGCATATTTGTACAAGCGTTTATTATTTTTATAATAATAAGTTAAAGATGCAGCCACTGGTGGAGGAAGGGAACCTTATGCAAATTATTAAGCTTTAAGTTTCTTCACTACTTAGCCACTTGGTCTGCCAGGTGATCACGGAACATGTATGTATGGTCAGGTTCTTCTGTATTCTGAGGGTTCCTGCTATCTGTTGGCCTTCAATAGGATTTTCCATGAGACTGATGGTGAACTTTGTCTAAGCAGTTCAAGGGGTTTATAAAAGAACATATTCATATAAGAAACTCTTCTGTGTCATTGGTAAAATATAGAGTAGTTTGGGTGGTGGTCCCCTCCCTCCCGTTTTTGAGGAGGGAATGTTGTTTTCAGAATTTGACTCATTAATTGTAAAGACACGCTTTAGGATTTTCTTTTCTTTTCTTTTCTTTTTTCTTTTTTTTTTTTTTTGCCTTCATGGTTGTGAAAGTGCAGCACTTAGAACATAGGTGTCTTAGTTATCTAGTACTGCTATAACAGAAATACCTCAAGTGGATGGCTTTAACAAACAGAAGTTTATTCTCTCACTGTTTAGGAGGCTAGAAGTCCAAATTCCAGGTGCTGACTCTAGGGGAAGGCTTTCTCTTTCAGTTCTGGAGGAAGGTCCTTGTCATCAGTCTTCCCTTGGTCTAGGAATTTATCAGTGCAGGCAGCCAAGGTCCAAAGGACAAATTCTGCTCCTGGCACTGCTTTCTTGGTGGTGTGAGCTCCCCTTGGCTTTCTGCTCCCTTCTCTCTTTTCTGTCTCCGAAGAGATTCACTAAAGATACAGTCTAATCTTGTAGATTGAGTCTTGCCTCGTTAACATAATTGCCTCTAATCCTACCTCATTAACATCGTAGAGGTAGGATTTACAACACAGAGGAAAATTACATCGGATGACAAAATGGTAGACAATCACATGGCCTAGCCAAGTTGATACACATTTTTTTTCTTTTATTGTGCTTTAAGTGAAAGTTAACGATTCAAGTTAGTTTCTCATACAGAAATTTATACACACATTCCTATGTGACCCTAGTTGCTCTCCCTGTACTGTGACAGCACACTCTTCCACCCTGGATTTCCCGTGTCCATTCAACCAGCTCCTGTCCCTTTCTGCCTTCTCGTCTCACCTCCGGACAGGTGCTGCCCATTTAGTCTCATGTCTCTACTTGAGCTAAGAAAGAAGCACACTCTTCCTATTATTTTCTGTCCCATAGTCCAGTCTAATCTTCGTCTGAAGAGTTGGCCTTGGGAATGGTTTTAGTTTTGGGCTAACAGAGTCCGGGGGCCATGTCTTCCAGGGTCCCTCCAGTCTCATTTAAACCATTAAGTCTGGTCTTTTTACTAGAATTTGAGTTCTGCACCCCACTTTTCTCCTGCTCTGTCAGGGACTCTCTGTTGTGTTCCCTGTCAGGGTGGTTGTTGGTGGTAGCTGGGCACTATCTAGTACTTCGGTCTCAGGCTGATGGAGTCTCTGGTTTATGTGGCCCTTTCTGTCTCTTGGGCTAATACTTTCCTTGTGTCTTTGATGTTTTTCATTCTCCTTTGCTCCAGATAGGTCAGGACTCACTAGCTTTTAAGACCCCAGACACCACTCACCAAAGTAGGATGCAGAACATTTTTTTAATAAACTTGTTATGCCAGTTGACCTAGATGTCCTCTGAAACCATGGTCCCTGGACCCCTACCCCTGCTACTCTGTCACTCGAAATGTTTGGTTGTATTCAGGAAACTTCTTAGCTTTTGGTTTAGTCCAGTTGTGCTGGCTTCCCCTGTATTGTGTGTTGCCCTTCCCTTCACCTAAGATAATTTTTGTCTGCTGTTTAGTTAGCGAATACTCCTCTCCCTCCCTCCCCACCCTCGTAACAATCAAAGAATGTTTTCTTCTGTGTTGAAGCCTTTTCTTGAATTTTTATAATAGCAGTTTCATACAATATTTGTCCTTTCATGACTGACTAAATTCACTCAGCGTAATGCCTTCCAGATTCATCCATGTTATGAGATATTTCACGGATTCATCGTTGTTCTTTATTGTTGCGTAGTATTCCATTGTGTGAATATACCATAATTTGTTAATCCATTCGTCTGCTGATAGGCACCTAGGTTGTTCACTATTGTGAACAATGCTGCAGTGGACATGGGTGTGCATGTATCTATTTATATGATGGCTATTAAATTTCTCTAGGCTATATTCCAAGGAGTGGGATTCCTGGATTGTATGGTACTTCTATTTCTAGCTTTTTAAAGAAGCACCAAATCAATTTCCAAAGTGGTTGTACCATTTTACATACCCACCAGCCGTGTATATGTGTTCCAGTCTCTCCACAGCCTCTCCAACATTTATTATTTTGTGTTTTTTGGATTAATGCTAACCTTGTTGGGGTGAGATGGTATCTCATTGTAGTTTTGATTTGCATTTCTCTGATGGTTAATGATCATGAGCATTTTCTCGTGTCTGTTAGCCGCGTGAATGTGTTCTTTGGTGAAGTGCCTGTTCATTTCCTTTGCCCATTTTTTAATTGGGTTATTTGTCCATTTGCTGTTGAGGTTTTTGCAGTACCTTGTAGATTTTAGAGATTGGACTCTGATCGAATTTGTCTTAGCCAAAAAATTTTTCCCAGTCTGTAGGTTGTCTTTTTATTCTTTGGGTGAAGTCTTTTGATGAGCATAAGTCTTTAATTTTTTAGGAGCTCTCAGTTACCTAGTTTCTCTTCTGGTGTTCATGCGTTGTTACTTACGGTTTGTATTCTGTTTATGCCATGTATTAGGGCTCCTAGCATTGTCCCTATTTTTTCTTCCTTGATCTTTGTTGTTTTACATTTTATATTTAGGTATTTGATCCATTTTGAGTTAGTTTTTGTGCATGGTGTGAGGTATGGGTCTTGCTTCATTTTTTTGCAGATGGATATCCAGTTATGCCAGCACCATTTGTTAAAGAGATTGTCTTTTACCCCATTTAATGAACTTTGAGCCTTTGTCAGATATCAGCTGCTTGTAAAGAAAAAAACAAACCTGTTGCTGTCGCAGCAATTCCAACTCATAGCGACCCTATAGGACAGAGTCGAAGTGCCCCATAGAGTTTCCAAGGAGCACGTGGTAGATTTCAAACTGCAGATCTTTTGGTTAGCAACCATAGCTCTTAACCCACTGCACCAGCAGGGTTTCCTCAGGTGCTCATAGGTGGATGAATTTTCATCTGGATTCTAAATTCTGTTCCATTGGTCTGTGTTTCTTTTGTTGTACCAGTATCAGGCTGTTTTTACTACCGTGGCAGTATAATAGGTTCTAAAATCCGGTAGTGTGAGGCCTCCCACTTTGTTGTTCTTCTTCGATAATGCTTTACTTATCCTGGGCCTCTTCCCTTTACATATGAAGTTGGTGATTTGTTTCTCCATCTCATTAAAAAATGCTGTTGGAATTTGGATCAGGATTGTATTCTATCTGTAGATTGCTTTGGGTAGAATTGACATTTTCACAATGTTGAGTCTTCCTATCCATGAGCAAGGTATGTTTTTCCACTTATGTATGTCTCTTTCGGTTTCTTGCAGTAGTGTCTTGTAGTTTTCTTTGTATAGGTCTTTTACGTCTCTGGTTAGATTTACTCCCAAGTATTTTATTTTCTTGGGGTCTGTTGTAAATGGTGTTGATTTGGTGATTTCCTCTTCGAAGTTCTCGTTGTTGGTGTAGAGGAATCCAACTGATTTTTATATGTTTATCTTGTATCCTGATACTTTGCTGAAATCTTCTATTAGTTCCAGTAGTTTTCTTGTGGATTCTTTGGGGTTTTCTGTGTATAAGATCATATAATCTGCATTGATACACATTTTTGGGGGACACAATTCAGTCCATAACAATAGGCATACCTATAAAAAACAAACCCATTGCCATTGAGTTGATTCCAACTCATAGCAACCCTATAGATATACCTAAAGAGTTTGCAAATTACCTGCCTTCTCCTGCATTAAGAGAATTGTCTTAAAATAGCACTTAAGATAGTGTTTGTAATAGTAGGTAGTCGCTTCGTATTTGTTGGAATAAATGAAGGAAGGAAGGGGGAAGTGGCAAATCTAGATATTATAAATCCTGAGAGAGCTAGGAATTTTAATCTGTGCTTGTTTGTTTAATATGGCACAGATATTTAGTGCTTAATTTAAAAAAGTGTATAATTTTAATTAGATGTTGCTGTCTAAAGTGGTAATTGCTTTAATAAATAGATATACATTAAAATCTTAAATTTTCTGTGTTCTGGACTCCACCACTAAGTGTGTGACTTCTTAGAGGTTACTTAATCTTTTTGTAGCTCTGTTTCTTCATCTGTAAAATAATGAATTAAACTCTAAACCCTAAAACTAAATTTCTTACCGAATGGAGAAATTTTGCCTCAACTATTGAAAGTGTACAGGTATTAATGCCTCATAAATGTGCATAATGCTTTGTCTGGAATAAGTCAAGGTAGTTCCTGTTTTAGGATTTGAAAATAAAAAAGGTCCAAACAGGTAGAGTCAGGTGTATGAGAGATTCTCTTCGTGTGTAGTATGGTAGATCTCCATGACTGGAAGAGGTCTCTAAAGCATGCTTTGAGCCCGAAAACAGTAGGTCAGAACCTTTCCAGAGTCTTGAGAAAATAACTCCAGACATGATGTTCTCTTCCAGCAATTGATCCCTCTTGATGGTGTGTCCAAGGCAAGCGAGTCAGACAATATTCTGTTGTGATCCATAAATTTCCACTGGCTAATTTTTGGGAGTGGATAACCAGGCCTTTCTTCCTAGTCTGTCTTAGTCTGGAAGCTCTGCTGAAACCAGTCCACCGTGGCTGACCTTGCTGGTATTTGAAATGCCACTGGCATAGCATCCGGTATCACAGCAACATGCAAGCCACCACAGTAGGACAAACTGACGGACAGGAAGTGGTAAAATAACTTAGGATCATAGTATTTAATTTCAGTATTTATGGCATGTACTCTTATCCTGCCCTGTCCTCCCCCCCACTACTTTTAAGCAGTCTTAGCTTCTGTCACGTTCACTATTTTGAATATTTGAATATCCCAGAAGTAAAACTACTAGAATGCCATGAGCATATTTGGTACTGATACCAAACCACCCTCCAGTTAAGACCATATTACACTGCTACAAACATTCAAGTTTATGATGAGAAGGTTGAATTTTCTTAAGAAGTTTTAAATAGTTTCAATTCTAACTTTGTTCATAGAGTCTTTTCCTTAGAAGAATCTCTGTATATTCTTAAAGAAAACCCTAAAACAAAAGTTAACTTCAAATATCCAGTGAAAATTTTCATCAGGAAAGAAATTCTTACTCCAGAATAAAATAGATTTTTTTAAATTGGATTTTAATTACTTCCTATTCCTAGTCAACTCATATTTTATATACATCAGTTTATTGTGCCAGTGGTAGAATTCTTGCCTTCCATGTGGGACACCTGCATTCAAGTCCCAGCCAGTGTACCTCATGCGCAGCCACCACCCATCTGTCAGTGGAGCCTTGCATGTTGCTCTGATGCTGAACTGATTTCAGTGGAGTTTCCAGACTGAGATAAACTAGGAAGAAAGGTCTGGTGATCTACTTCCAAAAGTCAACCAGTGAAAGTCCTGTTGATTACAAAGGTCCAGTCCACAGTTGATCATGAGGATGGCACAGGACCCAGCAGTGTTCAGTTTTGTTGTGGACGGGCTTACCATGAGTTGGGGACCTACCCAACAAGCCCTAAAGAAAGTATAAATTAGAGGAGCCAAGGACTAAATTAGTGCTGTAGGAGATGAGGGTGGGAGAAAAGGAAAACTTTATTTTGGCTCTAAGTTACTAAATCATGATGTTTCTTTAATCTCTTTTAATGTTTACTCCAGTCAGTGTTTTTCTCTTTTCCTCTTCCTCTTCAGCCATCAGTGCCACCTGAGTTCTTTGTCTAGGTTAACTTGCATCAGTTTGTAAGCCTCACTTATCCTGTCTCAGTAACATGAACTTTTCACAGGACTTCTGAGCAATTTCTCTTTTTCTAGAGTTCATCTTTATATTTTCCAGTGTTCGTGTGTGTTTCTTCCAGTGCTTATCACTTTTCTCTCCTGTGTTGTTCTTTCATGTTTCCCACATTATCTGTTGTAGCAAATTTAAACCACACGCTTTTAAGAGAAGAGTGAAAATAATTTTTAGCTATATTCAAGTTATTAACAACAGCTTCTCTTTCTCCACATATACTTAAGGGGGTCAAGGAGTCGTTTATAAACTCTTAATTTGCTACAAAAGCTAGTCCAGGTACACCTATGAGTCAGCAGGGCAGATATTATTCTTTCTGTTATACAGATACGAAAACTGAGACTTTGAGACCGTAAATGAATTGCCTAAACCAATTGGTGGCACTGCCAGGATTCATAGAAATTTGGAGCAGGAAGAAACCCAGTGAACGTTTTACTTTGAGGAATTTAAGGTTCATATATGTAATTTTCCTGAAGTCACCAAACTAAGTGATAGAATAGAATTCAAGTTTCTTAACTTGTAATATAGTACTTTTTCTTAACATACTTTCTCTTCTCCCAAGGTGAAAAGCAGTGTACAACTGCAGTATTTTTAATTCAGATATTTCAGTTTGGGTTGGAGATGGAATGCAGCTGCCATATTAATTCTCAAACAAGTTTGGTCATGTTAGTAAAATACATTCATAATATTTATTGCATTTTGAACTTTTCTAAGACTTAAAACTTAAGTTGAGGGTAGTAATCATCATACAAAAAAATTTTCTAGTACTCTTTCCCATCCCCTCATTTTACTGTTTTATGAAGTCATTCAAAAGAAGTTAAAGAAGTATAGACGTATTTAAGAATAAATTAAACTTTACATGTGTAACAGATTTTGGGATAATCAGGTTTAGAAATTGAGTCTTAAAAATGGCTATTGTTTTAATCCTTGTTGAAAATTTTTCTGAAATGTTTTTTCTCTGTTCTTAACTAAGTTAAATTTATTCATTTATTGACCTGTTAAAGATCTTGTAAATGCTGCAGAATTATTCTATATGTCTGTTATTTTTCATTGTTTAGTAGTATAGATATAGAAGGGGTAGTCTGTTAGTCTGAATATACAGATTTCAGATATGTCTTAGATACTCGTGGTTTTTTTTTTTTTTTTTTTTTTTTTTAAGTAAATCCCAGTTTATGGTTATTTCTTTCAAAAGGAAGAAATCTGTGTGAACAACCTGATACTCAGTCACTAGGGTAAAGGGAGAGAGAAAGAAACGAGGCCTAGGAAATGAGGATTCTAGAAATGATGTTTAAATCAAGGATATTTTTAAGTTGGATTCTAAAATGGTAAGTTGCGGCTACTATGATGAAAATAATCGTTGGTTCTGTTGTAAGATCTGAAGTAATATTATTGCCCTTGAGAAAAGTCGACATTGTAAGTAACATATTTGATGATATTGTTCAACCTACCTTTTATGTCTCTGGAGCAATAATAGATATTCTCTTTTTCTTTAATGTCAATATTTAATATATTGAAAATAAGTGTGAAACTTCAGTGTAAATAGCTTGCTGTGGTATACACGAAGAATTATATTCTTCGTAAAAGCAAACATGCTTTCAGCATCTTACATATTATTTAATAGTGATGGATGGTAGGTGCTTTAAAGACAAAGGAGGAAAGAGAGCATTTTGGAAAAATGGTTTGTTCGTATACATCTAAATATTAATGTGTTTTCTCAGAGACTGAAATTGAGTAAGAGAGAATTTTGAAGTTCTGGTGTTTATGGAAAGAACCCTGGTGATGCAGTGGTTAAAAGCGCTGGGCTGCTAACTGAAAGGTTGGTGGTTCGAACTTCTTCCGTGGGAGAAGCATGTGGCAGTCTGCTTTTGTGAAGATTTATAGCTTTGGAAACCCTCTGGGGCAGTTCTACTCTATCCTGCAGGGTCACTATGAGTCAGAATTGACTCGATGGCAGTGGGTTTGGTTTTGGGTTTTTGGTGGTTTATGGAGAGAGTTGATCAGAGATTGCACCTTGGCTGAGTTGCTGTCTGCATAGGCTGTTAACAATTGTTTCTCTGGCAGCAGATCTTGTTCATCAGGATTGCATCATTTCTGGGAGAATGGCCAAGGTCCACAGCCTCAGTACAAAGACTGTCTGAAGCATATGAGGCCTGTTCTCTTTCTGAAGCGGCACTCCTCTTCCTGCCAGTCCTCTTCACAGGATTACTGAAGCAGACTTGTTCTGAATTTCTTTCATTGGATTGGCTGTTTATTAGACTCTTGTCTTCCAGCTGCTTCCGGCTCACCTGGCTGATGCAATTTCTTTCCCTGAAATCTCTGTTGGAATTGTTCTTAAAACAGTTTTTATTTGTCTTCTCGGAGAGTGACCAGACAGATCACACAGGTCTTGTGCTTTCAGCAAGTCATAGAGAAGGATCGTCAGAATTACAAATACAGAGACTATTAGCCATTTCTGAGCCCAGTTAAAAAGACAGGGATAATTATAAACCACTTCTGTCATGTTCTCTTTATAGCCTTTTCCCTAGAAACTGTATATGAATGGTGACGCCTCTAAAGAGTACTCAGTAACTGGGAGATTGGCTGGTTCTGCTTCTGAGTCCGAGAATTTCCTAATGTTCCTACGGATTCTGATGGATTAGTCTGGAAATAAATATAAAATTGAAATTCTGATGTATTCATTTTCCCCCTGCTATACACCCACATACTTTTTCCTCCTGTTCTTTTTTAACATTTTTTCTTATTTGCTGTTGCTGAAGGATGAGTCTGCTTCTTCCTTTGGTTTATTTTTCTTTTTTGTTTTATTACCTTCATAACTTTTATTTTTATACTAATTCTGAGTATTCTCTTTTAAAATTGCTTCTAAAGAATAGCTTATTTTTTCCATTTTTAAAAAACTGGTGATCCATAAAATAGATCAACATAATAACTCCCTAATGCTTGGTAGGTGCCCTGGTGGCGCAGTTGTTAAGAGCTCGGCTCCTAACCAAAAGGTCAGCAGTTGGAATCCACCAGCTGCTCCTTTCAAACCCTGTGGGGCAGTTTTATTCTGTCCTATAAGGTCGCTGGGAGTCACAGTCAACTCGTCGGCAACGGGTTTGGTTTGTGTGTGTGTGTTTTGTTTTTTTATGGTTTGTAACTAGATTCCCACTAACAGCTCTTTCGTGTATATGATATACCAATATTTCAAGTGTTAATAACTAATGTTAAATTTGATGTTTTGAAGAAAATACTGAAAACTTAAGAGGAATTGACCGTTTTTCCTTTGAAGTCCTGTCACCTATTATCGTTTCCTTTTTGGATGGTAGAAGGTGAATTGAGGCTCCATTTTCAGCATGTTTTCATTATGCAGTTGACCACAAATAGAACTGACTTCTTGTCAGTCTGTTTCTATAGTAGGACAAGAGGATGGGTAGTATGGAGTAAGGGGAAATAAAGGAATAATATGGGTTTGTACTTTAATAGATGATGGGTGATGGTGGGCCCTCTTCAAGCAGAGAGCACATTTGATATTCAATTAAAGAAAAGCCTCTGAATTTGGGAAGCTGTCCCTGGAGAGATTAAAAGAAGGGATCCTTTGGGAAGTGGGAGAGCACTGCATCTTGAAGTGGAAGGAAAGGATTAGCCAGTCTAACATATTGTTAGTTGCAGTTGAGCCGATTCCAGCTTGGGGTGACCCCGTGTGTTATAGAGTAGAACTGCTACATAGGATTTTGTTTGTTTTTGTTGTAATCTTAAAGGAAGCAGATCGCCAGGGCTGGGTTTGTTCAAACCGCCAACCTTTAGGTTTGCACCACCTAGGGACCTAGCCAGTTGACATAAGGTATTTACTATTTCTTAAGTCAAAAGATAATTTCCTTCCCCCACCCTTTAATTAGCCTTTTCAGAAAAATAGGATATAAAGGTTAAGCATAAAGATGCAGAACTGGATGGAACATAGGATGGTGAATAAGGCAGTGTGAAGAGAAATTATAGTTAAATACGTAATATTTCTATGTAATTCCATTCTGTGTGTCTATCAGTGTTCCTTCTTTCTATACTAATTTCTGTCTCAACTTTTTCTAGGTCTTCAGAGCTACTGGCAGATAATTGTTGGGACTTCATATTCAAAGGTCTATAAAAAGGTGACTGAGCCAAACAATTCTTTTAATTTCTGTTTTATTTTTTGCATTTTAATGAATACTAAAATCATATGTTGAGATAATGATGATCACACATTCATACAGCAAATATGTCAGCCACTGTTCTGGGTATTGGAACTACAGCAGTAGACAAAACAAAGTGTAACTAGTAAACTTGATAACTTACACTAGGAGTTTGTTGTCTTGGTTTATAAAGCTAGAGTAATTACAATAAGATTGTGTTAGATATAGTTGATTTGTTAAAAGTTCTTAAGTTAACATTTTAATAGCTACATTTTGCACAGGGAGTTATTTAGGGAAGAAACTATTCTCAGAGTTATCTGAAAAATTTGGTTTTGCTGTTACAATCTGAATTAAGGAGCTGCATTATTATGAAAGCATTGTTTAGAATGAGATGGCCAAGCCAACATATTATAATTGCCTTCATTAGAAGAGTGGAAGAGTCTTGTATAACTAGACAAAAGGAAAGTGGAGGAGTTCGTGAAAGAGAAATTTATAGTTAACTATTTAATGTTTCTTCAGGTTGTTTATCAGCTATCCAGAATGGCTGAGTTGAGTTTCCACTGGGGAAAGGAGATACTACCTTGTCCTTTTAGCATAGCTTTTAAAAATTATTCTCAGAAAAACATATATCAACTAAGGTTTATAAGTTGTCTTTTATCTAGATGCCTACTTTTTTTGGTATTTTTTGTGAATGTTTACACAGCAAATTAGGTTCTCATTTAAAAATTTCTGTACATTGTTCAGTCACATTGGTTATATTTTTCACAGTGTGTCAGCATTCTCATTATTTCCAGTTTCATTATTCTGTTTCCATTAATCTGGCTTCCCTGCCCTCTCCTCTTACCTTCTTATCTTTGCTTTACAGTAAATATTGACCATTTGGTCTCATATAAATAATTATTTAACGGAGCACACTACTCACAGATGATATTGTTTGTTTTATGAGACAATCTATTATGTGGCTAAAAGGTGACCTCCAGGAGTGGATTCAGTTCCAAGTTTAAAGTGTGTCTCAGGGCGATATTCTCAGGTGATCCTCTAGTCTCTGCCGATCCAATAAGTCTGGCCTTTTTTAGGAATTTGAGGTTTGGTCTACATTTTTCTCCCATTCTATCTGGGAACGTCTATTGTGTCCTTGGTCAGAACGACTGTTAGTGGTAGCCAGGCACCATCTAGTTCTTCTGGTTTCAAGGTAGATGAGGCTGTGATTTGTGTGAGCTATTAGTCCTGTAGACTAGCTGCTTCTTTGAGTCTTTGGTGTCCTTCTTTCTCTTTTGTTCCAGAATCGAAGAGTTGTATCTTACATGGCTGCTTGCAATCTCTTAAGACCCCAGACACTGCTCACCAAACTAGGATGTAGAGCAATATCTTTATAACTATGTTATGCCTGTTGACCAAGTTGTCCTCCAAGACTGTGGTCCTAAGCTAGAAGCCCGCATTTTTTTATGGGCATATAATAGTGATAGGTTTTTAATGTCATTTGGTGACTTTGTTTACTGAAATTATAACACATGACTGAGATTGCCTGTACTGGTCAGGGGAGAAATGATAATTATCAGATTATCTGGTCAGACAGCCTCTGGGCTTTTTTTTTTTTTTTTTTTTTAATTTGAATTACACACTGATATCTAAAATTAGAGTTATAACCAACAGTGCACAAGATTTAACTATGCCCTTTGGGGCTTATTCGATAAGTACTTTCTATCAGATCTTATTTCAGTTTCCCATAGGCTTGGATGATTAACTGCCTAAGTCTCCCTTTGAATATATTGTTAGGGAAAGGAAACATTTATGTGTATATAGGCCCAAAGGCAGGAGATTACATCAGTCAACTTCTCTGCTATGAGCTATGAGGAAGTAATAGATAAGATTTGACCTCCTTTGCACTTCAGTCCCCCCAAGTCTAGCAGTATGTCACCTCTAGTTGGGTAGAAACAGGTGCATTGCCACACTGGGGTTTGATTGTGAGGATGGCGCAGGACTGGGCAGTGTTTCGTTCTGTTGTACATAATGTTGCTATGAGTCGAAACAGACTCAAGGGCACCTAACAGCAAGATTTATTTGGTGAGATCCAACTCCTTCAGAGTCTTAAAGTGCCAGAGAGAACTGCTTGGTTTATAGCTGTTCTAGCGTTCTAAGATAATGACACAAAAAGTGGTAATGTTATCTTTCTGCATTTTTTTAAAAAAGCTTTGCTTGACTCACCATTCATTAAGTAGTTTTCTTATCCACATTAATTTGTCTCATGTATCAGAATAAGATTCAAACTTCTCAAATTGTCTACCATTTAAAGTTTGCATTAATCCCATGGATTGATTAAATCGATGTATACTTTTTATTCAGTTTAGGTATAAATGATTGTTTGATTTTCCCACAGTCTTATTTGCCTTCCATGAAGCAATATATCAGTCATGCTTTTTTTTTTTTTAATCCTTTTTGGCAAAAATCTTTATTAACCTGGGTCTTTAGCACTCACATTGACTTTCTTCCCATAGAAAATACTTCTTATTTTAATTTTTAATGGTTTTAATAGTTTTAAAATCATACAAAATAAACTTGTTTCTCTTCGCAGCACACCCCCAAATCTCTTAATCTGCCTTTGCTTTTTTACATTTCAGTAGTTTGTCTTTCTGTTCCTATATTCCACTGGTTTGTGATCATAAAGTCAGGGTATCTTCACTGCCTTCACATACAAATTCTCTAATCCTTATCATGAAACTGTACTCTTTGTGCTTTATGTTTTTTATCGTATCTGGCAGGATATATTACCTAGCAAATATAGTTGTTAAAGTAGTTTAATTGTATCTTCCCCTAAAATTACAGTCTAAGAGTATGCTGTGACAAATGAAGGCAGTAAGAAACAGCTGTATCCTAGCAGTCCAGGGACAAGGACTAGAAGGCAGAAGGGGACAGGATAGCTGGTGATAGGGAGCCCAAGGTTGAGTAAGGACAGTGATGACGTCTAGTTGGGTTGTTAACCATTGTCATAGGGCAACATACGTACTAACTGTTTAATGAGACTATTTTGTTCTGTAAACCTTCATCTAAAGAATAGCAGCACAACTGGAAGAGCGTAGTCGATGTCACTGGACTGTGTATGTAGAAATTTTTGAAATGGTGTCTGTTTGGCTATGTATATTTTCACCAAAAAAAAAAAAAAGTTGAGAAGGGAGAGGGTTGACATGTCATGAGGTTTATAACCAATGTCATAAAACAATATGTGTACTACTGTTTAATGTGAAACTATTTGTTCTGTAAACCTTCACCTGAAAAACAATAAATAAATAAAAAGAAAGAAAGAAATACATTTTAAACACACACAAAAAAGAAACAGTTGTATCCAATCAAATGTAAATAACAAATTGATGTCTTATCATATTTAATTTAGAAGAATTAACATTATTGGCCACTCATAAAACTGCATTTATATGTGGCCCAGTTAAAAAGTTTGAATACCTTGAATTGTTAAGGAGTTTAGGTAAACTAGGATATTTCTAGTAACCGTTCTGTATCTCAATGCTTGTTAGTTATATCCTAGGATGCCAGAATATTTTGTTCGATGGGCAGTGTTAGAATGGGTAAGATATACTTATTAGTAAGCTAGGCAAACTGTTACTTTCCCTTTGGCTGAAAAGATTTAAAAAACTAAAATAGAAATGAAAAAGCATAACTGTTCTTCGCTTCACTTCGTTGAACATTAATTAAGTACCTAGTAAACATAGGACAGCGTGTACATCTTGTACTTACTTGGTTTACAGTTATCCCTTAAATGCTTTCCTTTCCCCAAATGGAAAAAAATGGAAGGATTCGGTAACATTTAGGATAAATTTAAAGAGCCATCTAGTTACTGGATATTTTTTATTTTCTGTGGCAGGATTCCTCATGTCCATAACATGTTGGTTGAGGCTCTGCAGCTCACCCCCACTCTCAGAGTGGTCCGTCTCCATTAATTGGACCCCGTGATTTTCACTATCTGCTGTGTTGGACGTCATGAGCATTGCAGTCCCTCTGGGAGTCACCACACCAGATACATCCTACTCAGATATGGCTGCTGGATCAGAGTAAGTGCTACTTCCTAGATAGTAGGTACTATGTCAGTTTGTTTGGAGGCAGCTTTCTTATGGATATCTAATAATAAATATGTAGTAACCAAAGCCTGTCCCACTGGAAATTGTAAATGGCATTAGGCCTTTCCCTTTTCCCTCATAGAAACTGGAGGAAAAAAGGAATTAGAAGGGAGAGGAAAAGTGATTTGGGGGAGGGTTTTCTGAGTAAATGATTAATAAGATTAAATTTGCAAAGTAATGATTACGTTTTTATTTGTTTTTGAAGGGTGGGGAACGCTGAAATAAAGTGGGTGTCACTACCTGCTTCTGTAGAGTTAATGATTATCCTGATGGGGGGAGATAAGGAGGTGTATTCTTTCCAACTGATTTTCCTTGAAGGCCTCTTCCTATGTACTTCCCTTTGTTGTAGAGTAAGGGGGCTGAAACTTGATGTGGGCAGGTTACTTAGACCATCTAACATTTGGGGTAGAAAACATGGAGAGCAATGTCATATGTTCTTTTATAATATTCCTTGCCTAGAAAGAGGACCTTCAAAATCAGTGGTACCAAACTTTTTTTTCAGCTAAGAGCAGCTTTAGGAATTCAGAGTTTGTCGAAAAGCCCAACCCCTAAAATAGACTCAGTTCTTGAAGAATTTAAATGCCAAATGACAATGAAGGTAGGCCTTCATTATACGACTTTATATATTATTCAGTTTTTAAATTTTTAGCCTTTTGTATCCCTTCTCTTTTAAGTTGTCCAAGATTGCCCCTGCTCACAGATTCCCCTCTTGTCCTTTCACCTCCCTTGTACCCAATCTTCCTTGCTTACAGAAAGGAAGTGGAAGCCCCCTACCTTTCAAGACGAAGTGACACTACACCAGGATGTGAAAGTCCAGCGAAAGAGACCCAAGGGGCCTAGGGGGCAGCACACCCCCAGAAGCCAAGTCTATTCCAGGCAGTACCAGGGATTAGGGTCTGGGCTGGAAAAATCCTGGTGTTTTGAATATGTTCAGGTCCAGTTCAGACTCTTGATCCCACAGCCACTTCTTGAGTGAGGTGGGTGTTGCTCTAATTCCCCTGTTTCTCTTGCCAATTTCACAGCCCCTGGGGATTCTTTCCCCTTCAGCAAAGCAACTGTACCAGAACTCTGGGTTCAACTGCATCCCTGATTAGTAGTGGTTTTCTTCCTTAAAACTGAGAATATTATTAAAGAGCATGTGTATTTCTTCACAAAGCCACCTAAGATAAGTTGTCTATTTACTGAGTGGTCTTAAAAAGGAAGATTTAAAATAAAGCTACCTTAGGAAGTAGTATGTTCTAGGGTAGTCTGGAAAGCAGTTTTTGGGCATATTCACATATGAAAAGGAGGAAGGGGAGTGGGGAATGGTGGGTTATATTCTTTCCAGGGCTTTTTTCTTGTTTCGTTATTTTTTTTTTTCTGCACGCCAAAGAGATTTAGTTACGCCACAAGATTTGATAGTTCGAATTTTAGAACCATTTCCCAAGTAAAGTACTTAAAAATCTTTCTGCATTATTAAGTAGGCCAGTTATATAGTATTGTTTATAGATTTTTATAGTCAGCTACTAACCTCCTGCTATATGGATTGATTAACAAACTACGTAGGCAGACAACATTAATATTTATGAGAAATTTTAACAGTGACATTAAACCGATGCATTTTTGATTAGTTGATAAGAAAAAGACTTAAAGCAGTTTTTCTTCTTAAAACCGATATTTTCCCCAGGTTATAGAGATAACTGCCCATAAATTTTGCTAAGGAGACCAGAAATACTTCTTGTCTAAAAATTTGGCTATAATACTTCTCTTAACTCCAGCGTATCCTAGGATGTCCTGAAATGCTTTCATCCATAATCTCCAGACAAGTTCCTGATACTGATTCGTTTAGTTTTTCTACAAAGCAGTAAAATATCAGCAGTTAGCCTGTGTACCATTCTGTTTTTACTGAGATTTAATGCTTCATCATGCAATGTGCCACTGTTCTGGGCACTCTAAAACTAAACCTGGTATTTAGGGCAGCCTACTCAACCAAGAAAAAGACCTAGACCTTACCTCGTGGGATTTTAAATCTGATGGCAACATTGTGCAATGTGCATTTTTGGTATGTTTGTAGGAAAACCTGTAAATGTTAATAGTAGAAGCAAAGATTTTTCTGAATTCGCTACTCTAGCATAACAATATCAGACATTTTCCAAGATGCGGCATTATAGCAGCAGGCTGCATGTTGTACTTCAAACACAGTTGGTGGAGTGTATCTGTCGTGTGTATTTATCCAGCTATCATAGTAATTCAGACATAGGAGAAGAAAGGCTGCAATTACATTTGCATAAAATGGTTGGCTAACAAAAAGATGCAGTCCTAACACTCCAGATTTTTTAATTCATATTTTAAAATATAGATAAGAGCTGATCTATATGTTAAGGAATATCTAGAAAATCCTCTAGTTACTGTCAATGTCTGTCTGTTGTAGTTGATCTATGACCAGTATGGAAATATCAGAGTTTCTTCATCAAAAGATATGAGCTGAAATTTTAACATGTGACATGCATGGCAAGATATTAAATGCTGTGCTTGACTAGAAGGTATTATGCAATGGGATGGCCTGTTAACCTCCACAATATACATTTTATTTTTATTCCCTAGACTTGCACGTGAAGTGCATGTGTTCATATTAACCCAGTTTTGGAGATGGGTAAGATACAACCAACATAGCTCCATCTCCATGGCCATCTTTAATTTCATGCAACTTTCCTTTTCAGCCCCCCCCCCCCACAAAAAAAAATCATTTTAATTATGGCTGTCATGTTTCACCCCATGTGTTCAGTGGTACAAAAGCTCCCATATAAAATATGTATAGCTTTTTGTAATACTTGTTAAATGTATCTAGTAAATTAACAATGTATAAAATTACTTTTAACTGTCTATCATAGAAACTAAATTCTGCTTTCATTTTATTAATGCTTGTCTGCCTTTGGTTTCATTTAGGAAACCCCACCTGTTTCCTAATATTCAGAACTGTTTTCCTCAGTGAGCCATATTCAGATCATCTTTTTCTCAAGAATACTGACCTGCATTCTTGATGTATTCCCCCCGCCCCACCCTGTCCACCACCACCTCCCCAGTTCCCATCTTGCAAACACTCTTAAGTAATAAAATGCATGCACTTCACTAACAGAGAATACTTTCCTGTGTCTAAAGTTCTTCTTCACCTAGAAATTACCTTTGCTGTTATTAATAAGATCCCTTCTCACAGTTTTGGAGCATATAACTGGGTGAGTTGGATACATATCTTAGAACTTTCTTTTATCCCTCACTTCTCAGCTAACATTGAACTGCACACTTTATTCCTGCCAAGTAGTGTATATTGTATATCCCAAGCAGGAGAAAATGTTTATTACTTGAAGCAAACAGTATGCATTATTTGATTCCCTAAAAAAAAAAAAAAAACCCATTGTTCTTTAAGGTTGAGTTATGCTGGTCCTTGGAGTTTCTAATTTGTGAATCTCTGTTCTGGTTAATTTAAATATTTAAATGTTATTTAGTTTTGAAAAGTTAGATAGTTGCAGTCCTTAATTATCCTTCAGAATTCCCCAAAACAACCAGATAATAATCAGAGTTGAAATTATTTTTCTCAAAAACTTGTATTTGTCCATTGCCACCTAAGCCTTTTTATTATCTAGTAAAGGCTTACATTCAATTTCTAAATTTTTTAAATTTGAATATGTTTATAATCCTTTTATAAAAATAAATTGTTTGAACAGTTTACTTTCCACTGAATGAAGGTACAGAAAGATGCTAAATCGAGCTTTTCACTAAGCCTGGTGACTAAAGTCTCATAATTTTTTTAAAGGTAGAATGTTGTCATAATTTCCAGACCAAGAGGCACAGTGGAAAGAGCACAGGCTTTGGAGTCAGACAGATAATTATGGTTTCAAATACCGGCTCTGTGAATGTGCAGCCTTGGGGAAGTCACTTAATCTCACAACCTCAGTTTCCCCTTTTGTAATAATGGGATGATATTTACCATGTTTAGTGGCTGCAGAGATTAAATGAATTAATAAAGTACCTAGCAAATAGTGGATGATTAAAAATGATAACTGCTACTACTGTTGTTATTTGTCACCAGACCAACATGAATTCCCAGTACAGTTTTGATTATTTTGAAGTACAATGGTATTACCATGCAGCTGTTAAATACTTGTATCCTTGATATGCTTGCATGTCATTGGTGGATGAGAAATTATTACTCTGATTTTTGAAAGGTATTTGGGGGTTCGTCAAGATAAGAGGTATGATAAATATAAGATGCCATTGTTTTTACCTGTACTTTCTTCAGGGTATCCTGTCTTGGTAGTGAATGGAAGAGGGCCTGGTCCCTGGGGCAGTACAGAAGGCACTTTCATCATCTCACTCACTGCAAATGTCTTGTGAGGTTTCATGGAAGTATTAAGAGATCCAATTAAGAAGAATAGTTCTGAGTCTAAACCAGCCCAGAGTGGCTTCTCTAGGGGAAACTCCCCGCTCAGCTGGTACGTTTGTGTTTGTCATTAGGGACACCTTGTATCTCAGGTGCCTGCCTTGAGACATCTGCCTGTACTGGCTTCATGTCACACACAAATCCACATTTAATAACACTCCCAACTGTTATTTATAGGCTTAGTTATGTTAATCAGATTGTTCCACTGAGTTCCTCCTCTTATTCTAGTGGCTGGTGGTTGTGGAAAGAGGAGGGATTAGAATGGGAAGTGAAGTATTAGTTTAAGGGAAGATTAGGTGTTATGCTATCATGCATTGCTTTTCGCCTTTGTGCAGCCCTGAATCTGTGGAGGCTAGTCCAGCAGTTAATGAGAAGAGCGTGTATTCCACTCATAATTATGGGACCACTCAGAGGCATGGGTGTCGAGGACTGCCTTACGCTGTGAGTATGCATTTCTCTCCAGAGCAGTGATCTTCCTGGAGTGTAATCCATTCTTATATATGGTGACTTTCTTGAAATGTTTATATGCAGCATGATGAAGTTGCCCCCTTTGCACTTCCCTGCCTCCAGCGGACGTCTAGCCCTGCATCATTGTTCTTGTTTTTATGTCCCAGTTGACCTTGGCATTTTGTTTTATCACTTTCCTGGTTGAAGCCAAAAAACAAAGGGTACTACTTTCTTCTTTCTTTCCATATGTACCATACTTTAGGGGAGAGAGGGGCCAGTGTTTGGACACTGTTGATTTAAAAAATCTTATTTTCAGGATCATAATTACGGAGCCCCTCCTCCTCCGACACCTCCTGCTTCTCCCCCTGTCCAGACGATCATCCCTCGTTCTGACCTGAATGGCCTGCCGTCGCCCGTAGAGGAACGCTGTGGAGACAGCCCGAACTCTGAAGGAGAGACTGTACCTACCTGGTGTCCTTGTGGTCTTTCTCAGGATGGCTTCCTTCTCAACTGTGACAAGTGCAGGTAAGATCACGTTCCATCTAAATTCAAGCCTGGGTTGCTGGGAGTAGGGTTTCTTATTAGTGGGGAAAAGCTCAAAGTATTCTTTCTTGTGTTTGTTAATGTAGATGATTCCTTAGTGCTCCTTGGCTCGAATTCTCTGCACTAGGTGAGAATTGCTGACAACAAGGAATGAGAGATTGATGTTAAAGCTATTGAATTTGATATGAAATTTAATGTCCTGGAAACATTTGGTAGGTGGGAGGGAAGGGGTAGTATATGCAGAGACACTTCTCCCATGTGTGCTGTGATATGCTGCATGCTGTTGGAAGGACTACTTTAAGTTTATTTTCCCTCTTTAGGGGAATGAGCAGGGGGAAGGTTATTAGACTTCATCGGCGGAAGCAGGACAACATATCAGGTGAGTGGAAGATGTTTTTACGTATAAATATTTTGTAATTTAAATGTTCATTTCAGTAACCCCTCCTGTAAGTTCCCATGGTCCCCCATCTCTTTTAGTGGAAAGAGATGGAAGTCTTCTCATGACCATTATAGTTTTCCTTTCTTTCTTTGAGATTGCTTTTTTTTTTTCTCTCTTTATGAATTGTTGGATCCAGAAGCAGCGTTTTAGCCTTGTAGCAATCAAAGCATTCCTTGTGAGCACGAAAAACAGATTGAGGCAATGGAGCTTGGGGATTATGCATACAAGGGGAGAAATAATATGACATAGAATGGGGTTTATGCTTAATACCAAGAACATGGAAAGAATGTTGTTTTCATAAGGATGATGGGTATTTCTGTTGTTCTGCAGATGATAGAACCGATAGTAGAAATAATGACTTTCTAGGTGTGGGGCAGGTCGAAAGGAATAAGCTGCTTTTTATGCATTTTGAAGCAGTTAGTAGAACATAACCATGAAGTAACTTTTTTTTTCAGGTGGGGATAGCAGTGCAACGGAAAGCTGGGATGAGGAGCTTTCTCCTTCCACTGTGTTGTATACAGCAACACAGCACACACCTACAAGCATCACCTTAACTGTTAATCGGGTTAGGAGAACCAAACCCAAGAAGCGGAAAAAGAGCCCAGAAAAGGGTCGTGCAGCACCAAAGACAAAGAAAATCAAGGTATGGAGGGTAAAAGTATCTTACATAGAAATACGTCTGAAGTAGCTCAAATTTTGGAGCAGCAGTGCACTAAAGCTCTTTTAAGAAGTTTGATCCAGATGTTTGAATGACCACTTTTGCTTTAGTTGCAGAAATTGGCTAATCTGTGTATGTACACATAGACCAACCTCTCTTCTGCCACACCGTACCATCACCACCCACACAAACTTTCTTCTACTCTATCCCATCCCAGGTATAAAATCCCACCCTTACATGGCACAAGCCCATATGTGCTGCAGCCTCCAGACTAGACTTCTACTATGCATAGCCATTACCCACTTCTTCAGCCCCAAAGCACAGCCTGAAATTCTTGTCCTGGTTACGTGCCTGCCTCATGTCATTGGGTTGGTTGGTTTTTGGGTTTTTTTTTCCTTGTTTTAAAAACAAATCAGGAAACATCTCTTGAATGGTCTATGCTTCCTCAGTGTTGTGATCACTTTCCTGTATTCTCAACGGGAAAGTCTCTAGGAGAAACCTCTTCTGTTTTGTGTTCTTTCTTCCCCATCACAGCAACTTTGTTGCTACTAGGTGACTTGTCCACCCCTTGTTAAGGGGATTGGTCTGTTTCCTTCTTAATTTCAAAAACTGATAAATCTGCAACCTTAAAGTTTTTATTTACTTTTTCTTTTTAGTGTCCGGGTTGCATATAGGATTGAAATGATGCATGCTCTTACCTGTTAATTACATAGCTCCACAATAGAAAATACTGGAATTAGTCTCATAGTTCATTGGCCTTGAGCTACCCCCTATTCTTGATAATAGTTTGGGGAATTCCATTGTATCTGTTACCTAGTGAGAAGGGGACAGAATAGAACACTAGTTCTTGCCTTAGTTGTAGTCTCAGATAGGTATAACTGTCATTCTTGGTACCAAGTTTTGTTTTGTTCTACTTGTTTTCCTCTTTGGGATAGGCATTTCGAGAGGGATCCCGGAAGTCCTTGCGGATGAAGGTAAGGGGTAATCTTCCCTGATGCTGTGTTTTACTTCACTGTGATCTTGCATTTTGGTCAGCTTCTTTCCTGACATTGATGGTCTGGGAATCTTGGATTCTGCTTTTTGTTAGTTTGTAATTGTTGCCATTCGGTTTTCATAGAGCCTTTTTCCAAAGTAGATTTTCTTGGCCTTTTTCTGAAATATTTTCCCTTTCTGTAATCAGCTTTCACTTATTGGTTTTCCGTCAGCTGCTTTTTTGGGTGGTGACATTTTGCCAAACAAAATGAGGCAACTGTGTTCTGTCATTATGATTGGCCTTGAACTCAGGACTGAGGTTTTTCTGTTTATGCTATAGGATCTCTTGTGCACCTACCCTGGTACCGTGTTGGAAGGATAAATTTCATCAGTAGAAAGCTGTATTATTGATAGGAAGTACTTTTATTGGAGTTGTTTATTTGTGAATTTTTTTGGCATGCCTGTTTGGTTTAGAAGATTCGGATGATGCTAGAGTGTTTGTTTTCTTCAGTTATCAAAAAAAGAGCTTATTAGGCATGATTTTGGAGAGGTTGGAGAAGAGAAATTATATGTGATGGTTTAAAAAGACTTAGGTACTGAATTTGCCAAAAGGAAATTTGATTATACTGTCTGGTATCTTCCTTTACACACGCGTGCATGTGTGTGTGTACATGTACATATACGCACACACACACACAGGCAGCATACATCCCAAATCATTACTTACAGCTTCAGAGCATTTAATTAGGATTAAGTCCAGTTTAATTTTATAAATACTCATATCCGTAAGTGTGGAAGTGATATAAAAGCAATATCTTTCCTATCGATAGTTGTATGGCATAAACATTAAAATTTTTAGTGAAGATAAGCTTTATTATGATTATGTTTATGTGGAACACCAATATGACTGATGTTATCAAAGATCATAACTGGCGTTTTACCTATAAAATTTGAAGTCCTCATCTTGGCATATACCTAAGACTTGCAAATACCCATAAAGGAGATGGTAGAGGACTTACAGCCAGAAAGCATCAGAGGCCTGGGATCTCTTGGAACACAACTTAATTATTATTTCTCTGATACATCATCTCCTTTAAGGGGCCAAATTTTTTTTAACTGCTCATTTATTTTTGTCTCATTTGCTTCAAGGGAGCCTTAACTATACTTACGGGGTAGACACAGTCCTGATCCTAGCTTTAAGCTCTTATCTCTCTTGTCAGCTAGCTATCTTACCTCCACTGGTTCTTAACTTTTGGAAGCTATCAACTGACTCTCCCAGAAAACCAAACAAATTTTGCTTATAATTTCAGGAAGTTGACAGATATCCCGATACCTATTGCCGTCAAGTTGATTTCGACTCATAGATACCCTAAAGAACAGAGTAGAATTGGCCCATTAAGGATTTCCAGGGAGCGGCTGGTAGATTCGAACTGTTCACCTTTTGGTTAGCAGCTGAGCTGTTAACCACTGCGCCACCAGGGCTGCAAAATCACTATAACTAAAACCAGACTAAACTCATTGCCGTCAAGTTGATTTCAACTCCTGACAACCCTGTAGGACAGAGTAGAACTGCCCCATAGGGTTTCCAGGGAGCAGCTGGTGGATTTGCACAGCCGACCTTTTGGTTAGCAGCCATAGCTCACTGTAGCTTTTAACCACTGTACCACCAGGGCATAGATGTGTTAAAATTTTAGACAGTCTTTTTTATTTTGATTCTGCTCTCAGAATTTTAAGTTATGAACTTTGTGCTCATAATTGATTCTTTAGTAAGAACTCGACCAAAAATCTAGGTGTGAGCCATAAGAAGGAAAGAATTTATTATTTGGGTTTATAATCATAAAGTCTTCCCTATTGGAGATTTAATTCTAAACCAGGGTTTCCCTACCTTGGCACTGTTGACATTTTGGATCAAGCAATTCTTTGTTCTTGGGGGGCTGTCCTGTGCATTATAGGATATTCACAACATCTCTAGTCACTACCCACTAGGTGCCAGTAGTGATCTCCCTCCACCCCCCACCCCCCACGCCTGTGCCCCAAGTTGTGGCAATCAGAAATGTCTTTAGATATTAACAAATGTCCTCTGGGAACAAAACTGGCCCTGGGGAAAACCACCGATCTAAAACAATTGAGGTGGGGCCTGCAGTGTCCTGAAGAATGGGACAGTAGAAAAGGCACAGAGTAGAATTAATGGAACAGCAGCTTCCAAAATACAGTAAATTTAACAAGTCATATTTAGTGGTTGCTTCTGGATGCCTAAAGCTAGGAATATTGTTTGGGACTTCCCTAATCCCCGGTCTTATAAAAGTACCCTTGAGTCTGAGATTTTGCACTGTTCTTTTGCTTAGCTAGTATTGACACCTCAGGCTGCTTTTAATGTTAACAGGTGATATTCTGTTCTAAGTGTGTTGGCCTTAGGTGTTTCTTTAGACCCCTTTGTTTATTGCTCTGTCTTTTAGACTCTAGTGAGAAATGTAGAAAACCGTATTGTTAATTTTCTATTTTCATTTCCCTGTTTCTTGGGGAAGGGATGGTAGACAGTAATCAGTCAGCTATAGTGATGCCAAAGCAATGAAAGAAAGTAATTATTATAATAAGCATAAGCATTTCTATTCCATACATGGAAAGTATATTTAATTTCGTTATGCCTGTTTTTTTTTTTTTTTTTGCAAGTTTAGTGTGGACGTGTGTTTTCAAGTAGCTTTGATACTACAGTGTCTTTTCCTTCTGCTCATCACTAGCATGATGTCATCACTGTCAGTGTTTGTTTTGTTTTCTGATGGCACCTTAAGTCTTCAGCACCATGAAGGAGAACGTGTCAGACTTAAGTTGTGTCTCTATAACTCAAGCACATATAGAGCTGTTTGTTTAGGATGATGTTGCTGAGAGAAAATAATCTTTTCTCAGTACTGTCACCATAGAAGGCAATGTTTGTTCTAAGAAATATAGCAAAGTACCTCTCAGCAGACATTTTCTACACTTTCTCTACCCCCTTCCACCCACACATACTTCACTTCTTAAGAATATTTAGAATCTGGCTATTTAAACATCAAAAGCAGAGTGCTGGAAAGATATGCTCTAAAATGTTAATTTTTTCTATGGATGGTGAAATGTTGGGTTATTTATTTGAGTCACATTTATTTTTAGAATGAACACATATTCATTGTATAGTGAAGATAATACATAACACAAAAAGAAAACCAGTCACCTGGAGAATAGCAGAATAATGCCATTTTGGCCTGGCACACTAACGGATGTTCAGTAAATATTGAAAGTTAATTAATATGATATTTTTAGATCTCTAGTATTCTTTTTTATGAAGATTTTCTTAGGAATTTAATGTCAGTCATCTGATAAGAACAAGTTGATTTTTATCCCTTATAAGTGGTCATAAAATCACAGTAGTGAGGTGGAACTATCATCCAGATTAATTTCTTACTTTATAAGTGGGGAAACTGAGCTTCTAAATCTTTGTCCAAGGTCTAACAGCTCACTGGTAACAAAACCATGATCAAAGCCAGATCCCCTGACTCCCAGTCCATTACTCTGTTATGCCACACCAACTGCCAAGTGAAAACAAATTTTCTCTGGAAACTCAGCCTGCGTTTTTTCCTCCCCATTTTTATGTATGGACTCTCCTAACCCGCCTGACCTTTGTTCTCTACAGAATTCTCCCTCTGAAGCACAGAATTTAGATGAGAATACAACTGAGGGCTGGGAAAATCGGATAAGACTATGGACTGATCAGTATGAAGAAGCTTTCACTAATCAGTACAGTGCAGATGTACAAAACGCCCTTGAACAACATCTACATTCTAGCAAGGAATTTGTGGGCAAACCTGCCATTCTAGACACTATTAATAAAACAGAATTGGCCTGTAATAATACAGTTATTGGTTCCCAAATGCAGGTAAGGCTCAAAAAGTTAAAGAGTCTATAAGTGGTGAAGATTTTAAGAACCAGGAATTGGGCTTGGATTGGAATTACTGTTTCTTTCAAATGTATAAATCTTTACAATAATAAATTAAACGGCTATTGATCATCTTTAAGGAAAAGCAGGTTATGTATTAACTAGAAGCTGTCTGGATATATATTTTTAAGCTCTATTAATTAAAAATAGGTAAATTACAATAGGAAGTTTTCATACAGCCTAGATAGGAATTATGTAACATTAACAGATATCTAAGTTTGTTCTTTATTATTCTTTAATGTTGTTGTTAGGTGCCATCAAGTCAGCCCCCCACCCCACCCCCAACTCACGACAACCCTGTGCACAACAGAATCGGACCGTTGTGATCCATAGCATTTTTGTTGGCTGATTTTCAGAAGTAGATCATCAGGCTTTTCTTCCTAGTCTGTCTTAGTCTGGAAGCTCTGCTGATACCTGTTCAACATCTTAACAACATGCAAGCCGCCACTGATAGGCTGTGCTTGAGGTGCATTGACCAAGAGTCGAATCCAGGTCTCGAGCATGGAAGGCGAAAATTCTGACACTGAATCACCACTATTCTGCCCCCCTTATCATTCTTACATAATTATAATCTTTTTAAAGAGGGAATTATTAGTAATATGAAGCCATTAAGTTCTCAATGATATATTTTTCTTTGATTTTTCCCCCCTTCGGTGGGATGTCAGGTTCGCTAGGTGGAGTGTGTTTCCTAGAAAAATTGAGCTTATACCAAATTCAGAATTTTCTGATCATTGAGCTACATAGCGTAGACAGATGAAACTTGAAAATTTTGATGCCTTTTCTGCAGTTAGGAAATATTCTAGATGTCTGCCTAGCTGCTGCTGCTGCTGCTATTTTGTAATGTTAATATTCTGGTTTTATTCAGCTACAGCTGGGAAGAGTCACTCGTGTTCAAAAGCACCGAAAGATCCTGAGGGCTGCAAGAGATTTGGCTTTGGACACTCTTATAATAGAGTATCGAGGGAAAGTCATGTTACGACAGCAATTTGAGGTCAATGGGCATTTCTTCAAAAAGTAAGAACATCGTTCATTGAGCAACAAGGGCTAAAGTGAATCTGGCTGACCGGTGTTGCTATAAAAATCATCTTGATTAATAGAATGTTCTTGGGGAAAATATTACAACTCATATATGCTCACGCCTGTCTGCTATTTGTAGAGAAGTGAAAATCTGCAAATCGTTTAATGTATAAAGTGCTGATGACTCCCTTCCGAGCCACACATTCCTTGCTATGTGCTTGTTCTTTAATCAAAAGCAGACAAGCATGTGATGTTTTCCAAGTTAGGCATTGCAAAGGACTGCTGTTTCTTGTGTCAGCATATGCTTCATATTTGGCGTCTTGGGGTGGCCTTTTTATTTGTGTTGAGAATTAAAGGAATTTTAATTATCCCTAGACCATACCCCTTTGTGCTCTTCTACTCAAAATTCAATGGTGTAGAGATGTGTGTGGATGCCCGAACTTTCGGTAATGATGCTCGATTCATCAGAAGATCGTGTACACCAAATGCAGAGGTAAGATTTTTGAAGCAACTTCCCTTTTAGTGGAACCAGCAAAGGACAAGCTTACTAAAGAAGCATCTGAAAACTTCACCCAGATAAAGGTTTGTCGACTAATGATATTAATCTTTCATTGTGAGAGATGAAAAACAAAAGTAATGACACTTTATTCTGAAAAGATGAGGGGCAAGGAATGGGTTTCCTTTAGGAATGAGAAAAATGAAAAAAGCAAGTTAGCATTTGCTAAAGAGAAAGAGCTAGACTGGATAAGTCAATAAGATTTTATTAAAGAAATTGCTGTGTGATGGAAGATGTCACTAGACCAAAACCAAAGGCCATTTGGTTGCAATTTTTTATGTTTTAGGTAATGTGTAGTAAGAGAGATTCTAGACATTTCTAGAATTTATTACTCAGTAGCATAATCAGTGCAACCACATCAAATGCAGCAAGAAAGTCCACAGAGCTTTTCTTACAGGCTAAGTAAGGAATTTTAATTCCCTGGTAGAGCTGGAGACTGTTTTTAAAATCTAGAACATTTTTGTCCCTGAATTTGTAATATCATAGGGTATCTCCATTTATTTCAAGAAGTACCATAAATTTTCAAACATGTCTCAAAACAATCACTATATAAGAGTGTTAGAGGATATCATGGAATCAGATAACTACTAGAACTCTAGATGGGAGGAATTATTTGGGTGAAAGGTTTTTTTCCCCTCTTATGTAGAATTTCTGGCCTTTATAATAAATCACTACCCATAAGCCTTATTCACACAGGTGCGGCACATGATTGCAGATGGAATGATTCATCTGTGTATCTACGCTGTGTCTGCCATCACCAAGGATGCTGAGGTCACCATAGCATTTGATTATGAGTACAGTAATTGGTAAGACCTCAAAAACCTTTTTTAACATGAATAGCCTTGTCTTACATACTAAGCTATTCAATTCTGTTAAGTCTGCTTTTGTTCCTTGTTCCTTCCTTCTCTGTTTACTTAATATTTTTATGAGTAATGCATTCTTCGCTTAGAAATTGTAGAAAGATTTTTATTTTTAGAGATACAGGTATGTCATATGATAGTGCTCAGAAATCTAACAAGGATGTTTTAGTTTATGCCTCTATAGCAAGAATAGCAGAAAGGCTATATAAGATACTCCTAGAAATTGCAGTAGCATCTGTTATGCACAGAGCACTTGTTCAGGGGCCAGATAGAATGAGAATTTAAAGATTCACTTCGTCCACTCAGATCATGTAATCTAGCTGTACGTGACTATCAGAAAGATGACAAGATAATACATGACTGTGCGGTAGGTTTTGTAAAAATAGATGCTTTCTCCCTTGGTCGTTTCAGGCTAAAAGAGGTTATGTGGTAAAGTGATGTTAGGCCCAAGTATAAGAAGAAAAGGCATTCGTAATAAGTAGGGAATTAGTAGGTAAAAATAGGAACATGGTGAAAGTGAACCTAAAATAAATACGGCACTTCAGATCCCGTCACTGATTCACTGCCTACTAAATAGCATAAAAACAGTTGTGAGACTTGAATTTATTGGGGGATTTCTTTCTTTTCCACTGGTCATATGAGTCAGGGCTATACAGAGCAACACAGAATATTGAAAATATTTATAGGACTCTAATACCTCAGTTTGGAGCCCTAGTGACACAGCAGTTAAGAGCTCACCTGCTAACTGAGAGGTCGGCAGTTCAAATCCACCATCCACTCCGTGGAAACCCTGTGGGGCAATTCTGCTGTGTCCTATAGGGTCACTATGAGTCAGAACCGACTCTGCGGCAGTGGGTTTTAATATCTCAGTTTAATTTATTCAGAGACAATACCAGAGGAAATTACTATACTAACATTTCAAGCAAATGAATGGACAGTGTAACATTTTCAAAGGCACTGAAACAGGCACTTTTGGTTGTTTTTTTGGAGCAGTAATTATAAAGTGGACTGTGCATGTCACAAGGGGAACCGGAATTGCCCTATACAGAAGCGGAATCCCAATGCTGCAGAACCGCCACTCCCACCTCCTCCAAGCCTACCCACCATTGGAGCAGAGACCAGGCGTAGAAAAGCACGAAGAAAAGAGCTAGAGTTGGAGCAGCAGAATGAGGCTCCAGAGGAGAATAATGACCAGCCTCCAGAAGTAGTTCCAGAAAAAGTAAATGTATCCAGTGATCATGAGGTAATCAACCTTGATCAAATATTGTTCTATGGTATAGGTCATCTCCAAATGAAGAGATCCCAGATCGCCACATGTTTTTATGTAGAGAAGCTGTAATAACACTTAATGCCTTTTATATCAAGGTGGGTGTGTGTTCATTCATTCTCTTTGTTTTACAATGTCAGGAACATCCTTTGGGTTATTTTCTAGGTTTTAGTCCAGAGAACAGAGGTTGTTATGTGTTTATCATGTTGCCCTGCATGAGTAACACTATAAAGCACTTGAAAATGTTTCTAAAGAGTTTTAGGCTACCCAGCCACCCACACCCCGCCCCCCTCCGCCCCCCCCCCCCCAAAAAAAAAGCAGAGATTGATTTTTCCCAGACCTTAAGAATACAGCTAAATATTATCTCTGTCATAAAGGAAATAGACAATCCAGAAGAAAAACCAGAAGAAGAGAAAGAAGAGGTTGTAGATGACCAGGAGAACTCAGCTCATAGCAGACGGGTGGGTACCTTCTAACATCCTTTTGCTCCTACTAACTCCTGCTCCCGCAGCAGGTGAACCCCTTTTATTCTCCTGAGTTTTTATCATCTCATTTCCTTGATGAGACACTGTCCACCTGTGGGTTACATTTTGGGCTTTTTCCAGAAAGTAGATTTTATTGTATTGTTTTGTTTTTTCTATACACACAGACACAGAGTAGTTGTCTATAGTGAGTATTATCTAATGATGGTCTTAACGAGAATTTCTGCTATACTACTAACAGCCTGATTTCCAAAAAAAAATTGGTTACAACAAAGTATCTGTGTTCAGATTACTTTGCTCTGACTTCAGAATTTGCTATGTTTGTGTAAGTTTTGACATTTTTAAAAACATTTTAGTCATGAATTAAATTCTTTTATGCTGAAACCAATCATGTTTATTTCTGTCCTTGAGAAGAAATATTTTAGGGAGAAGAAGTTCAAGGAAAATTCTACTTGGCTGTTTTTGAACTCCAAGAATACAAAGAAAAATTGATTTTGATGGCTATTTTTCTTTTATATTAAAATGTTTCAAAATAGCTGACCTTTTTTGAAAAGTTCAAGTTTAACCTTGCCCTCCTTCATAACTGCTTTTATTCTCAAACATTTAAAATGTAATATTTTTAATTTTCATCTTAAGTTTTCTAAATTATATGTGTCATCTTGTTGATAGTTAAATGAGTTTCTATAAATTTCCATTAGTAATACTTATGAAAAAGTTGTCCTTTCCTTTCCTGATTGAGGCTTACTTTTATCCAAATTAGTCTTCTTTCTTATTTTGTTTCTTGAGGAAGTCCTTGTTGTTGCTGGGTGCCATCAAGTCAGTTCCAACTCTTAGCAACCCCATGTGACAGAGTAGAACTGCCCCATTAAGTTTTCTTGGCTGTAATCTTTACCGAAGCAGATTGCCAGGTATTTTTCCTGGGAAGCTGCTAGGGGGGTTCGACTGCCAGCCTTTTGGTTAACAGCCAGGCGCTTAACTGTTTTGCCACCAGGGCTTCTTGAGGAGGTCCTTAGCTAATGCTGTTTCTTTCTAGACTCGGGAAGATAGGAAGGTTGAAGCCATCATGCATGCTTTTGAAAACTTAGAGAAAAGAAAGAAACGACGGGATCAGCCCTTGGAGCAAAGCAACTCTGACACAGAGGTTACTACCACCACCTCTGAGACTCCTGTGGTAGACGAGACAAAAACTGAAGCCCCTGAATCTGAAGTTGGCAACCCTGCTTCAAATGTTGCCATCCCAAGCACCCCACAGAGTGTTGGTGTGAATACCCGGAGGTCTTCCCAAGCAGGGGTAAGAGATGAAAGGACTCTGGGCCTTAGACATCCTTGTCTTTGCTAATGTCAATTTCCTATCTTTGAATGGTTAAAATGGGTATTTTCAGCATTGTCCAATGTCACAATAAATAAGACCATGCAAATTAGAGCCATCTTCAGCATTTGACTTGTGGAATTCAGGGAGATGGGTGACTATGTTAGAATTTAAATGACTAGATACCTTCAGACTAGAGTGGAACTTCATACTGTTTTTGCCAGATAAACTGTTGGTGGTGAATTCATAGAAATTTTTGGATTCTCTGTTGGACCGTCCATATAGCACAGTTAAGTGCCTGGCCTTTCATAGCATTCTCTGGGTAAACTCAACTTTCCCTCCCTTACCCTAGCCATGAATCCAGACTGTAAGCTAAAATCTCAGTATGTGGGAAAGAGAAACAAACCAACTCTCCTGAGTTCTCTTCCCTGCTATAAACCTTAAAATTAGGTGGCCACCTTCAGCTGACTTTGGCCTGTTTTACAAATGCTTATTAGAAACAGAAATAACTAACCCAGACATCTGTCTAACTAAGCCTTTTTAGCTGACTTGTTGTATGAATTTTTGTCTTTAAGGAATAATTTTAAATTAGTGCTTCCAAATCCCCACCTTTTTCACCTGTAGACACTTAGAATGCTTACAACGAATAAGAAAATGGATAAAACATTTTCTAATAAGAAATTTCTGGTAAGCTCTTGACTTGCTGTTGTTACAGGACGTTGCTGTGGAAAAACCAGTTCCTAAACCACCTCCAGCAAAGCCTTCTAGGCCCCGACCGAAGAGTCGAATTTCTCGGTACCGGACCAGTTCAGCCCAAAGACTAAAGCGTCAGAAGCAGGCCAGTGCACAGCAGGCAGAGTTGTCACAAACTGCCCTGGAAGAGGGAGGAAATAACAGCTTGGTAACTCCTGCTGAAGCTGGAAGTATAGACAATTTAGGAGAAAACAGGCAATTAACAGGGTCTGACCCAGCAGTGGTATCAGTTGTTGGATCCCACGTCAACCGGGCTGCATCTAAGTACCCTAAAACCAAAAAGGTAAGTCACATCTTCGTAAGGCTGATCTGGCAAGAGATATGTCTTAGGAAAGTATGAGAACCTATAATCCCCGGGGCAGGTGGGAAGTCTCAGTATTATTAGATAGAAGATTCTAGATAAAGTGTTCTGATGCAGAGGGCTGAAGCCATCCTACCTTTCTTTTGTTCTCTTAATTTTTAAGCAGAGCCTAAGTCACTGGTAGCTGAAATTATTCCTCTCTAAGTGGGCGTGGAGAGGATGAAGGAAGATATCCTTGTGTTCTAAATGCCCAGTTACATTCTCACTGCAGCTGCTACATCTCTCTATGTCCTAGTTTTTAGATGAGGTTTGTCTTTGTGAGCTGCATTGCTGCCTCTGGCTTTTACATCTGCAGCATCAACTAACAATCTCTTTTTTTTACTGTAGTATCTAGTTACAGAATGGTTGAATGACAAAGCAGAGAAGCAAGAGTGCCCTGTTGAGTGCCCTTTACGTATCACCACGGACCCAACTGTACTGGCAACGACTCTGAATATGTTACCTGGTCTTATCCATTCCCCATTAATTTGCACCACTCCCAAACACTACATTCGCTTTGGTTCACCCTTTATCCCTGAGAGGCGCCGAAGGCCCCTTCTGCCTGATGGCATGTTCAGCTCCTGTAAGAAGGTATGTGCATGTTTATGTGTTTCTTCACTCAGGATGCCTGTAATCCTGGTATATCTAAGATTCTCTAGATAACCGCTGTCTGCCCCTGCAAGTATATAATGAGTTAGTTGTTCAACCAGGAGTAGTGATGCATCAAGAGTCAGTGGGACTAAGGTGAACTGTGTACTGCATTCTTGATGCTCAGATTTGTGAGTATTCACTGTTGTCTTTTCTGAGAGCCCTTGAGGTTACTGAGTGAGTGCGCACAGCAGTTGATGACTGGGTAGGGAGGGGTGTTTTTTGTATGTGCTCTTGTTGTATTGGTTAAAATACCCATTTGTGACTGTTGTGTGAAATGGGGCCTCAGGTACTCTAGAGCACTGTTGCATGAGTTAAAAATGATTGTGAGTCGTGTTTTGAATGAATTTAATCAGTATTATTATTTGAAGGAGATTAAAGGAAAAATCTAATTGTAACTGGCACAATTTGTGTTCCCTTGATCAAATGACATGTTGGATTGTTTATTCCCTAGTGAATATGGAACCTACTATGAAAGACTCTATCTGCCTCTCTCTCCTCTCTCTAGTTACATATTGTTTTTGGATCTAGTGGCAGTAGTGTTTGGTGGTTGTTTATGGAATGCTCTTTCTTAATTCCCAGAAGCCATGCATATTTTCCAAAGGTGTCTTTCAGGAATAGATCACTCCCTCAGACATATAATGTCGTTTCTGTGTTTCTAGAAGTATAGGACAAGCTTTCATTTGGTCTTCCTTTGAGGTAGAGTCTGTTCCCTGGAACACCCTTTTCTCTTATTCTCAGATCTGGATTCAGGCTGCCTTCCTCAGTGTCTGCCATTGCCCTCCTCCACTGGCATCACGTACATGAGGATGCTGCATGTAGATTATTTGATGTGATGAAGTCTCCAACTCCAGGCAGGTCTTCCCTGACTCCTCCAAACTTAAAGCTTTTCTCTTTACCCAAAGAACAGAACTTATTTCTGGGGGGAAGCGGGGTGGAAGATGAGCCAGAGTGGTGTGGGATATGGAGGGAGGAGGGCAACAGGGATCTGTGCAAAAGGGAAGGGCACTATTGCTGAATGAGCAGCACACACTGAAGAGAATCTTTTCCTGATTGCACATCTTACCTAAGTATCTGAGTCACTTACTGGTTTGGGAAAATTCCCAAGTAGAAGAAACTCTGAAGAGAAATTTGACCATGACATCCTTGCCAAAAGGGTTTGTAGATAATGCAGTAACATGATAAGTGATGGAAATAGAAATAATGACAAATTTCTTAAGAAAAAAGATAATACTAGAAAATTTCTCAAAAGCTGTTTTCTACAGGAAATTTGCCTAAGCAATAAAAAGGGGTTGGGTCTCAGGCTGTACTTCCTTATACCAAGTGAGTTAGAAAGACTGATTTATCTTGGATCATAGATTATATGAGAAGAAAAAAGTTTTCTGCCTTGTAGTAAGCATTACGATTAACCTTCTTCAGTAATAGAGATCTGTAGTAACTGTGGTATGGCATGTGAAACTGAGAACTAATCTCCTCTTATGTTTAGCTTTGCTTTGTTCCCCATTAAGAATGACAGCTCAGAATCTTAACTGTATTGTAAGAATAGTATTGAAAAATTAGAGTATAGATGATAATGGTCTTTAGTCTAAAGGAGGAGCAAGTTGAGAGATGGGTTAATAATATATATGAAAGAAACTTTTCCTTTTGTTTTGTCTTTGGCTAGACATAGGACAGGATTTCTAAGGGTGCTAACTATTGAAGCATCTTAATCAAACTAGGGAGTAGAATCTCCTATTTTGGCCCTTTAAGAAGGGTGGACAGTCAGTACAGATTAATAGTGAAGTCTGATAATAAGTAGTAAGGACTAGCCTCTTGAAATGCCTTCTTTATAGTTGTGATGCTGCAGTACAGTATGTCTGTTCTCATCTTTTCCAACTAGTATAGACCTGTAAATTCCAAGAACATGTGTTGAGGACCATGACTTCCAATTGGATATAGCAGAAACTCGATTTCTTAGAGTTCTTTTTACCTGGCTGTGGTTTAGGACTTGATATCTGTAGTTCATCTTTGTACCTCCACTTGCAACAGTTAGAAATCCTGTTTAGCTCAAACCCAAACTAAACCTGTTGCCATCGAGTTGATTCTGACTCATAGCTGCCCTATAGGACAGAGTAGAACTGCCCCAAAGGGTTTCCAAGGGTGTAAATCTTTGCCGAAGCAGACTGCCACATCTTTCTCCCTGGGAGCAGCTGGTGGGTTCGAAGTGCTGACCTTTCGGTTAGCAGCCACCAGGGCTCCTTTCATTTAGCTCAGGTCCTGTTATATCTTCTAAATGTGTCTGATCATCCTTAGTCTCGTTTTATACAGCCTTGCTCAAGCACTTTTATCTATATGTGTCATGATCAGTCTTTAGGAAGAGTTCAGGTTATGTACTCTGAATTAGCATAACAAGATTATTTTATTTAAATTGGATTTTTGCTTTAAAAATTGTTTAAATTTAAATCTGAATTGTTTAAGTTTAAACCACCGCTTTAATATTTGCTATAAACGTATCAAGACTGTATCACAAAACAATGTCATGTTTCATGGAACAAAATTAATGAAATTGGGTCTTTTAACTAGAAATTGAACTCAGCTCTACCCTGGGTGGGCATGGGGAGGAGTTATTTTTAGATTGGTTGGAAGGGATTAATTTAGTATAGGACCCAAGAACATTTCCCAGATTAGACAGAATTGTAAAAAAATTGTGAAACTTCTCAGAGAAGAATGTAAGTTAAATAGATGAGAAAAACTATCTTCCCTGGGATTAGTTAGAACAGTGTATTCCTAGTAGGCCCACTAGTTCCTATCTGATTAAAGGATGTAAAGGCCTCATAAGTTAAAAAAGTGTAAGGTAGATTAAAGTTGCACTTGTATGTTTGCATCTCATGGTTAATATATCAGCAGATTCTTAGAGTATTTGACAGAACATTTGATAACCAGCTTATGGATTTTCTAAATTAAATTCAATCATAGTTCTTAAAAAGCATGTTATGGTATGTCTTGTTGAATCTTATTTCAGCTCTCATTCTAGGAGCATTTATAAGTAGCCATCAACACTTTCAGTAGTGTCCTACTTTGTTCTCACTAAATCTTCTCTAAATTCACCTTGTACACATAGTAAATGTGAGGCATTTGGTCTCCTAGATTTCTTAGAAAACAAACTTGCCTGATGAGGAAACACTGTGCTTTGCATTGGTATTCCAGTGTATACACTGGAGGGTTATTCATCTGTGTATCTATACATGTCATTGAAATTCAGTTAACAGTCCTCATCGAACATCTTTGTGACCAGTACTGTGCTACAGGCTTTATTTACGTACGTTGTCTCACTTAACCTTCCTGACAGCTCTTTGAAGTTGGAATTAGCAGTCTTGATTTACAGATCCAGAAGCTGAGGCTCAGAAAGGTTAGATAACTTGCCCAAAGTAAGGCAGCTACTAAGTGATACAGCCAGGTTTCAGTCCAGGTCTTTGGGCTTATAAACACATACTTCCTTACTCTTTCCTCATAATAGTGAGACTCTTTAAAATTACTTCTCTCACGGTCTGAGCCTCCTAAAATCTGTTTTGCAATTTACTTGAATACAGAGTTTTTCAGAGCGGGGAGAAATGTTTGTATGACTTTAACAACTGTAGGCAGGAATTGGAGAGGGTGGAAGAGGACTTGTGGGGGGAGGTTCTAAAGTTAATTTGTTATCCATAGGAGTGATTGGAACTTGTTAAATGCAAACAAATGTTCATGTTTTCTGTTTTTATGCGCTATGGAGTGTTGTGGAAACACATAACAGGGCCAGGGTGAATGGGTTTAACCATGTTTGCTGTGTTTGACCTTAATAGCTAACCATAGAAGCATCTTATTCCTTAGAAGCCTCTCTTCTGGTTTTATGTTCCCTTTTTGTAGTCATCAGATCCAGAATATAAATTCTTTTATGGGTGCATCTACTTAACACTGGAAATAAAAGAAATTAACTTCTCTTGGAGCAAAGCACAGTGATCCCAAATGAGTCCTGTCATCTGCTCTGAAAAGAAAAGCTTGTACTAAAGGTATCTGTAACAAAGCGTTTTTCACTCATTTTGTCGTCTTGTGCCTAATTTTTCCCATCTGTAAAATGAGTGCTTTGTACAAGATGACCTTTAAGGCCCTTTCTTTAAGTTGTAAGGATCTGTGATTCTGGTAATTCATCTTAACATCAGTATTCACTATATAAGAGAGTTTATTCTTGGTCTTGTTTTGGCTTTTCAGAGTCTCGGTCATATCCTAAAATGTTGATGTGATTCAAATGACTGTTGAGATCTCTCTTTTAGATATTCATTCAGTCTTATCGCCTCAGGTTTACAATTTTATTTTTGCTTTCATTTGACAGATCACAATGACATTTACATGATATAAAATTTTTCTTGGTGAATTTTTACTGGATTATTTCATAAGTTTCTAAGAGAAAATCTATTAGAATTGCTCTCTTCGATGAAGAGAATATTTGCTTACCTGTAATACTTCTTCTCTAAAGGTGTGAAATTATAATAATTCACCTTTGCTCTTCTGTTTGAGGGAGGGTCTGGCTCAGAAATGGATGTTTATCAAAATTTGATCTGTCTTAAGTCAGGGCAGGAGGGCCACAGAGTGGTGAGAACCTGCAACTGTGTATCTTAAGAGAACACAGTTACAGATAAGAAATTTTCTCTCTTCTACAGGATGCATAATTTTATTTTCATAATCTGCAGTTTTACTCTCTGACCTAGATTTATTTCTCATCAATGTAGGTTCCAGTATTCACTACAGAAATATGTGACTGATTAGAGCTCTTCTTTTTCACTTTTTCCCCTTTTTGATATCTGCAGAAGGTCCTTTTTTCTGGTGATTTGCATTATCCGTGCATACTTTAACTAAACTGCTTGATAAGGGTAAAAATCCCACAGACTATTCCAGTTGCGAGTAGACTTTTTAGAAATATTTTGGTACCTATAGTGAAGAACTATTTATTCTCATCCAGAGTCTTCCTGTGAATCTTTTCTATCATCTCTTCAGGAATCCCCAGCACAGGGCAGACAGCTCTTAAGAGATCTTTGTCTTCCTTCTAGGCATTTGCTTTATGTACTGGTTGCATCATCCTGTATGATCAAAGTCTCTCTTAAATGAATGTTAAAGTTTCTTCCTTATCTCTTCTCCACCTTAAGCAGTACAGAATGTTGAACAGTAACCACTTTTAACTGGTTTTGGTTTTTTTAATGGGCTCTCATTATGTGTAATCCAGATTTTCTCAATTATGCCCAGTAGAAGGAGTTGATGGGGCAGTGTTGTAATATATGCTGAAACACAAGGCATGAAATACTTGATTGTGAGCTGAATGTGTCTGTTGGATTGCACCTCTCACTTATGGATGGATAGTGACCTGTGTAATGCATTTAAAATAGGTATACTGAATAGTTTTAAGTGATTATTGATAATTCCTTGGTTATTTTCCCATTATAGCGCTGGATAAAGCAAGCCTTGGAAGAAGGGATGACTCAAACATCATCTGTATCCCAAGAGACTAGAACTCAGCACCTATACCAAAGTAATGAGAACAGTAACTCTTCTAGCATCTGCAAAGACAATGCAGGTACGTGTCTAAGACCTTTCTGGATACATGAACAGTGATTATTTCAGAGCCACATAAAAAAAATTCACTATGAATACTTAAAAGTCTGATACGAAAAAGAAATAGTATTGTTCTCTAAATAGTTACTTTACATCTGTCTTTACAGAGAAAGAGATCTCAAGTCAGGGATCAGTTTTCCCAGGACGACAAAGAAGGAACTAGACAGTATACAGATAACAACAGAAATGATTATGAAAAGGTTAGATGCATTTAAAGTAGTAAGTTTAGGAAATCTATATCCATATTTATAAAAGGAAGAAAGCAACAAAGTGGTGGAACACTAATACTCAGGGCAGAATCAAAATTCTAGATGATTGAGTTGGGTGAGGGCTTGGTTAAAGGGACAGAGAATGAATGAAGAAGAAATTATTAACAAATGGCTGTTTTCATCAGTGCTTACACAATTAGTGTAAATTGTTTAGAAGACACAGCTTTGAATCCAATTTTAAAGTCCTCGTGCGTTTTTTTTTCCCCAACTAAATGGCCTTGAAAAATCATCTGGTCTGTTGGTCTCACAGAGATTTGCGGGTGTTTTAATTGAATTGCAATTGAAAGCATCAGTGCATTAACTTGAGATACCAATTTAACTTATTTTGAAGCAGTCTTTTTATCAGAATTTCTCTTGCCAATATCACTTAATTGAAAAGTTCCCTGTGACTTCAAGACACTATTTCCATAAGTTTATTTCTCAGTTTTCTAAACATTATGCAACTAAAACAAAATATCCAAATAAATTAGAAACTAAAGCTCATGTAAGACTACAGCTAACATGATTATTTCAGATTCTCATAAATCCCACCTCATTGTTCCTATTCATTGACTTGCAGAGTAAATAATTATGACTTGAATTTGGATTAATTCCTGATTTAGATTTAATTAAATAAATATATATTAGTAATATCTGCTTTATAAATATATATTAGTAATATCTGCTTTATATTAAAATTCTGTATAAGATTTTTTTTTTTTTAATATGGGCTACTAAAATACATTTTTTTTTTTAATTATTGACTGAGTTTGTTCTTCTGTGTCTAGATTGGATTGTATCTCATTAACTATCATATGTGTAACCTTGGGATAATAAAATCCCAGTGTAGAACATCTGGAAGATAAATGATACCATGCATTTAAAATCTTTTATTATGTACTTTATCACAGATTTTGGGAGAGTTAACTGAAACCAGGTTAATACACAGAAATCCTAGTGCCAATTTATTGGCAGTTTTTAAAGTGTAGTGAAGATATAACTTAGCTGAAATATTCTTTCTAGTATGTACACGCACGTCTGTGTGTGTGTTATGTATGTATGTGTTTAATTTTGGGAAAGGGAGATTGTATAGTGATTCGTGTCCTGACTTGCAAACACCCATAGGGAAAGTGCCTTTGTTACTACATGCCTTGCGTGGAATGGAATTAGGATTCAGTCACCAACCTCTATACCAACCCTTATTGAGCTGCTGCCCTATTCTCTACCAGTGAGAAAAATTCAAAAGGACACACTTTGCACATAAGGAGCAGTATAAATCTTAGGAACATATATAATAGAACTACCATGCAGTAGTCAAATGAGCACCTCATTATATTGCTACAGGTCAGTGTAAATGCTGAGGAATTATTTTTATTTGTTGCATTAGTTTTTTGTTTGTTTTGTTTTGTAAGGAGACATTAAGAAAAAGAGACAGATAGATATAGTAGAAAAAATAGAACAGACCTGAATTTGAAGACCAGCTCTACCCTTTACTAACTGTATGACATCGGGCAAGTTATTAAACACCTCTGAACCTCATCTGTAAAATAGGAGTAGTAATATCTGCTATAGGGCTTTGTTGTTGTTAGGTGCCATTGAGACAGTTTCCACTCATAGTGACCACATGTGACAGAGTAGAACTGCCCCATAGGGATTTGTTGGCTGAAACCTTTTCAGAAGCAAATCGGCGTGTCTGTCTCCCTCAGAGCTGCTGGGTGGGTTCAAACTGCCAGCCTTTCAGTTAACAGACTAGTGCTTAACCACTTGTGCCACTGTGAGATTAAATAATGCGTATCAAGTGCCTAGCACAATATCAGACCTATAATAAGAATTGTATTATTCTACAGAAAATACTCTTGTCAAGCATTCCTGGAACATTTACAGACACTAGTCAGACACTAGAATACATTCAAATTTATAAATTCCCAAAAGCTAAGGTTGTATAGATATTGAAGGGGTTAGGGTATAATGCTCATTATTTATAAATTATGTGGTTATATACCTAGGAGAGCGTAAATAACCAGCTGAAAAACTTAGAATTAATAAGCATTGAATAAAGTTGCTGGATAGACTGTAAATATACAAAAATGAGTAGTATTTATATGCTAAGAAGATGAAGAAAAGTATTTTATTCCCAAACTTAACAAAACTAAGACATTGCCTAGGAGTAATCTTTGTGGGACATGTAGAGCAAACCATTACTGAGAAATATTTTTAAAGTCTTGAAGAAATGAAGACAGATTCCATGGTCAATGGAAAGAATAAATACTGTTAAAAGGAAATATATGTATAGTCTCAGGCTTCGTATAGTTTCATCAGAATAACTGGCTTGTGTTTCAAATTTGATTAAATGATTTTGCAGTTTATCTAAAGGAATAAGCATGAAAATATAAGAAAAAAATGAAAAAGACTTACTTTTTATAGAACCATGAAATCAGTTTCTAGTATGAAATTAGTAATTAAATTTCTGTGGTACTGATTCAGGAATGGATATATATATAGAACAGAATAGCTAGAAACAAGCTTTAATATAAATGAAAGATTTGGTAAATTTTTCTGGAATTTTTACTTGGGAAGATGAAGAAGATTTAGATCCTTACCAAAATAGATGCTACGCACAGTCAAATAATTTTATAAATCAAGCTGAATAAACAAAATTTCTGTGTATTGTCAGTGAATTAATAGATGACAAATACATCAGGGTAAAGGATTTGCAATAAAAATGACAGATGAGTTATATCTCTACTAGCAGTTTGGCAAGATTTATCAGGTACACTGAAAATGTTTGTACCCCTTAACCTAGTAGTTGTTAAGTATCTGTTCTGTAGAAGTATGTGTGAACCAAAACGTATGTATGTAGATGTTATTTATAGAATTATTATTTATATATACATATGTATTTTTTTTTTAATTGTTAAGTATAAGGTAAAAATAACCTGAATTTTTAACAAATAAAGGGATGGTAGACTTCGTGGTTTATCTGCTGTGCGCACATACTTTTGATGAGATAGTATACAGTATTCATTAATAAGTTTACTCCTAAATCATTTTATCAGATGAAACACCCCTTCCCCCCTCAAAAAAAAAAACAGCAAAGTTCCACTTTTGAATTAGATTTCAGCCATCTTAATTAGCATAGGGGCCCTGGTAGCACAGCAGTTAAGTGTTCAGCTGCTAACGCAAAGGTCACCAGTTCAGATCCACCAGATGCTCCTTGGAAACCCTATGGGGCAGTTCTACTCTGTCTTGTAGGATCACAGTGAGTAGGAATCGACTCGACGGCAACAAGTACAGGTGACTCTGTAAGACTATTTAAAAAAATACCATATTGTGACCAAATAATTTTTCTCCCAGGAACATAAGGGTAGTTCAGTATTCGAAAATATATTAATATAGTTCATTTATTAGCAGGTGAAATAGAGTAAGAGGTATAGTAGCTCAGTAAATGCTGTGAGTTTATGAAAGATTTGGTAAATGTCTGTGATAGAAAATAAAGGAAATGATTATATTTGACAAAATAAAAATGTAAAATGCTGTATGGAAAAAAAAAAGACTGACTAAATTTATAAGGCAGACAAAAAATAACTAACATTTTTGGCAGAGGATCAACATCCTTAGTTAAAGAGCCCTTAGAAATCAAGAAAAAAAATCAATACATAGAATATTAGCTGAAGGACGTGAGTAGGCAGTTCACTCAAGAATGTAAAACCAGTAAACCTATGGAAATATTCCTTTGGTTTAACAATCCTACATCTAGCCATTTGTCCTAAAAAATAACAATAAACAAATGCAGAAATGTGTAAGAAGAAGATTGTTGGTCATTGAGGTATGTTTACAATAGCAAAAAAAATTAAAAATACTTAAATTGGTTAAATGTTGATAATCTGAATGTCATGCAGCCATTAAAAATTGAATTGTAGATTTCTGTTTATTGTCATGAGAAGATTTTTACCACATACAATATCAAAGCTGCATATGGCAACAGATAACAGAAAAGAAAAATAAAACTTGGAAAAAATGTTATATTTTGTCAATATAATACTACTACTAGGAAAAAAATAAGCAAATGACCAGTGGCCCATAAACTTTCTAAGGGCAGGTGTCAGGTCTCTTTTGCTCAGTACAGTATTATAAGTGTTGGTAAATATTTGTTGAATGAATGCCCTATAAATTGATTTGTGAGCCAAGGAGTTCATCTGTATTTTCTAACTTTTCTGCAATGGATTTTATCACTTATATAATTGCCTTTAGTAGTTAAGTGTTAGACCTAGCAGTACAGCAGTGTTTTAAAAGAGTCAGTGTTTAAGACTCTTGAAATATAATAAATGTTCTTAACATAAGCCATGAATCAACGTTTCTTTGTTTTTTATACCTAGGCACTTAATAAAAAAGGAGAAAAGAAAAATAAGAAAAGAAAACTTAGTATCTGGAACAAAAGGAAAATACAAGTATAATTCCAGTCTAGGAAGATAAAAAGTTCTCAGATATCAGAAAGGAAAATAAACATCTCCAGTATTTTTTTAACTTATTCTTCCTTTTCCATTTCAGCATCTATTACTTTAATTCAGTGCCTCATAGCTCCTTATTGTGACTACTCCATTAATTCTAAATAGTTTGTAAGTTTCTAGTCTCATTCTACTCATTACCGCCAGATTAATCTTCCTGAAGCATGGCTCTGATTGTGACCTACCATCCCAAAACTTTTCCTTGAAGGCCTAAGATAAATGTCAATCATTTGGGAATATAATTTAACATAGTGATTAAGAAATAGATGGGAGCCATATTACCTAGTCTTTACCTCTCTACCCTCATCTTTAAAATGGGGTGGTGACAATAACATTGCTGAATTTATAGAGTTGTTACAATTAGCTAACTCACATAAAACACGTAACATAGTGCCTAGTGTATATATGTACTTTAAAAATACAGCTATTATTTTTACTAACACATAGCACTATAAATCACAAGGTCTTACAATTTGTGCTAAACCTGTTCTTTATATATGGTTTACCTTTTTTACAAATTTGTAAGCCTCTTGAAAACATTATATGATAACCATTCGCCCCATACCTAATTCAGTGGTCTGTGTATAGTAGGTATTATGTAAAAAATATCTTTTAACTGTACGTGAACGAAAGTAGATTTTTTCTGAGAAAGTATGATGAGTGGTTTGATTTGAACAGTAACTGAAACATATAGCGTAGTGATAAGTTGTGTTTTAAGTCGACTTACTTACATTGTGGAAGAAGTCTAGAAAGTAAGATTATTCCAGTCAGAAAAGGAATACCAGCCTAGTTCTTTAAAATGACTGGAAGAGTCTTTGTAGAAGTCATTTTACACTTTGACCCACTCTGAAACTAGGGGCTAGATATGGGTCAGGAAAAATAATTCTTCCCAACTAAAACAGTATCATAGAAAGAGCTGCTGTGGAAAGTAGCAAAAATATATAAAGGAAGATGAAAAGAATATATGGATTTAACATCCCAGTAGCTTGAGTTGGTGATGTGTCAGATCAAGGATGACTAACAAAGTGACACAGATTGGAGATTTTCAGAAACTCAAAGGAAAAAAATTATATTTTATACTGGAAGAGATTAAATTAGTTGATTACACCCCAAGGATCAGTCATTAGAAGTGTCAGGTTCATCTGAAGTTTTCCTGGGAGATAGAGTGTTTTGACTATTAAGTGTGATAAATTAAAGAGTTTTTATGGAATTTTGGGTTGATTGGAAGAGATAACTTAATGGGATGAGGCAAAAGAAGAGTTAAGAGTCATTGTAGATTAGACATTAATGGCTTTACTACACAGCCTTCATTAATCTGTGGTTTTAGACTCTCATCGAAGCTTTATATTTTGCAGACTTGTTGAGCCCATTAAAGAAATGGAAGTCTCGCTATCTGATGGAGCAGAATGTCACCAAGTTACTGCGACCTCTATCCCCAGTCACACCACCTCCTCCCAATCCAGGATCAAAGAGCCCCCAGCTGACCGCACCTGGTCCTTCTCATCCAGGAGAAGAGGATTGTCGAAATGGATACAACCTCATGTTCTCACCAATCACGTCTCTTACTACTGCTAGTCGCTGCAATACTCCTCTGCAGTTTGAGGTGATTTGGGTTTGGTTGTTGGGAGTGCTGGATATGAAAATCATCATTTGCACCTCCTCATTTCAAATATAACATCGTTCCAGATGTTTCTTTCCCATGTTCCTTCCCTATCTCAACAAAAGAATGGGAATCTTGAGGGTAATTGTGACCTATTACCTGGTAGCCTCTCATCTTGGCCGCCACCATAATTCCCTTAATAGGAACACAGGTCACATTCATCTCTCTTGCATGTAGTCCATTAGTCTCCAGAACTTGAGGTAATAAGCATGCTGGATCTCCATCTTTATCTTTACTGTATTCCTTGTTTAAAATAGGCCTCTGGCTGCCTATAGTAACCATAAGGATACCAGCTTAAGAGTTCAGATTATACTGATTGTGTCTCTGCTTCTAGGCCTTTAATCAGTGAAGTGTGTTTCCGCTGTTGTTTTGTATTCTCATCATGGCCTCAGTGTACAGGGATTTAGAAAGCATTGGGGTATGGTTATGGCAGACGAGGTTTGTTTTCACTCCAGGCTACTTTCTTTCCTTGTTATAACGTACTGGAATGAGAAGTAGACAAGAAGCTAACAACATGCATTTATCAGATACAAGTTTATTACATTCACTCTTTGGATTAAGTTAGAAATGTATATCTCAGCTGTTTCAAAAAACCAATTCTGAATCACTTTAGTATCCAAGAATGGGTGACAGCAGATTTGTTAAATAGAATCTATGTGTACAAAATACTCATCTATTGCATATTGCTTTGATTTATAATTAAATGGGCACTGTCTCTTCCTGCTTAGAAAAATTTGTTCTGACCACTAAACACACTCAGCTCTGCCCCCAGCTTACGCTTCTCCAGATGTGTTCTTTGATAAAGGTGAATCTTCTAGTCAATACCATCCTTCCTGTTCAGCTTTGATAAGAGCGTGAGGATTAAAAATACCTGAGTTTTAAGTCATAAAGGAGTAATAGCAACCTTGAAAGTGGCTGTGTTCTAATGCCAGACCATTTAACTAACTTAACTTTTGGAGCAAACTTACTTCGGGGCGGGGTTTAGGGGTGGGGTTCATGGTTATCATTTTTAAGGGAAGTTGCCCTAAACCGTATTTACTCTTTATCAAATCCCCATGACATTCTTATTAGCTAGATATTAAAGCAGCTGATTCAGGCCTTACTAACTTGTCTACTTGCAGTTGATTTTTCATTTAAGCAACTGGAGTTTTATAGTAAGATTTCATGGGAACAAATTCTTTTCCCTGGAGGGCAATAGATTATAGGAACAGGATTTGATTCTTTGTTATTTTATCAATGCATGTTTTATTATAAATGAAGGTGAGTCACCTTCCAAAGCAGCCACGTTTTGCACTTAATGCGTTCCCTATCCCTTGTAGCATTTTGTATAGTTGTGAAGCACTATGCAAATGCAAGGTGTTTTTATTTAAAAAGTAGGAGAAATCAGAGATCAATTTAGTGATACATAGTTCAAGCATTATGTTGGAATAACAAGAGGGAAAGAAAATATTTTATAATCTTTTTATTAGCCCTTCCCTTCAAAAAGCTCAATGTATGTTTCCACTATTTTGAACTTGGGATTTAACTAAGGAAATACAACCTTTCTCATCAGTAAAAAAAAAAAAAAAACCACCATCCTGACCCATCCTTATCACCATTGCCATACTTTTCCCGTATTCTAGTACAGAAGTGGGGAAGCATGTTTTCCATCAATAGAAGAGTTCAGAGCCATAGAGAAATGGCCCTGAGACAATAGACACATAGAAAAATACCCAACAGATGTCCCAGATAATGACCAGCTTAGTTTGGTGAAGAGTATTTTTGAAAGGGAAAAGTAAAAGGTGGCATTTGGGGAGAAGGATCAGAAATCTTTCCATGCTGAAGGCATGCAGTGGAAGGGAACAAGATCTTGAGAAGGGAAGCATCAGGAAGGAGGAGTGAAAGCAACGTTGGGAGGGCAAACTTAATTAATTAGCATCCCTTTCCACCAGAATAACCCTTCCTAGCTTTCTTTTCTTGCTTTGAGATCCATACCCCATTGTCCATCACAAACATGCATATCATGCACATACACCACCCACCTATCCCCCGAGGTGTTCGATCAGAACTGCTGACCTTTTGGTTAGCAGCCGAGGTCTTAACTACTGTGCCACCAGGGCACCTGGTCTGCTAAAGCAGCCTCAATTTCCCTACCACAGCATAGGCCTGCCACCTAGTCCTCAATTGTCCAGAGACTACATTAGGAACCTCTTCTCTTTTCCCAACCCTGGCACCCTGAAGCCTCATCACAACTACCACCCCCACTCCATTCCACATTTTACTATTCACATCTTCCTTTCAAGAGTTCATTGCGCAATTCATGTTTGTTGTGGAAGTGCTGCCTCATTTGAAAGCCGTAAGGGTTAACCCTGTTTTGGACACGGAGACTCAGAGTGTATACATGTGCTTTCTTGGCTGTGTTCCCAAAAGTACGATGATTTTAACATTAGAGAATATTGGTAGGAGCACTCAGATCCAATTAGGTTATGCCAAGAGCCAAATCTAGGCTGTGAGCTGTAGAGTCCATCAATCACATTACCTGTAACAGTCCTTCAAGGGGAACTGTTCATCTCCCTAGGCCTGTCAGCCCCCAGCATGCTAAGCAATGCCCCTAGATGATGGTGGATCTGAGGCATTTTAAAAAATAAGGAAAATGAAGATCAGAAGAAGGGAATATGAGGATATGGAAAAGGGTTTCTCTAAGGATGAATAAGTGGTAGGGTGCCACTCAATAACAAATACTATAGGTTGCTAAACTCTGATCTAAAATACAAAAAAAAAAGCACTGCAAAATTTCACCAATTAACCCTTTCCTGGTATCTGCTTGGGATGTTTAATTATAGCATGATACGTTATAACCTATTTACCCGTAAATGCTTCCAAAGACAAAAGGAAGCATTTCAACAAGTCATTCTTTTCATCGAGATGAGGTCTGCAGTTAAACATTTCCCCTGTGCATTCTTCCTTCTCCAACCCCGTAACACCCCCATCCCCCCCCCAAAAAAAGTTGTGGCTAACATCTATGCTTGCTTTTACTTAAATTTTTTTTTGGTTTTGTTTTGCTTCTTGACTTCGAGTAGATGAATAACAAGATGCTTTTCCCTCCTCTAGAACATATCCTCCCCTGAGAGTTCCCCTGCGCATAGGCCCGAGTCCCTGTCACCCGAGGTAGTTATCACACCATCTCAATCACACTGGGAGGCTGAGAGTGAGTGTGCATGAGTGTACCTGAGTGTTTGGGGAGGGCTCGGGGAGTCAGAGTGAATGGGTTGATGGGCTGGAGGGTGGCTGATCTGTCACAGTAAGTCGAATGACTTCCCATGTGTGACTATGACTATTCAGGACTATCAATGTAGATGGAGGAAAATGAAGTAGCTGGGTGTGTGATGGGGTTTGTTTTTGTTGTCATTTGCGGGGAGGGGATGGCTGAAGAGTGTATTAAACAAGAATAGAATCTAGAAGTCAGGTTTAAAGGAGGTGAAGATGTGGTAGAGCCTTGTTAAAATCTACTTAACAAATGAGGCCTGTTTTGTTAAAAGGGACATTGAATCAAAAGTTGGTAGGAGCTATCTTTTGATATTATCTTGGACTGATAAGGGAGCAGCTTACACTGGAAGAGTTAGTGACTTATGCTTTGTCTCCAGTGTTTTGGATTTGGTTGATAGATTGAGCACCTTCTTTGGGAAGGGAGAGTAATTTTGCCTCTCATTTCTCCTACCCTTTTTCTGTAGCTCCTTCCTGGGTACACAAACTGCTAAATCAGTCCATGACTTCTTTGTCACAAGCCTCCGTTCCTGCAGTGGTTGTGATATGGTTGCTGTACAAAAGTAGCATCTCAGTTGAATGTCTCGAGAATATCAATAGAGTGCTTTTCTCAGAAAAACTATGGAGATGTTAAATTCAGATTTTAGTGCTAGTGTTTCTTAACTATTATAAAATTTGAACAAATATAGTAATGATTAATGCCACAAATCTACATGGAACCTTTTTCCTCTTGAAGAGAAAGTTACAGTCTCTCAGAACCTTCCAGGAATTAAATGAACTGTATATGTATCCCCCACCCCCCCAATCAAAAATTAGGGCTGAACTCAGTGACAGTTGACCAAATTCTGAATTAGGAGTACTTTTTAGATCAATGTGAAATTGAAAAAGGTTGCATTCCAGTGTTTTAGGTGTTTTCACTCAGTATTGTAAGGAAAATAATGCTCTCCTCAGTTGTTAAAGATTCTAAGATAGCATAATTTGGAGGTTGACATGGTGTGGTATCTGGGTTTCTGGTACCATTCTTTGAACAAAGTTAGCTATAGTTGACCTAGAGGTGGAGAATATTGGCATTAAGAATGGTACCATTCTTTGTAGGGTTAACTACGTCGTTGACCTATGGTGGAAAACTCTTCATGTTAGGAGGTAATGATAACCCGATCATAGACGGGGTTTATTTTTGGTACAGTACAGGATTTCAGATGCTGTGCATTAAATGATCTTAGTGCTCTTGTGGTATGTTGACATGCATCGCAGGATAAAGAATTGAGTGGCTAGAAAGTTGTATGAGAACTACACCTACTTAATGGTGAAAATGAATGAAGTACTGGCTGGTTGATGCCTTTAATGCCATTCTCCTTTACTGAACCAGTAACTTAAGTACTCACCTTTTCGTGTACTTTATGCTTGCCTTCACCTTTCTTCCCCCACCCCTACCTTCCATCACTATTAACTTAGGAATGAATAATACCAGTCTCACCTCAGTACTGTGCATGGGGCTCAGGTAAATCTCAAATTATAATGCCAGTCCCTTAGCATAGCATGTGACTGCAAGGTGACTCAGCAAACCTGATGAAAGGCTAAGCAGGCAAAATAGTCACATTTGGCCAATTATCTAATTCTGACTTCCCCAGTATTCTTTGGAAAGACTTAAAGCAGATTGGGAGAGGCCAGAATTCTTTAGTAATCTGACCTATATACACTGTTGCTACTTGGGACTTTACAGATATTAATGACTTTCTCTCCTCTACTTCCATCTTTCCTTGTACACCTGTGCCCTTCTCACCTCCCTTTCTGCCCTTTGACTTTTTCCTTCCTCCCCTACCCCATGTCTTCGTTGATTTTTATTCTTCCAGCTTTGTCACCGAAAAGACATGGATTTGACAAAAGTAGGATACCTTGACTCCAACACTAACAACTGTGCTGACAGGCCCTCTCAGCTCAACTCAGGTCATTCTGACCTGGCTCCTCATCCCTCCATCGGGCCCACCTCTGAGTCTGGCTTCCCAAGCAGGAGTGGAGATGGACATCAGACCCTTGTCAGAAACTCGGACCAGGCATTTCGGACAGAGTTTAACTTAATGTATGCCTACTCCCCTTTGAACGCTATGCCTCGAGCAGATGGATTATATCGAGGGTCTCCCCTAGTAGGGGACAGGAAGCCTTTACATTTGGACGGGGGATATTGTTCCCCTGCGGAAGGGTTTCCCAGTAGATACGAACATGGAATTATGAAAGACCTTTCTCGTGGATCCATGTCACCTGGTGGTGAAAGGACCTGTGAAGGACTCCCATCTGCCCCGCAGAACCCACCACAGAGGAAAAAGGTAAGTGTTTCACATTATGTAAACCCTAATGAAGAAGATACAGTGTGGTTGCAAACCATTGAATGTTGCTGTAGGTTCAGGTGAAAGGCATATAGAGTCAGGAGAAGAGTGTGCAAAGAGATAGTTAGGGACCAGGCCCTGGAGAGCTTGCTCACAAGTTGGTACTTGTATGTAAATGCCTGTTCTAGAAATCATAAACAGGTATTTACTGAGTGCCTGCTATGTGTTCAGCACTGTTCTCAGTGTTCGGAAAACAGATTAGTAAGACATGGTCTCTGCCAATATCTAGTGAAAAACACAGTTTTAATTACAGTTTGGTGAGTGCTATAAATATTTGCTGTGTGCCATACCCTTGTGAGGTAGTTTAAAGGATACAGCAGTTTAAAAAAAAAAAAAAATAGTATCTTATGTTAATTTTATCACTTTCTGTTCTGGGAGCTGTTAAGCTCTTCATAAGCATTTCATCCTCACAGTAATCCTGTGATATAGGTAGTAATTTTCCATTTGCAAGAAACTAAGGCAAGTTAAGTAATTTGTTCATGGTCACACAGAAGAGCTGGATGCTCAACTAATGCCTGCCTGTTCTAGAAGTCTCAAAGCCAAAAATGTGCTTTCTATGTCAGTGGTTTTCAACTAGCGGCATTTGGAAATGCACTAGAGTATTTTGAGTTGTCATAGTAATTTCCATTTTAGTGGGCAGGGCTAGGCTAGGGATGCTAAATGTTCTATGTGTGGGATAGTCTCACATAATGGCAAAGTGTCTGTAATAACTCTAGCTAGTGGCTTTTTATATTTGCACAGTAAGATAACGTTATCAGAATTTTATTAATTCCCTTCCAAGATTGGTGTATAAAAAATACATACACAAAATTGTGTATTCGTGTTTTTGTTATATTTTAATTTGGACAGAAAAACAAAGAGTCCTCAGGGTAGAAGAAGGAAGAAACACTGTCAGATGATTTGGAGTAAGATAGTAATGGGTACAGAAGTTGTCATGTGAACAGCATTGACTATCGGGAACAAAGAAATGGAAACAACCTTTACATTTCTGGTTTCAGTTAATATGTACAAAAGTGACTAGAATCATGATTTGTAATTTCTGAAACATTTGTTGAGAACCTACTATAATGCCAGGTTCTGTGCTGGATGTTAAAGATAAAAAGCCAAATAAACTTAGTCTTTCCCCTCATAAAATTCACAGTTTAATGAGGAGCAAGCAAGGTACTGTAATAGACATCACAGCCAACGTAAGGACAGTGTGCTTTAATAGGAAAGAGGAGATTCACAAGGCTATGGTAGGTGGCAGAGGTCCTGATGTAGCAGTCAGGAAAGAATTAGTAAGGATTAGGTAGATGATGGGGGGCTGGGGGAAGAAGTTTCCAAGTATAGGTTTTATAGAGTCACCTTGCTAAAATATAAACTGGATATCATTTCTTCTCCTTTGTTCTTTTACTCTAGTTTCTCAGTGTGTAAGACAGAAATGGTAATAAATTCTTAGATATGTCTTGAAGATCTCTGGAGCATTGGGTTTTTCTGTTGCACCTAGAGATTCCTAGGGAGTGTGGAAGAACTATCAGAATCACCTGGGAAGCTTTGTCAACCTACACAAGCTTCCCACTTTTCATCTTCCCTTTTTTAGGTGCTCCCATTTTTGCAGATTATTATGAGAGTACTCTTCAGTTACTGGTGAGGGTATGGTATAATCTCAAGGTTTTTCTAAAGGCAGAAAAAACGTTGATATCTACTGGTGAACATCATTCTTCAAAACTGTTATCTCCTAGTTTACTGTCTTTTCCTTACCAAGTTCTGACTGCTTTAAATAAATAGTTGTGCTCAGAGCTCTCTCACACCTGGAAAAATTTGTCAGGATTGGTTCCTGCTTTGTTTGTATGGCTTGGCTCATGGTTTACTAGGCTTCTATCTTCTTTCCCTATTGCTAGTGACCAGTTAATGATGTCTAGGTGACCCAGTGTCCTATTTCTTGTTTCCTTTGTAGGTATCCCTGCTGGAGTACCGCAAACGAAAACAAGAAGCCAAGGAGTCTGCTGGTGGGGGAGCTGACTCTGTACAGAGCAAAAGCAAATCTGCAGGAGCTGGGCAAGGCAGCAGTAACTCAGTGTCTGACACTGGTGCCCATGGTGTGCAGGGATCCTCGACCCGAGCCCCATCTTCCCCTCACAAAAAATTTTCCCCATCTCATTCCTCTATGTCCCATTTGGAGGCAGTAAGCCCATCAGATTCCAGAGGCACTTCTTCATCTCACTGCAGACCTCAAGAGAATATCAGCAGTAGATGGTAAGTTTATATTTGATGCTTTATAATTAAATTCAAGAAGGAAGTGAACACCTAGGATCATTCGTAATTTTTCCCAAAATGTATGGAAACACTTAAACTGGAGGGAGCCAGCAGACAGTGCCATCTATCCTGTTCAGCTGATTTAGTAGTACTAGCCGTAACCCCCCAGCTTTGCAGAAGCAAAGAAGCCACCAAGCCTGCAGAGAAACACTTCAGACATCATTTAGTTGTGAACACAGATGAGCTTTTTTCTCAGTGGGCACTAACACTGCCTCTTCTATTTTCTCATTTCATATCAAAGGTAAGTCAGGAGTTCAGCCCAGTTCCACATGAATTAACAACAGGTTGTTATATGTATGTAGAGAGCTAGGGCAGATAATCTGAAAGAACTTGTAATCTGGTTTAGGGGAAACTATAAATAAAACGATTAATAATACACCTCCTCATTTATCGAGTATCGCATTACCCGACATTTCGCATTTATGACAATAGTAAAAAATCTACTATCTGACTATTTTGCACATTAACGACGTACATTTGGCAGTAACAAACTCTGAGGCAGAAGTTATGCTGGCTGTGATGTTTAAGGTTATGTGTCAACTTGGCCAGGCTCAGTGGTTTGGCAGTTATGTAATGATGTATTCATCCTCCATTTTTGCATAATGCTGATTTTTGCATAACGACCTGGTCTTTGGAACCTAACCATGTTTATAAGCGAGGAGTGAGTGTACTGGTGGCAAGTACTGAGTACCAAATGAGTGAAGTAGAGTGAGGCACAGGAGTTCACAGATCTGAGCTGAAGAAATTAAGCCTGAGAAAGAAGAGGCATGGCTCAAATGAGCAATATGCATTCATAATGAAACAGTTATTAAACTGATACTGTGTGCCAGGCACATGATTTCACAGAGAAAATTTAGCATTTCAAAATGGAGGTTAAAAGAAGTTAGCATACTTAATCCACTTTTTCCTTGATTTCTTTTTCTCTAGAATTGTTTTTTTCTTCTGTATTTGATTGACATAGTTTGAGGCAGTAGAAATATCTTGTCTTAAATTGGTCCTGAAGAAAACAATGTTTAAGAGGATGAGACTATGTTTAGAGAATACATCGTACAACCTTTTTCAGAGCTTCGTTTGTAGCAGACTCCTGATTCTTAGTCTTAATACACCGTGTTGCTTTCCCAGGATGGTTCCCACGTCAGTAGAACGGCTCCGAGAAGGAGGGAGCATTCCCAAGGTCCTCCGGAGCAGTGTGAGGGTGGCCCAAAAAGGAGAGCCTTCTCCCACATGGGACAGTAACACCACAGAGAAAGACTCAGGTGAGCCCATGGCCTTCTGCTGCCAGTCAGGTACAGGGAACATGTGCCAGGCTCCACACAGTTCACACCAAATTCTGGGATAAGGTGAGTCAGTTTCTTGCACAGTTGGGCTTTACTCTATGCTGAGTTTTAGCTCAGCCTGACATCTGCTCTTTGGGGCTTCACTGTTCTTAAGATCTAGCTTTGCTTGGTCTTGTCTGCTCTTTTTTCCCAAGGGATGATATCCTTCTGTAACTCGTATCTCTCCAAGGGCCTGGAAATCCACCTTGATGAAGGAAGAAGAGAAAAGAAGAGATGAAAGTCAGATCAGGCACTTTAAAAATTGCCCATAATTAACCCACTCCTTTTGCCCTTCTGGCGTGCTGTACTCACCTGGTTTTCACGAAGAGAACAGCATGGGTTGGTGATTTAAATGAACGATGTGTGTTTCTCACTTAATCTAAGAAGCCAATTTGATTTTCTGTTACCTTCCAGACCCTGTGGATGGAGAAGGCCCAGAGACATTGAGCTCTGCACTCTCTAAAGGAGCAACTGTTTACAGCCCTTCTAGATACAGCTACCAGGTAAGACAAGAAATTGCTGATCCCTGGGCATAGGAATATGTTCTGGGTTCCAAATGTTTTGTGATCCTGGCCATCCTTTGCAGTTGAGATGCCTTTATATGAAGAGTCTTTGCATATAGTTTCAGCAGCCTTGGAAATAAGTCCTCATCTTTTCACCTTCAGGTAATAAAATCACGGCAGTAAAATAGATAAGGTGACCTCTGTCTTTGGTATCCTAAAAGGAACAAATGGTTTAAAAGAAGAAGAAAAAAATAGGGTATTGTAAATATTCACAAGCCGTTTAAGGGATTTATTCAGCTCTTTATGCTTTTCCTCCCAACTCTTTCTAGCTCCTGCAGTGTGATAGTCCACGGACAGAATCACAAAGCCTCCTTCAACAGAGTTCCTCTCCCTTTAGAGGACACCCCACCCAATCTCCAGGATACAGTTATCGAACTACTGCACTGAGACCTGGAAACCCCCCCTCTCATGGTTCTTCAGAATCATCCCTCTCTTCTGTGTCCTATTCCAGCCCCGCCCACCCTGTGTCCACAGACTCATTGGCCCCATTTACGGGGACACCAGGGTACTACAGCAGCCAGCCACATTCTGGAAACAGCACCAGTAGCAGTCTTCCAAGGAGGAGCTGCCCTTCTAGTGCTGCTAGCCCTCCCCAACAGGGCCCCTCAGACTCACCAACCTCAGACTTGGTTTCTCAGTCCAGCACAGGAACTCTGAGTTCCACCTCCTTTCCTCAGAACTCTAGGTCGTCATTGCCATCAGACTTACGGACTATCAGTCTGCCCAATGCTGGTCAGTCAGCTGCCTACCAGGCCTCCAGGGTATCTGCGGTTTCCAACTCACAGCACTACCCACACCGTGGGAGTGGGGGTGTGCACCAGTATCGACTCCAACCACTGCAAGGGTCAGGAGTCAAGACTCAGACGGGACTTTCCTAGGGCTTCTGGATTTGGGCAAATAGAACTGAATGAGCCCATAGCTGCTTCCTTCCAGCTGCCTCTGGATCCTAGGCCGAGCATATTGCTGGGGAAGGGAGGTACACGGTGCCAGAGGATTGGGTCTGGTCAACAAGAAACAAGACTTGTGGTCGCGACTGGCCTCTGGCCTTGGAGAAAGACGTAAATCTTGTCTGAAGCAGAGACTATAAAGAAGTTTCTCCCTGCTGTTAAGGGTACATTGTTGACGAGCAAATGGTGTTTTGGTTAGTAACGGTTCTAAGTGCAATGAGTTGTGTTGAAGCCTCCATCTCCCAACCTTGCCCGTAGCCTGTAGTCACTTGTGCAGTGAAGGCATCTTTTTAAATTTAAAAAAGAAAAAAAAAATCTTTTCAAAGGAAAAAAGTGAAAAGAACCAGTCTCAAAGCCCCAAGCCATCTGAGTAGTGTTAGGGTTTTATGCACTTACAGAAAAAGGTAGGTATGTAAATGTTCACCCTCAGACAACCATTCCAAAAGGAGATATCTGGCCACAGTGTGTCCACCAAGAATATTCCCTATCTTTGTCTTAAAATAACCAAGAAATGTGAAGCTTGGAATGTGCTCTGATCGAAGGGTACCTGGCTTTCTGAAGAAGAGCTGACGGTCAACTTTTGATAATTCAGGAGCAAATTACCCTAGTAGATTGTCTGAGCCTCCAACTGTTAACCATCCCACTCCTCCTCCTTGAGCTGTTCTACAGCTCAGTAACCCATAAACTAGGTAGGCAAAGAAAAGATGAATGATAAGTGAGATGGGCCAAATGCATTGCTACTTACCAACCTTTGGCAATAAATTTGATTAGGAAGGATCCCAAGTGGTTTGGGAATTGAGTTTTATTTTTTCTACTCCCAATTAATCAGGAGTTGATCCCATGAGTAGGACTGCTTCCATGACTGGGGAGCATGCACTTGTGACTGCAGGGTAAGAATGGAAAAATGTTTGTGGAGTGGCACCGACAGGACTGCGATTGTGTGTGGGCATGTCCCACATTTTTGGGGGGATGTTTGCTCTTCCTTATTAGAGAGTGGGCAAGGTGAGAGTTATAAAGCCACCCACACACCTAACACTGTTCTGGATGAGAGATGAGAACAGATTGGCTTCTCCCCATCAGTGCATTGTGCCTGTTGTACACCCCTGGAGGAGCCCTGGAGCCAGTCCAGGTGGGGTACACAATCTTTTTAAATTCCATACGGTTGCCAGCTTATTTCTTTCACTTGTTTACTGTAATATCCGGCGTGTTTTTATTTATCTAATTTTGTATTCAGTTATAACCATGGTAGGGGTAGTGAATATATGACAGGTGTAATCCCTGGTGCTGCAGTGGACCTTACTTCTTTTCTTTTGGACAAGATAATACTGTGAGTCTCCCCCCTTCCTTCCCTCTAATTTTTTTCCTCCTCCTTTTTTTTCCCCCATTCTCTTGAATCCCCTTCCTTTCTACCCTCTCCTACAACTATCATATGCACAGTCTTCTCTCTTTGTGTGTGACTGTTACAAAATTTCACTTTTTCAAAATTGAAATCAGGTGTTTGCTCAAATGAGGGGAGATTTTTTTTTTTTTTTTTTAATGCTGAGACCTCAGCACTTTCTTTTTGTTGTTTCCCCCACAAACCCATCAGTCTGGGAGAGCGTTGGGAGTGGAAATCATGTTGCCTGGGATGCTGGTTTCTTTGTATATTATATAAAACGTATGTAAATGTCTCTCCATTTGGGCTGGGGTTTGCATTCTCCCTTTGGCCATTAACCAAGGGGAGAGGCCAGCGGGCAGGCGGCCCTCACCCTGCCTGGCACGTGCAGAGACCCCAGCCACTCTGTGTGGGCAGGGTGCTGTCAAGACCAGACCTCTTGGGGGGGGGGAGGCGGGGGGGAACTCTTGGAAGGGAAGAAGTATCACTTCTTTCTCAAGTGGAGTGTTTACACCTTGCTGTAACATTTGAACTTTCACAAGAGATGTAATAATTTTGATAATAAAATTCTTAACCATAATAATCAGAAAGTTGAGAACTTCTTTGTCCAATTCTGTGACCTTATCTTGCCTGGTTTTCCTAATGCTGTTCTCACCAGGAGAGGGCAAAATGGACCCATATTCAAGAGAATGCTCTTAATGGGGGTTGTTTTCCCCATAACGGGGCCAAGAATACTGATTAATCCACCTTCAGCCTTGTATGATTAATGTCAGGTCAGTTTTAAGTCTGCAGCAGTGTAGCTGAGCATTGAAAAGTTACTTGAACAAGACTAGATTTCCTGGCCTTGGCATCATTCTTTCAGTGTCAGGCATTGTGTTTGGTGCTGGGCTTATGCTGATTAACGTGCGCAGATAAGGTTCCTGCTCTCGTGGAGCTTCCATTCTTGAGGTGGGAGGTACTAAATCAGTACCTTGTTATTGTTTCATAGCAGATATGTGACTGGGGAGGTTGAAGGGGCCACTTTAGGTTAGTTGATCAGGGGAAGTCTCTGGGAAGTTGAATTTGAACTGAGACCTGAGTGATAAGGAGGCAGTCGTGTAACATGTGAGCATAGAGCATTCCTGGACAGTTAGAACATCAGGTACAAAGACTCTAAGGTGGAAAGCCTTGGTTGGAGTATAGTGAATGAATGCGGGAAGGGTGGGGATGGTAGAGGATGCAGTAAGAGAGAAAAATAGGCTTCAGATTTTGTAGAGCAGGGGTCAGCAAATTTTTTCTGTTAAGGGCCAGATAATAAATATTTATGGTCTCCCCCACAACTGTTGAATTCTGTCATTGTAGTACAAAAGCAGCCATAGACAATATGTGGCTGTGTTCAATAAAACTTTAATTATAGAAACTGGTGGGTTAGATTTGACCTGCAAGCTATAGTGTGACCTCTGATATAGATCCTTGTAACTGTAGTTTAAAGACTGGATTCTAACTGCAGTGTGGGAGCCATTGGAGGATTATAAGTATAGAAGTGACATGGTCTTAATTTATGGTTGTATGAGTGTTTTGATCCTGTTGGGGAAGAGATGATAGAAACCAGGAAGACAGTTTGGAAGTTGTTCAGGCAAGCAACAATGGTGGCTTGTATTGAGATGATAATAATTGAGATAAGGAGAAGTAGTTGAAATCAGGATATGTTTTGCAAGTAGATAGCAGGCCTTGATGGATTAGATTGGCAGTATTTTGCTCTAATATTTGCTTGATAAATATTTATTTACTGAGTACTTCTAGTGGATTTTGCTAAGCACATAAGGGATTCAGAGATGGAGAATGTATTCTTTTCTTTAAGGAGCTTAGAAAGTGACCAGTTGGAAACAACAAAAATGCCTGCCTTCATAGAGAATCCCTTTAAGATGCCATAGAAACACCTAGGTATCTATCACCAGCCACAGCCTAATTCTGCCAAGAGTAGGACAAGAATAGTGTAGATGGTGCTCTTTATTTGGTCTGATAATTTCTTGAAGAATGCAGACCAGATGCTAGAATTTAAAGATGAGAAATTGAGGCCTAATCCAACTGTTCCAACTATACCACAGGCCTGATAAATGAATAGGTCTGATTTCTGCCAGGATTAGAAGGTTCTGTTCCATAATCATTTACTGAACACATACTGTGTTCTAGGCTATATACGAGGTGCTAGGAATATGGAGGTGAGTGAGCCAGTTAGCTGCCCACTAGGAATTAGTAGTCTATAAGCTATTGTTTATCAATTATTTACTCTATCTCTAGGTACTTTGTTTTTGGTATGGTATAAATGTAAAAAGCTGAACAGTATTAAGGAAGTAAACAGGCAATGGTGGCACCTTATATATCACTTTAAGGTTTACCAGCCTCTTCCATTTGTCATTTGCTGTCTTGTTCAAACTTAATATGAAATGAAGGTATTATCCTCATAATTTCTTTTTAAAAAGGGGGGAAAAAATCAGAGGATAAAACTTGTCCAAGACGTCTCTCTAGTAAGTGGCTGACCCATGCTAACAGTTTTGGAAAGTTTGAAATAACCCTGGAAACGCTTAGAGACATCTGGGGTGCTGTAATGGGAAATACTTCATCTAACTGAAAAAGTATGCCATACCCTAGACTAACCTAAAAACAGCAGTTTTGCATTTTTTGCTCAGCTTAAAAAAAAAATCCCCAGTTATCCAAGTAGAGTAGGCCATTTGGTTTAAACTGCACTGATCATCAATTCATCATCCAAAGCAGGGGCAGCCTCCATAACCTACTGTAAGGCTTAAAAAGGTAAAGGGATTTGCCAGAGTTTCTTAAGATACTCTGTGCTAAAGATTGACAAAGGAAACAGTGTTCCCTATAAGTTTGACCTGCTCCTAGAGTCTGAAAAAAGTTGTTTTGACTGTTTCTCAGATCCCCCCATAAAAACAGAGCAACCATGATAGAAAGACCAAAAAGCCTTGAACGGCTTGACAACAAAGCTAGGTGAAAAGTTATCCTTGTGAACCTCAAAACAAAAAGTAGGTAACCATAATAGCCGTAAGACCTGCAGGGTTTCACCTTCTGCAGGGTTTCACCTTGTTCTGGGGGAGGCAATGGGGCATCTGATGAACCTCAGAATCCCAAAATATCAAGCACTCAGTAGCTCAGCAGGTCAGTTTGAGAACATCTGCTGAAACGGGGGAAGGGGAGATACAGTGAGTACAAATAGTCTTATCCTTGGTCAGGTCTGAATGGGCTAGAGCAGTCTGGGTCCAAGAAACTTAATTCTAACCAGCAAGGGTCCATTCCAGAGCAAAACCACACTGAAAAGAAACTGGGGAATAGAATCCAAATTGAGCAGGACAATCAAAATAGAGATGAAGAAAAAGTAATTACATTAAGTAAAGTGTTTTGAAAAAGAGTAAAATTAGGATTGTCCCATAAAATCTAGGATGTGTTGTCCTTATGGAGCCCTGGTGGCACAATGGTTAAGAGTTCAGCTGCTAAGAAGGTTGGCGATCTGAATCCACCAGCCACTCCTTGGAAGCCCCATGGGCAGTTCTGTCCTTTAGGGTCACTATGAGTCGGAATCGACTCTATGGCCAAGGGGTTTGGGTTTTTTTGGTTTTGTTTTATTGTTCTTATAGGAACAATATAAGTATATTGAATAACTTGTCTTGTTTAACTCCTGAGGGAAATGATTTTTCATAAAGTTCTAAGCATATTCTGTGCTGAATTTAAACAACAACTATGTTTCTCACAGCTTGTATTTTAGTATTTTACCCAAACTAGTATTCTAAAATGAAATTACAATAAATCATCCCTCCTCTTAAAGATTAGAAAAACTATATGTAAAAAAAAGCAACAGAAAAGGCTCAAAGTCAAATCCCCAAGAGTTATAAGAAAAAATTAGGAGCAGAATAACATCCCTATAGACAATAAAAGTATGCCAAGAAGTCATGCAGATTTATAACCTAATAGTTCAGAATAGGCTAAAATACGTTAACAAAATTGCCTTTCATAAGAGATGAAAAGTTTCAAGGTGGCGAGAACTCAGTGAAGAATTTTTCTTTCAATTTTTAAAAATCAGAAATAAGTCTAAAAGAACACAAGAGTGAATAAGCACAACATGTATGTCTTAAGATAAATAAATGAAGAAAAAGATTTAAATAACAAATTGTAGAAGACAGGCAAAGAAGGCACAACATTTGTATAATAGTCCCATCAAAGAAAAAGCAAGGGAACGACAAATACCAAAAACTAAAATTCAAGAAAATTTCTGAAATATTTGAAACTACAAATTTTAAGGGCATATTGCATACCTAGTAAATTCAGAATGACCAGTATGAAGACCCAGTATAACTGTTGGATTTTAAAGAAAAAGCAAAAATCTTGGGCATCCAGTCCCCTCCCTGTCCCCCAGAAAAATGACAAAGTGGGAAGAAAATTAGGCTATCAGACTTTCTGACAGCAACACTTTCTGTCAAATGGCAAAAGAAGATGGAATAGTACGGTGAAACCTGTGACAGCCAGAACTTGACAGGACTGCTTTGTTTTTCCAGGTCTCCCCAAGTTTTCTACCTTTGGCAGGGTACAGTCACTACTTTTCTGTCACTCTTCATTTAGTGGAAAATATTTGCATTTTCCTTCTCTGGCAGATTTCATCCTTTTACACAGGTTCCAGCTTTCACAGGTTTTATGTATATTTAAAATACTTGAGGAAAGCGACTATGAGCCAAGAATTTTATACCAACTGAACTTTCAAGTATAATAGCAGCAAACTATCATCAACATGCAAGAACTCAGGGAATCTTATTTCCATGAATGCTTCCCTAGGAATCTATTAGAAACCTAGCTTCAGACAACCAAACTGCCTTGAGAAACATTAACATAAAGTCTGGTAGCAAACATTAAATATATAGTTATATGTAGAACTAAGATTAAATAAGAGATTCAAGGAGAGGGTGTAATATAAGATGGTTTATATGATATAAGCAATTTAGATACAATACAACTGTTAAAAAACAGCAAAACATTAGGAGAATACATTTTCAGTCATTTGTGGTAGTGTTCTGTGTGCTTTGAATGTGATATGGGATAAAGCAAACACATAATTAGGTGATTTTTCTAATTCTTTCAACTTAAATGTCCTTAAGAACCAGGATTCTTCCGGTGGGGGGAAAGGAGATATATAGATGCATAAAGATAGAAGAGGTTAAGCCAAAACCCAGCAAGTATCATTATTAACTCATGAGGTATTTCCTGATTGATTGATAGACTGACCAGCCATATCTATATGTAGATTGTATGTGTGTGTATCTTAGCTCTGTCAACTAGAAAAAGGTCTTCTCAGAAATAGCTGACTCCAAGTCTAGAAGAGGAAATGTATAAGATTGGCCTGGAACATCTTGTCGTAACAGAGAGTAGGGTTACTATCAAAGATAATTAGGGTCCAACAGGCAGATGAAAACATGTACAACATTGTTAGTCATTAGAGAAATATAAAAACCACAATAAGATATACTTCACCCCAACCAAGATGGTTATGATAAGGAAAAAAAAAAGTGCTGATAAGGAGATGGAGAAATTGGAACTCTTGTCCATTGCTGGTGGGATTGTAAAATGGATCCACTGTGGAAAACAGTTTGGAGGTTCTTCATAAAGTAAAAATAGAACGACCATATGATCCAGCAATTCCACTCCTAGGTATATACTCAAAAGAATTGAAAGCAAGAACACAAACAGATACATGTACACCAGTGGTCATTGTAGCACTGTTCACAGTAGCCAAAAGGTGGAAACAACTGAAACGTCCATCAACAGATAAATAGATAAACAAAATGTAGTGCATACTGTCTTAGTCATCGAGTGCTGCTATAACAGAAATACCACAAGTGGATGGCTTTAACAAGTTTATTCTCTCACAGTCTAGTAGGCTAGAAGTCCAAATTCAGGGCGTCAGCTCCAGGGGAAAGCTTTCTCTGTCAGTTCTGGAGGAAGGTCCTCATCATCAATCTTTCCCTGGACTAGGAGCTTGTCCGTGCAGGAAGCCTGGGTCCAAAGGATGCAGTCTGCTCCAGGTGCTGCTTTCTTGGTGATATGATGTCCCCCCATCCCTCTGCTTACCTTTCTCTTGAACATCTCAAAAGAGATTGGCTTAAGACACTATCTAATCTTGTAGATCTCATCAGTGTAACTGCCGTTAATCCATCTCATTCATCATTAACATCATAGTGATAGGATTTACAACACATAGGCAAATCACATCAGATGACAAAATGGTAGACAATCATACAGTACTGAATCCTGGGAATCATGACCTAGCCAAGTTGACAGGTATTTTGGGGAGACAAAATTCAATCCATGGCACACACATACAGTTCAATATTCCTCTGCCATAAAGAGAAACAAAGTCCTGATACATGCTACAACATGGATGAAGCTTGAAAACATGCTGAGTGGAACAAGTCAGACACAGAAGGACAAACATTGTACGGTTCCACTTACATGAAATATCTGAAAAGGCAAATGTTTAGAGACCAAAGTTTATTAATGGTTACCAGGGGTGGGGGTGGGGGGAGTGGAGAAGGAGTCATTGCATAGGGGGCTCTGAGCTTCTGTTAAGGGTGATGGAAGAATTGGAAACGGATAGTGGTGATGATTGCACAACATGATGAATGTAATTAATGTCATTGAATTGTGCACGTAAAAGTTGAAATGACATGTTTTGTGTGTATACATATATTTACAAGATTTTTAAAAGTAAACATTAAAAAAAAATTATGATTGTATTAAAAGGACTCGAGCCAACTTGAAGAGGCTTCTGCTAACCAAAGATGGGACACTTTGAGCATTGAGTAGGATAATAAATGCAGTGGGGCCAAATACATCAAAATGTGTAAATCCATGAATTCATAATGGTGCCAAAACATAGTTGTTCACCTCTGGAGAATGTTTAGGAAGCCAACTCTTTATTTTTGAAAACTGAAATAAAGGGGAAGACAGCAGCATTTATCCTGCCTTTTCTATATGAATTGTACCGCTAGGTAACCGGGTAGCAAATGAGAGTAAATTTTCCCTTTATAGGAGTATTCCAACAAATAAATGAAGAAAGAATGGTAGAATTGGAACATGACTATTTTGTAACCCATAGTGACATGAAGATTAAGCATTCAGTATCAACAGCTGCTATCAACACAAAAATAATTAGACCTTAGGTATCTCTTGAAAAAACAGCTAATGAAGCAGTCATTAAGATACATGCTCACCTGCATCTGATTAAGCATCTGGATCCAGTTACCAATTTACTTGAAATACAGGGAACAGAGGAACAGGTTAAACTACACCACAAGAATGAAGTCAGCAGAATTCCAACTGTGGAATACTACCTAATAAATGATCCTGTTTCTTCAACAGATAATTGCAAGGAGGGATTAAAAAAGAGAGAGATGAAGGAGGAAATACGTATTTTTAAATGGCAAAGCTAAACTATATGGCTTAAAGATACTCATTTGGGTGATAAAAATGTAAGTTGGAAGTTGTTACCATAAAACTCAAGATAGTGATTATCCTTAGGAGGGAAGGAAGGGGATTGTATTTGGGAGAGAGCACACGAAGTGCTTTTAGGGTGGCTGGCAAGATTCTATCACCTTTCCTGGGTGGTAGTTAGAAGAGTATTTTATAATTAAGCTGTACATCTGTTTTATATGGTTTTCAATGTTTGTGTTATGTTTAACCAACAAAAAGCTGCTGTAAACAGGCAAACAACCCTGTGACTAACAGGCATGAGATAATTTATTGAGCCCAGGCGCCATGTCTGATTTGTGTATATTTTCTGTATTCCTAGGAATAGGCAAACCAGAATCCTAACCAGAATAGGCACTCAGTAAATGTTTTGTTAAATGAATAAATGAACTTACAGAAGCCTCCAACCCACTCAGCTTGAATTCCTGCACCTGCCTTGGCACCTAAGTGAGCTTTCCAACACTTGAGGATCTTGTTTGTGTGCCAGCAGCCATCATCGACTGTGTAAATCATAACAAATTATGGATAGCATTGCAAAGAATGATAATTCCAGAACATTTAATTGTGTTCATGAGAAACCTGTCCCTAGACCAAGAGGCAATCGTTTGAACAGAACAAGGGAATACTGTGTGGCTTAAAGTCTGGAAAGGTGTGCGTCAGGGTTGTGTTCTTTCACCATACTTATTCCGTCTGTATGCTGAGCAAATTCGAGAAGACAACATTAACAACCTGCAGTGTGCAGGTGATACAAGCTTGCTTTCTGAAAGTGAGGAAGACTTGAAGCACTTACTGATGAGGATCAAAGACTGCAGCCTTCACCCCAATAGTATGGCTCTTGGACACCCTTTTAATTCAGTACTGAAGTCATTCCTGAAGATCACCCTTTAGCCAAAGATTAGAGAAGCCCATAAAACAAAATGAAACGTACTGGGCATGCCAGCCCAGGGGCAAGGATGAGAAGGCAGGAGGGGGCAGGAAAGCTGGTAACGAGGAACCCAAGGTCAAGAAGGGTAGTGTTGACTCGTCGTGGGATTGGTAACCAATGTCACAAAACAATATGTGTACTAATTGTTTAATGAGAAACTAATTTGCTCTGTAAACCTTCATTTTTTTTTTTTTTAAAAAGAAAAGACCACAGCCTTCAATATGTATTACATCTCAATATAAAACAAATCGTCACAACTGGACCAATATGCAACATCATGATAAATAGAAAAGATTGAAGTTGTCAAGGATTTCTTTTTGCTTGGCTCCAAAATCAACACCCATGGAAGCAGTAGTCAAGAAATCAAACCACAAATTGCATTGGGCAAAGATGTTACTTTGAGGACTAAGGTGTGCCTGACCCAGGCCATGGTATTTTCAGTCACCTTATACGCATGCGACAGACAATAAGGAAGACTGAAGAAGATGTCTTTGGATTATGGTTTTGGAGAAGAATATTGAATATACCATAGACTGCCAGAGGAATGAACAAATACATCTTGGAACAAGTACAGCCAGAATGCTGCTTGGAAACAAGGATGGCGAGACTTGGTCTCACATACTCTGGACATGTTATCAAGAGGGTCCAGTCCCTGGAGGACATCATGCTTTATAGAGTAGAGGGTCAGCAAAAAAGAGGAAACCCTCAACGAGATGGATTGACACAGTGGCTGCAACAATGGACTCAGGCATAGCAAAAATTGTGACGATGGCGCAGGACCGGGCAGTGTTTCATTCTATCATACATAGGGTTGCTGTGAGTCGGAACCGACTGGATGGCACCTAACAACAACAGCAGCCAGCTCACCAGTCCTTTTGCCCTGCCATAGTGGACTTGAAAGGAGTTTCGAACTAGAGCTATTTTCAAATAGCTGAATCTGGTTAATTCTACCAACTTAATGTTCCTGTCGCCCTTTGTCATCTCCCAGAATGAAAGTTTTCTATGTCTTCTGTCCTCCCCAGTACTTTTTACTCCTGCCATGTGGTTCCCTTTCCCTGCCTCATCCTCTCTCAGCTTTTCTGCTGTGCTGTCTGGGCACCTTATCTTTTCCTTGATAGACAAACCCTACATCCCCCTACATCATGTCTACTGGCCTTTACTGAAATATGGTTCACCCCTTAGGACACCACCTCCCCTACAGCCCTTTTAAGTGGAAGCTGCTTGTTCTCCCATATTCTGTTGCATGGAGGTTGTCTCCAAATGTTTCTAGATGAATACAGCTTGCCCCTCGGGAAGAAACCCCTACTCCACTAATGCTCACAACATCTCTAGCCCTCTTCATTGCTGTTATCTTTTAACCTTCCAACCACTCTTCTTGGACAACTTTGGCTAGTCTTGCCCTCCACCCCAACCTCTGCCATTATTCTCACATTTAAGTAGACATCCTAATTAGGATGCCTCTCGGTTCTTTGACCACTCAAAATCTTCAGAAATCGCTCAGAATACTCAGACACCCAGCTCTCAAACTACAATCTTTTATCCTTCAAGCCCTTTCACATAAACTATTCCCTTTCTCCATCAGCCCCATTCCAGACTCTTTCTTTTTCAGTACCCTGGGTGAATCTCATGGTGGATCTCCTGAAACACTCTTTCAGCACACTTGGCTTAACCTCACCCCCACCTATTTTCAATCTACAGTCTACCTTTTGTCGATTGGTAACACCACAAATTCATGGTCATCTAATCAGTCCTTTTATTCCTCCTTAGTTCCTTCAACAGTTGTTTCAAACTTTCACCACTGTCTCAACACAGTTCATCTATCCCCCTCTCTTTTAGTAAACGACCTTGCCTCTCTTCACTGAGAACACTGATGCTGGCAGACAAGCACCTTCTAAACTTTGTACTTCCCTCGACCCCAAAAGTGTCTTACATCTTTATGATACCTCACCTCTTCTCCAGTGTTACAGAGTAGGCCATCTTTAAGACCAACTTCTGCAGCCTGGGGCTGCTTATACGCCATTCTTCAGGACCTTGTTCCATCTGTCATCCCCTCTTGTTTAGCCTCTTACTTGCCATGGCCTATGAACATTCAGAACTCTCCCATATTGAAAGAGATTCCCCCTCTAGATAATATGCTGGTTCTTGTCCACTTCTGGTTTATTGCTTGTGCTTAATATTTCTTGAATGAATTCCAGTCACTCATTTCCCCTTTTTATCTACACTTCTCCAAAAAGAAAACCTCACTCAGGCCACGCCTCTTCTCTCCCTGAACAGACCTCAGTTTGGCTTTCCCCATGCTCTGGAAAATCAGTGGTCTCCTGTTCCCAAATCCAGTGGACACTTTCTTCATTCCATTATGCTGGACCTCTGTGCTGCATTTGACCAGTTGACCTTCCCCTTGAAACCTAAATCCTTCGTTTCCATATACCACACTCTCATGGTTCTTACAGTTCTCTGACTCTTTCATTGTCCTCTTCTCTGTGGATATCTGTTCCTCTGTCCTTTAAATGTTGGTGTTTTCCAGCATTCCATAGTCCCATTCTCTTTCACACTATATAGTCACCCTTAGCAAGCTCATCTGTGCTTCTGGTTTCAGCTATTACTTGGATGTTCATATTTCTGACCCAGATCTCTCCCTTTAACCCCCAAATCCATGTAAGTCAACTGACTACCGGGCAACTGCACCAGGATGTCCCACATGCATCTTAAACTTACAGTGTCCCAGACTGAACTGATCCTCTTGCTCCCCTGATATCTCGGCAAATCTTTCTAGTCCCCCAAGTAAAAATTGTGTTTTTTGGGTGGACCTATATTGGATGCGGGTCACTTGCTCTACCTCTCTTCAATCCACTGCCACCACCTTGCTTCAGGCTAGGTTTCTGTCTTAGGCTAGGTTCTCCAGCAAAGCAAAACCAGTGAAGTGTATAAATATACATATAGAGAGATTTATATCAAGGAAATGGCTCACACGGTTGTAGAGGGTTGTAGAGGCTGGAAAGTCCCAAGTTCGTGGGTCAGGCTAGAGGTTTTTCCTGAGCCACATAGCTGCAGGGGCTGGCGAACCCAAGACTGGCAGGTCAGATAGCAGGCCTCTGGCTTACAGGCTGCAGAGGCCAACAAATCCCAAGATCGACAGGTAAGCTGCTAGCACACGTCCCAAGAACCAGAGGTCAGATGGAACAAGAGCCAGCAACAGGATCCAGAGTGAGCAGATCCCACAAGCTTTGAATTTTTTGATTTTTTTAGAAAATCCACCTATATTGGATGCAGGCCATACCCCCCCCCAAGGAAACTCCCTTTCAACTTACTGGCTGCTCCTGACAGCTCTCATCACGGAGGTGATTAAATCATTACACAGCTGCCAAACTGCATCTAAATGCCAAACCACTGAGAATCATGGCCCAGGAAAGTTGCCGCACAACCATCACAGTTTCTAACTGATTTCCCTTTCTCCGAAATTGCCTGCCTCTAATTCAGCCCCCTAACACTGAAACCAGAGTGATCTTTCTAAAATGCAAATCTAATTATGTCCTCTTGCTTAAAATCCTTCCATGGCTCCCATTGCTCTTAAGTTCAAACTCCTGTACACAACCTCTGAGGTTTTTCATGATCTGACCCTTGTCTCCCCAGACTCCTCTCTCACCCCTCCCTGTTTCACACATTACCAAATTGCTTTTAGTTCTCCACACATACCACTTTGTTTCCTACCTCGGTCTCTTTCCTCAAGTTGCCTTCTCTCATGAATGGGCTTTCTGACGTTTGATTCCCTAACTCCTATTCATCCAACAATACCCTGCACTTACCAAATTATACTATTATGTTTTCATGTTCATCTCATACTGAGTTCTTCTAAGACAAGGACTCTGTTTTCATTTTTCTAGCATAAGTGCTTAGCATATAATCCTTAAAATGTTTTGAATGAAGACTGCGGTGCCATGGGTTGCTTTTATTTAGCCTTTCTAGCTATGATTTTGTAACTCCACCAAATGATTGGGTGGGACTATGCAAGTAAGGCTCTTGTGGCCCACCAAATGGATTGGATAGCTTATTAGTAATGCAAATAAGGTGCATGGCATCCTTGTGGGAGTGGGACCATGCAAATAAGGTGTATGGAACCCTAATGAGGGGATGGGTCAGTTTTGCCATCCCACTAGGCTTAAAATGAGTCATCCCAGGGGCAACTCACTACCACCAGGAAGAAGAGATGGGACTAGAACATTCTTTGGACCCGGGATCCCTGCGCTGAGAACCTTCTAGAACCAGGTGACCAGCACGAGATGGCACAGTGGGTGTGCCAACCCATGGAACTAGAGAGCTGAGTGCCTTCAGGCAGGAGGCTTCCTGGTGGAGTGGGGTGCCCCTGGGCACTTATTGGCAGAGCTAAAGATCTTTGTAATATTTGCTCGAGCAGCTGAGGCCAGGCCAAGGGGCCAAGAGGCCGAGGGCCAGAGAGAGGCCTGCCTGCAGGCACGGCTGAGAAGAGGCTGTCCTGATCAAAGAACTGTATTCTGAATTGTAACCTGTTCCTTCCCTAATAAACCTGATAACTGTGAGTACGGTCTGTGAGTTCTGTGTGGCCATTGCAATGAATTTTCAAACCTAGAAGTAGAAGTAGAGAGTGCCGTGGGAGGGACGGCTGGTATCAGAATTGGTAGAAAGGTTGGAGAGAGGAGGTATGTCTGACCTCCACCTCATTGGAATCAGTGTTGGGCTACTGATCTTGATTCTCCTTCCCCCTTGTGAAGTTAGTCAGATGCCTCTGCCACGCCATTTTTACAAAGAATTCCCAACTGCAAAAATTATATTTACATTCAACATAGTCACCATTTGGCACACATTACAAATGTGCTACACACGGCTGAGCAATTCACATAATGTCCTGATTTATTCCTTCTGACCTCCCTGTGAGACAGTCACTTTTGTTATCCCTGCTTATTCAGTGGGGATTTAGAAAGAGGTGAAGTGACTTGTCCAAGGCCACACAGTGCCTTGTTTGCTGTAGTCAGTCTTTAGTCCAAGGTGAAGCATATGCAATCAAGAGTATGGCCAGCTGCTAGCCATCCATTCCATTTATTCTCTCCTTTCTCCTTAGTAACAGAACCCCAATTTTATTTGAGGTGACAATATGCCCTGTAAACAGGCTACATTTTTGGCCTCCCTTACAGCTAGCTGTGGCTATGCGACTTAGTCCTCTAGGATTTTAAGAAATCTTCAGATGAAATGTGGACTAGATGACTGGGAGCTCCGGCAGCCATCTTGGACCATGGAAGCCAGGATTGAAAGAGGCAGTGCAGAAAGATAGGAGCCTGGGTTCCTGATGCTACTGTGGGCCGTACCTGCCATGGTCCAGCCACCTCCAGACTTTTTTAATATGATGGTAAAATGAAATATCTTGTTAAAGTCACAGTGGTAGGGCTCTGTTAATATGCAGCCAAATCTGATACAAAGAGGTTGAAACCCACCCTTCCTGGTCCCTGATCCTGAGGCTAACTCAGAGAAGAAGAGGCCAGCATGGGTGATATAAAGTGTTTTCTTTATTTGAATGTCATTCCACCTGCACTGAAGCTCAAATCCAGCAGCAGCAGAAGGGTCAGGACCAAAATAAGTGTTGCCAAATTAGATAATGAAGAATGAGGACACAGAACTTACTAATGGAGTGTAGACAACACCGAGCTATCCTAATGATACACAGGCCCTCTGGGTCCACTGGCCCAATCTCCAGGGAAGCACCATGGCTCCCTTGTTCCTTTCCCAGGAAACTCCTGTCCCACCCAAAGGCAAGCCCTGAGCCAGGCAGGGCCTGCAAAAGTTGCTTGTGCTGGGAAGATCCCATCGTCTCCAAAGATTTCCCTTTCTCACTTCACACTGGAAGCTAGAGAAGGGTGAGACCCCTGTGCCCAAGCAGAAACATCAAAACAAGGCCCAAGGAATCTTCCCTCATAACTTTGTCTAAAATCTCTTGTCTTCTTAGCTATTCCAGACCTGAAAACCATCGTGATCCTACCCACGGCCCTCAATCCAGGAAAACTGTTTTCCTCCATGGGTCCCCAAAATGTCAGTTTCCCATCTTCTAGACCTGGAAGGACTTCAGTGACCTACACGATGGGCCAGAGAGACAACAACTTGCGGGTTGTGGCTGCTTTGGCCTATCCCAGGGGCCCCAGACCAGGTCAGACCACTCTGATCCAGCACAGTTGGAAGAGAGTGCTTCAGAGGGCTGTTTAAAGCTCAGCTTCTTTCAGGACCTAAAGCAAGGAGACTCCAGGTTAGAGTCCTGGCGTCAGAAACAGACATTGATCTTTGCTTCAGTCCCCTCCCAAAGGCTAAAAGCCAAATTGCACATCTTGTGTACACCCAGACCACAAACCTTCCCTTCCGGCCATGTCTTATGCCTCAGGGGAGCCATCCAAGGCCAGGCGTGGCAAGGTTCAGCCTCCCCTGGGGCCCTAGCTGAAGCCTGTTCACCTGCTCTGCTCACACCTCTGTTGAATCCTTGGGACACGGCCTCTGTCCGTTCCCTGTGTTACCCTGGGGTTCCCTCAAGCTTTAGCCCACCCAACCCCATTTTCCTAGCCCCATACTCATTGGACATGTCTCCAGGCTGCCCTTTCCTCTGCCAGGGCAGCAGCTGAGTGGAGGGTGGCATGGAAATCTGTCTGGCTACCCCCAAAGGGAACTAGCTTCCCTCTTCTCTGTCACCTGGTGCCAACCCACTCTTACAATCACCTGCCCTCTGTGGTAAGGGCCTGCCCTGTGGTGTGGCTTCAGCCCACTCCACAAAGGGTGGGGGCCTTGGCTGCCTGGGCCCCGAGCCTCTTGACTCTTGGTTTCTGAGGGGCAGTTCTAACCTCTCCACCATGGCACAGGGTTCTGGTGGTCCCCTGGACGGTAGGTGTCCTTGGGGGAACAAGCTCTCCCCTCACTCAGTGCCCAGACAACACCCATCCCCCATCCCCCACTGTTCTCCTCCCCTTCACCTTCCTTTCCTCCCTCCATCCACAACCCATTTCAATGTCTTCTCATCGTTTGCCTCTGTCCTGATCCCTACTCCTTTGTCCTTCCATCTGTCTCCTCTCCCCTCCCCCAGGTTCTTCCCAGCCCAGCTCCCCTCTCTGTGGGCCCCGTCAGCTCTGATGCAGTCTCTCTCCATCTCTGCTTTCTCCATCTCTGTACCTGTCTCTTCATCCCTCCTCCTCCTTGCTGCATCCCTGCACCTCTCCATCTCCCTGTCTCCTTTTCTGCCTGTCTCTACAACTCTTCTCTGTCTCTCATTCTCTCTGCACCTCCCTCTCCTCTTTTTCTCCCATCTCCCATTTCTAACCACTTGTTCCTGGCCCCTCCCCTCACTTTTTCCCACACTGCCCCTACCCCTGCAGCCCTCCAACACTGGGCTTTGGTTTGTGTCTTTGAAGTGCTCACTCCTGCCCCTACTCCCATGAGGCTGCCCTCACCCTCCCTTTTGACATGGGACCTTGGTGTCATAGTCCCACCCTCAGGCAGCCCACTGGGGGAGGCACCAGCTGTGCAGCTGTGGTAAGGGGCTCAGAGGGCACAGGATAGAAGGGTGCACAGTGCTGGGGTTAGAGAACTGGGGGAAAGTGTGTTCCCAAAAGGAGTGAGTCAAGATGATGGGGGAGGTCAGGACTTGGTAGGTTCCAGCCTTCAGGAATCCTACCAGTACCCAGTGTCTGGTTCCAGTTAGGGTCCAGATAAGGGAGACAGGCAGAGGGCTTCTGGGTTTTTCTTGGAAGTCCTAACCCTCAGGTCCAAATCTTATGGAGATGAACACAGGTTGGCAAATGCATGGCACGCATACTGTCCCCTCTCCTTTGGCTGAGGCAGACATAACTTAGTGATAGCCGAACTGTCCCCATTGGGCCTGCTGGGGGTTTCCTGCTCCTCACCAATGGGCCCTGCAGCCGTGCCCACGGAGAGCAGTCTAGATGAAGCCACTTTGCCGCCCTTGAACTAGGTGCTGAAAGCAGTTATCCAAGCCCCAGGTTGGGAGACTCTCAAGGCTAAATGGCTGTACCCCCAAATCCACAAGATGATGGGTGTTCGAAAAACACTTGGAGTCTCCCTCATTTGCTCCCTGCCAAGGGGGAGGGAGATGCCCCCATGGTGGGGGGGGGAGAAGACTTCTCTGCTCCCCCACATACACACACACGCACACACACATACACACATTCATGCCTTGGCTCCAAGCACTGCCCGTCAGGCTGTGGACCCTGGGCATATCGCAAGGCGAGAAGGTGGGCTAGGAGGAGGAAGGGGGGGTAGGGGAACAGGTCTGGGGGTGGGGACAGGGGATACCCTGTTCAGAGGTGACCTGCAAGTTCAAGTTATGCAGAAAAGTATCAAAGAGGCAAGACAGTCTCTGCCCTTGGCAGATGCCCGGAGTAGGGGACATAGAAGGGATAGGAGGAGTGATGCTTTCCCTAATTCTCCACCCCTGGGCTCCTCTCCCCAGCTCCCAACCCTAACAGGGCCAAGAAGTCTGTGCTGTACAAAACAGGCCAGGGTCAAGGGTCACTGGCAAGACGTCCCAGCAGAGAGGAGGCAAGGCCGGCCCCAGGCTGAGTCGCTTCAAAGCCCGGGCTTCTGAGGTCAGGCACCACCAAGACAGGAGTCAGAGCACCCCCTCCCACTGCCACCAGAGCCTTTCTGTCTTTTCTCAGACTCTGGGCTGAGCAGGGCCCCAGTTGGCAGATGGCAAGGAGGCCTGTGCTTTCCCCCTCATTGCAGCTCAGGTTCCTTTGGGAGAGCTGGGAGCAGGCTTGAGTGAGAGTAGAGGTCCTGGGAAGCTGGCGGCACCTGGGGCACTGTCACATGTGGTGGGACCATTGTCAGCAACAAAAAAAAAGTAGGAAAGAGTCCAGTCCACCAAAGGGGCACAGAGCAGTGTCTTGATTAAATTTCCGTGAGAGGCAGGGGCCAGAGGAGGCCAGGATATAGCCAGACAACAGCCTCCAGATGGAGGGGGCCTGGAGACCTGAAGCCATGGTGTCTCCTTCCCCTGGCAGCCCTGCAAGGGCCTCCAGACCAGGTTAAAAGGAAGAGGAAAAGCCCTGGGGACTGTGGGGGTCGAGGATCCCTTAGGTCAAATGAGGATGGAGCCAGAACCTGGCCCCTCAAGGGCTCTCCCCGACCCCAGGCTCCTTCCCAGCCCCGTCCTCCCTTCCAAGCCTGGCAGGTAGTAGGTGAGAAGTCAGTCTGAGAGTTGGGTCTTCCCTTGGAGCTTGATCGGCGGGAGAGAGGGCAGGAGACAGGACAGGCTGAGGTCAGGTCAACTCCTGAGCTGTGATCCTGGCCTTCAGGGTCCCTGGGAGTGAGCGACGGGACACGGGAGGACCCCCCATCCGGAGACATCACCCCCTGGCCGCAACACAGAGCTTACTGTAGAGCTCACGAAATCTGGGAAAAAGAGAATGAATGAGAGTCACAGACTGCCAGGGTGTCAGGGCTCCCCTCGGCCACTCCCCAGGGCAAAATGGGCAGAAGGGTGACATGCACCGGCTCTGAAGTCCCAGCCAGACCTCTTGACCAGCCGGGTGGCCTTGAGCAAGCCCCAATTTCCTCACCTATAAAATGGGGATAATAACGTATTTCACAGAGTAATTCTGAGAGGTCAAAAGGAGCTAAATAAAGGGCTTTGCACAGTGTCTGGCACATAGTAAATGCTGGAAATGGTAGCAGTTGATTTTATTTTTGGCTTGTTCCAGAGGCCTTTGACTCAGAAGTGAGCTGTGAGGCTCACTCATCTTGAACTCTCCCTGCCCGTCAGGCCCTTTTCCTCCTGACTGAGGGATGGCAATCCCCAGACGCTGAAAAGAGGCAAACGAGGGCTCCCTTACATCACTTTTAACACCGAGACTCAGGAGCTTCAGGGAGAAGGGAGAGGAATGCTGCGCCGGCCCAGCTCACACCAGTTTCTTGGATCCTACTCACATTCCCAAGTCCCTTCTTCAGAAAGGCCAGACATGCTAAGCCTTGGTCCTGCATTTCTGGAGGCTGCCACTAGAGAGCGGGCTCTAACCTCTTGCAAAGACCACAGAAATCACTGGTTCTGAGGGTCTCTGTAGAAAGGAGCCCAGGGAAGGATGGTCGGCCACCAGCAGCCCAGGAGGAGTCAGAAGAGGGGGCAGGCCATCTCTAGCCTAACCAGGCTGGGACAGGTAGCGTGGCGCAGGGGGGAAAAGCTTGGGCTTTGGATCTGGACTTGGGTTCAAATTCTGTCTGTACCACTTAGGTGACCTTGGGCAAGTTGCTCAACCTCTCTCAACCTCAGCTTTCATATTTTTAAAATGGTGGTGATCACACCTACTTGACTGGGTCTTTGTGAGGACTGAAAGCTCTTACTGAACACTCACCACGTGCCAGACACTGCTTGCCACTGTACATGCACAATCTTATTTTCTCCTCACACAACAGCTCTGTGAGGTGGTACACCTCTCATCACCCTCGTTGTACGCATGAGGAAACTGGAGCTTGAGGAGGTTGTGATTTCTTAGTTCAGCCTGCTTCCAATGCAGACAATCTGCCTCCACATTTCAAGAGTTCAATTATAATATACACTATCTCCTGTCAAATGAGATAATACTGTGCAGGCATTATCTCATTTAATCCTCACTACCATTAATCTCCATTCTACAGATGAGGAGAAGCTCCAAGAGATGGATATAATTAATATAAACTGCCAAACATAGACCTAGCACATGCTTAGAGCTCAAGGAAGGGTGTGACTATAAAGATTACTACTCCCATTTCTCACAATAAAGAACACACCCATACGCTGGTTTCTGCCCACCACTGCAGGGTCCCTTATTGATCGGGTGCAGGGTGGGCTTTTGGGTCAAAAGCCTCTGACTGTAAAGTCAGCTTCTTCAAGTGCAAATTGGTACCACGTCTTTGGGGAGCAATCTGGCACTATCATTCCAATCCTAAGCATGCCATTCTACTCTTGAAAGACATTGAGAAAACACTTCCACGTGTGCATGAGAAGGCATGTAAAATGATGTCATTATAGTATCGTCAGGAATAGTGAAACACTGGAAACCTCACTAATAGCCCCAAAAGGAGAATGGTTAAATAAACTATGGTTCTTTCACTTTAGATAATACTAAGCATTGGAATAAAAACCAAAACCAAACCCATTGCCCTCGAGTCAATTCCAACATTGGAATAAAACGGGTGAAGTGGATCTCCTGCAAATGATAAAGATCTTTAAGACATGCTCTAGAGTTGAGCACAAAAAGTAATCTTAGGAGGGATTCATTTAGGAAGATGCCATTCATGTTAGCACATGACAATACTGTGTATTTTATAAAGGGACATGTGATGTATGTAGACACGTAGAAAAGGGTCTGATAACAGTGGTTACCCCTGAGGAAGGTAAAGAGGGTACTAGGAAAAGGAAGTTCTGGCCTGATAGGTATTTTTTTTTCCCTCTATTATATTTTAATATGTTACTTGATATGTACAAAATGTTATATGTAATATACTAATTACAAAGCATACTGTAATAAACACCTGTGATCTCACCACTCAAGAACTATAACTTAACCAATAACTTGGATATACCTACATGTCCCCCATCTGATGTTCCTGGCTTCCTCCTCTCCCATCCCAACCAGAGATAGCCACCATCCTACCACTTCTATTTATTTCTTTGCTTTTTAAGTATATATATATATATATATATATGGCAGTTTGAATCTACCAGCCGCTCCTTCGAAACCCTATGGGGCCATTCTACTCTGTCCTACAGGGTAGCTATGAGTCAGAATCAACTCGACAGCAATGGATTTTTTTGGTTTTATATATATAAAATCAGCCATCTTCTGGAACTTGATTTTCTTTCCCTCTCAATATTATGTTTCCAGAATGCATCAATTCTGTTACTGATGGTCATTCATGTTCATAGTTTTGTACTATTCCAGGATGTGAACATACCACAATTTATGTATCCATTCTCCTGTTGTTGGCCATTTAGGTTGTTTTCAGTTGTTTGCTATTTTGGAAGTTACAGCCGTGAGCTTTCTTGGACATATCTCATGGGTTTATGTCCAGATGTGGGTTTGCTGGGTCTAAGGGAGTGCAGATGTTCCACTTTGAGGGATCTCATCAAATTGTTTTCAGTGTGGTTGTACTGTCTGTTATGTTTCCAATTTTTGGATCACTTTTATTACCTTTACTGTACAGGGTCCCGACCCTGGAGGAGCAGGCTTTGCCCACCCAGCAGCCCAGCCCCACAGCCCTGGCACTCGCCTTTGTTCTCCTCCTTGAGCTCCTCTTGCAGCAGGTCTGTTTGCCGGTTGCCCAGCACGAAGGCGAGGAAGGAGAGGATGAGGGCATTGAGGATGCCGATGATGGCCAGGATGTACGCCCAGCGCACTGAACAGTCCCCCAAGGAGTACTTCCCAGTCTTGGCCCCGCACATGTCCCGGATCGTCTCGGCATCCCAGCCGTCTGGGAAGATCATGCAGCCCAGGACAAGGCACAGAGCTGAGGGGGCGTGAGCGCCGGACCCATCACCACGGTCAGGGAGGAAGAGAGAAGGGGTTCATTACTCCTCAGAGCCTGAGGACCACCAGAAGCCCTCCTTGGTCTGGGCCCCAGCATTCCCACTCCGCCCATCAACCAAAGTGCTTATTAGCCACTTACTGTGGGTTTCATGAACATAGATGAGCGTCCGGGATCGGTCTTGGGGAGCAGAAACCTTCCAGAACTCACAATGCCCTCCCCGTCCCCTATCAAATTAACTCTTCCTCCAGGAAGCCCTCCTGGTTTCTCCAATCCACAATGCCCCCTTTCTCTCCCATTAAATCAACTCCTACTCCAGGAAGCCTTCCTGGAAATATGAGAAATTAGAAAACCACAGCCATCTCCTTCAGCTCCCTCTAGCATTCCTGGCTATGCTTACCCTCTCCAATCTTCATCATTATTTTTTTATTTTTATCTTTTTTTTTTTCTTTTTATTCATTTATTGAGTGCCATTTTCCTTTCATTCAAGATGCTGGGAATATGTTCTCATTCACGCAGTTAAGCTCCGCTCTAAGTGAACAGACCGTAGAATGAGAAAGATGGAGTCCAAGCCTAGTTCTTCCACCTACTCAGCTATAGGACTTTGGGGAAGCCTCCGAACCTTTCTGATTCTGTTTCTTTGTATAATGGAAACCATAGCACTTACCTCATAGGGTTGTTGTGAGGATTAAATGAGGTAAGGCTTGCAAGATTTAGCACAGGGCGGCATTCACTCACTCAGGTAGTATTTATTGAGGGCAGGAGACCAGGCTTGGGGGGCAGGTACATGAATCCTGGCCTCATGGGTTTGCAGTATAGTAGAATGCTGGGCTCAAATCCTGGCTCAGCTATTTACTAGATGTCTGTGACCTTAAGTGAGTTCTTTCACTTTTGTGCTTCAGTTTCCTCATCTATAATATGCAGATAATGATAGTATCATCAAGCAATTGTAAAAATCACGAAAGGCAGCAAATGTAAAGTGCTTGGCACAGTAAGTCCTCGATAAATATTAGCCATTATTATCAAAACATAGTCATAATGATAAACATACTAATAACAGAAATAAGGAAAAAATTAGGGTGGGGAGGGTTCCAGATAAAGAGACAGATGGCAGAAGGGGCAGGCCAAGACAGGCCCTCCAAATGCGCAGCTGCTGATCTGCTGGTTCCTTCCTCAGCATTCACCCCCTAGGTGTTTAGGACTCACCCCTTCCAATCCAGGTCCTGTGATTTAGGGGGGCTCCTTCCCCAGCACTTAGCATAGCATCATGGGACTCAAACCTAAGCCAATCAGCACATTGCATTCCCCTGCTAACAATGATTGGCTCAGAGAAGGGCACATGTCCCATCAGAGACCAATCAGAGCCAACTGGACTCAGTCTGGCATGACTCAACCTCGTTGTGACGTAGTCAGTAGTCATCACCTCCGCACATAATGAGTGTTGTGAGAGCCAGCTCTGGGTTATGACTATGTCTGTCTGTCTTGATGTTGCCCCCTTATTGTCTGTCAGTCTCACCTGTGTCTGGGATACTGTGTCTGAGAACTGAAGGTTCCACAGGACTCTGGTTTGAACTGTAGGATCCTTGACCCTGAGCCAGGCCAGTAGGGGGCACTTAACCTGGGATTTAGATGACAGTGAAGAAATCTAAAACTGGGGTGTTGGTCAGTTCTGTCCACTGTCCATGAGGCCTGCCTAGTCGCCAAGGTAGGGAAGGGAGTCCTCAGCTTTGACGGCTTGCTCCCTAAGCCACAGACTCCTCCCAGCCTATGAACCCAGTGGTGGGCGGCCCTTCCCTCCCTAGGGTGCTTTGGGCCTCCTCTGCTCTCTCCCACCCTCCTGCTCTGTGGCATTCCCCCGCCACTTCCCACAATGTTTTACTCCCCCACATTGTTGTTGTTAGCTGTTGCTGAGTCAGCCAGGCTCATGGTAACCTCATGGCACCCCCATGTACACGTGCCATCCCCATGATCAGTTGGTCCCCATGCACAACATGGATGATTGGTTCTGAATCCAGTGTTGTGATCCATAGGGTTTTCATTGTTAGATTTAAGGAAGCAAATCACCAGGCCTTTCTTCCTAGTTTGTCTTAGTCAGGAAGTGCCTCTGAAACCAGATAAGCATCACAGCAACACTCAAGCCTCCACTGACAGATGGGGGTGGTAGTTGCACATGAGGTACACTGCCCCAAAATCAAACCTGGGTCTCCAGCACAGAAGGTGAGAATTCTACACTGAACCACCACTGCCCCCTTCCCCGTGTTACTGTGATCCATATCGAAAGCAACATTCTTTTCCTGAAGCCCAGCTACTTGCCCTAATACAATATACCCCTCTGCCTCCACACACACTCTCAAAGCAGGCTTTCTCCCATTTCCAACCCTCTCGCCTACTCCAAGACAATTCTTCCCAGCTCTAGGGAAACACACCCCCGCTTAAGGGCTGATAAAAGAGGCAAAGGGAATGACAAACGCAAGCGGGAATGAGCTTGGTGAGTTAAAATACTGAACAAGTTAAGTTTGAGATGGTGGTTAGAGATTCAAGTAGGGAAGTAAGGCGCTCAGAGGAGAAATCGGGACTAGAGATACAAATTTGGGATATGTAGGCATTTGTGGGTGTTTAAATCCCTGAGTCTGGACATTACATAAACTGCAGAGACAGCCCAGGACTGAATCCTGGGGCGCTCCAACATTGACCGGGCAGGAAGAGGAGGAGGAGCCTGCGAAATAGGTTCGGCCCATCCCTTCCCACCGCCCCGCCCCTCCCCCCCAAATATCCCCGACACTTTTTGAAAGACCCTCCAGGACCCTATGGTGAGCTACGTCTGCTAACCAAAAGGTCGGCAGTTTGCATCCACCAGGCGCTCCTTGGAAACTCTGTGGGGCAGTTCTATAGGGTCACTAAAAGTCAGAATCCACTCCAAGGCAACGGCTTTGCTGTTTTTTTCTCCAGGACGCTATGGGGAGAGGTGGAGGGTCACACACCAGGGAGGGGGTGCGGGAGAGGAGGAGAGTACTCCTCCAGCGGGAGGCAGGAGTTGGGGAGAGCCCGAGGAGGGGCGAACCCACAATTCTCTCCATCTCTCCTCAGGCCCTCCCACCCGCGGTGCCAAGGGGGTGAGCCCACTGCAGTCGATTTCCTCTCCATCCCAGAGCATCCCCGTCTCCATGGAAACCGCGACCGTATCCCTGAGCTCCTTCCCGCGCAGCTCCTCGCTCCCGAGGGCGGTCCTCAACCCTGCGCACGCGGCGCTGAGACAGCGAGGAGCTTTTCTTCTCGTTGCTCCACGACTCGACTGCGCGCGTTCTCTCCGTGTCTCATCATTTAAGAGTCTCTGTCTAGTCGAGTCTTCATTCCTTTCTCTTCCCCACTCTTTTCATCTTTTCTTTGTTTGCATCTATCTTTCCCTTCTCCCCTCTCTCAGGCCTGTATATATCGTGCTGAAGCCTCAAACTCTACTCTCCCTTGTCTCCTCTTCTGTTTAGACCTCTCAGCATTTAACATTCATTCAACACCCATCCTCTCCTCTCCTGCTTCTCTGTAGCTCTTCCTTCTCTCTGCCTCTCCCTTCCAACATTGCGCAAATACATTTCTGAGGGCCTATTATGTGCCTACTACGGACAATGAATAGGAAAGACCGAAGAATTGATACCTTTGAATTATGGTGTTGGTGAAGAATATTGAATATACCATAGGCTGGCGGAAGAACAAACAAATTTATCTTGGAAAAAGAACAGCCAGAATGCTCCTACAGCCAGAAAGTGAGAATGGTGAGATGTACTTCGGACATGTTGTCAGGAGGGACCAGTCCCTGGAGAAGGACATCATGCTTGGTAAAGTAGAGGTCAGCGAAAGAGAGGAAGACCCTCAATGTAATGGATTGACACAGTGGCTGCAACAATGGGCTCACACATAGCAACGATTGAGAGGATGGCACAGGGTTGGGCAGTGTTTCCTTCTGCTGTACACAGGGTCACTATGAGTCAGACCGACTCAACGGCACCTAACAACAACTAAGTGCCAGGACTGCGCAGGCTGCCGGGGGCACAGGCAGACGTGGTGTCTGTCCTCAGGAGCAGAGGCACATGGGGGAGGAATAAAATAAACGTCCACACACCAAGAGAATAGCTATACATGTCAATGGGTTCATCAAAGGAAACAGACTAAGGGCTGAGACCCAGAATAACAGGAGTGGTCAGAGAAGCCTGGGGAGCTAGGGAGACTCTTTCTCCATAGAAATCCTAACCTCTGTGATGTTAATGAGGCAGGATTAGAGGCAGTTAGTTAATGAGGCAGGACTCAGACTACAGGATTAGGTTGTAACTTGAGTCAATCTCTTTTGAGATATAAAAGAGAGAATCAAGTAGAGAGGAGAGGACCTCATACCACCAAGAAAGAAGAGCCAGAAGAGAAGTGTGTCCTTTGGACTTGGGGTCCCTGCGCTGAGAAACTTCTAGGTCCAAGGGAAGATTGATGACAAGGACCTTTCCCCAGAGCCAAAAGACAGAGAAAGCCTTCCCCGGGAGCCAATGCCTGAATTCGGACTTCTAGCCTCCTAGACTGTGACAGAATAAATTTCCATTTGCAAAACCATCCATTTGTGGTATTTCTGTTATAGCAGCACTAGATAACTAAGACAGAATTTGGTACTGGGAGAGGGGTGCTGCTCTAAGAGATACCTAAAATGTGGAAGTGGTTTTAAAACTGTGAATGGGTAGAGGCTGGAAAAGCTTTAAGGTGCCTTGAAGAGACTGTTGGTGGAATTATGGACATCAAAGACAATACTGGTGAGGACTCAGAAGGAACTGAGGAGAGATGTAACAACGGAGACAGCGCAGACGGTGAGAAGCAGCAACAGAGAAACAGCAGCAAAAGAACCAGGAGACGGCGAGGGAGCCGGACCATGGAGCTAGAGTGCATGACTTTATGCAGGAGGCTTCCTGGTGGAGTAGGGTGCTTCCAGACACTCACTGGTAGACCTAAAGAGCTTTGGAACACTTGCCAAAGCAGGGCAGAGGCCCGGCCAGCCCAAGAGGCCCAAGGGGCCAAGAGGCCAAGAAACCAGGAAGCAGAAGCTGAAGAGACAAGGAACACAGGAAGCAAAGCTGCCTCAGCCTCAAAGGGTAGGCCCATGACTTCTGGGATCTCAAAGGGCAGAGCCATGGCCTCTGGGGTTTCAAAGGGTGGAGCCACAGCCTTCTAGGTTTCAAAGAGTCAGATCTTCAGTAGCTTGGTTCCAGAGTATGGGGCTGCCTTTCACAAGTGCCAGCTGGATGGGGCCAGATGTGCTGCCCAAAGCTGAGGGAGAGGGCCTGCCATGCTCAAGGGGCAGAACAACCGGGCCTGCCAGGGCCAAGGGGGTAGGGTTGCCACTCAGATGGACTAGGAGAAGGGGGCCGCCCAAATGTGAGGGAGCAGAGTTACCATTTCAGTGGGCCTGGAAGGCAGAGCTGAAGCCCAGGGCTAAGGGGCCTCCACCCTGAATCTGGTGAGAGTGCCCAACACTCAGAGTCTAGAGGGCAGGGCCATTGTGTAAATGGTCTCAGAGAACAGAGGATTATTTTCAAGCCTTGAGAGCTGATGTAATGTGTTCTGCTGACTTGCTTGGTGCCCATTATCTCTTCTTTCCTTCCAGTTTCTCCCATTTGTAATGGAAATGTCTTGCTTGTGATTTACCCACCATTGTACTTTGGAAGCAGATAACTTGTATTCTAGATATTACAGATGAAGAGGAATTCTGCAGAAGATGAAATTTTGGACTTGGAATTTATTTAAGACTTTTGGGGTGAATGTGTTTTACATGTGGCAAGGACATGAATTTTAGGAAGCCAAAGGGTGGAATGTTATGGATAGAATTGTATCCCCCTAAAATGTATGTCAGCTTGGCTAGGTCATGATTCCCAGTACTGTGTGGTTCACCATTTTGTGATCTGATGTGATTATCCTATGTGTTGTAAATCCTAACCTCTATGATGTTAATGAGGCAGGATTAGAAGCTGTTATGTTAATGAGGCAGGACTCAATCTACAGGATTATGTTATATCTTGAGTCAATCTCTTCTGAGATATAAAAGAGAGAATTGAATAGAGAGGAGAGGGACCTCATATCACCAAGAAAGAAGAGCCAGGAGAAGAGCACACCCTTTGGATCCAGAGTTCCTGTGCTGAGAAACTCCTAGATCCAAGGGAAGATTGATGACAAGGACCTTCCCCCAGAACTGACAGAGAGAGAAAGGCTTCCCCTGGAGCCAGCATCCTGAATTCAGACTTCTAGCCTCCTAGACTGTGAGAGAATAAATTTCCATTTGCCAAAACCATCCACTTGTGGTATTTCTATTATAGCAGCACTAGATAACTAAGACAGACTCCAAGTTCAAGTCTCTTTTGGAAATAATGAGCTGGCTGCAGAGCCAGATTCTGTGGAGGCACAGGCATGGGTGCTGCGACAGGGATAGCAGGGCAGGGCTTCTTAATCTCAGCATTTTTGACATTTGGGCTACGTAAGTGTTTGTGGTGGAGGGCTGTCCTGTGCATTGTAGGATGTTTAGCAGCATCCCTAGCTTCTAGATGCAAGTAGCAACACCACCACCATGATAATAAAAAATGTTTCCAGACATTGCCAAATATCCCCTGGGGGGAAAAATCATCCCTGGTTGAGAACCACTGGTGTAGGGGCAGGGGACTTAGGATAGGGCGTCTTCTTCCTGTTAACCCACAGTCCAAGCAGCAAGAAGGTGGTGTGAAAAAATTAATATTAATAATAGTTAATAATTATAAATAGTTAATTATTAAATAGTTAATAATAATTAATAATATAAAAATAGTATTGAGTGCTTAACTATGTGCTAAACTCCTGACATTCATCTCATTTAATCCTATAACAAATCTGAGGTGAGAAAAATTATCACCCTCATTTTACAGATGAGGAAACTGAGGCTCAGAGAAACCAAGCATCTTATCCAATGTTGCAGAGATAGTAAGTGATGAGATCTGTATTCAAATCCAGATATGTCCTTATTTAAGGTTTTTCTGTGCATTGACTCACTTTTTAACTTATATACGCTTATTTTAAAAGTAAACTTGGTACCACTCTCAAGGAAAAGGAAACCAGGATCATTTGCTATAAACAGAAGGAAACTATAGAAATAAGCATAGAGAAACCAAAACAATGTTATTAAATTCTAGTTAGATACTTTTCCCTGCCAAGTGGTCTGAGCCTACTGGCTGCTCTATTTTTATTTAAAAGACCTATTAGTAAGTGTGAGAGGAGTTACAAGACACAGTAGCACCAAACTGAGACTTTTTCCTTGAAGTTCTAAAATAAACTGGAAACGGAACACTCTGCTTACTACTGGTCACCTAATACCATTGGGCATGCATCCCACCTTTGGGAAACACTGCCCACCTTGTGCCACCTCACCAGGAGGCTCAGCTCTGTTCTTTACAGTGCAACTTTAGGCAAAGTCAGTTCGCCTCATCTGTGAAATGGGGATTATGACATCTATCCTACCCGCTTTTGTGCAAATCAAATGAAATGACAGAGAAGAAGAGATGTGGCAAATTATGAAGGATGGGGTCGGGGCAAGTCATGGCTACTCTTGGCAGAGTGGAAGAAACCTTGGATGAAAGAGACAAAAAAGCTGAAAGAGACAAAAAAGCCTAAAGAGACAAAGAAGGCTTTTTCAGATACTCAAGAAATGTTAACAGTGGCTGCCTTGGGAAGGAGGGAAGCTTAATTTTTACCACATAATCATGACAGAGACAGCTGGTTAACCACTCCAATATCTGTTTCCCCTTTCTTCCTCATTAAATCAAACCCGTTGCCATCGAGTCAATTCCGACTTACGGCCACCCCATGTGTTACAGAGTAAAATCGCTCCATAGGGTTTTATTGGCTGTAATCTTTATGGAAGCAGATTGCCACACCTTTCTTTGGCAGCACCACTGGGTGGGTTTGAACTGCCATTTAAGTCAGTAGTAGAACACAAATTGTTGGTGCCACCTAGGGGCATTCCTTAATATTAGAACCCCCAATTTTTAGCTGAGCCCTTGATTGTACAGAGTAAGACTGCACTTTCCAGCTTCCCTTGCAGCTAGATCTGGCCACATGACCAGTCAAAAATGTACGCAGGTGTGTCATGTGACTTCAAGGAAACAGCTTTATATAAACAGATTTATAAGGATGCTACTGTGTGCTCTTTGCCCCATTTTTCTTTGTCCCTTCCTCCAACATCTTGCCTAGAATGCAGATGTGATGGCTAGAGCTCTAGCAGCTATATTCAACAATGAGGACAAGGGCCATACCCTAGGAGTGGTGGAGCAGAGAGTTGGAAGGAGCTAATGACTTCAGGAGCTACTATACCAACTCTAGACTGCCTAACTCTGTGCTTTTAAATTTTATTTATTTATTTATTACCTAAGAGACTAGAACTTTGGGTGTTTAAGATACGATTATTTTGGATTTTCCTGTCATACAGAAACCTAGTCTTAACTGATACAATAATATTTTATACCTTTTGAATTTTATATCTTGTGTATGTGGAGCCCTGGTGGCACAGTGGTTTAAGCATTTGGCTACTAACAAAAAGGTGGGCTGTTCGAAACCACCAGCCACTCCTTGGAAACACTATGGCACAGTTCTACTCTGATCTATAGGGTCACTATGAGTCAGCATTGACTTGACGCCAATGGGTTTTATCTTGTGTATGTATGATCTTTTGGGGAAAAACAAACAACCTTTCAACTGTGTGTCCTTGGGTACGCATCACCTCTCTGAACCTCAGTGTCATCATCTCAAGGTCTTGAGGTAGATTGGGTGATCACCATCTTTCTGTAACGGCAGTATGCCTCATGGTTTGTGGAACGTGTAAGTGGCATATACACTCTGCTTGGAGAACAATTGGGCAGTACTCATAAAAATCATAAATGCACTTACCCCTTAACTCAGAAATTTCTCCAATGGCTAAACCTCCATGTATACACAAAGCATGTATACAAGGGTGTGCACTGCACCACTGTCTTAAAACAAAAGACTGAAAACAAATGTCCCTTAAGAGGGAACCAGGTAAATAAATTAGGAGTCCCTGGGTGGTGCAAACAGCTACTGTGCTTGGCTGCTAACCAAAAGGTTAGAGGTTCAAGTCCACCCAGAAGTACCTCAGAAGAAAAGCCTGGCAGTACTTCCAAAAAATCAGCCACTGAAAACACTATGGAGCACAGTTCTACTCTGACACACATGGGGTTGCCATGAGTCAGAGTCGATTTGATGACAACTGGTAGTTAAATTATGGTGTATCCATGTCATGGAATACTACTAAGCCATTAAAAAGAATAGGGTATAAATGTATACGTTATCATGGAAAATCTTCAAAGATATATTATGGAATAAAAAGAAAATCAAAGTACAAAAATACTATATATAGTATGATTCCCATCTGTGTTCTTTTTTTTAAAAAGGATGTACATACCATTGAATACATCGCAACAGAAAGAATGAGGTAGGTCTATAAGGACTGACACAGTTAGCATTCTGAGACATGGTGTAGATTAAAAGCAAGTGTAATTTAAAAAAAAAAAAATCAGACACGTATCCAGTGTTTTCTGTATGCCAGTCAGGGGTTCTAACTGCTTTATGTATATCTACTTCTTGTTGTTGTTAGGTGCCATTGAGTCAATTTCAACTCACAGCGACCCCATGTGACAGAGTACAGCTGCCCCATAGGGTTTTCTAGGCTGTATTCTTTGCATAAGCTGATCTCCAGGTCTTTTTCCTGTGAAGCCACTGGGTGGGTTCGAACCACCACCATCTCAGTCAGCAGCCCAGTGCTTAACGGTTGCACCACCAGGTCTCCTTAACCATGTATTGCTATCTCCATTTTACAGATGAAGAGCTGGGCCCAGAAAGGTTAAGTGATATGCCCATGGTCACAAAGTAAGCAGTAACAGAGCTGGGATTCAGGCCTGGACTAACTCAGGCCAGAGTCCACTGTCTCAATCCCTCCCCTCTCTGGCCCAGTGAGCAGATAGAAAGACTACACATGGGCGTGACACCTCTTACATTTTAAAAAGGTAGGGGACACGTAGAAAATGATGGGATATATTTTCCTCATGAGTGTGCATATAAATGTACAGAAAAAGATAGGGAACAATAGAAACTTAGTTTATAAGAGTGGTAGCCTCGGGCAGGGAGGGGGTAGGGAATTCAGCACTTTTGTGCTGTTTCAGCTTTTCAGAGTGTGACTATATAGTACTTGTAAAATTAAAAAGCATAATTTAAAAGATTAATTTTTCAAAGGATACGCATATCTACAAATAGAACCTGCATAGCTATAAACATTTTTGGAAGGATATAGATTTCTGTATATCTGTAAACATTAAAGAGGGTGACCTCTGAGAAGTCGGCCTGGGAGAGGGAGGAAGGGAGGGGGGATACCTACTTTTCACTTTATACTCTCCCGTTGAAAGTGTTTACCATCTGCATATATTACTTTTATAATAAAAACTATATTAAACTGTATAGAGACTAAAGCTTACTAGTGGTTACCAGAGATGGGAAGGAGGGGCGAGGTGGGGGGAAGGGGACTCACTGCTTAGGGGACACTGAGCTTCTGTCAAGGATGATGGGAAAATTTCAAAACAGAAAATGGTAATGGTTGAACAACATGGCAAACAATACATGTCAGGGAATTGTACACGTGAAGAATGTTGAAGAGGCAAACGATTTGTTGCATATATATTTACCATGATAAAAATAAAAACAAACTGCGTTATTATGCCCAATCCTCTTCACCTAGTTCAGGGCCAGGCTTTTAAGAAATAACTAAGAAATGAAAGGATTAGGGTTAAAAGGAAGAACAATATTTTAGAGCTGGGGGAATAAAACTAGGATGGGATTAAGAAATGGTAAAGAATAAGCAAGAGAAAAAATACTTTATACTTAGGTGTTTGTGTTCTGTAAAGCTTGTGCTATAAGTGTGCCTTTATACAGAACTTTTTAATGATACACTTTATACTTAGCTATTTTAATAGAGTTTCATCAAAATACGGTTACACCGACCCTCAAGAGATGTCCACTGAGCTGGGTGCTCCCAAAGGGAGGACTGTTTGCTCTTCTGTCCTGCTCCTTGCCTGCCAGGCCACAGGTTCTACCCACTGCTGGGGTCAAACTGGATGCTCCACAGCTTCCTGTCCTGAAGCCCACTCCAAAGAAGCACCACCTCCCCTCCCGCCTGATGTGGCTTCTCTGATCTGCCAGCTCCGGCTTTCTAGCCTGGTTTCCTCTCACCCAGGCCCTGCAGATGGAACTCAGCAAGACCATCTATGCCCCTCCGTGGGGCAGAAGGATCACTGCCCAGCTGCTGAAGGGGGCCTGAAGACAGGGAGGGGATGCCCAAACTACTGAGAGGAAACTACAAGCCCCTTACCACCCACAAGTCCCCAGAGGATCTGTGTGGTAGGACCTCCTCAGCAAGGGAAGGAAAAAGCCTACAAATTAAGAGGGGCACGCATAGGAGAGCAACCCAGCACAGCGCATCACAGTCTCAAAAGCTGCTGGCCACAGTATCTCTGGGGCAGAACCTACCCAATCACCCCTAGGAACAAGCCTTCCTCTTCTTGGGTATACCCAGCTGAAATATGTAGATGTGTTCACCAGAAGATGTGTACTAGAAGATTCAAAGAAGCTTTATTCATAGCCCCAAACAACCCAAAAGTCTATTAACAACAGAATGAATAAACAAATTGTGTCATTTTAATTCAATGAAATAGTATACAGCTATGAGGACAGACAAACAGTTGCTATGTGCTACAACTTAGATGAATCTCACAATGATAATGGTGATAGAAAGTATAACAGGACAAATGAATCTATAGGATTAATACTCAGGAGAGTGGTCACCTTTGGGGGTAGTAATTGGAAAGGGCATAAGGTTCTTGATCTGAATGCTATTTTAATAGGTGTGCTCACTTTGCAAAAGATCTTTGAGTTGTAGACTTAGGAGTTTTGTGCGTTTCTCTAAGTATGTTTTACTTCAATAAAATTGACTTTTACTGAAAGGTTGCATACCACTGTATGTATTACGTAAACACTGGAAATAACCTAACTGCCCACCAACAGGTCAACTAGAAGGCAGCGGGTTTGGTTTGGTGTTTTTTAGGTAACTGATTAGATAAAGTTAGCACGCCCATGCAGTGGCATGCTATGTAGTCATAAAGAGAATGAGGAAGCTCCTTATTGCTGAGATGGAATCATCTATGGATACATGGTTAAGTGAAAGGCAAGGTCATGAACAACATATATGGTACAATGTTACCGTTTCTGTAAAGAGCAGGGAAATACTGTGGGTGTGGGTGTGGGTGCATGTGTGTACTTACTACCACATGCATAAAATATTTCTGGAAGGATTTATAAGATATTCCTAACAGCAGTTACTTCTAGGGAGAGGAAGTGGATGACTGGATGGCAGGTGTAGAAGGGAGATTTTCACCAATCACCTGTTGCATTTTTTGAATTTTGAACCATGTGAGTATATATATTATCTATTGAAACCTTAAGGTGGGCGGGCATTCAGCTACTAATAAGTGACTATGCCAGAAATTTTAATTCACTGGGAATAAAAAAATTAAATCAACAAAGAATTAAAGAATGGCAATGCACAGGCCAAATGTAACTTGCAGAAATAATGGATTGATCTCAGAAACATAAAAACGAGAATTTCCATGCCCCTTTTGAATAAGCTTACTCATTTTTAGGAATTTATCCTAAGAAAATGCTCACAGATATACTCTAAGATTTAGCTACAGGGATGTCCATCACATTGTTATTTATAATAGCAAGAAAAAGAGAGAGAGAGAGAAGAAATAAGTAAAAGAAGGAAGGGAAGAAGGTAACAGCCTAATATTCAACAATATGGGAATGCAGCTCTTTCGCACCATGGAATACTACTCAGCTATTAAAATTCAGAAAGATTTAACAATACAGGAAATATGCATGATATGTTAGGTGAAGAAAATGCTGTAAAAACTAATGTACGATATAGTTTCATTATGGGAAAGAATACCAAACCAAAACCAAACCCGTTGCCATAAAGTCGATTCCAACTCATAGTGACCCTATAGGACAGAGTAGGACTGCCCCATAGGGTTTCCAAGGAACAGCTGGTAGATTTGAACTGCTGACCTTTTGGTTAGCAGCCAAGCTCTTAACCACTCCGCCACCAGGGCTCTGGAAAAAATACACACATAATTACAGTGATAGTTAGATAGAATTTGTCATGTCAAACACTACAGTAAGTACTTTACACACTTTAGTTCATTTAATCCCCACAACAACTCTATGGAGTAGGTACTGTTATTATCTCCTTTTTACAGATGAGGACACTGAGGAACATAAAAGCTGGGCAAGTCTAAACTAAGGTCATGCAGCTAGTAAGTTGCAGAACCAGGATTTGAATCCAGTCTGGCGCCGGAGCCTGCATATAACCAGTACTCTGTAGGTTATAATGAACCTAGATGGTGCAAATAGTTTGCACTCAACTACTAATCTAAAGGTTGATGGTTCGAATGCACCCAGCAGCACCACAGAAGAAAGGCCTGGTGATCTGCGTCCATAAACATTACAGCCAAGAAAACCCTATGGAGTAGTTCTACTCTGTAACGCATGGGGTCATCATGAGTTGGAATTGACTCATTGGCAAGGGATTTGGTTTTTTTTTCTTTTTCTAAAGATTATGGACAAAAACAAACAAACACCAAACCCCTTGCCACAGAGTCGATTCCAACTAATAGTGACCCTGTAGGACAGAGCAGAACTGCCCCATAGAGTTTCCAAGGAACAGCTAGTGGATTTGAACTGCTGACCTTCTGGTTAGCAGCCAAACGCTTCAACCACTGTGCTACTATGAGTCAGAATCGACTCAATGGCAATAGATAGGTTTTAGACTGTATAAGGCGCCCTGGTGGCACAAGGGTTAAATGCTAACCAAAAGGTCAGTGGTTTGAACCCACTAGCCACTCACCGGGAGAAAAGCCCTGGCAATCTGTCCCTGTAAAGATTATATAGCCTTGGAAACCCTATGGGGCAGTTCTACCCTGTCATATAGGAACACCATGAGTTGGAATTGACTCGACGGCACACAGCAATAACACAACATAGAGTGTGTATAGCATAGACATGTGAACATAGACCACGCAGTTAAGAACAGCTATCTTTGGGAGAGTGAGATTATGAGTGTAATTTTGCTCATCTCCGATTTTTCTATAAAGAATAAAGAGCAATAAAAATCTTAGAAAAGGGGAGCTATACAGAGACACAGTATAACAGAATACACTACTGGCTGCTTGCATTCTCCCTCATGTTTACCAGGGTTTTTCTGGAAATGACCAGGCTTTGGGCTGGGGGAGCCGAGGAAGGGTTTGTGTCTGCACTGGGATCACAGCTTTTGAAGGGAACTGCTTCCCTAGAGCAGGTGCAGTGGAGGGCGGTAGTGAAAACCATCTGATGGGGCGGGGCGGGGGGTACTCCAGGGGAAGGTGGGGAGTGGCAGAGATGTTTGTCCACACTCCTAGGTCTCAGCATTCATCTCTGCTCCTGCTCACCCAGGGCAGGGGCTTATTTTACAAGGGAGGCTGGGTCTATCCTAACAGCCAGCTTGCAACCCAGTAGGTTTGAGGTTCAGGCCCAATCCTAGTGCTCCTAATCAACTCTGGACCTCTGGAGGGGGACTCCAGGAACTGGGCTCCCCACCCACTATCCAGCCACCCAGATGCTAAGGCCAAAACCTGGGAGGCTCCCTGAGTCCTCCTTATCCCTACCTCCCACATCCAATCTATTTGCAGGCTGATTGGCTCAACCTCCAAAAAACATCCAGGATCTGACCCCTTCTCTCCATCTCCGCTGCTACCACCTTGATCCAAGTGAACGCAGTCACTGCCTAAATAATTTCTCTGCTTCCACCCTTGTCCCATCATAGTGTATTCTCCACTCAGCATCCAGAGTGATCTTTCAAAAACATAGATCTTATTGCTCCCAGCTTAAATGCCCCCCAGAAACTTTCCATCACACTTAGAATAAAAGCTGACAGTTTGTCATGGCCTCCTTCCTGAATCCCTTAAAACATATCAAGTTGATTTCTGCCTCTGGGCCTTTGCACTGATGGTTCCCTCTGCCTGGGACACTGTTCCCTTAAGTCGATCTTGAGAAGCTTACAGTTTAGCTGGGAAGACTGTTAAGAACACAAATAATTGTCTCTGGTATCACAGATGCTGTTATGGAGATATGGAACACCTACACTTAGCGCAGTAATTATCTGACAGCAGTTTCCTCTTGCCCCCACCCCCAGCTCAGCCTGCACTAAGCCCACAGCCTCTTAATGATCTTTGTCTTTTTCTGTGTGTTGTTCACAGTTTCTTTGTTCCACTTAATTTTCTGTCAGTCGTTTTTCTTTTCATCTTTCTCATTGTTGTTGATTTTGTGTTTGCTGAGTCATTGTATTTTTCTAGTTTTTTATTTTGACTTGTAGGATTGTTAGTTTCCTTTGTGGTTACCTTAATATTTACCCCTATTTTTCTAAGTTTATACTAGTCTTTTATTTCTTTATATCACCGACTTCCTCTCCATATGCACAACCTATGTCTACATTTTTTAAGTTCCTCCTTTTTGTTTTAATGTCATCTTTTATATATTGACATCTGTTTCCTTGTTTTCAGTGTTTTAGCTTTGATTTCCTTTTGTGACTTCCCTATCTGGGTTGATATCTGGTTGCTCTGTCCTGTGGTCTAGTCTTGGGTTGTTATCTGATGTTACTGATTTTCTAACCGGAGGACTGCCTTTAGTATTTCTTGTAATTTTGGTTTGGTTTTTCCAAATTCCCTAAACTTCTGTTTATCTGGAAATGCCCTAATTTCACCATCATATTTGAGAGACAGTTTTGTTGGATATGTAACTCTTGGCTGGCAGTTTTTTTCCTTCAAGGCTTTATATATGTCATCCCATTGCCTTCTTGCCTGCATGGTTTCTGCTGAGTTAGTCTGAGCTTATCCTTATTGACTCTCCTTTGTAGATGACTTTTTGTTTATCCCTAGCCACTCTTAAAATTCTCTTTTATCTCTGGTTTTGGCAAGTTTGATTATGTCTTGGTGACTTTCTTTTGGGATCTACCTTATGTGGGGTTCGATGAGAATCTTGGATAGATATCTTGTCATCTTTCACGATATCAGGGAAGTTTTTTGCCAACAAATCTTCAACAATTCTCTCTGTATTTTCTGTTATTCCCCCTGTTCTGGTACTCCAATCACTCGTAGGTTATTCCTTTTGCTAGAGTCCCATATAATTCTTAGGGTTTCTTCATTTTTTAAAATCCTTTTATCTGATTTTTCCTCAAATAAGTTGGTGTCGAGTGCTTTATCTTCAGTCTCACTAATTTTGACTTCCACTGCCTCAATTCTGCTCTTATGACTTTCTATCGAATTGTCTAATTCTGAAATTTTATTGTTAATTTCTGGATTTTTGATTGCTGTCTCTCTATGGATTCTTGCAGCCTGTTAAATTTGTCATTATGCTGTTCTCTAATCTTTTTAATTTCCTCTATTGCATGTTCTGCGTTTTGCTTAATTTCCTTCCTGATTTCTTGAAGCGTTGTGTATATTAATCTTTTGTATTCTTCCTCCGGTAATTACAAGAAATTTTCCTCCTCTGAAAAATTTCTAGATTCTTTATTTTGGGAGCTTGCTGAAGCCATCATGGATTGCCTCTTTAAGTGATTTGATATTGACTGTTGTCTCCGAGCCATCAATAAGTTATTATATTTATTTATTTTATGTTTGCTTACTGTGTCCTAGCTTCTTGTTTTGTTTTGATATGCCCAAATAGGCTGCTCGTATGAGCTGGTTTGATTATTGGCAACTTTGAAGCTCTAATGTCCTGTCACCAGATGGCTAGATCTATTACTAGGTATGTGAGCCTAGGAGTCCGCCCACTCCTCCTGTGTGGATTCAGCTCAGGTGCCCAGGTAGACAGCCACCAAGTGTGTGGTGTAGGCTCTCACCTACAGTCCTAGACAGGCATGGTGATTGGTATAGGCACAGGCATCTGGCTGCAACAGGGGGACACACTCTGAGCAAGGCAGGGGGTTGATGGCCGCCCCCAAGTGTCCTGGAGGAAGGTGTGTCCCTGTTCCCTAGAGCACGTAGGTGGGTGGGTTTTGCAGCCGGACTATGAGCAGTCAGTGCTGTTGGCTGTAAGGACTGGGGGGCACCTCTTATTCTTGAGTTCCTATCGCAGTGGCTAGGTGGCATGGGTGGTGCCACCAGTCCTCAGGCCCCTGATGTGGGTAGGTGAAGACCCTGCTTAATGGGCAGAGCAGTGTCAAATGTCATGAACATGCCACTTCACAGCTGAAACAGTTGAAGTTAGACTTCAGGTACAGACCCTGTTGTACTGCAGTAATGAGGGCCTATGCTGTTGAAATGGGCCCACACAAGTCTCTGCAGGGGGAAAGACACTCAAAGCCTTGGATCCCTTATGCCTGTGCCTAGGCAAAGGATCTGTGCCTACCCTGGGTTCCTGGCTTAGGGGAGCCAGCAGTTTATTTTTAACCATTTGTTAATTTGTTCACTCTCCAAGGCTGGGAGAATGGCTCAGGGCGTGTGATGGATCCTACTTCCGGCCCAGGGGACTCAGCAATTGCTGAAGCCGGTCCAGGACCGAGTGCAGACCAGGGAGTGGGGAGGTAAATGGGAAAGAGGTTTTTCCCTAAGGGGGGTGTTTTTGATCCGCGCAGTAGGCCGTACGCAAGTACTTATCTTTTGCCGATCCAGGGCTATTCTCACTGGTTCTGGGTGGGCGAGTAGACTCTCTGGCACTGGGTCTCTCCCAGTGTGGAAAACACGTCTCCTGAGCACTGCTGCTTGCCTGCCTCACTGCTCACCCATGAGCTGATCAGGCCTGAAGGGCTCAGGCTCTCACCAGGTCAGGTCTGGCAACTCCTCCCTGCTTCCGAACCATTTCTCCCTCCCTCTGCCACTCAGTCCGGTTCCTCAACTTTGCCTTAGATGTTCAGGGCTCCTTGACTGTCATATATAATTGATTCACTTGTTTTTTCGGGTCTTTGCTGTAAGAGAGTCCACCCGAAGTGTCTGACTACTCCACCATCATGGCCCTGCCTCTAAGTCAGCCCTCTTAATGATCTTTGGATCCCCCCCTCCTCCCCATCCCCCTGCCCTGTTCAGCTCTCCCATACCCATCTCTAGGATTTGGTCAAAAGCCTCCCTTTGGTCTCCCTGCATCCTGTTTGGTTCCCTCCAGTGCTGGACAAGGCCCTTCCAGGTGACTCCATCCCTTCCTTCTCCTTTTGCTCCTCCAGACAGCTTCCTTTCTCAAGGCCATCAGTCTCAGTTTCTCTGTTTGCCTCCTACTGCTCTGGCTCCTCTCTCCCAGTCTCCTTTTCTGGCTCCTCCTACCTGCCCCTTAAAGGTCGGCGTTTCCTAGGCTGTCTCCTCTTCTCCCTACATACATTCTCCCTGAGCCATCTCACCCACACTCAGATTCCTATGATGACGCCACAGAACAACCTCTCTAGCCAAACCAAGACCTATCTCCTGACTCCAGATCCAAATATCTAATTGCTTCTTGGACATTTCCTCTTGCACATCCCACAGACCAAAAAAAAAAAAACCAAACCAGTTGTCATTGCATCAGTTCCCACTCATGGCAACCACATGTGTGTCAGAGTAGAACTGTGCTCCACAGGGTTTTCAATAATGAGTTTTCAGAAGCAGATCCTCAGGCATTTCTTCTAAGGCACCAGTGGGTGGGTTCAAACCATCAACCTTTTGGTTAGTAGTCAAGCACTTAATCCTTTGAGACACCCAAGGACTCCTTGCACATCTCATACCAGGTACCAGTCACTGTTGAGTTGATTCTGGCTCATGGCGACCCCATGTGTCAGAGTAGAACTGCTCCATAGGGTTTTCAAGGTTGTGACCTTTCAGAAGCAGATCACCAGGCCTTTCCTCTGAGGTGGCTCTGGTTGTGTTCATACTGTCAATCTTTCAGTTAGTAGCCAAGCACTTAATTGTTTACACCACCCAAGACTCTATCACAGGGACCTCAAATTTAACGTTTCTACGACTGACCTTATACCCTCCACCCCAAACTTGCTCTTTCTCCTGCATCCTTTGTGAATGTCACTCCTGAGATCCAATCCTCCACAGTGGAAACTGGGAGTTATCCACAACACCTGCCTCTTCCTCACCTCCAACACATCCAACTGATCTCCTGAATAGATATCCAATTCTCTGCCCCTCTTCCTCCCTCAGCATCATCATCTCCCACCTGGACCACATCCAAAACCTCCTCCCCGGACTCCCTGACTCCCATCAGACCTCCACCAGGCCCATTTCCACAGCAGCCACCCAAGTCATCTTTCTAAATCCACACTGGGACTTGGTCACTCCCATGCCTAAAAGTGGCTGCTTATTACCCAAACTCCAAGACTCAACTTTCTAGAATCTCCATAACCAACCCTACCTACTTTTCCAAGCTCATCTCCCAACTCTTCCACCTTTTCAACCTTTCCTCCCTTGTTCTAGCACAGACCATGGAATGTTGGAGCCGAAGTGATCTGACCCAGACCACAGAGCAACTAAAAACAATCACTAAAGTTTACTGAAGGTTTACTTTGTGACAGAGTCTGCACACATATGCACAATTAATCTTCTTTATCTTTAAATAAAAATTATTGTGCAGTAAGTGAAAATTTACAGAGCAAATTCAATAATTTGTATATAAAGTGTTCCATGACATTGGTTTCATTCCCCACAATGTGTCAGCACTCTTCCCATTTCCATCCTAGGTTTCCCATTTCCTTTCGTCCTGATATTCTACCCCTTCCTGCCTTCTCATCTTTGCTTTTGGGCAAATGTTGCGCTTTTGATCTCATATAATTGATTGTTTTAAGGACAGCATTTCCTCTCAGGTGTTATTGTTTACTTTATGGGCCTGTCAATGGTTTGGCTGAAAGGTGGTCTCGGGGAATGGCTTCAGTGCCAGTTCATAGTCTCGGGGGTTCCTCCAGTCTCTGTCAGACCAATAAGTCTGGTCTTTTTTGTGAATTTGACTTTTTGTTCTATATTTTTTCTCCTGCTCTGTCCAGGACCCTCTGTTGTGATCCCAGTCAAAGCAGTTGGTAGTGGTAGCTGGGCACCATCTAGTTCTTCTGGTCTCAGGGTCGTGTAGGCTGTGGTTCATGTGGTCCATTAGTCCTTTGCACTAATTCTCCCTTGAGTCTTTGGTCTCCTTCATTCTCCCTCGCTCTGTACAGGAAGAGACCAATAGTTGTATCTTAGATGGCCACTTGCAAGCTTTTAAGACCCCAGACGCTACTCACCAAAGTAGGATGCAGAACATTGTCCTTATGAACTATGTTGTGCCAACTAACGCAGATGTGCCCTGAGTCTATGGTCCTTTGTCTTTGAGCCTAGTAACTTCATCCCGTGAGGTATTTGGTTATGTCTAAGAAGTTGCCCTAACTGTGGCCCTTGTGTGCTCTATTGTCTGTTAATATATAAGCAGCACCTATAGTTATGTATGTAGAAATATCCACCACCGCACTTCTATCTGGAGGTGGGTGTGACAATTTTTCAACAGCCTCGTGAGGGAGTTACTATTATTGCGCCCATTTTATAGGTGAGGGAACTGAGACTTTGAAATTAAGCAGCCTTCCTAAGAACACTTGGCTGGTATTGGCACAGTCAGGATTCTAACTCAAGTCATCTGACCACTGAACTATGCTGTCTCCATAGGAGTGGGTGGTAGAGCTAGGATTTGAATTGGATATCATCATTTATTCATTCAATACATGCTTAGTAAGCACCTACTATGTGCCAGGCACAGACTCCTGATTCTGGGCTCTCATTATGCCATTAAGCTGCTCAGGGATTAAAATAAGATTGATAATGAGGAATAACATGAAATGAGAATTAACAGAAAAAGACAAAAATAAGAGGCTTTCAGAATAAAAATTGTCCTCTTGACACCTCCAACCCATACTCTCCACCAACAACCAGATTAGATTGTTTCCTCCATGCTTAAAATACTTCAAAGCCTTTCTAGGTATTACTCTAAACCCGGGAACTGTAAAGGAGGGAATTGGTAATCTGCTTATATTAAGAAAAAAATGATTTTTTTTAATCATAGAGAAAAAAATTCATAGAAAAATTCAAAAGACAACAAGCTTGGAAACAATATTTGTACTCATATCACAAAGGGCTGATTTTCATAATATACAAGAGTTCTTACAAATCATGAGGAAAAATACCATTAACTTGATAGAAAAGTGTATAAGAACTAACAGATTATAGAAAAAAATATCAAAGGTGCTCAACCTCATTTATAATGAGAGAAAGGCAAATTACCACTGTAAGAGAAAATTTTTTATCAGATTAGCGAAGATAAAATGTTTGATAACTAAGTTGGCAAGGATGTGGAGAAACAAGTATGTCATACATTGCTGGTCAAAGTATAACTCTGTACAACGTCTATGGAGGAAACTATGGCTAGATCTATCAAAACTGCAAATATAGATACCATTTAATTGAGCAATTCCACTTCCAGGGATTTATCCTAGATTTATCCTTAACATATGTATCAAATTACTTATACACCAAATCATCCACTGTAGCATTGTTTACAGTAAAATACTGTAAACAACTGAAATGTCCCTCATGGGGGACTGGTTAAATAAATTATGACACATCTGTTATGGATTGAATTGCGTCCCTCAAAAATGTGTGTCAACTTGGCTAGGCAATGATTCCCAGTATTGTGTGGTTGTCCTCCATTTTGTTATCTGATATAATTATCCTATGTGTTGCAAATCCTAACCTCTATGATGTTAATGAGGCAGGAAATGATCTACAGGATTAAGCTGTATCTTGAGTCAATCTCTTTTGAGATATAAAAGAGAAGCGAGCAGAGAGGAGAGGGAACTCCTACCACCAAGAAAAGAGAGCTGGAAGTGGAGCACGTCCTTTGGACCCAGGGTCCCTGCACTGAGAAGCTCCTAGACCAGGCAAAGACTGATGACAAGGACCTTCCCCCAGAACCGACAGAGAGAGAAAGTCATCCCCTGGAGCTTGTGCCCTGAATTTGCTAGTCTCCTAAATTATGAGAGAATGGATTTCTCTTTGTTAAAGCCATTCACTTGTGGTATTTCTGTTACAGCAGCACTAGATAACTAAGATAACACCTATATAATAGTATATTATGCAGCTTTTAAGAAAGAGGTGGTTCTTTATTTGCTGATATGGAACAATCTCTGACATGTGTTATTGAATTAAAAAAGCAAGACCCAGAACCAAGTGTTTAGCATGTTTAGTTTGTGATGGTTTTAAAATACGTCCTCAAATTCTTTATACTCTTCCCTTCCACAGGAGGAGCTTAATTCCCTACCCCTTGAATGCAGGTTGGCTTTAGTAACTCGATTCTAACAAATAGAGTATGGCAGAAGTGATGGTATGTGATATCTGAGAATAAGACATCAAAGGCAGTGTGGCTTCTTCATTGTCCTGCTTTCTTGGATACTCATTCTGGGAGAAGCCAGCTGACATGTTGTGAGGATGCTTAAGCTGCCCTATGGGGGCCTATGTGGTGAGGAACTGAGGCCTCTAGCCAACAGCCATGTGAGTGAGCTTAGAAGTGCATCCTCCAGCCCCAGCCAACCTTCAGATGACTGCAGACCCAGCTGACCTCTTGTGCAACTTTATGGGAGACCCTAAGCCAGAACCACCCATCTAAGCTGCTCCCAAATTCCTGTGACCCACAGAAACTGAGATAATAAATGTTTATTGCTTTAAGCCACTAAGTTTTGGGGCAATTTGCTCTTATGCAGCAATACATAATGAATATGCCATTTGTGTAAAAAATATTGTGTATACATTTGCTTGTATATTTATGGAATTTCTCAGAAAGGTACTTAAGAAACTGGTGACAGCAGTTTCCTCTGGGAGGAGAATGCGGACACTGGGGTTGAGGGTGGGAAGTGGGTTTATGTCTGACTATATACCCTTTTACCTTATTAATTTTGTATCACACACATGTATTAACTTTTCTAAAAAGTAAACAGAAGTCTGGACAAATTAAAACAATAAAATCTTTCAACAATTACCTTATTCCTAAAGATAAAGTCCAAATTCCTTAACATGGTTTATAAGGCCTCCACGATCCAGGTCCTACCTACTTCCCCAGTCTCAACTCTTACCTCTCCTTGCCCCAACTGCTTATAGTCCCCAAAACAGACCAGGCTGTTTCTCACCTCCATGCCTTTGATTATGCTGTCTCTTTTGGCCTGGTTTGCCCTTCCCCTTCCTTTTGCTGTTGTTAGGTGCCACAGAGTCAATTGCAACTCATTGTGACCTCATGAGACAGAGTAAAACTGCCCATAGGATTTTTAAGGCTGTAATGCAGCCCTGGTGGCACAGTGGTTAAGCTGTTAGCCAAAAGGTTGGCAGTTCGAATCCACCAGCCTCTCCTTGGAAACCCTATGGGGCAGTTCTACTCTGTCCTATAGGGTTGCTATGAGTCAGAATCGACTCTACAGCAGTGAGTTGTTTGTTGTTGTTGTTGTTGTTGCTTTAAATCTTTACGGGAGCAAATCACCAGGTCTTTTTCCTGTGGAGAAGCTGGGTGGGTTGGAATCACTAACTTTTTGGTTAGCAGCCAAGTGCTTAACCATTGTGTGACCAGGGCTCCTACTCCTCCTTTAAGACTCAGCTCTAATGCTGAAGACTTCCCTGGCTGTCCTTGCCTGGGTTAGAAGTCCCCTTGGTTCCCTGAGAATACCCTGTACGTGATTCCATTATTTCATGTGTCATATTATATAGTGATGATCTGTTTTCTTTCTGGCCTCTCCCATTAGACCATGAGCTCCCTGGAGGCAAGAACTGTTACTCAGAATTCCCAGAGCTTAGCACAATGCCTGACATACATAGGAGGCCTTCAGTAAAGGATTGATGTGAGAAAGAAAGGCGGGGGGGGGGGGGGCGCAGAGAGAGGGAGGGAAGCAGGGAAAGAAGAAGGGAGGAAAGAAATGCCCCACTGAGTTAAGCAGTGTCATCCACAAACAACAAACACCAGATGAATAAAATCCCAAATCAAATCTAAAACAAAACCCAAGGAAATGGAGAGGAGTATGGATGTATATTCTAAGCTCACTGATAGGGGGCTCCTGTGATTGCTGCTCCTAGCCCAGAGACCCCAGGTGACCATGGACACACATCCGAAGGCCGAAAGATGCTCACCTCTGGACCACACCAGCCAGCCCCCTGTGCCACCCCCACCCAAGTCTCCTCCAGCTCCCACTCCATCTTACACCCTCTGTTTTCTGCTGTGCCCTCAGCACCAGGGCAGTGCCTAGCACATAGCAGGCACTCAGTAGTGAGTGAATTGTGGTCAGAATCATCTTCCCTCTGTGGAAATAGGAGGGGTCTGGGCTCAAGTCTCACTCCTTGACCATAAACTTGTCTCTTCTTCCCCTACCACTTACCAACTAGGTGACTTTAGGCAGTCACATGGTCTCTCTGAGCCTCACTTTCCTCACCTGTAAAATGGGGATAATACCTGTATATCTTTTAACAGATAAAGATTAAATGACATAATGACTGAAAATGTTTAGCATAGAACCTGGTATGTTGTATGTGCTCAGTAAATGGAAAACACCAGGTAAAAAGTAGCAGAGATATCTTGAGAAGCCCAGAAAAGCTAACTCCTCATTCCTTAAAGAGCCACTTGGGTCTTCCAGTCTCTCTACTTATCATTCAACTCTTCTGGCAAACACATCCTGCCACTATGTCCACCATTAATTGTCCTCTAACCAAAAGCTTGGGCTTTAGAGTCAGAGAGATCAAGTGAAAATCCTAACTCCACCACGTACAGGTAGAAAGTGGCCTTGGACAAATGACTTATCCTCTTTGAGACTCAGTTTTCTCATCTATAAAATAATAATAATAGTACCACCACACAGAATTACTGTGAGGATTAAGTAATATTATGCATGTAAAATGCTTAGCATATGTTCTAGTACATAGTACAGAAATGTTAACTGTTTTTCTTGAATAATAGTAACAGTAGTAGTAGCTTCCGCCTGCCTGCTGATTACAAGTCCAAGTCCCTTGACCTGGCATTCAGAGCCTTGCACACTGTGGCCTATTATTCCTTCCTGGCCTCTCCTCCTGCTCCCTAGGTGGATGCCACACACAAGCCAGATGTAGATTTCTCACCTCTGTGTTTGCACCCATAATCTCCTTCTCCATTCAGAATGCTCTCCCATACCTCTTCTCTGTCAACGCCCTGCCCAGCTCAAGCCTCAGCTCCCAACTAAACCAGCAGCCCCCTCCATTGCTCTGGGTTTCCACAGCATGTACAACTCAGCACACATTAGTGTTCAGATTGCCCAGGGGGAATCTTCTGTCTGCATTTGTCTAACTACATCCCCCCCTTCTTTCAGGGGTCACACTTGATTTCTCTTTGTGGGAGATGACCTTTCTCCACTATTCATCCATGTGTTCCAGGGATGGGCATGTGACCCAAGCCTTAGACAAAGTCAGTATGATTAATTCAGAGGTGGACTCTGAACCAAAGCTAAACCAAGAGAATTGGCCTTCGAACTTTTGCTGGAACCACAGGGAAACAGGTGTTTTCTTCCAAAGGCTGAGGCAATGTAAATTCAGAGCTACCAGCGGCCGTATCTGTCACCTTAGAGAAAGAAGTGGACTTCAAATGAAGCCAACACAGAGGAACCAAGAAATGGAGAGAGACAGATTTTTAATGGCTTTATTTGAGTACCTGGATCCATCCATTTCAGAAGCCAAATACTCTTGGCTTTTAAATTATGTGAGTCAATAAACCCTACCCTCTTTATTTTATTTTAATATACTTAAGCCAATTTGAGTTGGGTTTCTGTCATTTGTTATTGATAGACGCTGACCAATACAGTGACCCAACTAGTAGTAAGCTTCCTGAGAACAGAGGCTGCATTTTATAGACCTGAGCTCCTTGGGGACAGAAATGGTATCTTAGGCATGTCAGTATTGCAGCACATAGCATAGGGATGATCACAGAGCAAGTGAGGAGTAAACAAAGGAATAAATGCCTCCTTGTATTTTCCCAGTGGACCAGTACTCTGCATTTAGAAGACCCTAAAATACTTGAATTAAAGTTCACTGGAACAAGAGTCCTAAAATAAGCATTCTAATTCTTATCTGACACAAACCAGGCCCTTTGCTTCTCTGCAGTTCCTCTGAGGATGACTGATGTCTCACTTTCTCAAGAGAATTACCTTGCTGAAAGAGTTGTCATAGGAGGCCTACAGGACTGAAAGAGATACTTTAAATCAACCCATTGTACAGATATGGAAACTGAGATTTAAGCTAAAAAGACTTGCTTACCACTGCATGGTGAGTCACAGGCACAGTCTGCCAAGATCCCCCATCCCATGACTCCTGGTCCAGTGCTCTGGCCTTGTTATCACTTTATTATGCAAAATGAATCAGTCACTTACCCAGAGAGTTCATAAGCCTCTGAGAAAAATGGAACAAACTGCTCAACTCTACCAACTGTCCTCCTAGTCCCTGAGGCAGTAACACCAGGGAAAGAACACTGGGCCAGGAGTCAAGAAAGCCAGGCCTTAGTTCTAGTTGATGCCCTTACTGGTTGCATGACTTTGGGCAAACCCTTCACTTCTCTAGGCTTAGTTTCCTCTTTCTAAAATGTATGTGTGTGAGTGGGGACAGGGTTTGAAGGAGATCATCTCTAAGATCTCTGAAATTCTGTGATTACATGGGGTTGTTGGACAGTTCATCAAATCCCCAGTATTAAACCCTCATGAGTTACAGATAATTTGAGGACTAAGAAGTCAGCATCCTATCTGCAGATTCAAATTAAAGCTGAGGAACTGGAGGCTCCAGATGAGCTTATATTCTTTCCAGTTTGCCTTTGGAAGAATAGAATGGAAATACCTAAAATCCACCTCACTGGGTACCACTGAGGAATATGAAGAGATTCCCCCCGCCACACACAAATATCTTACAATTCTCCTTTCACACCCTCTTCAAAGATTCTAAAAGACCCATATCTAAGTTGAGGGGGATGAGATGGATTTGAAACAAGCCCATTAGAATGTGCACATCTGAATAAGCATTTTCCTTTTCGAAGTAGTCCTTTTGGGAGCTTGGGAAATTTTTCCAATAAGGCAGCAATTCCTCTTTGCATTTGTAAAAGTTCTCTTGGGGAACAAACCCGTCTCCTGTCTCTACCATTATACCTTGGCTTTCATAAGTGACCATCCTCAATTTGATCACCCACCTTATTCTCCACTTGGATCTGAGTGACTTCAAGCCATTTCCAAAAATCATATTCCTCCTTTAAAAGATGGAGGTTTTCCCTCAGTGAAGATGCTCAAGAGAATACACCCCATGCTCTGAAGACAATTCCCTACAATGTTTTGAGCAATGGAATCATCAGTAAGTGATACTACACCTCCCCCAAGGGGTCTCTTTTGAGGGTGCTGACACCTGTTGAATATCTGTCCTGAAGTGCTTATTTTACAAACCCCCTCTACTGCATGAGCATCACATTTTTCCTCCTCTTTCTCATCCTCAGAAGTCCCCAATCTTTTTTCTAGCCTTCACCTGTTCTCCTCCTCCACCTCTGTCATCCCCTGCCCCCACTTTCCCCAGCCCAACTCTCATCCTTGCCTGCAATTAGGCAAATGTCCAAGTTGCTGAGTCTTAAAAATACGTCTTTGATTGAAAGGTTTGTGGGGGTGGAGGACTCTAATGGATCCTGGAAAACTGTCTCAGCATTTCTCATTCCCAAAGGCCTTTCTCTGGTTCATAAGTCAAGATTACTGTATTAGCTAAACATTTCAGAGGGTCCCAGGGACTCCATCCCATTGGGCATGGCACCAAAACCCTTCCTGCACTGAGTATGGGGAAGGGGGGTGTGGAGACCTGCCCTCCAGAGACCCATGTTGCCAGGTTCTGTCTTCACCTGCATCTCAAACATTGGCTGGACACTGTAGACATCCTCCTCTTCCCTTATCATATCACAGCACTTTACAGTTCACAAGATACTCTTTTATTTGTCCTCTTGGAATCTTTTCAACTGTTTTACACATGCGGAAGCTGAGACTCAGAGAAGTGAAGTGAGATGCCCAAGTTGATAATGCCAGCAAGTGAAAGGTTAAAGTCAGATCTCTTGATTCCCCATCTCATGTTCTTTATAATATAGCAGAAACTGATCAACTCTAGAGTAACTCCTCACTCAGACCAATATCTCCCCTAAGACAGCACAATAAACAGAGACTTTCAGAGATGCTAACATAATGCTAACCCACTAATAAACGCAATCTGACCATATCCTGGAACATAAACCCAAAGACCTAGTTCTAAGGCTTTGTCCCCTGCCCCAAGGTGTCTCTCATTTAAGTCCCTCTCCCAGGGTCAGCCAAGGAGATGAGTGTCTTAGAGGAGCAGAACCTATCTCTGACTCTTCCAAGAAAGGGACCTGGCAGGAAGGAGCCCCCGTCCCCGGAGCCTTGTCTGGGGGTCCCGCCCCCACCCATCCCCCTACCTGCCAAGAGCTGCATCCAGGCGCAGATCTTGTAGACCGTGGCCGTGTTGCAGAAGAAGAAAAGCGCAAAGCAGGTGATGCAGCCGAGGATCAGCACCATGGAGAGCAGCACGAAGAAGGCGGCTGCCTTAAAGGCGCCCGATGGAATGGTGCTGAAGTCGGTGAAGGAGCCGCGGCAAGTGAGCTCGCGGCCCGCTAGCCCGCTGCCCACGCAGTAGTGGAAGAGGCCGAAGTAGCCGGGCTTGGGGGTGCTGACGCTATCGCCCACCCAGTAGGGCTGGATGAAGACCACCACGTTGATGATGGCGAAGCAGATGGTGAAGATGGCCCACAGCACGCCGATGGCCCGCGAGTTCCGCATGTAGTGCTCGTGGTAGAGCTTGGAGGCCTCCTGCGAGGGCAGCATGGTGCCTGGGGGCGGGGCCGGCGGCGGCGGCTGGCGGGGGCCGCCGGCCCGGGACGGACCGCCGGGCTGCGGCGGGGGGAGCTGGGGACACACGCGAGAGGCGGCCCTGAGCCACGGAACTCGTGAGGGTCGGACCTGGGGCAGAGCTGGGGGGCGGGGGCTAGAAGGGGGTCATGACAGTGTTGGGGCTGTGTCTGAGAGGAATGGCAAAGAACTCCTTTGGAAGGCCTAGGAAAGGGCCATGTGAAAGTTGGGGGGCTGGGATTAGGAGGTTACAAGAGCTGGAATGGGAAACAGGCTAGAAAGAGGTCATGGGGGAGTTGGGGAGGGGGCTTAGGGGCTGGCATTGAGGGAGTAGGAAGGGGTCATGGGGGAATGGAATGGAGGTTGGGGGCCGATATTGGAGGATTAGCAGAGGGGCTGTATATAAGGAGCTCGGAAGGGAATCTGGGGGCTGGGATTAGGAGTAGAAGGAGGTCTGGTATTGGGTGTCTAAAAAGGGGCTATGGAGAGAGGGGTGGGCGCTTCTATGAGGGCTAAGGAGGGGATATAGAGGTTAGTACTGGGGGACTAGGAAGGTGATGTGAAGGCTAGGACAGGAACTGGGGGCTGGTATGAGGGTCTAAGAGGGCAAAGTGGCAGAATTAGGATGAAGCTAGAGGGGAGGTGGGGACTGGGACCGCAGGGTCTGGACACGGGGTGGGGGGAGCTCCTCTTAAACCAGGACTGGATGTGGGCTTGGGGAGCCTAGGCTTGGCGGGTCGGGGCTGGGTAGAGGGGCTTTCCAGGACAAGGGGACAAGGGAGCAGGGCTGGAGGGCAGCCTAGGCCACGAGGGGCAGGAGGTGGGCAGGGGCCGTTCCCCAGGCGCCGGGAGCGGCCGGGCCCGGGAAGGGCCAGGAGTGGGGAGGCGGCTGCCCCGCGCCCAGGCCGGACTCACCAGAGGCTGCAGCCACGGGAATGGGGTGCGGGGAGACCAACGTGGGCCGGGTCAGGGGAAGAGGGCCCGGGGCTGGCACCGCCTAGGCGCCGGGGCTTGGCGCTCCCAGTAGCAGCTGCCTGGGCCCAGGCGGCGGTCTCGGTGCGGCCTCCATCTTGCTCGGGTTCTCCCCGGGCGCGCTTCCGCGCCTAGGCGCGCGCTGTTGTGCACCAGCCCGGCCGACGGAGGCGCGCTCCCGCCGCGAGCTGGCGGGGCGGGGCGGGGCGGGGGAGGGACACTCCGGGCTCTACAGTTCGGGAGAGGGGCTGGCACGGTCCTTGGGGTCGCCGAGCCAGAGCAGCAAAACCCCTCCACAGCAGGGCCTACTGATTTGGGGAACTCCCTTGTTCCAGCCTGACCTGTGGGACTGCGAGTCCCCGCAAAGCCTATGAAAACCGGGAAGGGGCTGACGGCGTGATACTTGACAGCGTTTGAACTGGGTTTGAACAGGGTTTGAAATTACATCCTCTACAACCTGTCACAGTGCCTGAAGTTCCACCATTACACGTCCAATCTTTTGGGTCTTGGAGGCGTTGAAGATTTCCAGAGTCTCTTAGGAAACTGCCAACACCCCTGGGAGAGAGAACCCCCTACACTGTTAACAGCCTACGCCTGAGTTGGGGATTTGTTGGCCGCCAGCGTAAGGAGCTGGGTCTGGGGAACATACCCAGAATAAGTACCAGGGGGGTGGGAAAGTGTTGATTTCCTTCCCTATGCAATCCCCAGAGCCCAACCCAATGCCTGGCATAATGGACACACCATAAAGATGTGTTAAAGAACAAAGCATCAAAGTCAAGACTCATGGTTAGGCCCAGTAATACCCAGTCACACATAGGGGGCACCCCAAGGGAACCGGTTTGGGTCATTTCTTTTCCTGCACTTTTTTGGCTTAACTGTCAAGAAGATCTGGGGTAGAACTCAGACAGGCTCTATCACTTACTGTCTCTTGCCCGCTCTGAACCTCTGTTTCTCCATCTGTAAAATGGATAGATTAGGCCCCATTTCACAGGCATACATGTGTGTCCAAAAACCCAAGCACACAGATATAAGTGGCTTTTTATATAAGTGTGTAGGGGAGTGAAAAATAATCGGTGTTGTTGTGTGCCATTGAGTCGATTCCAACTCATAGCAACCCTATAGGGCAGAGTAGAACTGCCCCATAGGGTTTCCTAGGCTGTAATCTTAACTGGAGCACATTGCCAGGTCTTTTCTCCCACAAACCTGATGAAGGTCCCAAATACTGAACTCCACACAGGAATTAGCCTATAGAAATTTACATCTATCTGCAACAAAAATCATGTAAGGTTGCCAGAAGTCTTTTTTTTGGGGGGGGGTGCAGGAAGACTTCTTTATTTCTAAGATTATGTACTTCCTGCTTTCTTAGTGTAAAAATCCCTTTCTTCTGAAAATTGGTAGCTGTCTTAGTTATCTAGTGCTGCTATAACAGAAATAGCACAAGTGGGTGGCTTTAACAAACAAAAATTTATTTCAGGGTGCCAGTTCTAGGAGAAGGCTCTCCCTCTGTGTCAGCTCTGGGGGAAAGGTCCTTGTTTCCTTTCAGCATCTGTGGGCTCAGTGTTCCCTGGAGATCTCCATGTCTCTTGGCATCAGTCTTCTCCTGGGTTTAGTAAGCTCTCAGCACAGGGGCCCTGGGTCCAAAGAATGAGCTCGGTTCCCAGCTCTTTCCCGTTAGTAGGGAGGTACTCTCCTCTCTCTCCTCACTTCTCCTTTCATCTCTTGTAAAATAAAAGGTGTGACTCAGGTAAGGGTGTGACTTGGGTAAGTCACACTCTCATGTAAAGCTGTTACTCAATATACACTCCACACTAATCCTACCTCATTAACATGTAGAGGTTAAGATTTACAACACACCACAAAATGGAGGATAATTACATCATATCACAAAATGGAGGACAATAACTCAATACTGAGAATCATGGCCTAACCAAGTGACACATATTTTGGGGGATATAATTCAATCCATGACAGTAATGATCATTAATAGCAGTTTTTAAAAAATGTTCTCGGGAATTCCTTCAAAATGGCACTCTAGGCAGAAGCACCACGCCGTCCCTCCACAGCAAAGATCTGAAAAACTAAGCCGAACAGAGAATACAACAATCCTGAAACCCTAAAACATCAAATGGATAAAGAACTCAGCCAAGCACCAAATGGAGTGAGAAAACTGACAGAGAACGGAGAGCAAGGAGAGACTCAGCAGAGGTCACCTACCAGCTAACGCAGTGTGGATCCTTCATCCTGGACTCCTATCGGAGACCAGCAAATGGGGTACAAGAAAGCAGCCTCACGGAGTGTCCAGCAGGAGACAAAACAACCAGTAATTTGCGATATATGCTTTCCCACCCCCCACCCTTCTTCACCCCGACTCAGCCTCCTCTGCTTCCCACGGCCACAATCTCTTGACTGGGAAACACCGGTTGCTTGGATTCCACACATGTGAATGGGCCGGCTCTCTGAATGCCGTTTGTTGGCTGCTGGTGTTGCTTTTCTCTGCTTCTTTTGATTTCTTCCTTACCTCTCACCACCTCCCCCTCCTTTCGCTCAAATACCTGGCTCCGTACGCCATCTTTGCTTCTTCCTGAGGGGCTACAGAGCTCCAGTAATTTGTGATATACGCTTTCCCACTCCCTACCCTTCTTCACCCACACTCGGCCCCCTCTACTTCCCGCAGACACAGTCTCTTGTCCAAGAAACACCAGCCCACACTAGCTGGCTGAGTGCCATTTGTTGGCTGCTAGTTTTGCTTTTTTTTCTGCTTCTTTTGATTTCTTCCTTACCTCTCACCACCTCCCCCTCCTTTCGCTCAAATACCTGGCTCCGTGCACCATCTTTGCTTCTTCCTGAGGGGCTGTGGAGCTCCGTTCAAGTGTGGAGCTGCTTGCCGGTCTGGGCTGCCGCGCTGGTGGGATCCTGGGGCTTTTGTTCATTTGTTTGTTTTGAATTGTTTGTTTGTTTTCTTTTCCTTTTCTTGAGTTGGGAGCCCTTTCTGGCCAGGTGGTTCTGCGTGGCAAGGAGACTACCCCCTCGGCTTGCACAGATGTGCAGAGGGATCCTGGTGGGCGTTTCTTTTTTGTTGGGTTTTTTTTTTTTTTCTGTTTTCTTGGGGGCCTTTCTTGTTCTTCTTCTTTTTTTTTTTTTAATTTGATTTGTTTTCCTTTCCCTCTTTCTTCCTTTTTGTCTTTTTTCATTGCTCAGTTTATCGTCTCTCTATATCATCCTTCTCTTTCTGTTCCCTGAATACCTGGCATTGTATACTTCTATGCCTTCTAGACAGGCTGTACTGCAACACCGGAGAGCGACTTCCCCAGACCTCACAGCGGCACCAGTGGGATCCCTGGGAACTTTGCAGTTCTTTAACCTTTCTGATTTTTATTTATTCATTCTTTTCTTTTCTTCCTCTTCCCCTTTCTGTTTTTCTCCATTTCATAGTCTCTCATCTCCCTACTCCAACGGCAAGCTCCCCTAGCATTATTTTTTGTTTGTTTGTATGTTTTTGGCTCCTGTTCCTCTCTCCTGTCTCCCATATCCATCTTAGCTCCACACATAACAATCTCCCCGCTGCATCCTGCCTACCTGCACCGTGCGCTTAACATCACACCACCAAGCAGCACAGGCATGGCCCACTGGAACCTGCCCTGCACTGATTACCAACCCACTCTGGTGGCTGTAGTAAGTGCCACAAACAACCCATCCCAGTAACTCCTCTTCAGCTAGACCTGCCCTGCCATACCACATCTGAGTGACTGACCCTGCCAATTGGAGAAGGAGGCGAAAAGTATTGTGGCCACAGACAAGCAAACAACAAAGAACACACAGTCCGCCTGCTCAGACATAGTCAAATTTTAAAAAAAAAAGGGGGGGGAATGAAACAAACAAATCTACAATCAATAAACGAGAAAAGTAACTACTGAATGCCCTGAAAACAGCAGACAATATCAAAACATTTACAAAAACAGGACAGGATGGTTCCAGCAGGTGTCCAAAATAAAACACCAGATGACTCTCCAGTGGAAGAAAATGCACTAGAACTACCTGATAGGGAATTCAAATCTCTAATACACAGAATTCTCCAAGAGCTGAGGCAAAAAGCTGACAAACATGAGGAAAAAATAGACAAATGCATGGAAAATACAGACAAAAAATTGGAAGAATACAGGAAAATAATGCAGGAACAAAATGCCAAAATAAATTCACAACTAGAACTTATACAAAGACAACAATTAGAAATCCAAAAGATAAAAAACAAGATTTCATAAATGGATGGTGTCATAGAAGGGCTGAGAAGCAGATTTGAAATGGTGGAAGACAGGATCAGTGGAATTGAACACAAACACTTGGATACAACTCTGTTTGAGAGAAACGCATAAAAAAGAACAGAGAAAAACGAAGAGACACTGAGAGTTACGTGGATTACAATCAAAAGCAAAAATTTGGGAGTGATTGGAGTTCCAGAACAGGGGGAGGAAACAGAAAACACGGAGAGGATCATTGAAGAACTGTTGACAGAAAACTTCCCCAATATCATGAAAGATGAAAAGCTGGCCATCCAAGAAGCTCAATGAACCCCATATAGGATAGACCCCAAAAGAAAATCACCAAGGCATATCATAATCACATTCGCCAAAACCAAAGACAAACAAAGAATCCTGAGAGCAGCTCGTGAAAAACAAGAAGTCACCTACAGAGGAGAAACAATAAGACTAAGCTCAGATTATTCGGCAGAAACCATGCAGGGAAGAAGGCAATGGGATGACATATATAAAATCTTGAGAGAAAAAAATTTCCAGCCAAGAATAATATATCCTGCAAAACTCTTGTTCAGATATGATGGTGAAATTAGGTCATTTCCAGATAAACAGAAATTAACGGAATATGTAAAAGCCAAACCAAACTTACAAAAATTATTAACGGGAGTTCTTCGATCTGAGAACAAACAACTTCAGCTCACGGGCAGAATCTAGGATGCAGGATCGTACCAGCCAGATACCAGTCTAGGAAAGGAACTCTCAAGGACTACCCAAAACCAAAAGAAATACAACAGGGAATCAGAGCAGTTAATCAGTAAATGACAACAACAGCAAAACAATAAAAGAGGAACAAATGGCATAGGAATACAACCTTCTAATGGAGAGGAAGGCAAGGTGATACCAAGTAATGGTAGACTGCTTCAAACTTAGATAATGGTAAAATTCATGGTAACCACAAAGAAAGTTAACGAACATACTCATAAAAAAAGAGGAAAAACATAAAGTCTCAGCAAAAACAAAACCTACAAAAACAAAAGAAATGAAAACAAATCCACAAACAAAAGTAACTCAGCACAAGAGAGTCAAAAGAACAAAGAAAACGTCAGCACCACAAAAAAAGCACCACAAAATGACAGCAACAAATTCACATCTATCAATAATTACACTGAATGTAAATGGACTCAATGCACCCATAAAGAGACAGAGAGTGACAGAATGGATAAGAAAACAGGACCCATCAATATGCTGTCTACAAGAGACACACCTTAGAAACAAAGATGTGTATTTATTAAAAGTCAAAGGTTGGGAAAAAATATATCAAGCTAACAACTACCAAAAAAGAGCAGGAGTGACAATACTAATCTCAGATAAGATAGACTTTAAAACAAAATCCACCATAAAAGACAAAGAAGGACACTATATAATGATTAAGGGGACGATCCATCATGAAGACATAACCATAATAAACACCTACGCACCCAAAGACAGGGCTCCAAAGTACATAAAACAAACTCTAACAACACTGAAAAGAGAAATTGACAGTTCCACAATAATAGTAGGAGACTTCAACACACCACTTTCAGTAAAGGACAGAACAACTAAGAAGAAACTCAGCAAAGAAACAGAAGACCTAAAGGGCACAATCAGCCTACTTGACCTCATAGACATATATAGACACTCAGCCCAACCACTGCAAAGTACACATTCTTTTCCAATGCACATGGAATGTTCTCCAGAATAGACCACATCTTAGGCCACAGAGAAATCATCAACAAGATTCACAACTTGAGATAATTCAAAGTATCTTCTCTAACCACAATGCCATCAAGGTTGAAATTAACAATAGAAAGAGCAAGGGAAAAAAAATCAATTACATGGAAACTGAATGATACCCTGCTTACACATCACTGGGTAATAGAAGAAATCAGAGATGGAATCAAAAAAGTCCTAGAATCAAATGAGAATGAAAACACATCATACCAAAACCTTTGGGACGCAGCAAAGGCAGTCCTCAGAGGACAATTTATAGCAACAGATACACATATCAAAAAAAGAAGAAAGGGACAAAATCAAAACATTAACCACACAACTGAAACAAATAGAAATAGAACAGCAAAAAAAGCCCACAACCACCAGAAGCAAGGAAATAGTAAAGATCAGAGCAGAAATTAATGAAATAGAGAACAGAAAAACAATAGAAAGCATCAATAAAACCAAAAGTTGGTTCTTTGAAAGAATCAACAAAATCGACAAACCACTGGCCAGACTGACAAAAGAAACACAGGAGAGGGCACAAATAACCCAAATAAGAAATGAAATGGGGGACATTACAACAGACCCAACTGAAATAAAAAGGATTATAACAGACTATTATGAAAAACTATACTCCAATAAATTTGAAAACCTACAGGAAATGGATAAATTTCTAGAAACACGCTACCTACCCAAACTACAACAAAGTGATGTTGAAAATCTGAACAGACCCATAACAAGAGAAGAGACTGAAAAGGTAATAAAAATACTCCCAACCAAAAAAGCTCTGGCCCAGATGGCTTCACTGGAGAATTCTACAAAACATTTACAGAAGAGCTTGTACCAGTACTACTCAAGCTATTTCAGAGCATAGAAAAGGAAGCAACACTCCCAAATTCATTCTATGAAGCCAGCATAATGCTGATACCAAAACCAGGAAAAGAGATCACAAAAAAAGAAACTTACAGACCAGTATGTCTCATGAATATAGATGCAAAAATTCCAAACAAAATTCTAGCCAATACAATTCAGCATCATATTAAAAAAATAATACACCACGACCAAGTAGGATTCATACCAGGTATGCAAGGATGGTTCAACATTAGAAAATCAATCAACGTAACCAGCACATAAATAAAAGGAAAGAAAAGAATCACATGATCATCTCAATTGATGCAGAAAAGGCATTTGACAAAGTCCAACACCCATTCCGGATAAAAACTCTCAATCAAATAGGTACAGAAGGGAAATTTCTCAACATAATAAAGGGCATCGATGTAAAACCAACGGCCAACATCATTCTTAATGGAGACAGGCTGAAAACATTCCCCTTGAAAACAGGAACAAGACAAGAATGCCCTTTATCACCACTCCTATTTAACATTATGCTTGAAGTTCTAGCTAGAGCAATAAGGCAAGAAAAAGAAATAAAGGGCATCCAAATTGGTAATAAAGAAGTTAAACTGTCCCTGTTTGCAGATGATACTATACACAGAAAACCCTAAAGACTCCACGAGAAATCTACTGGAACTAATAGAAAGATGCAGCAGAGTAGCAGGATACAAGATAAACATTCAAAAATCGGTTGGATTCCTACACACCAATAAGGAGAACAATGAAAAGGAAATCAGGAAAACAATACCATTTATAATATCCCCTAAAAAGATAAAATACTTAGGAATAAATCTGACCAGGGATGTAAAAGACCTATACAAAGAAAACTACAAAACACTACTTCATGAAACCCAAAGGGATCTACATAAATGGAAAAACATACCATGCTCATGGATAGGCAGACTGAACGTTGTGAAAATGACAATTCTACCCAAAGCAATTTACAAATACAACGCAATCCCGATCCAAATACTGACAAAATTCTTCAAAGCGATGGAAAAACTAATCATTCACTTTATATGGAAAGGGAAAAAGCCCCGTATAAGTAAAGCACTACTGAAGAAGAAGAATAAAGTTGGAGAACTCACACTACCTGACTTCAGAACCTACTATACAGCTACAGTAGTCAGAACAGCCTGGTACTGGTACAACGACAGATACTGACCAGTGGAACAGAATTGAGAACCCAGATGTAAATCCATCCACCTACGGTCACCTGATCTTCGACAAGGGCCCAAAGTCCATCAAATGGGGAAAAGACAGTCTTTTTAACAAATGGTGCTGGCAAAACTGGATATCCATCTGCAAAAAAATGAAACAGGACCCATACCTCACGCCGTATACAAAAACTACTTCAAAATGGATCAAAGACCTGAATATAAAGCCAAAAACTATAAAGTTCATAGAAGAAAAAATAGGACCAACACTTCAGGCCTTAATACATGGCATTAACAGGATACAAACCATAACCATCAACGCACAAACCCCAAAAGATAAGCTAGATAACTGGAATCTTCTAAAAATCAAACACCTATACTCTTCAAAAGACTTCGCCAAAAGAGTAAAAAGAGAACCTACAGACTGGGAAAAAAATTTTGGACAGTACAAGTCAGACAAAGGTCTAATCTCCATAATCAACAAGAAAATCCAACACCTCTACAACAAAAAGACAAATAATCCTATTAAAAAATGGGCAAAGGAAATGAACAGACACTTCACCAAAGAAGACATTCAAATGGCCAGCAGACACATGAGGAAATGCTCGCGATCACTAGCCATGAGAGAAATGCAAATTAAAACCACAAGGAGATACCATCTCACCCCAGCATTACTGGCACGAATCAAAAACACTGGAAATAACAAATGTTGGAGGGGCTGCGGAGAGATTGGAATTCTTATGCACTGTTGGTGGGAATGCAAAATGACACAACCATTTTGGAAAATGATATGGCGCTTCCTCAGAAAGCTAGAAATAGACATACCATTCGACCCAGCAATCCCACTCCTAGGAATATATCCTAGAGAAATAAGAGTCATCACTCGAATAGACACATGCACACCTATGTTCATGGCAGCATTGTTCACAATAGCAAAATGATGGAAACAACCTAGATGCCCATCAACAGATGAATGGATAAACAAACTATGGTACATACACACAATGGAGTACTATGCAACGACAAAGAACAACAGTGAATCTGTGAACCATCTCATAACATGGATGAAACTGGAGGACATTATGCTGAGTGAAATAAGTCAATCACAAAAGGACAAATACTGTATGAGACCTCTATTGTAAAAACCCATGAAAAAGTTCACACACAAAATGTAATAATCTTTGTTGGTTACCAGGGATGGGAGGGGTAGGGGGAAAATACTAAATAGGCAATAGATAAGTGGTATCTTGGGTGAAGGGTGAGGCAGTACACAATACAGGGGAAACTAGCACAACTTGGACAAGGAAAGGTCATGGAAGCCCCATAGACACATCCAAACTCCCTGAGGGACTGAATTGCTGGGCGGAGGGCTGTGGGGACCTTGGTCTCAGGGAACATCTAGCTCCATTGGCATAACACAGTTTATAAAGACAATGTTCTACATTCTACCTTGGTGAGTAGTGTCTGGGGTCTTAAAAGCCTGTGAGCAGCCATCTAAGATACTCCACTGGTCTGATCCCTTCGGGAGCAAGGGAGAATGAAGAGAACAGGATACAAGGAAAAGATCAGTCCGAAGGACTAATTGTCCACAGCTACCAAGGCCTCCACCAGACTGAGTCCAGTACAGCTAGATGGTGGCCGGCTACCACCCCGACTGCTCTGACCAGGATCACAACAGAGGGTTCTAGACAGAGCTGGAGAAGGATGTAGAACAAAATTCTAACTCACACAAAAAAAGACCAGATTTACTTGCCTAAAGGAGACTGGAGAAACCCCAATAGTGTATGGCCCCCAGACACCCTTTTAGCTCAGTGGTGAAGTCATTTCCGAGGTTCACCGTTCAGCTGGAGAGTGGAGAGCCCCATAAAACCAAATGGGACTAATGAGGTACAGCAGTCCAGGGACAAGGGCCAGAAGGCAAATGGGGACAAGAAAGCTGGTGATAGGGAACCCAAGGTTGAGTAAGGATAGTGTTGATGTGTTGTGAGGTTGCTAACCGTTGTCATAGGGTGACATGTGTACTAACTACCAAATGAGAAACTATTTTGTCTGTAAGCCTTCATCTAAAGTGAGAACAGCAGCACAACTTGAAGAGCATAGTCAATGTCACTGAACTGTGCCTGTAGAAATTTTTGAAATGGTGTATCTTTGGCTATGTATATTTTCAACAGAAAAAAAGGGTCGAGAAGGGAGAGGGTTGACATGTTGTGGGGTTGTTAACCAATGTCATAAAACAATATGTGTACTACTGTTTCACGAGAAACTATTTGTTCTGTAAGCCTTCACATGAAGTACAATAAAAAAGAAAAAAGAAAAAAAATGGGCGAAAGATTTGAATAGACATTCCATAAAAGAAGATATACAAATGACCAGCAAGCAATGAAAAGATGCTGAGATCATTAGTAATTAAAGAAATTCAAATCAAAACTACTTCACACCCACTAGGATGGCAATTATTCAAAAAGAAAGAAAAATAGCAAGTGTTGGCAAGGATATGGAGAAATTGGAAACCCCATGCATTGGAAAGTTCTGGAGAAAAAAGCTGGACTGTGCCTCTCTGTGGTTCTTCCACGTCCCCAGCACCATTGAGTTCTACAAGAAACACTGAGCCCCTCCAGCTGCACCATCAATGTAATAAAAAAAAGGAAGCACCTACTATATGCCACACAATGTAATGCAACAATTACTGGAATCAGTTGTCTCATTTAATCCACACACCAGCCCTTAGTGTTAGGAAATATTATTCTCCTTTTATACATGAGGACACTGAGGCTCAGAGAGGTTAACTAGCTTGCCCAAGACAGCACAGGAAGCCAGTGGTGGGGACCCCAAGGGCTGTAAAAATTTTATGCAGACAATTTGGTAATATAAAAAAAAAGCATATATGGGGGAATTCAAAAAGTCACACACATGTTCAGAGCAAGACATATGCTTAGAAATTACCTGAGAAGACCCTACATGCTCATGATGGGCTGATCCTGAGGCTAGGTGCAATCCTGGGTAAGTGTTAAAAGAGCACATTGGTACAGAGCCAATCTAAAAAGACTGAGAGAGAATTTTTGTTTGTTTGTTAGTTCCTTCCCCCTGGGTGTTCAAGGTAATCTGTCAAAACACTAGTTGAACACAAGCTAAGGAACAGAGACTTCAGTGACCACATATGATCAGGAAGTCAGCTTTTGCAAAAATTGCTAGGGGAAGTCAATAAAAAAATGGACTACTACAATCTCCAACAATTAAAAACAAAAAACAAACAAAAAAAAAACAAAAAAAAACAGCAAACCCTGGGAAGGGCAAGAATCTAACTTCCAGAGTTACCATATTAGAATGCTGAAATGTCCAATTTTCAGTAACAACAACAACAACAAAAATCATAAGGCATACAAAGTAACAGGAAAGGATGGGTCATTCAAAAGAACAAAATAAAGCAACAAAAACAGTATCTTAGGAAGTCCAGATAATGGACTTATTAGAAAAAATACTTTAAAACAACTGCATTAAATATGCTCAAAGAGCTAAAGGAAAAAACAGACAAAAAACTAAAGGAAATCAGGAAAATGACGCATGAACAAAACAAGAATATCAAGAAAGAGACAGACATTATTAAAAGTAACCGAACAGATATACTGGAGCTGAAAAGTATGATGCCTAAAATGAAAAATTTATTGAAAGGATTCAACAAAAGATTTTAGCAGGCAGAAAAAGAATCTGTGAACTTGAAGATAGAACAACTGAAATGTTCAAGTCCAAGGAACAAAAAGAAAAAGAGTGAAGAAAAATAAACAGAACCTAAGGGACTTTTGTGACACCATCAAGTACCAGCATACATATTATGGGAGTCCTGGAATAAGAAGAGAAAGGTGCAGAAAGAATATCTGAAGAAATAATTACCAAAAACTTCTCAAATTTGATGAAAGACATGAATATACGCATTCAAGAAGCTCAATGAACTCCAAGCAGGATAAACTCAAGGAGATCCACACTGAGATACAGTATAATCAAATTCTCAAAAATCAAGACAAAGAGAGGATCTTGAAAGCAACAACAGAGGAAAATCATCACATACAAGGGATCCTCAATAAGGATAACAGCCAATTTCTCATCAGAAACCATGGAGGCCAGATGGAAGTGGGATGACAAATTTAAAGTTCTGAAAGGAAGACAAAAATCTGTCAACCAAGAATTCTATATCCAGCAAAATTATCCTTCAAAAAATGAGGGCAAAATTGAGACAATCCCAGATAAACAAAAACTGAGGGAATTCATTACCACTAGACTTGCTCTACAAAAAAATGCTACAGGAAGTCTTCAGGTTGAAATGAAAGGACACTAGACAGTAATTTGATGCCTTGCAAAGAAATAAAGACCTCTGGTAAAGGTAGTTTCATGAGAAAATATAAAGACTAGTTTTATTGTATTTTTGGTTTGTAACTCTACTTGTTATGTCATATATGAGATAAAAGAGAAATGCATAAAAATAATTACGAATTTATGCTATTGGGAAAACAATAGGTAAAGATGTAATTTGTTACAACAACAACATAAAAGGGGACAGAGCTATGTAGGAATAGAGCTTTTGTATGCTATTGAAGTTAAGTTGGTATCCATTCAAACTATATTGTCATAAAGCTGTTAAGTGTAATCACCATGGTAACTGCAAAACAAATATCTAAAAATATACACAAAAGGAAATGAGAATGTTTATCAAAATGGTTCATCACAAAAAGTGAACGCTATACAAAAGGCGGCAGTATTGGAGGAAATGGGGAGGCAGGGCTGGAAAATATAAGACACATAGAGAATAAATAGAAAATGGAAGAAGTCTTTTCTTATCATTAATTACTCTAAATGTAAATGAATTAAACTCTCCAATCAAAAGGCAGAGCTTGGTAGAACAGATTTTAAAATTAACCAACTACAGTCATGTGCCGCATAATGTCCATTCAGGCAATGCCTGACCACATATATGTCTATGGTCCCATAAGATTATAATAGAGTTCAGAAATCCCGATTGGGGAACAAGATGTAGTGGACGTAACCAGACAAAGCATATGCAACAGATTCCTGCACACAACACATGTATCTCATGTCTCTTGTATACAAAGCAATTATGCTACCAGATGTATAACGGTACAGTACATATATAACCTATAATACATATGTCTTGGTAGTCATAATAAATGCCTATGTTACTGGCTTATATATGTACTGTACTGTACTTTCTATCATTATTTTAATATGAACTTTTCCTCTTACAAAGTTTACCGTATAACAGTGTATGCTTCAATTTGTAGGCAGCAGCATCCAATCTCGTGTATCATGTGTCTCGAGTGTTGTAGCATTATCTCTCCATTTAATTTTCTTTCAAAAATATTACCATGATGTGCATCATGGCTCCCAAATGCAGCAAAACCAGGGCTCGTAATAGCAGCAGCAAAAGGCAAAGGACAAGTATCGATTTGAAAGTGAAACAAAAGGTTATTAAACAACCCAAAGGTGGAAAATCAGTGAATGCTATTGCTTGTGATTTAGGCATGTTCACACAATGTTCCAATCACACAATGTCCTATTTCACAAAATGTATTGTGGACATTAAGCAATGCTTGACTGTATTTGTTGACTAAAAGAGACTCATATTAGATACAAAGACAGAAAGAGGTAGAAAGTAAAAGGGTGAAAAAAATATTCCATGCAAATAGTAACCAAAGGAAATCTGGTGGCTATAATCAGACAAAATATACTTCAAGTCAAAAAGTGTTACAAGATACAAAGAAGGACAGTACATAATGATAAGAGTCAATTCATTATGAAGCTAGAACAATTATAAATATATATGCACCTAATAACAGAGCTCAAAAACATATGAAGCAAAAATTGACAGAATTGAAGGGAGAAATAGACAATTCTACAATGATAGAGACTTTAATATTCCACTTTCAGTAATGGATAGAACATCTACACAGAGATCAATGAGGAAATAGAGGATTTGAACACACTATAAACCAACTAGATCTAACATACATATATAAAACACTCCACCCAACAACAGCAGAATGCATATTATTTCCAGTGAACATGGATTATTCTCCAGCATAAACCATATGTTAGGTCACAAAATAAGTATCAATAAATTTAAAAAGACTGAGATCATTTAAAGTATTTTCTTAGATCACAATGGGATAAAAAAAACCTAGAAATCAATAACAGAAGGAAAATTAGAAAATTCATAAATATGTGGAAATAAAAAAAACACACTACCAAGCAACTAATGGGTCAAAGAAAAAATCAAAAAGGAAATTAGAAAGTTCTTAGAGACAAACTAAAATGAAAGCACAAAAAAACAAAATTTATAGGATGCAGCAAAGGCAGTGCTCAGGAGAAAATTTGCAGTGGTAAATGCCTACATTAAAAAGAAGATCTCAAATCAATAACCTAACTTAACATCCTTAAAGAACTAGAAAGAGAAGCGCTAACTAAGCCCAAGGCTACCAGAAAGAAGGAAGTGATAAAGATTAGCATAGAGATAAACAAAGAATAGAAAAACAACAGAGAGAATTTAAAAAATCAGAAAGTTGATTCCTTGAAAAGATCAATAAGATTGACAAGTCTTAGCCACTGTTTGGGAAGAAGTGAGGTTCTGTTTATGGTATGAGAAATTTGGCAACTACTATGGATGATGGTTGTACAACATGATTAATGTTATTGATATCACTAAATTGTACACCTGAAAAATATTGTTATATATTTTTACAACAATAAAAAATTGACAAGCCTTTAGCTAGACTGACAAAGATAAGAAGAGAGATGTAAATAAATAAAATCAGAAATAAAAGTGGCAACATTACTACTAATTATACAGAAATAAAAAGGATTATAAGTGAATACTATAAACAATTGTACACCAACAAAGTAGGTAATATAGATGAAATGAACAAATTCCTAGAAACACACAAATCATCTACTTCTAAAGAAGAAATAGATAGAAAATCTTAACAGACCTATAAGAGAAAAGGGATTGAATCTGTAATCAAAAACATTTCAAGAAAGAAGCGTCCAGGACCAGATGCCTCCAGGTGAATTATCTTGTTGTGTTGTTTTTGTCTGTCGTCAAATCAATTCTGGCCCATGGTGACCCCATGTGTTACAGGGCAGAACTGCTCCATAAGGTTTTCTTTACTGTAATCTTAATAGAAGCAGATCGCCAGGCCTTTTCTTCTGCAGCACAGCTAGGTGGGTTTGAAACACCAAACTTTAGGTTAGCAGTTGATGCAAACCATTTGGGCCACCTAGGACCTCAGGGGAATTATAGCAACATTTTAAAGAGGAATTAGAACCATTCTTTTGCAAATGCTTCCAAAAAATAGAAGAAGAAAGAACGCTTCATAACTCACTCTATGAGGCCAGCATTACCTTGATACCAAAGTTAGTTAAAGATCTGACAAGAAAAGAAAACTATAGTCCAATATACCTTATGAATATAGATGGAAAATTCCTTGTCTTAGGTTAGGTTCTCTAGAGAAGCAAAACCAGTGAAGCGTATATATATATATATAAAGAGAGAGAAATAGAGAGAGAGAGATTTATCTCAAGGAAATGGTTCATGCAGTTGTGGAGGCTGGAAAGTCCCAAATCTGTGGGTCAGGTGTCAGGCTGGAGGCTTCTCCTGACTCACGTGTTTACAAGGACTGATGAACTCACAATTGGCAGGCCAGACAGTATGCTTTTGGCTTATGGGGCTGCAGAAGCGGGTGAATCCCAAAACTGGTAGGTCAGATGGCAAGCAGCTGGTTCACAGAGCTGCAGAAGCTGGCAAATCCCAGAACTGGCAGGGCAGATGACAGGCTCAAGTCTCAAGAACTGGAGGTCAGATGATGATGAGCCAGATGCAGGATCCAGAGCAAGGAAGAGCTTTGCCAGAACATCCATATATATTGGATGCAGGTCATACATGATACAACTAGCATGCATACAACTGAAAACACACTAGCTCCATTACATCTTATATTTTATAAGTGATGGGATAAGGGAAGGAAAAAAACAAAAATACCTGCTATATATATATACATATATACATGTATAATAAAACAGGAAGAAATATTCATAACAATTACAGTCCTTGTTTCTGCAGTTGATCACCTGGTAGTAACTGGCATTTAGAACTACCTTTTTCCACCATTCATTCCGTATTCCCTTTACCCTTAGCAAGCACTTCAGCTGGTCATGGTTCTTTGCCTGGCAGGGTGACCCAAAGCTTCATTTCTGAAGGGTCTGGGCCATGAGAAGTCATGTTGGAATTGGGTTGCTATAGTTTTCCATTGAATTTCAGAGCATGGTAGTATTAAAAGACACACTAAGGGAGATCTCATGTGTTCCAGACAAATTCTTCTCTACCTCCATTATGTAGTATCAGTCAGATTTCCTCTTGGTAATCAGGATCAATTACATCAGCCAATGTGGTAACTTCCTTCTTTACCTGTTGATCCAGAGGCATGAGGAGCCCAAAGTGGCTGAGTGGCATTCTTAACTTCTGGTTCAATGCAATCAGTGTTGTATTTCCAGGTGGGAGCATTCTTCCCTTTGGAACTAAGACCCCTAGACACACAGAGCATAGGATCATGGGGAGAGGAAGTAAAAATTTTGCAAGTGGGTCACTAGGGTAATAGTGAGTGGTGCCACCCCCATTTCCACCCCTTGATTTCTGGACCCATGACTACTGGCTATGGGCAGAACAGCACCATATATTGGATGCTGGAGAACATTGTCCCAACCTTGAAAAGTACTGCCATCTAGCTTGTGCCATAATTGTCTCTTTAGAAGTTCATTCCATTGTTACATCAAGTCAGCTGCTTCAGGATGATAGGAAACATGGTAATACCAGTGAATTCCATGAGCACGGGCCCATTGCCACACTTCATTTGCTGTGAAGTGAGTCCCTTGATCCGAGGCAATGCTGTGTGGGACACCATGATGGTGCATAAGGCATTCTGTAAGTCCATGGATGGTAGTTTTGGCAGAAGCATGTGTGCAGTAAAGGCAAATCTGTATCCAGAATAAGTATCTATCCCAGTAAGAACAAAACGCTGCCCTTTCCATGATGGGAAGTTGTCCAATGTAATCAACCTGCCATCAGGTTGCTGGCTGATTGCCCCAAAGAATGGTGTCATACTGGGGACTCAGTGTTGGTCTCTCCTGCTGGCAGATTGGGTACTCAGTAGTGGATGTAGCAAAGTCGTCTTTGGTGCATGGAAGTCCAAGTTGCTGAGCCCATGCATAACCTGCATCCCTGCCATCATAGTCACTATGTTCACAAGCCCACTGAGCAAGGACAAGAGTGGCTAGGGAAAGAGGATGACTGGTATCCACAGAGCGTGTCATCCTATGCGCTTGGTCATTAAAATCTTCCTCTGCCTAGGTCACCCGTTTGTGAGCATTCACATGAAACACAAATATCGTCACTTCTATGGCCCATTCAGAGTGGTCTATCCACAAACCTCTTCTCTGTACCTCCTTGTCACCAATTTTCTAATCATGTTCCTTCCAAGTCCCTGACCATCCAGCCAAACCATTGACCACAGTCCATGAATTGGTATACAATTGCACATCTAGTCATTTCTCCTTCCAAGCAAAATTAATTATTAAATTATTAAAACCAGTTATTACTGAGTTGATTCCAACTCAAGACGATCCCATGTGTGTCAGAATAGAACTGTTGCTCCACAGGTTTATCAATGGCTGTGATCTTTTGGAAGTAGATCAGCAGACCTTTCTTCCAAGGCACCTCTGGGTGAACCTGAACCACCAACCTTCTGATTAGCAGCCTAGCACTTAACCATTCGTGCCACCCAAGGACTCTAGAAAAACAAATATTGTACACAAAAAAAAGGCAAGGCCAAACTCCACTTTCAGTTGATTGGCTCCACACATCAGATGACAAAATGGAAGATAATTCCATAGTGTCTACCCAACCACCGAGAATCATAGCCTAACCAAGTTGACACATAACATTAACCATCACACACAGCAATTCCACTCCTGGATATGTACACAAGAGAAATGAAAATATATGTACACACAAACACTTGTACATGAATATTCACAGCAGCATTACTCATAATCACTAAAAAGTGGAACAACCCAAAGAGCCATCAATTGATAAACGGATACATAAAATGTGGTAATATTCATTACACGGAAGGTTATTCAATAATAAAAATGAATTAAGTACAGATATATGTTACAACATGATCATGAAAACATCACGCTAAGTGAAAGAAGCCAGTGACAAAAGACCAAATATTGTATGATTCCATTGATATCAAATGTGGAGAATAGACAAATCTATAGAGACAGAAAGTAGATTAGTGGCTGCCTAGGGTTGGAGGAGGGGAGAATGGGGAGTGACTGCTTGGTGGGTATGGAATTTCTTTTTGAGGTGATGAAAATGTTCTAAACTTAGATTATGGTTATGGTTATGCAATTATGTGAATACACTAAAGCCACTGAATTGTACACATTAAATGGGTGAATTTATGGTACATTAATTATATATCAACAAAGGGTTAAAAAAATCTATTGGTCATATATGTTTGAGTCTCTTTTTGGACTCTGTTTCATTGGTCTATGTGCTCATCCTTTCACCAATATCACATTTTCTTTTTATTTTTATTGTGTTTTAGGTGAAAGTTTACAGCTCAAGTTAATTTCTCACACAAAAATTCATACACATATTGTTATGTGACATTAGTTGCAATCCCCACAATGTGACAGCACACTCCCCCTCTCCACCTGGGGTTTCTTGTGTAAATGCAGTCAGTTCCTATCCCTTCCTGCCTTCTCAACCTGCCTCTGGACAAGAGCCACCCATTTGGTCTCGTGTATCTGCCTAAACTAAGAAGCCCAATCTTCATGAGTATTATTTTATGTCTTATACTCCAATCTAATCTTTGTCTGAAGATAGGGCTTCAGACATAAACCAGAGGCTGCATCAGCCTGACACCAGAAGAACTAGATGGTGCCCTGCTACCACCAATGACCACCCTGACAGGGAACACAACAGAGAGTCCCTGATGGAGGAGAAAAGTGGGGTACAGAACTCAAATTCTAGTAAAAAGACCAGACTTGATGGTCTGCGACTAGAGGAATCCCAGAAAGCATGGCCCCTGGACTCTCTGTCAACCCAGCACTAAAACCATTCCTGAGACCAACTCTTCAAAGATTAGACTGGACTATGAACATAAAATGATACTCGTGAAGAGTGTGCTTCTTAGCTCAAGTAGATACATGAGACTAAATGGTCAGCTCCTGTCCAGAGGTGAGATGAGAAGGCAGAGAGGACCTGGTTAAACGGACATGGGAAATCAGGGGTGGAAAGGAGGAATGTGCTGTCACAGTATAGGAAGAGCAAGTAGGGTCACATAACGATGTATGTATAAATTTTTGTATGAGAGACTAACTTAAATTTTAAACTTTCACTTGAAGTACAATAAAATAAAACTAAAAAAAAAAGAAGAGTGGACTTCAGGAATGGTTTTAGTTCTGGATTAACAGAGCACTCAGGGGCCATGGCTTCAGTGGTTCCTCCAGTCTCAGTCAGACGATTAGGTCTGGTCTTTTTATGTGAATTTGAGTTCTGCTTCACACTTTACTCCTGCTCAGTCAGGGACTCTCTGTTATGTTCCCTGTCAGGGAAGTCATTGATAGAAGCAGGGCACCATCTAGTTCTTCTGCTCTCAGGCTGATGGAGTCTCTGGTTTATGTGACCCCTTTGTCTCTTGGGCTAATATTTTCCTTGTGTCTTTGGTGTTCTTCATTCTCCTTTGCTTCAAGTGGGTTGGGACCAATTGATGCCTCTTAGATGGCCACCTGCAAGCTTTTAAGACCCCAGGCACCACTCACCAAAGTGGGATACAGAACATTTTCTTAATAAACTTTGTTATGCCAATTGACCTAGATGTCCCCCACAGCCATGGTTCCCAGACCTGAGCCCCAGGTATTCTGTCCCCCAAAGTATTGGTTGTGTTCAGGAAACTTCTTAGCTTTTGCTTTAGTCCAGTTGTGCTGACTTCCCCTGTATTGTGTGTTGTCCTTCCCTTCACCTAAGATGTTTTTTGTCTAGTATCTAGTTAGTAAATTCCTCTCTCCCTCTCTCCCCACCCTCCTAACCAACAAAGAACATTTTCTACTGTGGTTAAACCTTTTCTTGAGTTCTTATAATAGTGGTCTCATATAATATTTGTCCTTTTGCGACTGACTAATTTCACTCAGCATGATGTCCTCCAGATTCATCCATGTAGTGACATGTTTCTCAGATTCATCATTGTTCTTTATCGTTGCATAGTATTCCATTGTGTGAATATACCATAATTTGTTTATCCATTCATCCGTTGATGGGCACCTAGGTTGTTTCCATCTTTCTGCTATCATGAACAGTGCTGCAATGAACATGGGTGTGCATACATCTATTTGTGTGATAGCTCTTAGTTCTCTAGGATATATTCCAAGAAGCGGGATTTCTGGATTGTATGGAACTTCTACTTCTAGCTTTTTAAGGAAGCACCAAATCGATTTCCAAAGTGGTTGTACCATTTTACACCCCCATCAGCAGCGCATAAGTGTTCCAGTCTCTCCACAACTTCTCCAACATTTATTATTTTGTGTTTTTTGTATTAGTGCCAGCCTTGTTGGGGTGAGATGGTATCTCTTTGTAATTTTGATTTCCTTTTCTCTAATGACTAATGATCGTGAGCATTTCCCCATGTATCTGTTAGCCGTCTGAATGTCGTCTTTGGTGAATTGTCTGTTCATATCCTTTGTCTATTTTTTAATTGAGTTGTCTTTTTGTTGTTGAGGTTTTGCAGTATCTTGTAGATTTTAGAGATTAGACCCTAATTGGATTTGTCATAGCCAAAAATTTTTTCCCAGTCTGTAGGTTGTCTTTTTACTCTTTCGGTGAAGTCTTTTGATGAGCACAAGTGTGTGATTTTTAAGAGTTCCCAGTTATCTAGTTTCTCTTCTAGTGTTTGTGCATTGCTAGTTATGTTTTGTACTCTGTTTATGCCATGTATTAGGGCTCCTAGAGTTGTGCATACTTTTTCTTCTGTGATCTTTATCGTTTTTGACTTTCATTACAAAGTTGAATAGGAATGGTGAGAGTATTCTAAACCTGTTTATCCTAAAGAATCTTTCAGGTTTTTCCATTTCAGGTTATTGGAGTAAAAATTCACTAATTTTTGATATTTGTTGAATCTACCCAATAATGGTTCATTTCCATGTCTGATTTATAAGTTTGACCATGAGTTTGTCTTCAGCAAGAGCTCCTTCCCACAGGAATCCATGTGCCCTGAATTATGAAAATATTCCACAGAAATATGTCACATTTTGTCTGGCAGGGCCTTGAAGGTATCATCAATTCTGGACCAACTTTTTTTTTTTTTTTTTTTTAGTGAAACAATGTCTTTTTATTGAGGGCGTCTCAGTCCTTTGTCTACATGTGACAGTGTCTCATGCTCGGTCCAGCTGGTCTCGTGTGGAGGAGGCTCATGCAGGGGATGCCGTGATATATACACAAATGTACATACAGAGACACGGAGCACTGCTTCTTCGTGACAAGTTTCTTGGCTGAATTACATTCAGTTCTGGACCAACTTTTAAGATCATTTTACAAAATGAACATCAAGGAACAACGAACTTTTCACTCTGTAATCCGTCTGTAATATTCTTCACCACGGTCACAAGATGGCTGCAGCAGACATGGCCATACCTAGCAGAGAGGAAGGGGGCATTTCCTCCCATGCATCTATTTCCATTAGGGAGGAAGTCGTTCCCAGAAGCCCCTTTGCAAACTTTCCCACAGATCCCATTGGCCAAGACTGGGTAACCCGCCTACACTCTATCCATGAGAGATACTGACAAAGTGAGTCTGTGGCATTTTTCAGCCTCTATTGGAAGGTAAGTTCTTCTAATAATGAAGAAGGAATGAGTAGGGGTTGGAAATGGCTTCTTGGTAGGAGACATGTCTGTGAGTATGTAACAGGAGAAAAGATATTTTGTCATCAACTCAGTCCATCATATTGACTGAAATTCAATATTACTTTCATAATTAGAAGAAAATTGTTGTTGTTGTTAGTTGCCATCTAGTCGATTCTGACTCATGGCAACCCCATGTTTGCAGAGTAGAACTGTCCCATAGGGTTTTCAAGGTTTTGATCTTTCAGAAGCAGATTGCCAGGCCTGTCTTCCGAGGTGCCTCTGGGTGGGTTCTTCTAGTAGTTGAGCATGTTTGAGCCACCTAAGGTCTCCTAGAACAAAATAGGGATACTTCTTTAAAAATCTGTCCCAAGAATCCCAGTCATTTTAACTAACCTCCCAGCTATCACTTCTAGCAAGAAACACAACTTATTTAGAGAAGTCCAACTTATATGAATGTCAATTTGTGGAACAAGGAGAGAATAAAGGAAACAATTAACATTTGCTCTTGCCTGCCATGTGTTGGGTCTTTACAATACATAATTGCCTTTAATCCTTTCACCCACCTAGTGAGATAGATGCCATTGTCCCTCATTTTACAGATGAGAAAACTGAAGCTCCGAGAATGGAAGTGCCTTGCTCAGGGTCACCCAGCCTGGTAGCTTAGCTCAGCTAACTCTGCCTGGCTCCAAAGTTCATGTTCTTTTCTTTGGGTCATTCTGTTTCCCATCTCCCCTTCCCAGTTATTTGTAAGGATAAGTCTTGAGGATCAGGAAAGTAATTTCCTGGACTTCAGCTGGGCCTAAAACATCATTCTGAAGTAAAAATAATCAGAGCCTGGCTTGTTATTAAATAATCCACCAGACAGGCCTTAGATTAGCAATAGAAGTGAAATTCCATCAAACTATCTCTGGGGATGCCATTTAGCAATATTTAGTGAGGCATAAATTAGTCTGGCCAAAGAGTTTAAGTCTCTCTCTGATTCAGGCAGCCGTCTTGAGAGAGATGGCCATTGGGGAATTCAGCCTTCTGGTTCAGATTTTCCGTAGACAAGGTTCTGGAAGAGTCATCATTCTCTTAGTACTTGCTCTTAGCAAAGCGCTCTTCCTGGGCACTTTACCCACTAGGTTTGTTGTTCGGCCTCTGCCTTCCCTGCAAGACTGTGAACGGTAAGAGCTCACCTTGTTCACCCCTGATTTTCAGGCCCAGCACCTGACACAAAGTGTTGTTACTGTTGTTAAGCTGCCATTGAGTCGGCCTGACTCATGACGAACTCGTGCACAATGGAATGAAATGTTGCCTGATCCTGTACCATCCTCCTGACTGGTTGCAGCCTAAACTGTCGTAACCCATCTGGTTTCACTAACTGATTTTTGGAAGTTGATCACTAGGCCTTTTGTCCTAATCCATCTTAGCCTGGAAGCGTCGCTGAAACCTGTTCAGCATCATAGCAATACACGAGCCTCCCCTGACAGACAGGTGATAGCTGTGCTTTAGGTGCATTGGCTGGGAATCAAACCCAGGTCCCCCACATGGAAGGCAAGAATTCTACCACTGAACCACCAGTGCCCCTGGCACATAGTAGCGCTCTCTTAAGTGCTTGTTTAATTAGTTGATTGATTAACAAATCATCGACATACTGTCACTCAGTTGTCCCCAAACTAAGTGCTCAGGGTTTATAAAGCTCCAGATGATCAGCTTAGATCCAATGATGGAATCTGCCTCCATAGTACCTGATGGTCTTTAAGAGCTTTCCAGGAGCAATCACTTCTGCTCCTGTGAGCTTCCTGTGCCCCGGAGCTAAAGTTGTGGATTAGACACTGCTCCCCTGTGATAGACTTCAGGCTTCCTTCCAGCCCTCGCTTAGGTGACCACAGAAGCCTTATAGATGGCAGTACCACTTTAAATCCAGAAAAGAGAGACACTGGCTCTTGGCCCTGTACTTTACGGAGGCCCATATATTACAAACACACACAGAATTTTGTCATTTTCTTTACAAATATTTTTGTAAAGAACACACAGGCACTCTTGTCATTTGGGATCTAGCACTCAACGCTGGCACCGTGCAACCCATAACTCTAAACATCTTCTCCTACAGTTAACACCATTCAGGCCCCAGGGAAATGCTTATCCACATCTCTTGCTGTGTGTCCTCTAAACAACAGAACTGTATCTAAACGTTTTTTAATGGGCTGTACCACGGCTGACAGTCAGACACTGCTTCCAGGTGTGGGGAGGATTTGAGTGGTGGAATTACTTGGATAAAAGAAAAAAACAAATCAATTAACTTGTCAAATTCTTCCCCTCAGCATGAATGCAGATTCTTGCACAATAAAGCATTGTTTCCCAGCAGTGTCGACTGTACAATATCTTGCTGCTGTCCATGTTCCAATTTGTGATTCCTGAAGTATTTGTAAATTAGTTCTGTATTCACAAGAGTTGCTCTTGGCAAATGAGAAACCGTTATGCAATATCAACAATTTTGCTACTCTTAAATTTGCATACATGTTTGCCTAGATGTAGAATGAATGATATGTGATACCAGTTCTTTGAATTGGCAACTTGATGTTGTTGCCATTTAGCAACATTGAGGCATAAATTAGTCTGACCAGAGAGTTTAATTCTAAACTCTAGAATCTAGAGTAACAAATAATCCTACTTTTATAAAAATATTTAATTATGTTTAAAAAATTAATTTCAGGTTTATTTAAATAATTTTGATTTTAAAATTTTAAATTCATTTATTATAATTTATATTTTGCCTTTTATTTGTAATTATTTTTAATATTTTAGAGGAAAAATAACCTTTGGGGAAACATATATGAAAAATATTTGAATGTTAATTTTAATATTTTATATTTGATTTACTTTTATATGAAAATTTTGTATAGTTTGAGTATAATTTTTAACCCTATGATCATTACTGTCAATAGGATACAAATTGTGTAAAAACTTGACTTAGACAACATAACTAGTGATTTTTCTGAAAGGACAGCAAGAAAAATAAATTTAATAGAATAAACACATAATTACTTACAAATTACGTATTATTATTTTGTTATCCAAACATCACAAGTCTATGAACAAAACACTCAGACAATTCACTATAATAGTTAAATTTGGTCATCTTTAATATTTTTCTGACTTACAGTTACATAAATCTTAACTTTACACATATTTTTCAATTTTGACATTATGAAGGTATAGTGTCACAGTAGGCAGATAGAACATATTTAACAGTTTATTTCCCTGATACATAACTGTTAAATATTTAAACTCATAGTACATGGGCCTCCACGTATATTCTTGTCTCAGGTTCCACAGTTATGGGCAAAGCCTCTAGCTGGTCTTTCTGCTTTTGGCCTCACCTCTCAAATTCCATTCTCCACACAGCAGCCAGAGTAATTTTTTCTTAAAGACATATATAAGATCATGTCATTCCCCTGCCAGAAACTCTCCAGCAGCTCCCCATTGTACTAAAAATAAAATCAAAATTCCTAACAGGCCTGGAAGCCCCGTCATGGTCAAATCCTTGCCTGCCTCCTCTGTCACTAATCTCCTGCCAGCTATCCAAGTCACTTTCAGTTCCTCAAACACACCAAGTTCTTTCCTGCCTCAGGGCCTTTTCTCTTGTTTCCCCCTCTGGAAAGCTCTTCACAGATCTTCTCTTTCTCATCATATAGGTCTCAAAAGTCACCTCTATAGACAAGTTTGCTTTTCTCTTCTAGCATCCATTGAGTTCTTACTATGTGCCTGGCACTATACCAAGTGTTCTAGATGTGTTAACTCTAATACTTTCAACAATTCTCTGAGATAGGTATTTTATGAGATCAGAGAGATCAACTGATTTGCTCAAGGTCACACAGCTGGTAAGTGGTAGAGCTGGGATATGAACCCAGGCTCCAGAGTCCCACTCCTAATTCCTAGGCCATTCTGCTCACCCAAACTAAGTAAAATAGCTCCCTCCCTGCCCCAGTCATCACATTGTTGTTGTTGTTGTTAGGTGCCATCGAGTCAGTTCCTACTCATAGTGACCCGATGTACAACAGAATGAAACACTGCCTGGTCCTGCGCCATCCTCACAATCATTTCTATGCAGCCACTGTGTCAATCCATCTCGTTTAGAGTCTACCTCTTTTTTGTTGACCCTCTACCAAGCATGATGTCCTTCTCCAGGGACTGATCCCTCCTGATAACATGTCCAAGGTATGTGAGACATAGCCTTGCCATCCTTGCTTCTAGGGAGCATTCTGGTTGTACTTCTTCCAAGACAGATTTGCTCGTTATTTCGGCAGCCTTTCGTATATTCAATATTCTTCGTCAACACCACAATTCAAAGGCATTAATTCTTCTTCGGTCTTCCTAATTCATTATCCAGCTTTCGCATGCATATGAGGTGATTGAAAACACCATGGCTTGGGTCAGGGGTAACTTAGTCCTTGAAGTGACATCTTTGTTTTTTAACACTTTAAAGAGGTCTTTTGCAGCAGATTTGCCCAATTTCTGTTATAGCAGCACTAGATAACCAAGACAAGTGGTCTACAGTAAATGAGGCAGATACGCCAAACTCTCTCAGCAGAATATCAAGGAAGAGGTCAAAGACTCAGGGAAGGAGATGCATTAGAGGACATAGTAGATGAACTGGTCAGTAACAATGTTGCTAGGTTGAAAGAGTTAGACCTTGTGGGATGAAGGTTTAGAGGCCAACAAAGCTGAGTTCCACACCCCACTTTTGAGCTTTGTGACGTTGCACAAGTGACTCAAATTTTATGAATTTCAATTTCCACAAAACAAAAAACCAAACCCAATGCTGTTGAGCTGATTTCCACTCATGGTGAGCCCATGTGCTATACAGTAGAACAGCTCCATAGGTTTTTCTTGGTTTTAATCTTTACAGAAGCAGATCACCAGGCCTTTCTTCTGTGGTACAACTGGATGGGTTCAAGCCATCAATCTTTTGTTTAATAGTCAAGAGCAAAAAATTTGTGCTACCCAGGGACCCTTCTTCACTTCCCCAACTGTAAAATTAGTATACTAGTACCATCGCATTATAGAACAGAATAAAATGCTGCTTAGTCCTGCACCGTCCCCATGATGGGCTGCAGATTGGACCATTGTGATTCATAAGGTTCTCCTTGGCTGATTTTCAGAAGTAGATAGTCAGGCCTTTCTTCCTACTTCATCCAAGTCTGGAAGCACCGCTGAAACCTGTTCAGCATCACAGCAACACACAAGCCTCCACTGCCAGATAGCTGGTGGCTGCACATGAGGTGCACTGGCCGGGAACTGAACCTGGGTCTCCTGAATGGAAGGCAAGAATTCTCCCACTGAACTGCCAATGAGTCGAGGCCAACTCAAAGGCAGCTAACAACAACAAACTCCCAATTATACCACCCAGATTTTCTTACTCTCCTCTGGCTCCTTCTGCTTTTAACTCCCCCCAGGGTTGGGGTAGGGAGGGGTGATTAAAGACAAGAGGCAAGAGGGCAGTGAAGTCCCTTCTTGGCTGCTGAAGGCCCAGCATGAATCAAATGCTGGTTCCCTTGGAGTCCATCTACATGCATAGCTCCCAGATGTAGGAGATGAAATCCAGAAGGCCCTTTTCTGACCTTCCCCTCAGCTGTGATCCTGATGGACCCTGCCCTTACGCTCTCACTTGGCAGAGAACCTTTTTGGGTAGACGACCCAGAAGATGGCTCATGAGAGGGTTTCCTTCTGCTCCATCCACACTGCCCACAGGGAACTAGTGTTTTCTTCTATGCAGTGTACAGCAACGAGGCTGCCCACTACTGCCCTCTCTGTCCTACAATCTCCCCTTGTTTCCCTTTGTTCTCCACTTCAGTAGACCAGAGGACAGGTCAGCAAGTCTGTTAAATAAGAAGATACCCAACCAAGAACGAGATGTCCCTCCCCTCCTTCATGCCAGCATCCCAATCTCTATAAGTAGTTCTCTTTGGATCCTCCCCACTCCCATTTGGCTTGGGGTGTGTATGCGTTGTCAAATAAAAATCACATCCAGACTTTGACAGGGAGAAGCTTTACTCAGAAAGAGAAGGGGAAAGGGACTATTGTGGCAGTGGGGGAGGGACTACTACAATAAGAACGTTCTGACCATGAGATCTGCAAGCGTCTCAAAGACTTAGGGAAAAGAGTTTTCTTTCATAGAGACTGAGAGCAAACAAGGATAGGAAAAAACCCAGGTGTGGGGAAGTGGGGTGAGTGGGTGACATCAGCAAATAGTAAATCAGAGTTTTTATGCTGAGGCCAGCCTATTCTCTGGAGAGACCCTTACAGAGGGGTTGTATGTTGGCTTGGAGTCCCTGGGTGGTGCAAACGGTTAACTTGCTTGGCTGCTAACCAAAAGGCGAGAGGTTCAAGTTCACCCAGAGGCTCCTCAGAAGAAAGGCCTGGCGATCTACTTCTGAAAAATCAGCCATTCAAAACCCTGTGGAGCACAGTTCTACTCTGACACGCATGGGGTTGCCATGAGTCGGAGTTGACTCAATGGCAACTGGCAGTATGTTGGCTTAGCTGAGGGTAGGCTAAAGTTCAGGGACTTGGGGGAAGAAGAGAAGCTTAACCAAAGTTTGGTTAACAAGCACTTTCTTTCTGATTGATCAGTGAGGACAAGCAATTCAGTTACTCATTTACGAGGGAAAGAATGGGAATTTGGAGTATCTCTGTCTGGCCTTGTCACAGGTAAACGAGGGGCATCTGTGAATCTAAGCATATGGGAACGGTGCTTTTTTTCAGTCAAGTGTTTTCTAGAACACAAAGGGTGGAGAGATTTCTTTAACCATTGCTGTTTTCCATGATCACAGAGTTCACATAAAATTCAACAATAACAGTGTGGAGGAGCAGTCCTCTCTGGGATGTGGCTCATGGATCCTGCCAATCTGGGGGGACCTGAAGGCTATGAGGAAGGCCCAGCAAGGGCAGCACGGGCCAGAAACTGAAGACCAGGATGAGCAAGGGCGGCTCCATGGATGCCAGAGGGGTGGCTGTCTCCCCATTCCACCCCTACATGCCTCCTGGCATGAGCCCCTGGAACCCTGACACAATTCTGGATAAAGGAGAATGGGGGCGGGGGAGTCCTGAATTGAAAGAGGTTTAGTTTCATCTGTATAATGGAATGAGGGCTTTTAGTAGAAATTATATTTAGTGATTTGAGTATGTAGACCTTGCTATTCATACTACTGAGTCTCTTGGTGGTGCAGACAGTTAATGCGCTTGGCTGCCAACCAAAAGGTTGACAGTTTGAGTCCACCCACAGGTACCTCGGAAGAATGGCCTGGTGATCTGCTTCCAAAAACTCGACAATCAAAAACTCTATGAAGCACAGTTCTACTCTGACACACATGGGGACGCCATGAGTCGGAATCGACTGGGTGACAACCGACTTTTTATTCGTATTACAAAATAAGAACTTTCCACTATATGGTATTAAAACTAGATGCTGTGTTTTATAACAGTTCTACTACTCAAAATGTGATGCCTGAACCAAGAGCAATGATATCACCTGGGAGTCTGTAAGAAATACAAACTCAGGCTCCACCTCAAACCATCTGAATCAAAACCTGCATTTTACAAAGATTCCCAGCGTGGTTCACATACACATTCAGGTCTGAGAAATACTAGCCTAACTAATGTCAAAGCTGATTTAGGACTATGAACTCTAAGCTAGACCTCCACCAGACCAAAATGAAGACTCTTCCTTAACCTATGGTCAATGGGATCGTTTTAACCAACTGCTTACGAAGCTGTTGACTCATTCCACTTTACCCAGCATGCAAGATCAATCCTTAATTAGCATAACCACAATTTACTCCCCTCTTCCTAGCAGCTAAAGATTCCTGAGTCCACTCCTTCAGGGAGCACTCAGTAAATTTCTTCTTGGTGGATGCTCCTTTGTCTGGCAAACAAGACTGTCATGAACTTTGCTTTCTTTTAATAGTTGTCTCTACAGAATGTGGCCATCACTGCCCTAAATACCTTGTTCAAGGCACTGCATGGCCTAACCAATGCCTCCAGCGTTTTCACGGTGGGAAAATGGGGAGTGAGGCTGAACACCAGGTGAGTGTGCAGGAGTGGATGAAGAGTAATCCAAGGAAAGCACAGCCTCAAGAAACGAGCTGAACTCTAAGCACCTGTCAGGAGAAAACACAACCCTTTCGGTGGCTGAACACCCCAATCTGGGCTAAAATAACTGGGATTCAGATGATTCTGGGTATTTTTTTGGCATGGAGTCTTGCACCTGGAAAACCCAATCATCCTGGCTTCGCTGCTCTTTTTACTATGCTAGGTAGTGTACTAAATATGTTAAGAGCTAGGCAGTCTCCAGCGTGGGTGTTAATGAGCAACGGTTCTCACCTGGGGAGGCAGGTAAATGTGGGAGCCAGGGCTCTGATTAGCTGGCCTCTGGTGGGGGTCCAGGAACCTGTAATGCAAACAAACTCTCCAATTAGTTTTGATACTGGCAAATTATTTTTTGTTCATCAATTAGGCATGAAGCCTTTGCTGGGCACTAGGTTCTTCCCATGTCAGCTCACTGAGAGGAAGGACTTTGACAAATTAATAAGAAAAATAGACAACCCAATAAAAAAAGGGACAAAAGAGTTTAACAAGTATTTCCCAAAAGAACTGCTAAATGTCCATCAACAACAGAACAAATAAGTTGTCACATATGCAGTTATTCAGTGGAATAGCAATGAGAATTAGAAACTATTAATCGCATCCAAAAACATAATCTGAAAGACATTATGATGAAGGGAAGTAGCCAAACACAAAATTGTCAATGCACTTATGAAGAAGTGATCAACTTCATTAATCATGAAGGCAATGCAAATTAAAAACAAAATTAGCTATGCTAAAAGAAGCCAGACAAAAGAGTACATACTGCTTGATCCTGTTTATATAAAACTCTAGTGACAGAAAACGAATAAGTAGTTACCTGGGGCTAGGGGTGAGATTGACTGGGATGGGGCACAAGGAAATGTTCACTAACTTGATTATGGTGGTGATTTTTTAACTTGTCAACATTCATCAAAATGTACAATTAAGATGGGTGCGGTTTATTGTATGTAGTCTAAGTACACCTCAGTGAAGTTGATTTCTAAAAGCAAAATTAGATACCACTACATTCTCACCAGAACTGCTAAAATGAAAATTACCAAGGGTTGGCATGGATGCAGAGCAACTGGAACTCTCATAAATTTGCTGGTGGGTACAACTACTTGGGAAAACTCTGGCAATTTCTTATAAAGTTATATATACACTGACCATATAACCTAGCAATTCCACTAAAATATACCTGATTTTGAACATTCACAAAAGAACAAATAGTAAAATGAAGCCCAAAGAAATGCATAGGCATTTTTATACAAATAAAACCAAAGCCAAACCCGTTGCCTCTCGTCATTCAGAATCACACTGATCCTACAGGACAGAGTAGAACTTCCCCATACTGTTTCCAAGGAGCGCCTGATGGATTTCAACTGCCGACCTTTGGTTAGCATCCGTAGCTCTTAACCACTACGCCACCATATACACATAGATTCACCAAAAAAAATGTACAAAACAATTCATAGTAGCAAATGTTTAAGTCAAAAACTAGAAACAATATAAATGTTCATCAACAATAGAACAAGTAAATAAGTTGTCATATATTCTTTGAATGGAATAGCAATGAGAATGAGAAACTATTAATTGCATCCAAAACCAGATTAACCTCAAAGATATTATGTTGAGGGGAAGTAGCCAAACACAAGAGTACATATTGTGTCATTCCACATTCCACGTAGGTTAGCCTAACAAAACTAATCTACATTATTAAAAGTCAGGTTAATGATTACTTGGCTGAGGAAGGTAATGACTGGGAGTGGGCGGGAGGGGGATTTGGGGTGCTGCTGTGAAGCGGGTGTATACATATTTCAATAAAAAGTTAACCCAAAATTTGCATTTATGAGACAATCAGAAGTTGGAACACAGACTGGGTATTAGGCTACATTAAAGAATTGTTAATTTTGTTAAATATGTTAATGGCCTTGTGGATATATATATATATATATTTAATGCACTAAATCTCTTAGAGATAAATACTAAAGTATACAGATTACTGTGATGTCTGGGGTTTGCTTTTAACAATTCCGCTGGATGGGGAGGGATACAAACAACATTGATACATGTTGATTATTGTTGAAACCGGCTAATGGGTACATAAGGGTTCATTTTACTATTCTCTCTGCTTTTGTCAATGTTCAAAATACTCCACTGAGAAAAAATGAAAGAATACAGTGCTTTTGAATTATAGAATTTCATGCCACTCCCTTTACCCCGACTCTCGGCTTCTTCCCGTAAAATGGGGTTGATGAAACTAGCACTATAATCAAAGGGACGCTTTGAGGAGCTAATGAAGCAGTGGAAGAAAAGTGCTTTAAGAAATGCTGCTTTATTATTACTTACTATTATTACTATGGTTGCCAGCACTAATTTGCTGCCTTCCAAGTGTTTCCTCGTTCCTTAACGATAATGGTTTATTCCACTCTTTCTTCGTTTCTTTCCAATTATTCCTTCTTCCTACTTCCCGCACTCCGCCCCTCCCCCCAGAAGCCCCAATGGTTTGGCCCGGCTTCCCCAGGGGAAACCCCGTTGGGTGCAGCAAGCCGAGTCTGCAAGTGCCCGCGTTCTCCGCCCCCGAGACCGCAAGGATCACTCCGCGTTGTGGGTGGGCCGGTAGTCGTGGGGCAGGGCACAAGATGCGAGCGCCGATTGGTCAGGACACTCGTAAACATCCGGTAGGGTGGGACGGAGCCGGAAGTCGAAGAAGGCAGTGTGGCTGAGGCGGTTCGGGAGGTTTCGCTCTCGGAGTGGGTGCCCCTGGGCGCCATGGGCTGGGGCAAGGCATGCTGAGGGGCACGCGGTGCGCTTGAAGGGAACGCAGGCCTGGGCCATGGCCGGAGCTCGGGACGCCGCTGCCGCTTCGGCAGGGTCCTCTGCCTCTTCTGGCAATCCGCCGCCGCAGGAGCCGGGACTCGGGGAGCTGCTGGAGGAGTTCTCCCGAACTCAGTACCGGGCGAAGGATGGGAGCGGAATGGGCGGCACCAAGGTGAGCCCAGGGGAGAGATGAGCACGAGGAAGTGGCCCCTGGCTTCGGGAGTTAACGGAGAAAAGACTGAGCTCAGTCAGGGTCAGAGGAGGGCAAGAATGGTACACACGCTGAGGAAGGAGAGTTTCCCGGGGTCTGGACGCGGAGAGAAAGAGTTGTATTTAAAAATCACAAAAGAAGGAACAAGGGTCAGAATGAGCCAAGGAAGAAGGTCCTTTAGATTTGAGATAAGGTGTTTGGGGGTTAGGGGTCAGAGGTGAGGAGCCAGGTTCAAAGGTTATAGAGGAAGAACTGACGAAGGTTATTACGCTGGGTCAGAGTAGGGTAGGGGAGAGTGTTGGGCAAAAGCCTCCAAATCTAAATAAAAATAGGGAGAGGATTCCTTAGGGTCAAAGATCAGAATGAAGGGACTGGGGCGATGAGGCAGGATGGAGCCAGGAGATAAACCTGCCCTTCCAGGGTGACTTAGGCTTTTCCCTTTTCTCTCCTTATAAAGCAGGAAGACAGCCTATACTACCTCAGTGTTCCTTTACCAAGAGCGGGGCTTGGTTCCTCTCTCTTCCCTCCTTGGGATTTCCCTTGATCTTATCGACAGACTAGGAAGGCTTCACGACTGGTCAGGCCATTCTCACCTTAGACACTGCGTGGCAGTCACGGGGTCTTGCTGACCCTGTCGTCTCTTCTTCCGCACGTGGTTTTGCAGGTTTGGCATCAGGTTTTCCAGTGGGATTCTGTTCCATCTTAGCCACCAAAACACTGGTTTTGCTCCAGAGGTTACCTACGCTGGGACTCCAGTTGGCATCTGCTAGTCTTTGGGGGTTACCCAGGGAAGACTTCAGTGGGGATGGGGCTTCTCCACTCTCCAAACAAGTATTTTTCAGAGTGTATTTGGAAGACCACCTGTTTCCGAATCAGCTGGGGTACTTGTTAAAGATTCCTTGGCCCTATCTCAGTCCTACTAAGTCACAATATCTGGGGATGGGAACCAGGAATTTCTGTTTTGTAATGGGCTTCTGAATGATTCTCATACACCTTAAAATTTGAGAATTCCTGCTTTAAGCCACTGTTGTTGTTGTTTTTTTTTCCCTCCGTTGGTCTTCCACTACTGAATGCTCTTTAAGGACTCAGGTCTTGTGAGTAGCTATGAGAGGTCATTGGTTTGGTTGGACCCCTCTTCCCATCTTACAGGCCCCGAAAGAGGAGGGTTGTCATAAGTTACACCTGACTTCCACTGCAGCTATCCTTAATACCTCTCCAGGTGCCTTTCTGTGAATAAGAATTTGAGTTCTTGATCTCTTACAAACTCCTCAAGATGTTACAGGCCTTACGCCTTTTTTTCTTTTTTTTTTTAAGCAGGCTTTTCCCTGAACTGTGAACAAAACGAGCAATTTACTTTAGGGGAAGCTGTTCCTTCTGTGTCATAAGTAAATGATGTGTGAGGAGACAGCTTTTTCTGCAGCTCATTACACTGATTAGAGCTTCTGGGTGCTAGTCTGTAGCTGGAGAATGTGGAGCAGTCCGGAGCCAAGGCAAGATAATGGGTTAGTGCCAGTTAAAGTAACCCACAGCAAGAGTTCTTACTATTTAATGGATTGTGGATCCTTTTGAGGATCTACTGAAAGCTACAATATTCTTCCCCAAATAATATACAGTTTCATATGCAGTGTTGAGGAGTTCAGAGTTTGCCCCAAATGTACCACATATGGGTTAAAGTACTGCATGTTTAGGCCCGTGACCCAGCAACATGCCTCCTCCCAGCATTGAATCATAATCACAGAGGCGCATGCCATTCCCGGTGACCTCTTCAGGTCATGCAGCACCTAATTCTCACGCTCAGAACACCAGGATCTTCCCTTCTTCACACTCAGGTCTTTCTCCTCCGTACAGGTTGAGCGCATTGAGAAGAGATGTCTGGAGCTGTTTGGTAGAGATTACTGTTACAGCGTGATCCAAAATGTGAATGGGGAGATCTGTGGCCACTACCCCCGGCACATCGTGTTCCTGGAGTATGAGAGTTCTGAGAAAGAGAAAGACACGTGAGCATCATGTAACTGTGGTATACCTGTGTCAGGAGGCCCTGATGCTCTTCCCAGAAGTCCAGCTGCAGCTGGTCAGGGTGGGCTCATTTTCCTCAGGTGTTAAGATTTATGGGCATCTTTGCTTGAGAGTTTGATGAGTTAGATTGGCCTAGGTAGCCTGATATAGAATGAAGGCTTTGGAGTCACAGCCCTGGATTTTTGTCTTCACCCCAGAGCTCATTGTCCACACATTTGACCTCACACTTCACCTCTCTGAACCTCATTGTCCTTTTGGGGGTGTGGGGGATGGGGGGTGTGCTGTGTTAAGACACACGTAAGAGCATTTTACCACATGTAGTCCTTAAGAGCCTGAGGTCTGGTGTCAGAATGCATGAGTTTACATCCTGACTGTCCCTCTTGCTGGCTGGTAACCAGCCTTGGGCTTGTTATTGAACCTCTTTGTCTCTTAGTCATCTCATCAGTAAGTCTACCTCATGTGGTTCTGTAAGGACTAATTAATATCCTGGAGAAGTAGCTGGCGTAGTCCCTGATGATCAGTGGGGCTAATACAAGCTTGGTGTGGTTGCTGTAAGAATTAGAAATAAGAGCTGCCATTTATTGGAAGCCTACCAAGGACTGAGTGCTTCATGTGAGATAACAGCCAGTACCAGAGCAGATGTAAAGCACCTGGCCCGTAGGTAGTCAATAAATGGTAACAATTGTTTGACATTAACAAATAATCACAAAACGCAGTGAGGCTCCAGACAATGCCTTATGTTTACCTCAAGGTTGATTCCCCTAATCTTCCTGCTCATTGCTGACTTTGAGGGGATTCCAGGAGCTGTTGTCCACAGCACCTACTGAAAATGTGGCCCTGTGGTATGCTGTTGTGACGACTGCTGTGGTAGAGTCATGGGGCTGAAAGCATGGCCTTTGGGGCACCCCGAACTTATTAGAAATGCAGCATCACAGGCACCATCAGAACCAGACACCCAGGTGATACGGATGCACATTAAGGCTTGAGAAGCACTGCTGTAGGCAGGCTGGGCGAATGGATGATTTCTGTCTTGTGTGGTGGTGTTTGGGAGACTCGTGCTAGAGACGCCTTAGAGCTGAACTTGGAAGGATGAGTAGGAGTTTCCTTGAAGTGTCCTTAGGGACCAACTTATATAGGGTCTTGATCGTCAGGCTGAGGAGTGTGGACATGCGGATTGTGCGTGGGTGTTAAGAGTGGCTTTGTCCCTTGGCTCATTAAAATTATGGATTCTAGGGTATCTCTCAGGCCCTCTGAATCACAATCTCCATTCTCAGAGAGCTCCTGAGATGAGTCCTATTTGCTGAGGCCCAAGACCCACCGTAGGGAACCAGAGGGGGCTTTCAAGCAGAGGAGCCAGGTCAGAGGCGTTCAAGGAATAAGCCTTAGTTTCCTCATCTCTGAAATGGGAATGTCTAAAAGAGTGCCCATCTCAGATGCAAGGTTGTTGTGGGGTCCACTGAGAAAATGAATGTACGTAGGTCACAGAAATATTGTATTAGTTGTGTAACCAAAGAACTCCAAGAATCTCTAAGCCTAAAGAATTGGGCTTCGTTATGGCCCAGTTTGTGCTTCTTGTCTCTTCCTAACTCCACTTCTCAAAGCTAGGTAATCATACATTCTCTAAGCCCTAAAGTAATGTTTTTGAGCACAAGCTCTTCTCCGTTGCCCTTCCCCTTCTCCCCACCCTTCTTCAGTGCTGCCTGGTGGTTTTACTCTCTGGCACTCTGGTAGTAAGCTCAGCTAAGGTGGTGCTTCTCAAACTTGCCCTGGGAGTGAATCACCTGGTGATCTCGTTAAAATACAGAATCTGGTTTAGTAGATCTGGTGGGGTTAGAGATTCTGCATTTTCCAGCAAGCTCCCCCGTGACACCAAACTGCACTGTGAGTGGCAATACTAAGGAACTCAGTCTTGGATGCACCCCAGCTTTTCCTGGAAGGAAACGAGTTTATGCTGATTCAGTGTAGCCCTTAAAGAGAAGGAAACTAATATTGGTTGAGTGCTTACCTTTTGCCAGGTGATGGGGGTTTCGCATACACTAGCTCATTTAAGTCCTACAACTCAGTGAAGACGATGGTTCATCCCCATTTTACAGATGAGAAAGTCAAGACTCAGAGGAGTAATTTGCCTTTGCCCAAGGTCACAGAGATAGTGAGTGGATTGGGGTTAAAAGCCAGGTCTTCCTACCTCTGCTGCGTCCACCCGTTTGACATTTTTTTCTTTCACCGCCACCATCTCTCACCTTGTTTAGTAAGAACTCACCTTCCCAGCCATAGTCTTGGTCAGTCTCTGCGTAACATCCTTAACCCTAGAGGAATTATCAGTCTCTTTACCTTTCAGTCCTTGTGAGGCCTTGAAGTGGTGTTGAAGTGATGTTGAATGGAGGGTGCCTATTTGTTGAAGGGAAGGGAGGATGTGTATGTTTGGGTGGGAAGAGATCAGATTGTCTGCTTCCTTACATACCTGGCTTTGGTATTAGTATGACACTAATTAGACAGATTTACACAGAATAGAACTGAATTTAGGAAGTGGTTTGCTCCTGTTAGCCCATCTCCCAAACTCAGCCCATCAGCTAGAGGTATAAGCCTGGACAGGATTATCTGAACAGCCAGTGCATGTATTTAGACACCAGGGATACAGTTGGAAACCAGAGAGACGAAGTCCCCACCCTTAGTTTTAATGTATAACACAGACCATTAAACAAGCAATAACAAAGTATTGACAAGGACTGAGTTGGTAGAAGTACAGGTGAGGCAATGGGGGATAGTGGTTAAGGCCTTGGGCTCCAGTGGCCACCCACCAGGATTTAGAATCCCTGCTGTCCTGAGACCTTGGACTGGTGATTTCATCTCATTAAAGCCTCAGATTCTTCATCTGTAAAATGGGGCTATGAGAACTGATGGAGATAATGCAAATGTAAGCCCTGCGTTGTGTCTGGCATCTGTTGAATACTAGCGGCAGGCACATTTATTTCAGGAAGTTTTGCAGCACATAGTGGGAGCAGCTAACCTAGTTTGGGGAGTATGGTGGTGGCCTGGGAAAGCTTGCCATTGGAAGTTATGTGACAACAGCATTTTCTTGGTCTGAAAATAGTCTTATTTGTGTTTAAATAAAATTTAATCAAATAATACAATTTAAAAAAATTTTTAAATCTCACCATCTGGTAACTTCTTGCCGGAAACCTCAGTGCATATACTACAAATATAAATAACACAGGTCTACGTTTACTCATTCTAATATGAGTACCATGTGCTGACACAGCTCAGCGCTTAGCACTGCGATAAAAAGATCCTAGGGACAAGAGATAATAAAAATAACAATAGGAACTAAGAGAACAGAAACTGAATTGGTTCCTTGGGCTGGGGAACCAGTACAGTATTCACTGGCTAGCCTAACAAGAAAAGGGATGCCTCTACATTAAAAGACAGCCCAGAGTCCTGAGAGGGAACTAGCTACCTTGGTTTTTGGGACCATGTTTGCTGGACTTAATGTGGGATAATCAAATACAGCTTCAAGGCATTTAGAGCTCTGAGGGAAATGCTGGGAGGAACCAAGTGGATTTGAGTTGTAACAGACGGCTGACCCTGACCCTGACCGGAATCTCTGGAAATGGCCTGGGGCCACCAGTAGGTGGGAGGGAGGAGAGCAGTTAGTGTTCAGGGAAGGAAGATACCAGGAGCAGAACTGTATGTGCTCTCTCATTTCTCACAGAGTTTGGTTAGGTAGTTGCTTTGTATTGTCTTTTTATTTCATAGAGAAATGGAGGGGGGAGGTGTGACAGAGCTCTGGTTCTCAGTGGCCCATGCATGTCTAGGCACCGCCTGGTGGGTCCGCGCTACCCTGTAGACACTCTGAAAAGGCACCCAGCCTCTTCAAGTTTGCCATTCTTCCTCCTTCCTTCAATTAAGAAAAAAATGTTCCATTACAAAACTAACATCTTAAATCAAACCTTACAGAAAATGCACCATGGAAAGCGTAAATCCTCTTTTACCGCCTCATTCTTTTTCCAGGATCATCAAACTGTTTTGACTTAAGTATATGTATATTTTTTAATTTTATTGTGCTTTAGGTGAAAGTTTACAGTGCAAATTAATTTCTCACTCAAAAATTTATACACAAATTGTTTTGTGACATTGGTTGCAATCCCTGCCGTGTGTCAGCACTCTCCCCCTTTCCACCCTGGGTTCCCTGTGTCCTTTCATCCAGTTTTCCTGTCCCTTTCTGCCTTCTCCTCTTTGCTTTTGGGCAGGTGTTGCCCATTTGGTCTTGACTGACCTGAGAAGCACATTCCTTACATGTGTTGTTCTATAGGCCTATCTGATCTTTGGTTGAAAGGTGGACTTCAGGAGTGGCTTCAGTTCTGAGTTAGCAGGTGTCCAAGGATATAGTCTTGGGGAGTTTCTCCAGTCTTTGTCAGACCGGTAAGTCTGGTTTTTTTGTGTGATTTGAGTTCTGTTCTACATTTTTCTCCCGCTCTGTCTAGGGCTCTCTATCGTGATCCCTATCAGACTGGTAGGTGATGGTAGCCAGGCACCATCTAGTTCTTCTGGGCTCAGGCTGGTGGAGGTTGTGGTTCATGTGGTCCATTAGTCCTTCAGACTAATATTTTCCTTGCGTCTTTGGTTTTCTTCATTCTCCTTTGCCCCCAACGGGATGGGACCAATAGATGTATGTTCGATGGCCACTCACGAACTTGTAAGATCCCAGATGCTACTCACAAAGTAGGATGTAGATCACTTTCTTTATGAACTATGTTATGTCACTTGAGCTAGATGTCCCCCAAGACCATGGTCTCCAGCCCTCAGCCCCAGTAACTCAGTCCCTCAAGGAGTCTGGATGTGATTGACTTATTTCACTGAGCATAATGTCCACTCATGTTGAGATGTTTCACAGATTCATCATTGTTCTTTATCATTGCGTAGTATTCCATTGTATGTATGTACCATAATTTGTTTATCCATTCATCTGTTGATGGGTACTTAGGATGTTTCCATCTTTTTGCTGTTGTGAATAGGGTTGCAATGAACATGAGAGTGTATATGTCTATATGTATGACAGCTCTTATTTTTCTAGGATATATTCCTAAGAGTGGGATTGCTGGATTGTGTGGTAATTCTATTTCTAGCTTTTTAAGGAGGCACTATATCATTTTCCATACTAGTCATACCATTTTACATTCCTACTAGCAGTACATAAGAGTTCCAATCTTTCTGCAACCTCTCCAACATTTTATTTTCTGTGTTTTTGATTATTTCCAGTATTGTCAGGATGAGATGGTATCACATTGTAGTTTTGATTTGCATTTGTCTAATGGTTGATGATCGTGAGCAGTTCTTCATGTGTCTGCTAGCTGCCTGAATGTCTTTGGTGAATGAAGTGTCTGATCATATCTTTTGCCCATTTTTTCAATTGGATTATTTGTCTTTTTGTTGTTGAGGTGTTGAAATATTTTGTAGATTTTGGAGATCAGACCCTTGTTGGATATGTCGTAGCCCAAAGTTTTTTCCCAGTCAAAAAGGTTCTCTTTTTATTCTTTTGTTGAAGTCTTGGTGAGCATAAGTGTTTAATTTTTAGGAGCTCACAGTTATCTAGTTTTATCTTCTGGTGTTTGTACATTGTTAGTTATGGTTTGTACTGTATTTATGCCACGTATTAGGGCTCCTAGCATTGTTCCTATTTTTTCTTCCATGTTCTTTATCATTTTATGTTTAGATCTTTGATACATTTTGAGTTAGTTTTTCTGTATGATGTGAAGTATGGGTCCTGTTTTCATTTTTTTACAGGTGGCCATCAGTTTTGCCAGCACCATTTGTTAAAAAGACTGTCTTCTCTCCATTTAATGGACTTTGGTCCTTTTTTTCCTTTTTAATTGTATGTTAGATGAAGGTTTACAGAGAAAATTTGTTTCTCATTAAACAATTAATACACGTTTTGTGACATTGGTTGCCACCCCCATGACATGTCAGCACTCTCCCCTTCTAGACCTTGGGTTCCCCATTACCAGCTTTCCTGTCCCTCTCGTACCTTCTCATCCTTGCCCCTGGACTGGTGCGCCCATTTAGTCTCATTTTGTTTTATGGGCCTGTCTAATCTTTGACTGAAGGTTGACCCCTCAGGAGTGACTTCAGTACTGAGTTAAAAGGGAGTCCAGGGGCCGTGCTCTCGGGGTTTCTCTAGTCTCTGTCAAACAATTAAGTCTGATTTTTTTTTGTGTGTGTGTGAGTTAGAATTTTGTTCTACATTTTTCTCCAGCTCTGTCCAGGACCCTCTAGTGTGGTCCTTGTCAGAGCAGTCGGTGGTGGTAGCTGAGCACCATCTAGTTGTGCTGGACTCAGTCTGGTGGAGGCTGTGGTATTTGTGGTCGATTATTTGGTCTTTTGTTTTGACTTATATTTGAAGACCACTTCAGACCCTCATCTGTTAGTAGCTGTAATTTTAGTAGCTGGCTTGATAATATACCTACCTATAAAAAGGCTACAAAGAGTTCAGCAAAGTTTTTTAAAAATGTATCATTATTAACCCCAGCGGTATCCAGATACACCTAAAAAGGTGTACTCACAGGTGTGTGGGAGTTGCTGCCTTACTCTTTCTGAAACTCTGTGTGTGCATGTGTACATGCAATGCCATGCATTAACACAGCGGATCCCTAGGAGGGTTAGGATGTGGAAGGTTTAAATCCCTTGAGGACTGGGCCTGAAATTGCAGCCCTTTTAAGGAGTGAACATGAGTGTCTCACCTCCTTCCACTAGGTTACTCTGCATAGATGGGCTAGTTTCCCATTCTTTAACTTTCCTAGCCTTTTGGTTCCCTTGCTGCCAGAAGCTCTGACAGGCTGACTTGGGGCCTTTGCTAAGGATTGGTGGGTGAAGCCTGCGAGGGTAGTAGAGCCTTCCTTTAGGGAAGTGTCGTCTGGTGTGGGTGTGATTTTCTGGAGCTCATTACTAAAACTGATTCTTTCTTCTGGAGTCCCTTATCAAGCCCAGTGCATTAACTACTAAGCTTCTCAATGCCACAGATATTCTTTCCCCTCATTTGTGCCAGTGTTCCCTGCCCTGTTGTCTGTTTTAGGTTGTTAAAGATAGTTGAAGTGGTGGTGAGATTTCAGAGGGCTTACAGACAAGTGCAACATGGACCTTCAGCTCATCTCGTCATAAAAATGATCCTGCTGTTTCCAGAGGGTCTCCAGGTTTGGAGTAAAACACTGGACACCCTAGACACGATCCACGTTCAGTTTGCTATGTGTAGTTCTATATTTTATATACCATGTCTTCAATTTAGCTTTTTTTTCCACCTAAAGATTCTGAAATCAGGATGACTTAATGCTAATACCTATAGTATAAAATTTTTTCTTTCCTTGAAAAACTCAATATATCAGTGATCTAGAATTTAGGAATTATAGTATTAAATTTCAAATGAGTATTCACACACACACACATAGCCCTACTTTGGGAGTGTGTATGTACACATATACACAAGATGCCTACTTAGAAGCCAGCCTGACTTGCCCCTCTCTCCCGTGTGTTAGGTTTGAGAGCACCGTGCAAGTGAGCAAATTGCAAGACCTCATCAACCGTAGCAAAATGGCCAGATGCAGAGGACGGTTTGTGTGTCCAGTAATCCTGTTCAAGGGCAAGGTAAGGTCCATACCATGTCCTTCACACTGCCTGAGGCTCTGTTCTGAGGTAACTGCCTTAATGCAAAGTGTAGGGTCTTCATGTTCTCCACATCTGCCTGCAGAGTGTGGGGTGGTTACTGGGTGCCTGGTGCTGTCGGAAGCAGGCCAGAGAAGCCGACCATTTCTGACACTGCCTTCGAGGACAAGACAAAGCAGGGAAAGGAAGTTCCCACAAAAATACCTCTTCTTGTGTTCTGGAGCCAGACTGCCTAGGTTCAGATCCTGCCTCTGTTACTTCCTGAATGTGAGATGTTGGGCAAATACTTAGTCTCTCAGGACCTCAATTTCCTTCTGTATAAAATGGGAATGATAATCATGCATACTTAAAAGATTTATGGTGTGGATTAAATTAAGGGAGTTGTTATGTTGTTGGTTGTTCATTCTTTCAGTCATATAGCTCACCAAGACTTTATCGAGTGCTTATTACATACCAGGAGCTGTTTCAGACCTTGACATGCGTCAGTGTGTAAAGCAGACTAAAATCCTTACCCTCATGGAGCTTATATTCTAGTGACTTTTTCTCTTGGGCTCTTCAATATGGTCTCATTTCACTTGTCTTGTTATAATCTTTTGGTGTAAGTAATGTTTCCATTTTGCAGAGGAAGCAAAGGCTATGGTTAAATAACTTCCCCAAGTTCATTAAGAAAGCTGGGATTTAAACCTAGGTCATTCTTATCCTAAAACACCATCAGCATAGCACACTGTGATTTGGGGTCACATGGTGTGGTTTTAACTCTTAAGTGTAAGAGGAGTCACCAAAGAGGGACAGCAGCGTGGGCTGAGGGACCAACAGCATCATGAAGAGAGTAGGACTTGGTGTGAGTGCCTTGGAGGCCAAGTGGAACGCTAGTTGGCAGGAAGGGGCAGGAGGGCATGCTGCACAGGTGATGCAGTACTGGATCAGGCATGGCAGCAGGAAGGAGAGAGGACCAGGACTGAGCCTGCCTGCAGTGGAGGACCAGACTGGACCAGAAGGTGGCAGGGATGGAATGGAGGTGACTGAAAGCCAGCTGACGTATTTGCACGTACCGGGAGTACCACTACGTTTGAGCAGGGACATACAGAATGAAAGTAGTATTGTCGGGAAGGTTAGTGCAGGGGAAGTGGCTAAAGCAAAGGGTGCCTGGACGAGGGAATGGCAAAGATGCAATCCATTTATTCGTTCACAGGCAGCTGAGTGCCTGAGGTGCAGGAACTGGTTGTGGTGCTGTAGTTACAGGGGTTTACAGACATCACTGCAGGCACCCAGGTTGGTGGTCAGGGTTCCAAGACAGGGGGAAGGAGAGATCTGAGGGCTGCTTCAGTCCCTCAGTGTGCTTTTCTTCTGTAAAATGGGAGACAAGCAATTGGGAAAGGGGAGGTAGACAAGGGACTCGGCAGAAGGCTTCCTTGGACAGATTGATTTTAAGAAAGAGTGTCCTAGAAATGGATCTCTTAAAGCCATTTGTTCTTCCTTCCCTTTGGAAAGTGTTAATGCTCCTAGAAGTTACAGGAATCTCAGTTTGAATACCACTGCTACCCCAGAGCACAGTGCTTGTCACTAGGAAGTTAACATACAAAATATTCAAACCACTGTTTCCCAAAGTGTGTTCCATAGAACAGTAGTTTAAGGATATGCTTGTGGAAAGAGTTCCCTGTCAAATGAGCATGAGAAATATTCAAACCAGATTTGGCCAACCTCCAGTCTCCAGAATCATAAAGTACAGTGACGTGTAGTAGAGGCCCTGAGAAGTCCTGTAGCTGAGAGACCTGGGTAACTGTGTCGCATCTGGTTTCTCTTAGTGGTCTGCAAATCATTAGTAAAGAACTTCTTTGAATGCGTTTCACTAAACATCTCCGAATGGTTGGGGCTTAGTCTAGGGGTGGAGCTGTATGTCAGATAGTGGACAGACCTGTGAGAAAAGAGCCCTCAACCCACTGATCTCAGAGGAATGGCAATGAGTGGCTACTGTGTAGGATTAGTCTAAAAAGTCTTTGGTGTTCTTAAACATTCATGAGAGCTTTGCAGTTAATCCTGCTTTCTTCTTCCTTTGCTCCCTCTTCAGGCAGTATGGTACCATTTCATACCTCTTAACTTCTCTGACTCAGTCAGGGTTAATTTACCCAATAGTTAACTTGCTTACATTTTATTGTAATTATGTGTGTAAATGTCCTTTCCTCTCTGCTGGAATCCGTTTGAGAGCAGAGGCCTAGTCTTACTGCTGTACTCTCAGCACCTAGCAGAGTGCCCACTTGTAAGCGCCAGCTCAGGTAGTTCTTGGGTAAAGCAGTGCTGAGCCCTGTGCTAGGTTCTAGTGACACCAAAATGAAGAAGACAGTCTTGTCCTCACAGTTCTCGGTTAGCAAGAAACAGGGGAGGCAGCTGTCTGAACAGACAGTTGAGAGGGAAATTGAAGAGGGCAGAAGTGTGGGGTTTTCTGTTGTAAAATAGTGTCTTCCCCAGAGGTCTGTGGTGCTTGTTAACTTGTATGATGGTGGCAGTGTTTATCTCCAACCCTGCTTTGGAGGTACTTAGCTCTGCAGAGTTGGGGAAGGGGAGGTGTGTTAAGTAATGGTTTGCCAGTGAAGGTCCTCCTTCCTTCAAAACCCATTTCAAGCACTGAAGGGTAAGATATTCTCCCATACCATTTTCCCCCCAAGACTTTTACCTATCTCTCAGACAATCAAAACTGGGGCAATTCATCTTTCTCTTTGTTTCCTCCCTTCAAGAGGTGGGGAGCAGAGGTCAGCCACTTTGGTTCTTTGTGCCAAAGTTGACTACTATATTAGCAAATTCTGCTGAATGCTGTTTTGCAAGTAGAATTAGAGCCTGCTCCCCCCCCCCGCAAAAAAAAAAAAAAAAAGGCAGTTGCAGCAGTACATTCACAGGGAACTGCCGGAAATTCAGGTGTGATTCAGAAGAGGATGTGGAACAAGGGATATCATTGCTGATGTCAGATGGATCATGGCTGAAAGCAGAGAATACCAGGAGGTTGTTTACCCATGTTTTATTGACTATGTGAAGGCGTTTGTGTGGATCATAACAAATTATGGATAACATTTGTGAAGAATGAGAATCCCAGAACACTTAATTGTGCTTGTGAGAAACACCAAGAGGTGTTTGTTCGAATAGAGCAAGGTGATACTGCATGGTTTAAAGTCAGGAAAGGTGTGCGTAAGGGTTGTATCCTTTCACCATACTTAATCAATCTGTGTGCTGAGCAAATAATCCAAGCAACTGGACTATATGAAGAAGAACGGGGCATCAGGATTGGAGGAAGACTCATTAACAACCTGATATGCAGATGACACAACCTTGCTTGCTGAAAGTGAAGAGGACTTGAAGCACTGACTAATGATCAAAGACCACAGCCTTTAGTATGGATTACACCTCAACATAAAGAAAACAAAAATTCTCACAGCAGGACCAATAAGCAACATCATGATAAATGGAGAAAAGTTTGAAGTTGTCAAGGATTTTATTTTACTTGAATCCACAATCAACACCCATGGAAGCAGCAGTCAAGAAATCATACAATGCATTGCCTTAGGCACATCTGCTGCAAAAGACCTGTTTAAAGTGTTAAAAAACAGATAACATTTGGAGGACTAAGGTGTACCTGACTCAAGCTGTTTTCAGTCGCCTCATACACATGTGAAAGCTGGGCAGTGAATAAGGAAGACCAAAGAAGAATTGATGCCTTTGAATTATGGTGTTGCCAAAGGATATTGAGTATACCATGGACTGACAAAAGAACGAACGAATCTGTCTTAGAAGAAGTACAACCGGAATTCTCCTCGGAAGCAAGGAAGGCGAGACTTCGTCTCACATACTTTGGACATGTTATCAGCAGGGACCAGTCCCTGGAGAAGGACATCATGCTCGGTAAAGTGGAAGGTCAGCAAAAAAGAGGAAGACCCTCAATGAGATGGATTGACAGTGACGGCAACAATGGGCTCAAGCATAGCAACAATTGTGAAGGATGGTGCAGGACTGGGCAGTGTTTCATTCTGTCATACATAGGGTCACTAAGAGTTGGAACCAGCACGGCGGCACCTAACAGCAGTAACAACAACCTAATTAGAGAAATGGAGAGCATTCAGAGTAGATGTTGCTTTTTCAGTCAGGAGCTAAGCTGAAAGTGCCGGAGTGATGGATTAGGAATGGGACCGTGGTGCCCAGGAGCAGGTGTCCAGTGTTGGACTCTGTGGCAGGTTGGGCCCTTTCTGCAGAGTTCTGTGCCCACTTGGAGATTTGGCAGATTGCTTTCTCCCTCCCTCTGTGACTCTGGACAAGTCCTGCTGGGCCCAGGGCTAGCTGCCTTGGTTACGAAAAAGACAAGGACAGAGAGAAGGGACTTGAGAGAAGAATGGAAGCAAAAGATTTCCGAACCTTGAAAAGAATTCCAGAATCTGTCTCAAAGCTCAGTAGCCAAAGAGGGAGATGTGGCTGCTCTGAAAAAATTTAACAGAAAAAAATGCAAAGGAGAGAGAGGTTTGGGTGCCAGCAGCTTTGATGAATGGATGAGCATGGTAATCAAAACTGCAGCAAGCTGGATAGCTTCCTGTTCTGATCTGCCCTTGGCAGTGAGACCTCCCCTTACCGTCGGAGTCTTAGGGGTCCTCAGCCTGGGGATTGGCATGTTCTGCTAAGGCACTCCACCTTGCTGTTCCTCGTTCCTTGGAGGGCAATGGCTCCTAAGGGTTGGGAGTGGATGGGTGGACCTGGGAGAGTCCAGGATCCCCTGGAAATGTAGGTAAACCATGATGTGCATTTTTTTTTCTGGTGACAGTTTAAAGTTTTCATCAGATTTTCGAAGTGCTCTTAGACCTAGAAAAGTTAAGCAGCCTCCACCATAGGGCATCCTGCTAGACCCCTGGAATCCCAACCCTGGTTCTTCTATTTAGGCTTCCAGAACAGTCTTCCCACTAACTGGTTCTCGCCCCAGCCTTGAAGAACCACCCCACACCACCCCTAGTTATATCCAGGTCATCACCCTTCCCCAAGCTGCTGCTGCCCTAGAGGATCTGGTTCCCACTCACACCCCTTCCTTTGATTCTGCAGTCTTCCAGGGACCCACTTTACATTGCCAGGTGGTGTGGCCCATTCAGAAATGAACTCCACCCCCGTCACCTTGCAGTGTCCCCACTCCTGGCTTCCCACCCGGCCCCACTGTCACACCCTGTCTTTGGCTGCTCTGGTGCTTAGCCACCACCAGGGATGTCCTCTCATCCCCCAGCCCTGCTGGAGCGCATGACACACAGCTTATTCAAAGGGGCCTCCTTACAACTGGATATTGATGTTCATGCCAGTGGGCTAGTTTCTGGAATTGTAACCCTCAAACCGATCCCTTTAATGATGGTGAAAATAATAAAAGAATATTTAACCACAGTTATAGTTACTTCATATCCTTGATGAGGAAGAGAGAGAAGATAGGATTTCTTTAAAAAAAAAGACAACCCAAACATATCTTTAACTGGCTGCTGACTGCACGACTCCAAGTAGCGGTCAGCAGAAGGCTGGGGAGGTTGGTGGGTCTGGATCCTTAGCCCACCTTCCCCCTCCTGTGTGACCTGACGCATCATGTAACCTCCCTGCACCAGTTGCTCTTCGTCTGTGAAACTGCAAAAACACTGCTGGACATTTCTGCCTGACGTGTTTGTCCAGCAAGAGGGTGAGTGTTAGGAGACAGTGCTGTGCCCGGCACGCGGTGCTCACACAATAGCTGCCGCCTCCCACTGCTGCCGTCAGTGACTCTGGTGCTGGGATAGAGGTTGTGGGCTAGGTTCTAGGAATGCTCCAGACTGACTTCTGCAGCCTTGCTGCTGAGAAGGCTCTGGGGGTACTCCTGACCCATTATGCTGACCTGGAAGTGTCAGAGGAGTCCTAGCTGCTCCTTCAGCGGGTACACTTCAGAGAGCCGTCTGACCCTGACAATGCTGTCTCTCTCCCAGCATATCTGCAGGTCGGCCACGCTGGCTGGATGGGGGGAGCTGTATGGACGCACTGGCTACAACTATATTTTCTCAGGTGAATGTCGAGCAGCATCCTCTAGGACTGAGAACAAGAACCCAGACAGAGACTGTCTGCCCACTGCCACGGAGGCCTAGCTAGAGGGTGGTGGTGAGCAGGGTGGAGACTAGGACCTCCCTTTCATCAGGGACCAGGAGACAGATGGGCATTCACACGAGATGTTCTGGGTAAAGAGAGCTGCTGGGTGGAAAGAGACGTGTGGCCGCCCCTCAAGGGGGAGCCAGGGTGTCCCAGCCCACCTCAGCACTGTGGGGTGGAAGCTGGTCGGGAGGCCCCTGGATGGAGCCACTGACACAGGCTTCTCTGACAGGGGGTGCAGATGATGCTTGGGCAGATGCGGAGGACATCACGGAGGAGGACTGCGCTCTTCGGTCAGTGCTGGGTCGCTGGGAGTTGGGGGTAGGTGGTCTGACCAGGGTGGCTGTTTTCACACTGATAGTGTGTGCTCCTCACTGTCCCAGGGGAGCAGATGGCTCCTTTTCTTCTGTCCGCCGTGCCCACACCCTGGAAATAGGGTTGCTGAAGTCTACTGGTAGCCTCACACCAAAGCTGACATTATTGAATACCTGCAGTAGTCTGTGTTCGTCCTTTCTACACAGCAGGATCTTAGAAGCACTGCCCCGTGCCCCCACCCCCTGCTCCCTCGTTCCTGCAGCCTTGGTACAGAAGGTCTGAGACTGAGCCCAGACATCTGTATCTGTTTGAAAGCCCACAGAACTTCCCTTGTGCAGCCAGGTGTTGACCCCTGACTGCCAGAGTGCACAGTGCACCTGGTGCCAGGGCAAAGGGTGGGGGCTACCAGCTTTGCCTGCACACAGACAGTCTAGCCTGGAACGTAGAGACTAGAAGTTTCACAGCTGCGTGATTGGGGCCCTAAGTCAGAGCTCTATACAAAGGAGTACATGAGCCTCTGTAAGGGAGAGAAACGGGCTGGTTTGCACTCTTCCTACCCTGTTTCTAAAACAGTACCATAGGATATTTTGGAAAAGCTGCTTTGCGCATTTGTACAATGTGAATATCTTTAACTGGTGTAAAGCATCCCTGGAATGCACACGAGCACCCTAGTAAAGCCAGCTGCCCAAAATCAGACTCAGTACAGGGAGGGGGCCTGCCTGGGCCAGGGTCTGCGTGTTAGTTCCAGGGCAGTGGCTCACACTTGCCTTCAGGAATGCCCAGCTCTCCCTCTAAAATGAGTCAGCCTTGCCTCTGCCAGGTTGTCTTCTGCAGCATGCACTGTGCTCGGTGAGGGTATCACTGGACACCAGAGCAGTGGGCATTAAAAAATAATAATGACTGTTTATTCTTTCCACTTTACACTTTGCCTGTATCTGCACGGCCAATCAAAGGGCAGCCTGGGGATTAGAAGAACTTTATCTTCGGCTTCATAGGCCTGCTAAATAGATGGAATTCACTTGCTAGTGTTTGGCAATCAGTTGATAAAATGTTCTTAAGAGTCCATCTCTCAGCAGGAATTTCAGTCTGTTAGGTTACAAGCAAGTCATGTGGCTAAAACTGGTCATAAGCTGGGGGAAAGGGGAAGTGGGGTAGAGGGAGATAAACTGCTAATGGAGCTCAGAGACACTATCAGCCACCAGCTTGCTGCTCTTCAGAACTTTGAGATTATCTTGAGTCTTCTGGCTTAATGTCAAGCAGTGCCAAAAAGCCCTTTCCCATTTTCAGGCTGCAAATTGCTTCTCTTTGAAATATGTCCCAGAGAGATGGGTAATCTTTTAGAAAGTCACCTTCTCTGCATCCTTCCTGAAACCAGTTGGCCTGTCTTGGCTCTCCCTCTGGCTTCTGGAGAAGAGAAACAGGAGTTCCTACCAGTGACCCCATACTCCTTGAACAGCCCTGCCCCCTAGCTTCTCTGAACGAATGTACTTGTGTAACTTCTCCTCTGGCTCTTCTTCATTTCAGAAGTGCTGACACGCATCTTTTTGACAAGGTCAGAGGCCATGACATCAAGCTGCTTCGGTACCTGTCAGTCAAATACATCTGTGACCTGATGGTAGAGAACAAGAAGGTGAAGTTTGGCATGAAGTAAGTACAGGCACGCACAAGGAAGCGGAGGTGATGTGCCCACAGACTTGTGACACAGAGTGGTAGTAGATAACAGTTGTTGAGTGCTTGCCACGTGCCAGGCCTCGTGTCTAGCGCTTCATGTGCATCTTCTCATTGTATCTTCAAACAACCCTGAAGGTAGGTGCCGTTGTCCCCCTTTTACAGACGAAAAACTGAAGCACAGAGAGGTCAAGTAACTTGCTCGAGGTCGTACATCTAGTAACTGAGGGAGCCACGAGACTAATCACAGTGCTCTACTACTTCTCTTTTAGATGCCTTTTTATTTTTTTCCCCTGGTTCTATGCTCCATCTCTAGTAGATTAGAGTCTCTTAAAATGGAACAAAAAATCAACATCTACCCAGTACTTTTGTGACTATTATAAAAATACATATATGGGCCAAATCTTCATATAATAGGGCAAACTTTTTTTTTAAATGAAACCTGGGTTAGAGTGATGAAATTATAGGAGCTTTTTCCAACATGTTTAATTTTTTCTTAAAATATACATATAATATTTAATTATCCTAAGATGTAGTCTTAAAAATAAGGTATAGTGAGGCTAAAGTCCCAGCTCAGCTATTTGTAGCTATATGAATATTCCCTTATTCCCTGTCTTCATCTGTCATAATTGTTGTGTGCCATCGAGTTGATTCCGACTCATAGGGACCCTATAGGACAGAGTAGAACTGCCCCATAGGGTTTCGTAGGCTGAAATCTTTACGAGAAAAGATTGCCACATCTTTCTCCTGTGGAGTAGCTGGTGGGTTCAGACTGTAGACCTCCTGGTTAATAGCCGAGTGGTTAATGATTGCACCACCAGGGCTCCTTTCTGTCAGAATAGCGCCAAGGTTTTCCCTTTCAGATGCTTTGAGTTTACCCTGTTGGGAAGGTGATCTCAGTGAATATTGGACAAGACTGTAATGGGGAGAAAGGGAGGGGCTGTCCACCCTCCTTGGTCAGAGTGGCTTGTGTGGCCTCATTTGTGGGGCTTTAGGTGCTGCCTGAGGTCTGCTGCAATATTAGAGGGAGATCAACCTCTCTTGCCTGATGAGCTAGAGTGGGGGGCAGAGAAGTTAGATTTCATAATTGTTCAAAATAAGCACTACTGAAGGGAATCATTCTTACTCTGAAGACTAGCTTCTTTAGCAGGAAGTTTATTTTAAGTTATTGTAATGCTTATTGGGGGGATGATGTGTGTGTATGTGTGTGTTGTGATGCCATAACACATTGTGTCCCTGTCTTGTAGTGTAACCTCCTCCGAGAAGGTGGACAAAGCCCAGCGCTATGCCGACTTCACTCTGCTCTCCATCCCGTATCCAGGTAGGGAGCTCTTTTCAGGGACTAGTCAAGGACAGGCTTCCGAGGACTGGGGGACACAAGGAGGCCACCCACAGGCCTTCTGTACTTCAGCACCAAAAGCATTCCCAGAGGCAGCTTCTGTCAGTCAGTATAGAGTTAACAGGCTCTCACACTGGAGTATGACAGTGTGCCAGAAGGGCTTTTCACTTGGACGGGTCCTGGGATTGAGTCCTGGCACTTCTACGCAGTAGCTACAACCTTGAGTGAGTTACTTCACTTCTCTGGCCTCAAGTTTTCTCAGGTGTTGGAGCTTAGAAGGGTTTAGCTCAGGGTTTTGTTGTGAAAATTAGATGAGATCGTGTATATTAAAGTGCTCTGTGCACAGAAGGTATTATTTAAGTGTAAGATGACATTATTAGTACCCTGTGTCAGAAACTAATCGTGATGCTCTAGCCGTGTGGACGTGAACCTGTGCATGTATGGCCTGCCATGATCAAGTTCTTGATGGGAATTGCCCCTGGCGAGGCTGTTCTGTGGTGGAAGAACATACACTTGCCCTGTCCCCAGTAACTGCTCAGTAGCCTCACTATGTTGTGAAGCACTAGGTGTCCGCAGAGCTGTGTTTGTCTCTGGTGCACGAAAGTGCATGCAACCTGTGGCCAGGGCAGTATTCTCTGCGGCGTTGTTTTTGTTGTACTATCAAGTCAGTTCCGACTCATAGTGACCCTACAGGACAGAGTAGAACTGCCCCATAGGGTTTCCTAGGCTGTAATCTTTATGAGAGCAGATCACCAGGTGTTTCTCCCATGGAGCAGCTGGTAGGTTGGAATTGCCACCCTTTTGGTTAACAGCTGAGGGCCTAACCACTGTGCAACCACGGCTCCTTAGTATTCTCTACAGTAAGTATGAAAGCTGTAGTCCAGTGTGTAGCATTTACGTTCTCTGACGGTCCCTGCTTGTTCAGCAAGGGGGGCTAGGGACCTAACATCAGCATAAGATTTTGTCAACAGACAGGAGGGAGTATCCTCTTTCTGCTTGAAACTGCTCTTCTTTTTTTCTGCACCAACATCTGCCTTCAGTCGTATGTTGGATCTTGTCTTCTCCTTTTGGAGCCACATAGCTAGCAGCCAGGGCAGGCTTGGTGACAGCAGGCCGCTGTGTAGCCAGGAGGCCAGCTCCTCATTAGAACTGCAAGTTCATCCAGTGCCTTGTGGGGAGAGGGTGTCCTCATGACATGTCATGAGGTGTTCAAAGCACAGCTCTTATGATCTGGCTCTCTCTCGGTGGCCTCCACGCACGTCTCTCTTCACTATTGCCAGTGTAGCGTTTGCTGCCATAGGAGCTGGGTGTGAATCTCAGCTCTAGCACTGTGTGTCCTTGAACAAGTGCCTTAACCCTTCTGAGCATCGATTTCATCCTCCAGAAAATGAGGATAATGGTGCTTATTTTAGAGTGGAGCATCAGACCCATCCATAATCGAGTGCAGGACGTTATAGGCTGAAGGGACTGGGCATGATGGTGATGGGTGGGGAGAAAGGCTCAGGCAGGCAGCCTCTTCCCTAAAAGCCACTATGAGTACATGCAGACGATAGTGATGATGGAAAACCCTGACCCCTGTGGGCTTGACAGTGTCAGAGCTGCATTGTCACAGGAGTGTCCAGCCGCAGGTGTCTGCGCAGAGCCTTTGGGGAGCTCTGGGACTGGTTTTAGACTGCTCCTGGCTCCCTGGAGAGGCTTCGGGGGCCCCACAGATCACAGAGCCCTCGCGCCACCCATCAAGTTCTGCGCTGCCAGATGGGCCGGGTATCACTTTCTTTGTTGATATTTAGAGTCCAAATAGGACTTGGTCTAGAAAAATTAGTTTTGCTGGAACTTTGAATACCACTGCTAAGATATTAGCACAGTGCCCTTTCTGCTGTAGTTGGCAGCTTTTTACAAGAACCCCAAAAAGCTAGTACTACCTTTTGGCCCATTTCTTCTAGTAATCTGTCATCAGACCATAATCCAGTTGCTGCATGGCTACAGGTGTTCACTATGATGTCTATTTATAATAGCAAAACACTGAAAAGTTTTCATTAACCAGAATGATTAAATAAATGATGTACAACATTGACAGAATGATACATTTCACAGTCATAGAAAAATGCCTAAGCTATTGGATGTGGAAAAATGCTTAAGATGAGAAGCAGGATTCCAAAGTATATCTATAGTACAATCTCAACTATGTAAAGGGGGAAAATGCTCACAAACAGAAAGGTTAGAAGGGAATGTGGCAAAATGGTGAGGTGATAAGATCGTCTTGTCAATGTTTTTTCATTCTCAAAATGTTTACGTACTGCATTTGAAAGTTTTATTTTAGTTGTGGGGAGCAGGCAGGAGATGGGCAGGGAAGTAAAGAGATGAATAAAAACCAAAAAGCTGGGGTAGGGTTCGGGCAAGTGGCATTGCACACTCAGGTGCAATGGGGATAGAGAGAAATATTTCTTACTTGATAAACATTGTTAAATATTTTTTTTAATGTGTCTGTGTTACTTATGTAACAAAGAAAAGAAAATTACTATTATCCAAACCGTATCATGAAATTCGCTTTGATACCATTGAAGGGGTTTCAGTGACTTTGAAGCCCAGAGAGGAACTGTGACAATGTCAGTTCTAGCTATATCAAACTAACTTGGGCTTAAGCTGGTCCTTGAAAATGAGAAGTGTTCTGTGGGCACTTCCTTCTGGGCACCAAAACAGATGGGCCAAGAATTCTGCAGAACAACAGCAGAGTAGCAGGATACAAGATAAACATTCAAAAATCAGTTGGATTCCTATACACCAATAAGGAGAACGATGAAAAGGAAATAAATCAGGAAAACAATATCATTTTCAATATCCCCTAAAAAGATAAACTACTTAGGAATACATCTGACCAGGGATGTAAAAGACCTATACAAAGAAAACTACAAAACACTACTGCATGAAACCCAAAGGGATCTACATAAATGGAAAAACATACCATGCTCATGGATAGGCAAACTCAACATTGTGAAAATGACAATTCTACCCAAAGCAATTTACAAATACAACGCAATCCCGATCCAAATACCAACACTCTTCAAAGAGATGGAAAAACTAATCATTAACTTTATATGGAAAGGGAAGAAGCCCCGAATAAGTAAAGCACTACTGAAGAAGAAGAATAAAGTTGGAGGACTCACACTACCTGACTTCAGAACCTACTATACAGCTACAGTAGTCAGAACAGCCTGGTACTGGTACAACGACAGATACATTGACCAATGGAACAGAATTGAGAACCCAGATGTAAATCCAGCCACCTACGGTCACCTGATCTTCGACAAGGGCCCAAAGTCCATCAAATGGGGAAAAGACAGTCTTTTTAACAAATGGTGCTGGCAAAACTGGCTATTCAGCTGCAAAAAAATGAAACAGGATCCATACCTCATGCTGTATACAAAAACTATTTCAAAATGGATCAAAGACCTGAATATAAAGCCTAAAACTATAAAGTTCATAGAAGAAAAAATAGGACCAACACTTCAGGCCTCAATACACGGCATTAACAGGATACAAACCATAACCATCAACACCCAAACCCCAATAGATAAGCTAGATAACTGGGATCTTCTAAAAATCAAACACCTGTGCTCTTCAAAAGACTTCACCAAAAAAGTAAAAAGAGAACCTACAGACTGGGAAAAAATTTTTGGACAGTACAAGTCAGACAAAGGTCTAATCTCCATAATCTACAAGAAAATCCAACACCTCTACAACAAAAAGACAAATAATCCTATTAAAAAATGGGCAAAGGAAATGAACAGACACTTCACCAAAGAAGACATTCAAATGGCCAGCAGACACATGAGGAAATGCTCGCGATCACTAGCCATGAGAGAAATGCAAATTAAAACCACAAGGAGATACCATCTCACCCCAGCATTACTGGCACGAATCAAAAACACTGGAAATAACAAATGTCGGAGGTGCTGCGGGGAGATCGGAACACTTATGCACTGCTGGTGGGAATGCAAAATGACACAACCATTTTGGAAAATGATATGGCGTTTCCTCAGAAAGCTAAAAATAGACATACCATTCGATCCAGCAATTCCGCTCCTAGGAATATATCCTAGAGAAATGAGAGTCATCACTCGAATAGACATATGCACACCTATGTTCATGGCAGCATTGTTCACAATAGCAAAACGATGGAAACAACCTAGATGCCCATCAACACATGAATGGATAAACAAACTATGGTACATACACACAATGGAGTACTGTGCAATGAGAAAGAACAACAATGAATCTGTGAACCATCTCATAACACGGATGAAACTGGAGGACATGCTGAGTGAAATAAGTCAATCACAAAAGGACAAATATTGTATGAGACCTCTATTGTAAAAACCCATGAAAAAGTTCACCCACAAAATGTAACAATCTTTGTTGGTTACCAGGGATGGGAGGGGTGGGGGGGGGGGTAAATACTAAATAGGCAATAGATAAGTAGTATCTTGGGTGAAGGGTCAGACAGTACACAGTACAGGGGAAACTAGCACAGCTTGTACAAGGAAAGGTCATGGAAGCCCCATAGACACATCTAAACTCCCTGAGGGACTGAATTGCTGGGCGAAGGGCTATGGGGACCATGGTTTCGGGGAACATCTAGCTCAATTGGGATAACACAGCTTATAAAGACAATGTTCTACATTCTACCTTGGTGAGTAGTGTTTGGGTTCTTAAAAGCCTGTGAGCGGCCATCTAAGATACTCCACTGGTCTGATCCCTTCGGGAGCAAGGGAGAATGAAGAGAACAGGATACAAGGAAAAGATTAGTCCAAAGGACTAATTGTCCACAGCTACCAAGGCCTCCACCGGACTGAGTCCAGTACAGCTAGATGGTGCCCGGCTACCACCCCTGACTGCTCTGACCAGGATCACAACCGAGGGTTCTGGACAGAGTTGGAGAAGGATGTAGAACGTAATTCTAACTCACAAAAAAAAGACCAGATTTACTGGCCTAAAGGAGACTGGAGAAACCCCAAGAGTATGGACCCCAGACACCTTTTTAGCTCAGTGGTGAAGTTACCTCCGAGGTTCACTGTTCAGCCTGGGAGTGGACAGCCCCGTAAAACCAAATGAGACTAACAAGGTACAGGAGTCCAGTGACAAGGGCCAGAAGGCAGAAGGGGACAAGGAAGCTGGTGATAGGGAACCCAAGGTTGAGTAAGGATATTGTTGATGTGTTGTAAGATGGTTAACCATTGTCATAGGGGAACATTTGTAGTAACTGTTAAATGAGAAACTATTTTGTTCTGTAAGCCTTCATCTTAAGTGAGAATAACAGCACAATGGGAAGAGCGTAGTCAATGTCACTGAACTGCGCCATGTAGAAAATTTTGAAATGGTTTATCTTTGGCTATGTGTATTTTCACCAAAAAAAGAAAGAGGTTGAGAAGTTAGAGGGTTGATATGTTGTGGGGTTGTTAACCAGTGTTATAAAACAATGTGTACTTCTGTTTCATGAGAAACTATTTGTTCTGTAAGCCTTCACCTGAAGTACAATAAAAAAAAAAAAAAAGAATTCTGCAGAACATGTCTAATCTGGCTCCTCCTTGAGTGAGTTACTGCCCACAGCCTTTTGGTCCCTGACCTCGTGCCTCTCGGTTGTTTTGGGCAATGAGCATCAGGCATTGCCCTAAGAACCCAGCCTGTTTTAATACTATTTTTTTCTCACAAGAACTGCTTTTATGCTATAGGTTGGTCTGAGCTCAGCCTGGAGCCTGTGGTGCTGATTTTAGCAGCTAGTTTGGGAAAACAGAACACTTCACAGGTGCTCGGGAGATAATTGGTGTCTCTTCTAAACCCGGGCTCATAAGCTCAGGGTGTCTGTCTGATATGGATATTTTTTTCTCCTTCCCAGTGAGGCACCCAGGAATAGGCTGACGTATTATATAGCTGAGGCTTTTTTCCTGATCTCTCCATCAGCAGTGAGGCCTGGGGGATTAGCGAGCAGAAGGGTGTGTGTGATGAGAGCTGAGTAGAAAATACACGGGTGGGTCTTCAGCCCAAAAAGAAGCTCCTGGCCCCGCCCTCCAGACCTTCCTGTCCATAGGAACCTATCTGAGTTTCCCTGGCATGGCCTCGGACAGAACTTGGCCCAGGAGTTGGTGGAGAGTTCCATGTGATTTGTTTTGGCCTTTGGCCACTTCCACAAAACTCAGACAACTGTTTATTGCCTTCAGGTACCTCACCACAGTTGGACATATGGCCAAAGCCATGTGACCTCTGAAGTGTGTGTCGCCCTGGTTGAGGAACTGAGAGTAACGGCTGCAAGAAGCTGCTCTCCATGTGCCTTCTCCCAGCCTTGTGGCTTGACCCCCCTCGGGGGCCTGGGATACGCACTGTGTGTGGTCATACTCAGCAAGTGAAAACCACAGTCCCATGCACAAGATCATTGTCTCTGACCAAAGGCAGCAGGCTGCAGCTTCAGAGCAAAGCAGTAGACTTTCAGCTGCAGAGAGCTATGGGGACCTCGTGGCTGCAGCAGCACAGTGACAAGAGTAGCGTGCTGCAATTTGAGTGCCATGTGTGCTGGTGCTCTGCTAGGTGCTTTATGTGTATCATTTCTATCCCTAAACAGTCACTTTACAAACGAGAAAACTAAGGCTTAGAAGTTAAACAACTTGTTCACAGTTGCAGCGCTAAGCGAAAAGCTGGGAATATTGCCAAGCCCTGTTCTCTCCACTGTTTCTTTCTCTGTCCCTGTGGGCCTACCCTAGTGGAGTTTGATTTTTCCGGTGTCAGTTTTGTTCGAGATGGAAATGCCCTTGAGCATCTGTTACAGTTCAGGCCCTGTACTTGGTCCTTTCCAATATGTTGTAACATTCAGTCCTTAATCAAAGGACTGAATTACTGCCCCCATTTTAGGAATGAGGAAGAGTGATTCTCCATCACTAGAGAGGTGGCAGGAAAGAGCGACTGGGGCTCAAATTGTGAGCCACGAGTTTGCTGGCTGTTGGCACTGCAGGGACACATAGAACTGAGGATCCTAAAAGGAGGGAGAAGTGCCCAGTACTGGGGAGAGCAAGTGAAGAGAGCTTTTGAGAGGTGTGAAGGCAGGCAGGACCCCATAGAGCCATGGAGGCGCGTGCCCTGGCTCTCGCCTGCCCACCCGCCCACCCAGTCTAGTCCCTGTTCTTGTTCCTGTCAGCCTTGGCTCTTTTGGGGCTCATCAGCCTGGAGAAGCATATGAGCTGGTAGCCACCTTAGCCTGTCAGCACTCGGGCCCCTGGCTTAGTCAGGGGCATCTCAGGAGACCTCAGGCTGGGAAGTAGGGTATCGTAATAACTCTGCTCTTTTCCAGGCTGTGAATTTTTCAAGGAATATAAGGACCGGGATTACATGGCTGAAGGGCTCATTTTTAACTGGAAGCAGGTATGAGCAATAACATTCATTATCTTGGGTCTTAATGTTTGTTTGTGAAGGAAGTCCAAGGAGAACAACTAGGAATCTTTTTGGGGAAAACTACCCTTTTCCTTTCTCTTCTCGAATGAGTCTCATTTCTCTCCTTTCGCTCTTTCCCATGTACATACATGTTTAAGTTCTCATCATATATACTTTCCTCTCCCTCTTTTAATCTCTTCCTTTCTTTAAAGGAATTTTTCTGGGACAAGAGGGGAAAAGTCCTTCCTCTCCCAGTTGTCTGTGTAAAGACTGGGAGCTTTTCTGTTTCTTCCCCAGTACGGAGGAGTAGACCACAGGAAATCTGCTGGGGGCGGAATACAAGTTGATGTGCCTGTTTCCATAGCAAACGCTTAAATGTCTGACTGACAGACTCCGTTTAGCCACAGTGATCTAGCCACTTTGATTTTTAACTCTCTCCCCCAGAGTAGCACAGGCATCGGGCCTGGAGAAACCAAGAGCTGTGCTGAGGCCCCCTGCCTGTGGTCCTCATAGTTCCTTAGTCACAGCTTAGTGACAGGGCCACCACCTGCTCCCATCACCACAGCCTCTTCTTGTAGCCGGCTCACGTTTCATGGTGTCCTTCTGTCCCCAGGACTACGTTGATGCCCCACTGAGCATCCCTGACTCCCTGAAACGTTCTCTGAACATTGACTGGAGCCAGTATCAGGTGAGAAGCCTGAATCGAGGGGGACAGGGACAGGGAGGGGACTGAAGGGTCCCTTACGCAGATGCCTGATGACCTGCTTCTGCCCTCAGACCCCTCTGACTCCCCTGACTTCTCACCTCCAGGAAAGGGAGGGTCTGCTTACCTGTTTAACTCTGTCTCTCCTGATGTGCCCTTGTCCCAGATAACCAAAGCTTTCTGAAGGTTACTTGTTCAGAGATTTGCGTCCACCAGGGGGTTCTGTTTCCAAAGGACCTCTTGGAGTCTGTTTCTCCATGTCTGGGCTTGAGTGACTTTTTCTCATTTTTTCTTTCTTTTAAATATGTATTCTGCCAGAGGAAGTGCAGAGCTGCCTGACCTCATTTGATCATAGAAACTTTAAAAATTATTTCCATTGTGTTTCTCTTCTCTGGCACTGTCCACCATGGAAAGGCCCATAGTCTTACTGGATATCCATCTGCTGCTGTCTCAGTTACCTAGAATGCTGTAACACAAATCCTACAAGTGGGTGGTTTTAAAGAACAACAATTTATTTTCTCACAGTTCACAGTGTAGGAGACTGGAAGTCCAGATTCAGGGTATGGCTCTAGAGGGAGGTCCTTCTTTGTCTATTTCAGCTTCTAGTAGCTGCTGGAAATCCCTGGAGTTCCTGGGTTTGAAGATGCATCTACCTTCCTCGTCAGATGGTCTCTCTCTTCCCCTTTGTGTCTGTGTGCACATCTGTGTCTAATCTCTTTGCATAACTCAGGTTTAGGATTCACCCTCCGCTTGCATGACCTCAACTGACTGATTGATTACATTACATTAGATTGCATTTTGGAAGGTGATTAGATTACTTGAGATTACATCCGCAAGTGTGGAGGTTAGGATTCCAACACACATTTAGGGGGACACGACTCAATCCATAACACCATCTGTCTACCATGTTAAGCCACATAGGCCCAAAGGGGCTGCCAGCAGTCTTACTCGCCACCTGCTTCAGCCAGGATGAGGCTGCCTTGTTCTTCCCACCACCCTCCCCATGTCCTGTCCCCTGCTTGGCTGCCACTGCTCAGCCTCCTCAGGTCTGGCCGACACACTGCCCTTTAGCATCGGGCTCAGGTGTTTGCTCCAAGAAGACATCCCTGATCTGCCTCTTCTCTTCTGCCCCCAGCAGGGAGGGTGCCTGCTATTGTCTTTTCCCCTCTACTGTGATCACTGCTTGATAGATCTGCTTAGGTGTCCCCAACTCAGAGGCTGGCACAGAGCTAAAAACTTGAAAGATTGAGCCAGGGAATACCTAGAAGCATCCCTTTCCCCTCTTTTTCCTCTGTCCCCAGGTCTGGATAGCCCTCATCCATTTGAGGTCGCTCTTTCTCAGAGAGGCCTGGCCTGTGTTAGGAGCCATGTACTCCCACATCACTTTGTACTTGGCTCTCCCAAAAGCAGGGAGGTTTGTAGAGGAAGGGGCTGTGATTTTCTTGTTTTGTTTCTGTATGTCCAGCACCTAATCACAAAGCAGATGCTCAACAAGTGTTTGAATGAGTGAGTTTGGGTGATGGCAGGTCTTTAGCACAGGCATCTCCCTAGAAGAGGGCCATGGGGAGGAGAGTGTGCCAGTTATTTGGTGTGGCCTGGAGAAGGAACAGGCTTGGTGGAGCCTGTCCCCTTGTCTCAAGTCCCAGGCTCTACCTAGTTAGGCTTTGGTGGGCTCCCTTTTTAATTTGTTGTATGCTGAAGTAGACCTTACCCCAGCCATCCTTCTGGTCCTTCTGGCACCATTTTTCCTCCTTTCGCAGGTACAAACTGGGTCTGATAAACTACTCATCAAATAAGGTGTGACTGTAGGGATTCAATGTGCTGATCCTTCCAAGGATATTTGTCCCTTTAGAAAGGGGTCTAGTGGTGTGTGAGGAGGAGTTTGCTTGTAGACAGAAGCCTGGGGTCTAGGCCTGGCTGGCCTGGCCCTTCACTCCAGCTCCGTGGCCTTGAGCAAATGACCTTGCTCCCTTCTCTGTAAAGTGAAGTTAAAGACACTATTTCATAGTGGTGGTGAGGTTCAGCTATGATCACTGTGTGACAGTGTTCTCTGGACTGAACTACCAGACAGATTTTAGTGGTAATAATTAAAACTAGGCTGCCAGCTAACTCAAGGGAATGAACACTAATAAAATTCCAGGGACAAAGGTAGGAGGGCAGGGCTAGGGTTTTGGAAGCAAGGCTTTCTGCAGAGGCCCTACCTCCATGAGGCCCACCCCTTCAGTGTAGCTCAGCCCCTTTACTTCACTGGGCCTCCTGCCATCCTCTGCCTCAGCCAGGAATGGACTCTCCTCTCTCTGCCCCTTCAGCATGCAGGTACTCAGGCCTTCTCACTCCTCACTGTCTCCCCAAGGGAGCTCATCTGTCAATCACTCCATTAGCTGAGCTACCAGGCCTCCCATTGTGCTTCCCCCTATTGACCTTTTGCAGGTGTCCCTTCAAGCTGCCACCTTTCCCCAGCCTACCCTCACCCCTACTGTAGGACAAGCTACCACGTTCACCCAGGCCCGAACCCTGGGTTCTTTTCTCCCCTGTGTCCATCGTCAAGTCCCGCCAGTCTCTCAGTATCTGCCCTTCTGAAGCTCTCAGAGCCATCTGACCTCCATCTCTTCTGCTACTAGCTAGTCCAGTCCTCCATCATCTCAGTGCCTCTCGACCTGACCATGGGCCACTCTTAGGAGTGACTGGGAAAGGTAATAGGAAGCCCTCAGACTAGGAGCTAGCAGACAACAAGCACTCAGGGGTTAGGTCTGGGCTGCCATTGTCGCCCTGCCTGAAAACCCGTCACTGACTTGTTTCTCCTCGGGAGACAGTTGACAGACCTCACGTGGCTTACCCAGCTCTCTGCAGTCCCATCTTGCCTGTTCTCTCCCTGCTCTCCTTAAGCCACCCTGGCCTCCTTTCAGCTCCCTAAAGGCCATGTGCTCTTTCCAGCCTTGCAGGAGATGCTGTTCCCAGAGACACTTGTCTCCTCCCCTCCCTCTTTTCCTTAGACTCTTACATCACCACCTCCAAGAAGTTTTCCCTGACGGTCCCATGTGTCAGGTTTCAGGTTCTCCAGTTACATGCTCCCATACAGCCTCGAGGTCTCCTTTTTAGTCAGCACACCTGCATTGGTTTATGCTGTCTTTCCTCTCCTGTGATCCCATGAGGGCTGGCATTGCTGTGTTCACCATATGTCCCCAGGGCCAGGCCCTCAGGAGAATCATAGTGATGGTTCCTGAAGGAATCCAGGGGCAGCAGTCCATGTATGTCGTTCGACTGTCTAGGCAACCATGTAGAATTTGTTAGAGGCACGCTGGTTCTTTGCTGGCCCTATGGCACCGTCCAGGGGAGGCTGCCCCTCCAGCTGGCCCATGACAGGGCCTGTCAATGAGGTACTGTTCCCTGAGCTCTATGCCTTGGAGATGCAGAGTTGCAAACGCAGCCTCTGCCCTTGCGGGGCTCAGTCTAGGAAAAAAGGCAAAAAGCTAACCATGTGTGTAATAGAGGTATTGACCAGTGGCCGCAGAAGACGGCTGTGGAGAATATGATTGGGCTGGCCCTTTGAAGGATAAGTAGGAGTTACCAGCCAGGGGAAAGTGTTCCAGACATGGAAGAACAAGGTGTGGCTATCTGCCCTGTCCCCGGGGATTTTTCTCATGGAACACGTCTCCCAGGTCTTCTCAGGATCAGCAGTCCCCTCAGACTTTTGCTTCTTACTCTGCTACTGTGGGACAGTCCCTCAACGCAGCCTCGTGACAAAGAGTGTGAACGTGGGAGTCTGACAGGGCTCCTGCATGCCCCAGCTACGCTCAGCTGTGTGACCTTGGGCCCCTATCAGCCGCAACCCTGCCCTCGCTGGCGTGTGATTCCTACCCCGGCACTGGGAGCAGTGTGAACTTCCTGCTTTCTCTGATCACAAGTTGTCACCTTGAGATCGTCACCGTGTGGTTCGCCCTCTGCAGGTCTCCAGGTTTGGTCACTTTCTGCCCTCCCCTAGCAGCTGCAGTCGCCCCCAGTCCTCCTGCCCCACCTTGCATTTTGTTCTGTCTAGCTTCTGCTTCCCTCTCCTCCTGTGCCTCACCCTGCAAGAATCACAGCTCAGAGGAAGTCTCTTGGTGATGGTGCATGTGACACGTTGAGCCAGATGCCTTTAGAGACCCCGGTGCTGCTGTGGGTAATGACTTCATTAGCACAGTGCTACAGCACTGTCCTGGAGCCAGCGAAAGTGGGTCAGAACTCCCTGGGGGCTGTGGGAGGGTCAGGTAAATGAGCCAGTTTTAAATTCCTGGGAAAACCATTCCAATGGCAGGTGCCATGTCTGCCCTCCCCCTAGGAAGTGCTGTCTGCTGGCATCGCTGCCCTCTGCGCAGCCCAGCATGCTAATCGGCAGCTGTGAGAAGAGGCTGTGTCCCACCGGGGAAGAGGGGCCGAGAACTGGGTCAGGCCTTCCACGGAATCCCAGATTCCGAGTGGACTGCTTCTCGGAGGCTGACCCGGGCTTTTTGCGTAGGCTGAAACAGAGGTTCCCCATCCGCTTTACAGCGTTTGCTTGTCTTGTGTCTCCCAGTTCATGGGCCTCATGTTTTAAAAGATTTTGTCTGCCAAACAAACAGCATTTATTATTCATCAGAAGACAGAGTATGCAATGAATAGAGTAAAAAGCGAATGAAACATGTTTGATGAGAAGGCTGGTATTTGAGTTGGTTTTTGTGATGCGGTGACAATGGAAGGAATGACTTTTTCCACTTGGCCTTTTTGAGACGTTGGCCACAGTCTCAAGGCTCTTTGTCTTTCCTGACTCCCTAGACAGCTGTGCTGGCAGCCCAGGAGCCAGAGAAAGCTACATGCCGTCACTGATGGCTTTGCTGTGGGGTGTGAGGCATGGATTGCCCATCCCTTGCCCTTTCTCGGTGTGCACATCAGCTTAGAGCACCCTGGGTGTGAGGGGCATAGGGAGAGGCTTAAGGAGGCTGCTGGAGCTGGGGAATGTGAGGTTTAATACCATGTCCTGTGACCAAGAGCTTGTGTACTTTTTTGCTCTGGAATAATCCTTAGCCTTTTTTTTTTTTTTTTTTTAAATCCCCAACCTGAGTTGACATCTATCCATAGACCCTTTTATCTTTTCCTCAACAGAGTTGGGACCTAGTGCAACAAACACAAAACTACCTGAAACTGCTGCTTTCCATAGTGAACAGTGATGGTGAGTGGCTCTTCCCAAGCCCTTGAGCCGCTGTGTCTTGGGTTCATAACACCCCCACATACCTACTTGTTGCCACGTGTATGAGGCCACATATCTACTGTCTGCTGAGTGGGAGAGAGATTTGGGGATTCTGGGCGGGATTTGTCCATTGGCAGCTTTATTGTTTCCTCAAAACCCTGGAAAACAAAATTAAGGATTCATTACCACATAACTACATGCATGCTTTGAGCATCTGCGTTGTCTGTGGGCCAAGACAAGCCTTAATGCAGACAGACAGGGCCTGAGATGAGGCATTCACCACAGCCCAGAGAGAGCTATTTGGCTGTTTGTGTCAGCCTGGCCTCTGTGTGTGCCATGTGTCTAGAGCAGGCCTGCTCTTTTACTCATCAGTACCAATCAGGGCTTCTTCAGAGTTGCACTTGTTTGAACAAATGGAAATCCAATGGGAAATGTAACCAAGAAGTCCCAAGAGCAGGTTCAGGGACCTAAAGAATATAAGGACTCTTTCTCCATTTCTCATGCACACTGTTTGTTGTTAGCTTCACAGCCAGCAACCATTCCAGACTTACTTCCTAACCTCTTAGCTCCCCTAGAGGAGACTAACTCTGTCCCGGTAGCACCAGTGCCCATCCTTGAACCAGCCACTATGGCCAGGATTGTAAAGACCATTTCTGCCCCTGAGCTAGTCAGCAGTTCTCCAGTGGGGCAACACCGCCTGCAGAGGGCTTCTGGAAATGTGTGTCTGAAGAGCTGGGCATGGTGGAACTGTGAGGGGAATCCTAGCATTTGGTGGGTATCAGTCAGGGATACTGAATGCCCTGTGATTCATGGGACAGCACAGTGAAGAACGGTCCCATTCCCAAATACCTGTAGTGCCCCCTTGAGAAACACTGGGCCGAGAGATGCAGACCAGCCCACTAAATGAGCTGGCCAGAGAGGACTGTCCAGGCTGAACGCCCAGAAGTGCACAGAGACCTGTAGCCAACAGAAAGGAGTGGTGCTGCAGACAAGAGACAGATGGCCGCCACCCCTCCCCTTTCTAGTAACTAGGTTGGAGAAGAATCTTGGGGAGGCCGGCTGTCGGGGAGGGAGACTAGGGATGGACTGGCTCCCTCATGCCAGCCCCATCTCATTGGGCCTCCTATTCTGTGGTTCTGTGTAGATGACAGCGGGCTGCTAGTGCACTGTATCTCGGGCTGGGATCGGACCCCCCTCTTCATCTCTCTCCTGCGCCTTTCCTTGTGGGCTGTAAGTATGGATGGGCTGCGAGTGGGGTCAGGAGGCAGTCAGAGGCCTCTACCAAGATCTCCCTCTTGGGAGCACTAGGATTGTCTCCAGAAAGTTTATAGAGATTTGGGGTGGACCCCCAGTGCTCAGAGCAGGTGTTCTGCTTAAACCTGTTCTGGGTTGGTTATTAACACTCCCTGCTGTCACAGGGCCCTGGGCTGTTATCTGGGCCTGTGGCTGTGGTCTCACTCCTGGGATGAGGAGAGGGTGGGGCTTTCTTCTTGCTCACTTCATGGGAAGGCAGCTTTCGGATCTTGTCATGTCTTCCCTGTTCTGTCCAGGATGGGCTGATCCACACATCCCTGAAGCCTGCTGAGATCCTCTACCTGACTGTGGCCTATGACTGGTTCCTCTTTGGGTAAGCTGAGAGGAATGCAGGTTTGGGGGGATGGGGGTCAGAGGGTGGAGCCGATGCTTTGATGACTGAGTTTCTGCACATGAGTAGGTGTGGGGGCTCCCGTGACCTGAGTTCCGAGGTGAGGCCGAGCCCACACCCTTGAGAGGACTGAAGATGCTGATCAGGCCCCACCTGATGCTCTGGTGCCAAGGATGCGGTCTCTCCCATGTGACTCTGGTCCCTTCTTGGCTCTCTTGTCTTGGGGCTGCTCATTTTGATCCTCTTTTTGTTTTTTCAGACACATGTTGGTAGATCGGCTCAGCAAAGGAGAGGAGGTGAGTCCTGCTCCTGGTCTGTGCGTACAGCTCAGGGCATCACGGCTTTGTTGCTGAGAAGAGGAGAGAATGTTTGGTGCTTGCGTGCTGGGGTCAGACCTGCTGTCCACGCCCCACTCTCCTTGGGGGGCCTGGTGGGGACAGCCCAGGGCAGCGCTCCTCCCTTCTGAGCCTCAGGCTCCTCTCCTGGGCAGACACCCCTAGGCGGGGTGCAAGGCCACCTGCAACCTTTGTTGTCAGTTCTCTCCCCTTTATTTTGCTGCCATCCTTCTTACGGTGATGTCTGCTGTCTTTTTTTTTTGCACTCAGGGACCAGTTTACAAGTCCTTTTCGGTGTCCCCTATCCATATCTCCAAAGCATAGAAGCTCTTCTCTGCCCTCTCCTCCCCGTCATACCCATTTAGCAGCTTTTAAGCCCCAAGACCCCCCACCCATGCAGTGTCCTGCCAGCACCCCCACGGTCATCCCTCCTGGGGCAGGCACTGCCCTTCCCACCTGGCGCTGCTCGTCCTTCCTCTTCACACGTCATCAGTGTCACTGCCCCTCCTCACTCTCAGCCTTGTTACTACTTTGAGCATCTTTTGACTGTTTGGTGTGTTTGTTTTCTCCACGCATAGACCTGGAGTCAGGCTGAGTTTGAATCCCAGTCGTCCTTATTACCTGGGCGACCTTGGGTCACGTCATTAACCTTTGCACCAGAGGCTTCTGATGTTGGACATGCCAGACTCACTCAGAGGATGGAGTCTGGATGCCCATCGTGGGGCTTCTCTTCTGTTCTCCTTTTCCCCTCCCCCAGTATTCCTGCAGCCTCTTCCTTATCAGGCTCTCCTGAGGCTGCCCTCTTCCCAGGCTTGTGCCCTCCTCCTTTTGTTCCTCCTTCTCGGCTGCTCCTCTCACTCCCACATCTTTTCTGAGCACGTATCATATCTGCCAGGGCTGCACAGCTCATAAGCCTACCCCTCCAGGAACTCTGCTAGAGGCGGCTACTTTGGCATTGAAATCAGTACGTAAAGCCCCTTTGTAGCCTCTCATATGAGACTTGCTGGCACTCCAGGACAGTCTGCCCTCCATTGCCTACCCCCCACCAAAAGCAAGCCAGATGCTGCCCTCAGAGATCTGGACAGAAGATGCCCAGCCAGTCTGGGGCCACTTGCCGCATAAGCCAGAGGGTCTGCAGAGCTGGGAGGGTTGGTCTTCAGGATGGGGGCTTGTTGTCTTACCCTCACCAGCCACTTACTCAAGGATGCTTCAAAATGGTGTTTTTAAACTAAGAAAACCAGGCATCATATTAGAGAAACGCTGCCTGCTCTGCCCCTGCCCTCCCTTCAGGGTTCAGTTTCATTAGCATATTAAAGACTTAAAAAGTCTGCAGCGAGCACACCTATCTTATGTAATACAGCATTTTGATGCTGATCTGACCTGGGTGGTTTGGGTTTTTAAGGCAGTCTTCTGGGGCTCTGTGGGAAACCATGTGGGTATTTCTCTGAGGGAGGGGTTTCTGGACCCCACATATCAGGGTCACTTGGAGAGTTTATTTAAAAGCTGCAGAGCCAGAAACACTGTGCACTGGCTGGAGATCCACTGGACTGGGGAGAAGAGGGGATTTGTTTGTGGAGGGGGCGCTGCAGCCAGGGGCCCAGCGCGCTCTTCTTCCTGAGCTACCTCAGCTTCAGACCTGAACATCTTGGCTCCTGACAGTGCGGGCTCCAGCCCTTCTGACCCGCTGTCTCTGGGCTGCCTCCCAATTTGATCCCTTTCCCTTCATGTTCCTGCCATGTCCATTAATCTCCCTGCCCCCAAATTGTCTCTCTCCAGGTGTCTTTCCCTGTTAGCCTCTCTCCTTGGGGGGGTCCTTAGAAGGGAAGTGAGAGGAGAAGCCATCATTTCCTTTATCCTGTTCCACAGCATGGGATTTCCTTTATCCTGTTCCACAGCATGGGAACGTGTGTGTTGAGTTTGAAGGTAGGGTTTGGAAAATCACAAACTTAACCTCTTGGCATTCCCAGGAAGGAAACACTGTCCCTGCCTTCCTCTCCTCAGCCCAAGTGCATCTGCCAGGGCTGCAGCCTCTCCACACCCAGACCATTTCTAGACCAGAGCATCCAGCCAGGGTCCCTAAAGTGGGGCTGCTGTCCGCAGGAATCCTGCCATCAGGAGTCTTCTCCCTGAGGAAGGCCATCTTCTCATTGCATGCTGCTTTTTGGTCTGTTTCAGATTTTCTTCTTCTGCTTCAATTTTTTGAAGCATATCATCTCTGAGGAGTTCTGTGCTCTGAAGACACATAGGTAAGGGGAGGTCTGCTGTGCTCTGGGCGGGGCCGCTCCTGTTGTCTTCTTCCTGCTCTGCCTAGTTCACTGCGTGCCTGGCAGGCTGGCAGTCACCTGCCTGACTGCTGCCTGAGGCCAGAGTAGGGGCCCCTAGGGAGGGCCAGGAGGTGAGAGAAGCATTTCTGCAGGAGAGGCCAAGTGCTGAAGTCAGCCTGGAGTCACATTAGCTGAAGGCTTGGGGCCGGACAAGTGGGGCAGGGTGCTGCAGAGAACAGCCAGCCCAAGGACAGGAAGATCCCAGTTCCCATACTCTCCGCCACTTCCTCAGGCTCCTTGCCCCTGCAGAGCTGCTGAGCCTCCGGCCTGCCCTCCTTGGGTTACTGCAGAAGGCATGCCTGCACCACGGTGCAGCCCACCACGATGGAGCAAAAGTGCTTCCAGCCTGGGAAATGGGCATCTTGGCTGGCAGTTGCCATAGGGCCGCTCGGGAATTGGTGTCTTTTCTGAGTCCCTTGCCAGCCTAATGCAAGCTCCCAGACCTGCACTCTCAGGGCTAAGCTGAGAGAGGGACGCATGCTTTCCTGGCCTCAGAAACCTGTACCCATATGTTAATCAGAACCAGGCAGTGAGGCCCAGAAGTGGGCCTAGCATTTTATAACACTCTTTAGGCAGGACTGTCTCCATGAGCTGTCAGCCGCTTGGAGCCTCTTTTCTGGTAGGGGGCGGGGGAGGGGTGGTGTTGCGAAGGAGACTCCAGCTAGATCTGGAATTCTCTGCTCTGGGTGTCTGCTTACAGGAGGAAGAGTTTGTCAGCCCGGGATGCAGGCTTCACCCTGGAAGATCTCTACATGTTGAGTGAGTGCCATGCCTCAGCACACTCCTTTCCTCTCCACATCTTTCTGAGTATCGACCATGTAGGAACTGTTTGTTCTAGAAGCCCCTCTCTCCAGCTGTATGGTGTGGAAGAGGTGGGGACCAGTACTGGGGGAAGACAGTGTGCTGACTGATGGCACTGACTTCTTTCAGGGCGGAGGGACCGTGGCAGCACCACCAGCCTTGGCAGCGACTTCTCCCTGGTCATGGAGAGCTCCCCAGGAGCAGCTGGGAGTTTCACCTACGAGACTGTGGAGCTGGTCCCGGCAGGAGCACAGACTCAGGCAGCTTGGTGAGGAGCCAGTCTTGCTCACAGCTGTGGCCCAGGGCACCAGCTCTGGGGAGCAGGGCGGGAGCTCTGGGAACAAAAGGGCCCCCGACAGCAGGCCTGAGAGCACAGCTCCGTGCCCCTGCTGTCTCTGCTGGGCCTCTGAGGCCGGCCATCTGGTTGGGGAGGAGAGCCATCCATGCTGGCCCAGGTGCCTAAGGGGCTGGGGGCTCCCTGTGGCATGAAGGAAGAACCTGCAGGGCTAGGCTGGGGTAGGCAGGCAGGCAAGTGAAGAGAAGGGGGGCTGGTGTTAAAGGAACTCCCTGAGGGAGCTTCTGTGTGTGTCATCTGCCTGGGAGGTAGGGAGCCAGTTTAGAAAACGGGAGGAAGCCACAAGGTGATGATTGGGAACTGGAACTTGTTTGAGGGTCAGTTCCTTTGAAAATCTGAGGAGAACTAGCAACTTTCTCTCTAGACAAATAGCTCAAGTTTTGCATAACATTTGAGAGGGAAGGGAGTTTCTGAGCTCTGAGTTAATCCCTTTTCTCACGTGGACTCTGAGGCCAGTAGGCCAGTGTTGGATCCCAGTCCTGCCATGAAGACCCAGTTCTTGCTGCCATGGCACTGAGTAGGTCCCTTCTCAGAGGAAGGAGAGGCTGGGCCCTGAGCGTTGGCGGAGCAGCCACCAGCCTGACAACCCTTCTCTTCCACTGCAGGAGGAAGAGTCACTCGTCCTCTCCACAGAGTGTGCTCTGGAGCCGGCCGCAGCCCTCGGAGGACCGCCTGCTTTCCCACCAGGGGTTGGTGGAGGCCAAGTCCTCCAGCTCCTCATCCTCAAACCATTCTGACAACTTTTTCAGGATGGGTAGCAGTCCCCTGGAGGTCCCCAAACCTAGGTGAGGAGCTCCAGAGTACCCCCTTGCTGGTGGAGGGGGGTAGGCCTCTCCTCCTAACAAGGCTAGAGGCAAGTATTCCAGCATCTGAGCTGCCTTTGCTGGTATTTTAAGATCTGGTGCCGTGGTGTGTGGCCTGGTGGGCAGTGGTATCCAGGAGGCCGGAGGAAATCAATAAGCTTTGTGAGCCATTCCACTGTTGGGAGGGTGGGGTTGTGTTTGGCACAGAGCAAGGGCTAATTTGCAGGGTGGTTTGAGAGACTCCTCCTTCTTGGGGCCTGGCAGATGGGAAGACCAAAAGATGGCAGTGACATGATGTGATGGGCAGGAGCTGGCAGGCCTCAGCCCCCTCTGGACCTCATGTTCTGATTGAAGAGGATGGACCTAGATGCTCTGAGTCCCTCCTGTTGTCACATTCCATGCCTGAGTTGGGGGCAGTGAGGGGAGCTAGGGAGCTGGCTAGATGTCTGTGGCTGGGCAAACCCTGCAAGATGACACAGTTGGACAGGGCACACTCAGCCTGGATGGACGCAGCAGAAGTGTGGCTGCGTATGCTGCAGGAATGGCATGTCCTGGATGTCATGAAAGCTGAGCCCTGGACCAGAGGTTTAGGATTGAAGGATAGGGTTTGGCCCATGGAGAAAGCATATTTTAGCTGCTTTATACCTTTTTTTGCATGTTAGAATGTTGTGAATTTCTAATTTCTTGAGGATATCTCTCCAGTAGGGGAGAATAAAGCAGTATGGAACATAAGAGGTCCTTAATAAACTCCAGAGAGAAAGGAACATTTGACAGAAAAGAGATGCGCTTTAGACTCCGTCCCAGACTCAAGCCCAGCTCTGCTGTGTAGTGGTCATGTGACTTTGGGGCTCAGTTTCCTCTTTGGTAACAGTTTTACCAGCCTGTTAAGGAAGGACGTTTTGAAACTTGTGGAACATTCCTCCCATCACCATCCTCTTTGGTTTTTCTCGGTGGGACTCTGTGGCAAAATCAGGCAGTGGAGAATGATGGGGACCTCCCCATATAGGCAAAGCAGATAAGCTGTGAGGTGAGGAGGAACTCCTGGCTGCACTGTCCAGGGGAGACCCTGCGTGCTCACATCTGACAGGGAGCCCTGTAACTCAGAACATGAAAATGTCAGCGAGTGCTATAGCAGAGTCTGTTAAATGAGACCACAGATCCTCTGGCCCCACAGGAGGTTTGGGGGACATGGCTGAGCAGAGGGATGGTGCCAGGCAGACAACCACACTTGGCCTGTGCTCGTTCCCACCCTCTGTACTGGGCTGACGTGCATGTCCGCCACCCTCGTGCCTGCCACAGCACTGCATGACCCTCACTTTTCTGGGCTGAGCTCCTGTTTGTCATCCCTGCCTCCCTTCTCCCTGTAGAGCTGGGCTGGACAACTGGGGCAGAAACCAAAAGATTCCCCTTGTCTTCTGGGTCATACCCCAATCTAAGCTGGCTAGACTGCTGAGGGCTCCCAAGCCAAGGTACCCCCCAACACTTCCCCAGACCCCTAGCTTTTTATCATCCCTTTCTTCTGCCTGCCAAAGATCCTACCTTCCAGTCTTGTGATAGTTTCAGGGGAGGAGAGAGAAGGCTGCCCCTACCCACCTCTCTCAGCCTCACCAGTGTTTCTCTCCCTGTGGTGGGTGATTCAGACTCTTTGGCTGGTCCAGGGTGACCCCCTCAGGAAGCTGAGGGGGGTTGGAAATGTCCTCCTGGCCTTGAAGCCCTCTGTGCAGGGGCCTGGCTAAGCCAAGGATAGCTGGACCAAAGATGGTGGGGCGAAAGGCTTCTCCGAGCTTTGGGTGGGCTGTGTGAGATGTTAGATGATTCTGCCGCTATCTTCTGGGAATGCCCCCTTGGGGCTGGGATGGGCTGGCAACAAGGTTTTCTTGGATTAGATGCCAGTTTGCAATAGGTTTTGAAAGACTAGATTATTCAGATTTGGAGTATTCTAATTATGTATTTCCATTAACATTAAAAATTAGTATCTTAAAGTGCCTGAGGGATTCTGTCTTTAGCTTCCCTGCCTCTTGGATAACAATAGCCAGTCAGCTCTTAAATGCAGTAGGAGGAGCTATGTGGAAAGAAACCCTGTAAAGCTATTTATGACAACCAGAATTCTCATGTGTGAACTCTCATATGTGAACCGTGTGGGTGTTGTATACTCCAAATTTTGCAAGCATATATTGCTTTCAAAGCAGGTCTCACCTGTGAAAGGAATTGATAAAGCTTTGTTCTCAGTAGTAGGTGTGGCTGGGTTGGGAAGAAAGTTCTGTAGGGCACTGATTTTTTTAAATTTTGTATCGTACTTTAGGTGAAAGTTTACAGAGCAAATTAGTTTCCCATGTGATAGTTTGTAGATAAAGTGTTCCATGACACTGGTTGCGTTCCCCACAGTGTGTCAGCACTCTCCCCATTTCCTCTCCGAGCTCCCTGTTTCCTTTCTTCAGATTTTCTGGGGCACTGATTCTTATCCAGCCCCAACCCTGTGCCTCTGTCATTGGGAAGACTGGTGGTTTTTTGCATTGTTAGCTGCCACTGTAGCGGCTTCTGACTGGGCTGTGTTTTTGAACCCTTGTTAAATCTCGCATTGGTCACAAGGCTGGGGCTGGGAAGGGGCAGGCCAGTGCTCCAGCTGACATGCCTCCCCAGGCCCTGGTGTGGTGTTTGGCCATAGTCTCTGCCCTGGAGTCAGACGTTCATTGGTGTAGGAGGATTGCTAGCACAGTATTGCCGGTGCCAGGAGGAATGGTGCCACCACTGAGTCCAGCATGAAGTTAAGCCGCATGAAGAACAGTGAACGTGTGGCTGAGGGACACCCTGCAGCCTGGTTGAATAGCTAAATAGCAACATAGGAACCAATGTCTGCTACTCAGTTTGCTGTTCCCTCCTCCCATCACCACTACCAGCTAACTCCTCTAGCAATGAGCTCTGTCCCAGACTGTCTTTAATGAGGCAGCCTTTACCGAGTCTCAGAGAAACCAAACTGCTTTCTGTAACACATGTTGTTCTGTTCCACGTTTGATGTGTTCTTGTATGGGCCCACAGCTCCACACAAGGAATGAGTGGTGAGAAGTCTAAAATCATTGCCAGCGCAAGACCCAGAAGAGAAAACTTGGGACCCCAGCATACTTCTCATACTACTGTAGGAATCCCACAGGTCCCTGGTTCTGTGATACTTTTCTTCCATTCTCACCCCCATCACCTCCACTCCCTATGGATGTTTAAAGGCCAGGCTGCAGGGAGAGAGGTTTCTTTTCAAATGTGTTAGGAAATCCTGCCCTTAGTATCTTCAGAAGTCAGTTCCTCTGAGTTCAGACCCTTGTTGAACTGAAAGACTCTTCCCCAGGTCCCAGTTTCTGAAAGCATTTACTTGGGCAGAGGCTGTGGAGCCATCTGGCAACATCAGAGGGAGGCCTTGGGGGTCAGCTGTGGGGGAAAGTTTGGGTGAGATGACATCCCACCCCTTGAACATCCAAGATTCTAGATCTTGAATCAAAGAGTAATTTTCTCTGTGGCCCCAGATGAGTGACTTGATGTCTTTGGGCTTCTATTTTCTCCTCTGTAATCAGAGACTTAGACTGTAATCAGGGGCTTAAGACTGGCGGTCCCAGGGTCCTTCCTAGCTTTGTACCTTCAAGTTTATGTCAGTTCAGATGCTTGCAGATGGAAATAACAAGATTTAAACAGTAAAGGACGCTGTTGGTTCGTATGGAAAAGTCTGGTAGAAAGGTGGTCTTCAGGCACAGCCTGATCAAGACTCCAGCTTCATTTTCCTGTGATTCTTTCTGCTTGCCTCTTTCTACATATTAGCTTTGTTCTCTGGCCAGCTTTTCTAATAGTAGCAAAATAGTTACCAGCAGCAGTTCCCGGGACACGCTGCTTCCTTCTGCACATCCACGGGTCTTGTGAGGCCCTCTGTTTCCAACCATAGATCAGAAGCACTGAGTTTTAATCTAGTTGGGGGTTATGTGCCCATCCCTGAGGCCCCCACCACACCTCATGAGGAAGGAAAATCAGTGCATCATGGGGCTGCTGCTTGGGCTCGGTCATACCTGGGCTTGAATCCCAGCTTTGCCACTCACTGTTGGCTATATGGCTTGGAAAGTCACTTCCTATCTTTGAGCTCCATTTTTAAAGTGGGAATAATGACCCTAGATGCCATAAGTTTAGGTTTAAATGAGATAATGGAGCAAAGTACTGGCACATAGTGAACATTTACTGTGTTCGGTAAACTGTAGCTGTGGCTCAGGACCTGCCCTCATCAATCACATATCAGGGCCTGTGGGCTATGTCCGGGACCAGGGCAACTGGGTAAAAGGCCAGGCCTGGTACCCCACCCAGACCCATTTCTTATTGTGTGGGTTGGGCCATCTCTGCTTATCAGAATAGCCTTGTGCCTCCTTCCAACCTGCTCCAGGTTGGCCTGCGACAGGGTGTCTGACAGAGAGGTAGGAAGGAGAGTTGGAATTTTTGCTCTCTCAGGGCTGTGAAGAAGGGTTGTATCTCTCTAAGGAAAGACATTTTGCTGAGAAGCCCCCCATCCTGGGCAGAAATGTGGACCCTCCAAGTGCCCAGACATTTGGACAGCTGGCCTCTGAAGTGATATTGGCTCCGTAGTCTGGACTGAGGCCAGGCCTCCGGTTTGAGGACTGGTCACATGTTCTTTTCAGTCTTGTAGTGCGGGACCAGAGGTGGTGGAGCACAAACCCCCTTCTGCCACTCTGTTTGCCCTTGCACGAGAGTGCAGGAGAGGAGAGTTTGTGATCTGATTAAGGCGAGTGAAGCTACTTGTGTGCTCCGGCAGACTTGCAGGTTTTCCTCCCTTTCAGTATGCAGGTGCAGGCCCATTCTTTGGCACCTGTCTCTTCTCCTTTAGGTGTCCCCTCCTGCCCCCTAACTCAGACTGGCATTTATGAGCACATCTCTGCTTAGCACAGCCCCTGATCTCAAACCCAGGAGCAGAACAGAGCTGTGCTTTGCAACTCTCTTTGACAAAAGCCTCAAGTAGGGGGGGATTTGCTTGGAGCCCATGTCCTCAATCTTGAAAAATACAGGGGTCTGCAGAGATGGCTGCACCCTGAGTGACGATGGCTTTCCATCCCCCTGGGAATGAGCACCTTGCTGCTTTTTGTGCTGCCTAATCTGCCCTGACAGCTGTCCCCTGGCTGCTCCAAGCGCAGGTCTTGTCTTTTGGTGCTGCTTGCTGGGTACTGGGAGAAGCAAAGGAAGTGACTAATCTAGGGAGTCAGGAATCCTTGAGGGAACCTGTCTGTAACCACATTGCATTTATCCGCCTTTTTCCCTTTGGAGCAGGGTTGGGGCATAGAAACTTCCCCTCGTTCCTGGCCTGAGAAGGAGCCCTGCTTCCTCTGGTCAGCGTCTCTTCCATTCCCTCAGTGCTCTCTGTTCTTAGCAATTGTTTTTCCACAAACTGCTAAAACTAGAAAGTCTGCCCTCAGGCTTGAACAGTAGATGGGCTTTGTGGAGCCAGGTTGCCCCTCAGAGAAGGGTTGAGCTGACTGAAGTCTCCACATGACCTGGAGGAAGAGCAGGGCAGACTTCAGACTTGGCGGTCTGTGGCCTGCTTTTGTCTGGTAAGCGGTCTCTGATCTGCAGACTGCCCGAGCCCTGCCACTTCCCTCTTGTCTAGAAACAAGGAGGTCCTGCCTTGTCGGTACTAGGGGCTTCCATCAGGTAATAGAGCATGTCCTGTTCTCATCCCAAGTGCTACTGCCATATACCTTCTAGAGCTGAGCAGAAGTAATGAATCTGGCAAGTCTGTGTGTTGCAGGGATTCCAACTCATGGCAGCTTTGCTGTAGAAAGCCATCTGTTTTCCCTGGTCTCCAGGTGGTTTGTTTCAGGACAGATCTTCAGTACTAGGTCAGTCAGACTTGGGTTCGAAAGTCTCTCCTTGCACTCACTGGCTGTGGGACTGTGGGCATGTGTCTTACCCTCTCTGGGCTGCCGTTTCCTCATCTCTTAAGGTGGGTCTGGCTAGGGACTGCCAGAGTTGCACTCGGGGGCAGCTGCTTGAGATAAGGCTGACCTGGTGACCCAACAGGACCTCCAACTAGAAGCCCTTGACTCCATCCAGCTGGGTTGGCCTAGGTCACTGAATGATTTTCTCTGCCCCACCACCATCATTGTTCATGCTTCTGCCCTGCTTCTGGGTCCCTACAAAAGCATCTTCTGCCATTCATAAAGGCTGACACATCAAAAGATGATGCACCCTGGAGACTTGGGGTAGCAACAGAAGGGTCTTGTTTGATGTCTCTGCACCACCTCTCCATGGGCTGGGCTACTGCCCAGAGACAGAGCAGGCTCAGGAAGAGGGGTTGGCTGTTTGTGGGGAGGAGGTGGCAACAGTAGATTCCCAGCACACCTCTTTCCTCTCCTTCCCTTTCCCCCAGACCTCCATCTGAAAGGCCTGCTGAAGCTGTCAAGTTGGCTGCCTGATTCAGCCCTTCCCTCTGGGCATGGCCCAGTGAATTTGCTTGGCTGATGCTTGTGAATTCAAACTATGGCTCTGGGAAGGGCAGCTGCAGAGGAAGGGGGGCGTCAGGGCTCTCATCAGCCTACTCTTCAATCCAGGTCACCGCCATCCACAGTCCTTTGGTGGCCCTGGGTTCTGCACTGTCCACCCTGCAGATCTCCATGCCAAGGGTGTGAGGTGGTCCTGCCTCCCTGGTTCAGCCTTGGCTTCCTTCCTTTCAGTGTTGTTGATCATACTTGCTGTGTCTGTCACCAAGGCAGGCATGCCTGGACCCCAGGCTTTGGTTGCTGGCTCACTTCCTGTCACCAAGCTTTGTTCCTGCTTCTTTGCTCCCAAAAGTCTTTGCATGAAGCATTGTCCTCTCAGCTGAGCCTGCCTTATGGTCTGCTCTTCTTTCTTGCTCATGACCTCTATCTAGCTTTTTTATACTTCGGAAATAGTGGTTGACTTTGCAGATGCCCCACCAACAGAACATTGTGGCCATGGCCCAGGACTACTCCAGCCTCCTGTCCCCTCTAGGGCCCCGTCAGGCATATGACTGACTGTGCATCGTCTCCCTCTCTCTCCTCTCTGCCCCAGATCAGTGGACCATCCCCTGCCCGGATCCTCTCTCTCCACAGACTTTGGCAGCTGGCAGATGGTAACGGGCTGTGGCAGTATTCAGGAACGGGCTGTCCTGCACACAGACTCCTCTCTCCCTTTCAGCTTCCCGGATGAGCTCCCTAACAGTTGTCTGTAAGTGTCTTGCTTGAGAAGGCAGGATGCTCCTCTGCCCATATCAAAAGCTAGTGAGCAGGATGAACCCCTGAAACTATTACCCTAACATAATCTTTAAACCTTAAGCTAAAAACATCCCCTGAAGCCTTCTTAAAACCAAACAATAGTTTAACTAGTAAAGAATGTCTGCCTTGAGCATTGTGCTCTTTTAAGAACTATTTACACGGGACCAAATGACAACAGCAACTCGTAAGATAGGAACGTTAGTGGGCAGTAAGTTTGTTAATGGAGGAGAAACAACTCAGGAAAGGAGGGTGAGAATGGTTGTACAAGTTGAAGACTGTAAACAGTGTCACTGAATGTACATATAGAAACTGTTGAATTGCTGTAGGTTCTGCTGTGTATAGTCTCAACAACAACAAAAATAGGAATGAAGCAGAGGCTGCCTCCGGGGAGCTGGCTTGGGGTTCCTACGCCTCCTGACAGCTTAGTAACCCTCACTGCTGCGCCCAGTCCCCTGGGGTGTAAAGGAGGACTTCTGGGCTGCTCAGGAAGTGCCTTAGGGGTTGTGTTCGCTCACCCCAGCCTCTAAAGCCATCCTCGGTGTCTGGGGGCGTTCCCTAAGGGAAAGCTGGCTGGACTGTAACTATAGAAAATTCTATTTCTGTCCAAAGCATTGCTTGATGTGAGAATCCTTTGAAAGCAGAACAGTGGGGGTGGTAGTGAAGGTAGGTGTATGGTGGAGACAGAGCCAGAAAGGAGCTGGGTTTGCCGGAGGGCTGTGCTCTTCTGAGCAGGACCAAGGGTTCCTTTCTGTCCCTTCCTCCTCTTCTGCTTTTACCTCTGGGCAGGAAAGACAATTGGATGGGCATACTAGATCCCAAGCCCAGAAAATCCTCTACCCCCAAGGCTTCAGTACTGGGCTTCAGCTGTTAACATCTGCCTGTGAGGCTGCCTCTGTGGAAGCCGTCTGCTCTGCCCCCCACAGATGTCAGGCAGGGGAGAGCCTCCGGCAGCCTGGGGAGCAGGGTTTGCTCCTCAGATGTGGCTGCCGGAGGACCCCTCAGCAAGCCTTCCCTCTGCTTCCATACCATGGGCTGGATGGACTTCAAATGCTGGGGATTCATTGCCCACCCCCTACTGCCAACCAGAACCCAGCTCATGCCCACCAAACCATGAGGAGTGGGGAAGGAAAAGGGCCCTGGAGCCTGTGGAGGGCAGGCAGGCAGGGCCAGGCCTTGGGATTTCAGGATGGAGGTGGTAGTCCCTGCAGCCAGAGAGTAGCTGAAGGGCTGCAGAGGCCACTACTGCCTGGCACAGCGTCCAGGTAGCCATGCCCCTCAGCCGGAAACAAGATCTCTATCTTCAGTTTTTGTAGTGGGGGAAGAAAATTACTGTCTGTGCCTTTCTGTAGGGGCTTCCTTGATCAGCCAAACTGGCCAAAGTGCCATCTCTAGAGGAAATGCAGACTTCTCTGCCACTGCCCAGTAGCACCCCTTACCTGGCATTAGCCACTGAAATAGGCAACTCCAGCCCCAGACCACCCTGCCCACAACCTACCATTCAGGGTTTAAGCAGTTCTGAGCTAGTCCACCCTCAGGCTTCTGGGTGGTTCCCAGAGAAGGGCTAGATCCTGAGTGAGCTCATGGCCTCCCAAGATTCGGGGGGAGAGGGTGAGGTCAGGATCTAGTCCTGGCAAGATCACACAGTATGTGGGTTCAGGCTTTGTTATTGGAGAGACTTGGTCCACATCCTAGCTCTTCTGTTCACCTGCTGTGTTTTGGGGTATCAGCCTTGACTTCTCTGAGCCTGTTTGCTCATCTCTTGAGAGGGAATGGCACTTAGAGTGGTTCTAGTCCCTGTCTGCCCGTTGTCCACCTTTGACACTGTGGGTCCTCAGTTGGATCACGTGTCCTCTCTGGGCTCTGGTTTTCTTGTCTCTAAATGGCGGTGGTCTTTTTCCCTCTGCCTCCGAGGAAATGAAGGGTAGAGAGAGTGCACATGTATGTACCTTGGGCGTGTTCTCCTGTGAATGCAAACCACTAACCTCAGTTTCTCCCGTTTATGCTGTGAGGGGAGGCCGAGGAAGCACACACGGCCTCCCGCCTGTGTAAACCTAATTAGAAAGTAAAGATCTAGGGCCATGTCTCCCCCAGGTTCCAGGAGAGACTTTCGGTAGTCGTTCATGGTGTTGCAGGAATCAGTATCAGTTCCATTTTCTTAGTGCTGCTCCCAGAGCTAATTGGCTTTCCTTTGCCCCAGAACCTGCTACTACTGTTTCTTTCTCACACACAAGCACACATCACCCCCACCAATCCACTTTCCCTAGGGTCCTGTCTAGCCTCAACGCTGAGGCCTGGTCTGTCTTCCAGACTTACCCAGAGCTTCCATTTAGCATCAAGCTGTAGGGTGCAAGTCATGCTTGGCTTGGGATTTGGGTACATTGTTGATGCCTCTGACAAATCCTTGGGGAGGGATTGTCCAGGAACTGGTTTCTTGGGGGAAAATATGAATTGAAGTTGGTGGTCAGGACTAATCTTAGTGCCTGGGGTCAATCGGATGTGAGGGCTCATCTCCCGCAGTCTGTGACCCCTGGAGAGAGCCCCCCAGGAGACAGGGGACACCATGTGAGTTACTAACCTTTTCTCTGACTCCACATCTGTCCCAGCCCTAGACTGCACACCTCTGAGTCCAGAGGTTGGGTGTGGCTTATACCTCGAGCCTCTTCTGATAAAAAAATCTTCAAGACATCAAAGAGCCTCAGACAGAAGTCATGCTTTGATCGGCCTGAGTTTGCATGTGGTTGTTCTTCTTTTGACTGTAGTCCCAGGCCAAGGAGAGAAGAGGGGCTTCCTGCCATCCTCCTTCTGTGATCAGTACCTTTGGAGGCAGGGGAGAAAAAGGAGGTAGTAGAATCAGAACAGGCATCCTGATGGGAAAGCTGACCACCTCCCAGCTGCTTACTTGGGGACCACAGCGACTAAGGTGCAGCTGGAGCCACAGGGGCTTCAGGGGGTGGACCCTGACCTGTGGGTTCTTCCAGGGCACTGCCAAGAGCTTCCTCCGAAGTGCTGCAAGTCCCGGCCCCAAGAAGGTTGAAGCCTTTCATCAGCCAAGGCCTGATCTTGAGGTCCCTCACTGTTATAGGGGCCACCTCCTTGCTCTTAGGTGTGAGACTTGAGCCTCAGCTTGTTCTCCCTGAGGAGTGGAGGCGGACAGCTGTGGGCAGACTCCCCGCTCGCCTTCCCTTCCCCAGACCTTAAAAGAGGTCAGAACCCAATAAAAGTTGCTGCTTCTAAGTGGGAACAGAGAGCTGAGAGGAATGGGGTAACAGAACCAAATATTTGGGGCCTGGACCCCAAGGTTAGTATGGCCATAGGACCACTCTGGCCTTATGTAGGCCAGGAGAGGCAGTGTCTGGCATGAGGGCTGCTCCCCTGAGAATGAGGGTGCTGGGTCCTGCCCCCAGGTTAATGCATTTATTCTCCCTCCTTCCCCACAGGCTGGCAACCCTGAGCGATCGGGAGACACGGCTGCAGGAGGTGCGCTCAGCCTTCTTGGCTGCGTACAGCAGCACGGTGGGGCTTCAGGCTGCTGCCCCCAGTCCCTCTGGTGCAATTGGAGGCCTGCTGGAGCAGTTCGCCCGTGGTGTCGGACTCCGAGGCACCAGCAGCAGCATCTTGTGAGCCAGCCAGCCCACGACGACTTCTTGCTCCCCTCCCAGTTGAGCCCTGATGGAATCAAAGCCACGCCTAGCCAAGGGAGACTGTGAAGGGGGAAGGTCTCCTCACTCCCTTCTCCTGCTATCATCCACGTGGCAGCCCCAAAGCCAGAGCAGGGCCAAGGACAGGGTTCTCCCACCCTCAGCCTCCTGACTGGTGACCGCCACCCCCCTCTTGTCACTGCCTCCCACCCACCCCAGCCTTTGCTGGGATCCCCCAACAACTCTCAGAACTGTATGGGGTTTCTCTGGGGCCTTGTGGAGGCCATGACTTCATGGAAGACACCCCCCGCCCTCAACCCAACCTCATTGTTGTTTCCTGGGGAGGAGGGGTCACCTGCACTGAGAATGAGGCAGTTTGACACAGATCACAAAATAAATCTTTTTGAACAACCACTCTCTTGTACCCTCGTTTGGTTGCTGTCTTTATATGCAGCTATTTGGGAGATTTTTGGTGTCCTCCCTTGGACTGGAAGAAGTGAAACAGAACCAGAGATGTAAGTGTGCCCCTTAACTCCTGAGCCATGGTTGTGCCCTCAGTGAGGTGGGGACATGTGCTCACAAGGCTGTTGAGAGGGAGCCTGTTCATCTGTGCAGAGTCCCAGGGCTGCCTGAGATTTGGCCTCCACTTGCTGGGATCTTTGGGGGAAGGGAGTGGGGTCTTCATTTTAACAAGTTCTGCAGACAGCATAGTCCTGCCTATGGTGGAGGGACTGGCGTCCAGGCTTTGGAGACAGGTGTTGGTGTTTGTGTGGGAGGGAGAGCTGACTGTCCACAGTGTGACATCATGGAGTGTGTCTGTCTAACACCATGAAAGGAGGGTTCAGAGGCCTTGTGCAGTGCTAGATGGTTGTAACAGCCACCGTTTACCGAGCTCTTAAAAGAATGCCAGATGACAATACCAGTGAATGTTTATTGAGCATTTACTGTTTACTAAAAGGCTTGGTGATGTTCTTCTTCCGTAAAGATCACAGGCAAGAAAACTCTGTGGAGCACAGTTATACTCTGTAACGTGGGGTCGCGAGGTGAGTCGAAATCCACAGCAACTAACAACATTCCCTGTGCTGAGCCCTTTCCATGGATTATCTCCATAAAATTTTACACCTGGATAGCTGCTATTATGGTCTTTATACTAATGAGGAGATTGAGCCACAGAGATGTCGAGTAACTTGCCAAGGTCACACAGCTAATAAAAACAGATGTTATAACTCTTCAAAGACCTAGGCAGGCCAGGGGAGTGGGGGAGGGGGAGCAGATTGTTAAGGGGGCCGCTCAGGAAGAGGCGAGGACCCACACACATATCAGGCACCCCAAATGCTTCAGCGCAGCGGACTAGTGCCTTGGTTTTCAGCACCCAGGAGAGTTGCGAGGGGTGGACTCTCCCAAGGTGTAAATTGGGGTGGGGGATCTAGGTAAGGTTCCTGGCCGGCTTGATCCTGCTCCAATGGGATGGGGGCCGCCTGCAGGGCCGGGCGGGGCTATGCTGCCATCTGGAGCCTCTGCTGCCGGCGGCCACACTCAGGGAGGGAGCGGCGGGAACGCACGCAGGGCAGGAAGGAGTGCAGCCGCCGCTGCCGCCGCCGCCCCTAGCCCCCGGCGGCCCCCGTCCCGCTGCCTCCGGACCAGCCATGTCTCTTAGCGGAGTCTCTGAGCGCAGCGTCCCGGCCACCAAGATTGAAATCACCGTATCCTGCCGGTGAGCGGGCTGCGCCGGGGAGGGTTTAGGCGCTGCCCAAGCGCCAGCTGGCTCCGGGGCTCGGCAGAGAAAGGGGCTGGACCCTAGGGGAAAGGCATCTGGGACCGGAAAATCGTGGCTGAGGAACTGTTGGCAGGGTCGAGGAGGGGGTCTCCTTGATTAATCCCCCACCCAGCAAAAAAGGGTTGAGCCTGCGGGCTCAAGGGGTGGGTCGTGGGGATTCTGGAGGACCTGGGCCCCAGGAGGACAAAGTTCTGGGGCGACCCCTCTTTCTTTGGCCCTTGAAGGCAGTGTGAACGCGTACACGTCCAGTCCGCAGAGAAACGGTTCTGGGTTGATACTTCCGGCGCTGTCCATGGTTTTGACAGGGCCGGGAGTGTAGGACCTGAGCCTCACACGTCCGCCAGGTGCCCGACTCAGGACAGGGTCGAGGAGCTCAGCTCCGAGTAACTCACCCTTATCCGTCTGTCTGTCGGTTTCTCTAGGAACCTGCTGGACATCGACACCTTCTCCAAGTCCGACCCGAGTAGGCGGCCCTAGGGCGGGGAGGGGGAGCTTGGGGTCCAGACGCAGCTGAGGGGCAGGGAGACGAGGAAGGGGTGCGGGCCGACCTGATGTCCTTCCCTGTCCCCGCCCCCACCCGCAGTGGTAGTGCTTTACACGCAGAGCCGGGCCAGCCAAGAGTGGCGGGAGGTGAGTCCCAGAGCCCCCTCCCAGCCCAGAGCTGCCCCCGGAAATGACCTGCCCCCTGCAGGCCCCGAGCTGACCCTCCGCCTCCCCGCCCAGTTCGGACGGACCGAGGTGATCGACAACACGCTGAACCCAGACTTCCTGCGCAAATTCGTCCTCGACTATTTCTTTGAGGAAAAGCAAAACCTGCGCTTCGATGTGTGAGGCCCCGCCCAGAATTCTGGCTCTGCGGGGCCCCTGACCTGGATCCACCCGGGATTCTGCCTCGGCGCCGCCCCTGCCACCCCTCCCCGTCCTGGCTCCTCCCCGGACCCAGCTCCGTCCCACTCTGAATGGCTCCATTCATCTTATCCCCGCCCCCAAGTCTACCTTGCCCTCGCGCTTAGATCTGACCCTATCCAGTTCACTCCCCACGCCTGGCCGGGCCCACAACCCAGCTCCTAATTTAGCTCCGCCTCGGTCTAGGCCCGGCTCCCATCATTGCCCCTGACTTGGCCTTGCCTGACCCTCTGTGACCCTGACCCCTGCCTCAAACGAGATCCAGGTTGAAATTCGGGACCAAGGCCTCTCCTCCCTCCACCCACAATTTTGACCTGAATTCAGAGCCCGACCCTTTTCCAACCTCTCTCCCACCCCGCCCGGCACCTGCCCCACACCCAACAAGCTCCACTGTCTTCCCAGGTACAACGTTGACTCCAAAAGCAACATCTCCAAACCGGTAAGTGAGCGTCCCCTCGCGGGCTGGCCAGGCACACAGGAGGCGCTGAAATGTATTAAACGACCCTCCTTAGAACCCCTTCTACCGCACGATCCCAACCCCATCTTCCTCTGGCACCGAACCCATCCTCCCGGCCCTCCACTCTTGCTCGGGCCTCGGTTTCCCATCTGCGCGCCTTACTCACTGCTCTTCTTCCTTCCTTCTTCCGCCGCTGGGACCCGCAGAAGGTGAGGCTGAGTGGAGCTGGGTGGGGCTAGGGGTGGATCTTGGACTGATGGTGGGACCAAGAAGAGGAGCACATGCCGGCGGTGGCTCTTGCTACGTCCCACCGCCTCTGAACCGCCCTGGCCGTGTGCTGCAGCACCACCAGAGCTGGGCTTAGACTCTGAGCCCCCAGATTTTTCTGGTCTCTCTAACTCCGTGTCCCTGCGCAGGATTTTCTGGGACAAACGTTTCTGGCCCTGGGAGAGGTGATCGGAGGCCAGGGCAGCCGCGTAGAAAGATCCCTCACGTGAGCCAAACGGGAAGGGGCGTGGGGGGGAGCCTCCAAATTCTCCCTCCCGAGGACACTGATAGCCATAAACCCAAAAACACAAACCTGCTGCCGATTCCGACTCATGGCAACCCTATAGGACAGAGCATTTCCCCATGTCAGGGGCCTTCGCTGCTCCCATCCCCTTAGTGAGAAAGTCCAATCGCCAGGACTCTGCCCAAGTCACTCTCAGGCCTGACACGCCCACTCTCTCCTCACTCATTTTCTAAGTCTGATTCAACCTTTAAGGTCCGCTTCCAAGCCCCTCTCATCTGAGAAGCTTTCTCAGACTCAATCACATCCTCAGAGATTTCCATCACATTCACTCACTAAATACTTACTAGCATGTTTTGTATGCCATGCCCTGTGCTAGGCACCAGGGACTCATCCATTGCACAAATACACTACTACTGGGCACAGACTCTCTTGTCAGCCACTGTTCAAGGGGATGGGTTGCAGTTGTGAACAAAACAAAGGTTCCTGCCCTCAGGGAGCTTATATTCTGGCTGGGGAGAGAAACAATACAAAGTAGACAAATAAGTGAATTGCGTAATATATTAAAATAAATTAAGTGCTGTGGGGAAAAAGGCACAGTAGAGCAGCATAAAGGGGATTGGAAGTGCTGGGTGGGTGGGACTGCAATATTGAATAGGGTGGTCAGGTAGGCCTGATGGAGATGTCCCTTCTGAGCAACAACCTGAAGGGGGTGAGGGAGTGAGCCGTGCAGATATCTGGAGGAAGAATGTTCCAAGCAGAGGAAACTGCTAGTGCAAAGCCCAATGCCTTCAAAGAACAGCAAGGAGGCCAGTGTGGCTGGAGCAGAGTGAGCAAGGGGAAGAGAAGGGGGGAGGTGAGGTTGGACAGTTAACAGGGGTTCAGGTGGGCCCCGTGAAGACTTTAGCTTTTGCTCTGAAATGAGATGGCAGCCACTAAAGGGTTCTGAGCAGAAGAGTGACATCATCTGACTTACACGCTTTCAAAGGATGATGCTGACTGCTGGGTTGAGAATAAACCTTGAGTCACCAAAGTTAGAAGCAGAGAGCCAATTAGAAGTTTTTACAGTAATCCAGGTGAGAGATCACGAGGACTTGGACCAGGGTGGAGAGATGTGGTTAGATTCTGATATACTTTGAAGGTGGAGCCAACAGATTTCCTGACAGATTGAATATGGATGTGAGAGGAAGAGAGAAGTTAAAGATGCTGTTTGACATCAAACAGCTTGGAAATCACAGGAGGATACATGAATCTTAGAAGCTCTACCAAGGGGTAAATAGAGAAATAGAAGAGAAAAAGCCAAAGACTGAGACTCCAAGAGAAAAAGCTAGAAAAGGAGACTGAAAAGGAGCAATTAACAAAGTAGGAGGAGAACCAAGAGAAGGTGGTGATGTCCTAGAAGCAAAGTAGAGAAAGTGTATCAAGGAGGAGAGTGACCAACCATGGTGAATGCTGCTGCAGGTCAAGTAGGATGAGGGCTGAGAACTGGCCACGGGGTTCAGCATGAGAGAGGTCACAGGTAACTCTGACAAGTATAGTTTTGAAGGACAGGTGGGGTGGAAGTCTGATTGAAGAGGTTTAGAAGAGTATTTAATAGGAGGAGACGAACTGGACTCAAGTTTTTCTGTAAACAGGAGAAGAAAAATGGAGTGGTGGCTAGAGGGAGAAGTGAGGTCAAAAATAGTTTTTTGTTTTTTAAGGTGAGAAATAGGTAATTTTTCGAGAAAAATTATACCATGTTTGTACATTGATAGGAATGACCCAGTAGAAACTGAAACTTTGATGTAAGAAAAACGGGAGAATTGGCCGGGCTGGTGTCCTCGAGCAGGCGAGACGATGTGGACTGTAGTGCCCAGTGGAGGAACAAACAGACACGTGGACTGTTCATCTACAGCAGTGGGGAGGAGGGCAGAGTGTGTGGGTGAAGATGCTGGTGACAGAGTAGACATGTGGTGGGGTCTGTGTAATGCTCTTCTGGTTGTTTCAGTTTTCGCAGTAAAGTAGGAAACAAGGTCATCAGCTGAGACTGAGGATGGGAGAAGGTGTTGAGATTTTGAGGAACGATGAGGAGTGAAACTGCCATCTAGCAAAGCTGGAGAGTGAATGGACTAGGAATGTATAGTAGGATTACCAGGCCTTAGTCAAGACCCTCCTGAGGTTGTGATCATGCATTGAAAATGGGACTAGTTGGCACGATTGTGTTTTTCTCTGGTGTGTTCAGCTTTATGGGTGCAGTATGGATTATGCAGAGAGCTGGATTTAACTAGGGCTGTGGTTCCAGTGGCACTGTGTTTAAGAGCTTGGCTGCTAACCAAAAGGTCAACAGTTCAAATCCACCAGCCACTCCTTGGAAACCCTATGGGGCAGTTCTACTCTGTCCTATAGGGTCACTATGAGTTGGAATCAACTCGATGGCAATGGTGGGTGGTTCTGCCAAGCAAGTATGTCAAAGTATGTGAAGGGCAAGCGAAAAGGGCAGGATGCAAGCGAGTGATTATTATAATCATTGAGTGGCATTCAGACTGGGTAAGGAGATGAGGGAGAACATCAAGCAGGGGAAGGGCAGTGAGAAGGCAGTAGAATCAGTGACTTGGTGATCCCAGATACACAGGTGAATAGTCCCTGTCCTCCTTACCCTCTGTCTTTTAATTAATTAATTTAATTTCTCATTCAAAAATTTATACACGTATTGTTTTGTGACATTGGTTGCAATCCCCACAATTTGACAGCATGCTTCCCCTTTCCACCCCAGGTTCCCTGTGGCCATTCGTCCAGTTCCTGTCCCTGCCTGCCTTCTCATCTTGCTTTTGGGCAGGAGATACCCATTTGGTCTCGTATATTTGATTGAACTAGGAAGCACATTCCTCACGTGTGTTGTTTTTTTTTTTTTGTTTTATAGACCTGTCTAATCTTTGTGTGAAAAGTGGGCTTCGGGAGTGTTTTCAGTTCTGGGTTAACTGAGTGTCTGGCGGCCATAGTCTTGGGGGTTCCTCCAGTCTCTGTCAGACCAGTAAGTCTGGTCTTTTTTCATGAATTTGAGTTCTGTTCTACATGTTTGTCTCGTTCTGTCTGGCACTGTCTGTTGTGATCCCTGTGAGAGTGGTTGGTGATGGTAGCCGGGTACCATTTAGTTCTTCTAGGCTCAGGCTGGTGGAGTCCCTGGTTCATGTGGTCCTTTAGTCCTTTGGGCTAATACTCTCCTTGTGCCTTTGGTTTTCTTCATTTTCCTTTGCTCCAGACAGAATTCACTCTGTCTTTCTAAATCACAGAGTCAGATATTGAAGGACTCAAAGAAATAGTTCAACATTCTCACTTTGAAGATGGGGAAGGTCACATAACAATTAAAGCCAGGACTTGAATCCAGGACCCTCCTGACCTAGCTTTCTCTCTGCCACACTTTAAATCCTTTTGGGAATCAGAGCCCTCAGGCCCTATCAGCAAGGTCCCTGACTGCTTGGAGGTCCAAGGAAAATTGGGGTGGGATCCTTGTATTCTCCCTGCAAGCCAATGGAAGTCTGTCTTCTAGGGTCAGGAAAAGATAAGGCTTTCCTTGTCTTTTTTATCTCACTCTTTATAGTCTTGGAAAAACACAGCAGCTTTTTTTTTTTTTTTTTTTTTTTTTTGCTGTACTTTAAGTGAAAGTTTACAATTGAAGTTAGTCTCTCATACAAAAATTTATACATACATTGTTACGTGACCCTAATTGCTCTCCTTATACTGTGACAGCACATTCCTCCTTTCCACCCCTGATTTCCCGTGTCCATTCAACCAGCTCCTGGCCCTCTCTGCCTTCTCATCTCACCTCCAGACAGGAGCTGCCCATTTAGTCTCATGTATCGACTCAAGCTAAGAAGCCCACTCTTCCACAAGCATCACTTTATGTCCCATAGTCCAGTCTAATCTTTGACGGAAGAGTTGGCCTCAGGAATGGTTTTAGTGCTGGGTTGACAGAGAGTCCAGGGGCCATGCTTTCTGGGGTTCCTCTAGTCTCAGTCAGACCATTAAGTCTGGTTTTTTTACTAGAATTTGAGTTCTGCACCCCACTTTTCTCCTGCTTCAACAGGGAATCACTGTGGTATTCCCTGTCAGGGTGGTCATTGGTTGTAGCCAGGCACCATCTAGTTTTTCTGGTCGCAGGCTGATGCAGTCTCCGGTTTCTGTGGCCCTGTCTGTCTCTTGGGCTAATTCTTTTCTTGTGACTTTAGTGTTCTTCATTCTCCTTTACTCCAGGTGCATTAGGACCAATTGATACATCTTAGATGGCTGCTCTCTAGCTTTTAAGACCCCAGACGCCACTCACCAAAGTAGGATGCAGAACATTTTCTTAATAAACTTAGTTATGCCAATTGACCTAGATGTCCCCTAAAAGCATGGTCCTCAGACACCCGCCCCTGCTACTCTGTCCCTCGAAGTGTTTAGCTGTGTTCAGGAACCTTCTTAGCTTTGGTTTAGTCCAGTTGTGGTGACTTCCCTTGTAGTGAAACACAGAAGCTTTGACTTAACAAGTCATCCTTGTTTTCCCTGGGTTTGGATAGAAATTCCCCTCTCTTGTTCTGTAATGCTACATCACACTCCACGTGCTTATTGGCTTTGCCATTCCACAGCCCCCTGGAAGCTCTCTGAAGGCAGGGTCCTTGACCACTTCATACTTACATCCTCTGAGCCTAGCTCAGTGTCTGGCATATAGTAGATACCAGGGCCTGCTTTGAGAAATAAAACCACCTTCATATCTATATAGCTTACAAATTGCTTTTCCTTCCAAGCATTCATTTAGACCTCCTCACAGTCTCTAGAGGTGGGCATGATTCCCATTTCATGGAAGAGAAACTGAGGCCTAAAAGGGGGAAGTAACTCGCCCAGAGTCACACAGCTTAAAAATCACAAAATACACCCTGAGTCCAGTGACTCTAAATCCCATGTCTTTCCCTCACTACCACTAGGAGATGTCCACATACACTTATCAAACTCCTTCCTACAGACTACAGACCCTTTCCCAGTCAAAATCATCCCTTCCCAACCAGGAACCACCCAGGATGGAAGGGGACACACTCAGAGGAGTGTCAGTAAATGGTGAATTGAATCCCCAGGAAAGCCCATATTGGCCAACCTAGTCCTAGCTTGCTACTCTAACCCCTCTTACCAAGAGGCCTTTCTGCTTCCAGGGGTGTACCAGGCAAGAAATGTGGGACCATCTTGCTGACTGCAGAAGAGCTTAGCAACTGTCGGGTGAGTAGGTGCCACATGCTAGATCCAAGAGGCTTTCCCTTCTCTCCCCAAGTTGCTTTTAGTGGGATGACTGAAGGCTGTGGGTAATTTGGCTGTCAACAGTCTGACCTCATCCACTCATCCACTGCCAGGACATTGCCACCATGCAGCTGTGTGCCAACAAGCTGGACAAGAAGGACTTTTTTGGGAAATCAGATCCCTTCCTCGTGTTCTATAGGAGCAATGAAGATGGCACGTGAGTCACCGCTCCCTCTCCCCCACCACATGACCAGGGGCCCATCAGTGCTCTTATGCTGGGTTGGGGGCACCACCTTGGACTCTACCAGGACCTGAGCTTAGAATTCACTCAAGGCAGCACAAAACATATGCTCAACAAATAGGGGAATCCCAGAGTCTCCACTCACTAAATACATCTGTCTCTGGGCAGTTTGTCTCTGGGCTCAGTCCTACCTTATGGCAGGTCCCAATCTTCTTGTTCCTGTCCAGGTTCACCATCTGCCACAAGACAGAGGTTGTGAAAAACACGCTGAACCCTGTGTGGCAGCCCTTCAGCATCCCTGTGCGGGCACTGTGCAATGGAGACTATGACAGGTCTGCTTTAGCATAAGCTGGGGGGGTAAGGGGATGAGGTCACAAGAGTGGGATTCCTGGGTCCTAGAATGATGGCAGCAGTTTCCAACAGTGTTGGAGGGTTCTCAGTGAGATAGGGTTCTAGGCAAGGAGATGAGTGGATGGGGAGGCAAATGGATAGCCACATAGATGGATAGGTGAATTATCCATGGAAGAATGGGTGGCTGGGTGGATGGATGGATAAGCAGATGAGTGGATGAAACAGAAAATAAACAAATTAATGGGCAGACACATCCATACATGGATGGATGGAAGGATGAATGGATGGATGGATAGATGGGCAATTGGATGATAAACTGATGAATAGATAAATGGCTATGTAGATGGGTATATAAGAGGATTGGTGGGTGGATGGAGGGGAAAATGGATGAATGGATAGCCAGTGAATGGATAGGCAAAATGATGGGTGGATTAGTGCATGGGAAGATGATAAATGATAGATAGATGAATGGATGGATGAGTTGGTGAGTGGATGAGTAGATGGATAGATACATGAAAGTTTGGTGGATGGATGAATGGGCAGATGGATGAATGAAAAAGTGGATGGATATGTGGAATGACAGGATTGATAGGTAGATGAAGGGATGGTAGATGGATGGATGGATTAGTAGATGAATGAGTTGATGAATGGGTGTAAAGTATATGGATAAGTTAACCATATGAACCAATAAATGGGTGGTATGTAGATGGGTGAATAGGTGGGTGGGTGGAAGGACGAATGGGCACATAGACAGACGAGTAGATGAATGGATGATAAGATGAACAGATGTGAGATGGTTGGGTTTTTGATTGGATAGATGGATGGACAGACAGATGGATGCTTGCATATCAATGAGTAAGTGAATGGCTAGATTCACTTGGGTTAAGTGGGTAGATAATTAGATGGATTAAAAGGTAATTGGGTTGCCAAATGCATGGTTAAATGGGTGAGTAGATAGATAGATAGATGTTGAATAGACTGACATGTAGATAGATGGATATATGGAATGACATATATAATAGTTAAGAACAAGTATGTTGGAATCAGGTTGTCTGAGTTTAAATCTCAGCTCATCACTTACTAGCTATGGACCTTAGCCAAGTTACGTTTTTTTTTTTTTTTTGTACCTCGGTTTCCTTATCCAAAAATAAGAATAATAATAGTACTTACTTTATAAGGTAGTTGTTAAATTAAATGAGACAATATGTGTAAAGTGCTGAGAACAACGCCTGGAATATAGTAAGACTTTATCAATGATAAAAAAAAGTAGTAGTAATAGTGGTAGGAATCAACTCTATGGCAACTGGTTGTTTGTCTAATAGTGGTAATAGTAATAATAGTAGTAATAGTGATAGTGGTAGTAGATGGTTGGATACATGCATGGACTGATGAATAAATGGATAGGATGGATGGATGGAGATAGGTTGGGAAATGAATAGGTAGATGGAGGGGCAGATGGGTGTATGGAAGATGACTTGTGTTGCCTAAGCAGTTGGGGTGTCTCTGGGATTTACCACACACACAACCAGCCTGTTTATCTTCTGTTTCAGAACTGTGAAGATTGATGTGTACGACTGGGACCGGGATGGAAGGTAGAACTGCCCCACATAGGCCCCTCTCCTGTACTTAACCCAAACAATCCCTTTTAGTATGTAGTACATTCATAGGAACCCCAAAGGAGCCTTGGGAGCGAGCAAGGGTGATAATAGCTATCCCCATTTTACAGATGCCAGGACCTTGGGTACACCTGACTCCCCTGTTGTCTCTCTGGTGTACTATTTCTCCCCTTTTCTCCCTTAGCTTGGCTCCTCTTCTGGCTGAAGCCCCAGTACCCTGCAGCTGGAGTAGGGGCAAGGGATAGGGGGAGTAAAGACTGGGTTCAGGGCTGGCTTCAAACCAGCAGCAGCTGCTGCTCATTCACGCCTGGCCTCGTTGCAGCCATGATTTTATTGGTGAGTTCACCACCAGCTACCGAGAGCTGAGCAAGGCCCAGAACCAGTTCACGGTGTATGAGGTGAGAGCTCCAGCCCTGCCCATGTTCCCCATGCCCCCATCCCTGAGTACACAGTCTGCAGCTCCCTTCCTCTGTTTCCACCTTGACAGTTATCTTCCTCCTTTAGGTACTTAACCCTCGGAAGAAGTGTAAGAAGAAGAAATATGTCAACTCAGGAACTGTGAGTGCTCCCTGGAGCTCTGGCCCTCTCTGGATCCTTCTGTTTCCAAGCTCACTGAAATAGCATGACAAATGGTGGGGGTGGGGGAAGGTGATGGGCACAGATTACTTGGATACAGTAGTAGTGTTAGGCACAAGGTGGCACTATTTAAGTGTTTCTTTAGGGATCTTTAATTTTTTGTAGAATAAAAAGAACTCCAAGTTGTATTTCCCAATTTAATATGCTTTTGGAAATCCAAATGTTTCTGACAGCCTCCCTTTTTTCCCCTTTAAGAAATTGCAAGGTGGGACAGGGTGAGGGTTGGAAATCATGTACCTCCCATCATATGACTCTCTCCAAAGCTCTACAACACCTCTCTCCCTTCTGCTACTTCCACTGACCTTTCCCAAGTGCCAGGGCTGCCTCTCCTGTCCCACAGGTGACACTGCTCTCCTTCTCTGTGGACTCTGAATTTACTTTTGTCGACTACATCAAGGGAGGGTAAGTCACAGGCCAAGCTCTGGGCTGAAAGCCCAGCAATGAGTTACTCCCAGTTCAAAGCCTCAGTTTTCTTATTTATGAATGGTGAACATCCAATGAGATCATGGAGGTAAACTTTGAAACATTTGGCAAACTATGAAGTGCTCTGTAAAGTGTAAAGTATTGCCACTCTTAGTTCTCTTCATGGGGCTGCCTTACCTTCCTACTGTTCCAGTCCTCTCACTCACCTCTCCCAGTAAGATGCCAAACCAGTGATCTTCAACGGTGGCCCCAGTAACTTGACTGGAGCCCAGACAAAAGCTATGGCCAAGCAACAGGGAGAGGCTAAGAGAGAAAGAGAAGCCAAGCCAGACTATAGAGGACACTTCACTTGGCTCAGTGGAGGCAGGCAGAGCTGGAAAGGCACTCTGCTTCTCTGAGCCTCAGTTTTCTCCTCTGTAAAGTGGGATTATTAATTACTATTTCAGGGCTATAGTAAGGGTTAGATTAAATTACATATAATACACTTGGCACACCAAACAAAAAAAACCAAACCCATTGCAATCAAGTTGATTCCAACTCGGAGCAACCCTATAGGACAGGGTAGAACTGCCCTACAGAGTTTCCAAGGAGTGGCTGGTGGATTTGAACTACTGACTTTTTGATTAGCAGCCAAGCTCTTAACCACTATGCCACCAGGGCTCCACGTGGCACACAGTAGGCATTTAATACTTTGCTGCCCAAAGTCCATCAACCAGCAGCATCAGTATCATTTGGAAGTTTGTTAGAAATGCAGAAAGTTTGGCTCCATCCAGACCGTCTGAATCAGAATTTGCATTTTACTAAGATATCCAGATGATTCACATGCACATTAATGTTTGAGAAATACTGATTTAATAAGTATTAGTTCCTCACTTCTCGACCCATTTACTTCCCTAACAGGACACAGCTGAACTTCACAGTAGCTATTGACTTCACAGCTTCCAATGGTGAGGCATGGATGGGGGAACAGTGTTACAAGGGAGTCATTAGGGATTGGCTGGATCCTTACCTGGGGAAAAGAGTTCACCTAGCCAGGAAGCCCAGGCTTGAGGCATATCCCAGTCAGGCTGGTGTTGGGGTAGAGGTGTTGGGGAGATAATTGGGTGGAAGTGTGGACAGAGGATACAGGAAAATAGACGGGTAGATGGATAAAAGAAGGTTGAAAGGACAGAGGGCTCAACAGGTAGATGAGTAAATGGATAGATGGGAGTGAATGGAGGTGTAAGGAAAGATGGATAGGTGAATGGGTGGTTAATGATGAATGGATGGGTAGATTGATGAACAAACAGGGTGGGTAGATGGATGAGTGAGTGAGTAAAATAGTCTCGACCAGTGGATGCATGGATGAATAGGTGGGTAGACAAATGGACAGATATTTAAGTTGTTGAAAGAGTGGGTAAGTAGATGGGGAAATGGACAAATGGATAGGTGGAGGATCCATAGGAGGATAGATAGGTGAGTGAATGCATGGGATGGATAAGGATGAATGAATGGATAGACGGCTGAATGGATAAAAGAATTAAATGGACAAGTGGATGAATGGATGGATAGGTGCGTAGACAGTTAAATAAGAGAATGGAGAGGTAGATGCATAGAGATGGATAAATGGATTGAAAGATTGATGTATAGCCAAGTAAATGAATGGGTGGATGTATGTGTGGGTAGTTGGATAAATCGATGAATAGACATAGGGATGGGTGAGTAGACATATGAATAAATGAACAGATTGATGAACAGGGGAAATAATGAGGGAGTAGATGGGTAGAAGGTGGATGAATGGAAAGGGAGATGGATGCAAACAAGGATAGGCAGGTGAATAGATGGATCAACCAGGTGACCATGGTGCTCCTGTGTTCCTACAGGGAATCCCCTGCAGCCCACCTCCCTACACTACATGAGTCCCTACCAGCTCAGCGCCTATGCCATGGCCCTCAAGGCAGTGGGAGAGATTATCCAGGACTATGACAGCGACAAGCTCTTCCCAGCCTACGGCTTTGGTGCCAAGCTGCCCCCAGAGGGACGGATCTCCCACCAGTTCCCCCTGGTATGGGATGGTCCAGAGCCTACACTCTGTGCCCTGGCATCTGGCCCACCCGTGTTGATGAATTTCCTCTATTTACATTTCTTCTAAGAGTCAAAGACCCTTATGAGAGGGTGGCGGAGCAGGGAAGGGAGCAGGGCTGGAGTTTGGAGGGGAGCCTGAAAGAGGGTGATGGGAAAAGGAAGGAGTGAGCTGGGATCAGAGCACTTCTGGGTGTACCCTGCATGGGATCAGCCTGGCAGGGCATCTTCCCTGACAGAACAACAATGATGAGGACCCTAACTGTGCTGGCATTGAGGGTGTGCTGGAGAGCTACTTCCAGAGCCTGCGCACAGTGCAGCTATACGGACCCACCTACTTTGCTCCTGTCATCAACCAGGTGGCCAGGTAAGGGAGCTGCGTGGGGTTGGAGGAGAATTAGAGGATCCAGACTGGAAGCTGACTCCCCAAAGGTAGCCAGGACCACTCTTGGGTGAACGTGAGCTTTGGGGCGGAGGTGAAAGGTTCAGTATTGACCAGGCCCTAGTACAAAGAGGTTACATAAATCCTTATTCTGGGGCAGAGAGAGTACCAACAGATTACCCCAACCCCAGTCCCTGGAAATGACAGCCCAGGCCTCAAGTTTGGGTGAAAGAGAGAAGGGCCTATAGAACACCGGTTAAGGCATCAGCTTTGACATCAGACCTGGCTATGATCTTGGGCAGAGGCAGAACTAAAGTATGGCAGGTAGGGCACGTGGCCTGGGTGCTGCTTGAGGCAGGGCGCTAATGAGCAGTTTCTACTGGCCATCACGGTTTCCATCGGCAGCTGTGAGACATCATTCAGCAATTTAACACTAATTGCCATCGGCACTACTTTCAGTAGAGAGGCCCTGCCTGGTTCCACCACTTCCTGACCTCATGACCTTATGCAACTTAGCCTCTCTAAGCCTCCATTTCATTCCTGTAAAATGGGTGTAATAACTATAACAATAGCACCTTCTTTGTAGGATTATTCAGAGGTTAAATTTAGATAACAATGTAAGACTTACTAGCACAGTGTCTGGCCATAGTAAGTGCTTAATAAATGATAGATTACAAAATAGAAGAGTAATTTTCCAATTTTTCAGAAGAAAAGTATAGAAAGCAAAGAAAACCCAGATCATATATAAATGATTTTTTTAAAAAAGGTATTAAAAATGTGACATAAAATGACAGAACTGAAACCAAACATTCATCAAGAAACATAAATGAGAAAAGCTCACCTGTTAAAAGGATTCTGTCATTGCATTAAAAAAAACAAAAAGTAAACCCACTCACTATACGCTATGAATAGAAGAGAGCTAGCTAAAACAAAGTAGTTAAGAAGGCTTGAAAGTAAAAAGATGAGACAGGAAAAAAAAAAAGAATTTAAATTGAAGGATTGCAGGGAAATTTATATGCTTATGGACTTCCTTTTTCCCTAACAAAAACGTACTTTCTAATTCATAATCAGGATGATCATTTCTTTAAGTATAAAAGTAACATAACATCACTATAGAAAATTTGAAAGATAAAGAAATGAAATAAGAAATCACCCAGACTACTGCCTGTGGGAATGTGGATATGTATAGTTCCTCACAGTGTTTTTCCTATGCATCCACAATTATAGTCAAATTACATGTAACATTTCACTACTGCTTTTTTCACGTAATGTTGGAGCCTGAGCATTTTGTTGTTGTTGTTCTTAAATATTCTCTTGGGCAAGTATAGATTCATTTATTCATTCATTTAGTAAACATTCAATAAAGGGGCAGTGTAGCATGAGTGTGGGCCCTGGAACCAGACTAGCTAAATCCATATCCTGGTTCTACTACTCACTAACTAGTTGTGTGACTTTAGGTAAGACTCTTAACTTCTCTGTGCCTCAGTTTCCTTATTTGTGAAATAGAGGATAATAATCATATATACATCCTACTGTTGTAAGGACTGACTAAAGTAGTATGTATCAAGCACTTAGAACAGTGCCTGGCACATCGTAAGTGCTGTCAGCGTTAGCCATTACTGTTCCTGTTACTGTCGTCGATACCCTATTCAAAGGGTATCTGCCGTGTGCTCAGTTCTCTGCTGGGGCACTGGAGACTCACAGATGAATCAGATCTAGTCCTGCCCTTGGGAGCGCCCAACTTAGTGCAGGAGACAGAAATATAAATAAATCATTACTTTCTGTAGGCTAGAGGTTCCCAGACTTTTCCAGCAAGTTGCCCATCGGCAAAGGCAAGCAATTGCATCCCCGGGGGGAGTCTGGGGGCACAGCCAAAAGCAGCCAGCCTGAAAATGTCTTTGAAGTCTCCATATTTTACCTTAAAATTCATGTAAATTTTACATTCTTCTCACATTGCATCTATGTTTGCTTTCATTTTTAAAAAGGCATTTTTAGTGTACTTACAGTCATCTAGCTTTATCCATCAGATCATGGAGTAGGATGGATGCTCCAGGTTTATCCTGTGGCCTTGGGCCGCCCTTGGCACAAACACTGGTACCCTCCGGGGAAGAGAGCTGATTTGGAGAAGCAGACAGCCCACCATGTTGGGTGGCATCCTATGGGGTTGAAGTTAGAAGAGGGGTGGAGTGTAACCTAGCCTGAGAGACCCAAGGCAGGCCTACCTGAAGAGGGGACTGCTCAGCTGTGTCTTAAGGGTAGGCTAGGCTTTATCAGAGTGGGGCAGAGTAGGCCTAGTAGAAAGAAGAGCATGTGAAAAGCACCGAAGTGTGAAGGGACAAGGTCAGGAAACATCTAACAGCGTAATACGACCAGAGTGTGGGGTGTATATGGAAGAGTCTGCAGATAGCAGGTGGGAATGGAAAGTGATGGGATCAAGAGCTTCAGCCTTAGGCTCTGTTGATCAATCATGGACTTGAATTCCAGCTTTACCACCACTTGGGGGTGCTACTTAACTTCTCTGAACCTCAGTTTTCTCATTTTCAAAACAAGGACCTACCTCATAGAATTTGGTGAGGATTAAATTAGATCACGTATGTCAAATGTACAGCTGTGACTTTGATGATCACAAAGAACTCTTCCTTGTCTACCACCCAACAGCCAAGTGGGCACAGACCTGCCTCACTCAGCCAGTCATTATCTCCTCAACTAACTTTCAGGTCTAAATAGCCTTGGGAATGCCAGGTATCTACAGGGAACCAAAGGTGTACCTCCCATGCTCCAAAACCCTTCCATGCCACCCACTGTCCCCAGCCCTCAATCTCTTCATGAGTTAGTTCTTGCCCACCACTCCAGCCTCATCTCTCTTCTGTAGTTCTACATGCTAGAACATACTATGAGAGCATTGGTTTGCATATGCCATTCCCTCTCTCGGAATACTTTTCCCTTTACCTTCCCATCCCTCACTGTCACCTGGCTCATTCCTACTCATTTTTCAGGTCTTATGTTAGACATCACTTCCTGAAAGCCCTAACATCAATTCATTTTAATGGTGTAAGCATCTATCTCCCCGGACATAATATCCTACTGTCCTCTGAATGCTCAGCACATAGCAGGTGTGCAATGACTATTTGTGAAACGAGTGAGTGACAGAAGGTACCAGCCCAGGCCTATGAGGAGCCTGGAGCCAGAATTCGGGAAGGGAGCAGGGTCTGATAAGGAGGATCATGACTCACTCCCACCCTGGGCCCCAGGCAAACTGAGCCAGTACCCACTGCTATGGGATTGATTCCGACTTATGGCAACCCTGTGTGTGTCAGAGTAGACCTACACTCCATGGGGTTTTCAATGGCTGTAATTTAACAGAAGTAGATCACTAGACCTTTCTTCCATGGAGCTGTTTCGTGGATTCAAACCACCAACCTTTTGGTTAGTAGCCAAGCACAAACTGTTCGCGCCACCCAGGGGCCATAGGTATTTGGATTTTCCACTGTCATCATGTCTTTCCTCTGATTTTTTTTATATTAGGCTAAAGTGCCAGCAAATACTATTGCTGACTCCATCCCAGTGCTGTTCAATAGAACTTTCTGCAGTGGTAGAAATGCTCTGTATCTGTGCTGTCCAATATGGTAGCCACTACCACACATGGATACTAAGCACTTGAAATGTAGCTAGAGTGACTGAGGAGTTGATTGTTTAATTTTATTTAATTTAAATGTAAATAGCCCAAGGGAGGACTGGGGTGTTACTGCTTAATGGTTACAGAGTTTCTGTTTGGGGTCATAATAATAATAATAATAATAATAAATAATTTAACATTTGTTAATTAAAACAAATAAATGAATAAAAGAAAATAAAAGCTTGTTTTTAACTCGTTAAAAAATTTAATAGCCACATGTGTAAATAAAAACCAGCTGCTGACAAGTCAGTTCTGACCCACAGTGACCCTATATGTGTCAGAGTAGAACTGTGCTCCATAGGGTTTTCGGTGGCTGATTTTTTGGAATTAGATTGCCGGGCCTTTCTTCTGAGGTGCCTGTGGGTGGACTCCAACCTCCAACCTTTGGGTTAGCAGCCAAGCACATTAATAGTTCGCACCACCCAGAGACCATGTGTAAATAGCCACACATAAAATAACCACATGCAAAATAATAGGACTGGTCTCAATGACTTCTAAAGTCCTTTCAGATGGAAATATCTTGGACTCAAAGACTGATGGTGAGAGAAGGGTAAGGAGCTCTGGGAGCAGCTGTTAGGCCAGCTGAGGGAAGACTGCAGAGGACCCAGCAATCAGGGGGTTGTGGCTGGAAGAGGATAAAAGGGAGAGAGAAGAAATAGGAGGCAGAGGGAAAGAATGGAGCCTTCAGCCTTTGCTCTTGCTCTTGTATGACCATCAAAATCTTTATAGGGGCCAACAAAACCCTGTGTGGTCTGGCCCCCACCCACCCTTCAGCCTCATGATCCACTCTGCTTCCCTTGCTTTCTGGCTCCCAACAGCGTGGGCTTCTTTCAGTCCATCGCAGAGCCTTTGCGTATGTTGTTCCTTCTGCCTAGAGTGGTCCCCCCTTCACTTAGCTCCCTGTCCTTCACCCTCAAACATCACTTCCTTGAAGAAGCCTTCAATGGCTTCTGGACTAGGTCAGGATCCCCTGTTATACACTAGTATAGCACTATGCCCTTTCCCATCATAATGCTCATTACAGTAGTAATTTTACAATTATTTGTGTGATTCTTGGATTGATGTCTGCCTCCCCCAAGAGGGCTAGGATGGATTTTTTTTCTCATCATGTGTCTCCAGCGCCTAACAGTGCCTACCGTATAGTAAGTGCTCAATACATGTAACTGGAGGGATGGCAGGCAGGGGCGGGCAGCCAGGTCTGGTGAAGGAGCATGGACTTCAGAAGCCCCAGTCATTGCCTGCAGCTCACATGCTGTCCGTGAAGGCATTGGGCTGTGGGGGTTGGGGAGTCCCTTGGCCTCTCTGGGCTTTCAGCTGGAGTCTGATCTTGCCCTCTCACCTAGGGCTGCAGCCAAGATCGCTGATGGTTCCCAGTACTATGTCCTGCTCATCATCACTGACGGGGTCATCTCTGACATGACGCAGACTAAGGAGGCCATTGTCAGCGTGAGTCTGAGGAGAAGGGCTTGGTAGAGAGGGAACTGTGAAGTGGGGGGAAAAGAAAACAACTATGAGGAGTCTAAGATTTTACCATACTTGCAAGTTAACAAGTTAGCCTCCCACAGTTTCATAGATGCTGGAAGAAGACATGACTGGACTCCTGGGTCAGAGACAAAAGACTTTGTTATTCACAGCAATAGCAGTAGCCAGACGAGTACCAATGTCCACATCTTATAGGCCAGGTGACACCTGTATAGGTAATGGGTTACATTACAGGAAAGGAACCCTAAACTTAGAGAACCCAAATCTTTTATAATGGGCAGCAAGTATACCTCCCCTTTATTCCAGGAAAAGACAATTTTTTTCTAATTGTTACTCGGGACAGTAAACAGGTCTGCCTTTTGCTCCAGAGGAAGACACTATACCTTTCAAACCTGTTTGCTACACAAACACTGCTGTAAAGATAGTCTGGAGTAAACGGAGCCAGGGCCTCAGCGAAAAAAAAACAAACCAACCCACTGCAGTCGAGTCGATCCTGACTCCTAGCAACACTATAGGGCCTCAGCTAGATGTACAGAAAAGTAAGAGACCCATGGAGAACTGTCTTCCAAAGTCACTTTTCTTGTTATGGCTGCTCGCCTCAACCATTCACTTTCTCTGTCCCACAGGCCTCTTCACTGCCTATGTCTATCATCATTGTTGGTGTAGGACCAGCCATGTTTGAGGGTGAGTAGGGACTGGGGGGAGGGTGTCTGTGAGTGGGGCCAAAAGCTTCGGAGAATAGGGAAAGGTCTCTCCCAAGGGAAAGGAACCCAGGGAAGAGAAAAACAGGGAAACCCAGGCCTTTCTCACAGAAAAGACAGGATGGATACCCCTGTGAGAACTTGGCGAAGTCACAGACCTCTTAACCTAGTTCCCTCATCATAACCAGGACTGATGATATTAATATCTCCCTTCAGGGGTTTCTGGGAGAATGAATGTGTGGGAAGACATAATAATAATAACACCATCACAATGCCTAATATTTGTAGGACTTTGATGCAACCATTAGGCATTCTCATGATGACTCTGAAGGGAGATACGAGGGAGAGGTGGCATGAGTTGGGGTGGAAGAAGCCAATCAGCTGAGAGGTGTCTTATCTGCAGCAATGGAAGAATTGGATGGTGATGACGTGCGCGTATCGTCTAGGGGACGCTACGCAGAGCGGGACATCGTTCAGGTAGACCTGGCCTGGGAGAGGAGTTCATGGAGCTGAAAGGCATGGTGGGAAGGAGAAGCTAAGTTGGGAGCCACTTTCCCTTATTGACTTCTCAATCACTTTTCTCCCTCTCACTCTTCAATCCTTCCTGCACTCATTGAACAAATTCCCTTCGAGAAACTGGCAAGTTGCTGGAGCCATTGTGGATTCATGGTAAAAGAGGTCCGCAAGGTCCCTGCCCTCCAGTGGGGCAACCAATAATAAACAAATAATCACACAGATAAACATCTTATTAGATTGAGATACATGATCTAGAGGAACAGCAAATGCCACTATGAGAGCCTATAACAGGGGACCTGACTTAGGGCAGTCAGGGAAGCTTTCTATGAGGAAATGACATTTGAGCTGAGACCTGAAGGATGAATAGGAGGGTACAAGCTTACAGGCAGAAGAATAGCACATGAGAAGCCCTGAGGCTTAGAAGAATTGGCCCAATCAAGGAAAAGGCAGGAAGCCAGGGTGGCAGGATCACAGTGAACAAGGGTTAGAAGGAGCCAAAGCCTTGCAGGTGATGGCAAAGATTTGGGGTTTTGTTCTAAAAACACTGGAAAGTTATTGAAGGATTTTACATAGGGGAGTGAGATAGCCAGACTGGTATTTTAAGAGGATCTCTCTGGTTGCTGCTTGGAGGGTAGACTGTAGCAGGGCAAGAGAGAAGGCAGGTAGACCTGTTAGTGAGGAAGTCTTTGAAGTAGGGATCTGGACAAGGGCGGAAACAGTAGGGATGGAGAGAAGGAAAAGGTTCAAAAGATATTGAAGCGGAATAATTTACAAGAGTTGATGATTTAATTAGATGGCGGGGGTTAAGGGAGGTGTCGAGGATGACTTAGTTTTCTAACATGAGCAACTGGGTAAGTGATGACCCCATTTACTGGGATGGGGAAGGCTGGAGGACCAGCAGATTTGGCAGAAAGAGCTAGAATTTGGTTTTGAACACATTAGGCTCGAGGTATCTGTGAGGCAAATGAATGGAGATGTGATATGGGCAGTTTAATATGCGGTTCTGGACCTTAAAATAGAGGCCAAGGATGGATATATAAATTTGGGAGTCATGAGGGAACAGTTTTTAAAGTCATGGAAGCGTATGAAATCACTCAGGCAAATTGTTGAGAGAGGAGGGACTAGGTTTAGCAGTCAGGTAGATCTGGAGAAATAGAGGGGAAGAAGAGGAAGAGCGTCCAGAAAGGTAGGAGAAGAACCAAAGGAGTGTAGTGTCAAGAGTGTGATGTGTTTAAAAAAAAGAAAAAGAGTGTGCTGTGTCAAGGATTATGGTCAAATATAATGGAAACCTAAAGAGAAATCAAGCAAGATAGTGACAAAATTGTTGTCCACTGAATTGATTTGGTAACATGGGGCTACTGACAACATTAGCAAGAGCAGTTATCAGTGGAGTGTGAAGCCGTCCTGGAGTGGGGTGAGGGTGAATACCAAAAACCAAACCAAACCCGTTGCCGGCAAGTTGATTTCGACTCACAGCAACCCAATAGGACAGAGTAGAACTGCCCCATAGGGTTTCCAAACCTGTAATCTTTACAGAAGCAGATTCCAACATCTTTCTCCCATAGAGCAGTTAGCGGGTTTGAATCACCAACCTTTCGATTAGCAGCCGAAGGTTAAAAAAAAAAGAAGAAAGAAAAGGGGACAGCAAATGTAGAAAACTGTCCAAGACGGGGGGGAGAGAGGTAGAAGACCCTCCCTCTGTTCCCGTCCCTACCCTCCTCTCTCCCTCCCACCCATACCTGTCTTTTCTGTGCCTGTCCCAGTTCGTCCCATTCCGAGACTACGTTGACCGGTCAGGGAACCAGGTGCTAAGCATGGCCCGGCTGGCCAAGGACGTGCTCGCTGAGATCCCAGAGCAGCTGCTGTCCTACATGCGGACCAGGGACATCCAGCCTCGGCCCCCACCCCCTGCCAAGCCCAGCCCAACCCCAATTCCAGAGCAGCCCTGAGAAGCCCAGCTACCCAACGCCTAGCGGTCTATCTGCCTGCTCACCCATTGCTTCTACTGAAACCCAGAGGGACCTGGAGCCCTGGACCTCACAGAAGGGCTTGGCACTACCACCACCTCCCTGCCTTCATGCCAATAATAAAGCTGATCTTTACTCCACCTCTGTCTCATGAGTCTTGGGGCAGAAGACCGGGGAACCCAGGGCCTGGGGCCACACCAAGAGAGGGAGGGAGCAAGGATGGCTTCAGCAAGGACTCGTCACCATCCTACCACACATTCATCCAATCACTTCTTTCTACATTCTTCAAACATTTGCAGAAAAGATAAGTGAAACTTCGTGTGCACATTTTTTTCTGAGGAGAAAGGACCATAGCATTCATCAGATTCTCAGAGGGGTTCCTGACCTCCAAAGGGGTCCACTGTAAGATGACTGTGTGACTCTGCTCTGATCCACTTATTCTGAGTTTTCTGAATGAGGACAATAAAAACAGCTAACGTTTTCTTTGAGCATTTACTACATATCAGACACTCTGTTAAGTGATTTACAATCACCATCTCATTTAATCCTCACAACAACCCTGTGAGGTAGGTAGCATATATTATCCCTGTTTTACACCTAAGCGAACTGAGGCTCAGAGAGGTGAAGTCACGTGTTTTAATAGAACTCATCAGTTCGACTGCAAGCCTAAGATCTTAACCTGCATCTGGCATCCAAGTTCTCTGAAGCCCCGAAGAACTGACAATAGAGCTTTTGAGCTCCATTTTACAAATAAGGAACTTGAGATAGGAAGAATCTAACACCTTGCCCAAGTTCACATAGCCGGGAAGTAGTCCAGTCACATTCAAACCAGCTCTGTCGGTTTTGACACCATCTTCTAAGCAGCAACACGTAGCATTTCCCCGCCATCCCGCAGATTTCTAGCACCTGAATCCCACCAGTTTACCTACAAAAGCGTTTTCACACTCTACCAGCTCCCCTGCTCCTCTCAAAACCCCGCCTCTTCCTTCAGATCCACACCTTCCCTCCAGCCCTAGTTCTTTATCTTTCCCAAGCTCCTTCCCTTTCCTTCAGTCAAGACCAATTATCCCTAAACGGCCCCGCCCTTTCCTTCCAGCCTTGCCCCTTTACCTTTCCCAAGCCCCGCTCTTATCCCCAACGGCCTCGCTAGGTTCGTCCCAGATCTATCCTTCATCTCTAGTCCAGCTCCGCCCTTCAGGCCTATCCAAGGCCCCGCCCCTTTACGTTTCCTGAAGCCGATACTTCTGATTAACCCCTCTCCGCCCTTTACCTTAGCTCTATCCTTATCCTCCTCCTTACTGGACCCCGCTATACAAGAAGCTCCACCCACTCTCTGCAAACACCGCCCCATTGCTGTTGTTAGGTGCCCTGGAGTCCATTCCGACTCATAATGACCCTGTCCTGCGACATTCTCATAACCGTTTGCTATGTTTGAGACCACTGTTGCAGCCACTGTGTCAATCCATCACCTTGGGGGTCTTCCTCTTTTTCACTGACCCTCTACTTTACCAAGCATGATGTCCTTTTCCAGGGATAGTCCCTCCTAATATCATGTCCAAATTAAGTGAGAAGAAGATTCGCCATCCTTGCATCTAAGGAGCATTCCGGCTGTACTTCTTCCAAGAAGATTTGTTCATTCTTCTGGAAGTCCGTGGTACATTCAATATTCTTTGCCAACAGTATAATTCAAAGGCATCAATTCTTCTTCGGTCTTCCTTATTCATTGTCCAGCTTTCACATGCATATGAGCCGACTGAAAATATCATGGCTTGGGTCAGGTGCACCCTAGTCCTCAAGGTGACATCGTTGCTTTTAAATATTTCTAAGAGGTCATTTGCAGCAGATCTGCCTAATGCTATACGTTGATTTCTTGACTGCTGCTTCCATGGACGTTGATTGTGGTTCTAAGTAGAAATTCTTGACAACTTCAATCTTTTCTCCGTTTATCATGTTGTTTATTGCTCCAGTTGTTGCTTATTGGCCCCATAAACCGGTCTATTCTCTTCCAGCCACACACCCCGCCCCTACCCATAACTCTGGGTCCTCCTTACGCTGTGGCTCCAAAGCTCTTGCTCCGGGCCCTGCCCCCAGCTCCGCCCTGTGGATCCGGCCCCGCCTCGGCCCCTTTCTCGGACGCCAAGTCCCTACCGCAGCCGTGGCGCCAGCGGGAGGAGAGAGGGAGGGCGTAGAGGGGGAGGGGAGAAGGGCGGGCTCCTTACGCCCAGCCCCGCGCTCACAGTCCGTGGCTGCAGATTCGCCACAAACGGCCCGGTGCCCCCACGTCCCTAGTACCATGATTTCATCCCCCCAAAAACTCAACTGTAAGATAGAGGGGCCAGGGAAGCCTTTCAGGGTGTCCAGAGGGCCTTCAGAGTCTCAGAAAATAGCCATCGAGCCTCAGCGGGCGGGTGGGAGTCCATGGCGAAAGTGCAGCTCGGCAGGGCCGCGGCGCCGCGTTTACCCTGCGCAGACGCCGTCGCCGCCGCCGCTGCTGCCGCCGCTGCCGCTGTCTTTGCCGCCACCGTCTCCGCCGCCGCCGTCCCCGCGCTGCCTCCCGGAGGCTCCATTGTTCCGGCGGCGCCTGGTCCCGAGGCCGGACAACCCAGGGGCTCGCGAAACGGGCGGCAGACAGCCGCGGCCGACGGAGTCGAGACATCCAGGCGCCGGCGGGACCGGAGCGGCAGGGGCCAGCGCGGGAATCCCGGGGAACTGCGGCCAGAGCGCGGGACGGCTGGGGGCCAGGGTGGCGAGGTCTGTGGTCCCGGAGTTGGGGCTCCAGCTTCCCGGTCCGTCTTTCCCCGCCGGCCTCCCCAAGAGGGGTCGGAGCCCCGGCGGGCGCCCCCGGCGATGAGCCCGGACTCGAGGTGGCCGGTGAGTGCGGGCCTGGGACCTTGGCGGGAGTGGCCAACGGGAAAGGGGTAAGCTACTTTCGTGGGGCGCGCACTGAGCTGCACGGTCCGGGTGCCTCTCGGGCGGCTCCAGCCGGGAGAACTGACAGTGCGCTGGCTCCCAGCCGACATCCAGGGGTAACATTGTATCCTTCGGAGCTGCCTGGGCCAATGGCAGGAGAGGAGTCTTGTTTAACTTGTTACACTTCGACAAAGGGGAAACGCCGCCGCATCCGGGAGAGAGGGCTGTGGGCACCTCTGGGGCCCAGCCTGGTCCCTCCGGCCCCCGCCCCCTACTTCCTCCGGCCCTCTGAGCTATGGGAGCAGCTGCAGCCGCCACACTCCTGGGCCCCCGGCGCTCCCCACGGGCTTTCAGGTTAAGTTCTGATCTCCGTCCCCTATGCCTCTGCTGCTGCCGGGTCAGAAGCCAGGATGGCAGAGCCGCAGCGTTCACCGGGGACCCAGCATCGAAAGAGGAGAGCTTGTTTGTGCTTCCTGTTGGTTTAAAGACACATCCGCAGATAGGCAGTGGAAGCGAGTTGGAGTTGAACGTGTAGCTTTACTCAGCGTGGGAGTCAGGGTTTGTTGACAGAGGGCCTGGAGCAGCCCATTTGACTGGTTAAGCCTCAGGAGGCGAGAAGCCAAGAGGGGCCACTGTCCTGGAGCTCAGGGTAGCTTTGCCTGGGATGGAGTCAATCCTCCAGATGAATTGTTGAACTCAACTAGGCCGAGAGAAATCGGGGCAGTCTGTAACCAAGCTGGGCTTCCTGGGGGCTGGTACCATCTGCTGTCTCTGCTCACCCAGGAACATTGAAGAGGAGGAAGGGAGGGCCCCTGAGCAACAGCAGGGAGCGAAGTGTGTCTGATTGTCATAGTGCTGTTAGTATCCTTAGGACCTTGCACTTAGTAGGCACTCAGTTGATGTTACATGAATGGGTGAAGGGTGCAAATGTAAAAACATGCTACTTATTGGCCCTGACTAAATGACCTCAGTTTTCACTTGGCTCCTTAGTACATCCCCCAACTCAGTCCCAGGGCAAGGGCATAGGCTCCCCCTAAAGGCCTCAGAAATGAACTGATTCTTTCTATAATCCAGTGATTTGTGTTGGAGTCGAGGACCAAGTCCTTCGCCACCTATTCAAGTTTCTACATGGACTAATGCTAGCCTTCATTCCATCTCTCTCAGCTCCAAATCCAGTGATTCCCTCATTCAGCCATTCATTTGACAGGTTATTCATTCATTCACCAAAAACTGAGTGTTCAGTATATGCCAGGTACTAAGGATATAGAGCCCTAGTGGCACAGTGGTTAAGAGTTCCCAAAAGTCAGCAGTTCAAATCTACCAGCCACTCCTTGGAAACCCTGTGGGGCAGTTCTCCTCTGTCCAGTAGGGTTGCTATGAGTCGGAATCGACTTGACGTCAACAGATTTTTCAAGGATATAGAGGTAAGTAGGCACATCTGCACTATGCAAGCTCCCGGTCTAGTGGGAGGAGGCAGACAAGTCTCCTTGACAGATAAGTGCCCTGGTGGAGGTGAGAA